>OU342746.1:131066475-132564589 GCA_910589775.1 Avena eriantha
GTATATGCTTGCGCTTTATAAGTTGAATTAGCAGAACCATGTATCATGGGGAACGCTTTCAACATTGCACTTGTACTTTGTACCCCGTTGATATCATGTTCTTTTGCTTATGGATCCCGGCGGTGCGAAATAAAAGTGGAACTTGTAAGATCACGGAGTTTATATGAGTGTTAGAGAAACGCCTGGGCTGCTAGCCTAAGCCATGCCTAATCATGGTGGAAACTTGCAGCATAACCATAATGAGCACTCTATGAAGCATCCTCAATAAAAACCTATGCAAATAGCAAATAAAAAGATTGCTGAGATGCTCATTGTCTCCTTGCCTTGTCATTTTGACTATGGGATAGCTCCTGTATCATGTGCAAGGGGTAGATACATATGTACTTGCAATGACAAGAGCTTACTCGTGACTAATGTTGAGTAGCATGAGGTTCGGTCTTCGTAAGTAAGGGGCATGAGATTTTGGTTTATAACTTGTCAAGCATATCCTCTTAGTTGTGTCACTTTAACCTTAATCACCTTCAAGATGCTTATGATCAGGGCAATGAGAGCTGAAAGCTATAAGTACCATAATTTTTGGAAGCTCTTTATGAGACTTGAATCCCTGCTTCCTTCTATGAAGGCCTTTCTTCCACCATTATATTGAGTCTCCACCTTCTATCTTTATGCACTTAGTTTGAGAGCATAGTGGCCATTCTTAGTTCTATGTGCATTGTCCCAAGACTAGTTGATTGATGCATAACTTGATATTGCTTGTTTTAAACTATTTGTATCTAGTCACTCTTATGAACTTTGAAGGTGTCCTATGCATTTATATTTGCTACTCTATGAGGGACAAGCTGAATACTACTATGCTATGTTTTCTTTATGTGAAACAACCAAACATCTTACAAAGCATTGTTATTCATGAATCTTTTGTTTGTGCCTTTTCATGTTGCAACATAGTTTCTATGTCTTATTGCTAGAAATTTGTCTTTCATGTTATGATTGAAGTACTATGATCCTATCTTGGAATGTTTTACAAATACTTTGATCATGTTTAAGATGGTGCATGTCACCTAAAAATATTCCTTCTTTTTATCACTTACCTACTCGAGGACGAGCAGGAGTTAAGCTTGGGGATGTTGATACATTGCAAATGATCTATAATTTTTGATGTTCCATGCTTGGTTTTATCTACTTTCTTATGTTTGTCCACACTTTGGAGTACTTTTCATATGATTTCTTGGAATAACCTATTAACAAGAGCCACAGTGCCAACTGCCTGTTTTCTGCTGTTTTTGGTTCCAGGAAGTCAGAAAATGAATATTCTCGGAATTGGATGGGACAAAAGCCAAAGTCACTATTTTTCCAGAAGACATCTGGAGCCAGAATACGAGACGGAGAAGGGCTGGGGCCCGGCAACACCACCTGGCCGCGCGGCCAGGCCTGGTCCGTGCCAGGGGGTGGTCTGGCTGGCCCCAACACCCCCTCGGCCTCTCCTTCCGCCTATATATTGCCTCCGATACCAAAACCCTAAGTACCCGATCAAAAATCCACGAAAGAGTCTGTAGCTGCCGTCGTCTCCATCCCTAGATCGGGAGGGATCTGAAGCTCTTCCCGGCACCCTGCCGGAGAGGGGAATTCACCCTGGAGGCCTTCTTCATCATCATGCAAGCCTCCGGTGTGATGCGTGAGTAGTTCATCTCTGGACTACGGGTCCATGTAGTAGCCAGATGGCTGGTTCTCCTCCTTTGTGCTTTCATGTCTAGATCTTGTGAGCTCCGTTCATGATCAAGATCATCTATTTGTAATTCTGCATGTTGTGTTTGCGGGGATCCAATGGGTATTGAGATGCTATATCAGATTGATTATTGATTCTATCATGTCTTTGTTATTTGTGATCTTGCATGCTTTCCGTTGTTAGTAGCTATCTTGGCCAAGTAGATGCTAGCAACTCCAAGGGTTAGTATTTATGCTCGATAGTGGGTTCATGCTTCTGGTAATCTGGGGAAGTGATAGAAATCTCTAAGGTACTAGATGTGCTATTGCTACTAGGGAGAAAACCACAATCCTTTGTTCATAGAACAATCGTATTGTTTACTTTACACGCAATTCATAAAGCAATAATCTGTTGCTTGCAACTTAATACTAGAGGGGGTTCGGATGATAACTTGAAGGTGGATTATTAGTCATAGATGAAGTTGGATGGCGGTATATGTATAATGTTGTAATGCCCAATCAAGTCTCAAAGGAGTCAAGATGATTAGTATATGATTGTATTGCTTTCTTGATGTTTGTCAATTGCCCCGCTGTAATTTGTTCACCCAGCATGTTATCTATCTTAAGGAGAGCCACCTCTAGTGAACTATGGACCCCGGTCCTTTCTTTTACATACAATGTACAAACTGTTTACTGCTTTACTTTCTGCAAACTATTACTTTCTTCCACTCGTTACGTTTAATCCAATGTTTTCAGCAAAATCGGTGAGATTGACAACCTCATCGCAAGTTGGGGACAGAGTTCTGTGGTTGTATTGTGTAGGTCTCCACGTTGCTGCTGGCACCGGAAGTGCGCCCTTCCAACATTCAGCTAGCTACACCTTTGGGGTGGTTCCTTACTCCTACTAGTTCAATTAAACATTGGTTTCATACTGAGGGAATAATTGCTGTTGTGCTCATCATACCTTCCTCTTGGGGTTCCCCAACAAGCTCGATATATTTTGGGCCTGCTGTGCTCATCATACTTTCCTCTTGGGGTTCCCCAACAAGCTCGATATATTTTGGGCTGTCAACCTCCCCCGCGCTGCCCGCGCACGGACCGCCCCGGCGACTTGCCGCCCACGTCTCCCCACGCCACAGATGAGCTCTCCCTCCGTCTATATTTTTTTATATAATTTTGTGTTAGTGTAAATTAGTTACTTAGTAATATTTTAGGGTTAGTTAGTAGTATTTTAGTGTTATTTTTGTAGTTAGTAATATTTTAGTTAGTAGTATTTTAGTAGTTAGTAGTATTTTAGTTAGTTAGTAGTATTTTAGTGTTATTTTAGGATTTAGGGTTAATTAGTTAGTTAGTAATACTTTACGGTTAATTAGTAGTATTTTAGTGTTATGTTAGTAGTTAGTAGTATTTTAGTTAGTAGTATCTTAGTAGTTAGTAGTATTTTAGCTAGTTAGTAGTATTGTAGTGTTATTTTAGGATTTAAGGTTAATTAGTTAGTTAGTATTTTAGGGTTAATTAGTATGTTAGTATTTTAGGGTTAATTAGTTAGTTCGTATTTTAGGGTTATTTTAGGATTTAGGGTTAGTTTAAAGTTTAGGCTTAATTCAGTTAGTTAGTTATAATTTAGTTGATGAATTTTAGTTAGTTAGTTTATTAGAGATTTTTAGTTAGAGATTTTTGTTAGTGTTTAATATAGTTTATTTTAGTTCATACTATTTACTATCGCCATGTTTAAAGTGTATAGGTTTAATTTAGTGTTTAGGATTATGTTGCGTCCCCATCCTCGTTACTTCGGCGGGAACAACAGAGGATTAATAGGCTCTATCGACGGGCATCCATGGGACTGGGCTCCGCCAGGCTAGCACTAGGAGGTGCTACCAGCTAGGAGGCGTACTTTGGTGAGGAATCCGGGTGTCGTCGTCGACCCGGATTTTCTGTGGTGGCGGCCGAGTGGTCCAGACGCGGTGCAGAGGGAGCCGGCCCCCGACGAGGTGGTACAGCGTCATGTCAGGAAGGAGGACGAGCACATCTGACATTACATGTAACTTTTGGAAGTCAGGGTCTCTAATACCTGGCAGGTTCTTAGTCTTTGGAAGGAGACCTCCCGCGGGGATTGACGTCTTGGTTGAGCTAGATGTGTAATAGGGATCTTTTATTATTGTTGTACTAGCTGGATTATTCGATATGTATTATTGTTTAATTGGTACTTTTATCTTTCTTCATCGCATTGTTTAATTGGTACTTTAATGTGTAATATGGTATATTAAGCTGAATTACTTTATCTTACTTTATTTATCGCATTTTGCAAAATTGTTTTATCTTTCTTCTGTATTAGCAAAATGGACGGTAGAGACGATGAAGAGCGCATGTACAAGATGATAGATGAGGGTACATGAGGTTACCATCACGATGGAACAGACGACGATGGAGATGATGATGGCTCCCAATACCTAAACTTGGATGAAGCCAACGGTACAAACAACTATGATGAATTCTTTGGTGGAGACGACGGTGGAAATGACAGTGCAGACACCATAGCAAAGTCCAGCGAGGTATATAAAGCCTCTGTTGATCACCAGCTAGTAGATGCATTAGTTGATTCATATATATACTAATGACACCTCTGCATCGGGCCGATCTTCTGCAAGGAAACAAGGCCCAACCAGAAAGTTGGACGATGATGTGCGTTTAACTATTGATCTCGTTTCTGAGTTGGGCGAACCTTTGGAGCCGATAGAGGCCGCATGTGCATTTGTACATCAATGCGGAGTGATAGTCAGGGACACCATCCCGATCACCACTCAGAAGTGGAAAAAGCCAGGAAAGAAAGACGATCAAGTTGGAGCATCTTTTGTCAATGACAGAGCCAGAGAGTGTCTTTGGAATTCGCTCATGAAACACTTCTCTCTACCTGAATTGGACACTCCTCAACTCAATGAGGCATTGAGGTTGACAGTCAGAAAGTGGACCCTTAAGAAGATGTGCGAACTATTCAAGGACTGGAAGAAAAGATTATACAACAACTATGTCAAGAAGAAGCTGACTCCGCCATTCACTGGGCCACTGGAGTTGCAGTGGGATAACTGGCCCGCATTTTGGCGTACAAGACCTCAGAAGAAGCTAAGGCAAGGTCGGCAAAGAATCAGGAAAATGCAGCCAAAAAGAAATATCACCATACTATGGGGACAGGTGGATAAAAGATGGTCATGCCTAAGTGGGAAAAAACTGAGAAAGCCATGCGTGATAAAGGGGTCATTCCAGCTACAAATTAGTGGCCCGTGAGGTCAAAAAATTGATTACTTGGGCATGGGGGGTCGTATGACACTGAAACCGGGGAGATTATTGTTACAAAGAAGGCCATTATTGAACCCCAAGATGCACTTGTTAAAGTGATAAAAGAGAGACAAGATGGAAAGTTTGTTCCCGACAGAGAGACCGATGAGCTGACACATGCCCTCGGGAATCCTGAAAAAGTCGGACAAACACGAGGCTTTGGACCATCTGTTCCATGGAAGACTGGGTTTCCCCAGGACATTGACACTTATAGAAGCAGATCCAGAAAAACGAACCGGTTGGAGGCAGCACGGTTGGAGGCGGTTGAAAAAAGGAACGAGGAATTTGAAGCCATGTTCAAGCTGTAGTAGGAACATATTAATGAACTTAGAGTACTGGCCCGACAGCAAGATCCTGCATTCGACAGTCCGGTGGGCCCATCTCAGCGGAGAAGCAGTCTGGCTTCCATAGAGGTACTAGCTAATAATGCATCGGTGATAGATACGGCCAGTGCAATGATGGTTCACTACCCTGTGGATCAAGTCGAGGCAGGGACAGCTTGTGAGCTACATGTGACTGTGAAGAACATTTCTATGAAGGTGGCGCTCGGCTTTGCTTTACCTTGTCCACCGGAAGCGACCTACCATGGAAGTCATATTTCAGCTGGCTATGCTCGTGTCAGTGTGGATGAAATTGAATCGACATGGCAATCACTAGAGTTTGACATCCCTGCAGGTGAAGGCAAGAAAACACTGGGAGAGGTTGTGTATATTTATATATCTGTATGTAATCGTGAGAGAAATGATATTATATATGCATCAACGTATACAACATGCAGTAGCATAGAATAATATGTATATGAAACTTGTTTGAAATGAAAACACAAAAAGAAAAATAATTGAACACAAAAAAAGAAAAAAAGAAAACCCTAAAACCCCATCTCCTGCCATGGCAGCATGTTGGCGCAAAACGCTACCCTGGCAGAACAACTATAGTCCTGGTTCGTGTCACTAATCGAGACTAAAGATCCTCCAGCCCAGCACACCCAGCAGGGCCACGTGGATACAATTTAGTCCAGTTTGTAAAAGAACCGGGACTAAATCCTCAACCTTTAGTCCCGGTATGTTAGTCCCGGATTGCAATCCGAGACTAAAGCCCCTTACAAACCGGGACTAGAGGCCTTGTTTCTACTAGTGGAATCCAACATTTACTTGTTCGAGACACTTGCATTTTAGCTGGCACATCTCAGAATGCCTTGAGAACTTATCCCGGTAGCACTAGTTTTGTTCTGAATCCTTCCAGAACTTGTCCTCTGTAGTCTGTAGTGCTAGTCCAGAAAATATTTCTTATATTCATCTTGGACAAATAGCTCATTCCATCTGATTGTTTTGCTGCCAAGATATTTGCACTTGATTTCAACGCAGGTTGCATTTGAAACTAAAAACAAGTTCAAATATATATTTCAGCTAATAATCGAACTATAATCAAATTTGTCTCATAAATATCTACTAGACAAATTATGTAATCAACACTAGAATTACCAAGCTATCCACTCGCTTCGCATGTATTGCCCATGCTTGCAGCATCAAAAGGGAAGAGGACGAAGAGGATGATGATTTCTTCACCCCAAAGAAGAAGTAGGTACTCACAAGGAGTTATGTGGTCTCTCCCGGCTTGATTCCAAGCTTGGGGGATATATTGTAACCTTGTAATATCTCTTTCGGTTTTAGCATGTTTACCTTCTTGCACGCATATTAGGCTTTTAATTCTAGATTTTGCATTAGTTGCATTATCAGCTCCCTTGGTCTAAGAAAAGAGTTATATCTGATGAGTTTTTGAGACTTTATGATACTTGAAGTGATTTTTATTTACGATTATTGTATTAGATGTATGAATTAGGATGAGTGCTATGATACTTGTACCACTATTATGATTTTAGGGTCTTCTACACCAATAAACTATTGATAAAATATGAGAATTTTTTTTGATAGCATGTTATAATCATTGGTTTAAACCAACAATAGCCATAAAGAGTATTAATATGATACAATATTGATTAGTGAAAAAAGGGTTGTGCTGTAAAAGAAAAGGAGAGAGAGTGGTGCAAGTTGACAAAAGATACTCAAGCAATAATCATAAATCATTTCTTACTCAATCAAGTGCTCTTTATATGAACTTGATGATTGTATAATATGCTTAGTCTTTGAACATCATATAAATTATTAATACAAAAGGTGTGTAAGCCTCTAAGTCATATGGTATGTGATATAACTCACGATGTATTTATATATCTAATATTGTAATTATGCTTCAATTGACTCATTTATTGTAAGGACTCCTGCCGCATGAAAATGATGACCTTGTCCATAAGCCACCATATTGCTCGGGGACGAGCAAGAGTCTAGCTCGGGGAAGTTGATGAGTCCATTTTTGAAGCATATTTATCTTGTGTTTTTGCATAAGTAGAGTTAGGATTTTTGTATTTTATAGCATTTGCGTACACATTTGTCTTTGTTTCAATAGGATTCCCAATTATTAAATATTTTGTGAATATATAAATTGGGATTGTCATGTTATACAATAATATGATATTTCTAAGTGATAAATGTCATTTAATTGATTTTCCACACACCTGGGAGAAGAGAGGATGCGAGGAGAAGCTACTGCAGGCTTAACAACCTGTGGTATAGGCTGAGACCGCCTGTATGACAAGCCAGGACGTCTGACTCATCAAATACTCTCACCGCGTGAAGACAGATCTGAGATCCGATAGTCACAAAAACCTCCATCCTCGAAATACCACACTAGCAAGGGATCTACAGGAGGAACTTGGAGAAGAGAAATTTTTTGCTGCTTCCTGGATCATTGGAGGACATCGCATCATGCCCCATCATCAGCCCCTGCATCTCCATCGATACCATTTCCCCCCACTCTCGTTCATTAGATTTTGTTATAATTCCAATACAATTGTGGTTTGAACTGATTTATCTTTGCACTTTTAATCCATCCATATGAATATGATGATGTTGTTGATTTCTTCCATGTGTGAGTAGTTTCCCTCGTTCTTGGAGAGATGGAGAAACCTTAGTTTTACTATGAAATAAAATAAAGATGATCTATAACATTGGTCCTTGATCTATTGATTTATGATATTGTGTTAGATCTCTCTCTTTAGATGGTATATGAAGTCGACCATATAGAATTTCACTTCAGGAATAAAGAGAGGGAGCTACCCTTGAGACGTGTATGGGAGTATGTCTAGTGCTATCTTGTGACTGTAAGCATTGCCTTATAACATACACGGTCAAAGGGGGATTAAGAGAGATACACTAATTGTGTTATACATGGGGAAACCCTTAATTGTGGTGGTGTGTACAAGTGATTTGCTCGCAAACATCATCATGATTATTTAGAGATTACCTCAAAAGTTGACTCATAGAAGCGGATGCTCGTGGGACTTTTAGTGAATATATTATTATGGAGCTCTCACCACACATATCATGACAAAAGACATAGATTATCCTAATCATGAATAATTCTTATATGTTAGTGGTGTATTCTACATCTCCGAGAACATTTTAGCCTTATTGAGTTCCAATACCATTTCCAATTCTTATATTACTTATTTACTTTACTTGATTTTGTTACTTTCTTGCATACAAACACAAAAACCTTTCAATTGGGATCAAAGGTAGCTTACAAGTATCCTTTTGTAGATAGTGATAAGGGGCATAAAAACCTTAACCAAATAGCTCTCTGCAGGTTGATACTCTTATTTCAAAACTAGCTACAATTAATTTGTGTACTTGCACTCATCATTCTTTTGTATATGGTAGTAAAAGATTGGAAATTATTGCATCTAAAATACCCACATGGCACAAAAATTATTGCTCGTGGACCAACGACACATGTGAACTACTAAATCATTTCTTTCATGAATTAAATCACTAAATTGTTGACATGTGAATATAGACCATGTCACTTTTATCATGGTTGCTTTTGTAGGTGATGTAGACAACACCATGCACCCACTGGTGATAGTGCTTTGTGATTTCAAAGAAGGTGTACATCTCCTTTTGTAGACAGTAGAAAAACATTGAAAATTATTGCTCCTGGAACACCCACATGGCATGGAAATTATTGCTGGTGGACCAATGACACACATGAACCACAGAATCATTGATGTGATGAATTAAATCATTGAGTAGTGAATCACTGAGCAGGTGATATAGATAACACCATGCACTCACTAATGCATTGTTTGCTTTTGCAGGTGATGTAGACAAGTCCCTACTGCTAAATGATAACATGGTTATACCTCATACAATAGTGTACATATTTTTAGCTATATATACCATACCTACACAATATTTCTCGTCTCATCTATAGATACTAAATGGCGGAAAATTGATGTTTTTTGTGCGACTACAACTTTGAGGCTAGGCTTTGCTGTGACTAGAGGTTTCGAAATGCTAGTAGAAGGTGTTGGCATTGTCCTGGGACCGATAGTCAGGTATTTACTTACAACCATCGTATACAAATATATAGGAAATGTGTGATATATGTAATCATTGTACAAAATTGTGATAGGGCAACGGCGAGTGTGGATTCTTCATGTGGTGTGGTGACTCGTTTCCTGTTGAAGCATGGATCCTCGTCATGGACCAACGTTTCGAGATAAAAAAATTGTAGGCACGTATTAGAGCAATCAGAGGGGAGCTATAGTAGTATCAGGTGTAAATAATAGCACTAGATTGTTTCGGCTCAAACTACTATCCACGCCATCCTGATTCTTTTCGGCCATGCGATGGAAGCCGAGGAGTACACGCGACGACGTCGCAACGGAGCCCTGCTATCCCATGAGGCGGCGCTTGCTGCGTGCCAAGGTGTAAGATTCCATACCATGGACGAATGTACCGCGTGCCGTCGTACCCGGCGTCGCTGGAAGGTGGGCTGCGCGTGCAATATGGGCCCGTTGTCAGCTCCCGCGGTCTGTATGGCATTGCATGAGTGGCGTTCCCGGCACCGAAAGATGACACCGTGGTGTGAGCCCATGCTGGTCACAGTTTATCACGGACATGGGCCCGCTTAACACTGACGTGGCGTTGTTAACCCATACCTACCGCGGTATGTGGCGGTACCATCGGTACGGTCCATAGAAATTGTTGAGACATGGGATCTAAACGGAGCGGTTTCTCGCATACCTAGGGCCCTTCCAGAGTGGACGTGGTGCGGTAAGCCCATGTCAGGCACAATTTCTCGTGGGCATGGGGTGCATGCTGTGCTGACGTGCTCGGTTTCTCGCGGGTGTGTAGTCGATCTGGCAGCCTAGAGTATAGACATCCGCGGCTTCAGATCCGACCAAATCGTACGTGGGCAACTATGACACGCCATGCGTTGTGTTATCGTGTGCCGCACGACCATCATGCATGAGAGCAGGTTTTCGCACCAGCGGGACCCACCTGCGCGTCGTAGCCACGAGTACGCATGCGGTCCTTGCACAGCCGGTCACAGCTTGCCTATAAAAGAGCACTCAGTTTTCGTATCTATGACATCCTATTAGTTTTTCTCCTCCGTTCTCACGGCCTCGACTCATGCCGCTCTTTCTCCTATAAGAACCATCATCGAAGCGCTCCCGAACGACGGCTTAGTGTTTTGGGGGCTGGTCTTGTCTCTTCTAGGTTTGGGAGCTAGATGAGAACAACGCAGTGAAGTAGGTTTGGTTTAGATAGCAGGCTTGTGAGCGTCTCACTGGAAAAGCATTTATGATTGTTGCTTGTCGGTATGGCCTGCCGCGTCTTTTTTCGCGGCCAGCACCGATAGCGGTGTGCAGGATACACCAACGATAAGGAGAAGAGTATAATTAGGTGCCTTGTGTGGACCTAATAATAATCTTCTCACGGTCATTGGTGTTTTCCGCTCTCCTTCATGGCTCGAGAAAAGGTGATGAGAGGAGCATCCTTCCATGCGTCAACGACGAGGAGACCTGCCAGGCATGATCTGTTGCTTCCAAGGCAGTCGGAAGCTACAACACCCGGTGGTGGCGACTACGGGCCACTGTTCCTGTGGCGGTCGGCAGCTGGAGCACTGGACGTGGTTGTGAATATCTTCATCATTGACTTCTTTGGGCTTGTGTTCTGACGATTTTATCACCGGCGATCTTCCTTTCTCAATGGTTGTCAGAAGCCAGAGCACCAGACATGCCTATGAGGATCTTTATCGGGCGCTTCTTCGGGCTTGTGTTCCGACGATTTCATCACCGGAGGTCTTCCTTTATTTACATGTATTGGCAGCTTTGCATGTAGCCTATAGAGTTACCGAGCGGTTCGCGCCGTTGTTAGCCCTTTCGTGTGGTTTTGTAGTTTTCTAGGATTTTTGTAGTTTTTTAGGATTCATCATGTATATCTACTTTTCTGTTTTTTCATGTTCCAAGTAATGGTTATATGTTTGCGGTGCTTGCGACTATGTGATGAAAATTTTGTGCGTCAATTTTTTGCATCTTTCTTTTTTGTGTTCGTGTTACCATCTGCCGATGTGATTTTGCTTGAAGCAGTATTCGCACTTACGTGTTCCCTTAGAGCGCTGTCGTTCAGATGTCCTTTTGTTGATATTCTCTTCTGCCAACATGAACGAGATTGTCAGGTCGCCCTTACGATTTTTTTGGAAAGATAAATTCATTTACTTATCTTAGATAGCAAAACAAGAACACATAGGTAGCACGCTACGTATGCTATGCGTGTCTGCAAAACATACCTACTGGCGTCGTGTTAATGCCCTTAGCAGATAGCAGGCTTGGAGTTCGTGCTATCTTCTATCGCGTGTATATACTTCAAACTCAAGATGGCACGATGGCCGCAACGCGTGAGGCTGACCATTCTGTTTCCTCTCGCGTTTAATGCCCGTAGCGGCAACCAGATGCGCATGGATAGGTCCTCTAGGCACCGCTCACTTCATATGTGTTTAGTCACTTCTATCTTGAAAGCAAATTACACGTGAACCAAAGATTTACACGTTTGGCCGCAACGCGTGAAGCTGATCTTTCTTTTTCCTATTGTGTTTAATGCCCGTACGGCGACAAGACGCACACGGACAGGCCCTCTAGGGACCACTCATGTCAGACATGTTTAGTCACTTCTATCCTGAAAACAAATGATACATGAATCGAGGATTTTCTTTCACACGTGACATGACCGTAGAGTTGGCCACTACATGTATGTTATTATCGTAATGCCATAACACTATAATAGTACAAGTTTTGTTCTGCTACCACCTATCCTCCTTCAGCTCTCCTTCCTACTCCTCTCTAGTCCATGCCCACGGTCCGCATGACTCCTGATATGGCGACGTGCGGGTAGACTTCTTCGAGTCCACGACGATGCAGGAGGATCCTCGGTGGCTGCACAGTCACTGATAAATCAGTTTCCTTTGTAATCTCGTGGTGATGAAGGATTCGTCATGCCTGTGCGGTCATTCGTGGATGCATCGCTTCATGGAGCGTGCCATGAATGCATGTCGGATGTCGCTTGGAAAGATAGTTTGCATGGGCGTACCGACAACACGACTTGCTCTGCTGCCGAAGTTTTCGGGCCTTGCCTCGACCGCGAAAAACCCGAATTCTTGCCGAGCGAGATGGCCAGGATACAGGGAAATCTTTATTGACCATACCGACGCGGCCCTCGAAGGAAGACGCCTACCGATGACAATTTGTTTGAAGCTATTGACCACGGAGATCCCTCACAGACTCTATAAGACCTTGCATGGATAGAGGCTAACACTTAAGGACCGTTGCGACGCGGTTCTTGAACGAAGACCGCGTCAACCTATGGGGTTGTCTAGGTTGAGGTCGCTCGGGGTAAGCCTCCCTATGCATGCCATGACACGTACATGTGTGTGGCTGATCGCGACGAGAGCTGCTGACTCGTGTATTAACGAGCTCGTGAGGGAACCCCAATAGGAAGGTATGATGAGCAAAGCAGTAAGTTTCCCTAAGTTATGAAACCAAGGTTATCAATCTAGTAGGAGCAAGGAAACACCCCAAAGGTATAGCTAGCTAAACTTTGGCAGGACGCACTGCCGGTGCCAGCAAGTAACATGGATACTTGCACAACATAACCACAGAACTCTGCCCCCAACTTACGATGAGGTTGTCAATCTCACCGGTTTTGCTGAAAACATAGGATTAAACGTAACGAGTAGAAGAAAGTAATAGTTTGCAGAAAGTAAACACAAAGCAGTAAACAGTTGATTATAGATTGATAGTAAAAGAAAGGACCGGGGTCCACAGTTCAATAGAGGTGGCTCTCCTTAAGATAGATAACATGTTGGGTGAACAAATTACAGCGGGGCAATTGACAAACATCGAGAAAGCATACAAGCATATACTACTCATCTTGACTCCTTTGAGATTCGATTGGGCATTACAACATTATACATAGACCACCATCGAACTGCATCTATGACTAATAATCCACCTCAAGGTTATCATCCGAACCCCCTTTAGCATTAAATTGCAAGCAACGGATAATTGCATTACGAATTGCGTGTAAAGTAACAATACGATTGTTCTATGAATAAAGGATTGTTGTTTTCTCCCTAGTAGGAACAACACATCTAGTACCTTAGATATTTTTGTCACTTCCCCAGATTACCACAGGTATGAACCCACTATTGAGCATAAATACTAATTCTTGGAGTTGCTAGCATCTACTTGGCCAAGATAGCTACTAACAACGGAAAGCATGCAAGATCACAAATAACAAAGACATGATAGAATCAATAATCAATCTGAAATAGCATCTCAATATCCATCGGATCCCCGCAAACACAACATGCAGAATTACAAATAGATGATCTTGATCATGAACAGAGCTCACAAGATCTAAAGATGATAGCACAAATAAGGAGAACCAGCCATCTAGCTACTACATGGACCCGTAGTCCAGAGATGAACTACTCACGCATCACACCGGAGGCTTGCATGATGATGAAGAACGCCTCCAGGGTGAATTCCCCTCTCCGGCAGGGTGCCGGGAAGAGCTTCAGATCCCTACCGATCTAGGTATGGAGATGACGGTGGCTATAGACTCTTTCGTGGAATTTTTTATCGGGTACTTAGGGTTTCCGTGTCGGAGGCATCTTATAGGCAAAAGGGGAGTCCGAGGGGGTGCCTAGGGCGACCAGACCACCCCTGGCGCGGGCCAGGCTGGGCCCCGCGGCCAAGTGGTGTGGTGGCCCCCTGGCCCCTCTCCGTCTCGTATTGTGGCTCTAGATGTCCCTCGGTGAAAAACTGACTTTGGCTTTTGTCCCATCCAAATCCTAGAATATTCACTTTCTGACTTTCCTAGAACCAAAAACAGCAGAAAATGGACAGCTGGCACTGTGGCTCTTGTTAATAGGTTAGTCCAAGAAAGTCTATATAAAGTACTCCAAAGTGTGGACAAAACACAAGAAAGTAGATAAAACCAAGCATGGAACATCAAAAATTATGGATACGTTTGCAACGTATCAACATCCCCAAGCTTAACTCCTGCTAGTAGGTAAGTGATAAAAAGAAAGAATAATTTTTGAGGTGACATGCACCATCATAAACTTGATCAAAGTATTTGTAAAACAATGATAGCTGGGATCATAGTACTTCAATCATAACATGAAAGAAAAAGTTGTAGCAATAAGACAAAGCAACTATGTTGCAACATGAAAATGCACAAACAAAAGATTCATGAATAACAATGCTTTGCAAGAAGTTTGTTTGTTTCACATACAGAAAACATAGCATAGTGGCATTCAGCTTGTTCCTCATAGAGTGGCAAACATAAATGCATAGGACACCTTCAAAGTTCATAAGAGTGACTAGATACAAATATTTTAAAACAAGCAATATCAAAGCTATGCATCAATCAACAAGTCTTGAGACAATGCACATAGAACTAAGAATGGCCACTATGCTCTCAAAGTAGGTGCATAAAGGTAGAAGGTGGAGACTCAATATAAAAGTAAAAGAAAGGCCTTCATGGAAGGAAGTAGGGATTCAAGTTTCATAAAGAGCTTCCAAAAATTATGGTACTTAATAGCTTTCAGCTCTCATTGCCCCTATCATAAGCATCTTGAAGTGATTAAGGTTAAAGTGAACAAACTATGGAGTATATGCTTGATGATGTATAAGTTGGAAATCTCATGTCCCTTGAATACGAGGCTCGCTCCTCATGCTACTCAAGTTTAGTCACCGGTAAGTTCTTGTCATCGTAAGTACATGTGTATCATAGAGAACCGCCAACGGGGTACCCCTTTCCCGATGATACGGAAGAATCCCCATATCAAAATGACAAGGCAAGCAGACAACAAGCATCGCAGCAATCTTCTTATTTATCATGGGAATATGGTGCTTTTTTCTCTCTTTCCTCTTTCCATAATCTCTTTTTTTTTTCTTTTTTCTCTTTTTTCTCAATATCTAACTCTTTTTTATACGAAGAATGCTTCATAGATAGCTCATTATGGTTAAGCTACAGGTTTCCACCATGTCAGCATGGATTAGACCAGCGGCCCAGGTGTTTCTCTAACACACATACATAACTCATGGACTTACAAGCTCCCCTTTCATTTCACACCGACGACATCCCTAGACAAAAGAGCATGATATCAACTAGGTACAAAGTACAAGTGCAATGTTGAAAGCGTTCCCCATGACAGCATTGTTCTGCTAATCCCTAACAAATAAGTTCAAGCATATACAACATAGACGATATAATGGTTCAAGTTTATTAAGGGCAAGAAAAGTAAAGTGTGCCATCAAGTTCGTGAGAGCTTTAATAACTAGTTTTCTCATAACAAGTTTAATTCGGAAGGTAGATAAAACATGAATATACTTGGAATAACATATGCTAGTAGGTACGTATGGTGGACTCTTTCGAATAACTTGGTTTTAGGAGTTGGATGCATGAGTGGAACTCATACTTGGTTGTGGAGACTAGCAAAAGACTGAGAGCGACAAACTAAGAGAGAAATAATGACTATAATCATGTAGAGCGACAAAACATTATTGATCAAAGCATAAAGTGATACTACAAGTTGAAAACTAAAGGATCATAAAGTCTATGGTGACTTGGGATAGTTATAACATGGTGTGAGCATGCGCCAAGTCAAGCCAAATAAAGCATCAAAGGAAATACCACAATACTATGCTTTAATATGCCAAAACAACGCATGATCCTTCCAAGGTACATTAAGCAATCTCAATTGTTTATAACAAGTCATGCTACAACAAATAATACTAAGCATAGATCCAAAACAATATCAAGCATGGCATGACAAAGTATAGGCCACAGTAAAAAACAAGCTCTCTTTACCACTTAAGCATGAACTTTCCTACTCTTTTTCCAATCCAAACCAAACTATTTGAAAACCAATGTATGAAAGAGGGGGTACAGCCAATTTATTTAGAAAAATAAGCAAACAAAGCAAACGAAAAACCAAAACGAAAATGAAAAAGAAGACGCTCCAAGAACAAGACAACTGTGCATGAAACAATAAAAATGAAGCGTTTGGAAGAAACCTGAGATTTTTATTGATGAAGAGGGGGATGCCTTGGGAAGCCCCAAGATTTTATGCTTGTACTTATTGGATATTTCTTGGGGTGACACGCGTGGCATCCCCAAGCTTGAGCTTTAGTCGATCCTTCATCTCATTACTCATTCCTTCCATACACCTGTAATTTTTCCTTCATACAAAACTTCACACAATCTTTATTAGCAACATTAGTGCACTCAAGATAATCAGTCTTTAGATTCAGTTCCAACACCAATAAAACTTCCATTAAAACACTAGCTACTATATAACTTCCCTAAAAAAGCTCAGTTCCTCAAAAGAATTCAAAAAGGAACCAACAAGAAGCAAATGCAGAAAATGGTAGAAATCTGTCAAAACGGACCAGCAGGTAAAGACGGATTTTTTCGAAGACTTTCTATTTCTCAAATCAAAAAGTGTTGAACTAACGAAAGTTAGATAACAACCTGGGGCATAAGCACAAACATTCACACCTCAAAATGACGTACAGATATTTTACACGAATTTTTACGGTGAACCACAGAAATCTGTTTTGGGACAACAACTTTCCCAATCATTACTTCTATGTCATTAGAGGTTACTCTTGGAACAAAAAGCAAATAAAAATGATAAGGAGCGGTTATTACAGAGGTTATAACTTCCAAGACTCATCCAAAACTTTTGGGTTATCTCCCAATAAGTACTTTTCTTTAACACCTTTAAGTTAGGCATAAGAATTTCGATGATGCTCACATAAGCAATATGAATTGAAGTCAAAGAGAGTATCAAGAAGCAAATTTAAAACACATTTAAGTCTAATCCACTTCCTATGCATAGGAATCTTATACGCAAATAAATTCACAAAGAACAAAGTGACAGGCATAGGAAGATAAAACAAGAGTAACTTCAACTTTCAGCAAATGGAGAGGTGTTTCAGTACCATGAAAACTTTTACAACCATATTTTCCTCTCTCATAATAATTTTCAGTAGCCTCATGAATAAACTCAACAATATAACTATCACATAAAGCATGCTTTGCATGATCTAGAAACACTAGAGCTTTATTATAAACATTTTCAAAAGAATCCTTAGGAACATGACATTTGTCCTCCTTTGGTAAGCATGGTGGACAATCAAATAATGTAAGAGGTAATGAGTTACTCTTATTAGAAGGTAGGGATGGGTAAATCCATTCTTCCTCCTCTTGATCATCACTCTCCTCCTCTTTTTCATCCAATGAGCTTCTAGTTTCAGCAATTTCTTCATCCATAGGTTCCTGCAAGGCATTAGTTTCTTCTATTGGTGGAGAGCATCTATTAAGATATTCAAGAATATAGCCATTTTCTACCTTGTAATTATCAAAGAAAAATTTAAGTATATCATAAACCTCATATTTATATGGAGAATCATCAGTATTTTGAAGCAAACTAGCAAGTTCAAATGCACCCTTCCAAGCAATAAATTCTTCAATTTGTTCCACATCATAAAAGTCATAATACACTTTAACATAAGAAGATATGGTAACATTATCATTATACTCACATTGAAAGTAACATTATACTCACATTATCAAAGCAATAAGTAACATTATAAGTAGAGCACACGTTTATAGCAATGGTATACAATTTATCAATTTGTTTCCATAAGTGTTTCCCTTTTTGTGACAAGCGGTATTCCTTATAATAATATTTTTGTTCTTCCGTGAACCCACCTTGCCAATAAGATTTTGTTTCAAAGAAACCAACCATTGATAGAAAGCATGATAAAGCAAGACAATAACAGACCAATGAAAATAATAACTATAGTAGGAACTAATTTTTTGTGTTTTTGATAAAGAAACAAGCAAATAAAGCAGAAATAAACTAAGCAAAACAAAAACAACAAAGTAAAGATATTGGTTATGAGGGACTCCCCTTGTGAAGATGTCCTTGACTCCCCGGCAATAGCGCCAAAAAAATACTTGCTGACTCGTGTATTAACGAGCTCGTTGGGGAACCCCAAGAGGAAGGTATGATGAGCACAACAGTAAGTTTCCCTCAGTTATGAAACCAAGGTTATCAATCCAGTAGGAGCAAGGAAATACCCCAAAGGTGTAGCTAGCTGAACTATGGCAGGGCGCACTGCTGGTGCCAGCAGGCAACGTGGATACCTACACAACACAACCATAAAACTTTGTCCCCAACTTACGATGAGGTTGTCAATCTCACAGGTTTTGCTGAAAACAAAGGATTAAACGTCTCGAGTGCAAGAAAGTAATAGTTTGCAGAAAGTAAACACAAAGTAGTAAATAGTTGATTGTAGATTGATAGTAAAAGAAAGGACCGGGGTCCATAGTTCACTAGAGGTGGCTCTCCTTAAGATAGATAACATGTTGGGTGGACAAATTACAGCAGGGCAACTGACAAACATCGAGAAAGCATACAAGCATATACCACTCATCTTGACTCCTTTGAGATTCGATTGGGCATTACAACATTATACATAGACCGCCATCCAACTGCATCTATGACTAATAATCCACCTTCAGGTTATCATTTGAACCCCCTCCACTATTAAGTTGCATGCAACGGATAATTGCATTACGAATTGCGTGTAAAGTAAACAATACAATTGTTCTATGAACAAAGGATTGTTGTTTTCTCCCTAGTAGCAACAGCACATCTAGTACCTTAGAGATTTATGTCACTTCCCTAGATTACCAGAGGCATGAACCCACTATCGAGCATAAATACTAATTCTTGGAGTTGCTAGCATCTACTTGGCCAAGATAGCTGATACGTCCAAAACGTATCTACTTTCCCGAACACTTTTGCTATTGTTTCTCCTCTATACTTGTGTGATTTAGATGCAACTAATGCGAACTGACGCTATTTTCAGCAGAATTGCCTTGGTGTCTAATTTTTGTGCTGAAAATCAACTATCAGGAAAAATCCCAGAAAATATGCCAAAAATCCTATTTCACCCGAAGACTCCAGGAGCCAGAATACGAGACGGAGAAGAGCCCTAGGGTGGCCACACTACCTGGTGGCACGGGCCAGGCCAGGCCACGCCAGGGGGTGGTGTGGGCCCCCCAGGCACCCCCTGGGCCTCTCTCTTCGCCTAAAAGGAGCCTTTTGACCTAAAAACTTCGGGGGGGGGGGGTCGACGTTTTTCCAGAAGGAGTTTGGCTCTGCCGCCACCACCAGATTTCACGAAACAGCACCAGAAACTCCGTTCTGGCACCCTGCCGGGACGGGGAATTGGAGGAGATCATCGCCATCATCATCATCATCGCTTCTCCATCGACCATCCATGTTTCCCCCATCTATGAGTGAGTAATCCCCCGCTGTAGGCTATGAGGATGGTAGGGATTAGATGAGATCGTTCATGTACTGGCATCAGATTGTTAGGGCATGGTGCCTAGTATCTTTTATTAGTGCTTTATGACTTTGTGGCGACTTGTTGTGCTTAATGCTTGTCACTAGGGCCCGAGTGGCATGGTTTCAGATCTGAACTTATTATTGATTCATTATGATAGTATTGTTTCTGGTCTTATCTACAAGTTATATACACACGTTGTTGTCCGGAACATATGGCCCCGAAGTGACAGAAATCGGGATAACCGGAAGGGAAAGCCTTTGATGTGAGGATCACCTGTGTTCATGGAGTGTTAATGCTTTGCTCCGGTGCTCTATTAAAAGGAGCACTTTAATTGCCAGTAGTTCCCTAGAGGCCCCGCTGCAAACAGGCTGGCAGGACAAAAGATGTTGTGCAAGTTCTCATTGCGAGCATGTATGACTATATATGGAACACATGCCTAGGATTGTCTAGTACTTGGGTGCTTTATCTTATTTATCTGCAATTGCCATATGTTCTGATTGCTATGTGAATTTTCTTGTCCATGCAACGCCTTCCATCCATCCCTATGTCTACCGCACTCGAATCCCACTGTTTACTGCTTTTGTCACTACTGTCTTTGTTTTGCTACTGCTATTACTTTACTATTCCTATTACAAAACTATTGCTACTGATAAACCGCTGTGAGCACGATTGTTTCCAGGTGCAGCTGAATTGACAACTCAGTTGTTAAGGCTTATAAATATTCTTTGGCTCCCCTTGTGTCGAATCAATAAATTGGGTTTCACTTCCCTCGAAAATACTGTGATACACCCCCTATACTTGTGGGTCATCAAGACTATTTTCTGGCGCCGTTGCCAGGTTAGCTTTATTTATCAAGTACACTTGGATTCTCTATTGTTCGCTGCTATCCATCCATCATGGGTAAGTCTCGTGATGGCAAGGTTCCTATTTTACCATCCACTACAAGAAGAGGTACGGTTCTGAATACCTCTACTGCTCTTGATTCACCGTCTGTTTTGAGTAAGTTCCTTACACCACCACATACACATCCTACACACACTGCTACTACCGCTGAATCTTAAACTTCTAATACTTATGATGCTGCTTCTACTGTGCTTGATAAAAGTGGTTTGTTAGATCCTTTCCTAGATGCTACGATTGCTAGAACTATAGCTGGAAATATCGAAACTCGTAATGAAGGCACTACCACACACTACTGCAGAAATGCTTATAGCCACTAGGTCGCTAGTGACAAGCAAAATTCAGCCTGTCACTAGTAAGTATTACCAATGACAAACAAGGATAAGCCTGTCACTAGTACATAACACTAGTGACTGGCATATAAAAGTGACTGTCACTAGTATATTTTGTAGAGAACGGCTGAATGAAATTTTTACTTAGTGACAGACATCTATAAATGTCTGTCACCGATAAAGTAATGATTAGTGACGGGCCTCAAAATGTGTATGTCGCTGGTATTTTTCGTGGAGGTCCGCTGAGTGTCAAATGGTAGGAGAGATTAACTAAAAATAAATAGGCTAACTTTTTGTTTGTCCGACACATTTTTCTACTAATCTCTAATAATGTCCACTATAAAAAGAACTAGAGAGGCAGAACGAGAGTATCCTTGCGCTCTAACCTATATATCGAACGATTGCATTGGTTAGAGGTAAAACACTAGTGAGACGGTGGCTGAACAAAACACGAAGTGCATGAGAACAAACCAACCGATCCAACATGTGCGGCATGCACAACATATAGCAACCCTAACTGTGGAGAATACAAAAAAAAGCGCTCCTTAAAAAAAGTGGAGAAACCGATCCTTCCCCAAATCCTCGAGATGCCGCCTCCCTCCACGCCGCCGCCACCTCCCTCCGTGCCGCCGCCATGCGCACCTCTCGTCGACGACTACGCCACCCTGCGCGCTGCCACCCTTCAAGCCGGAACAACTGAGTGCCGTGCAAGCCGCGAATCCTCCACGCTGTGCAAGGTGTGAATCCTCCGTGGCCTGCAAGCCCTGACGACTCCGCGGCCCTACAAGCCACGACCAATCCTCCGCCCGCGACAAATCTGCCACCCCGCGCCGCCGCCGTGCAAGACGCGGCCGCTCCCCTGCACGACGCGAGGATACACCGCCTCTGTTGAACCTGCCGTTCGTCAGGAAGGCCACTACAGTGAGGTAAGGTGCGAAGATATTAGACATGTTAATTTGCTCTTCTCCATTGTTATTGCTATTTGGAGAAACATTTCGTCAGTATTATTAAGTATTATTATCTATTGACTCATAATGCTGACGCAGTATTTTTATCAACCTATACATTAGGAAATTGGTCTAGAAAAAATTAAGGGAAGCAATGGAACCACATATTCAACATAATTTTTACGCTTCAGAAACACGACTGGGCATAGATTATGAGAAAGTTTGACATTGTTGTTGTGAATAAATCATTCTGCATGTCCTGTATGCAATTGTACCCGAGCGTACCCTTCAAATTTGCATGTACATGTCATCCGTTTTATCCTAAAAAAATATTCGTTTTCTTGATTGTCATTGTTGTATCACACCTGACTCTAGGGGATCAATATTTGTTGTCCCAGCTGTGTTGCTGAACTTATTTGGTCTATTTTTACCACTTCATAGACTTCTTATGATTTCTTAGCTTCTTTTAATATTAACAAATTAAAGTGAGCGGAAATGTGTAAATAAGATTAGCTTTGACATACAAAACTGTTAATACGGAGTTTCCATTTGCATACTGAACTTCTATTTTTTTTTGTTGATTCGCACTATCATGCTGGAACCACTGCTCTCCATCAACGATAAGGAAACGTTAGGGAAGCGACACAACAATGGAGATAGTGCAGAGGTGGAGCGATGGCTACCCTACCGCTCTTTGTCAAATGGTACCGAGCACATCCACATTCACACTGCTTATTCTTTTTTGAGATTATCGTACTTGAATTGCCTATGATATGCTTGACAAAGTGTTTAATAGATTTTTGTCGCTCTTGTTTGTAGGTAGGCAACGGTTACTTGGGGAGGAAAGGAAATGAGTTCTACGGTGAGGAAAGCAATATGCTTTTTGGGGCTATTGGTAAATGAAGTAAGTAAATGTTATAACGACGAGAGCAATAAAGGGAAGAAGTCCTATAATTATGTATGTCTAATGTTTTTTTATTTTAACTTTTGAAATCCGCAGCTCTTTTTGTGCATTCCTCAAAACTTCGATACCTTAAGAATTCACCATTATGAAGCATGCACTTGTTTTTCTTAACAATTAGACATGATAGCATTTTGTCTATTTGCACAAAGACAATGGTTTTAAGAGAATGCAGAACGGTTTGCTATGAACTCTGAAATTATCTCAAATCATGTCCTACAGGTTTGACCATCTTTCGTATTTTGAGCTTGTTCAAATCTTAGCTGTTTGTCTGTCCAAATAGATAGGTGAAAATTCAGTTGGCTGCAAATTTAGAATAATATGATTGAGAAGTTTGAAGCAGGCATTGATGAGAGTATGTAAGCTCACATATGATACATTTATTATCTCTTAATTTTTGCCTGATTATCGTTCTCCTTCTACCTGATTATTGTTCTCCTTTTCCCTATTTTTTCGCAGGCCTATGAGTTCTCAAACAGAATAAAAAGACTACCCAACAATACTACTGCGGTTGAGCGTGACTCTGGAATTCCAAGGTTTTGGTTAAGCTCACTTGGTGTTCCGCTCGAGGGCACTAAAACAAACTATATATGTTGGTAGTTCTTATGTGTCATGTGGCTCTAACATGATATACCGTGGTGGTGTTGTTTTTTGGAGTTCAGACCGCTGCTCTAGAAACTATCGATTGTTACAATCGCATGATTGTGTCCTCTTGGGAGGAAAGGGAAGGCTCGGCTAAATTTTTTCTTATGATAGATTACAAATTCTGACGCCATCGTGTTAAGTAAATATTATGTCATATTGGATCCTGTGAACTTGTATCATTGGTACAAAATTGTATTGTGTTATTTGAAATATTTGTGGAAAATGCATTTAATTTTTTATAACATCTTGTTGTGCTATTCATAATATTCGCGGAAAACACATTTAATTTTTTACTACCCAAATTCAAATCAGTGGTGGGAATGATAAATTGGCTTGTCACTATAAAACCCTATAGGGCTGTAGCTTTGGTCGTAACCAGTGACATGCATCTTTTTTTGCCCGTCACTAATGTATACATACTAGTGACTGGCACAAATAAATGTATGTCGCTGGTACACATAATAGTGACAGGCACGTGCCTGTCACTAGTAACTTCATAGCAGTGACTAGTCATTAGTGACAGACGCTTTGTCCATCACTAATGGGCCTTTTGAGCCTGTCACTGATAGCCTATTCTGCAGTAGTGACACCTGTTAGCTCACCTGAGTCTAGTAAGAGTTATGATGTTGAAGAAGATTATGTTGAGATGATTGATGAGTTTATTGAAGAATGTAGGAACACCCATGATAGGAGCGCTGCTAAGAGTCTTCTTAAGAGGCGTACTATTAGACCCAAATTATCTCTTGATGCTAAATTTGCTGCTTCTCCCATAAACATTATAGATGAAGATTATGATTTCTCTCTCGATCTATCTTACATAGCTATTGTCGAGAAAGAACCTTTTTGTGGGACTAAGAAGGAAAGTGCGGTAGGACATATGAATGAACTTTCTACTATGAGTAACTTGTTTTCTGATGATATTAAGATGCGTACTTATTTTGTTGCTAAGATTTTTCCTTTTTCACTGAAAGGAGAAGCTAAAATGCGGTTTAGTAATTTACCTTCTGGATTTATTGATAGCCCTGAGTGCTTGATTAGTACTTTCCTGCAGAAATATTTTCCTCCCAGTGCTAGACATGCTATTTTGCAGGAACTTTTTGATTTTAAACAGGGAGAAAAAGAGGTATTGCCCGAATCTTGGGCAAGGTTTTGTGCTTTGAGTCATGCACAGGCTGGAAGTCCTTTACCTAAGAATGAGCTTCTTGATATATTTTATAATGGACTAACCGAGGAATCTAGGACATACCTAGATAGTTGTGCTGATTGTGTTTTTAGGAATAGGACTCCAAAGGAAGCTGAGGAATTAATGGCTAAAATAAGCAAGAATTATGAAGACTCGACTCCTCCTAAACAAGCTATACCTGAAGTAATTGTACCTGAACCACCTATTCCTGTGCCTATTCCAACATCAAAGAAGAGGGGAGTTATTGAATTAAATAATGAAGTGATGAAGGAAGCTAAGAAATGCCTTAAGGAGAAGGGAATTAAAGCTGCAGATGTCAAGAATTTACCTCCTATAGAAGAATTATGTAAGCTTATTCCCTACTCATCCACTATTGATGTACACTCTCTCCAACACTTTGATGAAGGTGATATCCCTTATTTGAAACCTCATGATCAATGCTTAGAAGAATTTGATATCTTTATTGTTAAGCAAGATAACTTTAATAAAAGGGTGCAAAATCATCTTATGGAAAACACTAGAGCTATTGTTGAGTTGAAAGGTATTATGGAAAGAACCTCCAATGATGTTAAAATGATTGTTAAACACTTTCAAATGGTTCAAACTCAAATAGATCAACTCGTTAATGTGCAAAACGACTTGCTATTTAATGCTGCTAAAGAAAAACATGCTTATGAAATTAGAACCAGAAGTGGTGCTGCTACCCAGGATCCTCTATATCCTGAGGGGCATCCCAAAAGAATTGAGCAGGATTCTCAACAAGCTGAAAATAGTGGTTCTACTCGTAAGAAAAGGAAAAAGAAACATAAAACTGTTGTAGAACCCTCTGAACCTGCTATAGATCCTAATAGTATATCTATCTCTGATTCTGAAACTAAAAGTGGTAATGAAGAAAATGAAGTTCCTAATGAAGAAAAAGTTGAAGAACCTGAAAACCACACTAAGACTACTAAATACACCAAAGAATATTTTATTGCTAAGAAACATGGTAGTGAAAGAGAACCTTGGGTCCAAAAACCTATGCCTTTCCCTGATAAGAAACACAAGTCAAAAGAAGATGAACACTACAAAAAGTTTTGTGAGTGGATGAAGCCTTTATTCTTGCAAATTCCTTTGACTGATGCTATTAAATTGCCTCCTTACTCAAAGTATATGAAGGATATTGTCTCGAATAAAAGGAAGATCCCTAATGAAGAGATCTCTACTTTGCTTGCTAATTATTCTTTCAATGGTAAGGTTCCTAAGAAACTTGGAGACCTAGGGATTCCAACTATCCCTTGCTCTATTAAGAACAATTATGTTAGAACTGCTTTGTGTGATTTGGGAGCTAGAGTTAGTGTTATGCCTTTCTCTCTCTATAAGAGGCTTCAACTTGAAAAATTGATACCAACTGATATATCTTTGCAAATGGCTGATAAATATACCACTATTCCTGTGGGTATATGTGAGGATGTACCTGTTCAGGTGGCTCATAATTGCTTGATATTAACTGATTTTGTTGTGCTTGAAATGCCTGAAGATGATAATATGTCTATTATTCTTGGGAGACCTTTTCTTAATACCGCAGGAGCTGTTATTAATTGTAATCAAGGAAAGGTGACCTTCAATGTTAATGAAAAGGAACATACTGTCTATTTATCCAAGAAGATTGAAAGGACTTATGGCTTGAATTCAATTGAACATGTTGAAGGAATTCAAGTTGGAGAAATATATTGTCCCATACCAAGAGAAAAATTTGAAACTATTATGATTGGGACCATTGCTATCAAGGTTAAGGTAACATAATTATTAGTGGAGTACAAATTTTTGTCACATATGCAATTGTTTTGGTAGCAAGACTTGATCAACCTTGCTAACAAAAGGATTCCATTGAACAAAACAATGTTTTCATTATGATTATCTCCGTTTATTTCTATCCTTTGCATGTTAGTTTTTGTTTGCGTTTAGTTTTCTTTGTGTTGTTAGTTGCTTGCAAGCTAGAACTTCTGTAGTTCTAGCCTTGTTTTGTCCTTGCATCATGTTTCCAAAAAAAGAAAAAAAATCTGTCTGTCAGAAAAATCATTCTTCTATTTCTAAAAAATGCCCAAAAATAAAGTGTCTTGAAAAATTCCAGAAAGTTCATATTAAATTTTTACGTGAAAAAAGGGGCAAAGGAGTACCAGGGGGCCCACCAGGCAGGCACACCATGTGGTGGCGCGGCCAGCCCTGGGTGGCGCCATGCCCTGGTGTGGGCCAACCCTGGCCCCCCACAAACTCTCTCACCTGCCACTTTCTTCTCTCTCCCGAGTAAGCTCCAGTTCATAGCTCAAAATCGCGTTCTCTCTGTGCTTGCTCTTGATTTCTTCGATCTCTTTGCTCAGCCCATCTTTCTTGCTAAAATTTGGAGCAATTGTTCCTTGGTATGTGACTCCTCCCCTTGTCCAAGTAGATTTGTTTTTAGTGGATTATATGTTGAGTATTTTGCTGCTGTAGGTGACTGGTTATGAGAGCTTGTAATCTTGTTTGATGCTTAGAGATATAGTTTTGATGCATGTTTAGGCCTCTTTAAAGTCCCTATGAGTAGAATCCTTCATTATATGTACTTTGAAATCACTTGTTTAAAAGGTGTTTAAATTTCAGAATAGAAGATGAGTGAACACCACCTAAACCAACATGAGCTTTGGGTGCCTAAGGTCATGAAGGTCCACCGGGAGGAGGAAGTTTTTCCCTCCATTTATCCATGCCCTGAGTTCATGAGAGCTGCAGGAAATCTACAAGATTTCCACACTGGTTTCCAATGCAGGGTTAGAGCACTTTTTGGAGAATGAACCTTGTCAATTCGTGAAGCTAACCATGTATGTCGTGCAGGACTTCAAATTTAGTCACTCTTTGCCTAACCCCATGGTTCATTACAAAATTTACAATATAGCTGTCGACCTTTCTCTTGATGATTTTTGTGCATCTATTAAGGTACCTCAATGGATATCATGTAGGAAGATTAAAGAGAGACCTGAACCACTCATGTATTTATATGCAGAAATTTGCCAAGGGAGTAGCTTCTCAAAGGACAGTGGGAAAATCCGGAACATTTATTTTCCCTCCATTCGCTACTTTGCTTACTTTATTGCCAAGTGTGTTCTTGCTAGGAAAACTGCCAATAAGTTATCTTCGTTTGATCTAGCATTTATCTCTGCTGCTCTTAGACGAGATAGTCTTACAACTTGGGTGCTTTGATAGCTTTCCATCTTGCTGCTAATCGTGATAAAGGTGGAATTTGTGGAGGCCTCATTGCTTCTCGGTTGCTAGCATTGCATGGTTTAGTGCCTCATCATCTAGACCTACAGTTTCCCATAGAGAGGCTTGATTTTAATTCCATGATACAACATAAATTTATTTCCTCGTGGGCTAGTTTGAGTGAGTTGTCTTATGAAATAACCTTTCTCAAAGCTGGTTGGAGAAAGAGCAAGTCCGAGCATGTTGTTCTTTTGCCTGCACCTGTTTTGTTTAACCTTGATAACAGGGAAGGATGGTCCCTCACTGAGGAGGAGCTTGACACGTACTTGGGAGAGCTCTCCCAACAGGAGCAGGACACTAGGAGGGAGGTCACGGATGATTCGGTCCAGCCCTCGAATGAGGGAGAGTCTTCATATCAGCAGCTCGCTTTTGATTGGGGAGCTTCTTCTTCCTCTCATGTGCCCAGCTACGACCATTCTTACCAAGATCCGCCCGCTTGGAACCCCTATTCGTACATGGATTCATACCCACTTAGGCCAAAAGCCTAAGCTTGGGGGGAGGTATGCCGACACCGCACTCATCTGGATATCATGTTGCGTCGGTACTTTGTATATTCATGTTTTCATTCTCTTTTTAGTTTTTGTTCTTCTTTGCTTTTGCTTTCTAAAAACACGAAAAGACCAAAAATATTTTTGTTGTTTCTCTTTGGTTTGCTTCTTCTTTTTGCCTTGGTTTGCTTTTCCCTTTTTGCTTTGTTTGAACTATTCGAAAAATTCAAAAAGATTTTGCTTTGTTTTTCCCTTTTTTGTTCTTTTTTAAAAATCGAAAACACCAAAAATATTTGTCGTTCTTCTTTGGTTTTTGCAAGTTTGCTTCAGGGTTCGGCAGTCCTCAGTGGATATTGGTTTCATATTATTATTCAAGCCACACAAGTGAAGAGCAATAATGAGGATCAATGACAACTTGAGGCGTGGTAAGAGGCTGGTAACGAACTCTATTTGTTTTAATTTTTGTACATATACTCATCACTGTGGGCGTGCTTAGTCTATTCATCTAGAGTGTATGTTATCTTTGGATGCTTAGTAGTTCTTGCTTTCTTGTGATTAGCTCCAGCTCGCTAATAGTTTGTAGCATGTCTTATGAATGTTTGCTGGCATTACTCTATTTATAAATTAGTATGACACCGTGGTATCCTCCTCTGAATGTTTCATTTGATTGACTTGGCACATGCTCACGCATGCTCATGACTGTAATAATCAGTTAAGCCTCGATGAATTATTTTTCCTTGAGGATCTTGAATCATTTTCATGCCATGAGTAGCTTTGTTTTGTTGCAAGCATGATAATGATAGCTATTGCTCTCTCGTTTGTCGCTCCCTTACTATTGCTAGCCTTCACTTCCACTGAGTGTTTTACTCATCTCTCCAACTCCCTAAACCAAACATTTCCAAAGTGTCCACCATACCTACCCATTAGCATCATTTGCTACCTCCGTGTATATTCAATGTGCTTTGTTTTCTTCCGAATAAAATGTTTGCTTGTTATGAGAAAGTTAGTTAGTAAAGCTCTCACGAACTTGGCGCACTTTATTTCCTGCACTTAATAAACCTGAACCATTGTGAACTCTCCATGAAAGTTATATGCTTGCAAATTATAGGCTGGGGATTAGCAGAACCGTGCTGTCACGGGGAACGCTTTCAACACTTGTAAATATATACCCAGTTGATACCTTGCTCTTTTGTTTGCGTATGTCGTCGGTGTGAAATAAAGGGGAGCTTGTAAGTCCATGGAGTTATGTATGTGTGTTAGAGAAAAGCCTGGGCCGCTGGTCTAATCCATGCTGACATTGTGGAAACCTGCAGCGTAACCATAATGATATCTATGAAGCATTCTTCTTATAAAAAAAGAGAGAGATAGCTATTGAGAAAAGGAAAAAAAAGAGATTTATGAAAAGAGGAAAGAGAGAAAAAGCACCGTTTTCCCTTGGTAAATAAGAAGATTGCTGAGATACTCATTGTCTGCTTGCCTTGTCATTTTGATATGGGGATTCTTCCGTATCATCGGGCAAGGGGTACCCCGTTGGCGGTTCTCAATGATACGCACATACTTACGATGATAAGAACTTACCGATAACTAAAGTTGAGTAGCATGAGGAGTGGCCCTCGTACTCAAGGGACTTGGGATTTTCAGTTTATAGTCTGTCAAGCATATAACTCAGATTGGACCTCACTTTCACCTTAACCACATTAAAGATGCTTATGATAGGGGCAATGAGAGCTCAAAGCTAACGAGTACCATACTTTCAGCATCTGGAAGCCTTTCAAAATTATTCAAAACCTTTTTCTTCTATTTGTTGAGTCTCCATATATTCTTTGAGCACCTTCTTGAGAGCATAGTTTTCATTCTTTGTGTTTGTTCCATTACTTGATTATTTGTGTTATGACTTTGATGCTTGTATCTTTGATATCTTTACTTATAGTATCCACTTGAACTTCAGAGGTGCCTTGGCATTCATAATCAAAGGCAAGCGAGATACCCCTCTATCATACCTTTTTATGAGCATTGTAATGTTGCTTATGTTCGTGCTTCATGCTACTTATTATTCTTGAGTTGGAATCTCTTCATAGCTTGCAAAGACTATTAAGTAGACTTAGTTGCATACTCTTTATTATGAATTGTCTAAGTAGTTGATCACATTGCTGAGAATATTTACATCATATGAAGCAAATGTGTTCGTGAAAGATCTTTTATCGCACTCAGTTTTCAACTGAATTGCTTGAGGACAAGCAATAAGCTAAGCTTGGGGGGGGAGTTGATACGTCCAAAACGTATCTACTTTCCCGAACACTTTTGCTATTGTTTCTCCTCTATACTTGTGTGATTTGGATGCAACTAATGCGAACTGACGCTGTTTTCAGCAGAATTGCCTTGGTGTCTACTTTTTGTGCAGAAAATCAACTATCAGGAAAAATCCCGGAAAATATGCCAAAAATCCTATTTCACCCGAAGACTCCAGGAGCCAGAATACGAGAGGGAGAAGAGCCCTGGGGTGGCCAAACCACCTAGTGGCGCGGGCCAGGCCAGGCCGCGCCAGGGGGTGGTGTGGGCGCCCCAGGCACCCCCTCGGCCTCTCTCTACGCCTATAAGGAGCCTTCTGACCTAAAAACTTCGGGGGGGGTCAACGTTTTTCCAGAAGGAGTACCGCTTCGCCGCCACCACCAGATTCCACGAAACAGCACCAGAAACTCCGTTCTGGCACCCTGCCGGGACGGGGAATTGGAGGAGATCATCGCCATCATCATGACCATCGCTTCTCAATTGACCATCCATGTTTCCCCCATCTATGAGTGAGTAATCCCCCGCCGTAGGCTATGAGGATGGTAGGGATTAGATGAGATCGTTCATGTAATGGCATCAGATTGTTAGGCATGGTGCCTAGTATCTTTTATTAGTGCTTTATGACTTTGTGGCGACTTGTTGTGCTTAATGCTTGTCACTAGGGCCCGAGTGCCATGATTTCAGATCTGAACTTATTATTGATTCAGTATGATAGTATTGTTTCTGGTCTTATCTACAAGTTGTATACACATGTTGTTGTCCGGAACCTATGGCCCCGAAGTGACAGAAATCGGGATAACCGGAAGGGAAAGGCTTTGATGTGAGGATCACATGTGTTCACGGAGTGTTAATTCTTTGCTCCGGTGCTCTATTAAAAGGAGCACCTTAATTGCCAATAGTTCCCTAGAGGCCCCGCTGCAAACGGGCTGGCAGGACAAAAGATGTTGTGCAAGTTCTCATTGCGAGCACGTATGACTATATATGGAACACATGCCTAGGATTGTCTAGTACTTGGGTGCTTTATCTTATTTATCTGCAATTGCCCTATGTTCTGATTGCTATGTGAATTGTCTTGTCATGCAACGCCCGTCCATCCATCCCTATGCCTACCGCACTCGAATCCCACTGTTTACTGCTTTTGTCACTACTGTCGTTGTTTTGCTACTGTTGTTACTTTACTATTCCTACTACAAAACTGTTGCTACTGATAAACTGCTGTGAGCAAGATTGTTTCCAGGTGCAGCTGAATTGAGAACTCAGTTGTTACGGCTTATAAATATTCTTTGGCTCCCCTTGTGTCGAATCAATAAATTGGGTTTCACTTCCCTCGAAAATACTGCGATACACCCCCTATATTTGTCGGTCATCAATAGCTACTAACAACAGAAAGCATGCAAGATCACAAATAACAAAGACATGATAGAATCAATAATCAATATGAAATAGCATCTCAATATCCATCAGATCCCCGCAAACACAACATGTAGAATTACAAATAGATGATCTTGATCATGAACGGAGCTCACAAGATCTAAACATGATAGCACAAACGAGGAGAACCAGCCATCTAGCTACTACATGGACCTGTAGTCTAGAGATGAACTACTCACGCATCACACCGGAGGCTTGCATGATGATGAAGAACGCCTCCAGGGTGAATTCCACTCTCCGGCAGTGTGCCGGGAAGAGCTTCAGATCCCTCCTGATCTAGGGATGGAGATGAAGGCGTCTACAGACTCTTTCATGGAATTTTTTATCGGGTACTTAGGGTTTCCGTATCGGAGGCATCTTATAGGCGAAAGGGGAGGCCGAGGGGGTGCCTAGGGTGGCCAGACCACTCCCTGGTGCAGGCCAGGCTGGGCCGCACGGCCAGGTGGTGTGGCGGCCCCCTAGCCCTCTTCGTCTCGTATTCTGGCTCCGGGTGTCCCTCGGTGAAAAACTGACTTTGGCTTTTGTCCCGTCCAATTCCGAGAATATTCATTTTCTGACTTTCCTGGAACCAAAAACAGTAGAAAACGGGCAGCTGGCACTGTGGCTCTTGTTAATAGGTTAGACCAAGAAAGTGTATAGAAAGTACTCTAAAGTGTGGACAAAACACAACAAAGTAGATAAAACCAAGCATGGAACATCAAAAATTATGGATACGTTTGCAACGTATCAAGAGCGCGCGGCTACACGTGTCGTCTTTCGATGGTGGCGTGCATCGCCATCTGCCGACAGATCTTAGTACAACCGATGGAGTGATGGTGCCTTATGTGGACAGGTTCAGCGCCGAAGACAAGTGTGCCACATGCATCAACGTCAACAAGGATTATGCGTATGAACCGAATGTCTATGGCGATGTGTGTGACAACAAGGGTTCCTCTTTATTTCTGCTGATGGTAGTAGTAGACACGATTATGTGCTCTTTAGTTTTATTTAATCGACTAGTTTTAGACGTATTACTCTATAAGCCAAACTAATCTGCTTCATCATTTTCATCATCCCTCTTTATTATATTACCACTAATTAATCAGGTCTTACTCATATAGCGAACTATCTATCCGCCGCACCCCAGGGGGCGTAGATAAAAGTCTAGTTGTCATAATGTAGTCGTGTGTTAAATTTACTTATGTTCCGTGTCATTTATTTTTTCGCACTTTGTTAGTTATATTATTCTATATATGATAAAGTGATGGACTCATATTTGTCTATTATTGTTTTTATTTTAGTCCCACTCATTGCGTCCTCCATAGATAGCACCAGGGTAGCTGTGTCTTCACTCAGATCAATCCCTCTCTCCCTCCCTCTCTCCACACACACACATTAGTCATGGTTGGTGGGGGATCCTCTTCAGGGAAAGGGAAAGAGTGAACAATTGAACTTGTAGGTCCTCATAGTGGATCATTCCTTCCACTAGACATGCTACTCATGGAAGATCTAGATGGTCACGTTTCATGGATGATCCAATATGATTTATCTATGGAATGTTGCTACACAGTCGATGAAGACAAGATCAAAAGTTATGGGCACGGTGGAAAATGAGGATTTGTCTTTGGCCACACCTGGGGGTCCTTCGCCCGACTATCTGTGTGCTCCCTCCTCGATTCTAACTTTTAGTTAAATAATAGATTGTAGGCTAAGTCTACTCTCCGATCCTATTGCATGAAAGAGTTCTGGTTCAAATCCTACATGCATTATGAAGTCTATTAGTATGGGGAAGCATATGTGTAGAAAAAAGGCCAAGCTGCTAGAGGAGAAAAGAAAAATAGCATAGAGAGAACAACCAGAAGCATTATGAGGCATGGTGTGCCAAAAAGATGACCAATAAAAGAAACTATGAGGGTTAGTATGCAAGTTGGGATACAACTTTATTTCCTCCGAATATAGTTTCCATTCCAAAAGGTGCTCTTGTTTGTCGATTTAGAGGGGTTAATGCTTTTCATTGCTCAAGCATTAGGTGTGATTTCATCTAATCTCCAAACCTTTGGTGGGCAAGGAGGAGATGCACAATGTGTTTCCACAACTTCGCTCCGTTTTGGCCCCAAAAGAATACCCACATATTCTAAAAGAAGATTTTCATCATAATACTCTAGGACATAGATCCATTGGAAGAAGTAGCAGCTACAATATTCCTGTCAAAAACGAGAGAAGTAATATGCACGAAGTAAGAAAACAATGATACACCAAGTAAAAATGAAACCATGCAATACAGTAACTAAGCTCATGTGGGGATCGCGACAACAGTAGTATGCACAGCTAACCGTAGCGATGTGATAAGATTGTGTTATTTCACAAGTCTTCCCGCAACAACAATTTGGTATTGGATATCTTGGTTGCAATGGAGCATATTTGCATGATACATTAAGATACATGCCTTTGGTTGTTTCTACGAACTTCATCTAACGTGCAATTTCCTTCCACATGTCCGAAAAGTTCGAAACATAAGTTAATTAATCTCCAAACATGGTTGTTTCACACTATCACCAACAATGTACAAAGTACTAGTCTTATACCACACCCTAATTGTGCATTCCATTTATGTGCTACAAACAACATATGGTTCACATACACACATAATGAATGTAATACTTCAACTAAGATAGATTGAGATGAGTCCATCAAAAAACATGCATACATAGCCATTTCTCAAATAAACATTACTAACAAAGTTATCAAACCCTAAGATAAACACACATTCATTGCACACATACATTTACTACTCAGTTCTCAAATAAACATTACTAACAAAGAAATGTATATAATAAATCTACGGCTCAACAAAATAGAGATGGAATGGGATGAAATGAGATAAAATTTAAAATTTGAATTGGGGATTTGAGAGAGATTACCTCTAAGAATACATCCCTTGGTCCCATCAAGAAATCATCGGATTTCAACAAGATTTGAGGCCCAGGGAAAAACACAGGAGAGCGAGAAAGAGCTTGGGGCAGCTGCTGGAGGGAATAAAAGGGGCTAAGTGGAGAAGAAAATGTGTTAGGGTTATAACCCTAGGTTCGGTGCCATATCGAGCGGCGCCAACCTAGTTGCAAGATTCAGCCAAAACACGCTATGTCAACGCCACTTAAAAGGCGTCGATCTAGCTGCCATGTCGGACTATCGAGTCACGCGATCCAGCCCTTTGGCGCCTGCATTGCCTTGCACTGACGTGAACATGGTCGTCTCCTTTTGAAATGGCTCTAAGGTGAGGGGTCAGATTCTGAAATAGTTTCTGAGAAGGGTCAGATCCGGAATTAGTTCTCCAAACGAGGCAGATTTGACAAAAAATACACAAGATTTCAGATGGGTAAAACTCAACCCAAACAGTACAAAGATGGTACTATCGAGTATATGAAATTTACTGCAACAGGAGAACCTGAGAATTTAGCGGAAGCATTCAAAAGTAGAAGTTGGGAAAATACTATGGATGAAGAATATCTAGAACTTATGGAAAATAAAACTTGGTATTTAGTTTCCCCACAACAAGCTTGTAGGACTATTATAGATTGTAAATGGCTTTCCAAGATTAAGCATAAAGATGATGGTAGCATAGATAGGTACAAGGCCCTATTAGTTGCAAAAAGATTTAAATAATATTATTGCATCGACTACAAGGACATTTTCACTTCCGTAGTCAAGCAAAGTACTATTCGGCTTGTGCTATCTATTGCAGCATCCAAGGGTGAAGCCTTCGACAGTTAGATGTGAATAACACGTTCCTTCATGATGTTCTAGAGGAGAGTGTCTATATGAGGCATCCACTAGGATATGAGGTTAAAGGGACACCTCACTTCATCTACAAACTTGACAAGGAGTTATATGGATTGGAACAAGCTCCAAGAGCATCGTTCTCAAAGCTTAGTACAAAGCTACAAGCACTTGGGTTCTATCCTTCCAAGGCTAACACTTCTCCATTCTTTTATTACAAAGGGAGTATTACTATCTTTGTACTTATTTATGTTGATGACATAATTGTTTCTAGATGTTGTCATGGTGCAACCATACCTCTCCTTCGAGACCTCCAAAAAGAATTTTCCTTGAAGGATCTTGGGGATGTTCACTACTTCCTATGCACTGAGGTGAAGAAGGTGCTAGATGGATTGCTATTGACACAAAAAAATATACTTCAGATGTTCTCAAAAGAGTAGGAATGATAAATTTTAAACCTGCTAATACACCCATGTCAACTAGTAAAAAATATCTGCACATGAAGGAAGTTCTCTTAGAGTAGAGAATTCTACAAGGTACACAAGTATTGTTTGTGCATTACAATATTTGACTCTTACCAGACCATATATTTCGTTTTTTGTAAACTAGGTCTGTCAATTTTTGCATTCACCAATTACCTCACATTGGACTGTTGTTAAAAGGATATTGAGATATCTTAAGGATACATCCGGTCTTGCAATAAAATTCAGCAAATCTCCTTCTGTTCTAGTGTTGGAGAATGGCCATGGCAGTCACTACAGGGGGTGAGTAAAATGGAGCAAGGGAGAGTAGGCCATTTGTGGATCGAGATTGCAAGGACTCGGGTGTTTACCTAGGTTCAGCCTCCATAGGGTAATAAGCTCACATCCTTCTTTCTATATTGATTGTGGAGATTACAATGGCCGCGAGATCAAGCGTTGGGCATAGAGTCGCGTCTATGGGGTGTATCAGAGCGCGTCTGAGTAAAGGTTTCCTCTAGAAAGGTTTATAAAGTATCACCTCACTAGGGTTTACAAAGATCAGCACCGAATTAGATAAGGTTCCGGGAGTTTCACCTAGTCGACTGGGCCTAGCTACGCTTCTGGACCTTCTGGTTCCGGCTGCCGTATCCTTCAGGTCCACTTGTCATGGATCATCCAGTCATCGGGATAGCAAGCCCACTCATTGTGGGTTACCAATTAGTCTCCCTATTTGGTGAGGCGATTCCACTTCTTGGGTACACCCCTATTGGCATATCCCCATTTGATGATCAGTGCCTTTTCAGATGAAGATTGGGCATGATGCCCTGATGAAAGAAGATCTATAGGAGGATTTTCTATCTTTCTTGGCCCAAACTTAATTTCATGGAGTGCAAGGAAACAAACCAATGTGTTATGATCAAGTACAGAGGCAAACTATAAGTCTCTATCAAATGCCACAGTATAAGTTATGTGGGTACAAATCTTCTTGACGAGTTGAAGATCCCACATCCTCCAACAACACAATTGTGTTGTGATAACATGGGTGCGACCTATCTTTTGGCTAATCCAGTTTTCCATGCTAGGACAAAGCATATTGAAGTTGACTACCATTTTGTTCGAGAACGGGTAGCTCAGAATTATTGGATATTAAGTTTATTCCACCTGGAGATCAAGTAGCAGATGGTTTCACTAAACCTCTCACGGTACGCCAACTCATAGCCTTTAGGAACAATCTTAGGTTAGATAAGTTATGATTGAGGGTGTTTGTTAGCGAGTTAGGAACATGTATTGTGTAAGTGTGTTAGTATGTGTGTGTCTATATGTACGAACTGAATCCATCTTCATAAGGATCAGTAGTTTATTTCTCTCCCGTGTAATCAGCATGTTATAAACTATGATGTAATCCCTTTTGAGGTGGTTGGTAAAACCTCCATATAAACACGCACGGTGGCCTCCAACTATTTAAGCCACCTTTCCCGTAAAATTGACATGTAGCAGCAGCTACTGGCAGTGGCAGCATCGATGACCTTGAAAGTGACATGCGTTGCTAGACCTTTTGTAGCACCGATGAACAAAGTTGGGAGCATTGTTACATTGCCATTTGTAGCGAGTGCAACCTTCCTTTGCAGTAACATGCCATGGTGCTAGAACCTTGTAGCACTAACATCTAGTGCTAGTAGCATTGGAGGTCGTTCTCGGCAGCAGCCGCTATCCCCATTTGCAGTAGGGGTTGGTGGGTAAGGAGATGCAGGGTACCGACGGCAGGGAGAGGAGGTGCATGGCACTGTGGTAGGGAAGGGAGGTGCAGGGCATGATTTCGCAGTGGCCTTGGGATTTATTGAGAGAATTGCAGAAAGATGTGTAGGGAAGGAGAAGATCGGGCGAAAAATAAGATTGTGAGTGGGCCCCACCCACATTTACCACCTCTCTTGCTTGCATCTAGGACGAGGGACACGTGGTGTGCACGCGATGCGGATAACGTGTGCATACTTATCCCCTAAGTTTGGGCATCTCCAGCAGGATGATTCGTTCGACCATTGGTGGTCCGAATCGGTCCATGAGGATGCCCGGACGGTGAAAATCCGCTCCAGTAGTCCAACACAAATGACCACGTGTGTCTGTATTGAACTATTCCTGGCCCAAAAATGCGCTAGGAATGCGTCGCCCTAGACGCGGCGGGGACAACACGCGTGGCCTCGCGTCCATGCATGGGACCGCTTGATAGTGACTGCGCACTTCGCCTACTGCCACGGTCAGCGCACCATTGATGACAAATAAAGGCTAACGAGCAGTCAGCGCTGCTGAACCAAAGCGACAGCTCCCTGACCACCACGTAGGCATTGATGGTCGAGGGCAGAGCGGGGGATTTTTAGGCCAAGGGAACGCGTGGCCTGGCCTCCCCACGCCCTTGTCATTGCCATTTAGAACCTAGTTAGTCTCCTCTCCACCGACACCATTGCCAACTGGTGGAAGAAGATGACGATGAACGACCACGAGGCCGGTGGTAACTCATCGGGCCACCAACATTGTCGTGTTGTGCCTCCATCCCTGACATCGTCGTCGCCCCCACCAATCTCGTGTTGTCCTCGCACGCCCCTACCAGCACGTCCGTGTGCGGGGGACTTCGTTGCTGCGGCGGCAACGGCCCTTGCTAGACGTTCTTCTGCTGTGACAAGTTGTGTCCCCCATCATGTGACAGGGATGGGAAGTACGTGCCTGTCACCGAATTCTAGCGCCATTGGAAGGAGCGCCACCCCTGCGAGCACCATGATGTGTCTCTACCAGTGTGGTGGCACCTAAACCAGGTGCACGTCCATGTGCCTCTGGTGCGAACGGACGAGCACCTGCTCGACTGGGAGATCGGGCGCCACCATCGCCAGCTGCTAGCGCACATCCGCAACGACATTACGTACTCATGCCATAATTCTTGGGCCACCTTCCTCGACTAGGAGCACGAGGAAAGGTGTCGCTCGTCCTACATGGGCATCTTCCCAATCGAGGGTGATATTGACCTCCTGGACATTGACTTCTCTGCCACCGACGAGGAAGATGAAGGTTGGGAGGAGGAGCTAGCAGATGCATGGAGGAGGAGCCCATGCCATCCATCGTGGTCCTACCACCGGGCTACGCCAATGACGAGGCCGTCCACACAGCCATGGAAGCATCCAAGGCAGAGGAGGAAGCCAAGTGTTAGTGGGTAGGGTTGTAGGATGTCGTCAAGCTCTCTGCCCACCTGGTGGAGTACGACAACACGTTACCCCACCAATGCCGCTGCCGGAGGCATGGCCTGGCCCGTTCTGTAGGGAATATGCCTGAGAGGCAATAATACAGTGGTTATTATCTTATTCCTTCTTTATGATAAATGTTTATTTTGCATGCTATAATTGTATTGATTGGAAACGTCAATACATGTGTGTCTAATAAACAAAAAAGGTTCCTAGTTATGCCTCTCTTGTAGACTAGCTCATTAATTAATAGGATGATCAAGGTTTCCTGATCATGGACATTGGATGTTGTTAATAACGACGTCACAACATTGGTGGAATGATGTGATGAACATTCATCCGAGTATAGCATTACGATCAAAGTCATTATGTTTATATTGCTATAAAATCATGCGAAGTAATCTTAGTCCTTAGACCATGAGATCATGTTAATTGCTAATATCGGAAGAGTAACTTGATAACATCAAACTTCACACCGTAAAAGGGTGACTATAAAGGTGGATTCAGATACTCCGAAGGTGTTATGTTGAGGCTCATGGATCAAGAGTGGAATATGTCAATCCCAATGACAAATAGATATACTCTGGGCCCTCTCGGTGATATCACATTAAGATAGCTTGCAAGCAAGTGATGTGATCACTAGAATGTTATATCACGGGAACGAGAAAAGAGTGCATGTCGGTAACGAGATCAAACTAGGTATTGGTATGCCGATGATTGAATCTCAGACATGTAATATATCGCGAGACAAAGGGATTTAGTTACAACGTTAAAGGTTCACACGATCACAAGAGTCATCGTTGAATATGTGGAAGTCAGTACGGATCTCCAGGTCCCGCTGCTGATTATTGATCGAAGAGGGGTCTCGATCATGTCTGCATTATTCGCGAACCGTAGGGTGACACACTTAAGGGATACCGACACCATTGGGGCAAATATATTTCAGATAAAGATTTAATAAAGCGCTGGAATTATTTCAATAGACACCAAAACTGTTTCGGGTGAAATTGCAGAAACTGATTCTGCATGTGATATTGAAATGTTGCAGGGGGTTTTATGTGATTTTTTTTAATTAATGTAATTATAAAAATTCTGAATAAAATATATAAAATAGTTTTATTTAATGAGAGCTTGCATTAAATTTGGTGGAAATTTAATGCATGTGAGTGGAAGTGTGAGTGGAGGCATATTTATGTGAGTGGAGCATCCACCACATGAATGATGGAAGAGGTGGGGGCACCACCATGGTTGCCACGCCATGGCCCTTGGCTGCTCCCCTCTTCCCTATAAAAGGCCCCCCTCTCCTCCTCACAACACAAACCTCCTCGTGAAGGATCTCTCTCCCCCTCTAGTTATTCCCCATGGTCTCGGATTAGCGAGATACATGTTCCTGGTGGCTTTATCTGGAAAGGAGTTTCTGCTTCCGCTGCATTGCTGGAGCGAGGAGGCGGAGGTTGTTCGGTGGACCGGACGTGTGTGTGATCACGGATGCACCGCTACTTTGTGGTGCTGGACTTGATGGTGTTGGACCTGATGGTCCTAGAACTGCTAGACCTGAAGGACTTCATCACGATCTTGAGATCTGCAAGTGTACGACTACATCATCCACGAGTTCCATCTCGTTAACTAAGCTTTGTTGTATTCGAGGGTAAGTTCTCTATGGATGTATATCCACCCGTTGCTTGTATCTAGTAGATAGATCTTGGCGACAGTTCCCATCGTAGGAAATCTTTTTTCTATGCTGCGAAGCCAACAGTCGTATCAGAGCCTGATCTATGCATAGGTGCTTTGCACGGGTAGTACACATATGTTTATATGTGGGCGATGATGATCATGTTATTGCATCTTCTATGTATTTTGGATATTGACGGCATAGTGGGATGAAGCGGCCCGTACCAACTTTACATGTCATCGCACATGAGACCGGTTCCACGACCGACATGCAACTAGTTTTGCATAAGTGGCTGGCGGGTGTCTGTCTCTCCTACTATAGTCAATATCTAATTTAAAACGAGTTGCTAATAACTTAGTTGTCATCATTGTGGTTCCATGTTCATAGGTAAGACTGGTTCTATCTTCGAAAGCCATAAGCCACGTAAAACTTGCAATGGATATATTAGAGGCATCTAGTTTAGATTGTTGCTGGGCTAGTGTCATGATATGGTAATGTTGTAAGTTGATGTATGGTAGATACCCTTACAACACACTTAACGTGTAAGTTCCATAGACCTTGGCCTTACACACAAAGGAATGATAGAGATCATACCACGATGCACATGACGGTGATCAAATGCATGGACCATATCATTCCACTTTACACATATGATGTTTGCATCTTACATTGCCAGTTTGGCGTTTTTGTAGCATTATAAGATGATCCCTAATTTAAATATCAAGATAAAATGTGTTCTTCCTTAAGTATGCACCGTTTTATGGATCGTGTTTCGAGACATCACGTGATGATCGGGCGTACTCGACTCTACGCTTTCATACAATGGGTATAAGACAGTTTTACACACGCGAGTACTAAGGTTCTTACTTGGCGAGCCTAGCATGTATAGACATGGCCTCGGAACACGGACCGAAAGGTTAAGCATGAGTCATATAGTTGATGTGATGCCCATATTGATGCTCGCCTTTGAAGCTACCCTGACTCACGTGATGATCGGACTTGGTGTAGTGGATTTGGTTCATGTAATCACCAAAAAGGCACGAGGGATGTCGTTTTTGAGTGGGAGTTCATTTCTAATTTGGATTAGTCGAACTTAATTTGTCATAAACTAAATCAAAGTGAATTTGCATAATTTGTTGTAGTCATTGGCATTTGTTCACTACCTTATGCTTAGTTTTAATTGAGATAATAGAACTATAGAATTCTGGATATTTACTTTATGAAATGGTATCGTATTGTTTTGAATGTCAATTTAAAGTTTAGAAGTCCTATTGCAAACTTTCAGCAAACTCTATTTACTCCATGAAGTTTAATAAGTAGTATTAAATCAAGAGTATGAATTCCAATGTTAGTATCTAAAGTATCATGTTTGCCTCCATGATTATTGATATTCAAAAGTTGTTTTAATATCAAGATTATCTAGGAGCTGAAAAGTTGTTTCAGAAACCATCATGTGTGGAAGATATTGTGATATCTCAAACAATGTTTTTGGTTGCATTATGATAGAGTATAATTTAGCAAAATACACGTTCTCATATTGTATGAGAATTTATGAAGGTTGGAGACGCTAGGCGTCCTAATCTACCAAAAAGGTTTTGGGAACTAACATTATACTCGCGATTCTTCCTTATAGGCTATAGTAGCTTGATCATTAAAGTTGTCATGATAAGGATCAATAAAAGATGTAAGTAAAATGTTTACTACACTAATAGATTACTAAAGAATGGGTTTTTGAAAGAACACCGAACATTTGATGATGGTGATTCACTTCAAAGTGCAAGTCCAAAGGTATTAGTATTTGACTATATACACTTTGTACTATGTGTCATGTGAATGACACCACTATTGATGTTGATAGATTCTTTTAAAAGAAAAGGAATTGTTGAAAGAGAATCTATAAAATATTTGGCAGAAAAGAAAAGGTTGGATATGTCCAACTTAGGTATATAGAAGATATACATGTTATGGCTGTATTCCTTGCTTGTTAAACAATGTGGTTCTGAGGTATTGGATACCGAATTGGTTGTTGTGAAGTGTCATACAGAAAAACACAATTCATGAACTACAATGGGAAAAGTAACTAGCAAAAGAATATGTGATGATGTTCATCGAATACAAATAAAGTGTTATTGGGTTTTCGGTGGCGTCAAACCTAGCCTTCAAGATTTGTTTTAATAATTGTTATTTTGTTCCGGTATTACGAGAACAATGGTTGTTCAAATAATTACCGTATTCCATAAAGGATGGACGAACTTTACAAGTCTAGTTGGAGAAATCACATCCATAAACATTATTGCTAAAATGTCATAAGACAAATGATTGGAAGATCACTTATGAAGTGACATGGCTGTTTGAATTATATTGGAAAGTAAACATGAAGAAACTGCATGTTGATGGATTTTTGGAGTCTTTTGATTTTGATCAATTGACACTTGTGAAACTTTCCTCGAGATAATTGAAACTCCGTCCATAGGCCAAAGAGGAACGGATGACTAACTTATTGGATATTATGCATGTTGATGTATATAGTCCATTATGTGTAGCCATATGCGATGGACCTTTTTTCTTCATATGCTTTCTCCAGAAATTTGAGTGAATATATCTATATATTTACTTAATAAGGAAGACGTATGAAACATTTGAAAATTGTTCAAAGACTTTCAAGATGAAGTGAAAAATCATTGTAACAAGAAAATAAAAGAGTTTATGATTTGATCATAAGGGAAGATATTTGAGTTACATGTTTAGCAAAACACCTAAGATTTCAGGAATTGTTCCATGAATTTGAATTTCTCGATAAACCACAGGAGTATGGTATGTTCGAGAGATCAAATCAAACCATGTTTGCCATGGTAAGATCAAAGGTGTCATTTATAAAATTGCCATTATGTTTTAAGGATTAAAGCTTTAGAGACTACCGCTTTTACACTAAAAAGAGCACCATCATGATCCGTTCAAATGACACCATATGAGTTATGGTTTGGGATACATCCCAAATTGTCTTTTCTTAAATTTTGGTATGCTATGCATAAGTAAAATGTTTACAACCAAAGTAGGATAAGCACATCTTTGTAGGTTATCCCAAAGAATTTGTTTGGACTTCCTCCATAACACCGAGGAGAAAAGAGTTTGTCGCTTGGAATGTCAAGTTTCCTAAGAAGGATTTTTTCGTGAAAAGTTAAGTGGGAGGACAATAGAACTTTGATAAGGTTGTTGAACCTTAGCTATATGTGCTAAGTAGCACAGTGCCGGAAAGTCTCCCGGTGGCGGCCACAATGCTCATGGCTCCCATGATTACAAAGGTTGTGATCTTGGAGATTAGAGTTCCTATTGAACCATGTGGGTCGGTAAGAATCAAATAGTAAGATCTTAAACATAAGTCGTTATTGTTTGATAATGATGAACCGACTACATGCAAAGAAGCGATGATGGGCCCTGACTCCATAAAATGACTAGAAGTCATAGAATCCGTGATAGTATCCATACACGAGAAATCAAGTTTTTGAACTTGGAAGACCCTCCGGAAAGGCGTGAAGCCTATCAGTCGTGTTTGGATCTATAAAGAGATAGACATGGATGTTTAAGATCTATGAAATAGTCGACATGTCGGAAATAAGTTTACGGCAATGTTCAAGGAGTTGACTATGACAAGATTTGATCTTTCATAGCGATATTTAGTCTTGATGGATTAATGTGGCAACCACTACATATAATTTGGTATATGGTAGTTGAATAAACAAAAAAAGGTTCTTCTAATAGAATGGTTACCTAGGACATGTACATGACATGGTCTGAAGGGTTTTGTTAATTCAAAGGGTGCTAAAAGGGCATGCAAACTTCAATAGTTAAAGTGAGCATAGCGGAGTTGGAATCTTCACCATGATGAAAATGTTAAAGGAGTTTAATTTCATCGGAGATGATGAAGATGCTTGCATTTGCAAGAAATTAAGTGGGAGCGCTGAGACAAATTTCCAATACATTATGCAGTGTACATATTGTTGATTGGAAATGATGTATCTTTTATTGACACAAGTTAAGAATTTCATTAAAATAGGATTTGGATGAAAGTCTTGGGCAAAACCAGAATATTTGGCATCAATGTCTATATGGATAGATTGAGGCGCTAATATGGTTATGCCATACATACATATATGAGATATTGAAAGGGTTCAATATGGAAACAACAAGAAAGGTTCTTGCTGCATGGAAACGATTGTATCAAGATTCAAGTGTTCACCTGGTGAGTAAAATCACATGAATATTTTGATCGATTATACCGTGATATGTATATATGCAGATATGTCCTATGCTCTAAAAGTTATGAGCACATACCAGAATGATTCATAAGATGATCATTGGACGATAGTAAAGATATTCTTATGAGCTTTGGAAGAACTAAGAATATATCATGTATAAGTGACAAATAGTTAAAAGTAGTTCATTGTAAAGTGTTACATTGATACTAGTTTTGTCACAAGATACATATTAAATTTATCTCAATTTAGACTATGGGTGGCACAATGTAATGGAAAGGATGTTCCATGATGGATTTGGATGAGTTCCAAAGTTTAAATATTGTGACAAATACTACAACAAAAGGCTAAGTATATGACTGCTATAGTAGCAACAAAGGAGGGCATTTGTGTTATGTAGTTTGTTATCAAACTAGGTGTGGTTCAAAGTGGGCTAATACTATGAAGATATATTGTATGACAATAATATCAACATATTTTAACCCGAACGAACTAAAGGTCTCACCAAAGGACCAAATTTATACAATGACATCTCATTTGAGAATGAGTGATGCGTAGACACGCAAAGACATGCAAATACACACGGACCTGAAATAGTCAGATCCAGAGATTATGTTAACCACTAGCAATCACGTATATGCAACACCAGAAAGCCATAGGTGTTAAATACGCAAAGTTTTTCAAACTAGATTATTCACTCTAGTGCAAGTGGGAGACTGAAGGAAATATGCCCGAGAGGCAATAATAAAGTGGTTATTATCTGATTCCTTGTTTGTGATAAATGTTTATTTTGCATGCTATAATTGTATTGATTGGAAATGTCAGTACATGTGTGTCTAATAAACAGATAAAAGGTTCCTAGTTATGTCTCTCTTGTAGACTAGCTCGTTAATTAACAAGATGATCAAGGTTTCCTGATCATGGACATTGGATGTTGTTAATAACGAGGTCACAACATTGGTGGAATGATGTGATGAACATTCATCCGAGTATAGCATTACGGTCAAAGTCATTATGTTTATATTGCTATAAAATCATGTGAAGTAATCTTAGTCCTTAGACCATGAGATCATGTTAATTGCTAACATCGGAAGAGTAACTTGATAACATCAAACGTCACACCGTAAAAGGGTGACTATAAAGGTGGGTTCAGATACTCCGAAGGTGTTACGTTGAGGCTCATGGATCAAGAGTGGAATTTGTCAATCCCGATGACGGATAGATATACTCTGGGCCCTCTCGGTGATATCACATTAAGATAGCTTGCAAGCAAGTGATGTGATCACTAGAATGTTATATCACGGGAACGAGAAAAGAGTGCATGTCGGTAACAAGATCAAACTAGGTATCGGTATGCCGAAGATTGAATCTCGGACATGTAATATATCACGAGACAAAGGGATTTAGTTACGACGTTAAAGGTTCACACGATCATAAGAGTCATCGTTGAATATGTGGGAGTCAGTACGGATCTCCGGGTCCCGCTGCTGATTATTGATCGGAGAGGGTTCTCGATCATGTCTGCATTATTCGCGAACCGTAGGGTGACACACTTAAGGGATATCGACACCATTTGGAGCAAATATGTTTCAGCTAAAGATTTAAGAAAGCGCTGGAATTATTTCAATATACACCGAAATTGTGTCGGATGAAATTGCAGAAACTGATTCTGCATGTGATATTGAAATGTTGTAGGGGGTTTTATATGAATGTTTGTTAATTAATGTAATTAACAAAATTCTGAATAAAATAAATAAAATAGTTTTATTTATTGAGAGCTTGCATTAAATTTGGTGGAAATTTAATGCATGTGAGTGGAAGTGTGAGTGGAGGCATATTTATATGAGTGGAGCATCCACCACATGAATGATGGAAGAGGTGGGGGCACCACCATGGCTGCCACGCCATGGACCTTGGATGGAGAATATCATTTTGCGGCCCAAAAGTTGGGGTGGCCAGGCAACGCGGTACCCAAGTTGATTTTTATCACCGCGATTCCAAAAGTTGGGGCGCCAATTGTTGAGAGGGGTCTTTCGAGTGAATGATGGCCAAACCCAATATTTTCAAATCGCACCCGTTAAGTCAGGATATTCCGTTACACTAGTTCCTACTGTGCCCCTCCTTTGCCGGTCACTCTTCTTAGCGACCCTGCACGTGTCGTAGGGGCAAATCCATTACTGTACTTTCCTAACTCTCGACACTGAATCTTGCTGCGGCGACGTCGGTCCCTTTTCTTCCCTTCCCCAACCCTAAATCTACCGGCGGCGGAGGACCTTTTTTCTCCCTCCCCCGACACTGAATCCGTCAGCGGCCTAGCATGTCTTGCAAGGTGAAGGTTGTAGCTACGTCGCCGACTGAAAAGGGTCCGTCGGGGCCCAAGTCTGGGGCTTAACGCATAGCAGCGGCGAGGTCTTCAGCCTCGGTTATCGAGGAGGCCAGCAAGGATTCTGCTCCCAAGGTACCTACGAGCAGTGGATTGAAGAGAAAAGCAAGGCCGGCGACGGATTGTTCGGCTCCGGTGGGCAGATGCAGCACTCAGATCTCGAAGAAAAAAACCCGGGAGAAGAGCGAGAGGTGAATTTTTCTTATTTGTGCCTTATCTTGCAAGTAGATTAGTTACAGCATAATAGAATCGAATGAACTGAAATGTTCCCCTTTTTAATCAAATTAGGGACATCTTTGATACAAAGGACCTATATGAGTTCACAGTTCATGTTCGGCAGTACACTTCAAAGCTTGATTTTGGTTGCGAGAGGGTTGTGTTCGGGCAAGATGTGTATCTGCTTGTGAATTGCAAAGAGGTTGTGTCTATTTCGCAGCTGGTAGATATGCTTGCCGCTAGAATTCCCTGGGGTTCTAGACAGAGGACAAAATTGGTGTGGCGCAACATGAATGATACCTATCAGCAAATTGAGCACTCCCATGACCTTTAGATGGTTTGGGAGTGTTGTGCAGCTGATCGTAAGGTGAAAGTTCAAGCGATGATTGATGATATGTATGCAGATGCTGGAGATCTTGCTGCCACAGCTTCTGCTCCTAGAGAATACGGACCAATAGATGCTGATCTAGATAAGTTTAGTATACGCATAGAGGTGGATTCATACATGGCAAAACTTGATGAGGGAGTTAATAAGCCAGTTTCGTCATGTAAGTTGGAGATCACTGCCGATTCCAAAAACATAACTCCTGATGAAATGAGAGAGATGATCGGTAAGGAAATCAGTATTGGCCCTAAGCAGATGGCAAAAATCCGGTGGTGGCATCATAAGAAGCAGCAATTCATAGATGTTTTGGATACTGAAGATCTTATGCAGATTATGCGGCGAAAGAAGCGAACCAGGAAGGTATTCTTCCTTGGTACCATTTCTGATGTCGTTGAACAGGTTATAGTGGATGTAGATGCCCCTGTAGTGGCTGAACATAATGAGGTGGTCGACGTTGATGATATCTGGTGAGAGCTGCTACCCTGGGCTTGTCATATGGACCGCGGGGTTCCCCTGCCTGTATTTGTAATATTTACTACTGTTGCATTTAGAGCGTGCTTGTGTGATTATGTTTGTTGAGAGATTGCGATATAATGTTGTATGAGCTGTTGAGATTTTCGGACATGTCACTCACTGAAACCATCGTTGTTGTTATAAGACATAAGTACATTGTAGTTGACATGATTATGTTTCTTAAGATGACATACCGTACTTGTTTCTGTTATTATGTTTGTTGGGAAATTGTAATGTAATGTTTTGTGAAACCATGACTGGACTAGTGATGCATAAATACATTGTAGTTGACATGATTATGTTTCTTAAGATGATGTACTATACTTGTTTCTGTTATTTTGTTTGTTAAGAGACTGTAATGTAATGTTTTGTGAAACCATGACAAGACAAGTGATGTGTAAGTACCTTGTAGTCGACATGATTTTGTTTCTTGAGTTGATGTAATATACTTCTTTCTATGATTACGTTTGTTGAGAGATTGTAATGTGATGTTTTGTGAAACCATGTTGTGGTTATCTTTGTTGAGTGATTATAATGTAATGTTTTGTGAAACCATGACTAAAGAAGTGATGCATAAGTACCTTGTAGTTGACATGATTTTGTTTCTTTGGATGATGTAATATACTGGTATGTTTTCGTTAGGCAATGAAATTGGGATGGAGGGAGTGCAGGTTTAATATTTGAAATGAGAATGTGTGAAGAGAATCCATATCAGGCAGGAGACAGTAATCCAGGGAAAGGGCATGGTATCCATTAAACTATTGTAACATGCCAATTTAGTCATTGTTGCAGCGGTAGAAGGACTGCTCTCTCTCTCTCTCTCTCTCTCTCTCTCTCTCTCTCTCTCTCTCTCTCTCTCTCGCCGACGCCATCGCCGTCGCCTGCGATGACGCATTCGCCATGCTGTCCTTGAGCGGCGAGGACGACCAGTCGAGCAGCGACAACCTTCTCTCCGACATCGAGTATTCCTTCCACGATGTGAGTTCCTCTGTTTTCTCGGGCTAGGGTTAGGCAATGGTAAATATCTCGATCTGAGCTCCATATGTGCATGCAATCGTATTCGATTTCAGCTTTGCGTTTACCTATAGGTACGAAGGACGATCTTCGACTCCGAATGGGAGGGCCTAGATCTCGATGGAGAAGTGCCATGTGACCATGGGCTAAAACTGAGGAGATATGTTGCATTTGATGGCAGTAACACTGGGAGAAGGTTTTTGGGCTGTACAAATCAGGTTTGTTTACATTATGTGCAACTGTGACATGAAGTAAAATGTATCATGCATGTTCATAACACTATAGTGTGTGTGTTTTTAGGTTGGCCTGGTGTGTAAAGAAGTAGAGTGGGTGGATCTTGAGTGGCCAGATGCACTTAAGAAATGCTTGGCACAGTTATGGGAGATGTATGAGTTGGAAAGGTCGGGGAGATTTACTGATGTAAGTGGTGCAGCTGAAAAAAATTACAAGCTATCAGTACGAAATAAGGAGCTGGAACAAGAAATCGAGAATTTGCAGCCAGAGCTAATTGTCGGAATCGATGGGAGCTTGGTTGTAGGAACTGCAAAGAAGCTTCAGGATAGTCACAGGTTGCTGATTCATAATGCAGAAAAGGAGAGGGATCAGCTCAGGGAAGACAAGAAGAAGCTAGAGTACTGCATTGCGGATCTGTCGAAGGAACTGAAGAAGGAGCGCGAGAGTGAACAAGGAGAGACTATAGAGGATAAAGGAAATTCGAGATGAATAATTTATGTTGTACCAATGCCTGAAACTAGTTAATTGTAAGACTTGCAGTTGTGCTTTCTGAACTAAGCCAAACTCAATCATCGAGCAAACTAATTTCAGACGAACACACATATCGTGCATAGAGTTAAGTTCACGCTTACAAAATCACCACTTCAGAGGATAAACCAGGTAGTTCAGTACCAAATAGACATATGTTGTGTTCAAGAGCCTGGCCCGGAGCTGCCTGTTTTCCTCCCTAAGATTGGCTTGAATGTTTTCTCTACCTGAGCTTTGAAAGTATACAACATATGAAAACTGTCATTCCACTTGCCTTGAATGAAGTCTAGAGCTATCTCCTTCCCATCAAAGACTCTGTGGTAAGGAATCAGAACGTTAAACTTTTTGCTAATCTTTGCTCTGAGTTCAGCAGGTCCAATGTTATTATCCTGCCTCACCTAGTCAAGTACAGTAGCAGCAATCCACTTGGTAGTCACCGGTATAATTTTACCACTTAAATAAGTATTAGGGCAGTTGTGTTTCTTCGTGTTTACTTTGATCTGCATTCGATAAGAATACAAATAATTCAGAGCTAGTTATCAGCAGAATAAATATGAGAAAGACTGAAACTAAATGTAGCTATTGCAACCTGAAATGGGTGTCCACCCCGCATTGGAGATGCATGTAATCTCCATTTACACACATTACTCTCCCTACAGTGCACCCTAAATCTCTTTTGGTCTCTCTTTTCAGTGATAAATTCGAACCCAACTCAGATTTCATAGGTTGTAACTGCATATCTGCAGTCCTCCACATTATCAAAGACAGTTCCCTCATCAATTGTAGGATTGTCCCTGTCAAAGTGTATCACTGGCCTGTCCACGTCTTCGTCATCGTATCTACATCCCATTTCCACATCTTCACATTCCTCTTCCTCATCAGTCCCATAGTCAGGATCAAAGTTTGAATCAACCAAATATTCCCTACTCTCCATCCTATTAGGGTCAGCAGCCACGTCTGGATATGCTTTCTCATCATCATCCGCACCACCACACGTTTTAGTGCCTTCATGCTCAAGGACAAGCTGTACAGATGTCCTACGGTTACCAACACACATCCTTGCCATCACCACGGGACTAGAAACGCTAATTGGGGTATGCAGACAAGGAATCACAGTTCTTACCCTTAAATGTGGACACACGGCACCCGCTCTAGGCTCCATACCTCCAAAGCTCTGCCCCCCGCTTCCTCTCCCCCCGTTTCATTGTCCTCTGTGCTCTCCAGACTTGAAGGAGATTCCGTGCTCTCCAGCCGTGCAGGACCCATATCCGTGCTCTCAGGCCTCACAAGATCCATCTCCAAGCGGGATCCGGATCACCAGCGTCGTTGGACCCCTAACCCAATGGCCGACTCTCGGTTTTCGTTTCCAGACGCGCCTGGGCGGTGGGCGGCGGCAAGGAGACAGGGCAGGGAGGGGAAGGGATGGTAGGGAGGGGAGGGCGGGAGGATGACGACCGAAGGGGACGACGAGAGCGGTGCACGACTGAGCGGAGTGGCGGCGACAGGAGTAGAGGAGAGAAGCGGAGCAGAGCTGGTTGCGACAAAGCATGGAAAATTGCACAATAATGTGTTGGTGGGCGGGACCAGCCCTCGAACCTGGGACGCGCGCCGTCGTAGGTGGAGGAGGCGGGCCCTCCTGTCAGAAAACATGCCACCTGTTAGCGCACTATGCACGGGGAGCACTTCATGGAATTTTTAGCAGGTCCCACATGTCAGTCTGTTTGATCAAAACTTGCAAGGAGTGCATGGCTGGTTCACGCGCTAGTTCCGAAAAGAAGCCCGTTGAACCAAACTTGAATTGGCAGTTCTGCTTCTTCTCCCCCATCTCCTCGTCTCCTCGCACTGGCAGTTCCACTTTGTTTCCCTCGTCTGTTATCCTCCTCTTCTTCTCCTCGCAGTGGTAGTTCTTATTTCTTCCTTGATCAAAACATTCCCGCACGTAAGCCATGGCCAGTAGCTGGATGAAGAGGAACTGGGCCGATCTCCCGGCCGACCCACTTCGCAAGATCACTGACTATTTGCTGGAGAAAGAGGAGTACGTCGACACCTATGCTGCTTGTCTGGAAGTCTGCACCGATTAGCGCCGCACTTTAAAGGTGCCTGAATTCCATATCAACAACTGGATCATGATAGATCACACACTTCCAGACGTTGGCGACTTCACCTTCCTCAACCTCGCCACTAGTCGTTTCTTCAGGACAAATCTAATGGACGTCCATCGCAGGTTCACATTCACATCCGATATTTATTGGTATTTTCCATTGTAAACATCTTAGTGCTAACTGATGTCCTCTTCTTTCAAAAGATTCGACTTTGTCGGTGTTTCTCGTGGCGTCATCGTGCTTGCTCAAAGGCTGGAGCCATACCAGATTCGGCTTCTGAACCCAATCACTCATAAGTCAAACACTGAGTTTCAAGCACACATACCATCTGATCCTCTGCAATCTGTCGTCGTGAAGAAGTCCCCGGCGATGGTGTTCGTTTTCACTAATTATCCAAATCGTATTGCATGGGCCGATGAGAGCACCCCAAAGGGGAAAATCAATGAATCATTTGGAGAAGGATTGTATTCGCCACCTCCTGCTATGCTCCTGGACTGCATGACGATATTCTGAGGGGAAGTATATGCATTACTTGAGAATGGAGACATCTTGTCGACCAACATCAAGTTAGAGTAGTGCACGAGCACTGTCATGATGGCCAAAATAATTTCGGCCCCAGTCTTTGAACAGGTACGTGGAACTTACAAATTTTACCTTGTGGAGTCAGATGGTGATCTGCTTATTGTGTTGAACGGCGATTTCGCCAAAGGGCAAGCGGTGTTGTACCGGGTGGACACGGAGAACCGCTCTCTCGAGGCCGTCGGTGACATTGGAAGTCATGCCCTCTTTGTTGATTACAGTCGGTCTATCTCCATTGACACCAGGTTACACCCCACAGTCAAACCCGGTTGCATATACTACAGGAATTATATCAGACTGTACGATCATGAGGTTCAAGCCTGGGAAGAGGAACCAACAAAGATGTATGGCTTATGTCTGGAACAAACACCGAGGCCTTACCCACTGGATGAGAGACTGGCAGCACATTGCAGACAGAGAGAGTTCCCTGAATGTGTGTTACAACACGCGGGAGCCGCCGCTGACGAAATATATAGAGGAGAATGAATCCTATATTCATCCTAGGTTATTTGCTAGCATTTTCAGGTTTTCGAAGTAGAAATTTGTACTGTATTTATATTTCGATGAGCAGTATGCGTATTAACTTTCAAACAAAATTGTAATGTATTTAAATTTAGTACTTTCAGAATTCAAAGTATTATTTTTAGTAGCTTCTTTCAAAATTCTCTGTGTTCGACACGGGCATCAGCTCAGCGTCGGAATTTAGGTCCCACATGGAAAATTGCACAATAATGTGTTGGTGGGTGGCACCACCCCTCGAACCTGGGATGCACGCCGTCGAAGGGGGAGGGGGCGGGCCCGCGAGTCAGAAAACATCCCACGTCGGCATCCCCTGTTTCTGATGCCCTTTAAAAAAATAAAACACGCCACATCGTTATCGCCTGTCTCTGATGGTGTTGCTACACTCGAAGGTACATGGTGGCATATAAATAATATCGTATAAACATAAGGGCACAGTCGTCAACATTTCTAAAATGAAACCCGGTCCCGTCTCCTACTTGTCCTGGTACATTGCCCGATGAGGTGGATAGCCACGACCAATCTTTTTAATACGTTCACACTCTTATGCTGAGAAGGGAAATAAATATTGAGCTATTAATGCAACGAGTGTCGAATTATTACCCTCTAAGGAAATGGGAAATGGTTATTTTCACGCGTGCCCATAGTCCAAACCTACTGTCAGTCTTTCACTCCCCTTCTCCGACTAACCACAGTTCACCTTGCGTAGCTCCTTCGTGCCTCACCAACTAGGGTAACATGGCCTCGCCTAAGCCGCCGCCGCCACGACAGCCACTGAAACTGGGGTATTTAGCCCCTCTAAGGTAGGCCATGAAGCTCTACTTCAAGGCCGGTCTCCATTGCCCTGCTAGGTGGATGATTTCCCCGAATGTGCCGAATCGTCCGCGGCGGTGGCTGCGCCAACATCGGCGCCAGATGCGGCAAGCAGGGCCAAGAGAGCGATGTGGAGAAATCACGCGGGGGCATTACGGCATGCTCTAGGCAGTGGGAACAAGGTACGTATCAAATCGTTCATGAGAGCATGCCGCCGCCGAGGGTATGTTGGAGATATGCCCAAGAGGCAATAATAAAGTGGTTATTATTATATCTTTATGTTTATGATAAATGTTTACATCCCATACTATAATTGTATTAACCGGAAACATTAATACTTGTGTGTTTTGTAAACATAAAAGAGTCCCTAGTAAGCCTCTTGTTAAACTAGCTTGTTGATTAATGGATGATCATGGTTTCCTGATCATGGACATTGGATGTCGTTAATAACAAGATCATATCATTAGGAGAATGATGTGATGGACACATACCCGTAGTAAGCATAGCATAAGATCAAGTCATTAAGTTCGTTTTCTATAAGCTTTAAAATACATAGTAACCTAATCCTTCGACCATGAGGTTATGTTAATCACCATCACCGGATGGGTACTTTGATGAAATCAAACACCGCTTCATAACTGGGTGGTCATAAAGGTGTCATTGGGTATTCTGAAAGTATGTGTTGAAGCGCATGGACCAAGATTGGGATTTGTCCATCCATATGACGGATAGATATGCTCTGGGCCCTCTCGGTGGAATGTCATCTAGTTAGCTTGCAAGCATGTGACTGGGTCACAAGGGATGACATATCACGGAACGAGTAAAGAGTACTTGTCAGTAACGAGGTAGAACTAGGTATGGAGATACCGAAAATCAAGCCTCGGATAACTATAGTATCGCGTGACAAAGGGAATTGGTTTCGTATGTAAATGGTTCTATCGATCACGAAGTCATCGTTGAGTATGTGGGAGCCATTATGGATCTCCAGGTCCCGCTGATGGTTATTGATAGGAGATGTGTCTCTGTCATGTCTACATATTCACGAACCGTAGGGTGACACGCTTTAGGTTCGAAGTTGTTTTAAGTAGATATGGAATGTGCGTTGGAGACCGAATGTTGTTCGGAGTCTCGGATTGGATCCGGGACATCACGAGGAGATCCGGAATTGTCCGGAGAATAAGATTCATATATTGGGGATCATTTTCTGAGTTAGGAAATGTTCCGGAGTATTTGTATGAGGATTCTAGAAGGTTTCGGAATGTTCCGGAAGGTTCTGGAAGATTTCATGGAGTTTGCTTGAAAACCAAGAAAGGATCAAGGAGTCCTTGTGGGGCAAGACAAGGAGTCGCGGGGGAGGAGGACTCCTCCCCCCCCTCCCAATCCGCTGGCCAAGGGAGAGGGGAGTCCTACAAGGACTCCACCTCCCCATGGTGCCTCCCCCCTTTATATAGAGGGGTGGGGGCACCACCCCTAGGCCCTCCTCCACTACTCCAATCCTAGCCGCCTATCTCCTCCTCCTTTCTTCTGCTCAGGCTTAGGCGAAGCCCTGCAGAATTCTCGACTTCACCACCACCACCACCACGCCGTCGTGCTTCTGGGATTCCGTGGAGAAGATCTACTACCTCCGTTGCTCGCTAGAACGAGGAGAGGAAGGTCTGCTTCGACTCCGTACGTGTGACCGACTGCGGAAGCGCTGCCGGAACACGGCGCCGGAAGGATCGTCCACTCGATCTTGAGATCGGCAAGTGATCGACTACATCAACCACGAGATCCAATCTCATAACGCTTTCGGATCTACAAGGGTTAGTACAGATCTATCTCGTTGCACATGTCTAATAGATTAGATCTTGGCTTTTATCTAGATTAGATCTGGGTTTTGTTCGTTCTTGCGGTAGAATTTTTTTGTTTTCCATGCTACAAACCCATCTGTGGTATCCGAGCCGTATCTATGCGTAGATCTGTTGCACGAGTAGAACACAATGGTTTGTGGGCGTTGGTGCTCGTGCCGTCTTTTGCTTTGTGTACTTTGCATCTTGCGGCATGGTGGGATGAAGCGGCTCGGGCTAACCTTACATGTCATCGCACATGAGACTTGCTCCACGCTTGACGTGTAACTTGCTTTGCACAAGTGGCTTTGCAGGTGTCTGTCTCTCCCACCATAGTATAGATCCAATTTACACTTTGCACTTGATAGCACTTGTATCAACGTTGTGGTTCAGTTTCGTAGGTAAGATCCATTATTGTTCGAAAGCCCCAAACCACGTAAAACATGCAAAGAAAATTAGAGGCGTCTAACTTGTTTTTGCAGGGGTTTTGTGATGTGATATGGCCATCATGTGATTGTGATTATATTTGATGTATGCAATGATCCTTGTTGTAATATGGCAACCGGCAGGAGCCTAATGGTTGTCTTTAATTCTGTTAAGACCTGGGTGTCTATTCATCTTGTAATAGCTTTATTCCAAGTAGTTGTAATAGTTGCTAGTGATGATGGACAACCATGAAGCGGCGCCACTGACCTTGACGCAATGCTGGTGATGATGGAGATCATGTTCGTGCTTTGGAGATGGAGATCAAAGGCGCAAGAAGAAAGGGCCATATCATATCACACTAATTATGAATTGCCTGTGATGTTAATCCTTTATGCATCTTGTATTTCTTAGATTGTGACGGTAGCATTATAAGATGATCCCTCTCACTAAATATCAAGTAATAAAGTGTTCACCCTTAGTTGGCATCGTTGCTAAGACTCGTCGTTTCGAAGCATCTCGTGATGATCGGGTGTGATAGACTCTACGTGTGCATACAACGGGTGCAAGCCAGATTTGCACATGCGGAAAATAAGGTTAACCTTGACGAGCCTAGCATGTACAGACATGGTCTCGGAACACGGAATACCGAAAGGTAAAGCATGAGTCATATGGATGATATGATGAACATGTTGATTGTTCGCCTTTAAAGCTACATCATCTCACGTGATAATCGGACTTGGTGTAGTGGATTTGGTTCGTGTAATCACTAAAACAACTCGAGGGATGTTGTAGTCATTGGCATCCGTTCACCACCTTACGCTTAGTTATAGTTGAGATAGTGGAACTACAGAAATTCTAGATATTTACTTTATGAACTGGTCTCGTATTGTTTTGAATGTCAATTTAAAGTTTATAAGTCCTATTGCAAACTTTAAGAAAACTCTATTTACTCCATGAAGTTTAATAAGTAGTATTAAATCAAGAGTAAGAATTCCAATGTTAGTATCTAAAGTATCATGTTTGCCTCCATGATTCTTGATACTCAAAAGATTGTTTTTAATATCAAGTTTATCTAAGAGCTGAAAGCAATGTTTCAGAAACCATCATATGTGAACGGTATTGCGATATCTAAAATAATGTGTTGGTTACAACATGATAGAGTATACGTCCTCATATTTGATGAGAATTTGTGAGGATTGGAGACGCTAGTCGTCCTAATCCTCCAAAAGGTTTTGAAAAAGAAACATTATACTCGCAATTCACCTTTATAAGCTATAGCAGCTTGATCATGAAAGTTGTCATGATAAGGATGAATAGAAGATGTAAGTAAAATGTTTACTACACTAAAAGATTACTAAAGAATGGAATTTTGAAAGAATGCCAAACATTTGATGAAGGTGATCCACTTCAAAGTGCAAGTCCAATGTATTGGTATTTGACTATACACACTTTGTACTATGTGTCATGTGAATGACATCACTATTGATGTTGATAGATTCTTTTAAAAGAAAAGGAATTGCTGAAAGAGAATCTATAAAATATTTGGCAGAAAATAAAAGGTTGGAGATGTCCAACTTAGGCATATAGAAGATATACATGTTATGGTTGTATTCCTTGCTTGTTAAACAATGTGGTTCTCCGGTATTGGGTACCGAATTGGTTGGTATAAAGTGTCATACAGGACAACACAATTCATGAACTGCAATGGCCTAAGTAACTAGCAAGAGAATATGTGATGATGTTCATCGAAAACAAACAAAGGGTTGTTGAGTTGCTCGTTAACATCAATGCTTGCCTTCAAGATTTGTTTCAGTAATTGTTATTTTGATCAGGTATTATGACGACAAAAGGTTGTTCAAATAATTACCGTATTCCATAATAGATGGATGATATACAAGTCTGGTTGGAGAAATAACGACCATAAAACTAATGCTAAAATGTCGCAAGACAAATGATTGAAAGATCACTTGCCAAGTGACATCGCCGTTTAAATTATATTGAAAGGATGTATGAAGAAACTCCATGTTGATGGATTTTTGGAGTCTTTGATTTGGATCAAATGACGCTTGTGATACTTTCCAGGAGATAATTAAAACTCCGTTCGTAGGCCAAAATAGGAACGGACGACTAACTGATTGGAATTTGTACATATTCATGTATATAGTCCATTATGTGTAGTCGTGGGCGATGGATTTCAACTTCATATGCTTTCTCCGAAGATTTGAGTGAGTATATGTATATACTTACTCAATAAGGAAGAAGTAAGAAACATTTGAAAAATGTTCAAAGACTTTCAAGATGAAGTGGAAAATCATTGTAACAAGAAAATAAAAGAGTTTATGATTGGATCATAAAGAAAGATGTTTGAGTTACAAGTTTAGCAAAACACCTAAGATTTGAGGAATCGTTCCATGGATTTGCATTTCCCAAAACACCATAGGAGTATGAAGTGTTCGAGATATGTAATGAAACCTTGTTTTACATGGTAAGATCAAAGGTGTCATTTATAAAACTGCCATTATATTTTAAAGATTAAAGCTTTAGTGAATACTGCTTTTACACTGAAAAGAGCTCCATCGTGATCCATTGAAATGATACCACATGAGTTATGGTTTGGGATAAAACCCGAATTGTCTTTTCTTAAATTTTGGTATGCTATGCATAAGTAAAATGTTTACAACCAAAGTCGGATAAGCATGTCTTTGTAGGTTATTCCAAAGAATTTGTTGGGAATTTCTCCATAACGCCGAGGACAAAAGAGTTTGTCGCTTGGAACGTCAAGTTTCATGAGAAGGAATTTTTCGTGAAAAGTTAAGTGGGAGGACAATAGAACTTTGATAAGGTTGTTGAACCTTAGCTATATGTGCTAAGTAGCGCAGCGCCGGAAAGTGTCCCGGTGGCGGCCACAATGCTCATGGCTCTCGTGATTACAAAAGGTGTGATCTCGGAGATTAGAGTTCCTATAGAACCGTGTGGGTCAGTAAGAATCAAATAGTAATATTTGATAAGCAAGTCGTTATTGTTTTGACAATGATGAACGACTACATGCAAAGAAGCGATGATGGGCCCTGACTCCATAAAATGACTAGAAGTCATGGAATCCGTGATAGTATCCATACACGAGAAATCAAGTTTCTGAACTTAGAAGACCCTCCGGAAAGGCGTGAAGCCTATCGGTCGTGTTTGGATCTATAAAGAAATAGACATGGATGTTTCAAATCTATGAAATAGTCGACATGTCGGAAAGAGTTTACGAAAATGTTCAAGGAATTAACTATGATAAGATTTGATCTTTCATAGCGATATTTAGTCTGGACGGATTAATGTAGCAACCACTACATATATTTTGGTATATGGTAGTTGAACAAACAAAACAAGTTCTTCTAATAGAATGGTTACCTAGGACGTGTACATGACACGATCCAAAGGGTTTTGTTAAATTAAAAGGATGCTAAAAGAGTATGCAAAACTTCAATGGTTGAAGTGAGCATCGCGGAGTTGGAATCTTTACCGTGATGAAACCGTTAAAAGGTTTAATTTCATCAGAGACGATGAAGATGTTTGCATTTTGCAAGAAATTAAGTGGGAGCGCTAAGACATATTTCTAATACATTATGTGAAAGACATATTGTTGATTAGAAATGATGTATCTTTTATTGACACAGGTTAAGAATTTCATTTCGATGAAAGACTTAGGCATAACCCAAGAATTAGGCATCAATGTCTATGTGAATAGATTGAGGCGCTCATATGGTTTTGCCAAATGTACATAGATGAGATGTTGAATGAGTTCAATATGGAAACAAAAAGAAAGGTTCTTGACGCACGGAAAGGACTAAATCAAGATTCAAGTGTGTTTACACAAGATTCAAGTGTTTTGACACTTGGTGAAATCACAAGAATATTTTGATCAATCATTCTTTGAGATGTACACATCCAGATATGTCCTATGCTCTAAATGTTATGAGCATATACCAGAATGATTCGTAAGATGATCATTGGACAATAGTAAAGATATTCTTATGAGCTTTGGAAGAACTAAGGATATATCATGTATAAGTGACAAATAGTTAAAGGTAGTTCGTTGTAAAGTGTTACATTGATACTAGTTTTGTCACAAGATACAAATTAAATTTATCTCAATTTAGACTATGGGTGGCACAATATAATGGAAAGGATGTTCCATGATGGATTTGGATGAGTTCCAAAGTTGAGATATTGTGACAGATACTACAAGAAAAGGCTAAGTATATAACTGCTATAGTAGCAGCCAAGGAGGGCATTTGTGTTAAGTAGGTTGTTATCAAACTAGGCGTGGTTCATAGAGGGATAATACTATGAAGATACATTGTACGACAATTGTATCAACATGATTTAATCCCAAGGAACTAAAGGTCTCACCAAAGGACCAAATTTATACAATGCCATCTCATTGGAGAATGAGTAATGCGTAGAGACTCAAGGACATGCAAATACACACGGACCTGGAAGTGTCAGATCCGAAGATTATGTTTACCACTAGCAATAGTGTCTATACAACACCTGAAAGCCATAGGTGTTGAATGCACAAGTTTTTTAACTAGATTATTGACTCTAGTGCAAGTGGGACACTGTTGGAGATATGCCCAAGAGGCAATAATAAAGTGGTTATTATTATATCTTTATGTTTATGATAAATGTTTACATCCCATGCTATAATTGTATTAACCGGAAACATTAATACTTGTGTGTTTTGTAAACATAAAAGAGTCCCTAGTAAGCCTCTTGTTAAACTAGCTTGTTGATTAATGGAGGATCATAGTTTCCTGATCATGGACATTGGATGTCGTTAATAACAAGATCATATCATTAGGAGAATGATGTGATGGACACACACCCGTAGTAAGCATAGCATAAGATCAAGTCATTAAGTTCGTTTGCTATAAGCTTTAAAATACATAGTAACCTAATCCTTCGACCATGAGGTTATGTTAATCACCATCACCGGATGGGTACTTTGATGACATCAAACACCGCTTCGTAACTGGGTGGTCATAAAGGTGTCATTGGGTATTCTGAAAGTATGTGTTGAAGCGCATGGACCAAGATTGGGATTTGTCCATCCATATGACGGATAGATATGCTCTGGGCCCTCTCGGTGGAATGTCATCTAGTTAGCTTGCAAGCATGTGACTGGGTCACAAGGGATGACATATCACGGAACGAGTAAAGAGTACTTGTCAGTAACGAGGTAGAACTAGGTATGGAGATACCAACGATCAAGCCTCGGATAAGTATAGTATCGCGTGACAAAGGGAATTGGTTTCGTATGTAAATGGTTCTATCGATCACGAAGTCATCGTTGAGTATGTGGGAGCCATTATGGATCTCCAGGTCCCGCTGATGGTTATTGATAGGAGATGTGTCTCTGTCATGTCTACATATTCACGAACCGTAGGGTGACACGCTTTAGGTTCGAAGTTGTTTTAAGTAGATATGGAATGTGCCTTGGAGACCGAATGTTGTTCGGAGTCTCGGATTGGATCCGAGACATCACGAGGAGATCCGGAATTGTCCGGAGAATAAGATACATATAATGGGGATCATTTTCTGAGTTAGGAAATGTTCCAGAGTATTTGTATGAGGATTCTAGAAGGTTTCGGAATGTTCCGGAAGGTTCTGGAAGATTTCTTGGAGTTTGCTTGAAAACCAAGAAAGGATCAAGGGGTCCTTGTGGGGCAAGACAAGGAGTCGTGGGGGAGGAGGACTCCTCCCCCCTCCCAATCCGCCGGCCAAGGGAGAGGGGAGTCCTACAAGGACTCCACCTCCCCATGGCGCCTCCCCCCTTTATATAGAGGGGTGGGGGCACCACCCCCTAGCCCTCCTCCACTACTCCAATACTAGCCGCCTCTCTCGTCCTCCTTTCTTCTGCTCAGGCTTAGGTGAAGCCCTGCAGAATTCTCTACTCCACCACCACCACCACGACGTCGTGCTACTGGGATTCCGTGGAGAAGATCTACTACCTCCGCTGCTCGCTGGAACGAGGAGAGGAAGGTCTGCTTCGACTCCGTACGTGTGACCGACTGCGGAAGCGCTGCCGAACCCAGCGCCGGAAGGATCGTCCACTCGATCTTGAGATCGGCAAGTGATCGACTACATCAACCACGAGATCCAATCTCGTAACGCTTTCGGATCTACAAGGGTTAGTATAGATCTATCTCGTTGCACATGTCTAATAGATTAGATCTTGGCTTTTATCTAGATTAGCTCTGGGTTTTGTTCGTTCTGGCGGTTGAAATTTTTTGTTTTCCATGCTACGAACCCATCAGGGTACACACCCTCAAACAGGGCAGCGCCAATGTCTACGAACTCTCGCGTCCACGCTTTGGCGCGGACTACCTGACCTCAGTGGGGGAGGCTGGGAGCATGACGTCTGCGGCAAAGACGCTCCATCATACGCACCGTCGAAGGCCATACCATGGCGGAGACCAAGCGTTTATACTCAGCATGCTGGATTGTTCGACAGCCGGAGCCGGCGGTGGGCATCAGCTCAGCCCCGCAATTCAGGTTCGAGTTCACACGGACCTACGATCCTGAGAAGGAGATGTCGAATTTCATTTTCGAAGAAATCGTTGCAGCGGCGCGGATGGTCCAACTGAACAAGGACTGGTGCACGCAAATTGCTCGTGCATGAATGATACAGATTTCTTGTAGTTTGGCAGGAAGGCAATAGATCAGTTTGGGTTAAATGATCAAAGAACTTATGTCCTCTCAAGGCAATTGGCCAGCCAACTTTTGTGGTAGAGATCTGTAGTTTCTTCAGTGTAGAATAGTTAACTTTAGACTGAAGAATGGCTTTTGTAGATGAAATGCTGACAAATTGTTCTATAAACTAGTAGGAAGTTTAGCCCACTTTTGTGCAGGTATAAGACCCTTTTGTATGGAAGTACTACTGTTGTAAGAAAATACTATTAAGTATCTATTTCCTTCAATTACTAGTCGTGGTTCAATCCGGTTAACTGGCATCTTTTTATCCCAAACTACAGATTTTGCGTCTGCTGTCTATTCTGTAAACCATTTTTCCTTTGTCTTGTGTTGCTTGCAAAATGGTCCTGCAGTTCAACGTGTTACAAATGTAGCTACCTTGTACTTGAAGAGGAGATGTACTACATTTTCCTAGCATCCACAGAATTGACATTGCTCATTGCCAGACCACCCTCTTTTCATGAGGTTGTCCTTGGTTATTCACAGAAATTATAAAGCACGGTGTTCAACTACATCGATTCAAACTATTACACACACACACACTACATCAAATTCATTACCCACACATACTACATCGATTCAAACTATTATGCACACATACTACTTCAAACTATTACACACACGTACTACATTGATTCAAACTATTACACATTTTTAGTCGATGCTAACTTCCTGCTACACTCTCCATACTACAAATTCATTAGCCACACATACCATGGCAATTCACTAGAGATCTGTCTTCACTCGAGGGAAATCAGAACCACCAGCTCGTCCAAGCCCAGTCCCCCTACCGAAACTGTGTGCGCCGTCGCGAAACGGTGGTGGTCATGTGCCATCGATCCTTCCAGGCCAACACTGCAGGCGACGAAAACGCTTTCTGGAAGCCTCTTTGGGGCCCTGAATACCATGTACCGATTCCAGAACCTCCTCCATGTGGATGATGACCGGGTGCTTCCAGCAAAGTTGTCGCCCTGTCCTGCTTGGAATCTGCAGCTCGTACATCTTAGGAACGACGTCAGAATCTTTCAGCCACGCCTTTACCTCGATGACCCATCTGGCGCTCGCTGGCACGATTTCCACCAGCTCGCTGCCAAGGCTACTGACGACCTGGTTGAGGGCCTCCGGCTCCCAAGCATCCAATGGGAGGCCATCAATGCCAAGTTTGGAGAAGAAACGAAGCTGCCCCAAGCGATCATCCCACCCACAGGTACGATGCCAACACATGAAGCTCATTTTCTCCCCGCAGCACTCGAAAGAACGGGAAGAATGCAGAACACGCTCGGTGTCTGAGCTGTGCTCGAACCGGACGAAAATATCAAATGGCGGCGCGCATACCTCAATGTTGACCTCATTTCTTCTAATCCCAAAACAAGACCTGAAAGCCGACAGCAACTCTGCCGGCGACATGGCAGGACGGATGCCCAGCACGGTGGCCATGAGAGCGTGGTTGTCGAACTGATGTGTCAGGGCTACCATGCCTGGGGTGCGCGGCAACACTCAACTTCCTGAGGCCGGTCGCCGGCCTGGATCGCCCGACGAGACGCGCTCCGCCATGCGAGAAGGACTAGCCAAAGGTGAGATATTAGTCTAGGGACGCGAAGCTCCGATACGGCGGACGATGCTATGGGGACGGCTGCGAGCTTCAATTAGAGGCGTGGGAGGTTGACCGGACATGGCGGGGACACAAATTAGAGCAAGTGCGAGCTCCGATCTGAGACGAGCAGCCCGAGCTGAGCAAATGTTATGGGGAGGGGAGCAGGGGTGAAGACCAGAGCAGAGCAAAGAAATAGATCTGGTCCACTCAAGGACCTGGTCCACGCAGGGGTAAGCTAGTCCACGACCGCAAAAGATAACGGGGAATACTGACATGGCAGGCCAAGAAGATCTGACCTAACGGCGGTATTTGAGTCCAACCATTTTTCGTCTGGTTCAAACAACCATTTCGCCATTAGATTTGTATTCACCCCCATTTGGCCCTTCTGGACAATTGGCGAATCTACTCTGGCCCCTCCGCGCGATTGATGATAACTCGGGTACCGCGGTGCGTTCACCCACCAAGTTTGGTACCGCAAACGAACATTCCCCCTTGGCTGCCCCCCTCTTCCCTATAAAAGGCCCCCCTCTCCTCCTCACAACACACACCTCCTCGTGAAGGATCTCTCTCCCCCTCTAGTTATTCCCCATGGTCTCAGATTAGCAAGATACATGTTCCCGGTGGCTTTATCTAGAAAGGAGTTGCTGCTTCCGCTGCATTGTTGGAGCGAGGAGGCGGAGGTTGTTCGGTGGACCAAACATGTGTGCGATCACGAATGCACCGCTACTTTGCGGTGCTGGACTTCATGGTGCTGGACCTGATGGTGCCGGAACTGCCGGACCTGAAGGACTTCATCACGATCTTGAGATCGGCAAGTGTATGACTACATCATCCACAAGTTCCATTTTGTTAACAAAGCGTTGTTTTCTTCGAGGGTAAGTTCTCTATGGATGTATATCCACCTGTTGCTTGTATCTAATAGATCTTGGCAATAGTTCCCATCGTAGGAAATTTTTTGTTTTCTATGCTACAAACCCAACACGTTCCATCTAGCATCGCTTGAGGACACGGAATGGGGTAACGCCGTGTGGGATCACCATCGTGCACCCCACCCGCTCCCATGGCACCAGTGCACCAGTAGTTAGCACCACCACCAGCGTATTATCTATTGGGACCATGGTCACCGCCGGTGTTCATCGACGTCTCCAACGGTCCCGATGACTCGGTGTCACCGCTGCCTCTACCACTACCTTGGTGTCGATCGCCAGATTCCCTAGACGTAGCTAGGGTTTATTTTAATTATGTTTTTTTTCTAGTATGTAAATTAAGACTATTAATATAATATATTTAAGTTTTTTTATTAATGTTTGTATTTTCCGGGAAAAAAAGTGTTGTGCCTGCTGGAGGTCCTGACAAAAATGGACAGAGACCAAAATAGCATATGTTTATGTCCGCGGGTCGACCAAAATGGATAAACCTGAACACATCTTGTTTCCAAAAGGATCGACCCTTGGAGATGCCCTTAGAGAATATCTAGTAGACACCGTATCCACACGCGACCTAAGAAATAACCGCTACTTTTTTGTTTTGGGTACAAAATTTAGCCCGGATAGACACCTAAAACAGGGTCGAACCTGAGATGGGCCACCGAGCAAACACCCCTGCAAACCTATATCCACGGTTTGCGAGGCCGATCCGAGGGTGCTGAAGATTCACCCGCACATCCTACCGCCTTAGCTTCCACCACCATGTCCGTCCGGTAGAAGCCTCGCCCTGCCGCAAGCGACCTCGGCTCCGGCACCAGCTTTGATTCCGCATCGGTGGGAATTCAGATTTGGGGATTTGACCATGTTCCCCGCTGTGGTGGTGGTGGCACGACAGATGCCATGTATAGGCTAAATATGGGGCCAATAAGCACTAGAGGTATCCCGCGAGGGATAGTTGGTGATTCCACACACATATGTTTATATTACCTCTTACCAATGGTGGATTACAAGGGATCCTTGAGCTATTCATGGGGAGGAAGAGGACTAGCTTCTCTACTACCCGTACAACTCTCTAGGGTTTTCCCTTAGTAAAAATGGTCGATCCTCTCTACGGAGATCCTGCCCCTCCTTACATAGGGGGGCTAGGTTACAAGTTAGGGCATACGTGGAAGGCATATTCTCCAAATATGCCAGTCCCAATATAGCAAAGCGGTGCTCCTCTTTTCTCTGTCTAGGCTAACCCGGACCCAGGGTGTAAGCCACTCCGAGCCCCTCTGTGGCGCAACGTCATTTGACATAGGCAACATCACATTTGTCGGGCAGTACTCGCTGGTCCATCCCTCTGTCCACTGCGCTCACGCTACAGTGGAGAGAGAAAAAATTTGATCAAGAAGATGCCTTCCTTCTCTTGTAAGCCAAGTGGCAACCCGGCTTAGGCCTAGTTAACTCGACCCTGTGGGTATTTACAAACGAGTTACAAAGAGCTAGCTGATATGTCCATTTTGCATCACTATTCTATATCATAATTTATTGTTATTCATTGATATATTTCATATTAAGAGATGATACTTATGTAATTTCATCTGTTTTTGCATGGTTGATGACTTTTGGAGCATGAACCGCTGCAGTCAGGATTCTAATGGAAAAGGTGCTATTTGGAGGCAAAATTCGCGAAGATCAGAAAATCGAGGAAAATATATGGAAAATCCTATTTTTCTAGAAGATGAAGGCTACCAGAAGGAGGAGTGGAGATGGGCCATAAGGGGCCCACACCACACCCTCGCGTGGGTAAGCCTAGGCCGCGCCACCAGATGGTGTGGCCACCTCCTGCTCTCCCCTCTGGCGTATATAATCCTCCTAAAACCCTAATACTTGGAGAGCGACCACAGAAAGATTCCGCCGCCTCTGCGGGGCAGAAAACACCGAGAGAGAATGATCTCTCTGGCAGATAGAATTCTGCTAGGGGAATTCCTTCCCGGAGAGGGGAGATAGTCGCCATCAACACCACCATCAAGCTGGACTTCATCGGGATCATCATCATCATCACCACCATCATCACCATCAGCACCCTCATCACCATATCCGTATGGCTATAACAATTGGGTTGAATCTTGCATAGTTCTTAGGGGAAACTTTCCCGGTGTTGATTACTCTTTGTAGTTGATGCTATTGAGTGGAACCATTGAATTATTGTTTATGTTCAGATTGCTATACATCATTATTCCATCTCTCATCATGATCCATATGATGTCTTGTGAGTAGTTCATTCTGTTCTTGAGGACATGGGAGAAGTCATGTTGTTAGTAGTGGAATTGTGTTGAGAAAGATTCTATAGTTTGATATTTAAGTTGTGGTGTACTTCTTCTAGTGGTGTCATGTGAACGTCGACTACATGACACTTCAACTATATGGGCCTAGGGGAATGCATTGTGTATTTGGCTACTAATCATAGGGGTTACCGGAGTGACAGAAACCTGAACCCCCGTTAGGAAACCATTGCACAAGGGACGTAAGGGTCTTAGAGTTTAAAGCTGTGGTTAGGTTTCTACCTTAATTACTTTCTTGTACTTACAGATGTTTTCAAGGGGTATAATAACAAGTATGTATTAGTCCTAGGAAGGTCAGTACATTAGCATAGGTTCACCGACACAACACTTAGCAAACTAAATAAGATTAATCAACTATACGAAGCGAAAGCACTTGCGATATTCCCGTGTGTCCTCGAGAATGTTTGGTCATCGTAATTAATACAACCGACTTGTCCTTTGCTGAATAAAGGATTGGGCCACTTGCTGCATTTATTCTTATTGTCTTTTATTTACTCGTACTTTATTTACTTGCATTATCAAAAACCCCTAAAAATTCGTTTGCTAAGTATTTGCAGAGAATTCCTAATCCATACCACTAGCCAACACCTTCTGCTCCTCGTTGGGTTTGACACTCGTACTTATCGAAAATACTGCGATACACCCCCTATACTTGTGGGTCATCAAGACTATTTTCTGGGTCCATTGCCGGGGAGTGAAGCACTATTGGAGAGTGGAACTGGTAAAGGAAACTTCTACTGTGAGTATTGTTTACTTATGTTAGTTGCTTTATTTTCAATATGGATAATTCGCTGAGTTTCTTATTTCATAATGCTAATACCACTACTAAGGTAGTAGATGAACCACCACCTGCTGAGAATGATACTTTTAAAATACCTACAATAATTATTGATCATGTTATGGATAACCACCACCTGGTGATCATTTGCTATTTATACACGAATTATGCGGGTTGTTCAAGTGTGCAGGTATTACTACAGATCAAGTTAAGAAGAAGTTATTCTCATTGTCACTGAAAGGAAGAGACGAGGAATGGTATAAGCTGCTGAAGAATGGTCAAGCTCTTGAATTGGAGGAAATAGTACCTCTCTTTTATTCAAGGTTTTATCCTCCTAGAGAGATTCATAAAGATCGGAATCAAATATATAACTTTTGGCCTCTTGATGGAGAGAGTACAGCTCAAGCTTGGGGGATATTGAAGTCACTAATGCTCAAATCCCATTCATGAGCTCCCCAACAATATTATTATCAATAACTTTTATGCAAGGCTCCCTCTTCATGATAAGGATTTATTGGATGCTTCTTATGTTGGATCATTCACTCGCATGTAAGAAGAAGCTAAATGGGATCTTCTGGACCGTATTCAAGACAATGCTGAAGCTTGGGAGAATGACAAAGGAAGAAAGTTAGGTATAAATTATGATTATGAATGCATTGAATCTTTTATGGGAACTGGTGACTTTCAAAATATTAGTAATGCTTATGGTCTTGATTTACAAGTTATTCCAAATTGTTTTAAGGATTTTGCTTCTTATATTGAAATTCCAAAAAAGGGATGGAACAACTACCATGCACCTTATAAAGATATTGTTGACTATGTTCCTGTTGGGAGTGCTGAGTATTGAACTATTGATCACATCTTACCTGAACCTTATATCGAGAAGATACCCTTCCCAGATAAGGTAAAGGATCATCCTATGATAACTAGTGTAATCACTAAAAGTGAAAAGAGAACTGTAAAAACTGATGAACAAATAAACATTGAACCTGTTGTAGCAATTGTTAAAGATCTTGTCACTAAAAGTGTAGAAGATGGGCACATAGTCTTTTGTGAGGATGCTTCTAATATTGTCTCACATCCCAATAGAACTAAAAAGGCTAGTGTCCATGTGCTTTCTGTTAGAATTGGTGATCATTTCTATTATGGTTTGTGTGATATTGGTGCTAGTTCAAGTGTATTCCTTATGAGCTTTATAAAGAAATTATGCATGAAATCAGTCCCTACGAGTTGGAAGAGATTGATGTAGTTATTCACCTTGATAATATAGAAACCATCTCTCCAATTGGTATTGTGCGGGATGTAGAAGTTCTTTGTGGTAAGTTTAAATATCCTACTGATTTTCTAGTACTTGGTTCAGCTGCTAGTAAAACATATCCCATAATTTTTGGAAGACCTTTCTTGAGTACTTGTGGAGCTATTATAGATTGCAAGAGGGAGAAAATATTTACTAAGTTTGATGGGGAATCTTATGAGTTTAACTTTTCGAAATTTACTAAAGAACCTTGTTAAAATGAAACCCATAATGAGGATTTTCGAGTTGAACAACTTGCGTCTATTTCTCTTGCTCCTAACAATGCTTTGCAGCAATTTATGGAAGACCACGAAAGTGAGATCTTCATGGAAGAAAGGAATGAGATTGACGAGATTCTCCATCATCAACCCAAGATGCTTAAGCATAACTTGCATGTAGAAGACTTGGGTACCACGTTGCCACCTAAAAAGGATCCGGTCTTCGATCTAAAACCTCTCCCTGATGAGCTTAAATATGCTCACATTGATGATAAAAAAGATATATCCTGTTATTATAAGCTCTAAACTTTCAGGGAAGGAAGAAGAAAGGTTATTGGAGGTTTTGAAGAAACACTGAGGGGCTATGGGCTATACTCTGGATCATTTAAATGGGATTTCACCTACTATATGTTAGCATGCTATCAATATAGAACTAGATGCAAAGTCAGTAGTAGAGCACCAACGGCGTTTAAATCCTAAGATGAAGGAAGTGGTAAGAAATGAGGTATTGAAACTCCTTGATGCTGGTATTATTTACCCTATTGCTGATAGTGAATGGGTTAGTCCTGTTCATTGTGTTCCCAAAAAAGGAGGAATTACAGTTGTTCCTAATGATAATGATGAGTTTATTCCCCAAAGACTAGTAGTGGGCTATAGGATGTGCATTGATTTTAGGAAAGTTAACAAATTTACTAAGAAAGATCATTACCCGCTTCCTTTCATTGATCAAATGTTAGAAAGGTTGTCTAAAAAGACCCATTATTGTTTTCTTGATGGATATTCTGGTTTCTCTCAAATTGCTGTTAAACAACAAGATCAAGAAAAAGCTACTTTTACATTCCCTTACGGAACCTATGTTTATAGACATATGCCTTTTGGTTTATGTAATGCTCCTGCTACTTTTCAAAGATGCATGTCTGCTATCTTTCATGGGTTTTGTGAGGAAATTGTGGAAGTGTTCATGGATCACTTCTTCGTCTATGGAAATTCTTTTGATAATTGTCTGCACAACCTTGATAAAGTTTTGTAGAGGTGTGAAGAAACTAATCTTGTTCTTAATTGGGAGAAATGCCACTTCATGGTTAATGAAGGGATTGTCCTTGGGCATAAGGTTTCCAAAAGAGGCATAGAAGTGGATAGAGCTAAAGTCGAGGCAGTTGAGAAAATGCCATGCCCAAGAGACATCAAAGGTATTTGTAGTATCCTTGGTCATGCTGGTTTCTATAGAAGGTTTATTAAAGATTTCTCTAAGATATCAAAACCCCTCACTAATCTTCTTCAAAAAGATGTACCCTTTTTTTTTTGATGATTATTGTAAGGAAGCTTTTGAAACTCTTAAGAAGGGTTTAACTACAGCTCCTATCGTTCAACCACCTGATTGGAACGTACCCTTTGGAATAACGTGTGATGCTAGTGATTTTGCTGTAGCTGCTGTACTTGGGCAACAAATTGATAAAAAGTTAAACGTTATTCATTATGCTAGTAAGACTGTTGATGCTGCTCAAAGGAATTATGCTACTACTGAAAAAGAATTCCTAGCTGTCGTTTTTTCTTGTGATAAGTTTAGACCTTATATTGTGGACTCAAAAGTCACCATTCATACTGATCATGCTGCTATTAAGTACCTTATGATGAAGAAGGATGCTAAGCCTAGGCTTATTAGATGGGTGCTGCTCTTACAAGAGTTTGATCTACATATTGTAGATAGGAAAGGTGCTGAAAATCCTATAGCTGATAATTTATCTCGATTGGAAAACATCTCTTTTGATCCTATGCCTATTAATCATAGCTTCCCAAATGAACAGTTGGCTGCAATAGGGGTGAGCTCGCCAGGGAGCCCTTGGTATGCTGATTATGCTAACTTTATTGTCTCCAAGTATTTGCCTCCAACTTTCACAGCTCAGCAAAGAAGGAAGTTCTTTTACGATTTGAGGCATTATATTTGGGATGAACCACACTTATATAAAGGAGTGGATGGTATTATGCGAAGATGTGTTCCAGAATATGAACAAAAGGATATATTGCGTAAATGTCATGGTAGTGCTTATGGAGGACATTATGCAGGAGATAGAACTGCGCAAAAGGTGCTACAATCAGGTTTTTACTGGCCTACCCTTTTTTTTATCTTGTGATGAGTGTCAGCGTGTTGGTAATATTTCTAAACGCAATGAAATGCCTATGAACTACTCTCTAGTTATTGAACCCTTTGATTACTAGGGATTTGACTTTCTGGGTCATTTTCCTCCCTTGAAAGGTTATACTCATATTCTTGTTGCTGTTGATTATGTTACTAAGTGGGTAGAAGCCATCCCTATGAAGAGTGCTGACGGGGAGACCTCTCTAAAAATGCTTAAGGATGTTATCTTTCCTAGGTTTGGAGTGCCTAGGTATCTCATGACTGATGGAGGTTCTCATTTTATTGATGGTGGTTTTAGAAAGACCCTTTCTAAATATGATGTTAATCATAGAATTTCTTCAGCTTATCACCCCCGAACTAGTGGGCAAGTAGAGTTATCAAATAGGGAAATTAAATCCGTCTTGCAAAAGACTGTTAATAGATCTAGAAAAAACTGGGCTCAAAAGTTGAATGATGCTTTATGGGCTTATAGGACTGCCTACAAAAACCCTATGGGGATGTCTTCTTATAAAATGGTTTATGGGAAAGCTTGTAACCTACCTTTAGAATTAGAACACAAAGCTTACTAGGCAGTTAAAGAACTCAATAGAGATTGTAAGCTCGCTGGTGAAAAAAGATTATTTGACTTAATTTCTTTAGATGAATGGAGGAGTGAAGCCTATGAGAATGCTAGGCTCTTTAAGGAAAAAGTTAAAAGATGGCATGACAAGCGAATTCTTAAGAGAGAATTTCATGTTGGTGAGAAAGTTCTATTGTATAGGTCTCGTCTCAGATTTTTTGCAGGAAAACTACTATCAAAATGGGAAGGACCTTTCGTTATTGAAGAAGTGTACCGTTCAGGAGCAATAAAAATTTATCCTTTAAAAGATAATACTACACAAGTAGTGAATGGGCAGCGACTTAAGCACTATATTGCTGGAGATTCTTAAAATGAAGATGTTGATGCCTTTCAAGTTATAACTCTGGAAAAATTTATCAAAGACCAAATTCAGAGACCTGCAGACTCCATTTTTAAATAGGTAACAGTTCTGGTAAGAAAAGTTCCGTGAATGATCTGTCCAGTTATATTTTTGTGGTGTTTAGTCAATAAGGAAAGCTACGAAGCGAAAGAGGGACGAAAACGGAGCCAGGGTGGCTCACACCACCCTATGGCGCGGGCCCACCCCTAGCCGCGCCACCAGGTGGTGTGGCCACTCCGGACTCTGTCTCCGAACCATTTTCTCCCAGTACCTTCCTTTTGTTGTGAAACTTCGTAATATATAATCCCTCGGATCTCCCGAGGTTCGTATATTGTGTTTTCGTCGTGTTTCCATTTCTATCTGTTTCTGACAGGTAGAGTCCCAGATTTGGAGCCAAAGTGTCTTCCTCTAGATCAGCCAAGGAAGATTCCTTAGAGGATATCATCAACCCATACATGAGAGAGTTGAAGATTCATCCCAAGGAGTTGTTGCTTCAAGACGGGGAGGTCCGGATAAAAGAGGTTCAAGGCCCTAAAGTTGAAGGAGGTCTAGAGGACATGATGGGAGCACTGGAGCAAGAAGTCTTTAGGTACAAGAAGGTGAACGCGAAGTGGATATCATCCATAAGATTTTTTCCGAACTCATCGCCGAGCACAAAAAGGAGGTTGCTGAGCTCAAGGATGAAGTCCTCTCACTCCGCCAAACAACCAACAACTTTGAGCACATCTCTATGACGTTCAAAATAAAAACTGTGAGTACGAGGTTAGGTTTAAACGCATAAGTGCTGCTGCAAGTTTCAGGATGCTGGAGACCACGATGTCCTTTGTTGATGGGGAGCCTTTACCCTGGAAGTCGGACGATGATGAGAGGATACCACCACCACCAAAGGAGTAATTTGTCATTAGGTTTGGCATCCTCTTGGTTTGTTCCAAGCTTGGGGGAGTGTCGCGGTATCATATCACTATCTTCTATCTTTTTACCTTCTTAGTAGAGTCATATCATGAATAGAGAAGTTATCATGTAGGATGGTTTGCATTATGGAAGTGTCCCCTCTCTTGTTAGATATGTATCCCTTGGTGTGAGTTGCCATTATGGATTATTAGTGAGAAGTTATATCATTTACTCTTTTGCATATCTTATATTAGTTTTCAATTCGTGGTTATATGATGGATCTTGTTGTTAGTATTGGTATCACTTTTGGATCATTAAGTTAATTTAGTTGGTTTTGGAAAACCTGGCTCGGTCAGTAGCAACACTATTTTTGAGAGTTGAATGAAAAGATAAAAGTACTCTAAAGAAAAATAATTTCATCATCTTTCTTTCTTGATTTGCTCATAAGTTTAGTATTCTCTAGTTAAGATCGTTGTGCTTCCAAGGAACATTGCATGTTTGTTTTTATCACTTGTATGTTTGTTTCCTTCAACTCTTATACTTGCTACCCAGCCTTGCTAGCCAAAAACCTGTACTGAGAGGGAATTCTTCTCGTGCATCAATTCCTTAAACCAAAACCTATGCCATTTGTGTCCACCATACCTACCTATTAGCACTATTGCTATTCCAAGTAAATTCATGTTTTATCTACCTTCCAAATTAAACTTGTTATGCGAAAATTAGTGATTAAAGCTCTCATGAACTTGATGGCACACTTTACTTTCTTGCATTTAATAAACTTGAACCATTTTGCCCATCTATGTTGCGTCTATGCTTGTGCTTTGTAAGTTGTGAATTAGCATAACCATGCTGTCATGGGGAACGCTTTCAACATTGCACTAGTACTTTGTACCTAGTTGATATCATGTTCTTTTGTCTATGGATGTCGTTGGTGTGAAATGAAAGGGGAGATTGTAAGTCCATGGAGTTATGCATGTGTGTTAGAGAAACGCTTGGGCCACCGGTCTAATCCATGTTGTCATGGTGGAAACCTGTAGCCTAACCATAACGAGCATCTATGAAGCATTCTTCTTATAAAAAAATAGATAGAGATTGAGAAAAAGAGAAAAAGAAAAAATGAGATATTATGAAAAGAGGAAAGAGAGAAAAAAGCACCATATTCCCATGGTAAATAAGAAGATTGCTGAGATGCTTGTTGTCTGCTTGCCTTGCCATTTTGATATGGGGATTCTTCTGTATCATCGGGCAAGGGGTACCCTGTTGGAGGTTCTCCATGATACACATGTGCTTACGATGACAAGAACTTACCGGTGACTAAACTTGAGTAGCATGAGGAGCGACCCTCGTATTCAAGGGACATGAGATTTTCAATTTACAACTTGTCAAGCATATCCTCATATTTGATCACTTTAACCTTAATCACCTAAAGATGCCTATGATAGGGGCAATGAGAACTGAAAGCTAATAAGTATCATAATTTTTGGGAGCTCTTTATGAAACTTGAAATCCCTGCTTCCCTCTGCGAAGGACCTTTCTTTTACTTTTTAGTTGAGTCAGTAAACCTATTCCCTTCTATCTCAGCAAGTATTTTGAGTTATTGTGTTGCATTCATTCATATGATGATTTATTCAATCATGTTTCTTATGTTCCTTGTTTTGCACATTGCTCGTATCTTGGTGATTACTACTTTGAAATCTATCATTGAAAACCAGTTATTTGTGAACTCCAGCAAATTATCAACTATTCTTCGACCAAGAGCTAAGTTTGCCATTACCAATTATGATTTACTTTATGTATCTTTATTGCGTTTCCTTTACTTATTGCAAGTTAAGTTATATAATAATGAGTTGTCTTCTGTTATGATCTATGTATTGATGAATGTGATGCTTCTTGTCCGTATTCTTTTATCGACTCTTCACTCCATAAACCTGAGGTCATGTTTATTGAGCGCAGTTTCGCTTGGGGACAAGCGAAGTCTAAGCTTAGGGGGAGTTGATGCGTCCATTTTGCATCACTATTCTATATCATAATTTACTGTTATTCATTGATATATTTCATATTAAGAGATGATACTTATGTAATTTCATCTGTTTTGCATGGTTGATGACTTTTGGAGCATGGACCGCTGCAGTAAGGATTCTGATGGAAAAGGTGCTGTTTGGAGGCAAAATTCGCGAAGATCAGAAAATCCGGGAAAATATATGGAAAATCCTATTTTTTCAGAAGACGAAGGCTGCTAGAAGGAGGAGTGGAGATGGGCCACACGGGGCCCACACCACCCCCTGGCACGGGCAAGCCTTGGCCGCGCCACCAGGTGGTGTGGCCGCCCTAGCCCACCTCCAGCTCTCCCCTCTGGCGTATATAATCCTCCCGAAACCCTATTACTCGGGGAGCGACCACATAAAGATTCCGCCGCCTCTATGGGGTGGAAAAAACCGAGAGAGAAAGATCTCTCTGGTAGACAGAATTCTGCCAAGGAAATTCCTTTCCGGAGAGGGGAGATTGTCGCCATCAACACCACCATCAAGCTGGACTTCATCGAGATCATCATCATCATCACCTCCATCATCACCATCAGCACCCTCATCACCATCTCCATACTGCTGTAACAATTGGGTTGAATCTTGCATAGTTTTTAGGGAAACTTTCCCAATATTGATTACTCTTTGTAGTTGATGCTATTGAGTGGAACCATTGAATTATTGTTTATGTTCAAATTGTTATACATCATTATTCCATCTCTGATCATGATCCATATGATGTCTTGTCAGTAGTTCGTTCTGTTCTTGAGGACATGGGAGAAGTCATGTTGTTAGTAGTGGAATTGTGTTGAGAAAGATTCAATAGTTTGATATTTAAGTTGTGGTGTACTTCTTCTAGTGGTGTCATGTGAACGTCGACTACATAAAACTTCAACTATATGGGCCTAGGGGAATGCATTGTGTATTTGGCTACTAATCGTAGGGGTTGCTGGAGTGACAGAAACCTGAAATCCCGTTAGGAAACCATTGCACAAGGGACGTAAGGGTCTTAGAGTTTAAAGTTGTGGTATGGTTTTTACCTTAATTACTTTCTTGTACTTACGGATGTTTGCAAGGGGTATAATCACCAGTATGTATTAGTCCTAGGAAGGTCGGTACATTAGCATAGGTTCACCCACACAATACTTAGCAAACTAAAGAAGATTAATCAACTATACGAAGAGAAAGCACTTGACGATATTCCCGTGTGTCCTCGAGAACGTTTGGTCATCTTAAGTAATACAACCGGCTTGTCCTTTGCTGAATAAAGGATTGGGCCACTTGCTGCATTTATTCTTATTGTCTTTTATTTACTCATACTTTATTTACTTGCATTATCAAAACCCCCTAAAAATCCATTTGCTAAGTATTTGCAGAGAATTCCTGATCCATACCACTAGCCAACACCTTCTGCTCCTCGTTGGATTCGGCACTCTTACTTATGGAAAATACTGCGATACACCCCATATACTTGTGGGTCATCACTAGCTGACATACGTTTTATGCTGGCCGGGAAACGTTAGACGAACATCTTTCGGGCCTGGTCTTACCGTAAGTCAGCATGCCTTGAGGTGACTTGGCTAGATTATGCTGTGACCTTGTCGTACCACGGCTTTCACGGCCTTTATACCCCTTCGTGACCCTACCTGGGGTTATTCCCCCAACATCCACTGCCTCCGCGTCTTACCGCCTCCGCCACCATGGATGCATCGATGCCTACCTTGTTTCCCATGTCATCGACCTGGGCGACTTGATTTGACCGCACCGCTATCACAGCAGCCTCCCGTGAGGTTCTTGAAGGGGCCCATTCAACTCGACCGGCGCAGGTCGCGAGGTATCTGAGCCCACCACAGCCACAATGGATGAGGTTAATTTATGATTTTAGACCTCACGTGATCTTGGTTCATCTATGCGCCACACGTAGATTTTAATCTTCATTTATTTTAGATGACCCTAAGCGAGCAACTCGTCTTTGACGACTCCTCATCGTCCGATGATTCGGACCTCGAAAACTTTCTCTTCGACCATGATATTGATGGATGATAGTGTTATTTGATGTTAAAACATCCTTTAATTTGATCTATGTAGCTGCCATATTAACTTTATGTGAAGAATTTTTTAAATGTGATCTTTGATTTGAAGTCTAGGTTTGGGTCACACGGAACAGGCACCGCAAAATGAATCCATGAAACGAAATATTATGTTTCATGCATTTTACTGTCCGGTGGAAGGCACTTTCTGTCCGAGAAACAGGTTTTGCGTGACCTGCAAGCGTTTTCCATACTGTGCGAATACGGTGTCTTCACTAGAGATGCTATTAGAAGTATCCCTTTCTCTACTACCTAAAAATAATTTGAGCATTCTGTTTTCTGCCCACTACATCGATGCCTTCGTCGCTTCATCGCCTCCCATGATCCGTTGATCGCTACGTCAAACACATGTTTCCCCGAAGGAGTGTTTCGATTCATTAGTTATTGCGGTCGTGACCCACTCATCCCTGTTTTACACTCGCCTCTCGGAAAAACTTTCCTCCCCTCTCTCGCCCATCATGGCATCATACTACCCAGAGAGAGGCAGAGACATGTGCTCTCACGCCCTACACACTCCGCCACCGCCACAATGCTTATGTCTCCGTCCTACCTGCGCGGGCCTTGCCGACTTGGAACGCCATCCTGCCGGCACATGCACCAAGTTTTTGTGCTCAGTACCCCATGGTAGAGGGCATCCAGTACAAGCGGGGCGGGTACATCAGGTGCTAGAGGGGCACGAGGCACGATCAACATTTTGGTTATCGGTCGGGAAATCCGGTTACCGGTTGGTAACCGGATATCTCGAGCACTCTTGATTTTCAGAATTATTTTTGAATTTTCCGAATATTAATAAAATTCGTCTATAAATTGTCATACTGAGAAATTTGATTTTTAAATTCGTTCGGTAACCTATCGGGATTTTTCGGTAACCGCGGTAAGCGGAAATCCTGACCACCCTCGGTATTTTTTCCCAGGCTTTGAGTCACTAAGCGAATGTGCGCGTGGCCACCGGGGTTAATGGTCGACGGGTTCACCGAAGAAGGATTGTCTTTGGCCTCCACCTTCATTGAATTTGTAATTTAACAATTTATGTGCGATAATTGCATCATAATGGCATGCTGACGTCTGGAAGCGAGAAGAATGTGTGCTCTGTCCCACACTACTTATGCTGGGACTTGATTCAGCCTTCCCATCAGTGACTTTTTTCACGGTATCATCACCACCTTTGAGCTCCAACTTCACCACCTTCCGGCTAACGCCATTACATGTCTTTCTTCCTTCGCATCCGGGGTAGAGAGGTATCTCGGCATCTGGCCCTCCATAGATATTTGGTATAAATTCTTCGGTTTCTGATCCAATGTTGTCCCTGATCCAGAGACCACCCCTACCGAAAAACTGTTGACCCAGTGCGGAGCGGCGTCCATCTGACCCCGGAAGAACTCCATCTTCCCCCGGTCACTGGTCTGGAATCCTGCAAGTGCTAGGCCCAGACATTCTTCTATGTGAGGAACAACACCAAGGAGGACTTGATTTGGATGCATCCTTTCCAGATTGGTGTCCCGGACAGAACTCTATGGGGCCGAATCCCTAAGAGATCCAATGCCCTAGTGAAACAGGTGGTGAAACGGATCAAGGAGTTGCACTTGCTAGAGCTGCACAACAAGATATCATGATTACTTTTGTTCGCAGCCAAATTTACCCCCTGCAGAAGCGTACTCATAATCTTTGCCATATGAGTGGCCATCTTGACCCCAACCGGACTTCCTCTTTCGAGCTCAACAACACCAAAATATTCTGTCGGGTCAAGGATATATTCAACATAGACAAGGACTTCAACGAGGACTGGGAGTGGGGGTTCAAGCATAGTGGAGCGGGAGTCCGAGGACTTCTTGCCCACTCCGATCCAACCGGCAGACGACCCTCTGGTAAGACCTCTAGCTTAAGGGATTGGTCGGATGATGATGAAGACCCTGATATTGAGATCTTGGAGGTATATGATCCTATGCCTATCTCATATGCCATTCCCCTTGATTCGGCTTTAGCTAACCCGGCCGGTCAGGTCCAAGATGATCCTCCCCTTGTTGTTGGTGATCCAGTTCCCGCCCCCTCCAAGAAACGTGCGGCCACCTTGGGTCCTTCTTCCGAGCCACCCAAAACTAAGAAAAGGCATAAGAAGTCCGGTGATAAGACCCCTAATAAGCCTCCGACTAAAGCCACGGACTAGAGCCAAAGTTCGGAGAGCGCCAAAGCCTAGAGCACCACCTACTTCCTCCTAGTAAGCTTACTTTTCCTTCCTTTCTTAACCTTTGAGTTGTATTGCCCTATCTTCATGTGTTTCTTGTTTCTCTCTCTGTTCTAACTTGTAGTTTGTTTTGTTTGATTTGGCAGCACCCCCAAGGAGATCCCCAGAGTGCTTCGAGCATTTACTCACCTCTTCGGGATGATCCACCTTCTCCTCACAATGATGATGCGCGCCCCTGAGCCCTATTCTGGAGACCTTAGCGGCCGCTCCGGATCTTAGCCCAATGGCGGAGGCAGTAGGGGACCAGTAGGGCCCCGCCCCCTCCCCTCCAACATGCAAACAATTTTTTATTCCTCTTAATATATGTTGACTTATCCAACCTTCCATGCTCTCTTTTGTCTAATACTCTAAAAAAGAAAACGGAAGGTTGTAACTGAGGAATCTAGGCCCATACGAGGAAGGTTCTCGCCGCCTGCTCGGCTGTTCGTCCCTCATATGGCGATTTTGCTCGCGTTCATTGCTCTCCCTTGCGGCCTTCCCCAATTCTGCTCCGCTCCTAAATACTCCACCTTCCATGGTCGACTGCATCTCGAGCCCCGACCCCGACCCTGTCTGAATCTCCGATCTTGGCTGCTCAATCCAGAAGGGGTAATAATTTTGATTCCATTCGGATCTAGCACTTGTTCTCCATATATTATTGTATGATTGTATCCTCAATTTCGGATTTATCTTGGCCGTTAATTATCTAAATAGGGCATTCAGTATATATATCATAGTCCTAGCTATTGTACAATTGTAACCCCATCTCCGGATTTCCATTGGCTGTTAATTCCCTAAATAGGGTAAACTATTCAGTATATATATATATAGGAAAAATACTTCTTACTCCTGGGTGTAACTACACCCACGTCTCATATACTGCCTTATGGAAGTATTTGTAATACTTTATCTGTTTAAGGATGTTCATATACTATATCTAAGATAGTTCCAAGCAAGTTAGGTGAAAAAATTGCAAATACACTCATAGTTTGCACTATATATATGTAAAATATCGTCATATTTGTACGTATAAAAGGAGTATGTGAATAAAAATTACATACTACCAAAAAAGTAGTATATATACTGCTCAAATATTCTTATATACTTCATACTATACGTACATACCTTCCGGTATGGTAGATACTGTATATATAGTGTGAAACACGTGTGGGTGTAACTACACCCGGGTGTAGTATGAATATGTCCTATATATATATATATATATATATATATTAGTCCTAGCATTTAGCTGACGAGGTTTAATCTTTATCTTTCGAATTCTAGGATAATCATGGCGAAAATAAAAGGAGGGATGTAGCATGTAGCAACGCATAATATTCATTCTTATTTTGGGAAAAAGGAAGAGTTGATGATCCGGTTGCTAGCCATGATTTAAATGAACAAGAACTAGAGCATAATTTAAATGAACAAGAGCCAGAGCATATAGAAGAAGAAATTTCAGTGGCACCACCAACACCCGGAGCAAGAGCAATAATACCACCTCTAGTTCAGAGAAGCAATGTTGATTCTGCTGTTTCGGTAGTGCAAAGGGATCCGAGGCTACGGTGCCATCCTCCTAATGATCAAGAAAGGGCTCGTTTGGCATATATGAAGCATGGGCCATATCAATTTCATAAAGATGAGTACCCTCTTGATGATGCAGAAAACCATCCACGCAAGTTTCAGTACCACTGGTTTAAGATCTTTCCTTGGTTAGAATACTCCCCTATCAAAGATGCAATCTATTGCTTTCCATGCTTTCTATTTTACAAGAAGCCACTTGGAAAGAAAGGGTCTGATAAGTTTATAGTGAAAGGTTTAAGAAAGTGGAAGAAGGTTAACAACGGAAAGGATTGTGCATTCTTAACTCATATGGGAAAGGATAGTAAATCTGCTCATAACTATGCTATCAAATGTTATGATAATCTGAAGAATAAGCCATGTCATATGGAACAATTGGTGGAGAATAAAATCGAGGAGGACATCAAAAGAAATAGGTTGTGGCTAAAAGTAACAATTGATGTATTACGGTGGTTAGCATTCCAACCTTGTTCCTTCAGAGGCCATGATGTAAGAGCTGGCTCAACAAATCAAGGTAATTTCCTTGAAATGGTGAAATTGATAGCTTCTTATGATGATGAGATCGGTGCTATTGTATTGGGTAATGCTCCACATACTGCTGAGTATACCTCCCCTACAATTCAAAAGGAAATTATGCATATCATTGCTTCCAATGTCCAAAGTGAAATTCGTAAAGAAAATGGTGATGCTAAGTTTTGCTTGCTTGTTGATGAGTCAAGGGATGAATCAAAAAGAGAGCAAATGGCAGTGGTGCTTCATTTTGTTGATAAAAATGGTTTCACTAGAGAATGTTTTCTTGATATTGTTCATGTTTTGGATACATCTTCCGCTACTTTGGAACATGCACTATCTTCTGTTTTGGTTGAACATCAATTAGATGTTAACAAAATCCGTGGAAATGGATATGATGGTGCTAGTAACATGTGTGGGGAGTGGAATGGACTACAAGACAAGTTCATGGAAGAATGTCCTTATGCCTATTATATTCATTGATATGCTCATCAAATACAGCTTGCTCTTGTTGCCGCATCTAAAGAAGTAGCTGATGTTCACAACTTTTTTGATCATCTTTCTCTTATTGTCACTACGGTTCTGTCTTCTAGTAAGAGAAGTGATGAGCTGCATGGTAATCAAGTTGCCGAAATGGAGAATCTCATTGAGCTTGGTGATGTTGACACTGGAAGTGGGGCAAATCAAGTTGGTACTTTACAACAGCCTTGTGACACTAGGTGGAGTTCTCACTATGCATCTGTTTGTAGCCTTTTGAAAAAATATAAACCTACATTGCTAGTACTTAAAGTATTGCTTCTTCAAAAGGTTCAGGTACTTCACCTTCAGCACGTGCAAAGGCTAATGGTGTTGTTAAGCTGATGATGTCTTTTGACTTCATAATTATTCTACATGTCATGAAAGAACTTATGGGGATTACAGATTTGTTATGCAAAAAGTTGCAACTAAAGTCCCAAGATATTGTGAATGCCATGGATGGCATGAAGACTAGAAGTGTTGATTCAGAAGCTAAGAGATAATGGCTGGAGCAAGCTTAAAGATGATGTCCTTTCTTTTTGTGGGAAACTCGGAGTTAAACCACCAGACTTTGGTCAATTTTATGTCGATTTCATTAATTCTCGTGTAGAGGATGAGAGTGCGGTTGATATTTTCATGGTTGTTGTGGATCAGCAGTTACAAGAGTTGAATTGTAGATTCAACAAACAAGTAACATAACTTCTCATTATGTGCACTTTGTTGGATCCCCAAAACTCATTTAGTTCATTTGATATTGATATTGTGTGTTCTCTAGCTTCAAAATTCTATCCCGCTGATTTTGAAGAACAAGAAATGGAGAATCTGAGAGGTTAGTTGCGGCATTATGCGCATGATATACCAACAAATCCAAAGTTTCAGATTTTGACAACTATATCATTATGCGCATGATATATAATTTACTTTTTTGCTGCACTAGTTGATTTAATCATTTCTAAACATACTAACTCATTCTCTCAATTTAATGACAGATTGATTCGCCTTGTTCTTACTTTACCGGTCTCACCGCAACCACTGAAAGTGCATTTTCTGCAATGAAACTTGTGAAAACAAGGCTTCAGAATAGAACGGAAGATGGATTCCTAAGAGATATCTTGGTAATGTACATCGAAAAGGAGATCGTTGTTGGAATATCGACGGACGCAATTATTGATGAGTTTGATGAAGCACCACGTCAAGTGGACTTTAATTGAAAAGTGTTAGTTGCTCTATCTCATGTTGACCAGATTTTTTGCTTTTCAGTAATATGAAATTGTACATCCTTTTGTCCTCAACAATTAATCACTAAATGGTGATATAATCAATGGAAGAATATATTTTGTTATCACTTCGTCGCAATTTTTAGATTTTTTGGCATTTGAGAGATTTCTTCTTTGTTCGGCCCCCCTCAAACATTTTCCTGCCTCCGCCGCTGTCTTAGCCCACCTCGTCAAGAGGAGGGCAATGCCGGACCAGCCCAGCTCTTTTTCGGCTCAACCACAACAATATGATGAAGGCACCAGCAACGTCGGTGTTGCACCAGTTGTCACCGAGGTTTCGGTAACTCCGGCACCGACCCGAATTCGTCCTTCACTAGCTCCAGCACCAGCACCAACTCCGAGTTCTGCACAAATTCTTCCTGCCTCATCCGAGTCTCCCAAGACTCGGCTAGAAGACCCTTCCAAGACCAAGCTTCCAGCTAATCTCCCGCGCCAGCTACTTCTGCCAAAGATGTATTCCAGTAGAAACCTCAGGCCAAACCTAGAGCACAAGACACATAATCACAGCTACAGCCCAAAGCAGGTGCTAAGGCCAAGAAAGGTGCCGATGTCTCCAAATGCCAACAACCTACTGAGTCCGCAAAGAATCAAATTGCTAAAGGATCAACTATTGAATCTGTATAGCATACTCTCGCGTCCATGATGAGGGGGACCACTGCCTCCGGCTCTGCTACTTTCGGGTCTTCGAGTAGTAAATAACTTACTCTACATACCATCCCGGCTGCAGCTCAAATTGCCAGGAAATAGGCTCATGCCAAAGGTTTGGTGGCGACCCAGACGCTCAGCGAGGAGAGCTATGGTCCTTTGATTGAATATGTTAACAATTGGAATGATGCGGAGTTCGTTAATCTCAACGATGAAATCCCGGAGAAGTTTGGTCCCACCGAGTTTAGCGCTTAGATGAACACAGCTTCTAAGGCTATTTCCCTTGCAGGCTGAATGATGGAGGTAAAACTCTTTGTCATGCCCTTAAATATTCACAAGTGATTGTAGATATATCCTCCAGTCCCCAAGCATCCAGTGGATTACCGCGTTACTCGGCCAGATGCTCCAATCCAAAGTATTTCTAGTCGCGCTAAATTCCTTAGTAGTTTCAAATATTCACTCACCTAGAGCCGGGTTAAGTTCCGCTTGGCCTGGATCTATAGTAGATTCAAATCCTCACTCACCTAGAGCCGAGTTAAGTTCCACTTGGCCTGGATTTTGATTAACTTCAAATATTCACTCACCTAGAGCCGAGTTAAGTTCTGCTTGGCCTGGGTCTTGAGTAAGTTCAAATCCTCACTCACCTAGAGCCGGGTTAAGTTCCACTTGGCCTATATCTTTATTAACTTCAAATATTCACTCACCTAGAGCCGGGTAAAGTTCCGCTTGGCCTGGGTCTTGAGTAGATTCAAATATTCACTCACTTAGAGCCGGGTTAAGTTCGACGTCGACAGGGTCTTGAGTAGATTCAGATATACCTTATGATATATTAGCTAACTTTCTTCTTTTCAGATCACCACCAACCATCGCACCGCCGAATTTCAGCGGCTCCTAGACACACACAAGGATCTTCACTCAAAGCACAGTGGATTGATCACTAAGCTTAAGAAGAAGTGTAAGTTATCTCGCTCAAATTTGTAATTTTACTTCTCTTCATTATTGGTTGTCCAAACTAACTTGTTATTCAGATTGCGCATCCAAAGTGGATCATGAGAATGTCATCATGAGGAAAATTTTGGCCGAGATTAGGGGTAACTCGTCTTGGCTATTCAACCTTTGTAATTTTTACTTCTGACTCGGCAGTTAATCATACCTCGGCTCTGCCGTGTCAACAAACTATTGAAGTGTCTCTTCAAGATAGTGTGCCTTTGCCTAACATGATGCTCCACTTTCTCGAAAAAGCAGGGCAGCATCAGGCCAAACTCAAAAAGAAGGATGATGAGCTTGCCAAACTCCGCCTCAAGAATGATGAGATTACTTGGCTCAACACCGAGATGAAAAAGCTAAAAGATCTCGGCAAGGCCAGGCTAGACAAGGCTGACCAAAATTTCTCCAAGGAAAAGGAGGATCTGAAAACCCATCTTGAAAAGAACCAAGATTTTCTAAAGGAAGCCGCTCAAGTTTGAGTCGGTGACCACAGAATATGAGAAGCTCAAAAGGAGAAACACTGACTAGCTCATGGAGTTGACCCGGATCCTTAGTTATATCTCTCGTCAGTTTTTTCTCTTCTGCCGACATTCGTTCCTCTGGTTCTTGCGTCCTTACTTACTGATGTTACTTGTCCCACTTTCAAGCAAATTTCTAGAGACCGATGTCATTGCTTCCGCTGCCGTTACCAAGTTCTGCTTGACGAGAGGCACGCCTGTTGGTCCTGGCACCAAATCTATTCCTTATGATATGGAGGACATGCTAGTGAGCCTCGTGGCCCGGGCTGAAACCATGAAGAACTATGGCACGAATATTATGACCGCATGTTTCTAGATCTTCAATGCCCTTTGTGCCAATGAGCATGCAACCGAAGATTTTGCACCATTTCTTGCAAAACTGATGGAGTGTGGGACTCAGGTGGACCTCTGGAGGGAATCTGATGCGTGCGCTAGAGCTGACATGGCCCTGAGCTTCGTGTTGTCTTGGTATGAGGGCCTGGACTTGAAGGCTCTTGACCGCATGCGCACCGGATCTAAGTGGACCAATGACCCGGAGTGCATCGCTCAACGTAAAGCTTGCTCCTACAACCTCATCTAGTACGCCTTTTTCCATAGTTGGAATGAGGGACCGAGCTTCCTCGTCGCCGTCGATGACGGTTATGTCGAAGATGGATTGGGTGGCGAAGAGGAAGAATCCTTGGATTTTGCTGAGGAAACTGAAGATCCGGAAGATACATAAGCTAACCCGGACGATGAGGCAGAAACCGAGGTTCCTCCTACTGATTCCGACTTGCCTCCACCTGCAACAGATGCTCTGGCTGGTGCTGCTCCTTGAGAAAAAATATTTCAAATTTGTTAAATCCACGGTATGCCGAGCGTAGATGTAATATGCACAATGGTTATGTTTTGCTATGACTAAGTTTTTAACTTCAGATTAACTTGGGCGGAGTCCCCGAGTTCCATTTTCTTGTTCCCCCAATTTTATGATATGGCTCGCGTCTACCTTGTTTCGGTTTTTGACTTTCGAGTCCGAGGTTCAAAAAATTGACTTAACAATACTTGAAACTTTAGGATTAGCTCAAAATCACTCCACATAAAAGAAATAAACTAAATACAGGGGTTAGTCAGAATAACACATGTCGGCTCGATTACGTTCCTTTCCTTAGTTGTTTTTCATGTGCTTAGCAATTCCAAACTTATTCTCTTGCTTGCCATGAAGCCAATTCTTGTTGGACAGCAGCAAGTCAAAGAGTTAGGTTTTTGGTTGATGAGTGCATATTTGCATCATGTTTTATATTATTATTTTGCATTATAGATGTAGGATCTTGGTATTTTACAGCATTCGTGTGCACATTTTATGTCTGTTTTCACCAGGATCAGGAGAAATTATGGATCCATTGGATAAAGTTCTTGGAGCAGTTGTACTATGGAGAAAAGGAGTCAAAACAACGTAAATTGCTTATTTGGGAAATATTAATAATACCAGAAGAAAACCAAAAGTGAACAAGGGAGGCAGAGAGTGCAACGACCAACTATACGGGCGGAGCAAATTTTCCGACCATATAGCTCAGGCCATATAGTTGGCGCCGCCTCCTCCTCGTCAAATAGTTTCACCCCGTGCAATTGGTTCAAGGAGACGACATACAGATAATCGAGAAACCATAGAAACCTCACCTCCGGAAGGCATCTAGAGGGGGAACTCATCCACTAGGGATCCAGCTTCGCCCTGCGCAGATCCGGGAGGCTAAGGCATCGATCTTCATCGTCCACCGCTGCATCACCACCATCTCTTTCCATCCCATCTATATCTTGTCTAGATCTTGTTGTAATTCCTATACTCATTGTGGGTTTATACAAGTACTATTCATTTATAATTGTTTCCATTACCATTGCCATGATGTTGATTGCCTCCATGTCTGAGTAGAGCATTAGTTCTTGGGGAGATGGAGAAACCCTAGTATGAGACTGAAATAAGATAAAGTCTATTATGATATTCATCCCTATGACCATGTGGTGGATTTTCTACATCTTGATGTTAAGAGAGGTCGCCCTCTCAATATTTGCCTCTTGTGGGGACTTGATGGAGGAAATTACTTGTTGGTAGACGGAGACGTGCTAGCACTTACAGTGACTATAAAGCTGTTGGCACCCCTTACGTATTAACTTGGGAAACCGAGGAAACTCACGAAACACTATCCATGCCATGGGATACGTCCTACGAGATTACGTCCCTTAATAGTGCAGTAATTCGATTGATGTCGATTGCTGACTGTCGTGGTTATGAGGATGATGTGAGTAGCGGTTGTTGCCTATTCGTCCAAATACGGAGTTCCTTCCACACATACATAGTTGAGAATGTTCATGATGATAATATTTATCTTAGATCTTTACAATACTAGTGGTGTATCCGCTTCTCCCTGGGAAAAGCTTTTCCCGACTACAGTTCCAATCTCTCTTACATAAGTGATATTTATTTGTTGCACTCAGTTATTTTACTTTACTTTATTGTTCTTATACCCAAAACCCAAAAACACCTTTTTACACAATACTCGCATTTTATCTTGCCACTTAGAACTTTATCTAGCATTTATATCATAATATTTATTTCAAGAGTTATTAGACTTTAGACTCCTGCTCCCTGTGGGATCGATATCTGCATTTCGAAACTAGCTAGAAATGATATGTGATCTTGCAGTCATCAAGCTATTTTCTGGCGCCATTGCTGTGGAGCTAAGCGCTGTAAGTCTTTTAGTTTTTTCTTATTTATTTTTGTCTTGTTAAATTTTGTTTTGAGTTACAGGTATCCACCTACATGATGGAGTTTGAGCATATGACTAGTGCTAACCCACTCAACCACTTTGGGAAGCCCTATGATATTTATAAAAGAGACAACTCCAATGAGAAGACAAGGGGGTTTGAAATAAATCCTCTACTACTTAATATTCTACATAGGAGGAAATTTACTGGAGATGAAGAAGATCATGATCCATATGAGCATATTGCATGTTTTAAAGATAAATGTGGCACTTTTCTATTGACGGGATATACTGCCAATGAGGTAAGGGCTAAACTTTTTAGTCAAACTTTGACAAGTACATGTCTCTCATGGTATAGAACTCTACCCCTTGAAGCCACTACTACTTGGGATAATCTAGCTTGTGAATTTCTATCAAAATATTATCCATTATCAAAATCTTTTGGAATCACGCATCTTATAATGACTTGGAAGAATCGTGCTAATGAAGGACTAGTAAGAGCTTATATTATATTTAAAGATTTACTACAACTATGTCCTCATCATGATTTGCCTGAATGGTATTTACTACATATCTTTTATGGAGGTTTCATTGAACCCAATAAAATTGAACTAGACTCTTTCACTGAAGGAGCCTTTATGAATCTTCCTATACCTAAAGCTTGGGCTTTACTTAATAGAATTTGTGATCATAGAGTTTCATGGAATTTTCGTCTACGAAGTGAAGGAGGCGTAGAAATAGAGCATGATTGTATTCATGACTATAATAAAAAAGGCCATGTTAAATAACTATCTAAAGAACTTTATTTAGATTCAGATATTGTGTTGCAAGTTGTTAAAGCTTGTACACAACATATTAAATCTCCAAAGGAGGGTCCAGTCAAGTACGATCCACCACCCAAACCAAAAAATAAAGGAGAAGATAAAGCAACACTGGCCTCCGTAGAACCAATATATGAAGTGCTTTTCCCTAACACTGCACAAAAGCATATTCTTGAATATGAGCAGGTCAAAGCAGTACAGGAAAAGAGGGAAGAGGAAAGCATGCCAGAAGTCGTGGAACATCTAGAATAAACCAAAGATGAAGAGGTAACCAAGGGAGAAATTATGGCTATGTACTCACACTGTAACATAGTTGAACTTGATGAAAATACTTCTGTATTGGTTGAAGGTAAAACAAAGGTAAAAGATGTGGGTAAGCCTATTCTTCCTTGCATATTTAAAGAAACCTCTCATTACGGTTTATGTGATCTTGGCACCAAAGTTAATGTTATATCTTATGATTTTTACTTAGAAATAAAAGAACAAATATAACCGGCTACAATTGAAAATACTGGTATAAAAATTATGTTACCCAATAAAAACCTGAGAATTCGAATGGGAGTAGTTGATAATGCAATTGTCACAATTGGCAACAAAGATTTTCCTATTGATTTTGTAGTTTTCGATATGCAAGCTGATACTCTTTGCCCAATTATATTTGCAAGGAACTTTTTGGGTGATATAGGTGCCTATGTTAACTTCAAGAAGGAGATTGTGTCTCTTAAGCTTGGGGGAACGGAAAACAAATTTCATTTCTCCAAATTTAAAGATAGGCCTCCACCAATACAAGAGGAAGAGAGAAGTACTAAGGAAATTGCGGCTCTTTTCTTAGGTAATCAAGAAGAAGAAATAGATGATTATCCAAATTATGAAGAAATAATTTTGGAGGACAAGTCTTGGGAGAACTAGAAAATGAATTTGATTCACTACCTATTTTGGGACCTCCAACGGACGAGGCTTTTGAAGAGCCAGAGAAGAGAGGGGATGAGAAATTACCACCCCTAGAGTTAAAGACTCTACCAGAAAATATTAAATACAAGTTTTTAGAGGATACTAATAAATTCCCTGTTATTATTAGTGCTAGACTTTCAGGAGAAGAAGAAGAACTCATGAGGATACTTAAGGAGCATCACCAGGCCTTTGGGTACTCAATGGATGACTTGAAGGGCATTAGTAGCATGATAGCCGTCCATCAAATATTCATGGAAGAAGGTGCTAAACTAGGTACAAAATTCAATAGAAGACTAAAGCCTAAAATGAAAAAAGTGGTAAGAAAAGAAATTGTGCGGCTATTGGACGCAGGTATAAGCTATCCTGTTAAAGAAAGTGAATGGGTAAGTCCTGTTCACTGTGTTCCTAAGAAGGGTGGTTTTACTGTTGCTCCTAATGAAAACAATGAATTGATACCACTACAAGAAAAGTTTCCTTCTACAATGACTTGGCCCGATGGTCGTCGTAGAAGGCACGTCTTCCGTGACGAAATTCTCGGCTTCGTCGTGGCCGATGGAAAACTTTTTTTCTGGTTTTGTGGCCCTCTACTACGACAGATCTGCTAAAAACTTGGAGGAGGCTCGGCTGGCGCATGGCAGAAGCAAGATTTTCGTTTCCTCGCGCGATGTTGACTCGTCGAAGTCTTTTGAGGCGTGTGGGTCCCGGACGTCAGTGTCTCTAGGGGACCATAATTTTTGGTCGCGCCGCCCTGATTTGAACTCGATAACATAGCTCGAGGCGTATGCCGTTTTGTCAGTTTGATAGGTCCCACATGTTAGCCTCTCATTAGAATGATCGTGTGTACAATGGAATTTTTTCTTTCACTCGTGCTACCCTGTTCCAAAGTTGATAGCGATGATCAATGCATCTACCATCTAATCAACCTCCTGGGACCCACATGTCTTCCTCTCATTAGAAGAAACGTGTGTATGATGGAATTTTTTCCTTCCCTGGCACTACCCCATTCCGAGTTGATAGCGCTGCTCGACGCATCTACCGTTTAACCAACATCCTGTGCCCCACATGTCATCCTCTCATTAGAAGAAACGTGTGTATGATGGATTTTTTTCCTTCGCTCGCGCTACCCTGTTCCGAACTTGATTGCGTTATTCGATGCATCTACCGTTTAATCATGATGTTGGGCCCCACATTTCATCCTCTCATTAAAAGAAACGTGTGGATGATTGATTTTTACCCTCTGTAGCGCCTTCGTGTTCCAAACTTGATAGCTTTTCTCGCTGCATCAGCCATTTATTTAGGCTGGTGGGTCCCTTATGCCAGCCTCACATTAGAAGAATCGTGAGTATGATGGAATTTTTTTCTTCTCTAGTGCTACCTTGTTCTGAACTAGATAGTGTTGCTCGACGAATCTGTCGTTTGCTCACGCTGCTAGGTCCCCCATTTTAGCCTCTCATTAAAAGAAACATGTACATGTTGAAATTTTTTCGCTCTCGCCTCCCTGTTTCGAACTGGCTACATTGCTCGATGCAGCATCTATATAAGGTCGTGCTGCTGGGTCCCACATATCAGACTCTCTATAAATGAAACCTACGTATGATTGACTTTTTTTGGCCATGTCCACTGTTTTGACCTTGGCAACTTGCTGGGTCCTAGATGTCAACCACCTCTGTGTAGGAAACGTGTCTATGCTGGGTCCTAGCTGACAGCCTCTATTTGAAAGAAACGTGTGTATGTTGGACTATTCTTTCGGGTCCCAGATATCAGCCTCAAAGTACAAAACTCGGGGCGGATGCCCTATTCGTCATGGCTTATATTCCATGGGTTCACTCTTAAATTGAATGGGCTATGGTTGGGCCACAAGACCACGAAAAGTCCTAATTAGAAGGTATTGGGCTATGCAGCTGATAGGCTAATTTCATGGGCTATGCTTGGGCCCGCTGGGTCCGACAAGTCAGCTTCTCTATAAGTGCAACGTATGTGTGATGGAGTTTTTTCAGCCGCGTCCGCTGTTTTCACCATGGCAGCCCTGTATGGTCTTACTGCTGGGACCCTTATGTCAGCCCCTCTGGCATGTTCTGACTTGTGGGTCCCCGATGCAGCCTTGTATGTTTTGTCTAGTGGGTCCCCGATGCAGCCTTACATTTTCCCTTGATTATTGCCTCCATGATTTCAACTCGATAACATTGCTCGATCTATCTGCCATCTAGTCACGCTGATGGGTCCTCCATGTCAGCCACACATTATAAGAATCGTGTGTATGATGGAATTTGTTTCTTCGCTCGCACTACCCTGTTCCGAACTTGATAGCGCTGCTCGATGCATCCACAATTTAATCAAACTCCTGGACCCCACATCTCATCCTCTCATTAGAAGAAACGTGTGTATGGTAGAACTTTTTCCCTCGGTCGCGCCTCTGTGTTCTGAACTTGATAGTGTTGCTCGCTGCATCTACCGTTTAATCATGATGTAGGGCCCCACATGTCATCCACTCATTAGAAGAAATGTGTGTATGATGGAATTTTTGCTATTTTTCTAGGCTGCTGGGTCCCCCATGTGAGCCTCTCATTAGAAGAAACGTGTGCATGCTGGACTTTTTTCTCGCTCGTGCCTCCCTGTTTCGAACTTGGCAACGTCGCTCGAGGCAGAACCTGTATAAGGCCGCGGTACTGGGTCCCACATGCCGGTCTCTCTGTAAATCAAACCTGCGTATGATGGACTTTTTTTTGGCCGCGCTTCCACTATTTTGACCTTGGCAACGTTGCTCGATATGGCAGCCGTGTATGGTCTTGCTGCTGAGGCCCCCATGTCAGCCTCTCTGGTATGTTCTGGCTTGTGGGTCCTAGATGCAGCCTCGTATGTTCTGGTAGGTGGGTTCCTGATGCCAGTCTCTCTGTACAAGTATTGCTCGAGGGATGTTGAAGGCTCGTGGGTCCGCGATGTCATCCTCTCCATAAAGCAATATTACTAGAAGAAAAAATGTAAACCCAAGATAATTTTATGTCAAGCACAACGAATTCAACTCAAGACTTTAAAACACATATAAGCCATGTGCGTTGCCACAACGATAAACAACATAGATGCACATTCTCATTAAAAAGATTTATAGTACCTATAACTTATATATTAGCCTTCTTAAAAAGATTTTATGTGTCCATGTTATCTCTCTTATTAAAATAAAATGGAAGCAATCCTGGTATCTCAATTTATTAAATGCCAGATAATGGAGTAGTTTCTTAAAAAATGGGTAGGCGGGTTTTTTGTTTTTGTTTTAAAGGGAAATTCCAAAAAATGCCAAATTAAACATTTTGGGCTATTCTACATCTACTATACTCAATGGGATATACTCCATGCGCTATTCTCTATGGGCTCCTTGATAAATATTTAAATGGGTTGCCATCAGCAAGTCCCCTGACCCCTACAAGGCCGAATTAAATTGTTCTAGGCTAAAGAGGGGTCGAATGGGCTAGATTTTACCTCCTCTTCAGTAAAATTTGCATTATGATGTAGCTCGACCGGATTCGGAACACAGACCTCACTACCGGAGGGAAAAGGAAATGATAATTCCTTTGACATATATTCGTGTAAAAATATCTAAAGAAGAAGGGACACCGACCGCGTGCGCCAAACCTGGACTGGTATCCAATGACTTCACTTGGTACCCTCTCATTTCTGTCCAAAACACATCCAACGGTTCCGATGACACACATGCAAAAGCTGTAGTGCAAGCATCCCAGCAACAGCGACATAACTCTTTTACAAATTCAGTAGCATTTGAAAGATCCAGTAGTACAGAATAAGACAGAAAAAATAACGACAGATTCCTAGTTCATATTCAGCAGCACTATACTGATTCTGCAGGATTCCAAAGTGTCTGTTTCAGCTATATAGACACTAAAACTCAATAGCAGTACAGAGAGAACATGTTCATGTTTCAACTCTAAAAACCTTGTCGCACGATCTGTTTTCCCTTTTCTCCAAACACACTCGATCATTAGAGCAAGCATAACTAGCGATCAAGTATGCGTTTGTGTGCATACCTCCTCTTCACATTATATGCATCCCAAAATGCCCAAGTCTCATCTAGATTGTGACAAAGCCAAGTTTAAAAGGAAAGCAAGACCATCTACTACACTTGATCTAAACAAGTACCAGTACATCGGTATTACTTCTAGAAATTACCTTAGTAATAGTAACGACATAACACTTGACAGATTGAGTAGCATTTGAAGCTTGAGCGGTACAGAATAAAACAGAAAAATATCTACAGATTCCAAGTTCATATTCAGCACCACTTGACAGATTCAGTAGGATTTCAAAGTGACCGATTCAGTAGTATAGACAATGGCCAAAAGAAATTACAGATTCAGCAATGCAGACATTGAAATTCAATAGTTGTAGCAAGGCCATGACTCAAAAGGAAAGAGAGTCCATATTCAGCACTCGATCGGTCGATATGAACAAGTACCAGTACATATGTATACTACAAAATAGATTAGCAGTAGCAAGTTAAGACCTCCATACAAAATACTCGGCATAACGCAACAACGTGTCAAGTGCTAGTCGGGTAGCACTTTCTTTCCCGCCTGTTACCCTTTCCTTGTCACACCGTTGCCTATGGGCCCACTATGTCAGCAACATACATTGGAAATAGGTGTACATTGCCGCAAACTTGTTTCACCTCTCCCCATACAAATTGAATCTGTCGCCAACATAAAGTAGTAATTAATTAGTATGACGTTACATATCTTAACATTGGGATCATCACAAAGAATATTTAGATGTTTTATCTCACTTTTGAAACTTGTTGATGCAATACTCCTAATCCATAGGGAATTCCGACGAATGGTTCAGAAGCTTCTAGGTCGGCTATGATAGGTATGACCTCAACCCTTCCAGGGCGACTTCGGCCGACGATGGCCTGCTCGTTAGCTCAGATGCCGCCACCATTTTGACTGCATGGAGCTCATGCCACAGAGGCAGCGACCAAATCTTCACCTTGTACTGCAGCGATTCGCACGTCCCTAAATTGATGAACCTGGGGATATGACGATATCCATGGTGTGGCTATCAATTTGGGCGACGAACACCGTGCCCTCTTTCCTGATGCCGATGATATCCGCTCTCCGTGAGCCCCCTTTGGGCACCGGCTTAGACGGCTCCCATTTTTTATGGCTATAGGGCATTATGGGCGCAGTCCTCTAGTGGGTAACTCTGAGGTGGCGGACGAGCTCTACCATAGGTGTTATCTCTACCAACGAGGTGATGAACTTGCATCTAGGCTTCATGCAGACTTGCTGGCCGTGAAAGCACAAGATTATGTGGTTGTAGACGTCGTTGTAGGGGACGAATGTCCCGCAGTGGTCGTTGGGGCATCTTCTACCTTTTCCGCCCGTGACTTGGCGGTACAGCTCCTTGGAGCATGCGGCCAGCCTGGTAGTGTCGAGACACATAGAAATTTCATTGAAAACGTCATCGCCAACCTTGCTCCAGACACCATGTAGTGGGTTGTGTGTCGATTGCGACATCGGGATGGATTGGGGGAAGAGGTTGGACCAGAGTATGACTATCAGGGGACTTTTGGAGAGGGGTAGCGCGCGGCCTGCAAGATCCGATGCAGCGGGCGAGATGGCGAGGAAAATGTGCGAAGCATGCACTAGAGACGATCCCAAATGCGGGGACAAGCGGCGTTGGCGAGTGGGGATAAAAACAACTGAGATGGGGAAGATGGGATGGCTCTTTGAACGAGTTTTTTTGCAAGGCCTCTGGAGGTGCATCCAGGATGCCGTTTAGGTTGGCTTGCACGCTGCAATGCACTAAATTAACCATCTGAAATCTTGGCGCATTTTATAGCTAGGCCGGCATGCTGCCGTGCGCTAAATTAACCATGTCACAACCTGGGCCATTACAGCTAGGCCGGCACACTACCGTGTATGCCGACTAGAGTTACTACTGATGTCATGTTTGACTAGATAATGTTTGTTTAGTTTGATAAAAAGGATTATACTATGTAGGGATAGACTATCGAGCAGCTCGACTTGTTAAGGCTCGACTCGTTAAGGCTCATGCTCATTAATGCTCAGATCATTAAACTCGTTAAGGATAACAAGAAAAAAGTAAAGCTCAACTCAGTTTATTAGATGTTAGCGAGCGCTCACGAGCTTCTCGTTATGAAAATGTATCAGCCTCATTTAGAGGCATACCGATAATTAAAAAGACAGTCGGCAGGGTTCGCTCAGTGCTGCGGTTAGCAGATCCAGATCGAGAAGATGGAGATGGGGTATGTAGTGGGAGATGAAGAGTTGACGAGACACATGAGAAATATTCTGAATCGATCGGGAGAGTCTGGGGTAAGGTTTTTGGTCGGTTGCTCTCGCTCCTAGATTGATCAGTCTTACTCAGTGGGCTAGATGTTTGCCTTAGATGGGCTACCATATTACACATGTAGCAACATAAGTGGGCCATACCTTGGTTGTTACCGAGCTTAACCAGTAGCTCACGAACATCGTTAACTCGATCATTTAGCTCGTTAAGGATATCCAGCAAAAACTATAGCTTAGCTCATATCGTTAAGGAAACGAATCGATTTTGAACGAGCTGAGCAAACGAGTGCTCATTAAACTCGTCGAGTTTCGAGTTTTATGTTCAGCCCTAATACTTTGGAACAGGAGGTAGTACAATACTAGCAGTAGTACACTAGATGTTTGTTTTGCAGTTTTGCTACAAACATAGTACAATAAATACCTCCACATTGGAGCCTAGCGCGATTAAGTACCACGGTGTTCCAATAGGATGCATGATAATGGAAGGTGTTCCATCACCTCTTTATAGAATAGTTATAATTAGAAGCAAACAATCACTACATTAATACACCTACGATATAGTCAATTGTCCATCAAATGATGGGTGATAACCTGCACATCTGATCACCTTCTCGCAGTTATCATGATCAAATACTATCACCTAAAAGGAAGTGGTGGCAAGCTTCTTGAATACCAGAAAGTATCCTACCTTCAAGTCATGTGCTTTGACAAAATCTAGCCATCCTTCGTCAAGGATTACCTTGCCATCTTGCTTGTTCAACTCAATGTCCCAGCTGAAGGCTTTGCATATCTTCATCTAGATGCCCTCTGGATACTCACCGCCAAACGTTGGCAAAAAGGAGATGGGTATGCTCCGCATGTCTAACCCTCCCGGTATTAACAGCATCTTGTAGAACTCGTCACAGGTGTTCTCCGCGTGGGTGTTCCTAGCTCGCCCCTCCATCCAGACTGCATAGGGCTCTCTTGTCTTCTTTGATGATGAGTCTATCCAAGCTCTTCTTGCCTGAACACTTCAAAAAACGCATGGACAGATAATGTCTCTACCAGCTATCAATAATTGTGAAATAGTACAATATTAGCTGATAGAGTACAATACAAGATCACCTAAGAAAGTAAAGTGGTGTAATTTTCTTATCGAAGTACACAAATTAAATTCTCAACTCTAGCTAGCATGAACGCCGGTTATATTAGTACTACTTCCAAGGTCTAGGCATCACATTAGTGAAGTTCTTTATCGAGCAGTAAATATACTGAACACCCAGGAACAAACGAACGGACGAACAAGATGAGCTCTATTTGTTGCTGATGCTAGAGATGCATACATATACTCAAAAATTTGGCAAAAATCAGGGTAGGGTAGTAGCCGCCCTAACTTTCCCAAATTAAAGGGACCTCCGCCCTAAGACAAATCTAAAGCAAAATCATCATCAACCGTGGATCAATCAACACAAAATTTGAACTTATTATTACAGTTCATCGTAGATCTAGCGCCGAAACTAGCTTGTATGTGTAAAACTGAACTGTAGTATACAGACAGGTTAAATGTACTAGATGAGAACTATACTCAACACCAATCCAATGTTAACCAAGCGCTAATAAAAGCTAGACCGCATATAATCATCAAGATCAAGGGTTCCAGGAATTATGTGAAAGCGCACTTCCACCACGATGTCTAAGGGATGCGACGGCTCTATAGATGAGGATGCAGGGCCCGCCGCCCGCAGCCGACCCGCCTAACACGAGTAAGTTGCGTCAGTGGTTGTCGTCAATGGAGGAAGCGCAATGGCGATTAAGGAGTGTTGTGTGAGAGAGGGCTGGGGCTAGGGCGGGGGCTGGTGAGGTAATAAATGCGGTGAGGTTACACAAATGCTATGGACAAAGCAAACCTTGCCACCAATACAGTACTACTAATTGTCATGCAAAAATTAATTTCCTAGAAAATTGGGCACGACAGCTTGAGTGCTTGAATAGGGAAACATCAAACACATACTATGAAAGTATATTATTACGTACATGGTGCCTAGTACAAGCAATAGTGGAAATGATGTTGCAAGTACTGATACTACAATACAGTATGAAAGTACTACGTACATAGTATTGTACATTACATGGTTACAAGTACTAGCAACAGAAATGATGTTGCTAGTGCTCATAATCAGCTTTTCGGTATTTTGGTCAAACTTCCCACAGTTCTAACGAGGCAGGGTCGGCACAAACCAGATTGGCGCCTCAAACATTTGCTCTCTATGTTCTCCTCTAGTGTAGTTAAGTGATGAATGATATGTCCATTTTGTATCACTATTCTATATCATAATTTACTATTATTCATTGATATATTTCATATTAAGAGATGATACTTATGTTATTTTATCTATTTTTGCACGGTTGATGACTTTTGGAGGATGGACCACTTCAGTCAGGATTCTGATGGAAAAGGTGTTGTTTGGAGGTGAAATTCGCAAAGAATAGAAAATCCAGGAAAATACATGGAAAATCCTATTTTTCCAGAAGACTAAGGATGCTAGAAGGGGGAGTGGAGCTGGGCCACAGGGGCCCACACCACCCCTAGCCCGAGCCACCCCTGGCCGCGCCACCAGGTGGTGTGGTCACCCTAGCCAACCTCCAGCTCTCCTCTTTGGCGTATATTATCCCCACGAAACCCTAAGCCTCGGGGAGCGACCACAGAAAGATTCTGCCACCTGTGAGGGGCGAAAAACTACAGAGAGAGAAAGAGCTCTCTAGCAGGCAGAAATCTGCCGGGGGAATTCCTTCCCGGAGAGGGGTGATCATCACCATCAACACCACCATCAAGCTTGACTTCATCGGGATCATCATCATCATCTCTAGAAGCACCATCATCACCACTCCATACCGCTATAACAATTGGGTTGAATCTTGCATAGTTCTTAGGGGAAATTTTCCTGGTGTTGATTACTTGTTGTAGTTGATGCTATTGAGTAGAACCATTGAATTATTGTTATGTTCAGATTGTTACTTATCATTATTTCATCTCTGATCTTGATCCATATGATGTCTTGTGAGTAGTTCATTTAGTTCTTGAGGACATGGGAGAAGTCATGTTGTTAGTAGTGGAATTGTGTTGAGAAAGATTCAATAGTTTGTTATGTAAGTTGTGGTGTTATTCTTCTAGTGGTGTCATGTGAACATCGACTACATGACACTTCACCTTTATGGGCCTAGGGGAATGCATTGTGTATTTGGCTAGTAATCGTAGGGGTTACCGGAGTGACAGAAACCTGAACCCCCGTTAGGAAACCTTTGCACAAGGGATGTCAGGATCTTAGAGCTTAAAGCTGTGGTTAGGTTTCTATCTTAATTACTTTCTTGTACTTGCGGATGCTTGCAAGGGGTATAATCACAAGTATGTATTAGTCCTAGGAAGGTCGGTACATTAGCATAGGTTCACCCACACAACACTTATCAAACTAAAGAAGATTAATCAACTATATGAAGCGAAAGCACTTGACGATCTTCCCATGTGTCTTCGAGAATGTTTGGTAATCTTAAGTAATACAACCGGCTTGTTCTTTGCTAAAGAAAGGTTTGGGTCACTTGTTGCATCTATTAGTATTATCTTTTATTTACTCGCACTTTATTTATCTGCATTATCAAAAACCCCTAAATATCCATTGGCTAAATATTTACAGATAATTCCTGCTCCAAGCCACTCGTCAACACCTTCTGCTCCTCGTTGGATTCGACACTCTTACTTATCGAAAATACTGCGATACACCGCCTATAATTTTGGGTCATCAAGACTATTTTCTGGCGCCGTTGCCGGGGAGTAAATCGCTATTGGAGAGTGGAACTATTAATGGAAACTTCTACTATGAGTATTGTTTACTTTTGTTAGTTACTTTATTCCAATATGGATAATTCACTGAGTTTCTTATTTCGTAATGCTACTACCACTGCGAAGGTAGTAGATGAACCTACACCTGCTGAGAATGATACTTTTAAGATACCCACAAGAATTATTGATCGTGTTATGGATAACTACTATTTTGGAGATGGAACTGTCCATCCCGGTGATCATTTGCTCTTTATACACGAATTATGCGGGTTGTTTAAGTGTGCAGGTATTACAACAGATCAAGTCAAGAAGAAGGTATTCTCATTATCACTAAAAGAAAGAGCTGAGGAATGGTATAAGTTAATGGTCAAGCTCTTGAATGGGAGGAAGTAGTACCTCTCTTTTATTCAAAATTTTATCCTCCTAGTGAGATTCATAAAGATCAGAATCAAATATACAACGTTTGGCCTCTTGATGCAGAGAGTACAACTCAAGCTTGGGGGAGATTGAATTTACTAATGCTCAAATGTCCTATTCATGAGCTCCCCAACAATATTATCATCAACAACTTTTATGCAAGGCTTTCTCTTCATGATAAGGATTTATTGGATGCTTCTTGTGCTGGATCATTTACACACATGGAAGAAGAATCCAAGTGGGATCTTCTAGACCGTATTCAAGACAATGCTGAAGCATGGGAGAATGATAAGCGAGAAAGTCAGGTATAAATTATGATTATGAATGCATTGAATCTTTTATGGGAACTGATGCCTTTCAAAATATAAAAATGCTTATGGTCTAGACTCTCAAGCTATTGCAACTTATTTTAAGGCCTTTGGTTCCTATATTGAAGTTCCTAAAAAGAAGTGGAATAAGTATCATGCACCATATAAAGATATTGCTAATTGTGTTCCTGCAAGAAATACTGAAGTTTATATTGCTAATGATGTTTCACCTGAACCTTACATTGAGAAAATGCCTTTTCCAGTTAAGATGAAGGAATATTCTATGATACCTAGTATGGTTAATGAAAGTACAAATAAAGATGTTGAGTCGGATGAAGAAGTGGATGCTGAACCTGTAGTAGAAAATGCGAAAGACTTTGTCACTAAATATGTAGAAGATGGACACACTATCCTCTGTAAGGATATCCCTAATATTGTTTCACAAAGTAGTGTTATGAGAGCTAGTGTCCCTATGTTTTCTGTTAGGATAAGTGATCATTGCTACAATGGTTCTTGTGATAGTTATATCGTTAAATTTATGCATGATACTGAAAGTTATTATGAGAGAGGGAAGATTGTTCTAATGCATCTCAATAATATTAAGTTTCCTCGCTTTATGCTGAAAGTCTTTATGCTGCACTTGTTTTGCCTTCATATGCTTGCAACTTCTGGTTTCAACAATTTACTTTCTTACAAAACTCCCTTGCATAGGAAGTGGGTTAGACTTAAACTTGTGTATTTTTGCTTCCTGATGCTCTCCTTTACTTCAATTCATATTCTTATGTGAGCTTCATTAAAAATATCATGCCCATCTTAATGGCTATAAAGAATGAGCTTTTTGGGAGACAACCCAATATGTTTTGCTTTCAGTTTTTTTTAATTTGAGACTTGGAAGTTATTGTTTCGGAAATAACCTCTCCTTATCCTTTTTGTTTGGTTTTTATGTCAAGATCAACCTCTAATGAGAGCGAAGTAAGATTTGGGGAAGTTGCTTTCCCGAAACAGATTTTTGTGATTCACTGTAAAAATTCGTCAAAAATCTCAGAACGTTGTACTGATCTGTATTTTTTTTGCATGACCCAGGTTGTTATTTAACTTTCATTAGTTTTGCACTTTTTGATTTGAGGAAAGAAGATTTTCGAAAAATTGATCTTTACCTGCTGGTCTGTTTTGATAGATTTTTGCCACTCTTGCATTTGCCTCTTAAATCGATTTCCTTTTTGAATTCCTCTTGGGATTTCCGAAGGAGTTGTTTGAGTAGCTTATGTTTTGAAGGATTTCAGTTCAAATTGAACTTAAAAGGTTTATTACCTCGCTTACACTAATGTTGCTAATGAGAATTGTGTGAAGTTTTGTGTGAAATAAAATTTCCAGGTTATTGGGGAAATGGTGTAATAAGATAGTGAAAGGTTACATGACTCAAAAAATATGTGTATAAATATGAAGATATTGATGTTATTCAAGCGGCGACTCCGAAAGAATTTATTAAACACCAAGTTCAGAGACCTGCAGAGTCCGTTTTCGAATAGGTAACAGTTCTGGTAAGAAAAAGTCCGTGAAAAATCTGCCCAGTTATATTTTAGCAGTTCTTATCCAACAAGGCAAGCAACGACGCGAAAGAGGGATGGAAACGGAGCCAGGGTGGCTCACACCACCAGGTGGCACGGGCCCACCTGGCCACGCCACCAGGTGGTGTGGCCACCTCGAACTCCATCTCCGACCCGTTTTCTCCCAGTACTTTCCTTTTGTTGTAAAAATTTGTAATATATAATCCCCCGGATCCCCCGAGGTTCGTATATCATGTTTTCATTTCGATTTGTTTCTGATAGGTAGAGTCTCAGTTTGGGAGCCACAATGTCTTCCTCTGGATCAGCCAAGGAAGATTCCTCTACGGACATCGTTAACCCGTATATGTGTGAGTTGAAGATTCATCCCAAGAAGTTGTTGCTCGAAGATGGGGAGGTACAAATAAAAGAGGTTCAGGGCCCTGAAGGTGAAGGCAGTCTGGAGGACAGGATGGAAGCATTAAGAAGTCTTTAGGTACAAGAAGATGGCGGAACGCGAAGTGGATAGCATCCATAAGATTAGTTCAGAACTCATCGCCGAGCACCAGAAGGAGACTGTTGAGCTTAAGGAGGAAATTCTCTCACTCCACCAAACAACCAACCAACTACAAGCGCAGCTCTACGATGTGCAAAATCAAAACTGTGAGTATGAGGTTAGGTTTAAATGCATAAGTGTTGCTACTAGTTTCAGGATCTAGAGACCAGGATGTATTTTGTTGATGGGGAACCCTTACCTTGGAAGTCAGACGATGACGAGAAAACACCACCACCACCGAAGGAGTAATTCATTGCACTTGTACATGGTACCAGTTGATATCATGCTCTTTTGTTTATGGATGTCGTCGGTGTGAAATGAAAGGGGAGCTTGTAAAACCATGGAGTTATGTATTTGTGTTAGAGAAACGCCTGGGCGACATGTCTAATCCATGCCTAATCATGGTGGAAACCTGCAGCATAACCATAATGAGCAATCTATGAAGCATTCTTCTTATAAAAAAAGAGATAGAGGTTGAGAAAAAGAAAAAAATATGAGAAAAGAGTAAAGAGAGAAAAAGCACCATTTCCCATGGTAAATAAGAAGATTGCGTTGTCATTTTGATATGGGGATTCTTCCATATACTTTGTCAAGGGACATGAGATTGCCAACTTATACTTTATCAAGCATATACTCCATAGTTTGTTCACTTTAACCTTAATCACTTCAAGATTCTTATGATAGGGGCAATGACAGCTGAAAGCTAATAAGTACCATAATTTTTGGAAGATCTTTATGAAACTTGAAATCCCTGCTTCTCTCTACGAAGGGCTTATCTTTTACTTTTTAGTTGAGTCAGTAAACCTATTCCTTTCTATCTCAGCAAGTATTTTTAGTTGTTGTGTTTCATTCACTCATATGATGATTTATTCAATCATGTTTCTTATGTTCCTTGTTTTGCACATTGCTCTTATCTTAGTGATTATTACTTTGAAAGCTATCATTGAAAACCCATTATGTTTGAACTCCTGCAAATTGTTAACTATTCTTTGACCAAGAGCAAAGTTCGCCATTCCCAATTATGATTTACGTTATGTATCTTTATAGAGTTTTCTTTACTTATTGCAAGTTAAGTTATATAATAGTGAGTTGTCTTCTATTATGATTTGTGTATTTATGAATGTCATTCTTCTTGTCCATATTATTTTATCGACTCTTCACTCCATAAACATGAGGTCATGTTTATTGAGCTCAGTTTTCGCTTGAGGACACACGAAGTCTAAGATTGGGGAGAGTTGATACGTACATTTTGCATCACTATTCTATATCATAATTTACTATTATTCATTGATATATTTCATATTAAGAGATGATACTTTTGTTATTTTATCTATGTTTGCATGGTTGATGACTTTTGGAGGATGGACCGCTATAGTCAGGATTTTGATGGAAAGGCGATGTTTGGAGGCAAAATCCGCGAAGATCAGAAAACCCCTGGAAAATACATGGAAAATCCTATTTTTCCAGAAGACAAAGGATGCTAGAAGGGGGAGTGTGGGCCATAGGGGGGCCACACCACCCCCTGGCACAGGCCACCCCTGGCCGCGCCACTAGGTGGTGTGGCCGCCCTGGCCCACCTCCAGGTCTCCTCTTTGGCGTATATTATCCCCACGAAACCCTAAGCCTCGGGTAGCGACCATAGAAAGAATCTGCCGCCTCTGCGGGGTGGAAAACTATAGAGAGAGAAAGAGCTCTTCGACAGGCAGTAATCTGCCAGGGAAATTCCTTCCCAGAGAGGGGAGATCGTTGCCATCAACACCACTGATGACCCACAAGTATAGGGGGTGTATCGCTGTATTTTAGATAAGTAAGAGTGTCGAACCCAACGAGGAGCAGAAGGTGCTGGCTAGTGGTATGGATCAGGAATTCTTTGCAAATACTTAGCAAACAGATTTTTATGGGTTTTGATAATGCAAGTAAACAAAGTACGAGTAAATAAAAGACAATAAGAATTAATGCAGCAAGTGGCCCAATCCTTTATGCAGCAAAGGACAAGCCGTTTGTATTACTTAAGATGACCAAACGTTCTCGAGGACACATGGGAAGATTGTCAAGTGCTTTCGCTTCATATAGTTGATTAATCTTCTTTAGCTTGCTAAGTTTTGTGTAGGTGAACCTGTGCTAATGTACCGACCTTCCTAGGACTAATACATACTTGTGATTATACCCCTTGCAAACATCCGTAAGTCAAGAAAGTAATTAAGGTAGAAACCTAATCACAACTTTAAACTCTAAGACCCTTACGTCCCTTGTGCAAAGGTTTCTTAACGGGAGTTCAGATTTCTGTCACTCCGGCAACCCCTACGATTAGTAGCCAAATACACAATGCATTCCCCAAGGCCCATATAGGTGAAGTGTCATGTAGTCGACGTTCACATGACACCACTAGAAGAAGTACACCACAACTTAAATATCAAACTATTGAATATTTCTCAACACAACTCCACTACTAACAGCATGACTTCTCCCATGTCCTCAAGAACTAAACGAACTACTCAAAAGACATCATGATGAGAGAAGGAATAATGATGTATAACAATCTGAACATAAACAATAATTCAATGGTTCACTCAATAGCATCAACCACAAGGAGTAATCAACACCAGGAAAGTTTCCCCTAAGAATTATGCAAGATTCAACCCAATTGTTACAGCAATATGGATATGGTGATGAGGGTGCTGATGGTGTTGATGGTGGTGATGATGATAATGATCCCGATGAAGTCCAGCTTGATGGTGGTGTTGATGGCGATGATATCCCCTCTCCGGGAGGGAATTCCCCCGGCAGAAATCTGTCTGCCGGAGAGATCTTTCTCTCTCGATGTTTTCCGCCCTGCAGAGGCGGCGGAATCTTTCTGTCGTCGCTCCCCGAGTATAAGGGTTTCGGGACGATTATATACGCCAGAGGGGAGAGCTAGAGGTAGGCCAGGGCAGCCACACCACCTGGTGGTGTGGCCTAGGCTGGCCCGCGCCAGGGGGTGGTGTGGGCCCCCTATGGCCCATCTCCACTCCTTCTTCTGGCAGTCTTCGTCTTCTGGAAAAATAGGATTTTCCATATATTTCCCCGGATTTTCTGATCTTTGCAAATTTTGCCTCCAAACAGCACCTTTTCCATCAGAATCCTGACTGCAGCGGTCCATGCTCCAAAAGTCATCAACCATGAAACAACAGATGAAATAACATAAGTATCATCTCTTAATATGAAATATATTATGATATAGAATAGTGATGCAAAATGGACATATCAACACCTCCGAAGCTTAGACTTTTCTTGTCCCCAAGCGAAACTGAGCTCAATAAACATGACCTCGGGTTTATGGAGTGAAGAGTCGATAAAAGAATACGGACAAGAAGCATCACATTCATCAATACATAGATCATAATAGAAGACAACTCAGTAATATATAACTTTACTTGCAATAAGTAAAGGAAACACAATAAAGATACATAAAATAAATCATAATTAGTAATGGCAAACTTAGCTCTTGGTCGAAGAATAGTTGATAATTTGCTGGAGTTCACAAAATAACTGATTTTGAAAGATAGCTTTCAAAGTAGTAAACATCAAGATAAGAGCAATGTGCAAAACAAGGAACATAAGAAACATGATTGAATAAATCATCATATGAATGAATGAATCACAACAACTCAAAATACTTGCTGAGATAGAAGGGAATAGGTTTACTGACTCAACTAAAAAGTAAAAGAAAGGCCCTTCGCAGAGGGAAGCAGGGATTGCAAGTTTCATAAAGAGCTCCCAAAAATTATGGTACTTATTAGCTTTTAGCTCTCATTGCCCCTATCATAGGAATCTTTAGGTGATTAAGGTTAAAGTGATCAAATATGAGGATATGCTTGACAAGTTGTAAATTGAGAATCTCATGTCCCTTGAATACGAGGGCCGCTCCTCATGCTACTCAAGTTTAGTCACCGGTAAGTTCTTGACATCGTAAGCGTATGTGTATCATAGAGAACCGCCAACGGGGTACCCCTTGCCCGATGATACGAAAGAATCCCCATATCATAATGACAAGGCAAGCAGACAACAAGCATCTCAACAATCTTCTTATTTACCATGGGAATATGGTGCTTTTTTCTCTCTTTCCTCTTTTTATAATCTCTTTTTTTCTCTTTTTTCTCAATATCGGACTCTTTTTTTATAAGAAGAATGCTTCATAGATGCTCATTATGGTTACGCTGCAGGTTTCCACCATGACAGCATGGATTAGAGCGGCGTCCCAGGCGTTTCTCTAACACACATGCATAACTCCATGGACTTACAAGTTCCCCTTTCATTTCACACGGACGACATCCATAGACAAAAGAACATGATATCAACTAGGTACAAATTACCAGTGCAATGTTGAAAGCGTTCCCCATGACAGCATGGTTCTGCTAATTCACAACTTACAAAGCGCAAGCATATATGCAACATAGGTGAGCACAATGGTTCAAGTTTATTAAGTGCAAGAAAGTAAAATGTGCCATCAAGTTCATGAGATCTTTAATCACTAATTTTCACATAACAAGTTTAATTTGGAAGGTAGATAAAAACAAGAATTTACTTGGAATAGCAATAGTGCTAATATGTAGGTATGGTGGACGCAAATGGCATAGGTTTTTCTTTAAGGAATGGATGCACGAGAAGAATTCCCTCTCAATATAGGTTTTTGGCTAGCAAGGCTGGGTAGAAAGTATAAGAGTTGAAGGAAACAAACAAACATACAAGTGATAAAAACAAACATGCAATCTTCCTTGGAAGCACAAAATATCTTAACTAGAGAATACTAGACTTATGAGTAAATCAAGAAAGAAAGATGACGAAATTATTTTTCTTTAGAGTACTTTTATCTTTTCATTCAACTCTCAAAAATAGTGTTGCTACTGACCGAGCCAGGTTTGCCAAAACCAACTAAATTAACTCAATGATCCCAAAGTGCTACCAATACTAACAACAAGATCAATCATATAACGACGAATTGAAAACTAATATAAGATATGTAAAAGAGTAAATGATAGAACTTCTCATTAATATTCCATAATGGTAACTCACACCATGGGATACATATCTAACGAGAGAGGGGACACTTCCATAATGCAAACCATCCTACATGATAAATTCTCTATTCATGATATGACTCTACTAAAAAGGTAAAAAGATAGAAGATAGTGATGTGATACCGCAGCACTCCCCCAAGCTTGGAACAAACCAAAGGGATGCCAAACCTGATGACGAATTACTCCCTCGGTGGTGGTGGTAATATTTTCTTAGTTGACGTGAGGAAATCTTCCAGCATCTTGTGAAGCCTATTATTATCCCATTGAAGCATGTCCACCTACCTCCTCAAGTCTCGGTACTTATCGCATAACTCCTTAGTGACTCGTAGGGCTTCCGTTGATGCAGGGCAAGTGACTAAAGGTACCAGCCCCTGCTTGGGGTCTTGGAGATCTTCCTCCATAGGCTCCTTCCCCTTATCCTTGGTGGACACCATTGTACTTCTAAACTTTCAAGAATAGTTCCTAGCAAAAACAGATCGAAACAAAAAACAGGACAAAAACACGATATATGAACCTCAGGAGATCCGAGGGGTTATATATTACGAAGTTTCACAACAAAAGGAAGGTACTGGGAGAAAACGGGTCGGAGACAGAGGCTGAGTTGGCCACACCACCTGGTGGCGCGGCTAGGGGTGGGCCTGCGCCACAGGGTGGTGTGAGCCACCCTGGCTCCGTTCTCGCCCCTCTTTCACTTTGTAGCTTTCCTTATTGACTAAAAACTGCAAAAATATAGTTGGATAGTATTTTCGCGGAACTTTTCTTACCAGAACTGTTACCTATTCAAAAACAGAGTCTACAGGTCTCTGAATTTGGTCCTTGATAATTTTTTCCGTATTTATAACTTGAAAGGCATCAACATCTCCATTGTAAGAATCTCCAGCAATATAGTGCTTGAGTCGCTGCCCATTCGCTACTTGTGTAGTATTATCTTTTAAAGAGGAAATTTTTATTGCTCCCGAACGGTACACTTCTTCAAATGAAGGGTCCTTCCCATTTTGACAGTAGCTTTCCTGCAAAAAACCTGAGACAAGACCTATACAATAGAACTTTCTCACCAACATCAAATTCTCTCTTAAGTATTCGCTTGTCATGCCATCTTTTAACTTTTTCTTTAAAGATCATAGCATTTTCATAGGCTTCACTCCTCCATTCATCTAAGGAACTTAAATCAAATAATCTTTTCTCACCCATGAGCTTACAATCTCTATTGAGTTCTTTAACTGCCTAGTAAGCTTTGTGTTCTAATTCTAAAGGTAGGTGACAAGCTTTCCCATAAACAAATTTATAAGGAGACATCCCCATAGGGTTTTTGTAAGCCGTCCTATAAGCCCATAAAGCATCATTCAACTTTTTGGCCCAGTTTTTTCTAGATCTATTAACAGTCTTTTGCAAGATGGATTTAATTTCTGTATTTGATAACTCTACTTGCCCACTAGTTTGGGGGTGATAAGCTGGAGCAATTCTATGATTAACATCATATTTAGCAAGGGTCTTTCTAAAACCACCATGAATGAAATGAGAACCCACATCAGTCATGAGATACCTAGGCAGTCCAAACCTAGGAAAGATAAGATCCTTAAGAATTTTTAGAGAAGTCTCCCCGTAAACACTCTTTGTAGGAATGGCTTCTACCCACTTAGTAACATAATCAATGGCAACAAGAATATGAGTATAACCTTTCGAGGGAGGAAAAGGACCCATAAAGTCAAATCCCCAGCAATCAAAGGGTTCAATAACTAGAGAGTAGTTCATAGTCATTTCATTGCGTCTAGAAATATTACCAACACGCTGACATTCATCACAAGATAAAACAAATTTTCGTGCATCTTTAAAAAGGGTAGGCCAGTAGAAACCTGGTTGTAGCACCTGTTGTGCAGTTCTATCTCCTGCATGATGTCCTCCATAAGCACTACTATGACATTTAAGCAATAGCTCCTTTTGTTCATATTCTGGAACACATCTTCGCATAATACCATCCACTCCTTCTTTATATAAGTGTGGGTCATCCCAAAAATAATGCTTCAAATCATAAAAGAACTTACTTCTTTGCTGAGCTATAAAAGTTGGAGGCAAATACTTGGAGACAATAAAGTTAGCATAATCAGCGTACCAAGGGCTCCTTCGCGAGCTTACCCCTATAGTGGCCAACTGTTCATTTGGGAAACTATCATTAAGAGGCATAGGGTCAAAAGAGATGTTTTCCAATCGAGATAAATTATCAGCTATAGGGTTTTCAGCACCTTTCCTATCTACTATATGTAGATCAAACTCTTGTAAAAGCAGCACCCATCTAATAAGCCTAGGCTTAGCATCCTTCTTCGTCATAAGGTACTTAATAGCAGCATGATCAGTATGAATGGTGACTTTTGAGTCTACAATATAGGGTCTAAACTTGTCACAAGCGAAGACGACAGCTAGAAATTCTTTTTCAGTAGTAGCATAATTCATTTGAGCAACGTCTAGAGTCTTACTAGCATAATGAATAACGTTTATCTTTTTATCAATTCATTGCCCAAGGATAGCACCTATAGCAAAATCACTAGCATCACACACTATTTCAAAGGGTAAACTCCAATCAGGTGGTTGAACGATAGGAGCTGTGGTTAAAGCCTTCTTAAGAGTTTCAAAAGCTTCCTTTCAATCATCATCAAAAACAAAGGGTGCATCTTTTTGAAGAAGATTAGTGAGGGGTTTTGATATCCTAGAAAATCTTTAATAAACCTTCTATAGCAACCAGGATGACCAAGGATACTATGAATACCTTCGATGTCTCTTGGACATGGCATTTTCTCAATTGCCTCAACCTTAGCTCTATCTACTTCTATGCCTCTTTTAGAAACCTTATGCCCAAGGACAATCCCTTCATTGACCATGAAGTGGCATTTCTCCCAATTAAGAACAGATTAGTTTCTTCACACTTCTGCAAAACTTTATCAAGGTTGTGCAGACAATTATCAAAAGAAGTTCCATAGACAGAAAAGTCATCCATGAACACTTCCACAATTTCCTCACAAAAACCATGAAAGATAGCAGACATGCATCTTTGAAAAGTAGCAGGAGTATTACATAAACCAAAAGGCATACGTCTATAAGCATAAGCTCCGTAAGGGTAAGTAAAAGTAGTTTTTTCTTGATCATGTTGTTTAACCGCAATTTGAGAGAAACCAGAATAACCATCAAGAAAACAAAAATGGGTCTTTTTAGACAACATTTCCAACATTTGATCAATAAAAGGAAGCGAGTAGCGATCTTTCTTAGTAACTTTGTTGACTTTCCTAAAATCAATGCACATCCTATAGCCTACTACTATTCTTTGGGGAATAAGCCATCATTATCATTAGGAACAACGGTAATTCCTCCTTTTTTAGGAACACATTGAACAGGACTAACCCATTCACTATCAGCAATAGGGTAAATAATACCAGCATCAAGGAGTTTCAATACCTCATTTCTTACCACTTCCTTCATCTTAGGATTTAAACATCATTGGTGCTCTACTATTGGATTTGCATTTGGTTCTATATTGATAGAATGCTGACATATAGTAGGTGAAATCCCTTTTAAATCATCCAAAGTATAGCCCATAGCTCCTCCCTGTTTCTTCAAAACCTCCAATAACCTTTCTTCTTCCTTCCCTGAAAGTTTAGAGCTAATAACAGGATATATCTTTTTATCATCAATATAAGCATATTTAAGATCATCAGGGAGAGGTTTTAGATCAAAGACCGGATCCTTTTTAGGTGGCAACATGGTACCCAGGTCTTCTACAGGCAAGTTATTCTTCAGCATCTTGGGTTGACGACGGAGAATCTCGTCAATCTCATTCCTTTCTTCCATGAAGATCTCACTTTCGTGATCTTCCATAAATTGCTGCAAAGCATTGTTAGGCGCAAGAGAAATAGAACCAAGTTGTTCAACTCTAAAATCCTCATTATGGGTTTCCTCTTCACAAGGTTCTTTAGTCAATTTCGAAAAATTAAACTCATAAGATTCCCCATCAAACTTAGTCAAGATTTTCTCCCTCTTGCAATCTATAATAGCTCCACAAGTACTCAAGAAAGGTCTACCAAAAATGATAGGATAAGTTTTACTAGCAGCTGAACCAAGTAATAGAAAATCAACAGGATACTTAATCTTACCACAAAGAACTTCCACATCTTGTACAATACCAATTGGAGAGATGGTCTCTCTATTAGCAAGGTGAATAACCACATCAATCTCTTCAAATTCGCAGGGACTGATTTCATGCATAATTTCTCTGTAAAGCTCATAAGGAATAGCACTGGAACTTGCACCAATATCACATAAACCATAATAGCAGTGATCACCAATTCTAATGGAAAGCACATGGACAATAGCCTTTTTAGTTCTATTAGGATGTGAAACAATTTTAGAAGCATCCTCACAAAAGACTATGTGTCCATCTTCTATGCTTTTAGTGACAAGGTATTTCACAATTGCTACCATAGGTTTTACAGTTCTCTTTTCACTTTTAGTGATTACTCTAGTTATCATAGGATGATCCTTTACCTTATCTAGGAAGGGAATCTTCTCGATATAAGGTTCAGGTAAGATGTGATCAATAGTGCAATACTGAGTAGTCCCAACAGGAACACCGTCAACAATATCTTTATAAGGTGCATGGTACTTGTCCCATCCCTTTTTTGGAATTTCAATATAAGAAGCAAAAGCCTTAAATCAATTTGTAATAACTTGTAAATTAAGACCATACGCATTACTAATATTTTGAAAGTCATCAGTTCCCATAAAAGATTCAATGCATTCATAATCATAATTTATACATGACTTTCTTCCTTTTGTCATTCTCCCAAGCTTCAGCATAGTCTTGAATACGGTCCAAAAGATCCCATTTAGCTTCTTCTTCCATGCGAGTGAATGATCTAGCACAAGAAGCATCCAATAAATCCTTATCATGAAGAGAAAGCCTTGCATAAAAGTTATTAATAATAATATTGTTGGGGAGCTCATGAATGGGACATTTGAGCATTACTAACTTCAATCAACCCCAAGCTTGAGTTGTACTCTCTCCATCAAGAGGCCAAAAGTTGTATATTTGATTTCGATCTTTATGAATCTCACTAGGAGGATAAAACTTTTAATAAAAGAGAGGTACTATTTCCTCCCATTCAAGAGCTTGACCATTCTTTAGCAGCTTATACCATTCCTCAGCTCTTCCTTTCAGTGACAATGAGAATAACTACTTCTTAACTTGATCTGTAGTAATACCTGCACACTTGAACAACCTGCATAATTCGTGTATAAAGAGTAAATGATCACCGGGATGGACAGTTCCATCCCCAACATAGTAGTTATCCATAACACGATCAATAATTCTTGTAGGTATTTTAAAAACATCATTCTCAGCAGGTGGTGGTTCATCTACTACCTTAGCAGTGGTATTAGCATTACCAAATAAGAAACTCAGCGAATTATCCATAACAAAAATAAAGCAACAAACAGAAGTAAGCAATACTCACAATAGAAGTTTCCTTTACCAAATCCACTCTCCAATAGCGCTTCACTCCCCGAGAGCAGCGCCAGAAAATAGTCTTGATGACCCACAAGTATAGGGGTGTATCGCAGTATTTTCGATAAGTAAGAGTGTCGAACCCAACAAGGAGTAGAAGGTGCTGGCTAGTGGTATGGATCAGGAATTCTCTGCAAATACTTAGCAAATAGATTTTTAGGGGTTTTTGATAATGCAAGTAAACAAAGTACGAGTAAATAAAAGACAATAAGAATAAATGCAGCAAGTGGCCCAATCCTTTATGCAGCAAAGGACAAGCCGGTTGTATTACTTAAGATGACCAAACGTTCTCGATGGCACATGGGAAGACTGTCAAGTTCTTTCGCTTTATATAGTTGATTAATCTTCTTTATCTTGCTAAGTGTTGTGTGGGTGAACCTGTGCTAATGTACCGACCTTCCTAGGACTAATACATACTTGTGATTTTACCCCTTGCAAACATCCGTAAGTACAAGAAAGTAATTAAGGTAGAAACCTAACCACAACTTTAAACTCTAAGACCCTTACGTCCCTTGTGCAATGGTTTCCTAACGGGGGTTTAGGTTTCTGTCACTCCGGAAACCCCTACGATTAGTAGCCAAATACACAATGCATTCCCCTAGGCCCATATAGGTGAAGTGTCATGTAGTCGACATTCACATGACACCACTAGAAGAAGTACACCACAACTTAAATATCAAACTATTGAATCTTTCTCAACACAACTCCACTACTAACAACATGAATTCTCCCATGTCCTCAAGAACTAAATGAACTACTCACAAGACATCATATGGATCATGATCAGAGATGGAATAATGATGTATAACAATCTGAACATACACAATAATTCAATGGTTCACTCAATAGCATCAACTACAAGGAGTAATCAACAGCGAGAAAGTTTCCCCTAAGAATTATGCAAGATTCAACCCAATTGTTACAGCAATATGGAGATGGTGATGAGGGTGGTGATCGTGATGATGGTGGTGATGATGATGATGATCTCGATGAAGTCCAGCTTGATTGTGGTGTTGATGGCGATGATCTCCCCTCTCCGGAAAGGAATTCCCCCGGCAGAAATCTGTCTGCTAGAGAGATCTTTCTATCTCGGTGTTTTCCGCCCCGCAGAGGTGGCGGAATCTTTCTGTGGTCGCTCCCCGAGTATTAGGGTTTTGGGAGGATTATATACGCCAGAGGGGAGAGCTGGAGGTGGGCCAGGGCAGCCACACCACCTGGTGGGGCGGCCTAGGCTGGCTCGCGCCAGGGGGTGGTGTGGGCCCCCTATGGCCCATCTCCACTCCTCCTTCTGGTAGTCTTCGTCTTCTGGAAAAATAGGATTTTCCATATATTTTCCCGGATTTTATGATCTTCGCGAATTTTGCCTCAAAACAGCACCTTTTCCGTCAGAATCCTAACTACAGCGGTCCATGCTCCAAAAGTCATCAACCATGCAAAAACAGATGAAATAACATATGTATCATCTCTTAATATGAAATATATCAATGAATAATAGTAAATTATGATATAGAACAGTGATGCAAAATGGACGTATCAACCACCATCAAGCTGGACTCCATCATAATCTCCACTAGCACCATCATCATCATCTCCATCATAATCTCCACTAGCACCATCATCACCACTCCATACCGTTGTAACAATTGGGTTGAATCTTGCATAGTTCTTAGGGGAAACTTTACCGGTGTTGATTACTTGTTATTGTTAACGCTATTGAGTGGAACCATTGAATTATTGTTATGTTCAGATTGTTACTTATCATTATTTCATCTCTGATCTTGATCCATATGATGTCTTTTGAGTAGTTCATTTAGTTCTTTAGGACATGGGAGACATCATGTTGTTAGTAGTGAAAGATTCAATAGTTTGTTATTTAAGTTCTGGTGTTATTCTTCTAGTGGTGTCATGTGAACGTCGACTACATGACACTTTACCTTTATGGGCCTAGGGTAATGCATTGTGTATTTGTCTACTAATCGTAGGGGTTGCCGGAGTGACAGAAACCTGAATCCCCGTTAGGAAACCTTTGCACAAGGGATGTCAGGATCTTAGAGTTTAAAGCTATGGTTAGGTTTCTATCTTAATTAATATCTTTTACCTGTGGATGCTTGCAAGGGGTATAATCAAAAGTATGTATTAGTCCTAGGATGGTCGGTTCATTAGCATAGGTTCACCCACACAACACTTATCAAACTAAAGAAGATTAATCAACTATATGAAGCGAAAGCACTTGACGATATTCCCATGTGTCCTCGAGAACGTTTGGTAATATTAAGTAATACAACCGGCTTGTCCTTTGCTAAAGAAAGGATTGGTCCACTTGCTGCATCTATTATTATCTTTTATTTACTCGCACTTTATTTATGTGCATTATCAAAAACCCCTAAAAATCTGTTTGCTAATTATTTACAGAGAATTCTTGCTCCAAGCCACTCGTCAACACCTTCTACTCCTTGTTGGGTTCGACACTCTTACTTATCAAAAATACTGCGATACACCCCCTATACCTGTGGGTCATCAATGAACCTATGGCAACTCCCCCATTGACGCGCATGTGGCTCCAATTTGGAACTGGATGTGGGCGATGTTGGCAGCACAGGTGTGTAGAAAACACATAGTCTCCTCTGAACACTGGCAGAGCTCTGTCAACATCGACAACACCAGGTTCGGAGTTTGTAGGGGGGTCAAGGATGAATGGATGGTTGATTCCCACAAACACTGACCTCCCTTCAAGATTATCCCTTCTGATCCAGTCCGGTGCTACAGGGTCATCCAAATTAAGGGCCCTCTAGAAAACGTGGCAGCAGAGCGAGGGATAAGTGAGCAGTTCTCTACCCATGTATGATACAGGATTACCATGGCTGCTGGTTCATGCACCCCTGGTGTGAGTCCACAGGATATTCTAGCCAAGCTCTGCTAAGTACCAGCTGCGTAATGCAATATCTTCAGCCTCGACATCGTCCGTCTTGGATGTTTGCCGGCTCTTCAATTACTGGAGCCTGTATGACACGCGGGCCTGCAAGTATACTTGTGTGTGCATTTCAGTTAGCAAAAGTATCACGAACAATGTAGTAGTAAGTAATTTATAAATTTTACTTTTAAATAACGGGACTCACTCCACTTGTTTGGTTCCTAGACAAGAACATCTCCTCGCGGTTCTATCACCATGTATATGCGATCAATAGAACTACTGATTAGACACTTCGCAATGGCATCAACGTACATTGGTGCAAGATAGACGTTTCGAAGGATAATACAGTCCCTATCACAAGGAAAATCTATGGTAGCAATGAATTTGTCAAACACCGCCATCACGCTGTAGTGCCATTGGTTGTCAAATCTGTACGGTTTCTTTGCTATCTGTATCTTCAGCATCTCGATATACACGTGCTTGTAGAGGTAAGTGCATGGGGGGCCGGGGAAACAATGGTTACCCGATGGATAAATATCAACACGTTGCACACGTGGCAGCTCGATATGTGCCATACTGTAGACATTTTGGAGGTACCAGCACCCCGGGTGCTTTGCAATCGCAATCCTTTCTTCATTGGCACTAACTCATCGACCCTTGTTTTCAAATCCTTCATCATCCCATGTCCGGGTATGTCATCATCAACTAGTACAAATGCTTCTAATGTTGGCATGCAAGGTGTTTTACAAAGGGGGTAGTACTAGCTAGCTTTGCGGAAAAACTACTATCTGAAAGATGTAGAAACGTGTTGAATAAATCAGGAATGCATGCAAACAAACACACCAAGGAATAGTTAAGTTTCCTATGACTGGCACTGTTCGCAGGAGTGGACCAGAGGAAAAAACGTAGGCATTTTTCCTATGATTGATTAACAATATCAGGGGCCTCATTCAATCAATGGTTTTTAAAAAACGTAGCAATAGGAAAAACACAGGATTGACATGGTAGGTATAGTAAATTCATATTAGGAATTAAAAACGCGGGAATTTTGTAACAGGTGTCTTTGGATGGTGAATAGGAAATAAATACAAGATTTTTGCAGGAATATAATGTAAGCACATTGGACTTGTCAAAGGAGAAATAGAATGAGGTTAGAGCTCGTGTTTAGATTCTTATGGAATGGAGGGCATAGGAGCTAAGAAGTGACTCCATAGGAATTTGATATCTTCCAAAATCCTATGGGTTAGAATCCTCCAAAACTCATATGCAATTCTTCATATCCAACTTGGACCACATTTTCAAATTCCTACGCACACAAAGAATAAGAATGAGGTCCCAAGAGACACGATAACATCATAAACATACTCTCCTGTGAGGTTTGACTTTGATTTTACCATGTTTAAAGTAATCCTATGTTTTTGTATTCATGTAAACCAAAGAGCCAACTTTTTAAAGAAATCTTGTGTTTGTAAAACACATGAAACTTAAAATATAACACCAGCCTTGATTGGCCAATACACCTTCCGTTACAGGTATCAACAATCCTGGTCATTCTTGTGTTTTCAGATTAGTATGTTTGGAGGAGAGGGGGGACACTGAAGCAAAAGTCTTGGGCCTCCTTCGATCGCAAGATTGAGAACACAGGAATTTCACAGGTTTGCCGGTGAAAAACAGGCGATTATAAAACCTAGGAAAACTACCTACGTGATTAGCACGATGAGAGTTGAGCGTCAAGTAGATGTTCCAATTCCTACGGGATTTAAGAATGGGTGGCGGGGGGGTTGCAGTTCAAAAGAATTTGCGTACCACGATTCCTTTGATCCAAATTCAGTCCATAGGAAACAATCTAAGGATTCGAGTCCTAAAAAATCAGGCAAAACTGATTTTTACCTGCTCGTCACGGTCTAGTGGCCATGTTTGTGGGTTAGAGTGAAGTAGGCAGGGCAAACCAAACTGGAGACCATGATCTTCCGCAATCCCTCGACACATGCCAACCATGTCGTGTGCCAGGCGAGCAGTGCTCAGAAGATTGGCGCGATCGGTGATGTTGGTCAGCGGTCTGTAGTGGAGGTTGCCAAATCCGATTGCCTGGCTGTAGCGCTCAGATATCTTACGCTGCATCGCTCCAAATGTCGTTCCGGGGAAGAGTACTCCGGAAGATTAGTCGGGATGGGTTGGCAGTTTCTACCTTTCTGTAAGGGTGAAGAGGGACTACGATGGTGCACAAGCGGCCGGAGCGGCAGATGAAGATGATGAGGGGCGCGGGGCGGTTCTCCTCCGGTTGTCGGATCGACTACTTCGACCCGGTATATTAGGGCAAAACTAACACGGGACGTTAACGTAGACGCTTATGCAAAAAAGGAATAATAACAGAAAATTAGATATAGTAGTATTTCTTAGACGCTCTAGCCCGGAACGCTGGCCCCTAGTTGGAGGCGCTACTGTTTTTTCCGGTAGGTAGCTAGGGATAGCAAATCACACTGTGCCGAAGAAAAAGTTCGAAATATCCTCAAATTTTCTTTGCGTGTGGTGATGGTGATGTTGCACTCAAGGAGAGAGAAAACACAATTTGTTTTGAATGCATATATACTACTCCCTCTGATCCATATAATGTTCTGAGATTTATCTAGATTAGAATGTATATAGTCCTGTTTTCATGCTAGATTTATCTAATGGTTGGAAACTCCGAGTGGCAACATTCTTACCATGACATGATTCACCCATTTACTCCCAAATATGGGAACATCACGGATGATGGAAGTACAATTTACATCAAGGACCTAAAAATAGATAAAATTACATAGAGGTCCTTACATTTAACACGAAGCTCACTAAAAATAAGCAAGGGAAATAGTTGGGTCCGGCTCCTTCTCGAGAAAGCAGAGCCATACACTTCATACTACTTTCTCTTCGTTTGTTTTCAAAATATATGGCCAAATTTGGTGGAATGAAAATTCCTGGGCATGGGACCATCATCAGCATAAAGTATGATGTAGATACGGCGATGGCCTTGGTCGTTCGGCTTGAAATCCAAGAATGTTCATACTCATCGGCTACGAATAAAATTAAATACGTTTAAATTTTACCACTTGCTTTTAGGTTCGAATTTTACATGTAAGGACATAGGAATTACATTTTAAATCAAGGACCAAAAAAGGTAAAATATTATCAAGGTTCATACATTTAGCACGAAGCACCCTGAAATTAAGCAGGGCAAATAGTCATGTTTTGCTCCTTCTCGAGAGAATAGCTGATCAAGCCATACTCTTCATACTACTTCCTCTTCGTTTGTTTTCAAAATATGGCCAAATTTGGCGGCTTGCAAATTCTTGGATATGGGATCATGAATCATCAACATAAAGTATGATGTAGATATGGCCATGAGGCCCCTGACCTTGGTCGTTCTTCTTGAAATCCAAGAATGTTCATACTTATCGAAAACTAATAATCTTAAATACGTTTGAATTTTTACAGTTGCTTTTAGGTTTGAATTTTACACGTACGGATGATGGGAGTATATTTTACATCAAGGACCTAAAAAGGTCAAATTACATTGAGGTCCATACATTTAGCACGAAGCACCCTAAAATTAAGCAGGGAAAATAGTCATGTTTTGCTTCTTCTCGAGAGAAAAGCTGATCGAGCCATACTATTCATACTACTTCCTCTTCATTTGTTTTCAAAATATGGCCAAATTTGGCCGCATGCAAATTCTTGGATATGGGATCAGGAACCATTGGCATAAAGTATGATGTAGATATGCCCATGACCTTGGTGGTTCTTCTCGAAATCCAAGAATGTTCATACTCATCGATAAGTGATAATCTTAAATACGTTTAAATTTTACCACTTTCTTTTAGGTTCAAATTTTACACATACACACGATGGGAGTACATTTTACACCAAGGACTTAAAAAGGTAAAATTACATCGAGGTCCATACATTTAGCACGAAGCGCCCTAAAATTAAGTAGGGAAAATAGTCATGTTTTTCACCTTCTCGTGAGAGAAGCTTATCGAGCCATACTCTTCATACTACTTCCTCTTTGTTTTTTTTCAAAATATGGCCAAATTTGGGGGCATGTAAATTCTTGGATATGGAATCACGAATCATCAGCATAAAGTATGATGTAGATATGGCCATGACCTTGGTCGTTTGTCTTGAAATCCAAGAATATTCATACTCATCGACATATAATAATCTTAAATATGCTTAAATTTTACAACTCGCTTTTGGGATGAAATTTTACACGGACAATCAGAGTACATTTTACATCATGAACCTAAAAAGGTAAAATTACATCGAGGTCCATACATTTAGCGAGAAGCACACTAAAATTAAGTAGGGAAAACCATCATGTTTTGCTCCTTCTAGAGAGAGAAGCTGACCGAGCCATACTCTTCATACTACTTCCTCTTTGTTTGTTTTAAAAATATAGCCAAATTTTTCGGCATGCAAATTCTTCGCTATGGGATCATGAATCATCAGCATATATAGTATGATGTAAATATGTATGACCCTGGTCTTTCGGCTTGAAATGCAAGAATTTTCATATTCATTAACAACTAATAAGCTTAATTACATTTAAATTTTACCACTTGCTTTTATGTTAAAATTTTACACGGACGGTGGGAGTACATTTTACAGTAAGGACCTAAAAAGGTAAAATTACATTGAGGTCTATACATTTAATTACCACGGAGCACCCTAAAATTAAGCAGGGAAAACCGTCGGGTTCGGCTCCTCGAGACAGCAGCTGGTCAAGCCATACTCTTCGTACTACTTCCCTCTTTGTTAGTTTTCAAAATATGGCCAATTTGGCAGCATGAAATTCTTGGATATGGGATCGTGAATCATCGATGTAAAGTATCATGTAGATATGGCCATGACCTTGGCCGTTCGGCTTGAAATCCAAGATTGTTCAGCATAAAGTATGATGTAGATATGGCCATGAACTTGGTCGTTCGGCTTGAAATCCAAGAACGTTCATACTCATGGACAACTAATAATCTTAAATACATTTAAATGTTACCACTTGCTTTTAGGTTTGAATTTTACAAGGACGGTACGAGTACATTTTACATCAAGGACCTAAAAAAGGTAAAATTACATCGACGTCCATACATTTATGTCTGAAATCTTGTCTTGTGGTATTCAAATCCATATTCTTCGGTGTTTCTTTACGTGAAAAACAATCTTGTCATCACTCGAAAAATTGAGAATTAAATGTTCTTTCGTGATAGTTGGAAACTAACACCGAGGGCATTGTTTACTACATGAAGATGCACCCATCTACCTCTGGAAATACATTTAATTCAATAGCAATCAATTGTCCTTAATTTTGTAGATGCTAAGGCTGGTCATAGTGGGGACTAACTTCAACTAGTGTCATGCACCTAACACTAGTCTAAGTTACCACCTTCATAGTGTATAGTAACTAGTAGGTAGTGTCATAGAAGACTATATTAATTATATTGTAAACTCATTTTCATTTGAAAAGTGTGATGTTATGGTAACTTAGCTAGTTACTACATCCATCTCTTTCCTCATTTAATAGCACGCCATGTCATCAATCAAAAAACTAAGAATTTATTTCCTGATAGTTGGAAACTCACACTGATGATATTGTTTACTAAAAGGAGATGCCCCCATCTACCTCTGAAAATACATTTAATTAAAGAGCAATCTATCGCTCTTACTTGTAGCTTAAGTTTAACCTAATTTCATTAAATTGTCAAGATGCAAAATCATAGAAAGAACTTGAACCTATTGTCAAAACTCTCGGTGTTTTATGATATATTAATTGTGACCCCTCGATGGGTACCTCCAAAAGATTTTTCGTAAAACTTTCAAAGCAACCTACAATTTACTTGTAGTTTCAAATTTGACCTAATTTCAATAAATCGACATAAAGTCATTCGGTCAAATAGGCAGAGTTAGCTAGGAAGTTTGAAAACTCATAAATAAAACATGGGAATTGTTGGTACAACATGTTGGTAAACTTGGCTTTTGGCATTCAGATCCAATATTCTTTAGACATTACTAAATGGAAAAGCACAACCTCGCTCGTCATCCACTCGGAAAATTGAGAATAATTGAATGTTCTTTCCTGATATAGTTGAAAAATCACATCGACGACACTATTTGGATTTGCCGGTCTTGATCCAACAGTCAATGTTCGAAGTTATCCATACACTATATAGTGGTATGGTATTGTAAGAGATAAGAAAAGATAAAGATAAGATAAGAAGTACTACGAATGGCCAATCTTTTGAGTAACCTCCCCCCCCCCCCCCGATGTTTGGGAAGCAAGTGAAAATTTCAAAAACCGGAAAAGTTTGAATTTTTTATCCGCCAAGTACCAAAGTGGTTCCCTTCCTATGTACTCCTCGTCCCTACTCCACGCCAACATGACTACCGAACACACCAGAGACACAAAGCCATCGTACCAAGGCATACGTGCGCAGCACCACGCTGTGGACCAGGGAGAGATCAGTCGGGCCGGTGCGCAAGGGGAAAGGGTAGGAGAGAGGGAGGATGGATGGTGAGAGGCAGCGAAGGAGAGAGAAAACACACAATTTGTTTTGCGTGCATAGGTCCTGAAATTTACTACTAGTAGAGTGGCCGCAGGAGTACCACGTTTCAGGAACCCATCATAACTTTCTTCTGACATCGAACCGCCTTTAAATCCTCTTCGATGCTGTCCTCTTTTACCCTGCCTACATTTTATTCTCTCAACGTGTACAGCGCGTGGACAGAGGTGAGCATATGTCTAAGCAAAGAAATGAGTACTAGTACTATACTAGTGTGCTAGTACTAATTTTACTTTCCTAAAAAAAATTACTAATATACTACTCCCTCCGATCCAAATTAATGTTCTTAGATTTGTCTAGATTCGGATGTATCTAGCACTAAAACATGACTAGATACATCCGAATTTAGACAAATGTGAGAACACTAATTTGGATCGAGGGAGTACTATTTGCTTTTTCCCTAATAAGGGCACCAGCAATGTGTACAAAAGCACACCTTTAGGCCTAGTATGTGGCATCCGCTAAGGTTCACCATATACATTGTGGAGAAAATGGAGTTTGTATCTTTAAGCCAAATAAGGTGCACCTCAAGCTTGTGGGTTGACCATAGAGAATATAAAAATAATTTACCGTCTCTCCCTGTTTCATATGATGATTTTCGAAAGGTGTTCAAAATTTTCATGATGCAAAATCTTAGCTAGAAGTCGAATCACTCATCAAAACTCTCTGTGGTATCTAATATATTAATTAACCGCTCGATGGGTACCTCCAAAATCTTTTTTCATAAAACTTTCAAAGCAACCTACAATTTATTACTTGTAGTTCAAGTTTGACCTAATTTCATTAAATTCAAGAGCAATCTATCGCACTTAGTTGTAGGTCAAGTTTGACCTAATTTCATTAAACTATCAAGAAGCAAAATCTTGGAAAGAAGATGAACCTATCGTTAGAACTCTATGGTTTCTAATAGTATATTAATTGACCCCCTGCCCGCTCCCCCTCCGATGGGTACCTCTAAGAGCTTTTTCGTAAAACTTTCAAAGCAGCCTACATAGTTTACTTGTAGTAGTTCAAATTTTACCTATTATATATTTTTTCTTTCCCTATTATAATTTTACATAGTGATGGTATGCTAGATGTCTATTATCTGAGTCTCACGTCCAGGGCACGTGCAATTTACTAGTACTTGTAGTTTCAAATTTGACATAATTTTGATAAATTGGCATAAAGTCATTCTAATGGGAAGAGTTAGCTGGGAAGTTTGAAAACTCATACAACTTGGGAATCGTTGGTACAACATGTTGGTCCAATATATCTGTATGTAAACTTGGCTTGTGGCATTCAGATCCAATATACTTCGGACTTTTCTTTAGGAAAAAGAACAACCTCGCTCGTATTCTTCACTCAGAAAATGTAGAATTGATGTTCTTTCTTGATAGTTGGAAACTCACACCGATGACACTGTTTACTACAAGAAGATGCACTGATGATCTACCTATGAAAAAACATTTAATTCAAGAGCAATCTTTGGCATTTACTTGTAGCTAGATCCAGTTTGACCTAATTTCGTTAAATTGTCAAGATGCAAAGTCTTAGCAAGAAGTTGAGCCTATCGTCGAAACTCTCGCTGGTTTCTGATATATTAATTTTTACTCCTCGATGGGTACCTCGAAAAGCTTTTTCGTAAATTTATCAAAGCAAAACCTACAATTTACTTGTAGTTTCAAATTTGACCTAATTCCGAGATATCGACATAAAGTCATTCAAATGGGCGGGGTTAGCTAGGAAGCTTGAAAACTAATAAAACATGGGAGTCGCAAGTACAACATGTTGTCGATCCACTATATATGTCTATCAACTTGGCTTGTGGTATCCACATCCAATATTCTTTCGATTTCTCTTTATAGAAAATTAAAGAACAAACTAACCTCGCTCGTCTTCACTCAGAAAATGTAGAATTGAATGTTCTTTACTGATAGTTGGAAACTCACACTGACGGTATTTATTACTACAACAAGATGCACCAATCTACCTCTAAAAATACATTTAATTCAAGAGCAATCTATCGCGCTTACTTGTAGCTCAAGTTTGACCTAATTTTATTAAATTTGTCAAGATGCAAAATCTTAGCAAGAAGTTGAACCTATCGTCAAAACTCTCGGTGTTTTATGATATATTAATTGTGACCCCTCAATGGGTACCTCGAAAAGATTTTTCATAAAACTTTAAAAGCAACCTACAATTTACTTGTAGTTTCAAATTTGACCTAATTTCGATAAATCAACATAAAGTCATTCGGTCAAATAGGTAGAGTTAGCTCGGAAGTTTGAAACTCATAAAAAAACAGGGGAATCGTTGGTACAACACGTTGGTAAACTTGGCTTCTAGCATTCAGATCCAATATTCTTTGGACATTTCTTTACGGAAAACAACAACCTCACTCGTCAGCACTCGGAAAATTGAGAATAATTGAATGTTCTTTCCTGATATAGTTGGAAAATCACACCGACGACATTGTTTACTACAAGAAAATGCACCCATCTACCTCTCTGAAAAGTCATATATTTGAACAGCAACCTATCGCACATACTTGTAGCTCAAGTTTGACCCAATTTCGTTAAATAGTGTCATGCGACGCAAAATCTTAGCAAGAAGTAAAACCTATTGTCAAACCTCTCGGTTGTTTCTCATATATTGATTGTGACCTCCCCCCCCCCTCGATCGGTACGGTACCTCCAAAAGCTTTTTTGTAACTTTCAGAGCAACCTACAGTTTAGTTATAGTTCAAGTTTCACCTAATTTCGATAAATCGGCATGTAGTCATTCAAGTGGGTAGAGTAATTAGCTAGGGAGTTTGAAAACTCAAAAAACATATGGGAATCGTAAGTAAAACACATTGGTCCACTTAATATGTCTATAAGCTTGGCTTATGGCATTGAGATCCATATTATTCAAGTTTTCTTTATGGAAAAGAACCATCTCGTCATCACTCGGAAAACTGAGAATTTTATTTCCTAGTATTTAGAAACTCACACTGGCGACATTGTTTACTATAAGGAGATGCACCCATCTACCTCTGAAAATACATTTAATTCAAGAGCAATCTATCGCGCTTACTTGTAGCTCAAGTGTGACCTAATTTCGTTAAATTGTCAAGATGCAAAATCTTAGCAAGAAGTTGAACCTATCGTCAAAACTCTCAGTGTTTTATGATATATTAATTGTGACCCCTCGATGGGTACCTCCAAAAGATTTTTCGTAAAACTTTCTAAGCAACATACAATTTACTTATAGTTTCAAATTTGACCTAATTTCGATAAATCAACATAAAGTCATTCGGTCAAATAGGCAGAGTTAGCTAGGAAGTTTGAAAACTCATAAATAAAACATGGGAATCATTGGTACAACATGTTGGTAAACTTGGCTTCTGGCATTCAGATCCAATATTCTTCAGACATTCCTAAACAGAAAAGCACAACCTCGCTCGTCATCTACTCAGAAAATTGAGAATAATTGAATGTTCTTTTCTGATTTAGTTGGAAAATCACACCGACGACACTGTTTGGATTTGCCGGTCTTGATCCAACGGTCAATGTTCAAAGTTATCCGTACACTATATAGTGGTATGGTATGGTATTGCAAGAGATAAGAAAAGATAAAGATAAGATAAGAAGTACTGCGAATGGCCAATCTTTTGAGTTACCTTCCCTCCCGATGTTTGGGAAGTAAGTGAAAATTTCAAAAACCGGAAAAGTTTGAAATTTTTTGCCGCCAAGGACCAAAGTGGTTTCCTTCCTATGTACTCCTTGTCCCTACTCCACGCCAACATGGCTACCGAACATGCTAGAGACATAGAGCCGCCGTACCAAGGCACACGTGCACAGCACCACGCTGTGGACCAGGGAGATATCAGCCGGGCCGCTGCGCGAGGGGAAAGGGTAGGAGAGAGGGAGGATGGATGGTGAGAAGCAGCAAAGGAGAGAGAAAACACACAATTTGTTTTGCGTGGATAGGTCCTGAAATTTACTACTAGTAGAGTGGCCATAGGAGTACCTCGTGTCAGTTACCCATCATAACTTTCCTCTGACATCGAACCGCCTTCAACTCCTCTTCGCTGATGCCGTCTTTTACCCTGCCTACGTTTTATTCTCTCAGTGTGTACAACACCTGGACAGAGGTGAGCGTATGTCTAAGCAAAGAAATGAGTACTATTGTACTAGTAATCTAACCACTCGATGGGTACCGACAAAAGCTTTTTTCATAAAACTTTCAAAGTAATCTACAATTTATTACTTGTAGTTCAAGTTTGACCTAATTTCATTAACATATAGTCTCATCAAAACCAAAGAATAATTAATAATGTTTGTATTATACTTTTATAACTCGTTTTTCCAGATACACATAACATGATGCCACAAAAAAATATTATACTTCTTATTATTTTTTTGAAATGTTATGAAAACCATGTCAACTTTTTTGGGATGCGGATGCCCAGCAAGAACATGAATTTTTTAGAACTTTCGGTGGTTTTTCGATGTACCGAATTCCTTCTTAGCTTCAAAATATTTTAGGAAAAATTTTAAGAGCAACCTATCGTGCTTACGTTTAGTTAAAATTTGAGAAGGTCGGTGGGAGTACAGTTTACATCGAAGACCTAAAAAAATAGAAAATTACATAGAGGTCCACACATTTAGCACAAAGGGCGCTAAAATGAAGCAATGAAAAATAGTCGGGTGTGGGTCCTTCTTGAGCGAGCGGCCGAGCCATACCCTTCGTACTAGTCCTACTGTACTTTTGATCCAGCATGATGTGGGTGTGCTTGGTGGATTCCTCTTCGCAGGGTATGAAATGGAACGACAATGGAGTACTACGGAGTAGTCATAAAGCTGGTCAGATCATAATGAAGTGCATCGAATGCGATGGGACGTACTGTAGACACCAGATAGTATAAACAATCCCTTGTGCACCACTATCTTTTGAATCTTTTGAATCTTTTGAGTAACCTTCCCTCTGGATGTTTGGGAAGGAAGTGAAAATTTCGAAACTGCGAAAGTTTGAACTCCAACTCTAATAGTAGTATCAGTATTGTCCCTTTTGTCACCAAGCCCCAAAATGGTTCCTTCTATGTAGCACGCCTGATACTGACATGGAGCCGACGACAAGGCAGGTCGACACACGTGCGCAACACCACGTTTTGGACGAGTGTAACATCCCAAAACTTTAATCCAAGGTTATTAAGATCTAAATCATCAAAATTAGGGTTAAAAAAAACTTTTCCAATTAAAATTATCAAAGCATTCAAATGTGTGTGCATTTAAAATAGGAGTTGTTTGAATTGCCATGATTAAGTGATCCATTGCTTGTAAAATGATTCTTAGGTGAAATAAACATCATCTAGATCATTCCCAAACAAATCCCAAAGAAATACAAATCAAAATGAATAAAAGAAGATAATGGTCATTTGTACCAAATTAACTACCATGCCTACTTTGGCTATTCTTAGTACTCAAAACCTAACAGAAACAAATGTGGATCTTTGCACCCCTTGCTAGTACACATAATTATGTACCAAAGCCCACTTTGTGATCTACTACAAACATTCAAATACTAATTTTAATTGATATTTGAAATTGAATCTATTTCATATGGGAAGATCCCACTATTTCAAAAACCAATCAAATGAGCTCAATTTTCAAAACCCAAGCACCCACAAAGTCTCAAACTTAGTACTAACACACCCACCAAAAATCTTTTCAAAATTCAAAAATATTTTTCTTGCGGCCATTTCCACAAACACATGGCAGGCAGGATTTACACTCTAATCCTAGCTCACTGTTTGCAACAGGGTTTTGCCCCCAAATGATCTCCATTTAATCCCACTGTCCCCTCTTGATCAAACTAGACCCTTAGCTCCCATCCCCTACCCCCCTAGTGGCATTGCCATGCCATGCCGAGCACCATGTCGCCGGCCAAACTTGCAACCGCCGCAGTAGACCATCTCCCTCTCTCTCGCCATGTCTACGAGCTAGCCAGTACCTCACCGCCACCCTCTGTTCCCTCCCCGAGCCAGGCCAAGCCATGGACCACTGAGGAACCACCGCGCCCAGTGCGTCTGCACCATGTCGAGCGCGCGCCAGAGTGTCGCTCCCGACACGCGTGCACGCACCGCCCCTCGACCGCGGTCCGTGTCCACCGCTACGCCACGACCCATGGAGCATGCCAGACATGCCCGTTTGCCCCCAAATGCACCACAACCACCGCTCGTCTTTGAGACCGCCGCTCAGAGCGCGCGCACCGCCCGACCAAATGCCACCGTCCCTAAGCCCACATTTACTCCATAGAGTATCGCCAGGAGACCAGCCATCGTCCCCTACCTCGAGCCACGCTGCTAGCACCCTGTGCAGCCCTCGCCGGAGCCACCTGCCCATGCCTCTTGGTCGCATCATCGTCCTATAAATAGAGGTCACCCCTGCCTCATTCGGCACACCACTCACCTCCCCTCACCTCACTGACCGTTCCCCACCTCTAGCCGGAGTAGCACGAGCACTTGCTCGCCGGAATTTGGCCGGAGTAGCCCGTAGTAGAGTAGGAAAGGGCAACGTGGATTTCGTCAACTCCCGGAGCCACCTCGACCGTCCCTGAGCTCGCCGTCGACCACCAGTCCGTTTGCCTACCTCGCTGTCATCGCTGGAGCCCAGGTACGCCCCCTATGCACCCCCATGGAGCCGCTAGGCTTAGAGTTCGCCGGCGACAGGTCCGTCATTGACAATGAGCGCCAACCGTGGACCCGTTCGAATCCAACGACCCATATCGCTCCGTACCGTTCGCACGTTATGAGCCTCTGACTGGTGGACCCTCCTGTCAGCTGAGCTCCACGCCGCGTAGTGTCACTGGGCCGGCCCGTTAGCTTTCCCGCGCAACCCATTTATTTTGAATTAGGATTTTTCTTTTTAGTTTAAACTTAGTTCTGTCCCCTAGTTTGAAAATCAATTCGGAGAGATTTACAAATACAAATGGAGTGATCCCAATTTAGTTAGAAAGCTACTGAAAAGAACTATCTATGCCCGTTGGATTTAATTCAATTAGAGTTAGAGATCTCTCCTAGTAAAAATAACAAGACAGAAGCATTTGCACCTTGCAACATTTTTATAAAATCAACCATGATAGCTTTTGAGTTGATTCCAACTCTCAAAAATCACATTTCACCAAATCAATCTGAATATGTAATAATATTAAGGTTTACATGCAGTGACTTTGGAGTAGTACCAAAAGAATGCTATATAGGCATTTCTAGTCACTTTAAATCATTAAATAATGAACATAAACCAAAGTAATTATGATCCAACCCTTAAATCATATTCCCACATGTTAGAATATGTGGTGATGACATGTGTCCACATGATCCCATATTTTAAGTGGTGAATATTAAATCTTAGTTAATATTTCAACGAGTAGAAATTACTTTTCTAAAATAAAAAGATTGAAACTAGTGAATAAAACTAGTGAATAAAATTGCTTATGATGATAATAGATCATCAAATGTGTGCCTTTGAGTGCTAATTATACTAGTTAAGTATTGTTTGGTGATTGTGTACTCCGTATGTATTTATAGACGATAGTACCGACCAAGCTTTCGAGGAGGAGTTCTACCAGGAAGAAGAAGAAAACTTCAACCACTACACCAACCAAGGAAAGCTAGCACTATCCAAGTTAACCCTTGCAAGTTGTACTTGCAAACCATCTTTAGCAATGCAAGCTAACCCTTGAAGTCTAGTTAACCCAAGCAAAGATGCTTTAGGCATGCTTTGATTAGACCACTTTGACTAGTATTTAACTCAATTCTTATTTTCAAGCTTTACTTCCTTTACTTTACCCAAATTTCTTTACTTGTTTTGAAGGTAGCATAAAGAGTATAAAACTTGACCTATTTAGGTAACCTTTAGATGTCATTCTATGGCATGAGATTGATCCCATCTTTCCACCTTAGTGAACAATCTTAACTTAGTAGTGTAGAGTAGATCAAAAACTTGAGTCACTTTAGATGGGAATACTTGCTGAAAATGAATTATGAAAACCTTGGAATGAGGAGTCATTCTATTGATATGTTTTGACATGTCTTGAGAAACACAAATGGTTTATGATGGTGAAAATGTCGAGGCATGAGCCTTAACCCTTTTATAAAACTGGTGGTTGGATTCGGATGCGATACCATTCCAAATTTACCGTACAACCACATTACCTGAATTGGGTAAGGCTTAGCCGGAAGTTTATATGCATTAGTACTAGTTCCCTCGCGGGAGAGGTCTGAGCTGAGGCTACCTCTCAATGTTGTCCACCTATGTAGTGCCCAAGATGATAGATGGTCATGGTTGGGAGGCCATGCTCATAGGAGAGGTGCTTATACTAGGGTGTGTAAAGGAAAGGTTATGTTTGATTATCTGCATACTAAGTATGATGATTCAGGGTTATCCCTGACAGATGTATCGAATCTTGTGGTGAAAGTGTACCACCTCTATAGAGTGTCAAACTATTCGAATAGCCACTTCCGTGGTTATGGACAATTGGAATGGCCATACTGTTTCGTTGTCAGCTGTTTTCAAAATGACTTATGAAATGAATGATGAATATTGACTTGACCACAATAGGGTTGTGTTGATGACACTAGCTTTCCAACTTAAGTGATTCTAGAACTTTATTTTATCTCTCTTTGCTTCTAAACTCAGCTTAGGTTTCAAACTTAACTTTATAGTTAAACTTAGAGTTAGCACTTTAACTTAGAACTATACTACTTGTTAGTGGTAGTTTGTGAGTACTTAAAGAGTACTCATGGCTTTTGTCCCTGGCTATTCTCATGGCCAGACTATAAAGGATACTACCAAGATGATGGCCGGCAGGATGGCTATGATAACTAGGACTATCTGCCTTCGTCAGCATTACATGTGCCCTTGAAGATGGACCCCACCGCTACGCTTATCTTTTATTTCCACTGCTTGTTGTATTAAGACTGGATCATGAGATCCTTATTTGTGTAAGACCTTATGTATGGTTTGTAATGGATGATGTACTGTGATATCCAATCTGTTATGTCTCTCAAAATGGTAATCCTAGGATTGCGATGGACGACATAACAGGCATCTGGGATTAAAAATCCGGGTGTTGACAAGTTGGTATCAGAGCCATCCTGACCATTGGAGACCCTAGTTAGACTGGACGTCCAAACAAAAACTTAGTTTCAAAAACCAAAGTGAGTATTTATGAAAAACTATTAACTCTCTTATCCTTGGGAATTCATTCTTTCTCTCAAAAATTCATGTTCCTCAAAATTCTTACATTAATACTTAAAATTTGACACACTTGATCACTTCACTAACTTCCTCATCCTTAATTCTTGTAGATGGAGTCTCAGTTCAGCAAGTTTTACCAGTTGGGAAACGGAGGTCAGCTGATCTTTGAAAGGGATCTGGATTCACTATCGGAGTTACTGGGACGCCCACATCCGAAGTTTCTTGGAGCTCAACTTCCAGGACCCCCTGGAGGGGACTTAAAGTGGCTAGTCACCACGGATCTTAGAGGAAGCATCGAAGCACCAACTTCCGGGAGAATCTAGTTCTCCGTGAGAGAGAACAACTGGCTAGATCGATTAGCCAGGGTAATGCATGAAGCTCTCGCACGTCTATGTGCCCTCAGCGTTAACCAAATCCAAGGAACCTGTTTTGCTCACTATGCAAGACGTGACTTCATGGGAATGCCGATGGAGATGCCAGGTCACCTAGAGTTGAGGCGTCAAGTGGAGAATCTTGACTTCTTGCTGCATGACAGACAGCAGGAACTGGACAATGCTAGAGAGTTAGCCAACCAGAACCGTGCCATTGCCGACCAGAAGGCCCAGACTTTCGCACTGCTCATCCAGGATCACCAGTCTCTTCGCCGCCAGCGTGCAAAGAAGGATCCCACCATCGCCCGTCTTCGCAAGAAGGTGGCCGACCTCGAGAAGACCGTCCAGGAGCAGGAAGCTCAGCTTGCAGCAAAGGAGGAAGAAGAGGAGGGTGAAGACATCCAGGAAGACATGGATTCTTACCTCAGCACGGACGATGAGGACTCCGACTTCATCGACGATGAGTAGATGCACTAGAGCACTGTCGTAGCATGAGATGTATCGGTCCCACTGTATCGTAGCTTGCAGAATGGTTCTTCAAACCATCTATTTTCCTTTGATTTTTGTGGTGTGTGTTTGTATCGTGTGTTTGCTTGCATGAATGAAATGGAGTTAGTTGAAAAACCTGAGTCTAACTCAAAGTTTAGATTTGAAACCAAAACCATGAACCTTAGAACTTTCCCTCTTATCCCTTTATCTACCTCAATCTTCACATGACTCGTGGAAACCAAGGAGGGAGCAGCTTGTCGCAAGACCCAATGCTGCAGATCTTGCAGAACCTCATCGCAGACAGAGAAGCAAGCAGGGCAGAATGCCAAGCCAACTTAGCATACCTGCAACAGATCGCCCAGATGGCTCTCAACAACCAAGGGCATGGAAATCAGGATCATCAAGGATCCAAGCTAAAGAACATCCAGAATACAAATCCCCCAATCTTTAGCACGTCAGAAAACCCATTAGATGCTGATGACTGGTTGCAGATGATGGAGAATAACTTGGAGGTAGCCAGAGCTGATGACAACGAGAAAGTTCTCTTTGCCACCCACTACTTGGCAGGAGAGGCAAGAGCTTGGTGGAACAGTATCCGCCTGATAAACCATGGTCAAGTTATGACATGGGAAGCATTTAAAGTCAAGTTCAGCCGCACCCACGTGCCGCAGGGTCTAGTCACCCAAATGAGGGATGAGTTCAGAGAGTTGAAGCAAGGCAGAATGACTGTGGTGGAATACCGTGACAGATTCCTGTCACTTGCCAGATATGCACCTGATGAGATCAACACGGAGACAAAGAGGAAGGAGAGATTCCTGAACGGACTACATGATGAGATGCAGACTGTCCTCGTCAACATCCGTTTTGAAGATCTCGAAGAGCTAGTCGACTTTGCCATTCAGATGGAAGGGAAGATTAACCAGGCAAATGACAACCACAAACGTCGTATAGTGCAGCAGTCTGGATCCAGCAGTCACCAGAAGTACCGTCCCAACCCCTCACCAGGATATGCACCAAGGAACAATCGACCCCCAATGTCTCGCCCAAGCTACCCCAACCGTAGCGGAGGCAATGTGAAGTCCGGAGGAAACAATCACAACTTCGGCAATGCTAACAATTTCAACCATGTACCTCCCAAGAACAACAATAGCAACAACAACAACAACAACAACAACACTGCACCCAGAACTGGCAACAGTGTTGTGCCCATCGCAGCAAAGGACAAGTCCCAGATCACTTGTTTCGAGTGTGGAGTGAAGGGTCACTATTCTAATGAGTTTCCCAAGAAGACTACAGCCACTGCCAATGTGAATGCCCCAGCTCAACAGCAGCGTCGTGTTCAACCAGGAAGAAGATTTTCTCCAGGGAACCCTCACAACCGCAACGGTCGTCTCTTCGACATGAACGTAGAAGAAGCCTAGGAAGCGCCAGATGTAGTGCTGGGTATGTTTTCTGACAACTCAGTTTGAGCAAGGGTATTGTTTGATTCGGGAGCATCGCATTCATTTGTCACCGAAGAATTTTCATGCACTAGTAAGATTCACCCAACCAACTTGAAGCATGTCATGATAGTTCAAATCCCGGGGTCAACTACCAAAGCTAGAAAAATTTGCAAAGCTGTGCCTATCAGAATACATGGGATAGATTTTTATGCCAACCTAATTGTACTTGGAACCAAAGGATTAGAAGTAGTACTAGGTATGGACTGGATGTCAAGGCATAAAGGAATGATAGACTGTGCTAAGAAAGCCATCACCATGACCAGTAGCTCTAGAGTAACAATAGAGCATATCTCTGAAACCTTACCCCGCCAATTCAAGTGCAACAAGAGTCTAGCCCTACCCACTATAGACCAGGTAAGAGTAGTCTGTGAATACCCCGACGTATTCCCAGATGAATTGCCAGGTATGCCCTGGATAGGGATATTGAGTTCATTATTGAACTAATCCCCAGAACCGGACCCATATCCTAGAGACCCTATAGCATGAACCCCTCAGAGTTAGTGGAACTGAAGAAGCAGTTTGATGTTATGTTAGCAAAAGGCTTGATTCAACCAAGCGCATCGCCATGGAGATCACCAGTGTTATTCGTCGACAAGAAATATGGAGGCAATCGTTTGTGCACAGATTACATAAAGTTGAATGACGTCACCATCAAGAACAAGTACCCTTTGCCAAAGATAGAGGATCTATTTGATCAGTTGACTGGAGCCCGGGTATTCTCAAAGATTGATCTTAGGACTGGTTATCACCAACTTAAGATTCGTGCAACGGATATTCTGAAGACCGCCTTTACTACTCGCTATGGTTTATACGAGTATACGGTTATGTCTTTTGGATTAACCAATGCCCCTACTTATTTCATGAATCTCATGAATAAGTCTTTATGAATTTCCTAGATAAGTTTGTAGTTGTGTTTATTGACGATATCCTTATCTACTCCAAGTCAGAAGAAGAGCATGGGCAACATCTGAGAATCATCCTAGAAACCCTGAGAGAGCATCAGTTATATGCCAAGTTCAGCAAGTGTGAGTTTTGGCTGAAAGAAGTAGGATTCCTATGACACATTGTGTCTGCCGGAGGAGTCTCTGTTGATCCTGCCAAGATCAAAGATGTCGAATAATGGGAAGCCCTAACCACTTAAACCCAAGTCCATGCATTTCTCGGATTCGCGGGATACTACCGCAAGTTCGTAGAAGGATTCTCGAGCATCGCCAGAACTATGACCCAATTGCTGAAGAAGGACAAGAAGTTTGAATGGACTGACAAATGTGAAGCCAATTTTCAGGAGCTGAAGAAGAGATTGATATCAACCCCAATATTGATCATGCCAGACATCAAGAAGCCGTTTGATATGTATTGTGATGCATCCAAGATTGGTCTCGGATCTGTATTGATGCAAGAAGGCAAAGTCATCGCGTATCTGTCTCGACAACTGAAGCAGCATGAGCAGAACTATCCGACCCATGATCTTGAATTAGCAGCCGTAGTTTTGGCATTGAAGACATGGCGTCATTATCTGATGGGTAATCGCTATGAGATTTACTCAGATCACAAGAGCTTAAAGTATATTTTCACTCAGAAGGAGCTGAATATGAGGCAAGGGAGATGGATAGAGTTAATCAAGGATTATGACCTTGACATTCACTATCACCCCGACAAAGACAATGTGGTAGCGGATGCTCTTAGCAGATTGCCATGTAGGCTAAACACCATGATCAAGGAGAAGCAGCCAAGTTTGTATGAGGAGTTGGAGCAGTTCAGGACTGAACTAGTGATCAAAGGATTCTTAGCTAGCATTGAACTTCAACCCACTTTGATTAGCCAAATCAAGGAAGCCCAGAAGGGGAATGAAAGGATCGACGGAATCAAACGTCGTATTGGTACAGGAAAGGTACCTGGATTCACTGAAGCCGAAGAAGGAGTTCTGTGGTACAAAGGATGTATCTATGTACCAGCAGATTCGGAGCTGAAGCAGGTTATCATGCAGGAAGCTCATGATACTCTTTATTCTATCCACCCTAGAGGAACGAAGATGTATCAAGATTTGAAAGACCAATTTTGGTGGCACAAGATGAAGAGAGAAATCGGAAGCTACATCGCCAAGTGTGACATCTGTCAAAGAGTTAAAGCAGAGCATCAGAGACCTGCGGAACTGTTGCAACCATTGCAGATTCCGGAATGGAAATGGGATTCTGTCGTAGTGGACTTTATCCCCGGTTTGCCTACTTCCAGTAGGGGAAATGACTCAATCTGGGTCATAGTTGATAGACTGTCCAAGGTAGCCCACTTCATACCTGTCAAGACTACCTACTAGAGTTCGAAGCTAGCAGAACTGTATATTGCTAGGATTGTTAGTCTGCATGAAAACCCCAAGACCATAGTATCAGATCGAGGAACCCAGTTTACCTCGAGATTTTGGGAGAAAGTTTAGGAAGGATTGTGAACCAAATTGAACTTCAGCACCGCTTATCACCCGCAAACTGATGGACAGACTAAGAGAGTCAACCAGATCCTAGAGGATATGTTAAGAGCTTGTGTGTTAGAGTACGGATCAAATGGTAAGATTGCCTGCCTTTCGCAGAATTCTCATATAACAATACTTATCAAGCTAGTTTGCAGATGGCACCATTTGAATTCCTATACGAAAGAAAGTGCCGTACCCCTTTAAATTGGTCGCAAGTAGGAGAGAGTCAGATCTTTGGACCCGACATTCTCCCAGAAGCCGAAGAGAAGGTTCACAATGTCCGTGAGCACCTCAAAACCGCCCAATCCAGACAGAAGAGAAGGAGAGACCTGACTTTCAATGTTGGAGATTTTGTCTATCTCAAGGTTTCACCATTGGAAGGAACCCAGCGCTTTAGTCTGAATGGAAAGTTAGCCCCCAGATATATCGGGCCCTTCAAAATTCTGAACCGTCGAGGAGAAGTATCGTATCAACTGGAACTACCTAAAGAGATGTCAGCCATCTACAATGTGTTCCATATCTCGTTACTTCGCAAATGCTTGGAAGTGCCAGAGAAGACTGAAGTGTTCAAGAACATCGATCACAGAGCTGATGTAGCACCCGGTAAAACCACTACTAGAAAATCGCTTGATATTTCTGCTTTGTGCATCATCATGACCGCATGCTCATGTCATCATGCCACATTGCATTTGATCATCATCATGTCATCATGCATTTGTTTGTCTAAAACTATTTTCTAAAAGCCTACCTTTGTTTTCTAAATAAGCCTCTTTCTATTTCAAATCAAAACCCTAGCCTCTTTCTAATATTTTGTTTTGTCTAAAAACTATTTGCGAAAGGTTTTATAAAATAAAAATAAAACAGAACATTTTTATTAGGGGAGGCAGCCGGCCAGGCCCAAAAGCCTAGCCAGCCAGCCTACTACCCCGCTAACCAAACCCTAGTCTAAACCTACCCAAACCCTAACCTCCACCCTGCCGCCAGACCCACACCCACCCGGCCGACACGCCTTGCCGCTGCACGCAGCACGCGTGTGCGATGCGCGGCCAACCGCTCGCCCCGTTCGCACACCCTCGATCGAACCCACCGACGTGCTCCACCCAGCTGCTCGCTCCCGCTCGGCACGCCTGCCAGCTGGCCCCACCTCGCGGTCGCGAGAGCCATGCACGCCAACCACCCCGCGTATGCTCCTCCCCGGACCCGACGCGCACGCACCTCGTCCCCCTCATCGCTTCCCCAATCCCATCGCGATCCCAAACTCCACCACGCACTGTCTGCGGTCCTCCTCGAGCCTGACCTCGCCAGGAGCCCTCCGTGTCTAGCCGTAGTCGTCCATCCTTCTACAGCGCCGCTGCGGGCTCCTCACCGGTGCCAGGCGTGAACTCGACCTGGAGCTTCTCCGTCGCCCACCTCCGTCGAGCCGCGCCGTCCCGCGTGTCCACGAGCTCGCCATGCCTCCTCCCAAGTGCCGCGCTAGACGCCCTTACCGCCAGGAGCGTCGTGTCGCCTCTGCTCGTGCCCCTGCAAGCCTCGCCGGGCCCCTGTCCCTAGGTGCCACCACCACGTCCCCATCTCGCCCCTTCTCCGCCTTGGCTTGGGTTTGGTCGAGCATCACCACTCGCCGGTGCATCTTCTTCCTGTCCCTCACTGTTCACGCTCTGCTTCGGTCCCTCCAAGCGACATGGTACTGTGTTGAGCCAGTACTCGTGTTGTGTTGTGTTTGCTTGTGTTTGATGTGAGGTGTTGACTCGGTGATACCTAAAGGAAATTGGTGCGGTGGGTGCAGCGATGTGGTGCCACCGGAAGACACCAACAAAGATATGGAGGTCAAGATCTTCTTCACGAATTCAATAACCCGAAGACCACCAAGCTCTTCTTCCTAGAACTATAAGTGCTTCGACACGGATCCGATGTTCGAGACCATGAACCAAGATTCAAAGACCGATCCTCTAGACCAAACCCGAACCCCCGGAACCCAAGATCGTCGATCCGACATGTGTGACCCTAAGCCCCTATATTTTTATAACATGATATTAAATTGTTCATACTTGCATACATATTTTGTGAGTGCTTGGGGGTATATCGATGATCCATCTAAATTAAATATGGAGACTATATGGGCTATTCTAGTCTTATATTGACTCCATTTAAATTTATGTAGCGAACCAATGCTGTGTTTTGCCTTGTTAACACAACATTTAAATTGCGAGGTACCTAATAACTTGAACCTTCTATTAATTGTCGGGACCCTGGTTCCGCTTAATATTGCCTAATTGCACTGCATCTTTGACATGCCATACATCATACATCATCATGCCCGATCTTCTACAGTAGTATTAAATAGTGTATCCGAGTGTTTCTTCTAGTGTTTTGCTTCTTCACGGATTAGGCCATTGAGTTGATGCGAGTACCGACAAGTTCTTCGGTGTATCTTCGGCTATGTTTTCCAGGCGAGTATTCTCCCCCTTTCTACCTATTTTACATTAATAGTCTTTATTTCCTCATGTTGATCTATTGTTATCCGTGTGCCGATGCTTTAGTGTTCTGTACCAGATATATTCCGTGCAGCCTTTATATTGCCTTGGACACCTCCTATTACCTGTTGTTTGGTAGATAGATGGTCTTGCGAGTCGTAGTCACTTGCTTAGGTGCGATCCCGTGTCGTGAAGTACCACACAGTTGTTGGAATGTTGTCATATGCTTTATGGTGGAGAGGATCATGACTTAAAATAAAACTCTTAAATTATTGGGATAACTAATGAAAGAGGCACCGGTGGGTAATAAATGCTATTTGGCTTTCATGTCCACTTGTGTCCTGTAGGCCCCGAGTACTTGATATATGTTCCTTGATTATTCGCACTATCCACATACGGGAGACCCTATGGATCCCCCTAAGCCAGATCTTGATTCATTTCTTATTTCTTAGGGCCACAAAGTAGTTTGGGGCTTTATTACTATCATGTACTTATGCCATGCTTTACTGCTTTATTTACGATTGTGCATGGAGCACCTGTTCTATTTTGGAACGTGGAATGTTTTCGCGGTATCGACAAGCCCATTCACACTTGCGGGTTCCCAGTTGTTTACAGCCATTGTCACAAACCCTGGGTCTGTCTCAGAGCCGGCCAAATTCGTTGCGGGTAGCTTAGTGGGGTGGCCCCCTGAAATATTTTATGACTCTTGTGATTGCTTTGTCGTGAAAGCCTCGTTGGGTTTTGATTTGGTTTTTCTGAGGTTGATCGTGTGTGTGTTGCTATTTGTGCACCCCTGCAGGGTAAGTCTTTCTGAAAGCCGTGTCCGCGGTTATGGACGACTTGGAGCACAGTATCTCAATCATAGACAAGCATAACTAAAGTAGTGCTATAAATTTGACTTAATATGTGACTAGTAATCAGCTTCACTACAATGGAATGGATAATAAAAGTGCCAACAACTGGTGGAACTGGGTCTATCTTGTCATGTTATACCTGCCTAGTAAGTATCGCAACTCCAATGGAATGAAATAAAAGTGCCAACAACTGATGGGTTTGGGATGTCCCATGATAATTGTATCTAACTAGTAAGTACTGCAACTACAACTGAATGGTTAACTAAAACTGCCCACTACTTATGCTATCATGATGAGTCATGCTATCTATATCTGACTAGTAAGTGCTGCAACTATAATAGAATGAATAAAACTGCCAACTATGTGGGTTCCTTGGTTTGACTTCCTCGTTTGGTCTTGAGGGGGAATACCAGGATGGGTATGATTGGTGTTAGTATAAGGTTGGTTCCGGATAGGTCTTTCTTATCCCTCTCTAATAGTCGACAGATGTATCGAGTCTCTATAGGTTGTTTAGTGCATGCTTCGCTACCGCTTCAGTCCACCATACCTATGTAGGCGAGAGCTGCCGAATTCTAGCCTCGCCATGTACTGGCCTCAGTACTGACGCTCCTCTTTTTCCTTCGCCCTTTGTCGGCACCCCTTTTGTTTAGCAGGTACGAGTTCGACGTCGGTAGCACGGTTACCCTTCCGTCTTGGCCTGGGCAGGGTTATGGAAGCCACTGGTTATTCTTCAGGGCTCTTAGCCCCATTTGCATCTTATCCGTACTCGGATGCTGTATCGTTTTCGAGGTGATTTGGATCTTTGTACTGTATATCTGTATCCTTGACTCGATGAGTCGTTGTTGTATATATATGTTATGTGGGTCCCATCATGGACTATTGTGTAATGATAGGACTTCGTTTTCCACCCGCACGCAAGTGCCTGGTGGGCATCTTTGAATCGTTTCTATGCGGGTTTGGCGGGAATCACTGAAACTTGCATAGGGCCGATTCGAGGGTGTTACAAAGTGGTATCAGAGCTCAGCAGTTGCGATACCCCACTGGTCCAGCCTGTAGGATAACCTAGCTAACGAACGGTGTAGAGTGACAAAACTATTTTTGCAAAATTGGTTGGATAGTCTAATTAGGACTGTTTTTACTCTTTGTCCTTATGCTAATCTCCTCTTATGTTTGCGTGTTTGAATCTGCTCTCTTACCTTTTCTTCGAGTCTAGGTTTCTCGTTGTTGGGTTTCCGTCGGACCTTTAGGGTTTCGCTTCATCCTTTGGTAACGCTGCTTCTAAGTCTGGTCTTCATGCTATCTGAGGAATCCTTCATCTGTTGTACTTCTCTTTGTTCCTTCTTGTGCCTTCCGGTGTTTTCCAACACGACGACCTCATCGACGTCAGATTTGATGAAGAGCCTGCATCATTCCTTTGTTATCCGAATATCGCTTTTCAGGATCTTCAGTCTGAATTCCGAGAGTTGGTCGCATGATTCTTCTATTCATGTAACGAGTAATTCTTTGAGTGCGAGATGGAGTCGCGACCATACCACTACTCTTAGCATTCGCTTTTTCACATTGTATGGTGGACCAATGCAATTTACTCCTTCCATGGAAGTTAGGGGTGGCCTTAACTTTAACTTCATCCTTTGTTTATCCGGAGCGTTCTCTCGACACACGTGAGCAACAACCCCTTGTTGGTGGTGTCGCCGATTTCAAGATGGAGCAATGATCATTGTTAGTGGTGTCGCCAAAATCTACAGGAAGCGAGAAGATTCAGGTCGTCGGCCTTCTTCCCCGTACCATGAGGCGGATCTCGAGGGTGAGATCCATTGTTAGTGGTGTCGAATTGTAGAACCCGGTAAAACCACTACTAGAAAATCGCTTGCTATTTCTGCTTTGTGCATCATCATGACAGCATGCTCATGTCATCATGCCACATTGCATTTGAGCATCGTCATGTCATCATGCAATTGTTTGTCTAAAACTATTTTCTAAAAGCCTACCTTTGTTTTCTAAATAAGCCTCTTTCTATTTGAAATCAAAACCCTAGCCTCTTCCGGATATTTTATTTTTTCTAAAAACTAATTGCGAAAGGTTTTATAAAATAAAAATAAAACAAAACATTTTTATTAGGGGAGGCAGCCAGCCAGGCCCAAAAGCCCAGCCAGCCAGCCTACTACCCCGCTATATAAACCCTAGTCTAAACCTACCCAAACCCTAACCTCCACCCCGCCGCCAGACCCACACCCACCCGGCTGACACGACTTGCCGTAGCACGCAGCACGCACGCGTGCGATGCGCGGCCAACCGCTCGCCCCGTTCGCACACCCTCGATCGAACCCACCGACGTGCTCCACCCAGCTGCTCGCTCCCACTCGACACGCCTGCAAGCTGGCCCCACCTCGCGGTCGCGAGAGCCACACATGCTAACCACCCCGCGTATGCTCCACCCCAGACCTGACACGCATGCACCTTGTCCCTCTCATCGCTTCCCCAATCCCATCGAGATCCCAACCTCCGCCACGCACCACCACCTCTGTAGTGTGCCGCCGTCGGCCTCCCTCCGTCAACCTCAAGCTCCCCGGTACCCCACCACCAGCGACTCCTCTCCTCGCGTCGTCCTCCTTCCCACCCTGTTTCTCTCCGCTCGCTGCGACCGTCCTCGCCTATCCTCTACGTCCTCTGCTTCCTCCGCGAGCGCAGCCTAGGCCTGCCGCCACCCCGCTAGCCATGCCTTCATCTGGCCTAGTTCGACGTGGCCGGATCCTCGCCTATGCTCGAGTCGCCGCCTCTGCGTGCCTGGCCGCGCCGGTGACCTCCTCGCGCAGCCCCTACAACCCCCTCCTGCCGCGACCACCGTCAACCCCGGCCACAACCGCGCCTCGTCTTTGGCTCGCGTCGCCCCGACGCCCGTGCCTCCGCTCGTTCCCCTCTTCTCCAATCGCCGCTCCGTCTGCGGTCCTCCTCGAGCCTGACCTCGCTAGGAGCCCTCCGTGTCCGACCGCCGTCGCCCGTCCTTCTCCAGCACCGCTGCGGGCTCCTCACTGGTGCCAGGCGTGGACTCGACCCGGAGCTTCTCCGTGGCCCGCCTCCATCGAGTCGCACCATCCTGCGCGTCCACGAGCTGGCCCTGCCTCCTCCCAAGTGCCGCGCTAGACGCCCTCGTTGCGAGGAGCGTCGCGTCGCCTCTGTTCGTGCCCTTGCAAGCCTCGCCAGTCCCCTGTCCCTAGGTGCTACCACCATGTCCCCAGCTCACCCCTTCTCCGCCTTGGCATGGGTTATGTTGAGCATCACCACTCACTGGTGCATCTTCTTCCTGGCCCTCCTGCTCACGCTCTGCTTCGGTCCCTGCGAGCAACATGGTAGTGTGTTGAGCCAGTACTCGTGTTGTGTTGTGTTTTCTTTTGTTGGCTTGTGTTTGATGTGAGGTGTTGACTCGGTGATACCTAAAGGAAATTGGTGCGGTGGGTGCAGCGATGTGGTGCCACTGGAAGACGCCAAGAAAGATACGGAGGTCAAGATCTTCTTCACAAATTCAATAACCCGAAGACCACCAAGCTCTTCTTCCCAGAACGATAAGTGCTTCGACACGGATCCGATGTTCGAGACCATGAACCAAGATTCGAAGACCGATCCTCAAGACCAAACCTGAACCCCCGGAACCCAAGATCGTCGATCCGACATGTGTGACCCTAAGCCCCTATATTTTTATAACATGATATTAAATTGTTCATACTTGCATACATATTTTGTGGGTGTTTGGGGGTATATTGATGATCCATCTAAATTAAATATCGAGTCTATATGGGCTATTCTAGTCTTATATTGACTCCATTTAAATTTATGTAGCGAACCAATGTTGTGTTTTGCCTTGTTAACACAACATTTAAATTGCGAGGTACCTAAATAACTTGAACCTTCTATTAATTGTCGGGACCCCGGTTCCGCTTAATATTGCCTAATTGCACCGCATCTTTGACATGCCATACATCATACATCATCATGCCCGATCTTCTAAAGTAGTATTAAATAGTGTATCCGAGTGTTTGTTCTAGTGTTTTGCTTCTTCACGGATTAGGCCGTTGAGTTGATGCGAGTACCGACAAGTTCTTCGGTGTATCTTCGGCTATGTTTTCCAGGCGAGTATTCTCCCCCTTTCTACCTATTTTACATTTATAGTCTTTATTTCCTCATGTTGATCTATTTCTATCCGTGTGCCGATGCTTTAGTGTTGTGTACCAGATATATTCTGTGCAACCTTTATATTGCCTTGGACACCTCCTATTACCTGTTGTTTGGTAGATAGATGGTCTTGCGAGTCGTAGTCGCTTGCTCAGGTGCGATCACGTGTCGTGAAGTACCACACAGTTGTTGGAATGTTGTCATATGCTTTACGGTGGAGAGGATCATGACTTTAAATACAACTATTAAATTATTGGGATAACTAATGAAAGAGGCACCGGTGGGTAATATATGCTATTTGGTTTTCATGTCCACTTGTGTCTCGTAGGCCCCGAGTACTTGATGCCTGTTCCTTGATTATTCGCACTATCCACATACGGGAGACCCTATGGATCCCCCTTAGGCAGAGCTTGATTCATTTATTATTTCTTGGGGCCACAAAGTAGTTTGGGGCTTTATTACTATCACATACTTACGCCATGCTTTACTGCTTCATTAATGATTGTGCGTGGAGCACCTGTACTATTTTGGAACGTGGAATGTTTTCGCGGTATCGACAAGCCCAGTCACACTTGCGGGTTCCCAGTCGTTTATAGCCATTGTCACAAACCCTGGGTCTGTCTCGGAGCCGCCCAACTTTGTTGCAGGTAGCTTAGTGGGTCTGAAATATTTTATGAATCCTATGATTGCTTTGTCGTGAAAGCCTCGCTGGGTTTTGATTTGGTTTTTCTGAGGTTGATCGTGTGTGTGTTGCTATTTGTGCACCCCTTCTGGGTAAATCTTTCTGAAAGTCGTGTCCGCGGTTATGGACGACTTGGAGCACAGTATCTCAATCATAGACAAGCATAACTAAAGTAGTGCTATAAATTTGACTTAATATGTGACTTGTAATCAACTTCACTACAATGGAATGGATAATAAAATAGCCAACAACTGATGGAATTGGGGTCTATCTTGTCATGTTATACCTGCCTAGTAAGTATCGCAACTCCAATGGAATGAAATAAAAGTGCCAACAACTACTGGGTTTGGGATGTCACATGCTAATTGTATCTGACTAGTAAGTACTGCAACTACAACTGAATGGTTAACTAAAACTGCCCACTACTTATGCTATTAGGATGACTCATGCTATCTATATCTGACTAGTAAGTGCTGCAACTATAATAGAATGAATAAAACTGCCAACTATGTGGGTTCCTCGGTTTGACTTCCTCGCTTGGTCTTGAGGGGGAATACCAGGATGGGTATGATTGGTGTTAGTATAAGGTTGGTTCCGGATAGGTCTTTCTTATCCCTCTCTAATAGTCGACAGATGTATCGAGTCTCTATAGGTTGTTTAGTGCATGCTTCGCTGCCGCTTTAGTCCACCATAACTATGTAGGCGAGAGATGCCGAATTCTAGCCTCGCCATGTACTGGCCTCAGTACTGACGCTCCTCTTTTTCCTTCGCCCTTTGTCGGCAACCCTTTTGTTTAGCAGGTACGAGTTTGACGTCGTTAGCAGGGTTACCCTTCCGGCTTGGGCTGGGCCGGTTTATGGACGCCATTGGTTATTCTTCAGGGCTCTTAGCCCCATTTGCATCTTATCCGTACTCGGATGTTGTATCATTTTCGAGGTGATTTGGATGTTTGTACTGTATATCTGTATCCTTGACTCGATGAGTCGTTGTTGTATATATATGTTCTGTGGGTCCCATCATGGACTATTGTGTAATGATAGTACTTCGTTTTCCACCCGCACGCAAGTGCCTGGTGGGAATCTTTGAATCGTTTCTATGCGGGTTTGGCGGGAATCACTAAAACTTGCATAGGGCCGATTCGAGGGTGTTACAAAGTGGTATCAGAGCTCAGCAGTTGCGATACCCCACTGGTCCAGCCTGTAGGATAACCTAGCTAACGAACGGTGTAGAGTATCAAAACTATTTTTGCAAAATTGGTTGGATAGATCTAATTAGGTCTTTTTTTACTCTTTGTCCTTATTCTATTCTCCTCTTATGTTTGCGTGTCTGAATCTGCTCTCTTACCTTTTCTTCGAGTCCAGGTTTCTCGTGGTTGGGTTTCCGTCGTACCTTTAGGGTTTCGCTTCCTCCTTTGGTAACGGTGCTTCTACGTCTGGTCTTCATGCTATCTAAGGAATCCTTCATCTGGTTGACTTCTCTTTGTTCCTTCTTGTGCCTTCCGGTGTTTTCCAACACGACGACCTCATCGATGTCAGATCTGATGAAGAGCCTGCATCATTCATTTGTTATCCGAATATAACTTGTTAAGATCTTCAGTCTGAATTCCGAGAGTTGGTCGCATCATTCTTCTATTCATGTACTGAGTAATGCTTTGAGTGCGGGATGGAGTCGCGACCAAACCACTACTCTTAGCATTCGCTTTTGTACATTCTATGGTGGACCGATGCAATTTCTCCTTCCATGGAAGTTAGGGGTGGCCTTAACTTTAACTTTGTCCTTTGTTTATCCGGAGCGTTCTCTCGACAAACGTGAGCAACAACCACCTGTTGGTGGTGCCGCCGATTTCAAGATGGAGCAATGATCATTGTTAGTGGTGTCACCAAGTTCTACAGGAAGCGAGAAGATTCAGGTCGTCGGCCTTCTTCCCCGTACCATGAGGAGGATCTCGAGGGCGAGATCCATTGTTAGTGGTGTCGAATTGTAGCACCCAGTAAAACCACTACTAGAAAATCGCTTGCTATTTCTGCTTTGTGCATCATCATGACCGCATGCTCATGTAATCATGCCACATTGCATTTGAGCATCGTCATGTCATCATGCATTTGTTTGTCTAAAACAATTTTCTAAAAGCCTACCTTTGTTTTCTAAATAAGCCTCTTTCTATTTCAAATCAAAACCCTGGCCTCTTCCGGATATTTTGTTTTGTCTAAAAACTATTTGTGAAAGGTTTTATAAAATAAAAATAAAACAAAACATTTTTATTAGGGGAGGCAGTCGGCCAGGCCCAAACGCCCAGCCAGCCAGCCTACTACCCCGCTAACCAAATCCTAGTCTAAACCTACCCAAACCCTAACCTCCACCCCGCCGCTAGACCCACACCCACCCGGCCGACACGCCTTGCCGCTGCACACAGCACGCACGCGTGCGATGCGCGGCCAACCGCTCGCCCCGTTCGCACACCCCTGATCGAACCCACCGACGTGCTCCACCTAGCTGCTCGATCCCGCTCGGCACGCCTGCCAGCTAGCCCCACCTCGTGGTCGCGAGAGCCACGCACGCAAACCACCCCTCGTATGCTCCACCCCGGACCCGACGTGCACGCAACTCGTCCCTCTCATTGCTTCCCCAATTCCATCGCGATCCCAACCTCCGCCATGCACCGCCACCTCTATAGTGCGCCGCCGTCGGCCTCCCTCCGCCCACCTCAAGCTCCCCGGTACCCCACCACCAGCGACCCCTCTCCTCGTGTCGTCCTCCTTCCTGCCCCGTTTCTCTCCGCTCGCTGCGACCGTCCTCGCCTGTCCTCTAAACCATCCGCTGCATCCTCTGCTTCCTCCATGAGCGCGGCCGAGGCCTGCCGCTGCCCTAACGGCCATGCCTTCATCTGGCCCAGCTTGACGTGGGCGAAACCTCGCCTATGCTTGAGTTGCCGCCTCTGCGTGCCTGGCCGCGCCGGTGACCTCCTCGCGCAGCCCCTGCAACCCCCTACTGCCACGACCACCGTCAACCCCGGCCGCAACCGTGCCTCATCTTCGGCCCGGGTAGCCCCGATGGCCGTGCCTCCGCTCGTTCCCGTCTTCTCCAATCGCCGCTCCGTCTGCGGTCCTTCTCGAGCCTAACCTCGCCAGGATCCCTCCACCTTCGGCCGCCGTCGCTCGTCCTTCTCTAGCGCCGCTGTGGGCTCCTAACTGGTGCCAGGCATGGACTCGACCTGGAGCTTCTCTGTGGCCCACCTCCATCGAGTCGTGCCATCCTGCGCGTCCACGAGCTCGCCCTGCCTCCTCCCAAGTTTCGCGCTAGACGCCCTCGCCGTGAGGAGCATCGCGTCGCCTCTGCTCGTGCCCTTGCAAGCCTCGCCAGTCCCCTGTCCCTAGGTGCCACCACCACGTCCCCAGCTCGCCCCTTCTCCGCCTTGGCATGGGTTTGGTCGAGCATCACCACTCGCTGGTGCATCTTCTTCCTGGCCCTCGTGTTCACGCTCTGCTTCGGTCCCTGCGAGCAACATGGTACTGTGTTGAGCCAGTACTCGTGTTGTGTTGTGTTTTGTTGTGTTGGCTTGTGTTTGATGTGAGGTGTTGACTCGGTGATACCTAAAGGAAATTGGTGCGGTGGGTGCAGCGATGTGGTGCCACCGGAAGACACCAAGAAAGATACGGAGGTCAAGATCTTCTTTACAAATTCAATAACCCGAAGACCACCAAGCTCTTCTTCCCAGAATGATAAGTGCTTCGACACGGATCCGATGTTCGAGACCATGAACCAAGATTCGAAGACCGATCCTCAAGACCGAACCCGAACTCCCGGAACCCAAGATCGTCGATCCGACATGTGTGACCCTAATCCCCTATATTTTTATAACATGATATGAAATTGTTCCATATTAAATTGTTCATACTTGCATACATATTTTGTGGGTGTTTGGGGTATATCGATGATCCATCTAAATTAAATATGGGACTATATGGGCTATTCTAGTCTTATATTGACTCCATTTAAATTTATGTAGGGAACCAATGCTGTGTTTTGTCTTGTTAACACAACATTTAAATTGCGGGGTACCTAAATACCTTGAACCTTCTATTAATTGTCGGGACCCCGGTTCCGCTTAATATTGCCTAATTGCACCGCATCTTTGACATGCCATACATCATACATCATCATGCCCGATCTTCTAAAGTAGTATTAAATAGTGTATCCGAGTGTTTGTTCTAGTGTTTTGCTTCTTCACGGATTAGGCCGTTGAGTTGATGCGAGTACTGACAATTTCTTTGGTGTATCTTCGGCTATGTTTTCCATGCGAGCATTCTCCCCCTTTCTACCTATTTTACATTTATAGTCTTTATTTCCTCCTGTTGATCTATTGCTATCCGTGTCGTGATGCTTTAGTGTTCCGTACCAGATATATTCCGTGCAGCCTTTATATTACCTTGGACACCTCCTATTACCTGTTGTTTGGTAGATAGATGGTCTTGCGAGTCATAGTCGCTTGCTCAGGTGCGTTCCCGTGTCGTGAAGTACCACACAGTTGTTGGAATGTTGTCATATGCTTTACGGTGGAGAGGATCATGACTTTAAATATAACTATAAATTATTGGGATAACTAATGAAAGAGGCACCGGTGGGAAATATATGCTATTTGGTTTTCATGTCCACTTGTGTCCCGTAGGCCCCGAGTACTTGATACCTGTTCCTTGATTATTCGCACTATCCACATACGGGAGACCCTATGGATCCCCCTTAGCCAAAGCTTTATTCATTTCTTATTTCTTGGGGCCACAAAGTAGTTTGGGGCTTTATTAATATCCTGTACTTAAGCCATGCTTTACTGCTTTATTTATGATTGTGCTTGGAGCACCTGTACTGTTTTGGAACGTGGAATGTTTTCACGGTATCGACAAGCCCAGTCACACTTTCGGGTTCCCAGTCGTTTACAGCCGTTCTCACAAACCCTGGGTCCATTACAGAGCCGCCCAACTTCGTTGCGGGTAGCTTAGTGGGGTGGCCCCCTGAAATATTTTATGAATCCTGTGATTGTTTTGTCGTGAAAGCCTCGTTGGGTTTTGATTTCGTTTTTCCGAGGTTGATCGTGTGTGTGTTGCTATTTGTGTACCCCTGCAGGGTAAATCTTTCTGAAAGCAATGTCCGCGGTTATGGACAACTTGGAGCACAGTATCTCAATCATAGACAAGCATAACTAAAGTAGTGCTTTAAATTTGACTTAATATGTGACTAGTAATCAGCTTCACTACAATGGAATGGATAATAAAAGTGCCAACAACTAGTGGAACTAGGGTCTATCTTGTCATGTTATACCTGCCTAGTAAGTATCGCAACTCCAATGGAATGAAATAAAAGTGCCAACAACTGTTGGGTTTGGGATGTCACATGCTAATTGTATCTGACTAGTAAGTACTGCAACTACAACTGAATGGTTAACTAAAACTTCCCACTACTTATGCTATCAGGATGACTCAGGCTATCTATATCTGACTAGTAAGTGTTGCAACTATAATAGAATGAATAAAACTGCCAACTGTGTGAGTTCCTCGGTTTGTCTTCCTCGTTTGGTCTCGAGGGGAAATACCAGGATGGGTATGATTGGTGTTAGTATAAGGTTGGTTCCGGATAGGTCTTTCTTATCCCTCTCTAATAGCCGACAGATGTATCAAGTCTCTATAGGTTGTTTAGTGCATGCTTCGTTGCCGCTTCAGTCCACCATACCTATGTAGGCGAGAGCCGCCGAATTCTAGCCTCGCCGTGTACTGGCCTCAGTACTGATGCTCCTCTTTTTCCCTTCACCCTTTGTCGACACCCCATTTGTTTAGCAGGTACGAGTTCGACGTCATTAGCAGGGTTACCCTTCCGGCTTGGCCTGCGCAGGGTTATGGATGCCATTGGTTATTCTTCAAGGCTCTTAGCCCCATTTGCATCTTATCCGTACTTAGATGTTGTATCGGTTTCGAGGTGATTTGGATCTTTGTACTATATATCTGTATCCTTTACTCGATGAGTCGTTGTTATATATATATGTTCTGTGGGTCCCATCGTGGACTATTATGTAATGATAGTACTTCGTTTTCCACCTGCACGCAAGTGCCTGGTGGGCATCTTTGAATCGTTTCTATGTGGGTTTGGCGGGAATCGCTAAAACTTGCATAGGGCCGATTCGAGGGTGTTACAGCTGTGGAGATCAACAATGACCTGACATATCATGAAGTGCCCATCCGTATCTTAGAGGAAGCTTTTAGAACAACCACGACTAGGAGTATCAAGTTTCTCAAGATTTAGTGGAGCAACCATACCGAGGAGGAAGCCACTTGGGAGCGAGAAGATTACATTAGGAAAGAGTTCCCAGATCTCTTTAGTTCCTAGTTTTCTTTTTAAATCTCGGGACGAGATTTTGTTTAAGGGGGGAAGGTTTGTAACATCCCAAAACTTGAATCCAAGGTTATTAAGATCCAAATCATCAAAATTAGGGTTAACAAAAACTTTTCCAATTAAAATTATCAAAGCATTCATATGTGTGTGCATTTAAAATAGGAGTTGTTTGAATTGCCATGATTAAGTGATCCATTGCTTGTAAAATAATTCTTAGGTGAAATAAACATCATCTAGATCATTCCCAAACAAATTCCAAAGAAAAACAAATCAAAATGAATAAAAGAAGATAATGGTCATTTGTGCCAAATTAACTACCATGCCTACTTTGGCTATTCCTAGTACTCAAAACCTAACAGAAACAAATGTGGATCTTTGCACCCCTTGCTAGTACACATAATGATGTACCAAAGCCCACTTTGTGATCTACTAAAAAGATTCAAATACTAATTTTAATTGATATTTGAAAATTGAATCTATTTCATATGGGAAGATCCCACTATTTCAAAAACCAATCAAATGAGCTCAATTTTCAAAAGCCAAGCACCCACAGAGTCTCAAACTTAGTACTAGCACACCCACCAAAAATCTTTTCAAAATTCAAAAATATTTTTCTTGCGGCCATTTCCATAAAGACTTGGCAGGCAGGATTTACACTCTAATCCTAGCTCACTGTTTGCAACAGGCTTTTGCCCCCAAATGATCTCCATTTAATCCCTTTGTCCCCTCTTGATCAAACCAGACCCTTAGCACCCATCCCCTACCCCCTAGTGGCATTGCCATGCCATGCCGAGCACCATGTCACCGGCCAAACTTGCAACCACCGCAGCAGACCGTCCCCCCCTCTCTCTCGCCATGTCTACGAGCTAGCCAGTACCTCACCGCCACCCTCTGTCCCCTCCCTGAGCCAGGCCAAGCCATGGACCACCGAGGAACCACCGCGCCCAGTGCGTCTGCACCATGCCGAGCACGCGCCAGAGCGCCGTGCCCGACACGCATGCACACACCGCCCCTCGACCGCAGCCCGCGTCCACCGCTCCGCCACGACCTAGGGAGCACGCCAGACATGCCCGATTGCTGCCAAATGCACCACAGCCACCGCTCGCCGTTGAGACCGCCGCCTCTGCCGCTGAGAGCGCGCGCACCGACCGACCAAATGCGACCGTCCCTAAGCCCGCATTTACTCCATAGAGTATCACCAGGAGACCAGCCACCGTCCCCTACCTCGAGCCACGCCGCTAGCACCTTGTGCAGCCCTCGTCGGAGCCGCCCGCCCATGCCTCTCAGTCGCATCGTCGTCCTATAAATAGAGGCCACCCCTAGCCTCATTCGGCACACCACTCACCTCCCCTCACCTCACTGACCGTTCCCCACCTCTAGCCGGAGCAGCACGAGCACTTGTTCGCTGGAATTTGGCAGGAGTAGCCCGCAGCAGAGGAGGAAAGGGCGACGTCAATTTCGTCCACCCCCGGAGCCACCTCGACCGTCCCTGAGCTTGCTGTTGACCACCAGTCCATTTTCCCGCCTCGCCATCATCGCTGAAGCCCTGGTACGCCCCCTATGCACCCCCATCGAGCCGCTAGGGTTAGAGTTTCAGGCGACAGGTCCGTCGTCGACGACGAGCCCCAGCCGTTGATCCCTGTTCTAATCCAACGACCCATATCGCCCTGTATCGCTTCGTGCGTTATAAGCCTCTGACCTGTGGACCCCCCTGTCAGCTGAGCCACGCGCCGCGTAGTGTCACTAGGCCGGCCCGTTAGCTTTCCCGCGCAACCCATTTAGTTTGAATTAGGATTTTTATTTTTAGTTTAAACTTAGTTTTGTCCCCTAGTTTGAAAATCAATTCAGAGAGATTTGCAAATCCAAATGGAGTGATTCCAATTTTGTTAGAGAGCTACTAAAAACATCTACCCAAGGCCGTTGGATTTAATTCAATTAAAGTTAGAGATCTCTCCTAGTAAAAATAACAAGACAGAAGCATTTGCACCTTGCAACATTTTTATAAAATCAACCATGATAGCTTTTGAGTTGATGCCAAATCTCAATAATCACATTTCAACCTATCAATCGGAATATGTAATAATATTAAGGTTTACATGCAGTGACTTTGTACTAGTACCAAAAGAATGCTATATAGGGATTTCTAGTCACTTTAAATCATTAAATAATGAACTTAAACCAAAGTAATTATGATCCAACCCTTATATCACATTCCCACATGTTAGAATATGTGGTGATGACATGTGTCCACATGATCCCATATTTTAAGTGGTGAATATTAAATCTTAGTTAATATTTCAATGAGTAGAAATTACTTTTCTAAAATAAAAAGATTGAAACTAGTGAATAAAACTTGTGATGCTTATGATGATAATAGATCATAAAATGTGTGCCTTAGAGTGCTAATTAGACTAGTTAAGTATTGTTTGGTGATTGTGTACTTCGTATGTATTTATAGACGATAGTACCGACCAAGCTTTCGAGGAGGAGGAGTGCTACCAGGAAGAAGAAGAAGAAGAAAACTTCAACCACTGCACCAACCAAGGCAATCTAGCACTATCCAAGTTAACCCTTGCGAGTTGTACTTGCAAACAATCTTTAGCAATGCAAGCTAACCCTTGCAATCTAGTTAACCCAAGCAAAGATGCTTTAGGCATGCTTTGATTAGACCACTTTGACTAGTATTTAACTCAAGTCTTATTTTCAAGCTTTACTTCCTTTACTTTACCCAAAGTTCTTTACTTGTTTTGAAGGTAGCATAAAGAGTATAAAACTTGACCTATTTAGGTAACCTTTAGATTTCATTCTATGGCATGCGATTGATCCCATCTTTCCACCTTTGTGAACACTCTTAACTTAGTAGTGTAGAGTAGATCAAAAATTTGAGTCACTTTAGATGGGAATACTTGGTGAAAATGAATTATGAAAACCTTAGAATGAGGAGTCATTCTATTGAGATGTTTTGACATGTGTTGAGAAACACAAATGGTTTATGATAGTGAAAATGTTGAGGCATGAGCCTTAACCCTTTTATAAAACTGATGGTTGGATTCGGATGCGATACCATTCCAAATTTACCGTACAACCACATTACCTAAATTGGGTAAGGCTTAGCCGGAAGTTTATATGCATTAGTATTAGTTCCATCGTGGGAGTGGTCTGAGCTAAGGCTACCTCTCAATGTTGTCCACCTATGCAGTGCCCAAGATGACAGATGGTCATGGTTGGGAGGCCATGCTCATAGGAGAGGTATTTATACTAGGGTGTGTAAAGGAAAGGTTATGTTTGATTATCTGCATACTAAGTATGATGATTCAGGGTTATCCCTGACAGATGTATCGAATCTTGTGGTGAAAGTGTACCACGTCTACAAAGTTTCAAACTATTCAAATAGCCGTGTCCGCGGTTATGGACAGTTGGAATGGCCATATTGTTTCGTTGTCAGCTGTTTTCAAAATGACTTATGAAATGAATGATGAATATTGACTTGACCACAACAGGGTTGTGTTGGTGACACTAGCTTCCCAACTTAAGTGATTCTAGAACTTTATTTTATCTCTCTTTGCTTCTGAACTCAGCTTAGGTTTCAAACCTAACTTTATAGTTAAACTTAGAGTTAGGACTTTAACTTAGAACTATACTACTTGTTAGTGGTAGTTTGCGAGTACTTAAAGAGTACTCATGGCTTTTGTCCCTGGCTATTCTCATGGCCAGACTATGAAGGAGACTACCAAGATGATGGCCAGTAGGACGGCTATGATAACTAGGATTATCTGCCTTCATCAGCATTGCTTGTGCCCCTGAAGATGGACCCCACCGCTACGCTTATCTTTTATTTCCGCTGCTTGTTGTATTAAGACTAGATCATGAGATCCTTATTTGTGTAAGACCTAATGTATGGTTCGTAATAGATGATGTACTGTGATATCCAATCTATTATATCTCGCAAAAATGGTAATCCTCGGATTGCGATGGATGACATAACAGGCATCTGGGATTAAAAATCCGGGTGTTGACAACGAGGGAGAGATCACAGAGCCGGGGTGTGGGGATGGTGATGAGGCACTAAAGGAGAGAGAAAACACAATTAGTTTTGCGTGCATACAGTAGTATATAGTAAAGGTCCTGAAATTTACTAGTACTATTTTTGTACTACTAGTACTACTAGGTGCCTGTACCCTGTACCTCGTGTGAGGAAGCCATCACAGCTTTGCTCTCATATCACACTGTCTTTAACTCCTCTTTGCTGCTCGCTCGAGCTGCTTCTTTTCTACCGAAATATATATTCTTCCTCCCTCCGACCCAAATTAATTGACTCAGATTTGTCTACATTTGGATGTATCTAGACATATTTTAGTACTAGATACATCTGAATCTACATAAACTTGAGTCAATTAATTTGGGTCGGAGGGAGTACTTGCTTTACAGAAAATACACTCCTCTCACTTGGAAAATTGATTTTTTTCCTTTCCTCATGGTTGGAAACTCCGAGCGGCAACATTGTTACCATGCCATGATTCACACCCATTTTACGCCCAAATATGGGACCACCACAGACGGTGGGACTACAATTTACATCAAGGACCTAAAAATGAAAATAATTATATAAAGGTCCTTACATTTAGTACGAAGCCCCCCAAAATTAAGCAATGGAAATAGTCGGGTGTGGCTCCTCGAGAGAGCAGCTGATTGAGCCATACTCTTCATACTACTTTCTCTTCATTTGTTTTTGAAATATATGGCCAAATTTTGCGGCACGCAATTTCTTCGATATGGGATCATGAATCATTAGCATAAAGTATGATGTAGATATGTCCATGACCCTAGTCGTTCGGCTTGAAATGCAATAATGTTCATGTTCATTGGCAACTAATAAGCTTAAATACGTTTAAATTTTACCACTTGCTTTTAGGTATGAATTTTACACGTACAGACGGTGGAGGTACATTTTACATCAAGGACCTAAAAAAGGTAAAATTATATTGAGGTCCATACATTTTGCTCCTTCTCGAGAGAAAAGCTAATCGATCCATACTCTTCATACTACTCCCTCTTTGTTTGTTTTCCAAATATGGCCCACTCTTCACACTACTCCCTCTTTGTTTGTTTTCCAAATATGGCCCAATTTGGCGGCATGCAAATTCTTGGATATGGGATCATGAACTATTGATATAAAGTATGATTTAGATATGGCCATGACCTTGGTCGTTCGGCATGAAATCCAAGATTGTTCAGACTCATTCACAACTAAGGTTAAATATGTTTGAATTTTAGATATTTTTTTAAATAATACAGTTTTTTTAATAATTTTCACGAATAATACACAAACTGAAAGATTTATAATTCTAGCACCGTGTCGGATTTGAAAAGCCGACCAGTCCTTATCGGCTTTTGCATAGCCGACTAGGCCCTGTCTATTTTTGAAAAGCTGACTAGTCCTTGTCTGCTTTTGAAAAGCTGACTAGTCCCCCGACTCTTCACATTGCCCTATAACCTGTCGGCTTTTCAAAAGCAGACAGGGACTAATCAACTTTTCAAAAGCAGATAGGGACTAGTCAGCTATTTAAAAGCCGATAAGGAGTGGTCGACTATTGAACTGCCGACACCACGCTAGAATTACAAATCTTTCAATTCGTATATTATTCTTGGAAATTATTAAAAACGTATTATTTTTTAAAAAAATAGCTGAATTTTACCACTTGCTTTTATCTTCGAATTTTACTCGGGCGGTGGGAGTAATTTTACCGCAAGGACCTAAAAAGGAGTAAAATTACATCAAGGTCCATACTTTAGCAAGAAGCACCCTAAAATTAAGTAGGGAAAACAGTCATGTTTGGCTCCTTCTTGAGAGAGAAGGTGATCGAGCCATACTCTTCAGACTACTTCCTCTTTGTTTGTTTTCAAAATAAGGCAAAATTTGGCGGCATGGAAATTCTTGGATATGTGATCATCATCAGCATAAAGTATGATATAGATATGGCCATGACCTTGGTCATTTGTCTTGAAATCCAAGAATGTTCATACTCATCGAAACCTAATAATCTTAAATACATCTAAAAAGGTAAAATTACATCAAGGTCCATACTTTTAGCACAAAGCACCCTAAAATTAAGCAGGGAAAATAGTCGGGTTCGGCTCCTCGAGAGAGAGCAGCTGGTCGAGCCATACTCTTCATACTACTTCCTCTTTGTTTGTTTTCAAAATATGGCCCAATTTGGTGGCATGAAAATTCTTGGATATGGGATCATGAATCATCGATATAAAGTATGATGTAGATGGATATGGCCATGACCTTTAGCACAAAATAACATCGAGGTTGATACTTTTAGCACAAAGCACTCTAAAACTAAGAAGGGAAAACAATCATGTTTGACTCCTTCTTGAGAGAGAAGCTAATCGAGCCATACCCTGCATACTACTTCCTCTTGGTTTGTTTTCAAAATATCGCCAAATTTGGCGGCATGAAAATTCTAGGATATGTGATCATCATCAGCATAAAGTATGATGTAGATATGGCCATGACCTTGGTCTTTCGTTTTGAAATTCAAGAATGTTCATACCCATCGACAACAAATAATCTTAAATACGTTTAAAAAAGGTAAAATTACAAAGAGGTCCATACATTTAGCACGAAGCACCCTAAAATTAAGGAGGGAAACAGTCATGTTTTGCTCCTTCTCGTGAGAGAAGTTGATCAAGCCATAATCTTCATACTACTTCCTCTTTGTTTGTTTTCAAAATATGGCCAAATTCGGCGGCATGCAAATTCTTGGATATGGGATCACGAATCATCAACATAAAGTATAATGTAAATATGGCCATGACCTTGGTCGTTCGTCTTGATACCCAAGAATGTTCATACTCATTAACAACTAATAATCTTAAATATGTTTAAAATTTTACCACTTTCTTTTAGGTTCGAATTTTACACAGATGGTGGGAGTACAATTTACATCACGGACCTTAAAAGGGGGAAATTACATCGAGATCCTTATATTTAGCATGAAGTACCCCAAAATTAAGCAAACAAATAAAACAGTCGGGTTCGACTCATTCTCGAGAGAGCACCTGATTGAGCCATACTCTTCATTGCGCTACTTCCTATTCGTTTGTTTTCAAAATATATGGCCAAATTTGGCGGCATGCAAATTCTTGGATATGGGATCATCATCAGCATAAAGTGTGATGTTGATATGGCCATGACCTTGGTCGTTCGGCTTGAAACTCCAAGAATGTTCATACTCATTAACAACTAATAATATTAAATACGTTTAAATTTAACCACTTGCTTCAAGGTTCGAATTTTACACGAACGGTGGAAGTACATTTTACATCAAGGAACTAAAAAGGTAAAATTACATCGATGTCCATACATTTAGCACGAAGCATGTAACGCCCCAGTTTTAGCTAATATTAATTAGGGCTTTGTTTGTGCATTCATGAGCATCATATCTTAAATTGCATGCAAAAGAAATAAAAGCAAAACCATAAAACCCTAGCTATTTTCCCTCTCTCCAAATGCATTCAAAAAGGTCTTGTATTTTGAAAAGTGCCAAAATTATTGGAGCCCAAACTGAATAAGAGGGCCTCTGAGTATTTTTGTTACATTTTACAAACCTCTGGTATTTTCAAAATGTTTGGAAACAGAAAAGAGTTTGAAATATAAATGGAAAACCAAAATAGAAAAAGAAAATGTTTTAACAGGAAAAAAATAACTAGAGCGAGCAGCCCAGCCGGCCCATCTCTCCTATCCTTCTCCCTACCACTCAACACGCATCAGCTAGTAGCTCCCGCAGCCCAGCCAGGCCTAGCTCACGTACCCCTTCGCTCTCGTCATCTTCAACGACAAAGGCGAAGCTGCTTAGTGTCTGCAGCGTCGCCATTGATCTGCACTGCCCGCGCATCTCCGTCCATCACGCCCTGGAGAAGATAAGACCGCCACGAGGCCCTCCCTCTCGTCCCTATCCTCTCTTTCCCCCTAGCACTCTCCTTCTTCCTCCCCGTGAGAGCCCGAACCCTATCCTACCAGATGCGCCGGCGTCGCGCTATTTTCATGCTCCTTTCGTCCATCGGAGACCGCTATGAGCTCCACTGTGGTCTCCTTCGTCTCCGTGCAAGAGGAATCGAGCCTGGGTGCCTGCAATTGGCCGCTTCGACTGCATCTTCCTCGGCACCGACAGGCACTGTTGCCGCCATTGCCGTCTTCCACGACCTCGCCCGGCCTCTTCGAGCCCTCCTCTACAATCGTGGTGAGCTCACGGTCCTGTAGGACGTCTCTATCATCTCCCTCCTGCTCTGTGCCACCCTCCCAATGATCGCCGTCGTGTGACCCCAATGTACACCATCGCCGGCCATACTCAGGTGGCCAATAAATGGCGGCGGCGCCACCTTTCTGTTCCCCGCAGTGCTCCGGTTCTAACAAGACCAGCCGTGCCTACTGCTGTGGCCTGTGTCATCGCTGGCGACCACCGTCTGATGTGCTCACCGGCGAGCAGACGTGGCGCCGAGGTGGCGTTGAGGTGGCGCCCGTGTGGCCCTGACGTGGGCGTCGAGCAAGCTCTGCCAGCGTGGCAGCCCGACGTGGCCCCGACCCACGAGTCGGCCTCTAGGGCTAGACCCAGACCCGGTGGAAAATAACCCCCACCCCGAGCTGACGTCAGCGTGACGCAGTAATCCTATTAAATGGTTTAATTAAATCCAGAAAATGGTTCAAATCTTATAAATTCAATAAGTAATTATTTATAAGTAAAATACAAATAATATATCAAAATGTTCAGAAAAATGAGATCATTACAATAGACTCATAATCATGCATTGTTCAACAACTTTAATTACAAGTTTAATAAGAAGCACATTTGAACCCCGTAGGTGATTCAGGGGTCTCCCCTGTATTAGGTTTGCACCCCTCGGATGCCGCTTAAACTGCCAAGCATGCCCTAGGGTTTCTTTTCAATACAATTTAACTTGTCATATCAGCATTCTTGCTTGAGCATTGCATTGATGACATGTGTTGATTGTTGTTTCCCCTTTCTTTCCGGTGTTTGGTTCTTTCCGGTAGAATACGATATCGAGATCGAGATCGAAGACCGAGATCAACACCATCGAAGATCGACGAATAATACTTGACCAACTGTAATCAAGTCAAGTACAAGGCTTCCTAAGATCTATTTTTGGGTATCAACAAACAAGGCAAGCATAGCCCCACCATTATACAATCCTATGATTTTGAAAGCATTTCATTGTTGCCATTTTGCATACGATTCTACTGTGGTCTTTTATCGATAGATAGTATCCTATCTGTTGCATTACTCCCTTTGAGCTCATATTACCCGATACACTTATCCTAGCATAACTAGGTTTGGCTTGTATGCATTTTTAGAGCGTATATATGTGTCTTGCTTAGCCATGCTTAGCTGTCAGTGCTGGTTCATCCAGATGATGTACCAGATGCAGAGAATCTAGTATGATAGGAGAACGTGATGAAATGAGATCATTGGTAAAGGTTAAACATCACTAGTAGAAAGAGGGCCTTTGGTCCAGCGCCCAAATTCCATTGGTCCCGGTTCGTTTCCGTAATCGGGACCAATGCCAGACACTGATCCCGGTTCATGCCGCCAGGGAATTGGTCCCGGTTCATCTGTAAGCATTGGTCTCGGTTTGTGGCACGAACCGGGACCAATGCCCCCGCGACGCACACGTGGCGCTTTGCGAGGCATTGGTCCTGGTTCATGCCACCAACCGGGACCAAAAACCTCGTGACGGTCAGCAGTCCAGGACAATTAATGTAAATTAATTCGAGACAGAAATTAATTTGAGGCAGAAATTAATTCGAGGTAGAAATTGAATTGATCACTATTTTTGAACAAATCTTTCACGAATTAATCGAGACAAAGGTCTAAATTGAGACATTTTATTATTCGACCACAAATTTTTCCATACAAATAAAGATGCGACTTTATAAATTCCTAGTCGACAACACTTCCGCTGCCACTGTCCTCCGAGCCATTGTCCTTCGTGTCGCCGGCTTCCTCGTCGTCGTCGGACGAAATCTCCACGATTTCGGCGTTGTTCGGGAGACGGAGCTCGTCTGCGTGCATAGAGGCATCGATGGCGGTGTAGATGGTCCGTCCAGGGACAGACCAGAACATCTCTCGCCCTTCTTGGTTGCGGCGATTTGGGTGCACCAAGCGCCCGTCCACGAAATGGTTGCCAGGCTTGGCCTTCCGCTCCTTCTTGAACAGCCGGGGCCAATACTCGCTGCCCGCCGCATAATGGGGCAACGCCCTAATGCACACGGGCAGTTGGCGGCGACGCTCCGTGATGACGTACTCCATCTCGTATCCGCGGGGGTTGAGGAGCGGAGCCACCGGCACACCCCCCTCGCTGATGCGAAATCCGGCGGGAAGGGTCGCGCGCGGCGGCGCGAGGATGCCGTAGATCGCAAACTACGCCACCTCATAGTGGTTGAGCGTGGGCACCTCCATGACGGCACGGTGGAGATTGGAGAGGGAGGGGAGGCGAGACGACGGTGCGGTGGAGAGGCGATTGCTAAAGTGGTGGGGTGGAGAGGGACTGCAGAGAGACAGAGGCGATGGCGAAAGCGAGCGTTGTGGCCTCATATTTATGCACGGGGACGACGAAGTGACGGGGGCATTGGTCCCGGTTATTGCCACGAACCGGGACCAATGCCCCTCTCGCGTGACACGTGGCAGCCCAACAGCGCGCCCCCCACCGAAGTCATTGGTCCCGGGTCGTGCCATTAACCGGGACCAATGACTTGGGTGGGGTGCGAGCTGCTGGGCCGCCACGTGTCGCGCGGGAGGGGATTTGGTCCTGGTTCGTGGCAATAACCGGGACCAAAAACCCTCCCCTGGCTATATATAAGCCCAGCCCTTTGTCCACCAAATTTTGCTGGATTGTGTGTGAGGTGTGGGTGCTAGCTTTTTTTTTCTTTGATTGCACACAAGGTGTTCGACGAAATGTCCAAGCCACACTTTAGTTCGCACAACACGGTATCCTTGGCTGAGGTTAGCAACCTTATCTTCTTTATCTATAACTAATACAAAAATATTGCATCTGTCCATGTAGGGTGGTCATTTTACTATTCACGATGTTATTGTAATGGTTAATTATCATGACACAGATCGATGCACGGATGCAATGGATGTATGGCGACCGATGCCATTCCGATTTTATTGCAGGCCTCCATAAATTTATCGATTTGTCTAAGGCAAACAAAGTGGATAATTTTATGCCTTGTCCCCGTGTCGACTGTCGGAACGTGGCGGAGCACTCTGCCCCGAGAATCCTTCAAAGCCATTTGCTTTTGAGAGGTTTCATGCCCGAATATTATTGTTGGGCCATGCACGGAGAAAGAGGGGTTAGGCTGGAAGAAAATGAAGAAGAGGAGGATGATGACAGCTATCCTATGTCCCCTGAAGAATACAGTGATACTGCAATGGAAGACAATGAAGAAGAGGGAGGCGGCAAAGAAGAAGAACAACGGGTATCGGATGAGCCCGCTGATGGTCTTGGTCGGGTCATTTCTGATGCGAAGCAATAATCTGATACAGAAAGGGAGAAGCTTAAGTTGGAGGCCATGCAAAAGGATCACAAAAAGTTGTTGTACCCAAATTGCGAAGATGGCAGCACAAAGCTTGGTACCACACTTGAACTGCTGAAATGGAAGGCAGAGACTGGCTTATCTGACAAGGGATTTGAGAAGTTACTGAAAATAATGAAGCCGAAGCTTCCAAAGGATAACGAGCTGCCCGAGACAACGTACGAAGCAAAGAAGACTATCTTCCCTCTAGGATTAGATGTGGAGAAGATACATACATGCATTAATGACTGCATCCTATACCGCGGTGAGAAGTACGAGAATATGGATAAATGCCCGGTATGCAATGCATGTTGATACAAGATCAGACAAGATGACCCTGGTGATGTTGAGGGCGATGACGAGCCCTCCAGGAAGAGGGTTCCTGCTAAGGTTATGTGGTATGCTCCCATAATACCACGGTTGAAACGTCTGTTCAGATATAAAGAGCATGCCAGGTTGTTGCGATGGTACAAAGAAGAGTGTAAGAAAGACGGGAAACTGAGACACCCCACCGATGGGTCGCAGTGGAGAAACATCGAGAGAAAGTACTCGAACTTTGCAGGTGACGCGAGGAACTTATGGTTTGGTCTAAGTATAGACGTCATGAATCCTTTTGGGGAGCAGAGCTATAGTCACAGCACCTGGACAGTGACTCTATGTATCTACAACCTTCCTCCTTGGTTGTGCATGAAGCGGAAGTTCATTATGATGCCAGTGCTCATCCAAGGACCGAAGCAACCCATCAACGATATTGATGTGTACCTAAGGCCATTAGTCGATGAACTTTTGCAGTTGTGGGCAGAACTAGGTGTAAAGGTGTGGGATGAGCACAAACAGGAGCCATTTGACCTACGAGTGTTGTTGTTCGTAACCATCAATGATTGGCCTGCTCTTAGTAACATTTCAGGACAGTCAAACAAGGGATACAATGCATGCACGCACTGTTTAGATAATACTAAAGGTACATATTTGGAAAAATGTAAGAAGGTTGTGTACCTGGGGTGTCGTAAATTTCTTCTGACAAATCATCAAGTAAGAAAGAAAGGCAAGAATTTCAATGGTGAGGCAGATTACCGGAAGAAGCCTAAGCTCCCTAAAGGTGCTGATGTATTTGGTATGGTGAAGGACCTAGAAGTAATCTTTGGAAAGGGTCCTAGCGGTCAATCTGTTCCGAAAGACCCCATTACCGGACACACGGCCATGTGGAAAATGAAATCTATATTTTGGGAGCATGAGTATTGGAAAGACCTAGAGGTCCGTTCTTCAATAGACATGATGCATGTGATGAAGAATCTTTGCGTGAACCTGCTAGGCTTCCTGGGCGTGTATGGGAAGACAAAAGAGACACCAGAAGCACGGGAGGACCAGCAACGTATCAAAGACCCACACAACAAGCATACTGATAAAGGACGTAAATACTTAAGTAGCTACGCTCTTACCAAAGTAGAGAAGGAAATCTTTTTTGAAGTCCTTTACAGTATCAAGGTCCCGGCTGGCTTCTTGTCAAATATAAAGGGAATAATAAATATGGTAGAGAAAATTTGAGAACCTGAAGTCTCATGATTGCCACGTGATTATGACACAGTTGCTTCCGGTTGCATTGAGAGGGCTTCTACCGGAAAATGTTCGATTAGCCATTGTGAAGCTATGTGCATTGCTCAATGCAATATCTCAGAAGGTAATCGATCGAGAAAGTATGGAAAGGCTATAGAAGGATGTGGTCCAATGTCTTGTCAGTTTTGAGTTGGTGTTCCCCCTGTCCTTCTTCAATATTATGATGCATCTCTTAGTTCACCTAGTCGAAGAGATTTACATTCTCGGTCCTGTATTTCTGCACAATATGTTCCCCTTCGAGAGGTTCATGGGAGTCTTAAAGAAATATGTTCGTAACCGTGCTAGGCCAGAAGGAAGCATCTCCAAGGGCTATGGAACAGAGGAGGTCATTGGGTTCTGTGTAGACTTTCTGCCTGACCTTAAGCCAATTGGTGTTCCTGAATCACGGTATGAGGGGAGACTGAGTGGAAAAGGCACGCTAGGAAAGAAAGCAATGATATTTAGGGATGGACATTCTTTGAATCAAGCACACTACATAGTTTTCCAAAGTTCTACCTTCGTGGCTCCGTATATCGAGGAACGCATGAATGTTGTACGCTCCAAGTTCCCAGGGAAGGATGACTACTGGATTAAAAAAAATCACATGAAAACTTTCGGCACTTGGTTGCAATTACATCTCATGAATGACACTACTATTGGAGATCAGCTCTACTTGTTGGTCGCGACACCATCTGCGACTGTATTGACTTTCCAAGGGTACGAGATAAATGGGAATACATTTTCCACGATTTCCCAAGATAAAAAGAGCACCAACCAAAACAGTGGTGTCCACTTTGATGCAACATGCGAGAATGGGAAAAAGGACACATACTATGGTTACATAGAGGAGATATGGGAACTTGACTATGGACCTACTTTTAAGGTCCCATTGTTTCGGTGCAGTTGGGTCAACATGAATGGAGAAGGGGTAAAGGTAGACCAGCTGTACGGAATGACAACAGTGGATCTCAAGAATCTTGGTTACAGAGACGAACCATTCGTCCTAGCCAATGATGTGGCTCAGGTTTTTTATGTGAAGGACATGTCCTCTAGACCGACAAAAAGAAAAAATAAGGAAACGAATACATCTGACGATGAGCCCAGGCATCACATAGTTCTTTCAGGGAAAAGAAACATCGCGGGAGTCAAGGACAAGACAAACATGTCAGCAGATTATGATAAGTTTGATGAAATTCCGCCCTTCACCGTGAAAACTGACCCAAGCATCCCTTTAAGCAAAGAAGATGCTCCATGGTTATGGCCTAAGAAGCGATCATAGGCAAGGGATCGACATACGCGACGAAGGATTCATATCCTAAACCCTAAACCCTATGTAAATCTATCTAATGTATGGAAACTTTATGTGATGTATGGAAACTTTATGTGATGTATCGAAACTTTATGTAATGGAGTCTTTCACGGGCTTGCAGGGAAATTTTTCCGAGGTGGAGCTTCAGAAGATGCCGTAGGGCGTGTGCACCAACGACATCTTCGAGAAGCTCCGCCACGGGAGATTTCTCAACCCTTTCCCCAACACTGTTAGAGGAGATGGAGTCTTTCAAGGGCTTGCATGGAAATTTTTGCAAGGCGGAGCTTCCAAAGATGCCGTAGGGCGTGTGCACCAATGACATCTTCGGGAAGCTCCGCCACGGGAGATTTCTCAACCCTTTCCCCAACACTGTTAGAGGAGATGGAGTCTTTCACGGGCTTGCAGGGACATTTTTCCGAGGCGGAGCTTCCGAAGATGTCGTAGGGCATGCGCACCAATGACATCTTCGAGAAGCTCCGCCACGGGATATTTCTCAAACCTTCCCCCAACACTGTTAGAGGAGATGGAGTCTTTCACGGGCTTGCAGGAAAAAAATTCCGAGGCGGAGCTTCCGAAGATGCCGTAGGGCATGCGCACCAACGACATCTTCGAGAAGCTCCGCCACGGGAGATTTCTCAACCCTTTCCCCAACACTGTTAGAGGAGATGGAGTCTTTCACGGGCTTGCAGGGAAATTTTTCTAAGGCGGAGCTTCCGAAGATGCCGTAGGGCGTTTACACCAACGACATCTTCGAGAAGCTCTGCCACGGGAGATTTCCCAACCCTCCATCCATGGGGATGAAACTCTCTCTACCTATGTTGGCTTGTTGAGCTGCTTGCCATGGCGTATCGATGATCCTTTTATAGGCACGACGCCGCTTCTACTTTGTCTTGTTCCTCCAACAGGGCATCGTGCGCTACATGCTTTATCTCATCGAGCAGTGCGTCCACCCACACGTCCTTATCCCGCCGACAGCTTTAGTCTCGGTTGCACCTACCAGCCGGGACTAAAGGTTACCCACGCGTCCTTATCCCACCGACAGCTTTAGTCTCGGTTGCACCCACCAGCCGGGACTAAAGGTTACCCACGCATCCTTATCCCACCGACAGCTTTAGTCTCGGTTGCACCCACCAGCCGGGACTAAAGGTTACACATGCATCCTTATCCCACCGGCATCTTTAGTCTCGGTTGCACCCACCAACTAGGACTAAAGGTTACCCACGTCCTTATCCCACCTGCAACATCGTAAGTCATCCCAAGAGGCACATGTGTGCACAATATGGGCACATTATCACAAACTATGCCCTGATTCTAGCCATAACATTGGTGGTTTGACCTAAATGCCATGAAACCTCAAACATGATAGGTCACTTTGTGAAGGCCTTTTTATGATGTTTGCAACATTTCAATTTCAATATTTTACCTTGCAACTGTGACACATAATATGACACCACGCGAAGGTTTCACATTGTTTGGATCATTTTTGAATTTCTTATGCCCGTTTCAAACTATATTCAAAACGGCGGGCATGAAGCTTCTTAGCCCGGGGCTGAGCCTCGCTGAACTTGAAGTGGATCTCTGATGAAATAGCATGTTGTGAACCTATAAATGATTTTTTTTAAAAATTCACAAGCATTATATCATGTACTTGTAGTTCAAATCTTGGCAACCTAATACCGATTCAGCAGGAATTTGTCTTTTTCATGAGGCATGGACAGAAAGGTTCCAGATACACCGGTTGGGAAATTGTCCATATAAGGTGGTATAGTATTTTTGAAAAATGGTTTGGTACCAATGCCAAACTTTAATTTGGTGGTTGCTTCACAGAACACCCCGATTTCGGCACCTAAAAAATGGAAATTGGTTTTTTCGTGCGTCGAAAGGGAAAACTTCCTCCTGCAACATCGTAAGCCATCCCAAGATGCACATGTGTGCACAATATGGGCACATTATCACAAACTATGCCCTGGTTCTAGCCATAACATTGGTGGTTTGACCTAAATGCCATGAAACCTCGAACATGATAGGTCATTTTGTTAAGGATTTTTTATCATGTTTGCAATTTTTCAATTTCAATATTTTTCCTTGCAACTTTGACACATAATATGACACCATAGGAAGGTTTCACATTGTTTGGATCATTTTTGAATTTCTTATGCCCGTTTCAAACTATATTCAGAACGCCAGGCATGAAGCTTCTTAGCCCGGGGCCGAGCCTCGCTGAACTTGAAGTGGATCTCTGATGAAATAGCATGTTGTGAACCTATAAATGATTTTTTTTTAAAATTCAGAAGCATTATATCATGAACTTGTAGTTCAAATCTTGGCAACCTCCTACCGATTCGGCAGGAATTTGTCTTTTTGATGAGGGATGAACAGAAAGGTTCTAGATACACCTGTTGGGAAGTTATCCATATAAGGTGGTATAGTATTTTTGAAGAATGGTTTGGTACCAATGCCAAACTTTAATTTGGTGGTTGCTTCACAGAACACCCCGATTTCGGCACCTCAAAAATTGAAATTGGCTTTTTCGTGCGTTGAAAGGGAAAACATCCTCCTGCAACATCGTAAGCCATCCCAAGATGCACGTGTGTGCACAATATGGGCACATTATCACAAACTATGCCCTGATTCTAGCCATAACATTGTTGGTTTGACCTAAATGCCATGAAACATCGAACATGATAGGTCATTTTGTGAAGGATTTTTTATGATGTTCGCAATTTTTCAGGTTCAATATTTTTCCTTGCAACTGTGACACATAATATGACACCACGCAAAGGTTTCACATTGTTTGGATCATTTTTGAATTTCTTATGCCCGTTTCATACTATATTCCAAACGGCGACCATGAAGCTTCTTAGCCCGGGGCTGAGCCTCGCTGAACTTGAAGTGGATCTCTGATGAAATAGCATGTTGTGAACCTATAAATGACTTTTTTTAAAATTCACAAGCATTATATCATGTACTTGTAGTTCAAATCTTGAAAAGTTTTTTAAAATTCCAAATTATGCAATAAATATTTTGTTAATGCAATTTTAATTGTAAATAGTACAATTGTATAGTCAAATAAAAATATTTGAAAACAGAAAATGGTTTTTGATTAGTTATTTAAATTGAAGCACTTTTCCTGCTAAAAGTTTTTTAAAATTCGAAATTATGCAATAAATATTTTGTTAATGCAATTTTAATTGAAAATAGTAAAATTGTATAGTCCAAATAAAAATATTTGAAAACAGAAAATGGTTTTTTGTGATTAGTTATTTAAATTGAAGCACTTTTCCTGTTAAATGTTTTTTGAAATTCCAAATTATGCAATAAATATTTTGTTAATGCAATATTAATTGAAAATAGTAAAATTGTATAGTCCAAATAAAAATATTTGAAAACAGAAAATGGTTTTGGATTAGTTATTTAAATTGAAGCACTTTTCCTGTTAAAAGTTTTTTGAAATTCCAAATAAATAATCAGCTTAAATTGAAACATCTTATTAATTAAAGAAGAAACAAATTTGAAAATGGCGGGAAGACCAAAATGTTTGCCAAAATCGGAAAAACGGGTCAACGATCCCGGTTCGTCCCACGAACCGGGACCGATGATCCTGGATGCACGCGCTGCCATTAACATGCCTTTGGTCCCAGTTGTTGGCACGAGCCGGGACCGTTGATCCTTTGGTCCCGGGTGGTGGGACCAACCAGGACCAAAGGCCGTGCACGTGGCAGCACGGCAACGCTCGTGCCCCAGACCTTTGGTCCCGGTTGGTGGCATGAACCGGGACCGCTGGTCCTTTGGTCCCGGTTATTGGGATGACCCGGGACCAATAGTTTGTTTAGTTAACAGCCCCGGCCTTCCTCCTCCCCAACTCCCCCAATTCACAGAGCACATCGACGCGCGGCTAAGGAAAATTTGCGGCAGAGGAAAATCATGCTGGCAGGCTGTCCAAATCCAGAGCGACCGCTTCACGTCGTCAACACCCGTTGCTGAGCGCCACTATCCGCCGCCGCGAGTAGGCAAGGAAGCTCCGCCTCGCTGCAATCGACCCCACCTTCGCCGACTCTGGCCGCCGCGTTCTCCACTGATTTCGGTAGCGCCCGGCCTCCTCCGGCCTCGCCGCACCCTCCATCGGCCTCCTGGTGAGCCACTGGTGCTCCAGCACCACTCCTACGTCTCCCTCCCTCACTGTATCTTCCTCCCCACGAGCACCTGTCGCCGCCGGCCGCCGGCCACCGTCAAACAGCTTGCTCCGGCGCACCTCCTGTAGCGGCGCCGCCCGTTTTAGGTAGCCTGCATCGCGCTGGTTCAAACCGGGACAGTGGCGTCACCCCACACGCTTCTCTCTGCTGTCTTCCACCACCGCCTGGCAGTTCGCCGGTGAGCCTACGTGGCGCCACAGTGGTGTCAACGTGGGCGCTGACCAAGCCCCGCCAGCGTGGCATCTGAGGTGGCTTGGGTCCCCCGCGTCAGTCTTATTGGCTAGTTTAGCCGTGGAGAAAAAAAAACCCCACCCCGAGCTGATGTCATAATGACACAGTAAAAGTTTAATATTTGTTTAAATAATTTCAAAAAAGAGTTTAATCTTATAAATTCAATAACTAATTATTTCTAAGTCAAAAAATATGTATAATATATCAAAATGTTCAGAAAAATGAGATCTACACAATAGACTCATAATCATGCATTGTTCAACAACTTTAATTACAAGTTTAATAAGAGATTGAAATCAACCCCTCGTAGGTGATTTCGGGGTCTCTCCTGTACTAGGGTTTGGATGTAGCATCCCAATTGTCTAACAATTATAATGCTACTTGTTCTAGTAAAATATTGGCTACTTCCTATATACAATTGTTGCATCATAATTATATCATGCTCATGTCATCATGCCACCTTGCATTTGAGCATCATATAAAATCCTGTTTCTTTGGTTCTTCTCTCATATGCATTATTATTTGTATTTGCCTCTTGATATTGTATTTGGTTGTTGATATATTGTTTAATGCCCAAGTTGAGTTGGGGGCATATCTTTTATTCAACTCTGTCACCTTTCTTTTCCACCACTTTATAATTCCACCATCCTACTAGTCCATGAGCTTGCAATTCTTTTTATTTTGATTTTATCCTAGCTCATGTGGTGGGGTGGATCTAATTCTACTTATCTTTTGCTTGGCCTTTATTTCCACTTCTTGGGAATGAATAAGAATAATGCCATATCATTATTATTGTTTTCACAAAATTAATCATGGCACTTATTATTTTTGCATGGGCCATGGAACCTTAACCACCACCTTTTACTCCATTGGTTTTTCCTTTGATGTAATGGATCCTATATTTGTGGACCATCTCCTACCATTCCACCATCCCCATATTCTCATCCATATCTTTTTCTTTTATTTTATTTTCTCCATGCATGATCATATGAGGCTTACTCTTTCTATCTCTTTCTCTCTCTTTTTCTTGGGTTCTTCTCCACCTTAGCTTATGCTAGATCAAGCCCCTCTTTTCCTCTTGGTTTGGTCTCATAAAGAAAATTCAAAACCTAAACTCTAATAAAAGCCTAACCTATCTTCCTCTCTCTAATTTTCTTCTAACCCTAATTCTACACAAAACACTAAACCCTAAACCTCCTCTCCCTCTATCTCTCTAACATGCTGGTCCCACCTGGCCGCTCTCTCCCTGCCCACACCCCAGCCACCACTACCCTACCCTAACTCTCAAAAACCCTAACCCGAGCTACCCCATCTAACCTAGCCAAGTGCACCCGAGCCCCTCCCCTCTTCCTCTCTTTCTCTCTGCCGTGTGGGCCTAGCTGCACCACCACACCGTCCCCACCTGCAGCCTCCCCTCTGCCGCTGCCCTGCCCCAGGACGAGCCCCAGCTCGCCCACGTGCTCGAGGAGAAAAGGGAAAGGGCCGAAGCCACTTTACCCTGAGCCGCTCCCACACGGCAACCCTCCTTCCTCTCCCTCCCTTTCTCCTCCTCTCACACGCCTTCTGCATCGCCAGATCCACCCCAAGCTCTGCCGCGCCTTCCCCTTCTTCCTCTCCGGCGCCCAGCTCCTGCCGCCAGTCTCCGTCGTCTACCGCGACGCCCCTCCGTTCTAGCCGGCGAACTCGTCGTGGAAGAGGCCGAGGAGATCAAGGACAGCCCACTGCATCACCCTGTGCACGCCGTCGCGAAGGACGAAGCCCCCAGGACCGCTAGATCCTCGCCGCTCCCCGAAACCCTAGATCGCCGGAGCGCCAGCCTTGTCCACGATCCGCTGCACCCCTTCCCGTTCTGACACCGGCAACCTCCCCGCGGTAAGCTCCTCCACCTCCTAGACAACCTCCTCTCCGCCGTAAAGCTCTAGCGCCGCCGCTCTTTCCGCCGAACGGTCTCAGTGCGCCGTCGCTCGCCGTTGTCTGCACGTGGTACGCGCCGCATAGCGCCATAACTAGGCCGCGCCTACCGTCCTAACAACTCCCCTAGCCTACCGCACTGGTTACGCCTCTCTGCGCGCGTGCTCCGCGTCGCGGGATCGAGTCCCCGTCTTGCCGCTCTACACTGCGCGCTGATTTTCCGTCAGACCGAGGAGAACGAAGTACAGTACCGGGCCGTGGTCGATTTACAGTTAGCCCCCTCTTTTTAACGCGCGCTCAACCCGCGCTCCTCGCTAGCCCCACCTGTCAGCCACCATGACCTTCTTCCAGAAAACCCCTCAGTCTTTTCTTATCCTAACCCGCTCTCCCGAACGGCCCACCCGGCAGTCTCTGTGACTCCGATCGCTGTCACGTGGGCCGAAGCCGCTGGCCCCGCCTGTCAGCCTCAGTGGCTAGCTAAGCCCGCGGTGGAAAAGAGTTTTCCGCGCGCGTGTGCCTCGCCAGCCGCTGGCCCACCCGTCAGTGGCTGTGGCTGGTTCGGGCTGAGTAACAAAAGTCTGCCCTGTTGACTGTTTTAGTTTAATCTTTTTGAAATTGATTTAAATTGAAATTCAAATCAGATTTAAATAATTTTTAAAATACAAATCCAAATAATACAAATAATATATGTTTTGGAATCAGAAAAACGTGAGGAATTCAAATATGCCAATCAAAATAATGTTTGAACACTTTAATTTTCGCTTCAACTGAGTGCCAGGCAAGCACTACCACATGCATGCATACATACAGTACCTATTGCCTCTCTCTTATTCTTGCATCATTGAATCGCGATTGCATTAAATTGAATCTCAAGTACTGCATGGCCTTTACTATTAAACCCCACCAAAGCTTGTTCCTCCATCCCATGAGCCATTACTACAGGAGTTGTTTGAGCCATGCGAGTCGTAGAAAAGCATGTGTAGGGTATGTGAGTGTCTAATGAATAACGAGGTACTAAACAACTTAACCTGAGTAGTAATGGGATAACTAATGAAAGAGGCACCGGTGAGCAATATCTGCTATTTGGTTTTTCATGCTCACTTGTGTCCCGTAGGACCCCGAGTACTTGATTCCTGTTCCTTGACTATTCGCACTATCCACATCCGGGAGGCCTTATGGACCCCCCTGAGCCAGAGCTTGATCCATTCTTATTTCTTGGGGCCACAAATAGTTTGGGGCTTTATTACTATCCTATACTTATGCCATGTTACTGCTTTATTTAAGATTGTGCGAGGAGCACCTGTACTGTTTTGGATCGTGACACGTTTTCCCTGTATCGACAAGCCCAGTCACATTTTCGGGTTCCCAGTCGTTTACCGCCGTCCACACAAACCTTGGGTCCGTCTCGGAGCCGGCCAACTTCGTTGCGGGTAGCTTAATGGGGTGGCCCCCTGAAATATTTCTAAATCCTGTGATTGCTTTGTCGTGAATGCTTCGTTGGGTTTTGAGTTGGTTTTTCTGAGGTTGATTGAGTGTGTGTTGCTATTCGTGCACCCCTGCAGGGTAAATCTTTCTGAAAGCCGTGTCCGTGGTTATGGACGACTTGGAGCACAGTTTCTCGATCATAGCCAAGTATAACTAAAGTACCGCTTTTAAATTGACTAACTACTTGACTACTAAATAGTGCAATACTCATGGAATGGTTAATAAAACTGCCAACGGATGATGGGGGTTGTTCGTTCGCTTCCTCGTTGGTAAGTGAGGAGGAGGATGGATCTGTTAATTATACTGTTATAACTGTTGTTCTTAATTCACGGACATCCGTCTATCATTGGTTAGGCGGATGGTTAGCGAGTATCTGTAGAATTGTTAGGTATTATCTTTTGCTGCAATTGCGTCACCCCAGGTTGTGTCCCCTTTAGCGGCATAAAGACTTCTTGAGTACCCCTAGGGTCTCACACGATAAATTGTTTGATTCAGATGAACAGGTGTACCCGCAAGATGGATACTAGGTGGAAGAGACAGATGATGTTGGCAACGATCGTTCGGTGTAGAGATTCTGGGAACGGGGATCCGTGAGATCTGTGGGCGGGATGTGTTTATTTATGGGGCATCTTATGCCGATTTGCTTCTTATCCGTACTCGGATCTTGTTTTCCGCTTCCACCTGATACTCTCATGTTTGTTGTATGAGGAGCTATCCTAAATTATTATCTCTATCTAGGATATTTGAATCTTGCCGTATGGCGTTGCAATATTTCTATTTCTTTTAGATGGAATGGCTCTGAGGACTGTTGTATGTGGCTTGCATACATACTCATTTGTGTATGTAGTTGATCCCTTCGCCTGCCGATTACGCCGCTCGTTCTTGTCCCGATGTCTGAAAGTGGTTAGGACGGCCGAAAGGTCTACCGTGAGTGGACCTGGGCCCCACCGTACTATTTTAACTACTTTCGTTCATCCAGGCATGTAACTAAGAGCGTAATTGACCGAGGTAGTTACATTGGACCCTTCGGATCCCACTTAAATTGCCAAGCATGCCTTAGGGTTAAATTTCAACTATGTTTAACTTGTCATATCATTATCGATGCCATGTGTTGATTGTTTAACTTGCAGATACTATGGATCCAACACACCAGGAAAACATCCTCCAAGGGATGATCTGCGAAAATGAAGATATCGATATTGATGTCACGAGTGAGTTGCTAAACGATTCTGGTCAGGGAGATGAGTCTCTCAACCGATCAGACGGCTCCGGTGAGGTAGAAGCCGAAGCTTGGGACAGGGGAGAAGCCGATAAGGAAGAAGGCGACGGCTCCGGCGGAACCTTAAATCTCGCAAACACCGGCGAGGTGTATATATGTATTTTTATAATTAAAATGCTGCTATTTATATATATACATGCATATATTAACACTCTTTCTTCTTTTAGCCCTCCGGATCGAGAACTTCTTCCGTAAGAACGAAACGAGGCCCAACAAAAAAGTTGGATGACACTGTGAGGTATAGGATCGACGTGGTCGGTGTAGATGGCGAACCGCAAGCTCCCGTCGATGTCGCAAGAAAATTTGTCAAGCAATGTGGAGTTCTTGTGAGGGACTACATCCCGATCACCGTTCAAGAGTGGAATCGGCCAAGCGGCGGTGGAGTCCCGTATGTCGGCGACAACGCCAAAGATAAGCTTTTTGACAAGCTCATGACTAATTTCCTCCTACCGGAACCAGATGAGGAGGAGAGAGCAAGAAGGGAGCTTGTGCAAAGAGTCGAGAAGTTTGCTCTCAGCAAGATGGCCGATGCATTCAAGAACTGGAAGAAGAAACTGTACAATAACTTTGTCAAGGTAGAGAAGACTCCGAATTTCAATGAAGCTGGCTATGCTAAGTTAAGACACCAGTGGGAGGATTTTATGAAGTACAAGACATCGGAGAAAGCTAAGGAAAGGTCTAGAATAAATACGGAGAACGCTGCTAAGAAACTGTACCATCATAACATGGGGCCTGCTGGCTACGCCGGTTGCATGCCTAAGTGGGATGCACTTGAGGTCAATTACATAGCTGCCGGGATCAGACCAGAGCCCGCAACATGGACACCACGGGCGAGAAACTGGTTTTACGGCCATGGGGGCACGTTGGACAAAGAAGGGAGGGTAATATATAATCAGAAACACAAAGATGATCCCCTACTGCCCATCAACAATATTAGAAATGCAGTAGATGATGTTGCAGCGGGACGGTTCATTCCTGATAGAGAGAACAACGAGCTCACACGGGTCATTAAAAATATTGAACATGACGGACGAGCATGAGGCACACCAGGCTCCAAGCCGTGGAAGGTTGCCTTCCCCCCCGGAAATGAAGAGATATCCCGATAAAGGCCATCTGAGGAGAAAGGAAAGGGAGGCAGCTGAGAAAGCGGCCACTGCAGACCGGCTGCGTAATGTAGAAGAAGCATTAAAGCGGCACCAGGATCAACTCGACAGACTTAGCCAACAAGGTACTAGCAGCCAATCTCAGTGGCACGTGGTAGAAGCTGCATTCGAGGGTACCGGCGCCCTATCGAATAAGAAAAGCAGCGTCGCTTCCACACAGCTCCATGATGTTGATGATGATGCACCGATGACATCCCCTCCTAAACGCTACCCAGTGGATGATATCACGGAGACAATAGCTTGTGAGCTAAAGGTGCAGGTTATGAACTTAAGGGTGATGGCGGCAGTCGGCATGGCGGTACCAACTGCGCCTAACCCAACTTGGCATTGCAGACCGGTTCCAAAAGGGTACGCTGTCGTCACGGTGGATGAGGTGAAGGAAGATTTTGAGGACCTCAAGCTAGACCACCCTGCAGGGGAAGATATGGAGCTGACTCAACTAGGAGAAGCCAAAGGGGGGACTATTCTATGATTAAAGGAGCGCATCATGCTTCCAAATTATGTGCCGCCAAGGCCACCCACTCCTCAGAGCAGCAATCCACCTTCGCCGCCACCTCACCATTCTCCAGCGCAACCGTCGCCTTCACCGCCTCACCACTCAGCGCAACCGTCTCCATCACCGCCTCAGTCGTCTTCGCCGTCGCCTCAGCCGTCTCCATCCCCTGAGCCTTAGAGACAAAAGCGGAAGTATACTAAGGGGGGCAGCACCACCAGCAGCAGCAAGAGCATGTTCCGATCACCGAAACGTAAGCAATCGCCCCTCCCAAGAGTAGACAGATGAGGAAACTGATGCGGCCGCAGCTGGCCATTATGAAAAGTGGAAGATTGACATGGCTAACAAGAAAAAGGCGATAGATCCACAGACTATAATCGCTCTATTACCAAGTCGGCTGAGGCAAAAGAGCGGAGAGTCAGGAAAGAAGTTGCCTAGCTCGGACAACAAAAAAATCAATCGATCGAACCGCTCAAAGTGTACGATACCAATGAGTGGATGATCCAGGAGCGGCATGATCCGAACATTGATCCGGAGTTTGTTCGAATGTACGGAGAAAAAGCCCAAATATATGGACTGTCTATTACTGAGTACATGAGCCGTATGCATGAGTTCGAGGGGTACCAAGAAACAACATACGTGTACCAGTACGGGGCTCCTCTCGTTAAACCTGAGTTAGTCAAAGATCTACCAACAAAAATGCGAAGATTGCATAACTGGTACATCCAAGCCTCTGCTGATTCCAAAAACTAGATCTATGTTGCATATAAAAACCACCATTACGGTCATGGAGATGGCTTCCTACTGATTGGATTTTAGAATTATTTCAGTTTTACCAACAAGTCGCCCTCGACAAAACTATCGTCAGTGCCTATTGTTTGTAAGTATTATTAATTTCTGTAATTAAGTCTTTCTAGCTCAGCTCATTCGTTGCTTGTATAATCTTACTAATCACTATACTAATTATATATGCAGAATGAAGATTCTAGAATGCAACAAAGGACAAATCTATGACCTTGGGTTTGTTGACTGTAATTCCATTCATGAAGTTACTCTAAAAACAAATCCCAAAGAGACAGAGGATAACTTGTTCCAAGCGTTGAAGTATTTCAGCAACAGAAGGGAAATACTGTTTCCTTACAATGCTGCATGAGTGTTACTGTCTTGTACACATTCTATTTTCGATTACTCGATGTTAAGCGTATAATTGACTCGTGTTATATTTTGTTAGTGTGTCAAGCTTCCACTATATTCTCTTAATCATTTATGTTGACACCGGAGTAGTAAAAGTCCTGGACACGAAATGCACACCATTAGAAAAGTGGGCGGACATGCAGGAATGCCTCCAGAAGGCTTGGAAACGGTTCACCGCCAAAACTAGGGGTGTTTCGAAGCCAGAGCTTACATTTCAACAATTGACTGTAAGTACTACTTGCTAGATCCACGCATCTCTTTGATTCTAGTTTCAATACCACCATTATCATGCTTGATTATTATTTTGATTGAACTCCGTTCTCGTAAAGTGCTTGAGGCAGGAAGCCGGGAATAACTAATGTGGATAATATGTCTGCGAGTTCATTCGCCAGACGACCAAAGAGAAGGGGCAGACCGGAACATAAAAAAATTGAAGTACGATAAACAATAATCACAACTTTATTTTATTACCACCAATTGTGTTTAGTTTCATTCATATATATTGATCCCCTTCTTTATATTAGATCGAACGGATGCGGGACGGTCTTCTATCACAAGAACGCGTGCAAGCAATTCAAGAGGAAATTGCCAGATTCTTGTTCGAACAAGTCATAGATATGAAAGGAGAATACTATTACCCGCTTCATTTGGAAGGGTGAAGTGTAAAAAAGAAGATGTAAATTAGATCAAATTCGTGTGAGAGTATCGTTTGTAATTAGAATATGTTTCGACCAAGAAGACGGATGAGACGGTGTATATATTTGTGGTCATGCATGATGTGTAATATATATATCGTGGTTTCACTATTGTTGTATATATATAGTACCATTAAATTTATAAAAAAAATCCTACCGTGGCAGAAAAATAGCCCGAAATCCTGCCGCGGCACCAAACCCTACCACGGCAGAAAAATAGCCTGAAAATCCTGCCACGGCACAAAACCCTGCTGCGGCACAGAGACCAACGATCCCGGTTCGTGCCAAGAACCGGGACCAATGATCCACCCCCGCCCGTCTCTGGTGCTGCCACGTGGGGACCCATTGGTCCGGGTTTTTCCCACGAACCGGGACCAATGATCCACCACCCCTGGTCGCTCGCCCAACCATGTGGAGACCCATTGGTCCCGGTTCGTGCGTGAACCGGGACTAGCATTAGTCCCGAGTGATTGGTACCGGTTCGGGAACCGGGACCAATGGCCCTTATGAACCGGGACTAGAGGCCATTTTTCCACCAGTGCATGCTAAGGCTTGTATGGGAGGCCATGGTGGGATGTGGTTTTTATAGTCCCATGCTCGCCACCATTAGGACCCGAGTTCTTTCCCTCGGAACCAAGACGAGCGTATAGCCACACGGGGCCTGGAAAACATCACGAGTAACTAACTTGCCTAGTAGATTCCATGAGCCACATAGTTCGGGCGTTCCATTCGACATATGCATAGAAAATGTTTTGAAAGATTTGGCTGGTGAAGGTGCATCATAACAGGTAGGTAAGCGTGGGCGGGGTTGCTTGGGGTAGATGGCGCCCCTGGTAAACCAACCTCGTCTCTCATCTCTAGGGACCGGCTTCGGGATTTGAATCGTTACGGCGGAACCATCCTTTGGGCGTGACTCATGGTCTCGGGGAAAGCAAGGTAAAGGTCATGTCCAACCACCCACTGCCGGCCTTCCAAGGAAGAGGGCTAATCATTGTGGCATTAAGAGTCGGTTGGTACATGTGGGTATAGTTGTCCACCCCTGCAGGGTTAAATATTTTCGAAAAGCCGTGTCCACGGTTATGGACAAGTTGGGAATGAACGTGAGATCATAGAAAACTATAACCTAATCGTAAAACTTGGAAACTAATGTTAGTTAAGGATGCTTCCTCAAGGGTACGAGGGGGTGATCCTAGTTGTGAGATGAGGATTACTTTGGTGGATATCAAGATGATGATCAATTCTTCGGAGATGTCGCTCTCTTATCGCCTTTTAAAATATTCTGATTAGACGAGCTTCTTCTCCCTCTTGTTTTACAAAACAAAGATGGCTTTATGCAAAATAACCCCACTAGCCATAAGTCTTGCGGAGTACACCCTGTACTCACCCTTGCTTTGTTGATACTTTCACAGTAATTGTTCCCCTGAAGACAAATTTGGTACGACATCGACACCGACGGGTAGCTTGGGGTTCCTGGCCGGCAGCCTGGAATCTATGGGCTGGGACATCATCGTTATGCTTCAGGCCTCTTAGGCCATTTGTTAAGTTTTCTATACTTAATAGCATAATGTGCCTTCCGTTGTTTGATGTTTGTGGTCAGTAACCTCTTCTTGTATATTTTGGTTCTTCGCTTAGTTATGAGCTTGCTATAATAATTTTTTTGTCATAGGGTTACTGTCGTGTTACCGATTTCTCACTAGATATCCTCGAGGTCTAGGTTAAGCTTATGTCAGGATAAGGTCTGGATTTGTTTAACCCTGATCCCGGGGGTGTCACAGTTTTTGGTATCAGAGCAGTACTGACGGTAGGAAAACCTTGCTATTGGTCGATGTTGAGTCTAGTGCTTGTGAAAACTATTTCAAAGATGAAAAGTATTTGCGAAAACTCTCGTAAGCTTCTTTTTCTCCTTATCCTGTTTCGCTCTAACTCTGGGTCATCTTACCTTGTGTTGACTTTGGAAAAGTTTTGATACCTGTTCTAGTCTTTCAAAACTTAGGCACCTTCTAGGCATGTCGTTTCTCAACCAGTTGACCTAGTGTAGACTTCTCTAGAGTTGTGTGTGTTGTGTGTTCCTTGTGTTCCCTTTCCATCAAGATCTCTCTATCTTTTGGGCCCACAATATTATATTGTATGGATCCATAGTGTTCTGTTCTAGGTCTCGAGGTTTTCTTTAGCCTCGTGTGCCTCCCTTTTGTTTGTTTGGGTACTTCAGAAGTTCTTTCTTCTCTTGGAAGCTACCTCGTGATTACTGTCTTGCAGTGTACGCTATGTCACTCAAGTAGTAGTTACTTCTTTCTCAGGTTTTAACCCTTGGACTTGAACCAAAGATCCCAGATTGTGCTGGATTCTAGTGTTATGAATCTTGTACATGAAGCTGATCTTTAACCCAAGGTCCATTCTGTTGACCCCTATCGTAATGTTCACAGATCACTCGGGATGGCTAGAACTATAATTCTGGTCTTCAAGCTTGTGGTTATCATCGTGATTGAATTTTGACAATTAAGGACTTCCCCTACCACTAGCTATGGCAGATGTTCCTTAATGGAACCAAATATATCACGACAAGAGTACTCCTCGTGAGTCTCGCATTAATACTCGTGAATCTGCTCAACTTTCTCCCTTCTATGCATTGGTTCTCGGAAGATTGATAATCTATGCATCCACATCTCGGGATTCTACCCTGATCATGTTCCTTCTCCCTTGTTGTTTTCTGACCTTTGTCTACTAGTTGGTAGCCAAGTAGTAACTATGCATCGGTGTATTCTAATGCAAGATACTCTTGTGGTCCGTCATGACAAACCATATCGGGATGTCAGGAGAAACAAACTCAAGTACCTTGTCATATCTAGGACCAGGTTAAAGTGTTGTAATCCGCAGATCAAAAGAAAACGTTGATTAGTTTCTGTCTGCTCTTCCTTAGAGTATCACACCTTTTTATACTAAGAGTCCGTGTCGAGTTTCATGACCTTCTTAATGAAGTGATGCTCTTACACATAATTACCCACCCTTCCTTCGAGCTTTCTGGCTCGCGAATGATGCATGTGCGTAATAATGTGGTCATCTGAGATTCTTAGCAATTGTTGTTGCTTTGAACTCGAAGGACATTTGTGTCATTCTTAGCATGATGGTTAACCCTATCACTAAGCAAAGGATGATTGTGCTACCAAGTCCGTTATTCTAGTACACTCTCCTTGGTCAAAGAGTTAGGCTTATGTTGAAGCTCTAAGACTATGTCTTCTTGCCTCACAAAGCAAGTTTCCTCTCGAACTAAGTGACATATCGGTGGTTCGCGATATTCTAGACGTCTTTCTAGAAGTATCGCCATGTTGCCACATGACTGTGTTTTCAAGTTTTTTAGCAAGGAAGTTCTCTGAACTACTCCTTTCTCCAAGGATCCGTACCGGATACCCCTGAACTAGTTGGTTGAGCTTAAACAACAACTTGGAGAGTTGTAAGACAAAAGTTCTATCTAACTTAGTACATCTTAAAAGGATGTCTAGTTTTGTTCGTGCTGAAGAAAGATAGTATCTCCTCCGTGGATATGTTATATTCCCCTTCCTTTGATTTGATTTGGGTTATTGTCAAATCAAACTCAGTTCAAAGTACTATCTTGATGATGTTGCTAGTTGTGATGTTGCACTTGAGTACATCGTCATGTCCGTTGGTCTGACCAATACTTTGCCTTGTTTATACAACACATGAGTCCATCTTCCTGGAGTATCTCGACAAGTTTGTTGTTGAGCCTATCGATAACATCCTTATCTTTTCCAAGCTAGACTAGATTCATATGGAACCTTTGGCATTAATGTTGGAAAACTTTCTAAGAACCATCTTCGGGTCGTCTCGAAGTATGTGTTCTAGATGTTAGTAGTGACCTTCTCCGATTCACGTGCAACTGTAGAAAGATGTTGTCGTGGATTCGAGTAGAGTTCTCTCTATTTCTTAAAGGACTTATATGTATTTCATTGCAAGTACTTGATGTATGCGGAGCTGTCCTCTGACAAGTTGTAATTACATGGGTCTAGCAACCTAGCTTAGTCTATTGGAGCTAAACACTGAAGTCCATGCCTTGAGAATCCAATAACTTTATCCTTGTGATAAATGTTGCAAGCTATCTATTCAGACATGCTAAGTCTCAAGTATCATTCCACCTAACCAAATCTGAATCTCGAGCAGATATGATGGTTGGTGTTCCTCAAGGTTTTGACATAGGTCTCTTTGTAAATTAGGCAAGATTGATGTAATGGTTGACACAACTAGTTGGAATGCCTATCGTCAAATTCTCTTGAATCAGCAAATAGCAACCACTCTTCATGAGGCTCCTTCTATGATTAATCGAAGGAGTTATGCTTATGGTTTCCTTTGTCTACGAAGTCCGGCCTTTACTTGATGTCTCGTGTTTCAAACATCAAGGAGGACACTTAAAGTACTGTTGCTAAGTGTCTCTCGGTCGATCCTCCAGACCTTTTTATGTTGATAGGCATTCTGTGGTGCCAACTAATTGAAGTCTGAGAATGAAGTTTCCTTTTCCTCGTGTCATCAGGAATCTTATTATATTTCATCTTAGTGGTGTAATGTGATACCATGATCTTTGGTAAAGAATTTTGATATACCTAGATGAATAAAGAGTTTCCTTCGTTTCTCGAACATGTTCGACGAGCGACTATGATTCAATAATCAGGAATTCCTCTTGTTACATGTTCCTTGTGACTCTTACGAGTCCTCGCCACAAAACACCTTTCTGTCTTGACCTTTTGTTGAACGAAGAGTGATCCTTCTATATCAAAAGTAATTCAACAGCTTGGTTATCCGTATCTCTATATCCCTGGAAGCTCTGCTTAATCTGTCTAGTAGAGTTTCATATCTCTCGAAGTCTATGGTCATGCTCTTTCTGTTGTAAGCTTTTCCTTTTCAGAAGCTTAAGCTCTTCTGAAACTCCATGGTCGCAATCCTTATGAAGACCATCTATCTAACAACTTGAAACATTCTCCTCTTGTTTCCTCCTTTACCTTGACGTGTTTCATGTTTGCCATATAAGAGTTGTTTTGAGCACTCCTTTCATGAGTTGACCATGAGATACTCTATGTGTTGTTAGTTTGTTTCCCTCTTGCCCTTAGCAGTGACCCTTTTTCTTTCTCCCTCTATCTCTCTTCCTACCTTTGGAATCTCGGGTCGAGATTATCGTAAGGGGATAGAGCTGTAATGCCCCAGTTTTAGATAATATTAATTAGGTCTTTGTTTGTGCATTTATGAGCATCATATCTTAAATTGCATGCAAAAGAAATAAAATCAAAACCCTAAAACCCTAGCTATTTTCCCTCTATCCAAATGCATTCAAAAAGGTCTTGTATTTTGAAAAGTTACAAAATTGTTGGAGCCCAAACTGAATAAGAGCGCCCCTGAGTGTTTTTGTTACATTTTACAAACCTCTAGTATTTTCAAAATGTTTGGAAACAGAAAAGAGTTTGAAAATACAAATGGAAAACCAAAACAGAAAAATAAAATGTTTTCATAGGAAAAAAATAACTAGAGCCAGCAGCCCAGCCGGCCCATCTCTCCTCTCCTTCTCCCTGCCACTCAATGCGCATCAGCCAGCAGCTCCCGTAACCCAGCAAGGCCCATCCCGTGTACCCCTTCACTCTCGTCGTCTTCGACGATGATATTTTTTACGCGGAGTTGTTGAATATCAACAACTTATTACACAGAATCCCATTTTTTTAGAGCGAGTTGAGGGAGTAGGTTTTATTAGGGGAGAAGAAGCAGTAAATTGGGGCTTCGTCTTTTCAGGTCTCTGAAAAGCCAGTTGACATGCGATCCAATCAAGGAGGCAGCACCTTTCTTAGTACTCCTTGAGCTAATCGCTTATTGTTTTCGTGCATTAAGCTTAGGAATACGTTTATTTGCTAATATGATGGCCGGTCATAGTTTAGTCAAGATTTTAAGTGGGTGCATCCATACTGAACTCGAATGTGCGCGCTTCGGAAGAGAAAGTAATCCGAAGTAGAAACTGTTATGCCGGCTTGGCCCGATCAAGACTTCTATCCCTCATCAACTGTCTCGCGTCTTATCCGTGTGCGCGGTTGAGGAAATTGGACTTCGTATTCTTCTTGGGTCTGGCTCGTGGGCCGACGTCGTCTTGTGTTGTAATCGGGGCACGAGTAGTCGAAGTAGAAGCGCTAACATTCCCCTTTTCGGACCCCAAGAATGGATTGGATCGAAACGACTATCCTGCTTGAAAATAGGGGCCCCCCTGACTTGACGAGGAATCCATTCTCGCGAACAAACACACCCCCTACACACACCTAGGAGCACCCCTTCCTGCATATCCATACAAGACCTGAGCAGGCGGGTCGAGGTCCTACGAGGTACCCACTACTCGGCTCCCTGGACTCGAAATCCAATTTGTGCTAGTGGTTCGAATCCACAATAGAACAATGAATGAATGAATGTGGGCGGTCCCCAGACGACAAGTGTGTGAGACGAGGTGACATACTACGATCACGCACTGAAGTTCTGCCCTTCGGCTTTAATATGGAACCTCTCAGCTGCTCCCTCGGGATAGGTAGGCCCATCCCCCACCCCCCCCTTTCCCGAGAGGCGGCCGGGCCTCGCTTTCTTTCCGATGAAATGTGGGTCCGAGCCAAGGGAACTTGATCACCCGGAGAAGATTTCTTTTCTTTGCTGATTCCTCTCAATGAAATTTGCCCCCGAACCGCGCGAAATGGTCGCCTATTACACGGCTCACAAACTCTGCCTGGGGCGAAGCTGCTCGGTGTCTACAGTGCCGCCGTCGATCCGCACTGCCCGCGCATCGCCGTCCACCGCGCCCTGGAGGAGATAAGACTACCACGACGCCCTTCCTCTCGTCCCTATCCTCTCTTTCCCCCCAGCACTCTCCTTCTTCCTCCCCGTGAGAGCCTGAACCCTAGCCTGCGAGATGCCCCGGCGTCGTGCCATTGCCGTGCTCCTTTTGTCCATCGGAGACCGCCATGAGCTCCGCCGTGGTCGCCTTCGTCTCCGTGCAAGAGGAATCGAGCCCGGGCGCCCGCAATCGTCCGCTTCGACTGCGTATTCCTCGGCACCGACAGGCACCGTCGCCACAATTGCCGTCTTCCACGACCTCGCCCGACCTCTCCGAGCCCTCGTCTACAACCGTGGTGAGCTCATGGTCCTATAGGACCTCTCCATCGTCTCCCTCCTACTCTGTGCCACCCTCCCGATGATCGCCGCCATGCGCCGCCGCTGTACACCATCACCGGCCATGCTCATGTGGCTAATAAATGGCGCCACCTTTCTGTTCCCTGCAGTGCCCGGTTCGAACAAGACCAGTTGTGCCTGTTGGCATGGCCTATGTCGTTGCCGGGGACCATAGTCTGACGCGCTCACCAGCGAGAAGACATGGCGCCGAGGTAGCATTGAGGTGGCACCCATGTGGCCCTGACGTGGGCGTCGAGCAAGCTCTGCCAGCGTTGCAGCCCGACGTGGCCCCAGCCCCACGAGTCAGCCTCTGGGGCTAGACCCAGACCCGGTGGAAAATAACCCCCACCCCGAGCTGACGTTAGCGTGACGCAGTAATCCTATTAAATGTTTTAATTAAATCCAGAAAATGATTTAAATCATCTAAATTCAATATATAATTATTTATGTTAGAAAAATACAAATAATATATCAAAATGTTCATAAAAATGAGATCTCTACAATAGAATAATAATCATGCATTGTTAAGAAACTTTAATTACAAGTTCAATTAGAAGCACATTTGAACCCCATAGGTGATTCTGGGGTCTCCCCTGTATTAGGGTTTGCACCCCTCGGACGTCGCTTAAACTGCCAAGCATGCCTTAGGGTTCCTTTTCAATACAATTTAACTTGTCATATCATCATTCTTGCTTGAGCATTGCATTGATGCCATGTGTTGATTGTTGTTTCCCCTTTCTTTCCGGTGTTTGGTTCTTTCCGTTAGAATACGATATCGAGATTGAGATCGAAGACCGAGATCAACACCATCGAAGATCGACGAATAATACTTGACCAACTGTAATCAAGTCAAGTGCAAGGCTTCCGAAGATCTATTTTTGGGTATCAACAAACAAGGCGATGATAGCCCCACCATTATACAATCCTATGATTTCGAAAGCATTTCATTCTTGCCATTTTGCATACGATTCTACTGTGGTCTTTTATCGATAGATAGAGTATCCAATCTGTTGCATTACTCCCTTTGAGCTTATATTACCTGATCCACTTCTCCTAGCATAACTAGGTTTGTCTTGTGTGCATAGTTAGAGTGTATATCTGTGTTTTGCTTAGTCATGCTTAGCTGTCAGTGGTGGTTCATCCAGATGATGTACCAGATGCAGAGAATCTAGTATGATAGGAGATAGTGATGATATGAGATCAGTGGTAAAGGTTAAACATGCTAAGGCTTGTATGGGAGGCTACGGTGGAATGTGGTTTTTGTAGTCCCATGCTCGCCACCATTAGGACCCAAGTTCTTGCCCTCGGATCCAAGATGAGTGTACAACCCGCCTGGAAAACCTCACGAGTAACTTACTTGCCTAGTATATTCCATGAGTCACATAGTTCGGGCGTTCCATTCGACATATGCATAGAAAATGTTTTGAAATATTTGGCTGGTGAAGGTGCATCATAACAGGTAGGTAAGCATGGGCGGGGTTGCTTGGGGTAGATGGCTCCCCTGGTAAACCAACCTCGTTTCTCATCTCTAGGGACCGGCTTCGGTATTTGACCCGTTACGGCGGAACCAGCCTTAGGGCGTAACTCATGGTCTCGGCGAAAGAAAGGTAAAGGTCGTGTCCAACCACCCTCTGCCAGCCTTCCAAGGAAGAGGGCTAATCATTGTGGCATTAAGAGTCGGTTCGTACGTGTGGGTAAAGTTGTACACCCCTGCAGGGTTAAATCTTTTCGAAAAGCCGTGTCCACGGTTATGGACGACTTTGGAATGGACATGAGATCATAGAAAACTATAACCTAATCGTAAAACTTGGCAACTAATGTTTGTTAAGGATGCTTCGTCATGGGTACGAGGGGGTGATCCTAGTTGTGAGATGAGGATTACTTTAGTCGATATCAAGATGATGATCAGTTCTTTGGAGATGTCACTCTCTTATCGCCTTTCAAAATATTCTAATTAGACGAGCTTCTTCTCCCTCTTGTTTTACAAAACAAAGATGGCTTTATGCAAAATAACCCCACTAGCCATAAGTCTTGCGGAGTACACCCTGTACTCACCCTTGCATTGTTGATACTTTCAGAGTAATTGTTCCCCTGAAGACAAGTTTGGTACGACATCGACACCGACGGGTAGCTTGGGGTTCCCGGCCCGTAGCCTTGAATCTATGGGCTGGGACGTCATCGTTATGCTTGGGGCTACTGCAACTACTACTGCTACTGCTACTGCTACTGCTACTACTACTGCTACTGCTACTGCTACTGCTACTGCTACTGCTACTGCTACTGCTACTGCTACTACTGCTACTACTACTGCTACTGCTACTGCTATTGTTGTTGTTGTTGCTGCTGCTGCTACTACTACTGCTACTACTACTGCTACTTCTACTGCTACTGCTACTGCTACTGCTACTGCTACTGCTGCTACTGCTACTGCTACTGCTACTCCTACTCCTACTCCTACTACTACTACTACTACTTGCTGAAATTCTAAAAAACACTTTATTTGATTGCTCATTTCATTGTAGGTACACTTGTCTAATCATTGTTTGTCTTGTTCCATAGCTTCACGTGCGACGATACTATATTTTTCATCTTGTTCTGGTTCGTCCTAAGCAACGACATAACTATACCCTAAAATATATAGTTCATTCCTTGTTTTCATTCCTACTATACAAGTTCTCATATGATGCGATTATAATTTCTATTTGCTTCATTCTAAGCTATGAGTAGTTTGTCCTGTTTATTGTATTAACTTGTTATTACTTAGTTTTACACTGCAATTATAGCTATTCCCACCAAAGAGGGGGCTGCAAGATCATGTCTCAAGGTGGTTTTCCAAAGTAGTTGTCACACGCAAAAGGAGATGTAGTTGATGGACTGAGAAAGCAAATTGAGGATAATGCAATCAACTTGATTTTCAACTGAAATGCTGAATTTTATTTCCCGAGTGTTGATATTATGTAATATTTTTAAGAAGTTTGCAGATGATGTAATATCTAGATGACTCACATAGGCCATGTAGGCATTTTTTTGAGCTGGGCCATGTAGGCATTTAGTTGATCACGTCCATGCATGGCGGTAGTCGGTATCATAACTGCGCTAGCCAGGTGGCAATCAGTAACAGGCTAGAACAGTAATAGGCCAAAAAAATACCATGCCAAACTAGTAACAGGACAAAACAGTAACATGCCAAAATAGTGGCCAAAGCAGTAATAGGCCAAAGAAGCAACATGCCAGAATAGAGGCAACCCAGCTCAGTAACAGGCCAGATTAGTAACAGACCATAAAAGTGGCATGCTAGAATAGTATAGGACCACAACAGTAACGAACCTGAACAGTACATGGCCTGAATAGTAACGAGGTAGAACAATAGCAGGCCAAAAATATTACCATACAGGACCAGTAACATGCCAAACATATTCGTAGGCCAGAACAGTACCAGATCAGAATAGTTGCAGGCTACCGGTGGGCCCGAGAAGTTGACAGACAATATGGTAAAAGGCTAGAACAGTATCAGACCTTCTCAAAGGTGGGCCGTTCGTAGGCGGCCCAGAACGAGCTGTGAGAATAGTGACGGGATGACTATGGGCCTTAACAATATCGGGCTTACTTGACACAGCCTGTTAATGGGTCGCGCACTATTCGAACAATGTGGGCTTCTATAGGCCGAAACATTAACGGTCCTGACATTCGCGGGCCGCTGCTGGCCACATCTTTGGGCCCATTTCAAATAGTGTCGGACGAAACAATAACGGGCCATAGTATTATTGCGTCCTCCTAATGGGCCGACCCACTTAATTATTAGCAGGCCTTGGCTGGGTCTGGCTTCTACCACGGTTTCTGTGGCTGTTAACAGCGGTAACTGGGTGTTAATGGTGTTTTCCACATGGCATTTTGCATGACATTGGCAGTCAACGCGGCTGGCGGACAGATCTACGACGGGACAAGTTTTCGAGGCTGAAGGTGCGATCCACCATGGTCAGAAAACAAACGTGGTACATTCTTTTGTGACAGGGCTTTTACCACAAGGGCATCCATCATAGAGGACTTTTCAGCCAAGAAAAAAGGGCCTTCAACCACGAAAATCGTCCATTGTAGCCAACTTTTCTTGTAGTGTACCTACTAGAACTTTTGTTGGGCATAGGATGTGCATAGACTTTAGGAAATTAAACAAAGAAACTAGGAAAGATGACTATCCGTTACTGTTCATAGATCAAACTTTAGAAGGGTTAGAAAACCATATTCACTTTTGTTACTTGGACGGATACTCTGGTTTCTCTCAAATAGTTGTTCATCCAGATGACCAACTTAAAACAACTATCGTAAGCCCTTACGGTTTACATGCTTACCGACGTATGCCCTTTGTTTATGTAATGCTCCAGCTACTTTTCAAAGATGCATGACTACTATGTTTGCTAATTTTATAGAACTTATAATGGAAGTATTTATGGATGATTTTTCTATCTATGGAACTTCGTTTACTAGGTGTTTAGATAATCTCAAAAGAGTTTTGCAGCATTGTGAACAAATAAATCTTGTCCTAAACTAGGAGAAGTGCCATTTTATGGTCAAAGAAGGTATAGTCCTTGGACACCAGGTATCAGGTAAGGGAATTGAAGTTGATAGAGCTAAGGTTGAAGCAATAGAGAGAATGCCACCACCTAGGGATATTAAAGGTATAAGAAGTTTTCTTGGTCATGTGGGCTTTTATAGAAGGTTCATTAGAAATTTCTCTAGAATATCTAAACCTTTGACAAACCTCTTGCAAAAGGGAATTAGATTTAATTTTGATGATAAGTGTCTTGAAGCCTTTGATAAACTCAAAAATGCTTTATCTCGCGCTCCTATTATTAAACCACCCATGTGGGATACAACCTTTTATTTGATATGCGAGGCTAGTGATGATATTGTAGGAGTATCTCTAGGAAAACATATTGGTCATACATTTAATATTATACATCATGCTAGTAGGACTCTCAATGGTGCTCAAAAGAACTACCCTAGGAAGAAAAGGAACTTTTTGCTGTATTTTTCTCTTGTGATAAATTCCGTTCCTATATATTTAATGCAAAGGTAAGAGTTCACACGAATCATGATGGCTTAAAAGAACTCTTTGAAAGGAAATACCATAAGCCAAGGCTAATCTGTTGGATTCTTTCACTTCAAGAATTTGAGCTACAGATTATGCAAAGGCAGGAAATAAAGATGTTAGATGCAGTGTCCATGTTTGCCCCGCAAGACACCAATCTTATTGAGAGGAACTTTAGTCATGGTGATATTCCTTTACGGGAATTATTTGATGAACTAAGGTTAGTTCCTCCAAAATAAAAGAAGTCTTTGTTATAGGAGGAATTTTACATCCGTGAATAAATAATGGTAAGTGCAAGGTAGGTGTTCTTACCCAAATAAGTGATTTATTTTCACAATTCTTACTCTTAAAAATTCTGCCTTTGAATTCCTTGATTTTTCTGAAGTTTTAGAGGGGTTATTCCAACTATACGGGCAGAGCTATATGATCAGAGAGGTAGCTCCCGCCGTATAGTTGGTCGTTAAACTCTCTGTATCATCTTCATGAAATTGTTTTCGCTATTCGAGCCTATACGGTTGATACTATACGACCGGAACCAAAAATTCTGATCATATAGTTGGTCGTTAAACTCTCAGATGGTTTTGCTTTAGGTGTCTGTATCTATACGGTCGCAGCTATACGACTGGAGCAAAAATTCTGGCCGTATAGTTGGTCGTTAAACTCTCAGACACTTTTTGGTTTTGATGTCTGTATCTATACGGTCGTAACTATACGACCGGAACCAAACATTCTGGCCGTATAGTTGGTCATTAAACTCTTAGACACTTTTCGTTGGATCTTTTGTTTACTTTTCATTAAAAATTAAAATAAACGTTATTGTTGGTTCCCAGTCGTGATTTAATCGACCTGGACTCGAGATATTTGGAAATAGCTGCCCAAAACCAACTATACGGCCGGAGCTATACGAGCCATGCCCGTATGGTTGGTCGTTACACGGCATGACACTTCCAAATCCATGATTTATTTTCCTGTTTTATTCAGATTCTTTTCATGGGTGACAATTTGGTGTTTCTCGAGATTTTTACCGACCTCTGACCTTATATACTGCCATTGTCTCTCTCTATAATTATAATCTACAAGAACAAATCTAGCAATGCGTTACCCCGTCCCAGGCTGTGGAAAACCCATGCGGCTCATTGCTCTGTCTAGGGACCGCTCAAGTAGCCCGTCCATGGAGGACGATGATGAGGAGGTGGAGAGGTTTAGCCAAAGTTACAAGGAGTACATCGATCCAAGCCACTCCAACAATGATTCCGATGATGATGTGGTTGGCAAGATTATGCACTCATGGTCTTCAAGATACTATAAGATCCAAATTCTGTAAACAACATCATTGGTCCGGTAAGAACAAATGTTTAAAGATGCAAGGTGCAATTATGCATAGGTAATGTAATGCAAGTTTGAGAAACGCAAATCCCCGGAATAATCGTATCTGATCTAGGGTTTGGAAGCTTGTGGTGATATCTTTAGAATCTGTTCCACTTTTATACCAGCTTCACACTTGTGCTTCTTGTTAAGGCTTGTGAGAGTGTGTGAAACAATATGTAAATATAACAAGTAGCCTACAATACTAAAGCACTCAAATGGGGAATGGTACATAAAAACTACTTGATTAGGATTGTCAATTCATTTCAGTCTTCACATAAATGTGTAAAGATTACTTTTAATATTTTTAAAAAGAATAACCTTGAGGAAAAGATTACTTTATGAAGGAAAAGCATTTAAACTTAAAGCTAACACTTTTTGTTTTCTTATTAATTATGACTATTAAAGAAGAAAATAGTTACTATTTGAATAGTTATCCCACTTGCAATGGAGACTTATATAGTATGAGGGGACACTTTATATTACTCAATGAAGGTGAAACAAAAGCATTATTTCTTTTGCTTGAGTAGTGTTATTTGATATTTTGAAATTGAGGGAATCACCATTGAACTTTGAATAAGCATAGCACTTGTAGTGGAAACTTTTATGTTTTGGGTAAGGCATTAAATTATATGTGGTTCACTTCTTAAAGTTTTATAAAGATGGAATAAGAGTATTATTGCTTTTATAGAAGTAGTGTCTTCTTAATTTTAGAAGTGAATAGGATCACTTACTTACTCTAGTTACTTAATAAACTTGGTTTAAATCTTTAAGTAGTTTTCCAAACTAGTAGAGGAATTAGTAAATATGATCTTCATGATTTTATAAGTGAAAAGAAAGACTTGTGATAAACAATACACTATTTTAGCTGATTTTATAATTGATAAAATATTTTTAGGAAAATTAAGATCCATTTAATTTGAGATGATAGTTTTAGTAAATACATCTTAAAATGTCTAGACCTATGTTAACTTCACATAAACATCAATTGAACATGTTATTACACTTTTTAGGCTTTAAATAATTAATTTTAAATGGAAAGTAAAAAAAATTGTATTTTTAATCCATTAAGATATTAGAAAATAGTTTGAATCAAGACTTATTAAACTTTTACCTTTATTTGACTTCAAATGTGTAAGAGCATATTTTTAATGTGTAATTTTTATTTTTGTGATCATTTTGGTATATTATAAGTATTTTTATGATTTTTATTTAATAAGATATGATTTTTATAAATTTTATCACTTGATAAATACTAAATAAATAATAAATACATAGTTAAGTATCACAAAAATGTACAAAATAAGTTTATAAATTTCGATTTTCTTTTTCTATGAATCTTGATATACTCTATTTATTTTTATGAATTTTAAATAATAGAATATATTTATTTAAGATTTATCCTTAATAGGTTATTTACAAATAATTATTATTATCTTATTTAAGTTGTAAAAAATATGATAATAGGTTCAAGTTATAGAGTTTATTTTCTGAACATTTTGATATATAATATATATATTTCTGAATTATAAAACAAAAGATATTGCATTTCTAAGATTTAATCATTTTATTAAATTCCTGAAAAATATTTATATTTGAATTTATAATATTTTAACTATTTACTAAATAGAGAAATACCTTTTTATACTCAGACTAAACTAGACCCAGCCATAACCAGTGGGGTCAGGGCCACGTCACTTGCCACCTAGGCAAGGACCAAGTAAAACAGGGCTGGCGGGACCGGGATAACATGGGCGTGGCGTCGTGCTGACACAAGCACGGCCACCACCGCCAGTTCATGGTCACTGGCAGCAAACTACGGTGCCTTGGTACAAGCGGTAAGGTGCGCTGGAAAGAGGGTTCGATGGGGAACTTAATAGTGGTGGTAGCCCTAGCAAATAGTCATCAGGAGATGAGTGGCAACGAGCTCACACCACGACGCGGTTCAGACTCATGCGGGTAGGTCACTACAACAAGCAAGCGACAAATCAAAGAGGGCCATGAGGTTCAGGAGCTTACTAGGAGTGTAGCGAGATGGTTGGCAAGGCCGGAGGTGGTCAGACGATGAAAAATTGACAGCGGCAGACCTCGTCGGAGATGATGAAGACGACGATGCGGAGCTCAATTCTGGGAACCCCGCCTCGATTCCTCCGGCTGGTCGATGAAGGAGATCATGACGGTGCTTGTCGCATGCTTGAATGGCCACGGGGAAGGCTAGAATGGCCACAATCGACGACGAGTTAAGGCTAGGGTTTCGGCCCTCTTGCGGCACAGAGAGGAAGAGAGCAGATGTGAGGGAGGAAGTGAAGGGATGAGGATGAGCAAGGTTGTCGTGGGGCAGTCTTATCCCCTCCCGGGCGACAGCGATCCATCATGGATGTTGATCCTCGCTGACGCCATTGATTGGCATCGGGCGGCAGTAGGATCTCCAGCGGGCAACTTGTCACGTCGAAGAAGACAACGCGAATCGGTATCTGGTTCGGGCTGCTACTAGGTCGTGGCGAAGTGAGCGTGAGATTGCACGACTCGCATGCGGGCGATGGGTAGCGAGGAGGAAATGGGCCGTGGGTTGGAGTCTGGTTTCCATTTTTCTCTTTTTCCTATTTGCTGTTTGTTTAATACTTTTTCTATTTGAATTTCCATAAGGATTTAAATATCCATAATTTTATGAAACACATAAAATACTGTAGGGATCTTTAAAACTAAGTGTTTCTCTTATTTTCATGATTTTCAAACATTCAAGCACTTTAAGAAAGTATTTTTTATCTATAACAATTATCCCGTTAGGGATTTAGTATTTTGTGTTTTATACAAAGTCTTATAAAAATGATTTTGTTTTTACTTGATAATTTTAATGGTAATGGTTTAAAATGGTTAATGATGTATATAACCTTCTATTCATACTTAGCATAATATACGATTTCTTATATATCCCTTTTAATGGTTTAAATTTTGTGGTTCAAAATATCTTGATTTAAATTTTAAGGTTCTTTTAAAGTTTGGAATTTCTTTTATTCCAATTCCATTACAATTTCTTCATAACCATTCTACACTTTTTCAAAGTAGGGATGGATCACTTCTTGAGCTGGTTGTTCACTACTTTCTTAAGTGTGGTTAATATTTTAATAGAAGTTTATTATATAATGGCGAACAACCATTATCATTCATGTGACACAAGTGATCTCAATGCCCAGCAACATTTACTTAGGGTTTTTTTAATACCACACTTACTATGGACCCTAGAGGATACACTACCCTCAAGTTTCTTAGTGAATGTTGCTAGGGATCAAGGTTTAAGGATTGATCCATAATTTATAATCCTGAATGATATCTCAACTTAGAGTGAGCTATAATGATTACCACTACATGTGATTTTGATAGCTTATGAGACTAGGTTTTTAATTAGGGTTAAAGACAATCAGGTGGTCAAGGCTTCCATCAATACACTCTCAACTGGTATTCTACTTATCTCTTAGACATTTCATTGACTAAGAGATACTATCCATTGGCTGCCTAAAAATAGGAATTGGTTTAACTACCCTCTTTATTCAAGGGTTTTAAACAAAGAGGTAGACATGGTTCTGTCATGGCTTGATATACTGTTGGTTAAGGGTTTCTCAAGCACTCCTACCTTAATACCTCACTAATATTATCTTTAGATAAGGAATTCCTTTCCTAAATGTACTCTATAAATCTCTCTTATCAAAGATCACATCTTCCTGAATAAGTCAATAATCTGACTCCACCATATCCATCATAATATGATGACATGGTCATGCCACTTCAACATTACTTCTTCATTCTTCTCCTAGTATATAACTTCCATTTCTTAGCTACCACTAATGAATCTCTCAATGTAGCTATATCTAACTCCATCCATTAAGTTCTTTTATATTCACCTTGCATCTACATCCAAGGCTTGCAAGATTACAATTCTCTCTATATCACATGTGATACCAATCCTCTAGAATAGGTATGGTACTACTCTCGATAATACAAGTTTGTTCTTGTATTATCTTGGTTGAGCTACTATGCCTCCCACTACTCCATACAACTCATGTTATGTACTTCATCATACTCTAGCTTGAACACTCATGATCAAGCTAGATGAGTCAGCTTATTAGGGTTTTTCCTAATTTGGTATTCTCACAACCTTCTTCATTAGTTGATCATCTATTCTCAAGTGACCTGAGAATAATGACCACCCACCCTTGATCAAACAAAGCTTAGGCTTTACTTGTCTGATCAAGATCTATCATCAACTAAGTAGTAGACTTGTACTAGTCTCTTTATAGGGTTTATCTTGTTATGGAAGCTTACTTTAAGTTCATACCCACTTGGCTTAACAAGATTATTATTTGATACTCTAATACTACTAGCTTTCTCATAGCTTCACGATCACTAGCTTAACTCTTGGTTTTAGATACTTCTTCTAGTTGACTCATGAGTGAGTTAACTCCTCCAACATCCAATGGTTTGATCACCACTAAGGACATCATTCCATTGATGATGGCACACTACCATATCTAGTTTCTTCTTCTTATTAATTTACTTAAGGTCTTTGGAAGGTCAATATAATAGGTCAAAACTAATAATCAATAAGTGCTAGGTCAAAAATTGATTACTCAATAATGATAATCAATTGACACTAGGACTTGGTTAAATAGGAATGTCATCTCTTAATATGATATGAAGAGTATGTGTTGGATGGTCTTGGCTTGTCTTCCATTTCTACTCTATTTGTAATAAGACTTAATGTTTAAGAACTACCATGCTGGTCATGGTAGTAACAACTATGTCAAGCAAGTGTATCAAGATTTATTTATTAAGTTTCTTTACTTGGAGTTATATACTTGATTGGGTATTCAGGTTTTGTTGTAGATAACACCTTGATATAATCTTTAGAATATTAAGTATTCATCCTTGAGTGGTTGTATGGAATACCATGTAATGATCTCTAGAAGATCTAGAACTCCTTATTAAGTAGTGTGTTGTGACTTAGTTTTATTACATTTGATCTACCCTTAGATCAAATTATATTACCCAAAGGTATGGTTTTAGCAAAGGTCATATTGAAACTTATCGCAGTCAACTTGATGATATACTTCAGTTCCACCAAGTTAAGAGAAGCTTCAATCACTTTGACAGGTTTTATTTAAAAGCGCAAAAAATATCCAGATTTTCTATGCATGAATGCAATGCACACACCTCATCTTAGCTTATTTCTAAGCTCTAATGCTGGGATGTTATAAAGGCCAATTCTCTCGCTTCTTCCAGCAGATCAACATCATTTTGTCGGGCTTATTACACTTCGGCTTCTGTGTATTGGGCGACCCTAGGAAATTCATGCTCTATGTTGGCTGGTATAAAGAATGGTGTAAAGCATGTTGATCAATTCGGAGTTTTCCTTGAACTCCATAGTACCGGTGGTATTTCTTGTATCTAGCACCCCGCTAATCTTTGCAGCGGCTCAATGAGCCAGGGTTTTATCCTGCACAAAACTAGTCCACTGGATCTTTCCACTTGTCCATTCGATACGGAGTGGGCTACCGATGCAATATCTAGCTAGATCTTATTTTCTCGGCAGAATCTTGCAAATGGTCCTTCCGCAAAATTTGTGCCATTATCAGTTATGATACTGTGAGGATAGCCGTACCTCAAGATTATATCTTTGAGGAATGTCATAGTTGTTGCCCCATCATATTTCCTGATTGGCTTTACTTCAGTCCATATTGGTAAATTTGTCAACCATGACCAACATGTGAGTCATGTTGCCCTTATCCGGCTTAAATGGTCCAACCATATCTAAGAACCATATAGCAAATGGCCAAGTGATTGGTATGGTTTTCAGTTCCGACATTGGCATATTGTCAACACCCGGATTTTTAATCCTAGATGCCTGTTATGCCATACATCGCAATCCCAGGATTACCATTTTTGCGAGACATAACAGATTGGATATCAGAGTACATCTTCCATTACAAACCATAATAAGGTCTTACTCAAATAAAGGATATCATGATCCAGTCTTAATTCAAACAAGCAGCGGAATAATAAGCGTAGTAGTGGGATCCATCTTCAGTGTCACAGGCAATGTTGACGATGGGAGATGATCCTAGTTGTTGTAGTCGTCCTGTTGTCCATCCTCCTGATAGTCGTCCTCATAGTCTGGCCATGGGAATAGCCAGGGACAAAGCCATGAGTACTCTTTAAGTACTCGCAAAGTATCACTAACAAGTAAGGTAGTTCTAGTAGGCATCCTAAGCTCTAAGTTTATTTGCAGAAAGCCATATTTATGTAAACTGAGTTCAGAAGCAAAGAAAGCTAAAATAATGTTCTAAATCACCTAAGTGGAAACTTGGTTTTCATAGTCACAACCCTGTTGTGGTCAAGTCAAAATCATAGGTCACTTCGCAAGCCATTTAGAAAACATCTAACGACGGAACAGTATGGACACTCCAACTGTCCATGAACGCGGACGCGGCTATTCGAATAGTTTGACACTCTGCAGAGGTGGTACACTTTCACCACAAAATTCGATACATCCTTTAGGGATAACCCTGAATCATCATACTTAGTATGCGAATAATCAATCATAACCTTTCCTTTACACACTCTAGTATAAGCACCTCTCCTATGAGCTTGGCCTCCCAGCCATGGCCATCTGCCATCCTGGGCACTTCATAGGTGGACATCATCAAGAGGTAGCCTCATCTCAAACCTCTTCTCCGAGGGAACCCATACTAATGCATATAAACTTCCAGCTAAGCCTTACCCAATTGAGGTATTGTGAATGTACTGTAAAAATTGGAATGGTATCGCATCCAAACCCAACCATCCTGTTTTTACAAAGGGCTAAGGCTCATTCCTCAACATTTTCATCATCAAACCATTTGTGTTTCTCATCACATGTCAAAACATCTCAATAGAATGGCTCATCATTCCAAGGTTTCCATAAGCATTTTCACCAAGTATTCCCATCTAAAGTGACCAAATTTTATACTTAGCACTAGCCAATAAGGTTAAGAGTGTTCACTAATGAGGAGTGCTAATCTCAATCTCATGCCATAGAATGACATCTAGTATAGGCCTAGTTTTATACTCTTTATGCTATCTATACTACTTTCCAAAATCTCACAAAGCATTAAAAAAAGTAAAGAAACTTTGGTAAAGTAAAAAAGTAAAGCTTGTAAGTAAAACTTGGGATGGGTATAAATCAAAATGTATAACCAAGCATGCCTAATGCATCTTGCTTAGGTTAACTTTCATCTAGTAATGGCTTGCCTTGATTGGTGCAGTGATTGAAGTTTTCTTCGTCTTCTTCGGGGTAGAAATCCTCCTCGTCGTATCCTTGGTCGGTACTATCATCTATAAACGAATACAGGGTACACAATCACCAAACAATACTTAACTAGTCTATTTAGCACACTAAGGTTCACACTTGATGAGCTAACATCATCACAATCATCACATGAATTAAAGCACTAGTCTTATTTAGTTTATTTGAGAAAAGTAATTTCTACTCATTGAAATTAATTAAGATTTAATATTCTCCAATAAAAATATGGGGATCATGTGGACACATGTCATCACCACATATTATAATACATTGGAATGTGATTTAAAGGGTTGGTCATATTTTATAAAGTTTAAGATTATTATTTACATCATTTAAAGTGACTAGAAATGCCCTAATAGCATTATTTTGGTACTAGTCCAATGTCACTACATGCAAACCTAAATATTTTTACATACTCAGATAGATATTATCAAATGTTATTTTTGAGAGTTGGAATCAACTCAAAAGCTATTATGGTTGATTTTTGAAAAATGTTTGAACTTGCAAAAGTCTCGGTTTTGTTATTTTTGCCATAGATTAACTCTAAATCCAAATGATTTAAATCCAATGGGCTTGGGTAGATATTTTAATTATCTTTCTAGCAAAATTTGAGTCATACCATTTGGTTAAGTTAATCTCTCTGAATTGATTTTTGAATAAGTGGAAAAAATCTAGTTTTAACTAAAATAGAAAAATATTATTTGAATCGTTGGGCTACGCGCGGGAAAGGAAATGTGCCGGCCCAGCTGCACTGCGCGGGTGCAGCGGGCTGCTGACAGGGGGTCCTACACGTCAGTGACACATCTAACGCGAAGCGGTAAGTTTCAATCTCAGTCGTGCGATTATACTACGATCTAACGCATATGGTTCGTCGTCCCCGGTGTACAGGTCTCCGGCGAGGACGAACCCTAGCGGCACGGTGGGGGTCTACGGGGGCTCACCTGGGCTCCAACTATGCTCGGTGATGGGGGCGTTCGAGCTGGTAGACGACGGTGGTTCGAGGCATGGTCGCGGCAGCTCCTGGGGCGGCTCCAATCGACGGCGCCTTTCTTCAACTACAGCGGCCAACTCCGGCGCAACTCCTGGGTCCTCATTATGTCCCGAGATTTACAAAGAAAACTTGGAAGGGAACTCTGTCCTAATGTAATCTTCACGCTCCCAAGTATCTTCCTCCTCGGTATGGTTGCTCCATTGAATCTTGAGAAACTTGAAGCTCGTGGACCTGGTGGTTCTGTAGGCTTCTTCTAAGATACAGATGGGCACTTCCCAATAGGTCAGGTCATTGTTGATTTCTATAGCTCTGTGATCGATGTTCTTGAAAACTTCAGTCCTCTCGGGCACTTCCAAGCATTTGCGAAGTAACGAGATATCGAACACATTTTGGATGGCTGATATCTCTTCAAGTAGTTCCAGTTGATACGATACTTCTCCTCGACGATTCAGAATCTTGAATGGCCTGATATATCTGGGGGCTAACTTTCCTTTCAGACTAAAGCGTTGGGTTCCCTTCAATGGTGAAACCTTGAGATATACAAAATCTCCGACATTGAAAGTCAGGTCTCTCCTTCTCTTGTCAGCATAACTCTTTTGTCTGGATTGGGCGGTCTTGAGGTGCTCATGGACTTTGTGAACCTTCTCTTCGGCTTCTCGGAGAATGTCGGGTCCAAAGATCTGACTCTCTCCTACTTGCGACCAATTCAAAGGGGTACGACACTTCCTTCCGTATAGGGATTCAAATGGTGCCACTTGCAAACTAGCTTGATAACTGTTTTTATATGAGAATTCTGTGAAAGGCGGGCAGTCTTCCCATTTTGATCCGTATTCCAACACACAAGCTCTAAGCATATCCTCTAAGATCTGGTTGACTCTCTCAGTCTGTCCATCAGTTTGCGGGTGATACACGGTACTGAAGTTCAACTTGGTTCCCAATCCTTCCTGGATTTTCTGCCAAAATCTTGAGGTAAACTGAGTTCCTCGATCTAATACGATGGTCTTGGGGGTTCCATGCAGACTAACAATCCTAGCAATACATAGCTCTGCTAGCTTTGCACTCTGGTAGGTAGTCTTGACAGGTATAAAGTGGGCTACCTTGGACAGTCTATCAACTATGACCCAAATTGAGTCATTTCCCCTACTAGAGGTAGGCAAACCAGTGAGTCCATTCCGACGGAGTCCCATTGCCATTCCGGAATCTGCAATGGTTGCAACAGACCTGCCGGCCTCTGATGCTCTGCCTTGACTCTTTGACAGATGTCACACTTGGCGATGTAGCTTCCGATTTCTCTCTTCATCTTGTGCCACCAAAATTGCTCTTTCAAATCCTGATACATCTTCGTTCCTCCGGGGTGGATAGAATAAAGAGTATCATGAGCTTCCTTCATGATAACTTGCTTCAATTCCGAATCTGCTGGCACATAGATACATCCTTTGTACCACAGTAATCATTCCTCGTCTTCAGTGAATCCAGGTACCTTTCCTCTACCAACATGACGTTTGATTCCGTCGATACTTTCATTCCCCTTCTGGGCTTCCTTGATTTGGCTAATCAAAGTGGGCAGAAGTTCAATGCAAGCTAAGAATCCTTTGCTAACCAATTCATTCCTGAACTGTTCCAACTCTTCATACAAACTTGGTTGTTTCTCCTTGATCATGGTGTTTAGCCTACACAGCAATCTTCTAAGAGCATCTGCTACCACATTTGCTTTGCCGGGGTGATAGTGAATGTCAAGGTCATAATCCTTGATTAACTCTATCCATCTCCTTTGCATCATATTCAGCTCCTTCTGTATGAAAATATACTTCAAGCTCTTGTGATCTGAGTAAATCTCACAACGATTACCCTTCAGATAACGACGCCATGTCTTTAGTGCTAGAACCACAGCTGCTAGCTCAAGATCATGGGTCGGATAGTTCTGCTCATGCTGTTTCAGTTGTCGAGACAGATACGCGATGACTTTGCCTTCTTGCATCAACACACATCCTAGACCAATCTTGGATGCGTCACAATACGCATCAAATGGCTTCTTGATGTCTGGCATGATCAATATTGGGGCTGATATCAATCTCTTCTTCAGCTCTTGAAAACTGGCTTCACATTTGTCGGTCCATTCAAACTTCTTGTCCTTCTTCAACAATTGGGTCATGGGTCTCGCGATGCTCAAGAACCCTTCTACGAACTTGCCGTAGTATCCCGCTAATCCGAGAAATGCACGGACTTGAGTTTGAGTGGTTGGGGCTTCCCATTCTTCGACATCTTTGATCTTGGCGGGGTCAACAGAGACTCCTCCGGCAGACACAATATGTCCTAGGAATCCTACTTCTTTCAACCAAAACTCACACTTGCTGAACTTGGCATATAACTGATGCTCTCTCAAGGTTGCTACGATGATTCTCAGATGTTGCTCATGCTCTTCTTCTGACTTGGAGTAGATAAGGATGTCGTCTATAAACACAACTACAAACTTATCTAGGAAATTCATAAAGATCTTATTCATGAGATTCATGAAATAAGCAGGGGCATTGGTTAGTCCAAAAGACATAACCGTATACTCGTATAAACCATAGTGAGTGGCGGTCTTCGGAATATCCGTTGCACGAATCTTAAGTTGGTGATAACCAGTCCTAAGATCAATCTTTGAGAATACCTGGGCTCCAGTCAACTAATCAAATAGATCCTCTATCTTTGGCAAGGGGTACTTGTTCTTGATGGTGACGTCATTCAACTTTCTGTAATCTGTGCATAGACGATTGCATCCATCTTTCTTGTCAACGAATAACACTGGTGATCTCCATGGCGATGCGATTGGTTGAATCAAGCCTTTGGCTAACATAGCATCCAAATGCTTGTTCAGTTCCACTAACTATGAGGGGTTCATGCTATAGGGTCTCTAGGCTATGGGTACGGTTCCGGGGATTATTTTGATGATGAACTCAATATCCCTATCCAGGGGCATACCTGGCAATTCATATGGGAATACGTTGGGGTATTCACAGACTACTCTGACTTGGTCTATGATGGGTAGGGCTAGGCTCTTGTTGCACTTGAATTGACGGGGTAAGGTTTCAGAGATATGCTCTATTGTTACTCTAGAGCTACTGGTCATGGTGATGGCTTTCTTAGCACAGTCTATCATTCCTTTATGCCTTGACATCCAGTCCATACCTAGTACTACTTCCAAACCTTTGGTTCCAAGTACAATTAGGTTGTCATAAAAATCTATCACATGTATTCTGATAGGCAGCGCTTTGCAGATTTTTCTAGCTTTGGTTGTTGAACCGGGGATTTGAACTATCATGACATGCTTCAGGTTGGTTGGGTGAATCTTACTAGTGCATGCAAATTCTTCGATGACAAATGAATGCGATGCTCCAGAATCAAAAACACTCTTGCTAAGACTGAGTTGACAGAAAACATACCCAACACTACATCTGGCGCTTCCTCAGCTTCTTCTGCGTTCATGTGGAAGAGACGACCGTTGCGGTTGTGAGGATTCCCTAGGGAAAATCTTCTTCCTGGTTGAACACGACGCTGCTGTTGAGCTGGGGCATTCACATTGGCATTGGCGGCAGTCTTCTTAGGACACTCATTGGATTAGTGACCCTTCACTCCACACTTGGAACAAGTGATCTAGGACTTGTCCTTGACTGCGACAGGCACAACATTGCTGCTAGTTCTGGGTGCAGTGTTGTTGTTGTTGCTCTTGGGAGGTGCACGGTTGAAATTGTTGGCATTTCCGGAGTTGTGATTGTTTCCTCCGGACTTCCCATTGCCTTCGCTACGGTTGGGTTAGCATGGGCGAGACGTTGGGGGTCAATTGTTCCTTGGTGCATATCCTGGTGAGGGGTTGGGACGGTACTTCTGGTGACTGCTGGATCCAAATTGCTGCATCATACGACGCTTGCGGTTGTCGTTTGCCTGGTTAATCTTCCCTTCCATTTGAATGGCAGAGTCGACTAACTCTTCGAGATCCTCGAAACGAATGTTGACGAGGACAGTCTGCATTTCATCATGCAGTCCGTTCAATAATCTCTCCTTCTTCTTGGCCTCCGTGTTGATCTCATCAGGTGCATATCTGGCAAGTGACAGGAATCTGTCATGGTACTCCACCACAGTCATTCTTCCTTGCTTCAATTCGTGGAACTCATCTCTCATTCGGGTGACTAAACCTTGTGGCACGTGGTGTGGCTGAACTTGACCTCGAATGCTTCCCATGTCATCACTTGACCATGGTTCATGTTGCGGATACTAGTCCACCAAGCCCTAGCATCTCCCACCAAATAGTGGGTGATGAAGAGAACTTTCTCATTTTCATCAACTCCTCCAACTTCTAAGTTGTTTTCCATTGTCTGTAACCAGTCATCAACATCTAATGGGTTTTTAGATTGGTTGAATATTGGGGGATTGGTATTCTAAAAATTCTTGTGTTTGGCTCCATGATGATCCTGATTTCCATGCCCTTGGTTGTTGAGAGCCATCTGGGCGATCTGTTGAAGTGTTGCTAAGTTGGCTTGGTGTTCCGCCCTGCTTGCTTCTCTGTCTGCGATGAGATTCTGCAAGATCTGCAGCATTGGGTCTTGCGACGAGCTTCTCCCTCCTTGGTTTCCACGAGTCATCTGAAGATTGAGATAGATATAGGGGTAAGAGGGAAATTCTAAGGTTCATGGTTTTGGGTTTCCAAAGCTAAAACTTTGAGTTAGACTCAGGTTTTGCAACTAACTCCATTTCATTCATGCAAAAAACCACACGATAGAACACACACCACAACAATCAAAGGAAAGCAGATGGTTTGAAGAACCATTCTGTAAGCTACGATACAGTGGGATCGATACATCTCATGCTACGACAGTGCTCTAGTGCATCTACTCATCGTCGATGAAGTCAGAGTCGTCATCATCAGTGTAGAAGTCCACAGCATCCTCCTCCAGAAAGTCATCATCGTTGCTGAGGTAAGAATCCATGTCTCCCTGGATGTCTTCACCCTCCTCTTCTTCTTCCTTTGCTGCAAGCTGAGCTTCCTGCTCCTTGACAGTCTTCTCGAGGTCGGCCACCTTCTTGCGAAGACGTGCGATGGTGCGATCCTTCTTTGCATGCTGGCGGCAAAGAGACTGGTGATCCTAGACGAGTAGTGCGAAAGTCTGGGCCTTCTGGTCGGCAATGGCACGGTTCTGGTTGGCTAACTGCCTAGCATTGTCCAGTTCCTGTTGTCTGTCGTGCAGCAAGAAGTCAAGATTCTCCACTTGACGCCTTAACTTTGGGTGACCTGGCATCTCCATAGGCATTCCCATGAAGTCATGTCTTGCATAGTGAACAAAACGGGTTCCTTGGAGTTGGTTGACGCTGAGGGCACATAGACGTGCAAGAGCTTCATGCATTGCCCTGGCTAACCCATCTAGCCAGTTGTTCTCTCTCACGGAGAACTGAATTCTCCCAGAAGTTGCTGCCTCGATGCTTCCTCAAAGATCCGCTGTGACTAGCCACTGTAGGTCTCCTCCTGGGGGTCCTGGAAGTTGATCTCCAAGAAACTCTGGATGTGGGTGTCCCAGTAACTCTGACAGTGAATCTAGACCCCTCTCGAAGATCAGCTGACCTCCGTGTCCCAACTGGTAGAACTTGCTGAACTGAGTCTCCATCTACAAGAATTAAGGATGAGGAAGTTAGTGACGTGATCAAATGTGTCAAATTTAGGTAGTAATGTAAGAATTTGAGGAGCATGAATTTTTGAGAAAGAATGAATTCCCAAGGGTAAGAGAGGAGATAGTTTTTCATAAATACTCACTTTGGTTTTGAAATTAAGTTTTTGGTTCGGTCGTCCATTCTAACTAGGGTCTCCTATGGTCAAGATGGCTCTGATACCAACTTGTCAACACCCGGATTTTTATTCCCAGATGCCTGTTATGTCATACCTCGCAATCCCAGGATTACCATTTTTGCGAGGCATAACAGATTGGATATCACAGTACATCATCCATTACAAACCATAAATAAGGTCTTACACAAATAAGGATCTCATGATCCAGTCTTAATACAACAAGCAGCGGAATAAATAATAAGCGTTGTGGTGGGGTCCATCTTCAGGGACACAGGCAATGCTGACGAAGGCAGATAGTCCTAGTAATCATAGTCATCCTGCTCTCCATCGTCTTGGTAGTCTCCTTCATAGTCTGGCCATGAGAATAGCCAGGGACAAAAGCCATGAGTACTCTTTAAGTACTCGCAAACTACCACTAACAAGTAATATAGTTCTAAGTTAAAGTGCTAACTCTATGTTTAACTATAAGGTTAAGTTTGAAACCTAAGCTGAGTTCAGAAGCAAAGAAAGATAAAATAAAGTTCTAGAATCACTTAAGTTGGGAAGCTATTGTCATAAAAACAACTCTTGTTGCGGTCAAGTCAAGATTCATCCTTCATTTCATAAGCCATTTTAAAAACATCTGACAGCAAAAAGTATGGCCATTCCAACTGTCCATAACCGCGGACGCGGCTATTCGAATAGTTTGACACTCTGCAGAGGTGGTACACTTTCACCACAAGATTCGATACATCTGTCAGGGATAAACCTGAATCATCATATTTAGTATGCAGATAATCAAACATAACCTTCCCTTTACACACCCTAGTATAAGCGCCTCTCCTATGAGAATGGCCTCCCAACCATGACCATCAGTCATCTTGGGCACTCCATAGGTGGACAACATTGAGAGGTAGCCTCAACTCAAACCTCTCCCACGAGGGAACTAATACTAATTCATATAAATTTCCAGCTAAGCCTTACCCAATTCAAGTAGTGTGGTTGTACGGTAAATTTGGAATGGTATCGCATCCGAATCCAACCATCAGTTTTATAAAAGGGTTAAGGCTCATGCCTCATCATTTTCATCATCATAAACCATTTGTGTTTATCAACACATGTCAAAACATTTCAATGGAATGACTCATCATTCCAAGGTTTTCACAATTCATTTTCACCAAGTGCTCCCATCTAAAGTGACTCAAGTTTTTATCTACTCTAAACCACTAAGTTAAGAGTGTTCACTAAAGTGGAAAAGAGGGGTTCAATCTCATGCCATAGAATGACATCTAAAAGGGTTCTAAATAGGTCAAGTTTTATACTCTTTATGTACCTTCAAAACAAGTAAAGAACTTTGGGTAAAGTAAAGGAAGTAAAGTTTGAAAATCGTACTTGGAGTAAGTACTAGTCAAAGTGGTATAACTCAAGAATGCCTAAAGCATCTTTCCTAAACCATCTAATTTAATCCTAGCTTGCTAAGCATTATTCTTGCAAGTATTTGCTTGCCAATAGTAGCTTGCCTTGTTGGTGCAGTGGTTGAAGTTTTCTTCTTCTTCTTGGTAGAACTCCTCCTCCTTGTAGACTTGGTGGGTACTATCGTCTATAAATACATACGGAGTACACAATCACCAAAAAATACTTAACTAGTCTAATTAGCATTCAAGACACACATTTGATGATCTATTATCATCACAAGCATCACAATTTTAATTCAATAGTTTCATTCCTTTTAATTTAGAAAAGTAATTTCTACTCATTGAAAAATGAACTAAGATTTAATATTCACCACTTAAAATATGGGATCATGTGGACACATGTCATCACCACATATTCTAACATGTGGGAATGTGATTTAAGGGTTGGATCATAATTACTTTGGTTTAAGTTCATTATTTAATGATTTAAAGTGACTAGAAATGCCTATATAGCATTATTTTGGTACTAGTCCAAAGTCACTGCATGTAAACCTTAATATTATTACATATTCAGATAGATATTATGAAATGTGATTTTTGAGAGTTGGAATCAACTCAAAATCTATCTTGGTTGATTTTATAAAAATGTTGCAAGGTGCAAATGCTTCTGTTTTGTTATTTTGACTAGGAGAGATCTATAACTCTAATTGAATTAAATCCAATGGTCTTGGATAGATAATTTCAATACCTTTTAGGAAAAATTGGTTTCATACAATTTGGGTTTGTCAAACTCCCATAATTGATTTTTAAACTAGTGGATAGAAACTAGATTAACTCTAAATAGAAAAAACTAAATTTGAAACTTCCACACGCGCGGGAAGTAACTGGGCCGGCCCAGCTACGCACAGCACGTGCAGCGGGCTGCCTGACAGGCGGGCTCCACCGGTCAGCGGCACAACTTAACTAAAACGGTATCTAGCATCCTAGGCCACACGATCTAAAGATGATCCAATGGTGGTGAGCCATCGTCGACGACGGATCACTCCGGCGAGAACGTGACCTAGACGCAGCGGTAGGGGTCGATTGGGGGCATACCAGGGCTCCAGCAAGGTCGGCGAGGCGGGCAAACGGGCGGGTAGACGACGGTGAGGTGAGGCGCGGTTGCGGCGGAGCTTGGGGTGCTCTAAATTGCAAACGCCCTTCTCCTCCTGCTGCGGCGGCTTCGGCTTCAATTCCGGTGAGATAAAGCTCGAGCGACTTCAGCGAGAGGTGGGTAAGATTCAGTGAGAGGTGAGGAGTGTGAGAGTGTGGAGAAATGGTGCTGGGGTGGCTGCTTTATATAGGGTCGACGAGGGGACAGAACGGGCGATGGTGAGGTCATCGGTGATGACGCTGGAGGGCTCTCTCGGCATGGGCGAGGGCAGCGTTGGAAGCTCTGTTCCCTGGCGGTCCTCTGAGGCTTAAAGGCGCGGCAAGGCGAAGTCTCTACTGGTCAGGAGCGTGCGATGAACTGCGCGCAGACGGCGGTGTTCGATGATGTTCCTCCGGTCTCTTGGTCGCGAGGCGGCGAACGACGATGTCCGGGCGGTTGTTGGGCCTGATGCTACTGCTGACACGCAATGCTAGAGCTAGGCGCGGTCTGTGCGGCTCTAGCGGGCGCGGCGCTCTAGGGTGATCGGCATGGCAGACAGCGGCAAGGGCGCGAGCAATTGAGGCTTATCCTCCGCTCGTTTTTAGTCGGGGGCTGGTCGAGGTGAAGCGGTGTGATGGCGGTTGTCTCCCAGCAAGCGAAGGAGAGCGCGGGACGGGCTGAGGCGAGCGGTCCGTGGTCGACCCGGGGCAAAGCTTCGGGCGGCGAGTTACTGGAGCAGATAGTGGAGAGGCATAGAGGGTTAGGGCCGGGGTTCTAGCTGGGGGAACCAGGGGACCAAGTTAGGCCCAAATGGTGACCAAGACTACTGCTCACTATAGTGTTCTAATATTTGCAAGATTTGTGCCTGCCACTTGTTCGACACAATGGCCGCAAGAAGCAAAAATTTGAATTTTGGGTTCAAAATTTTTGAGTGATCTCCACTAGTACTAGGTAGTCTCTGGTTGCAAGGGTTTTGAAAATGGAGTTCATTTGGATGGTTTTTGAAATAGGGATGATCTAGGCATATGCATTGAATTCAATTTTAAACTGTCATTTAAAATTAGTATTTGAATGTTTTTAGCAGATCACAAAGTGGGCCTCGGTACCTCATTATGTGTACTAGCAAGGGGTTCAAAGATCCAGAATTATTTCTGTTGGGAAATGAGTGCTAGGAACACTCAAAGTAGTGTAGTGGATTAAAATGAACATTTACTCCTTTTATTCATTTTGAGTTGTTTTTCTTTGGGAAAAGTTTGGGAATGATTTAGATGATGTTTATTTCACCTAAGAATCATTTTACAAGCAATGAATCACAGAACCATGGCAATTCAAATCAACTCCTAATTTAAATGCACATACACATGAATTCTTTCATATTTTGAAATGGAAAAGTTTTTTTGTTAACCCTAATTTTGATGATTTGGATCTTGATAAGCTTGGATGAAAGTTTTGGGATGTTACAATACTCCAAAGTGTTGACAAAACACAAGATAGTAGATAAAACCAAGCATGGAACATCAAAATTATGGATACGTTTGCAACATATCAACATCCCAAGCTTAACTCCTGCTCGTCCTCGAGTAGGTAAGTGATAAAAAGAAAGAATAATTTTTGAGGTGACATGCACCATCATAAACTTTATCAAAGTATTTGTAAAAAAATGATAGCTGGGATCATAGTACTTCAATCATAACATGAAACACAAAGTTCTAGCAATAAGACAAAGAAACTATGTTGCAACATGAAAATGCACAAACAAAAGATTCATGAATAACAATGTTTTGCAAGACGTTTGTTTGTTTCACATAAAGAAAACATAGCATAGTGGCATTCAGCTTGTCCCTCATAGAGTGGAAAACATAAATGAATAGGACACCTTCAAAGTTCATAAGAGTGACTAGATACAAATAGCTTAAAACAAGAAATATCAAAGCTATGCATCAATCAACAAGTCTTGGGACAATGCACATAGAACTAAGAATGGCCACTATGCTCTCAAAGTAGGTGCATAAAGTTAGAAGGTGGAGACTCAATATAAAAGTAAAAGATAGGCCTTCATAGAAGGAAGTAGGGACTCAAGTTTCATAAAGAGCTTCCAAAAATTATGGTACTTAATAGCTTTCAGCTCTCATTTCCCCCATCATAAGCATCTTGAAGTGATTAAGGTTAAAGTGAACAAACTATGGAGTATATGCTTGATGAAGTATAAGTTGGAAATCTCATGTCCCTTGAATACGAGGGCCACTCCTCATGCTACTCAAGTTTAGTCACCGATAAGTTCTTGTCATTGTAAGTACATGTGTATCATAGAGAACCGCCCGACAGGGTACCCCTTGCCTAATGATACAGAAGAATCCCCATATCAAAATGACAAGGCAAGCAGACAACGAGCATCTCAGCAATCTTCTTATTTACCATGGGAATATGCTGCTTTTTTCTCTCTTTCCTCTTTTCATAATCTCTTTTTTTTCTCTTTTTTGTCAATATCTGACTCTTTTTTTATAAGAAGAATGCTTCATAGACAACTCATTATGGTTACGCTACAGGTTTCCACCATGTCAGCATGGATTAGACCAGCGGCTCAGGCATTTCTCTAACACACATACATAACTCCATGGACTTAGAAGCTCCCCTTTCATTTCACACCAACGACATCCATAGACAAAAGAGCATGATATCAACTAGGTACAAAGTACAAGTGCAATGTTGAAAGCATTCCCCATGACAGCATGGTTCTGCTAATCCCAACAAATAAGTGCAAGCATATACAACATAGATGACACAATGGTTCAAGTTTCTTAAGGGCAAGAAAAGTAAAGTGTGCCATCAAGTTCGTGAGAGCCTTAATCACTAGTTTTTCATAACAAGTTTAATTCAGAAGGTAGATAAAAACATGAATATACTTGGAATAGCATATGCTAGTAGGTAGGTATGGTGGACTCTTTGGAATAACTTGGTTTTAGGAGTTGGATGCATGAGTGTGAAGGAAATATGCCCTGAGAGGCAATAATAAAGTTGTTATTATATATTCCTTATATATGATAGATGTTTATTTTACATGCTAGAATTGTATTGATCGGAAACATCAATACATGTGTGTTTAATAAACAAAAAGGGTTCCTAGTTATGCCTCTCTTATAGACTAGCTTGTTGATTAACAAGATGATCAAGGTTTCCTGATCATGGACATTGGATGTTGTTAATAACAAGGTCACACCATTGGTGGAATGATGTGATGAACATTCATCCGAAGTATAGCATTACGATCAAGTCATTATGTTTATATTGCTATAACATCATACGAAGTAATCTTTATCCTTAGACCATGAGAGCATGTTAATTGCTAACACCGGAAGAGTATCCTGATAACATCAAACGTCACACCGTAACAGGGTGACTATAAAGATGGGTTCAGTACTACGAAGGTGTTATGTTGAGGCTCATGGATCAAGAGTGGAATTTTTCAATCCAGATGACAGATAGATATACTCTAGGCCCTCTCGGTGATATCACATTAAGATAGCTTGCAAGCAAGTGATGTGATCACTAGAATGTTATATCACAGGAACGAGAAAAGAGTGCATGTCGGTAACGAGATCAAACTAGGTATGGAGATACCGATGATCGAATCTCGGACATGTAATATATCGAGAGACAAAGGGATTTAGTTACAAGCGTTAAAGGTTCTCATGATCACAGAAGTCATCGTTGAATGCGTAGGAGTCAGTACGGATCTCCAGGTCCCGCTGCTGATTATTGATCGGAGAAGGGTCTCGATCATGTCTACATTAATTGCGAACCCTAGGGTTGCACACTTAAGAGTTACCGGACACCATTTTGGAGCACATATGTTTCAGACGAAAGAATTGCAAAGCGCGGGAATTGTTTCAATAGAAACCGGAAATTGTTTCGGGTGAAATTGCAGAAAATGGTTATGCATGTGATATTGAAATATTGCAAGGGGCTATATGTGAATGTTTGTTAATTAAAGTAAATTAACAAAATTCTGAATAAATTTAATAAAAAGAGTTTTATTAAATGAGAGAGCATTAAATTTGGAGAAATTTAATGCATTTAAAGTGGAGACTTTAAAAGGGAATGTGAAGAGGCATTTTAATGTGGAGGGGTTATCACCACATGAGTGGGGGAGGTGAGGGGTCACCCCCCCATGCACCAGCCATGGAGAGAGGGGGCACCCCCCCTCCTCCTATAAAATGCCACCCATTCCCTCCTTCATCCTCACACATCCTTGTGAAGGATCTCTCTCCCCCTCTAGAATTATTCCCCCATGGTCTCGGATTAGCGAGATACATGTTCCCGGTGGCATTTCGTCTGGAAGGAGTTGCTGCTTCCGCTGGATCGCTGGAGCGAGGAGGTGGAGGTTGTCCGGTGGCTTGAACGTGTGTGCGAGTGCGGATGCGCTGCTGAGTTGCGGCTCTCGGACTTCCTCACGATCTTGACATCGACAAGTGTACGACTACATCAACCACGAGTTCCTACTTGTTAACAAAACTCGTTGTCTTCGAGGATAAGTTCTCGTTGGATGTATGTCCATTCGTTACTTTGTACCTAGTAGATAGATCTTGGCGTGTAGTTCACACCGTAGGAAATTTTTTGTTTTCTATGGTGCGGACCCAACAGTGGTATCAGAGCCTGATCTATGCGTAGGTGCTTTGCACGGGTAGTACACATATGTTTATATGTGGGCGATGATGATCATGTTATTGCATCTTCTATGTATTTTGGATATTGGTGGCCTAGTGGGATGAAGTGGCTCGGACCAACCTTACATGTCATCGTACATGAGACCGGTTCCACGACTGACATGCAACTTGTTTTGCATAAGTGGCTGGCGGGTGTCTGTCTCTCCTACTATAGTTAGTATCTGATTTCAACGAGTTGCTAATAAATTAGTTATCCTCGTTGTGGTTTATGTTCGTAGGTGAGAACGGTTCTATCTCCGAAAGCCCTAAGCCACGTAAAACTTGCAATTGATAAATTAGAGGCGTCTAGTTTAGATCGTTGCTGGGCTAGTGTATTGATATGGTATTGTTGTAAGTAGATGTATGATAGATACTCTTACAACACACTCAACGTGTAAGTTCCATAGACCTTGGCCTTACACACAAAGGAATGATAGAGATCATACCACTATGCAAGTGATAGAGATCAAATGCATGGACCATATCATCTCACTTTACACATTAGATGTTAGCATCTTATACTGCTAGTTTGGCGCTTTTGGTAGCATTATAAGATGATCCCTCATTTAGATATCAAGATAAAAATGTGTTCTTCCTTAAGTATGCACCGTTATGTGGATCGTGTTTCGAGACATCACGTGATGATCGGGTGTACTCGAATCTATGCTTTCATAGGAATGGGTGTAAGACAGTTTTACACACGCAAATACTAAGGTTCTTACTTGGCGAGCCTAGCATGTACAGACATGGCCTCGGAACACGGACTGAAAGGTTAAGCATGAGTCATATACTTGATATGATGCCCATATAGATTCTCGCCTTTGAAGCTACATCAACTCACGTGATGATCGGACTTGGTGTAGTGGATTTGGTTCATGTAATCACCAAAAAGACACGAGGGATGTCGTTTTTGAGTGGGAGTTCATTAGTAATTTGGATTAGTTGAACTCAATCTATTTTAAACTTAGTCTAAATAAACTTTACAAATTTTGTTGTAGATGGCACCACCTGCTTTTAATTTCAATGTGTTCATGGAGAAAGAGAAACTTGCTGCGAATGGTAGCAACTTCACCAACTGGGCTATGAATTTGAGGATTCTCCTCACTGCTGCACCAAATCAATATGTGCTAGATACGCTGCTAGGCCCCCCACCAGCTCCTGATGCCCCTGACGAGGAAAAGAATGTCTATGTGACTCATCAGGAGGACCACAACTTAGTTCATTGTGGCATACTGTATGGGCTAGAGCTAGAACTTCGAAAGCGTTTCGAAAATGGCAATGCTTTTGATACCATGGGAGAATTGAAAATGATTTTCGATACCCATGCTGCCGTAGAGAGTTATAATGCTACAGAAAAGTTCTTTAGCTACATGATGGAGGAAAACAGCTCCGTTAGTGAGCACGTACTCAAAATGTCTGGGTACGCCGATAAGCTTGTGTCCTTGGGAATAACGATTCCCATTGACTTAGGCATACATCGTGTTCTCCAATCTCTGCCACCTAGCTACAAGAGCTTCGTGATGAACTATAATATGCAGGGCATGAAGAAGTCTCTTCCTGAGCTTCTGCCAATGCTTAAGACTGCAAAAGTGGATATTAGGAAAGAACATCAAGTGTTGATGATCAATAGGACCACCGGTTTCAAGAAAGACAAGAAAGGCAAGAACAAGGGAAAGAAGGGTGGAAATTCTGTTGCCACGCCTTAAAAGAAACCCCGAGCTGGCCCTAAGTCTGACACCGAGTGCTACTATTGTAAGGGGACTGGCCATTGAAAGCGCAACTGCCCCAAGTATTTGGCGGACAAGAAGTCCGGCAAGGCAAACAAAGGTATATGTGATATACATGTTATTGATGTGTACTTGACTAGTACTCACAGTAGCACCTGGGTATTTGATACGGGATCGGTTGCTAATATATGTAACTCGGTTCAGGGGCTATGGAACAAGCGACAACTAGCAAGGGATGAGGTTATAACGCAGGTCAACAATGGATCAAAAGTTGATGTGATCGTCATCGGGACGCTACCTCTCCATTTGCCATGGGGATTAGTTATAAACCTAAATAATTGTTATTTAGTGCCTGCACTGAGCATGAACATTGTATCTGGATCGTGTTTGATGCAAAGTGGTCATTCCTTTAAATCTGAAAACAATGGTTGTTCGATTTATAAGAATGATATCTTTTATGGTCATGCACCTACGTTGAATGGTTTATTTCTGTTGGATCTCGATAGTAATATTACACACATTCATAATGTTAATGCTAAAAAGATTAAACTTGATGATGATATGTCTACATATATGTGGCACTGCCGTCTAGGTCATATTGGCGTTAAACGCATGAAGAAACTCCATTCTGATGGACTTTTGGAATCACTTGATTTTGAATCATTTGATACATGTGAGCCATGCCTTATGGGCAAGATGACTAGAACACCGTTTTCTGGTTCAATGGAACGGGCGACAGATCTATTGTAAATCATACATATTGATGTGTGTGGACCAATGAGTGTGTCGACGCGAGGTGGATATCGTTATTTTGTTAATTTCACGGATGATTTGAGTAGATATGGGTATATCTATTTGATGAAACACAAGTCTGAAACTTTTGAAAAGTTCAAGGGATTTCAGAATGAAGTGGAAAATCATCGTAATAGAAAGATCAAATTTCTACGGTCTGACCATGGAGGAGAGTATCTAAGTTACGAGTTTAGCACACACATGAAAGAGTGTGGAATAGTTTCACAACTCACGCCTGTCAGAACACCACAACGTAATGGTGTGTCGGAACGTCGTAATCTTACCTTATTGGATATGGTTCGATATATGATGTCTCTGACTGACTTGCCACTGTCATTTTGGGGTTATGCACTGGAAACAACCGCATTCACTTTAAATCGGGCACCATCTAAATCCGTTGAAACGACACCGTATGAATTATGGTTTGGAAACAAACCTAAGCTATCATTTCTTAAAGTTTGGGGATGCGATGTTTATGTGAAGAAACTTCAACCGGATAAACTCGAACCCAAAGCGAAAAAATGCGTCTTCATAGGATACCCTAAGGAAACAATTGGGTATACCTTCTATCACAGATCCGAGGGAAAGGTTTTTGTTGCCAAGAATGGATCCTTCCTTGAGAAGGAGTTTCTCGCGAAAGGTGTGAGTAGTCGGAAGGTAGAACTCGAAGAGGTTATTGAACCTTCTCTTCATGGAATGGTGAGTGGCGCAGCACCGGAAGTTGTTTCGGAGTTGACTTCACATGATGAAGAGAGAGCTAATGATAATGATCATGAAACTCTGAAAGAGGACACTATCGAACCTCGTAGGTCAAGCAGGACACGTGTAGCTCCTGAACTGTACGGCAATCCTGTTGTGAATTTCATGGTTGATGAAATGGATGACCCTGCGACGTATGAAGAAGCGATGATGAGCCCGGATTCCAACAAATGGCTAGAAGCCATGAAATCCGAGATGGAATCCATGTACGAGAACCAAGTTCGGAACTTGGTAGACTTACCTCACGACCGAAAGGCCGTTGAGAATAAATGGATTTTCAAAAGAAAAACTAATGCTGATGGTAATGTGACCATCTATAAGGCTCGACTTGTCGCAAAGGGGTTTTGACAAATTCAAGGAGTTGACTACGATGAGACATTCTCTCCCGTAGCGATGCTTAAGTCGGTTAGGATTATGTTAGCAATTGCCGCATATTTCGATTATGAAATATGGTAGATGGATGTCAAAACTGCGTTCCTCAATGATAATATTGAAGAAGAGTTGTATATGATACAACCTAAGGGTTTTGTCGATCTTAAGGATGCTAATAAGGTATGCAAACTTTAGCGATCCATCTATGGACTGAAGCAAGCATCCCGGAGTTGGAATCTCCGCTTTGATGAGGTGATCAAAGAGTTTGGATTTGTCCAAACTTATGGAGAGGCTTGTTTACAAGAAAGTGAGTGGGAGCAATGTGACATTTCTAATATTATATGTGGATGACATATTATTCATTGGAAATGATATAGATCTTTTAAACAGTGTTAAAAGTTATCTAAACAGCAAAATTTCGATGAAAGACCTTGGTGAAGCATCATATATATTAGGCATTAAAATCTATAGAGATAGATCAAGGCGCCTCATTGGGCTATCACAGAGTACATACCTTGATAAGATATTAAAGAAGTTTAATATGGACGAAAGTAAGAAGGGGTTCTTACCTATGTTGCAAGGCAAGACATTGAGTAAGACTCACAGTCTGGCTACGGCGGAAGAAAGAGAGATGATGGATAAGATCCCCTATGCCTCGGCCATAGGCTCTATTATGTATGCCATGTTATGTACAAGACCGGTTGTGGCACATGCTATTAGTTTGACTAGTAGGTACCAATCTGATCCAGGTTCGGAACACTGGATAGCGGTAAAGAACATCCTCAAGTACTTGAGAAGAACTAAGGATATGTTTCTTATATACGGAGGTGAAGAAGAGCTAGTCGCTAAGTGTTATGTCGATGCTAGCTTTGACACTGATCTGGATGACTCTAAGTCTCAATCCGGATACGTATTTCTCTTGAACGGAGCAGCAATTAGTTGGAGGAGTTCCAAACAACCTGTGGTGGCTAGATCAACGACGGAGGCTGAATATGTTGCTGCTTCAGAAAAAACGCAGGAGGTGGTTTGGATGAAAGAGCTCATTACGGAACTAGGTGTGGTTCCTAGTGCATTGGACCCAATGGTGATCTATTGTGACAATAATGGAGCCATAGCCAACGCAAAGGAACCAAGGTCTCACAAGAATTCAAAGCATATTAAGCGCCGGTTTCATCCATCCGCGAGCATGTCAAGGATGGAGATATAAAGATTTGTAAAGTACACACGGACCTAAATGTAGCAGATCCGTTGACTAAAGTTCTCCCTAGGGAAAAACATGATCAACACCAGAACTCCATGGGTGTTTGATTTATCACTATGTGAACTAGATTATTGTCTCTAGTGCAAGTGGGAGACTGAAGGAAATATGCCCTGAGAGGCAATAATAAAGTTGTTATTATATATTCCTTATATATGATAGATGTTTATTTTACATGCTAGAATTATATTGATCGGAAACATCAATACATGTGTGTTTAATAAACAAAAAGGGTTCCTAGTTATGCCTCTCTTATAGACTAGCTTGTTGATTAACAAGATGATCAAGGTTTCCTAATCATGGACATTGGATGTTGTTAATAACAAGGTCACACCATTGGTGGAATGATGTGATGAACATTCATCCGAAATATAGAATTACGATCAAGTCATTATGTTTATATTGCTATAACATCATACGAAGTAATCTTTATCCTTAGACCATGAGATCATGTTAATTGCTAACACCGGAAGAGTATCCTGATAACATCAAACGTCACACCCTAATAGGGTGACTATAAAGATGGGTTCAGTACTACGAAGGTATTATGTTGAGGCTCATGGATCAAGAGTGGAATTTGTCAATCTAGATGACAGATAGATATACTCTGGGCCCTCTCGGTGATATCACATTAAGATAGCTTGCAAGCAAGTGATGTGATCACTAGAATGTTATATCACGGGAACGAGAAAAGAGTGCATGTCGATAACGAGATCAAACTAGGTATGGAGATACCGATGATCAAATCTCGGACATGTAATATATCGAGAGAAAAAGGGATTTAGTTACAAGCGTTAAAGGTTCTCACGATCACAGAAGTCATCGTTGAATGTGTAGGAGTCAGTAGGGATCTCTAGGTCCCGCTGCTGATTATTGATCGGAGAAGGGTCTCGATCATGTCTGCATTATTCGCGAACCGTAGGGTGGCACACTTAAGAGTTACCGGACACCATTTTGGGGCATATATGTTTCAGACGAAAGAATTGCAAAGCGCAGGAATTGTTTCAATAGAAACCGGAAATTGTTTCGGGTGAAATTGCAGAAAGTGGTTCTGCATGTGATATTGAAATATTGCAAGGGGCTATATGTGAATGTTTTTTAATTAAAGTAATTAACAAAATTCTGAATAAATTTAATAAAAAGAGTTTTATTAAATGAGAGAGCATTAAATTTGGAGAAATTTAATGCATTTAAAGTGGAGACTTTAAAAGGGAATGTGAAGAGGCATTTTAATGTGGAGGGGTTACCACCACATGAATGAGGGAGGTGAGGGGTCACCCCCCCATGCGCCGGCCATGGAGAGAGGGGCACCCCCTCCTCCTATAAAAGGCCACCCATTCCCTCCTTCATCCTCACCCCTCCTTGTGAAGGATCTCTCTCCCCCTCTAGAATCATTCCCCCATGGTCTCGGATTAGCGAGATACATGTTCCCGGTGGCATTTCGTCTAGAAGGAGTTGCTGCTTCCGCTGGATCGCTGGAGCGAGGAGGTGGAGGTTTTCCGGTGGCTTGAACGTGTGTGCGAGTGCGGATGCACTAATGAGTTGCGGCGCTCGGACTTCCTCACGATCTTGAGATCGGCAAGTGTGCGACTACGTCAACCACGAGTTCCTACTCGTTAACAAAACTCGTTGTCTTCGAGGGTAAGTTCGTGTTGGATTTATGTCCACCCGTTGCTTTGTACATAGTAGATAGATCTTGGCGTGTAGTTCACACCGTAGGAAATTTTTTGTTTTCTATGCTGCGGACCCAACAGAGTGGAACTCATACTTGGTTGTGGAGGCTAGCAAAAGACTGGGAGCCACAAACTAAGAGAGCAATAATGGCCATAATCATACAGCGTGACAAAACATCATTGATCAAAGCATAAAGTGATACTACGAGTTGAAAACTAAAGGATCATAAAGGCTATGGTGACTTGGGATAGTCATAACATGGTGTGAGCATGCACCAAGTCAACCCAAATAAAGAATCAAAGGAGAATACCACAATACTATGCTTTAATATGCTAAAGCAACGCATGATCCTTCCAAGGCACATTAAGCAATATCAATTGTTTATAACATTTCATGCTACAGGAAAGAATACTAAGCATAAAGCCAAAACAATATCAAGCATGGCATGACAAAGCATAGGCCACAGTCAAAAACAAGCTCTCTTTAGCACTTAAGCATGAACTTTCGTACTCTTTTTCCAATCCAAACCAAACTATTTGAAAACCAATGTATAAAAGAGGGGGTCCAACCAATTTATTCAGAAAACTAAGCAAACAAAGCAAACAAAAACGAAAAAGAAGACGTTCCAAGAACAACACAATTGTGCATGAAACAATAAAAATGAAGCGTTTGGAAGAAACCTGGGATTTTTATTGATGAAGAGGGATGCCTTGGACATCCCCAAGCTTTGATGCTTGTACTTCTTGGATATTTCTTGGGGTGACACGCGTGGCATCCCCAAGCTTGAGCTTTAGTCCACCCTTCATCTCATTACTCATTCATTCCATACACCTAAAATTTTTCCTTCATACAAAACTTCACACAATCGTTATTAGCAACATTAGTGCACTCAAGATAATAAGTCTTTAGGTTCAGTTCCAACACAAAATAAAACTTCCATTAAAACACTAGCTACTGTATCACTTCCCTCAAAAATCTCAGTTCCCTAAAAGAACTCAAAAAGGAACCAATAAGAAGCAAATGTAGAAAATGGCAGAAATCTGTCAAAACGTACCAGCAGGTAAAGACGAATTTTTTCCAAGACCTTCTGTTGCTGAAATCAAAAAGTGTTGAACTAACGAAAGTTAGCTAACAACCTGGGCAGAAGCACAAAAATTCACTCCTCAAAAGGACATACAGAGATTTTAAACGATTTTTTATGTTGAAGTACATAAATCTGTTTCGGGAAAGCAATTTTCCCAATCATAACTTCTCTCTCATTAGAGGTTACTCTTGGAACAAAAAACAAATAAAAAGGATAAGGAGTGGTTATTACAGATGTAATAAGTTCCAAGAATCATCTAAAACTTTTGGGTTATCCCCCAATAAGTACTTTTCTTTAACGCCTTTAAGTTAGCACAAGAATTTCGATGATGCTCACATAAGAAATATGAATTGAAGTAAAAGAGAGCATCAAGAAGAAAATTCAAAACACATTTAAGTTTAATCCATTTCCTATGCATAGGATTCTTGTATGCAAATAAATTCACAAAGAACAAAGTGACAGGCATAGGAAGATAAAACAAGAGTAACTTCAAAACTTTCAGCAAATGGAGAGGTGTTTCAGTACCATGAAAAATTTTACAACCATATTTTCCTCTCTCATAATAATTTTTAGTAGCCTCATGAATAAACTCAACAATATAACTATCACATAAAGCATGTTTTTCATGATCTACAAACACTAGAGCTTTATTATAAACATTTTCAAAAGAATCCTCAGGAACATGACATTCGTCCTCCTTTGCTAAGCATGGTGGAAAATCAAATAATGTAAGGGGTAATGAGTTACTCTCATTAGAAGGTAGGGATGGGTATATCCATTCTTCCTCCTCTTGATCATCACTCTCCTCCTCTTTTTCATCCAATGAGCTTCCAGTTTCAGCAATTTCTTCTTCCATAGGCTCCTGCAAGGCATTAGTCTCTTCCATTGGTGGAGAGCATCTATTAAGATATTCAAGAATATAGCCATTTTCTACCTTGTAATTATCAAAGAAAAATTTAAGTATATCATAAACCTCATATTTATAAAGTGAATCATCAGTATTTTCAAGCAAACTAGCAAGTTCAAATGCACCCTTCCAAGCAATAAATTCTTCAATTTGTTCCACATCATAAAAGTCATAATTCCATTTAACATAAGAAGATATGGTAACATTATCATTATACTCACATTGAAAAGGGAGGTGTTTGTACCTCCTACAACAACAAGATTTATCAAAGCAATAAGTAACATTATAAGTAGAGCACACATTTATAGCAATGGTATACAATTTATCAATTTGTTCCCATAAGTGTTTCCCTTTTTGTGATAAGCGGTATTCCTTATAATAATATTTTTGTTCTTCCGTGAACCCACCTTGCCAATAAGATTCTGTTTCAAAGAAACCAACCATTGATACAAAGCATGATAAAGCAAGACAATAAAAGACTAATGAAAATAACAACTATAGTAGGAACTAATTTTATAAGTCATTTGGAATACATCTGACGACGGAACAGTATGGCCACTCCAACTGTCCATGACCGTGGACGCGGCTATTCGAATAGTTTGACACTCTGCAGAGGTGGTACACTTTCACCACAAAATTCGATACATCTGTCAGGGATAACCCTGAATCATCATACATAGTATGCGGATAATCAATCATAACCTTTCCTTTACATACTCTAGTATAAGCACCTCTCCTATGAGCTTGGCCTCCTAGCCATGGCCATCTGCCATCCTGGGCACTGCATAGGTGGACAAAATCAAGAGGTAGCCTCAGCTCAAACCTCCTCCGCGAGGGAACCCATACTAATGCATATAAACTTCCGGCTAAGCCTTACCCAATTCAGGTATTGTGGTTGTACTGTAAAAATTGGAATGATATCGCATCCAAACCCAACCATCCTGTTTTTACAAAGGGTTAAGGCTCATGCCTCAACATTTTCATCATCATAAACCATTTGTGTTTCTCAACACATGTCAAAACATCTCAATAGAATGACTCATCACTCCAAGGTTTTCATAAGCATTTTCACAAAGTATTCCCATCTAGAGTGATCATGTTTTTGGTTTAGCTCTAACCACAAGTTAAGAGTGTTCACTAAGGTGGGATGCTAATCTTAATCTCATGCCATAGAATGACATCTAGTATAGGCCAAGTTTTATACTCTTTATGCTATCTATACTACTTTCTAAAATTTCACAAAGCATTACTAGAAGTAAAGAAACTTTGGTAAAGAAAAAGGTAAAACTTGTAAGTAAAACTTGGGATGGGTATAAATCCAAAGTGTATAACTAAAGCATGCATAAAGCATTTTATTAAGTTAAGGGGGCAAGTGTTAACTTGCTTAGTTCTAGCTTTCATAGTTAAGAAACTTGCAAGTGTTAGCTTGCCCATAATAGCTTGCCTTGATTGGTGAAGTGGTGAAATTCGCCTCGTCTTCTTCGGGGTAGAACTCCTCCTCCTCATAGACTTGGTCGATACTATCATCTATAAATACATACGGTATACATAATCACCAAACAATACTTAACTAGTCTATTTGGCACACTAAGGCACAAACTTGATGATCTAGTATCATCACATTCATCACAAGATTTAATGAGCTAGTTTCATTTATTTTATTTGAGAAAAGTAATTTCTACTCATTGAAAATAATTAAGATTTAATATTCTCCAAATTAAATATGGGATCATGTGGACACATGTCATCACCACATAATCTAATACATGGGAATGTGATTTAAATGTTTGATCATATTTCACTAAGTTTAAGTTTATTATTTAAATGATTTAAAGTGACTAGAAATGCCTATATAGCATTATTTTGGTATTAGTCCAAAGTCATTGGATGCAAACCTAAATATTATTACATATTCAGATAGGTATTGTCAAATGTCATCTTTGAGAGTTGGAATCAACTCAAAATCTATTAGGGTTGAATTTTGAAAAATGTTTGAAAGTAGAAAAGTCTATGTCTTGTTATTTTTGCTATAGGTGATCTATAACTCCAATTGATTTAAATCCAATGGGCTTGGATAGAGATTTTAATTATCTTTATAAAAAAATTTGAATCATGCATTTTGGTTAAGTGGATCTCTCTGAATTGATTTTTAAACAAGTGGACAGAATTGAGTTTAATTTTAAATAAAAACATATATTTAAATTTGTCGGGATAGCACGGGAAACTAAACAGGTCGGCCCAGTGGCGCTCCGCGGTGCAGAGGGCAACTGACAAGGGGTTCCCGCATGTCAGCGGCACTTAAAACCCGAAACGGTATGGGGAAATGTGGGCGCTACGATTAGAACAGGGATCAACAACTATGGTTCATCGTCGACGACGAATAGGTCACCGGCAAGAATGAACCCTACCGGCTCGGTGGGGGTCGATTGGGGGCTTACCAGGGATCCATCTAACATGGCGGTGGGGGCGATCGAACTAGTGGACGACGGCGGTTCCAGGTGTGGTCGCGGCGGCTCCTGGGGTGGTCGCAATCAATGGGGCCCTTCTCCTCCAGTGGCGGCCAGCTCCGGTGGAATTCCGGTGACGGCGAGCTTGATTGGCTCTGGGGAGAAGTGGGGAAGGCTCAATGGGGAGAGGAGAGGTGAGTGGTGTGCAGAATGTGGCTGGGGTGGCCTCCTTTTATAGGCTCGATGACAGGACAGCACGGCATGGGCACACGACGGTGGTGACATGGCTATGGGCTGCTAGAGGCGTGGCTGCGAGTGGCGGTCGATGCGCGGTCTCCTGGCGGTTCGCTATGGCGTAATGGTGCTGCTAGGGGCGGTGGCAATTGGTCGGGCGTGGCTCGTGCTCTGAGCAGCAGAGGCGGTGTTCGCCATGGCGTGCGGTGTCTGCGGGTCAAACGACGGTGAGCGGGGATGTCTGGGGGTGTGCTGGTGTTAAGGCAGGTGCGCGCGTGCGAGCTAAGGGCAAGGTGGGCTTTGTGCGAGGTTGTCGGGGGCGACACACTAGCGCGGTCCGTGCATGGTATAGAGGCAGATAGCGTGGCGCTCTGGGGGTGGTCCAGGGCTTGGCAGGGCTCGGGGCAGGGACAGAGGGCGGCGGTGTGATCACCCCTACCTCCTAGACACGGCGAGAAAGGGCGGGGTGGTCTCCTGCGGCTCGGGCATGGTCGGTCGGTGACGACCATTTTTGGGCGGCGCGGTACTGGCGCTGCGGTGAAGGGCGAGTGTTGTCTGGGCTGGGTTAGGATGAGAGGGAATAGAGGAGAGATGAGAGGGTCAAATGGGGGACAAAGCTTTGATTAGCAACAGTATTAGTTAGGCAGTTTATTTTGTGCTAACCAAGTGTTCGACACAATGGCCGCAAGAGAATTTTATTTCAATTTTGAAAAGATTTTTGGTGGGTGTGTCAGTCATAAGCTTGATCATCTGTGGTTGCTTGGGATTGTCAAGGTGAACTCATTTGAGTGGTTTTTGAATAAGTGGGATCTATGCATATGAAAAGGATTCAATTTTCAACTGCCATTTAAATTTAGTGGTTAAATGTTTTTGTAAGATTTCAAAGTGGGCCTTGGTTGATCTTTACTTGTAATAGCAAGGGGTGGAAAGATTTGAGAATGTTTCGATTTGAAATTGACTTCTAGGAAGACCTAAAGTGGCCTAGTGGATTAAAATGGTCAAAATGACCATTTGGTCTTTTTATTCTTATTTGATTTCTTTTTCTTTGGATTTTGTTTTTAAATGGACCAGATGATGTGTCGTTCACCTTTCAACTATTTCACAAGATATAGATCAATCAAACAAGGCATTTCCAAACAATTCTATATTCATGCAAACACACATGCATTCATAATTGTTTTTAATAATAAAAGTTTTTGTTAATCCTAAATTGGGTGATTTGGATCTTGATAACCCTGATTAAAGATTTGGTATGTTACACTATCTATACTACTTTCCAAAATCTCACAAAGCATTACTAAAAGTAAAGAAACTTTGGTAAAGTAAAAAAGTAAAGCTTGTAAGTAAAATTTGGGATGGGTATATATCAAAATGTATAACCAAGCATGCCTAATGCATCTTGCTTGGGTTAACTTGCATCTAGTGATGGCTTGCCTTGATTGGTGCAGGGATTGAAGTTTTCTTCGTCTTGTTCGGGGTAGAACTCCTCCTCCTCGTATCCTTGGTCGGTACTATCGTCTATAAATGAATACGGTGTACACAACCACTAAACAATACTTAACTATTCTCTTTAGCACACTAAGGTTAACACTTGACGATCTAACATCATCACATGAATTAAAGCACTAGTTTTATTTAGTTTATTTGAGCAAAGTAAGTTCTACTCATTGAAATTATTAAGATTTAATATTCTCCAATTAAAATACGGGATCATGTGGACACATGTCATCACCACATATTCTAATACATGGGAATGTGATTTAAAGGGTTGTACATATTTTATAAAGTTTAAGATTATTATTTAAATGATTTAAAGTGACTAGAAATGCCCTAATAGAATTATTTCGGTACGAGTCCAATGTCACTGCATGCAAACCTAAATATTTTTACATATTCAGATAGATATTATCAAATGTGATTTTTGAGAGTTGGAATCAAATCAAAAGCTATTATGGTTGATTTTTGAAAAATGTTTGAAGTTGCAAAAGTCTATGTTTTGTTATTTTTTCTATATATTAACTCTAACTCTAAATGATTTAAATCCAATGGGCTTGGATAGATATTTTAATTATATTTCTAACAAAATTTGAATCATGCCATTTCGTTAAGTGAATCTCTCTGAATTGATTTTTGAATAAGTGGACAGAATCTAGTTTTAATTAAAATAGAAAAAGATTATTTGATCGTTAGGCTACGTGCGGGAAAGGAAATGGGCCGGCCCAGCTGCACTGCGCGGGCGTAGAGGGCAGCTGACAGGGGGTCCTACACGTCAGTGACACATCTAACACGAAGCGGTAAGTTTCAATCTCAGCCGTGCAATTAGACTACGATCTAACGGCTATGGTTCGTCGTCCCCGATGAACAGGTCTCCGACGAGGACAAACCCTAGCGGCACGGTGGGGGTCTACGGGGGATCACCTGGGCTCCAGCTATGGTCGGCGATGGGGGCGTTCGAGCTGGTAGACGACGGTGATTCGAGGCGTGGTCACGACAGCTCCTGGGGTGGCTCCAATCTACGACGCCTTTCTTCAACTGCAGCGGCCAACTCCAGTGCAGTTCCGGCGAGGTGGTGCTCGCCTTGCTCCGGGGAGATTTGATGACCCACAAGTATAGGGGTGTATCGCAGTATTTTGGAGGGAAGTGAAACCCAATTTATTGATTCGACACAAGGGGAGCCAAATAATATTTATAAACCTTAACAACTGAGTTGTCAATTCAGCTGCACCTAGAAACAATCTTGCTCACAGCAGTTTATCATTAGCAACAGTTTTGTAGTAGCAATAGTAAAGTAATAGAAGTAGTAAAAGTAAGGATAGTAGTAACAATTGCAGTAAACAGTAGGATTAAAGCGCGGTAGGCATAGGGATGGATGGACGGGCGTTGCATGGATAAGACAATTCATATGACAATCAAAACATAGGGCATTTGCAGATAAATAAGATAAAGCATCCAAGTACTAAATAATCCTAGGCATGTGTTACATATATAGTCATACATGCTCACAATGAGAACTTGCACAACATCTTTTGTCCTGCCAGCCCGTTTGTAGCGGGGCCTCAAGGGAACTACTGGCAATTAAGGTGCTCCTTTTAATAGAGCACCGGAGCAAAGCATTAACACTCAGTGAACACATGTGATCCTCACATCAAGGCCATTCCCTCCGGTTATCCCGCTTGCTATCACTTCGGGGCCTTTGGTTCCGGACAACAATATGTGTATACAACTTACAGGTAAGACCATGAAAAATACTATCATAGTGAATCAATAACATGTTCAGATTTAAAATCATGGCACTCGGGCCCTAGTGACAAGCATTAAGCATAACAAGTTGCAACAAAGTGAAAAAGCACTAATAATAGATACTAGGCACCATGCCCTAACAATCTAATGTCATTACATGAACGATCTCATCCAATCCCTACCATCCCCATAGCCTACAGCGGGGGATTACTCACTCATAGATAGGGGAAACATGGATGGTCGATGGAGAAGCGATGGTGATGATAATGGCGATGATATCCTCCAATTCCCCGTCCCTGTAGGGTGCCAGGAGTTTCTGGTTCCGAATCGCGGAATCTGGTGGTGGCGGCGCAGCGGAACTCTTTCTGGAAAAACATCGAACCCCCGTTGGTTTTTAGGTCAAGAGGCAACTTATAGGCGAAGAGGGAGGCCGAGGGGGCAGCCGAGGCGGCCACACCACCCGTAGGCGATGGCCAGGTGGTGTGGGCCCCTCGTGGCCCTACTCCATCTCGTCTTCTAGCTCGTGAGTCTTCTGGTGAAATAGGATTTTTGGCATATTTTTCGGGATTTTTCCTCATAGTTGATTTTCTGCACAAAAACTAGACACCAAGGTAATTCTGCTAAAAACAGCGTCAGTCCGTGTTAGTTGAATCCAAATCACACAAGTTTAGAGGAAAAACAAAAGCAAAAGTGTTCGAGAAAGTACATACGGTTTGAACGTATCAAGAATGTGCGAGGATCAGTGAGGAGAGGGGAGTCGAATGGTGTGCAGAAATGAGGTGGAGAGGGCCTCCTTTTATAGCTTGACGAGGGCACCGAGCGGCGTGGCAGCGGCTCGTCGGTGGCGACGCTACAGGCAGGTAGCGGCACAGCTGGGGGTAGGGAACGGTGTGTGGTCTCCTAGCAGTCATCTCTAGCTTAAAGGCAAGGCAAGGGGCAGTAGTATTTGGTCGGGAGCGGGCGGTGCTCTGGGCGGCAGATGCGGTGTTCGATGCGGCACACGGTGGCTACGGGTCGAGCGGCGGCGAACGGGGATGTCTGGGTGGCTGCTGGGGTCATGGCAGAGCAGTGTGGCGCTCTAGCGCGTCCTCGGCATGGCGCAGATGAAGGAGATATGCCCTAGAGGCAAATAAAAATTAGGTTTTTATTGTCATATCTCAATTAGTTTATAATAGTTTCATATTGTGCTATAACTGTGCCAAGTAGAAACATTGGTACATGTGTGGTATGAAACAACTAAGTCCCCAGTAGCCTCTATTCATACTAGTTCGTTGGTCATGAAGATGATCTGGGTTTCAAGATCATGGGCATTTATGCCAACTGACAACGAGATCATATCATTGGAGAATGATGTGATTGGACATTCCTCGAAGGATTGTAGCACGATCAAGTCATCTAGTTCATTGTTGCAACAACTATACCTAGACTCCTTCTCCTTAGACCGTGAGCTCATATTACTCACTGTTTCCCTAGGCTGCTTAAACTGCATCAACCGTCATCTGGTAATACGGTGGCCATAAAGGTGTACGTTGGGTATTCCGAAGGAACAGTAGATGACATGTGACTACAAGACCGGGATTTGTTCACCCACATGATGGGTAAAGATACATACGGCCGGCTTGGTGAGATTACATCTATAAATGTTGCAACATGTGACTAGGTCACGGAGATGTAATATCACAGTAACAAAAAAACAGAACTTGTTGTGAACAAGATTGAACAAAGGTATGGGATACCAATGATCGGATCTCGGACAAGTTGTATCGACAAACAAAAGTAAGATGATGCTACATTTAGACGGTTCAAACGACATTGTCATCAGGAATGCATAGGGGTCATATGGATATCCCTAGTCCCTCTGTTGATCATTGATACAGATCATGTCTAGAGCATTCCCGAGCCATGAGAGGATACACTTAAGGGTACGATGAGAGCGATCATTCGTACGGTGGAATCACAGTAGAGAAAGAGAGAAATCCGGAATCGTTCCGCGGAGAGATCCGAAGTTGTTCGGAGAAAGAATAAAGGAAAAGTCTGGAAAAGTGTTTTCGGATAAATGGGAATTTAAATATATATTTATTATATGTTAATTGCGAATTAATATATTCTAAATAATATTTAGATTAAGATTTATAAAGGAAACTTTTATATTAGGCAAAATCCCGGAGGGAAATAGTCTAGAATAAAAGCTGCAGAAAAATAAAAGGGAAAAAGAAAACAGCCAGCCCAAGTGGGCGGCGGATAATACCCGCCGCACTGGGCGGCAGGTAACTGGGCCACGCTCGCCAGCGGGCCGCAGATAATGCGCGCCGCGCAGGGCGGGCCGCAGCCGCCAGCCGCCTGGGCCTGCTCGACCCGGCCCACAAGGGCACACGGGGAGCTGGCGCCAGGGGCGAGTAGCTGGGCCGCCAAGACGGGGAGCTAAGCCGCAGGGGCTGGCGCCGGCCCACCCGGGGCTCCCCCTTCCAGGCTGCTACCACGGGGAGTGCTGGGTGCGGGGTGGGCCGTGCCAAGGCCCACCCGACCAACCCCAGCCTGCTGTCCCCTTTTTCTTTTATTTAGTATTTTATGTTTGCTATTTGGGCTGAGTACTTTTGGCCCATTTGGCAGTCCGAATTTCTGCTGACTTTTTCCTTTAGTATTAGTCCCACATGGCTAACCCAATGGGGAGGGCACACTCCCTCCGCCTATATAAAGGGATGCCCATTGGTGGGATTAAACACACAACTTGAGAAGTCCTTTGGTTGAATTTCTCCTCCTCCCTCTCTCTATACCTCGTGACCATGGCCCCAAGTCTGGGCTGTGCGATCGAGGCACACCTACAGTATGTCGTTGGGCTACAGGGGTTTCTAGCCGGACATCAACTTCCGCACTCCCGGCGGGATCGGGGAGCCGGAGGTCTCATCATGCACCGGATGTGTACGAAGACACGAGGCGCAACACTTGGGGCGCTAGAATGTCGTGAGCCAGACCTGTTGCACGATGAAGATGATGAAGATCAAGAAGGAGCAAGGGGTGACCTGCGAGGAGCTTCGCGACCTTGAGGTCGGCTACGAGTACGACTACTTTAACCACGTTCCCCGCGGAACGTTAACCGCGTACGGTCTACAAGGGTATGTATTCTCTACGCATCGGCCGTTACCGCATTACTACATAGATAGATCCTAGGCAGTTTCTGGGGTTTCAACGTAGGAAATTTTTTGTTTTCCGCACCAATCCCCTATAGTGGTATCAGAGCCGATCTATGCGTACGAGTGTTGTACGGCTAGTACACACAAGTATTGTGCGGGCATTGATCCCTTAGTTGTTACCCTCTAACATGTACTTGTTTATATCGCAGTATTGTTTGATGAAGTGGCCCGGACCGACCTTACGCGTATTCGTACGCGAGATTGGTTCCACGCTCAACATATGGCTTGTATCATATAAGTGGCTAGCGGGTGTCTGTCTCTCATTCGATAGTTGATATAGCATTTACAACGGAGGGCCCCGAAAGGGGTGTAGTAGAGACAACTGCCAGATCCATGTTGTGGTTGGAAAGTTCGTAGTTTAGAAACGGTTCTAGTGCGAAAGCCCTAACAACCACGTGAAACTTGCAATAGATAAAGTAGAGGCGTCTAACTTTATTTTGCAGGGGGCATGTGAATATATATGGCAATGGTCGTTACGAAGGTAAAGTAGTTTACTTTTCTGTTGCTAAGTAGTATAGTAATAGTCATCATTCCGATCGACGACCTGGTGGAGGTGTCGTGTACTTGGCGTCAAACCAAGGGCACGATGGAGATCATGCCGGAGTGCTCGATGGAGATCAAGGCACAAGAAGGATCATATCATATCACATTATACATATGATGTTGATACCAGTTTTTACATCTTATTGTGTGCTAGTATTTAGATACTCAACGGTAGCAAATAAGATAATCCCTATTTAATTCCAATGTTCTGTGTTCCCCTTGTCTGTGCACCACCAAAAAAGTTCTTCGGTATGAGGCGATCCAGGGTTACGGGCCTGGGTGTCAGACATATCTACGTTCGCATACAGTGGGTGTAAGCCACGTTGCACAGTGAATACACACAAGTTAGATTTGGCGAGCCTAGCACGCTAGAGAAGCGTGGCCTCGGAACACAAGAGATCGAAAGATCGAGCATGAGTCACATGGATGATGTGATTGGTATTATTGAATGTCTACCTTTGATAATGCACTGATGGCCGTGACGATCGGGGGAGGTGCAGAGGATAGGGATCATGCGATCACTAAAATCGTCTAGGGGATGACCGTTTTAGTGGAGACCAATTATAAATTGATCTCTTATTATAAAATAAGTCTAGATGTATGTTTGAAAATATCTTAGTAGACCTTGGCCTATCCCATTGAGGTCCTTTGTGACCATGGGAATATATTGCTTAATATGAAACTTAGCAAAATGATACCCACGCCTGAGGGATATCCTCGTAAAAGGTGATCTTCTCTTCTTGATACAATAACCATTAGGAGATAATTTGATGGCACCGGAATGTTTGTGTTTTATCCATAATCATCCAATAAGCCAATTTCCATTCGATGGAGAGTTGGGCTACATTTTGTATTCTACAGAATAAGGCACATAGAGTATGAGCCGTTGGATGGGTTTTCCTCCATCATGGATGAAAAAGGGAATGTTTGGAAAAATCACTTGGCAATCTTGCATTAGAGTTGATAACTCTTAGAAGGGCTTGATTGCAAATGGAGGTCACGGATGAAAAGGTATATATAAGATATACAAATTATAAATGTGGTTCTTACAGAACTCATTGCAGATTGCAAAGTATTTGATGCTTGTCCCGTTTTGTGGAAACAGGATGAGCTGCTTGAGAATTGTTGGATTTGAGGCAATGTGACTTGATGACGGCAAGCAAAATAGTTGATGGCCAACATCACCTCTTCCCTAAAAAAATTTCATTTGGATTAGTGGACTTGAATATAAATTTGTAATCCTTGTTTGTGTGTCTTGCTTTTGGCGAGATGATTATTCATATGAACAAGTTACAAACCAGTTTGTACTATTCTTATGAACAATACTATTATGGTCACATTACGATTACAAACAAGTTATTCTCATCACTATGTTAATGGTAATAGTATAAACATTTATAAAGGATTAGAATGCTAAAAGATATCCAAAGTTTAATAATGAAATGACATTACAGTTTAAGTCATTTTGGTTATTGTATGTTCTTTATGAAAGATCGGGGTCCTAGATGCATAATCTAGAGACTTTGCAAAACCATGCCTCTCGGGCAGAATGACTAAAACTCTGCATTCTGGTAAAACGGTGATATGCGAAGAAATGTTGAATCTTATACATAGTGATGTATCATATTTTCAACAAGTAGTGGAAATCATTTATTGTGGACTTAAGTGAATACGTGTATTGACTTAACGAAACATGAAGTTTGAAATGATTTGAATTGTTCAAATGAGTTCATGACTAAAGAGGATATTGAAATTAACAAGAATATGAAATCTCTTTGATTTGATCGACATGACTGAAACATTCAAGTTAAAGTTTAGCATAAAAGGGACTTGTGACAGATATTTCACAAATTATGATAATTGGACGAATTCAAACTATGTTGAAATGTCTAAACATCATAATAATTATGTATTAGATACATATGATATAATATTATCTCTTATCACGGTTATAGTTGTTGTTTAGAGTTAAAGACCGACATAAGCAAACACTCATTTGAAATACAAAGGAACATCTAAAGATTCGTGGAAACAACACCATAAGTGTTATGGCATGTTCGAGTTTCTGGAGATTTCGATAAATCGAAGTCATGGAGAATAAACAAGTCTTTGTAGAGCATTCTTAGGAAGCTATGAATGCATCATCCACAAGGTGCAAACCTGTTGTTGCCCAAAGTTGACGTGTCTTGATGAAGATACATGTGGAATAAAGTAAAAGATCAAAACAAGGTACTTGACCTTGCCTCCGAATTGTTGAGTGGCGCAGCGGAATTTGTTTCGTGAATCCAAACTCTACAAATAGAGGAGAAACTATTGATAATGATCATAAAGTTTCAGGGAATACTTTTAATCAAGAAAGTAGGATCCAACTATATATTCTACAAGTTTGTGGAATCATATATTGATTCACTTGTCTTGTTTTGAACAAGACATACCTACGAAATACAAAGAAGCGTGATGGACCTAAGTACGAGAAATGAATAGTCATTGAAATCTCGTTGGTGAATTCTCGGTTTGATGATGATCAAAGAATTTTGGAATATCCAAGATTATCGAGAGGACCTAGATTTGAGTGGGAGCAAATCATCTTGTCTAATTCATAATATGTAACTGACATATTTTGAGTGGGAGCTAAGTGAAAGCCCTAGATCTCAAACATGAATGTCATATTTGAGTGGGATCGTGAAATCATTCTAGGATATGTGGACGACATATGTGAATGATGTGATTGGTGTTGATAATATTTAAGTTAGGTAAATAAGGATGAAGTTGAAGATTAAACAATAAGATCTATCAAGATAGATTGGTGAGTTTAATAAACACTAAATGTCGAATGCTTCCTAGAGTTGATTCTGAAAGATGTTCAGAATGTCTTGAGCAAGATTCTGAAGTAGCTCAGAATGGAACAAGTGAGAAAGTAGTTCTTACTATATGAAGCATTGAGTTAGTATTGCAATTAAAAAAAAAAGATGTGTTGCATCTCATGTGCCTCAGTCATAGGTTCTTCCATATAACCATGTTGTATACTCGACATAATGTGACCCAAGGTTCTAGTTGGAAGGACTAGGTCTTAACTATAAGAACATGTCTTAAAGTGATTCCTAAGTTGATCACTGAACCAGAATTAAGTTTGTACATAAATAGCAAGAAGCAATGTAAGTGGCATAGTTGCATTTCATGCATTATGATCTACATGGATATAGAAGTATAAAAGCTCCATCGGATGTGATGTATAATGTTATGGCGGCGCTAGTTCGCTTTTAACGTAGAATGATGTGTCCCAGGGCCCAGTGCCCATGAGAAAGACCTAGAGGTTGATCTAACATCACTGTAAGCTCCTGGAATCCGGCCTCGTTCTGCTGCCATGACTATAGTTATACACAAAGGAGAGCAAAGTGTGTTTCGAAGTTTAGATGGAAACGTTGAAAACGACTGTCATCATAAACACTAAAAACAAAGTCTCACTTTGTCGCCAAACAAATACTTCGACCCATTATAAGATAATGGAGTGAATGTCAAAATTAGGAAGACACTAGCTGAATGCCCGTGCGTTGCTACGAAACAACAACAAAAACATAAAATTTTGTTCAAACTTTGTTATATTTTGTACCATGATTGTTTGCAGTCTCATGCTCTCATGAAAATCTATGTCTTGTTTCTCAAGAAAAATATTGATGTCCGAAAATTTTCCAGTCCCATGCTCTCATGATTGTTGAGTGCACGTGTGTTGCCACGACCTCCGCGAAAGAGGACCAACACAATATTGGCACCTTGCCACATAAACTCACCAGCTTGGAGTTTCACCCGGACATGAGGCACCTCGCTAGCATCCCCTGGCCTCTATGGAGTCCAGTAGACCAGATCCTACACCGAATAATATATATTACTATACCTCCGTGTCGTTTTAGATAGCAAAATATGTTTATATTAATATCAATCTATTAAATTATGGCATCCAACAAACATATTTTGTTCACTTCTTTGTGATGTACTCTCTCCGTTCAAAAAAATAAGACTTTTTAGCTTTGTGAATCAAATGTATCTAGACATATTTTAGTGTATATATTCGTAGAAGTTCTGGGTGAACTTATACACTAAAAAGCGTCTGGATATATTTATTTCATAACGCTAATATCTTATATTTCTAAATGGAGAGAGTACTACTTATTGATGATCCACCGATACAATTACCTACCTTATCAGAATCGATAACTCTCGCGTGTCAGTGTCCCCTTTCACACTCTACATATTTATCTTATGAGCAGCCACCCAAAAAATCCTCTTTATTGGGTAAACTTTTTGTTATCTCTATGAGCTTGACTTCAACAGAGCAATGGGTTTAGTTATGCGCAACCCAGCATGGATACTTTATCATATCAATCAATCATTTGCTTTTGTTAGTTTTAGCTAGATCAGTTGCTGGTAGTACCTACATGGAGCAATCGATGAACATCAAATTACTATAGAATCAATTAGAGTTAGACGGACATCAACTCAGCTGTCGACCGCTCCTCTGCCTCCATATGCTGCGGGCGCGGCTGGCACTCGCCGCCGGCCTACACCATCTTTGTCTTTGATATCAGCCTGTGAATTGCATCCAACAGGGATTCAACAGTCCATAAAAGAACAGGGGGTGCCGGCGTACAGGTCTACGGCGAGGAACTGAGGGGCACTGGCTGCACAGGGGACTGCATCGCAAGGTTGGTAGAATTTTTCAATAGATGAATGGTGGGAATCGGTGTACGGGTCTGCTTAGAGGAACTGAGGGGCGCCGGATGCGCATCGGAAACTACGGCCGGTAGAAATTTTTTAGGTGCACGAGAGGATGCGTTGGAGGCCATCGAATACACGCTACAAGATCTACAGCAGGAGTAACTAGAGCTGTACGCCCATCCCCTTCCTCCCCTTCCCACCATCCTCCCATCTAGATCGACAAGGGTCGCACCTTACTCTGAGGGACCTACGCTCTTCCCACCTCACCAGACCACTGCTCATCCTCTCCTCCTTCCCTTCCCTCTGTTCATCCATCTTTCTCCCGGTGTGGAATTGTAACATGGATTTTGCCGAGAGGAACAGTAAGGCGGCTGCAATAGAGCAGAGCCATGGCGATGACGGCCTGCCCTGCCTGACTCCTCACCGTATAGATCTCTTCCCTCCTTCACCCGTTGACCCGCTCCCCTCACTCCATTGGAGGTCCCCTGTTGCTACCTCCTGTCTCAGACGGACCAGTATTTCTCGGGGGGAGGGGTCTATCGAGTTTAGGCTGCTCAATCTCCGATCGCATGATCTCGCAAGCCCAATCCCGGTGGCAGTTTCGGTCGCCGGTGCAGCGGGACGAAGGGAAGGGGAGGCCGGTGTCCGTCCGCCGGTGGAGGAGGCAGGGCCGCAGGGGGAGGGGATAAGACAGACTTTTCTTGAACGAACAGTCCAGTTTGACTTAGGCGGTGGCACTGCCTTAATTTCTCTGAACTCACGGGGGTAAAAACGTCCAAAAAGTGCCAGACGGAAATTTAGCCAGGTGACGAACGTACCCCGACATAAATTTAACGATTTGCAAAAGAGAAAATGATTTGGTAAAATAGAACATGGACATGATGTTTCCCATGAGCATGCATGATCTGTAATCGCATATGGTATATGGTTTATATGAGTAAAATGCGAGCTAGTTTATTTGTACTCTAGTGCAAGTGGGAGAATGAAGGAGATATGCCCTAGAGGCAAATAATAAATAGGTTTTTATTTTCATATCTCAATTAGTTTATAATAGTTTCATATTGTGCTATAACTATGCCAAGTAGAAACATTGGTACAGGTGTGGTGTGAAACAACTAAGTCCCTAGTAGCCTCCGTTCATACTAGTTCGTTGGTCACGAAGATGATCTGGATTTCAAGATCATGGGCATTTATGCCAACTGACAACGAGATCATATCATTGGAGAATGATGTGATTGGACATTCCTCAAAGGATTGCAACACGATCAAGTCATCTAGTTCATTGTTGCAACAACTATACCTAGACTCCTTCTCCTTAGACCATGAGCTCATATTACTCATTGTTTCCCTAGGCTGCTTAGACTGCATCAACCATCATCTGGTAATACGGTGGCCATAAAGGTGTACGTTGGATATTCTGAAGGAACAGTAGATGACATGTGACTGCAAGACCGGGATTTGTTCACCCACATGACGGGTAAAGATACGTACGGCCGGCTTGGTGAGATTACATCTATAAATGTTGCAACATGTGACTAGGTCACGGGGATGTAATATCACGGTAACAAGAAAACAGAACTTTTTGTGAACGAGATTGAACAAAGGTATGGGATACCAATGATCGGATCTCGGACAAGTTGTATCGAGAAACAAAAGGAAGAGGATGCTACATTTAACGGTTCAAACAACATTGTCATCAGGAATGCATAGGGGTCACATGGACATCTCAGGTCCCTCTGTTGATCATTGATACAGATCATGTCTAGAGCATTCCCGAGCCATGAGAGGATACACTTAAGGGTACAATGAGAGCGATCATTCGTAAGGTCGAATCACAGTAGAGAAAGAGAGAAAGCCGAAATCATTCCGCAGAGAGATCCGAAGTTGTTCGGAGAAAGAATAAAGGAAAAGTCTGGAAAAGTGTTTTCGGATAAATGGGAATTTAAATATATATTTATTATATGTTAATTGTGAATTAATATATTATAAATAATATTTAGATTAAGATTTATAAAGGAAACTTTTATATTAGGCAAAATCCCGGAGGGAAATAGTCTAGAATAAAAGCTGCAGAAAAATAAAAGGGAAAAAGAAAATAGCCAGCCCAAGTGGGCGGCGGATAATAGCCGCCGTACAGGGTGGTAGGTAACTGGGCCACGCTCGCTACGGGCGGCAGATAATGCGCGCCGCGCGGGGCGGGCCGCAGCCACCAGCCGCCTGGGCCTTCTCGACCCCACCAGCCGCAGCCACCAGCCGCGGGGAGCTGGCGCCAGGGGCGGGAGAATATCATTTTGCGGCCCGAAAGTTGGGGTCTCCAGGCAACGCGATACCCAAGTTCCCTGAAACTATCTGCGATGACTACATTTGGTGTGTCAAATACTCACAGGGTCTTTTTCGGCAGGAATTCAACTTTATATTTCAATACAAAAAATCAGGCTAACGGTCGTCAAGTTGGGCCCCCCTGTCAGTTCTCGCTGTTATGTCGCTCCTATCGCTCCCGTCACTTAGGTGCCAATTAGGCTTACAGCGTTGGCGCCTACATCCATTACGCATCTTCTTCTTCCCCGGAGCGGAAATCTGTGGGGCGTCGCAGCCATGGCGTGGAGCTAGGACATGGACGAACCTGCTCGGCCCACCTCTCCTCCCTATAGGCTTACAGTGTTGGCGCCTCCATTACCCATCTTCTTCTCCGGAGCGGCAATCTATGGTCGCGGCCATGGCGAAGAGCTGGGAAGTGACGAAGCTGCTCGGCCCCGCTCTCCTTCCCATCTCGAGTCGGAGCTCGCCCTCACCGTGGACGCACCCATGGCACGGTCGGGGACGAGAATTGGTTCCCGTTGAGATCTATCACCTTGTCGACCATGCTCGGTTCTATTTTCCTCCTCTAGATCCGAGCTCGCCGTCAATGTGGTTGCACCCACACCAATTCTGCCACCTCTGCCGAGGTCTCTGTGGTAGCTCAAGTTCTGGGGCTCTCCAAGTTCTGCCATGTTGGGCCTGTAAGTGTTGTTGTATGTTAAACTAGCAAATCTCTTTTGTTCAAATCTCTTAGGCTGTATCAACTTCATTGTTTTTAATTATGAAAGACAAAATATAAATGACTTCTCTCAATTTCTCACATAGAAAAATGCACAGCTAATTTCATATTCTCCTAGGAACTGGCCCCACTGGTTGAACCGGTGGCACTGCCACGATCTCCACGTAACCACGGTGAGTTCTCGAACCGAAAGTTGCAGTTACCACGTTTCTTCTGCAGTCATTCCTCTTCCTCAGTCATTCCTCTGTAGTTTTTCCTGGGCGCTTCTTCTTGCTCTGTTCTAGAACCATCGGTTCATCTTCTTCTTCCTCTCGCAGGCAGTTCCTTGCAGGCAGATCCTTTCACCCATTTCCTTGCAGGCATGGACGATGGGAAACGCACAACAGAGACCCACTTGGTCCATGGCACCACGACTTTGACAGTGGTGTACACAAATGATGAAGAGACTGTGGAGACAACTCTCGCCAGGTTTGAGCAATTGCTTGAGAAAGAGAAGCACAAGTTTGTGGGGATAGACTTGGAGTACACCCATGCAAATAAGCGAAAAAATCCTCCACAAGAGATCGCTGTCGTGCAAATCGCCATACATGAGGAGGTCCTCGTTTACCACTTCTGTAGGTATGTGAAATTTAAATTTGAGATCACCACTTTTGCATCCCTTGTTCCCTTACATCCCTAGAACCATCTAAGTGCAGGAGTAAACCAACTGAGATGCGTTGTCCAGCTCTGGTCGAGTTCTTGTGTAGGAATTGGATAACTTTCACTAGCGTGGATATCACAAATGACACAATTATGCTTTCTCGTGCATTGATAAAAATCCCAGAGGGGCACCATATCGACATCCGAAATCTGTACAAGATCAAATCATACCCAGCGAAGGATGGCATTGGTGATCTGGCAGCGGAAATCATCGATAAATCCTATGAAAAACTAAAGAAATTGAAGCGACTCGATCACGACTACTAGGAGTGGAAGCTGATGAGCCAGGTGTGCCTCGAGTATGCAGCCAGAGACGCCTACATGGCGTACGAGTTGTACAGTAAGCTCATTACCATGAAAGATGGGATGGTTAAGGCGGGGTTTTTCGTGAGAGAGCTATGCCCTGGTTGCAAGCTAGGCTACGAGAAGAAGCGCGAGGCGGACAGAAAGCGGTTTCAGGACGAGCAGGGATCTTGGGACGGTGGCGATATTAAGCGGCTGAAGGGGAAGCAAGTCAAGGACGACAACAAGTGATGGTGATACATTATGTGTTTGAACTAGATTTTAGTTTCTAGTTTATTATGTGTGTGATACAATTAGTTACTTGAATACAAAATTTCGACCAATTTAACTTGTTGATGTATTTCTTGACAATTATAATATAATCGAGCACTAGAAATATTTTGTATTGTGCATGAGCATGATCAGTAAATATAATTGAATACTAGAAACTTTAAGGCACTCCATATAAAGGAGTAGATTAATATATAAGGTTCACCAGAGACACCACGGATATATTGTCTTACATGCCACACACCGGTAATAATTAACTAGAACAAAATAAAAGCAGGGGCTGCAGCAGGAGGCCGGGACACGGGGATGCCTCGCAGGGCAGGGGTTTATCAGCAGGAGGCAGCGACAGCCTAGTCGGTGGGATACAGGCCAGTCCTAACATACTTCCGGAGGAATTTTCCGTAGGCTGCGTGCTGCGCCAAGGTAATTGGCCTATGGCTTCTACCTCTACCTCTGCCAACACCCTCCGCATTCTGGATCATGCTATTGAGGTCCACGTTGATTGCTCTGCCACAGAATGGGCAAAACAGTCTCCCCCTACAGTGGAAACGGATTAGCCCATACCGTAACCGCCTCGGCACGTAGCGGCTTATTGTCCCTGGATTCTTTGCTATCGTCCACTTCATCATCATCATCCTGTTGATTTTTAAGAACATAACTTAGAACTTGTACATATGATTGAATTGTATTACAACTCAAGAATTGACAACATGTATATTTAAGACAATATATCCGTGGATATCAAAGATAAAGCATCTCAGCAATAGTTTGATCGGTTCATATATCATTTCATCTCAACACAATGACAAATAATTGCATCAGATTGCGGCCTCATAAGTTTATTTAGGGACGGCGTGAGTGAACCAAGTAACAATTGCACAGCCTGTATTGTTGTTGTACATCGCCCCAGGTTCACTAACTCGTCCCTGAAAAAATCTGACACCAATGTGTCTGCCTCTCTTTTGGGACAAATTTGAATCATTGGCCACAATAAGAAATTGAAATGTAATCGTACAAAACATTATTTAGGGATATACATAGTCAGGTACAAAAACAAGCCTAAATATTGTAATTATAAATAAAAAACCAAACAATTAATCTTCAGGTGCATGTTAAAAATACTTATGATCAAAATCATTCATATACATATGCATCATACCAATCATTAAAAGATTAGAAACAATTCAAGGATCATATATGTAGTTCCACATGAGAATAAATCTAGGGCCTCATAATTTGTTTTAGAGATGGAGTAGGCGAACCAAAGTACCAACAGCACAACCTATATTGTTTGTGTGCATTGCTGCCTCAGGTTCACCAACCCATCCCTAAAACATGACACCATCATATGTGTCTCCCCTTGAACTCTTTTGGGGAAATTTTCAATCATCAGCCTCGGTGACAAACTAAAATGTAATTCTTATACACTATGAATGCATGGAATAGATAATTCGAATATCATAGTTCTATGAATGTAGAATAAAGATTGCGGCCTCATAAGTTTATTCAGGGACAGCATAAGTGAACCAAGTAACAATTGCACAGCCTATATTGTTGTTGTACATCGCCCTAGGTTCACTAACTCATCCCTGAAAAAATCTGACACCAATGTGTTTGCCTCTCTTTTGAGGCAAATTTGAATCATTGGCCACAATAAGAAATTGAAATGTAATCGTATAAAACATTATTCAGGGATATACATAGTCAGGTACAAAAACAAGCCTAAATATTGTAATTATAAATAAAAAACCAAACAATTAATCTTCAGGTGCATGTTAAAAATACTTATGATCAAAACCATTCATATACATATGCATCATACCAATCATTAAAAGATCAGAAACAATTCAAGGATCATATATGTAGTTCCATATGAGAATAAATCTAGGGCCTCATAATTTGTTTTAGAGATGGAGTAGGCGAACCAAAGTACCAACAGCACAACCTATATTGTTTGTGTGCATTGCTGCCTCAGGTTCAACAACCCATCCCTAAAACACGACACCGTCATACGTGTCTCCCCTTGAACTCTTTTGGGGCAAATTTCAATCATCGGCCTCGGTGACAAACTAAAATGTAATTCTTATACACTATGAATGCATGGAATAGATAATTCGATTATCCTAGTTCTATGAATGTAGAATAAAGATTGCGGCCTCATAAGTTTATTCAGGGACGGCGTGAGTGAACCAAGTAACAATTGCACAGCCTATATTGTTGTTGTACATCGCCCCAGGTTCACTAACTCGTCCCCGAAAAAATCTAACACCAATGTGTCTGCCTCTCTTTTGGGGCAAATTTGAATCATTGGCCACAATAAGAAATTGAAATGTAATCGTACAAAACATTATCTAGGGATATACATAGTCAGGTACAAAAACAAGCCTAAATATTGTAATTATAAATAAAAAGCCAAACAATTAATCTTCAGGTGCATGTTAAAAATACTTATGATCAAAACCATTCATATACATATGCATCATACCAAGCATTAAATGATCAGAAACAATTCAAGGATCATATATGTAGTTCCATATGAGAATAAATCTAGGGCCTCAAAATTTGTTTCAGAGATGGAGTTGGGGAACCAAAGTACCAACAGCACAACCTATATTGTTTGTGTGCATTGCTGCCTCGGTTTCACCAACCCATCCCTAAAACATGACACTATCATACGTGTCTCCACTTGAACTCATTTGGGGAAAATTTCAATCATCGGCCTCGGTGACAAACTAAAATGTAATTCTTATACACTATGCATGCATGGAATAGATAATTCAAATATCATAGTTCTATGAATGTAGAATAAAGATTGCATCCTCATAAGTTTCTACAGAGATGGCGTAAGAGAAGCAAGTAACAATTGCACATATTATATTGATCTTGTACATGGCCCCAGGTTCGCTCACTCATCCCTGTAAAAATTTGACACCAATGTGTCTGCCTCTCTTTGGGGCAAATTTGAATCATTGGCCACAATAAGAAATTGAAATGTAATCGTACCAAACAATATTCAGGGATATACAAATGCATCATACAACACATTCATAGATCAGAAACAGTAAAAATATTATATATTTAGGTTCCATATGAGAGAAAAAATTAGGGCCTCATTTTTTTCAGCGATGGAGTCGGAGAACCAAAATACTGACAGCACAACCTATATTGTTTATGTGCATTGCTGCCTCAGGGCCACTAACCATCCCTAAGAAAACGAGACCATCAGATGCTCTTGCACTATTTTGGGGCAAAATTGAATCGTTGGGCTCAATAAGGAATAGAAATGTAATGTTATAGGCCTACTGTGTATCAAAATCAACACTCAACTAGCAACCTCAACTAGATGGTAGATGAGCAGATTGGGGTTTTGTAACTAGACGGATTGGGGTTTTGTGACTAGATGGCAGATGCATCAATCAACCGATCGAATCATATATATACTACCCTAATTCAAGCGCAAAAGAATTTGTACACAATTGAGCAAATCCTATGTATGAATAGTGAAAACTGCGGCTGCGACTAGAGAATCTAGCAATGTACTACCTCTTACTCCTCATCAGGGACCTCCTCCTCGAACTCATCATTCTCCGCGATTGCGTCGAAGATTTCTTGAACGACGATGGGGTTGTCGATGTAGATCACCGGACTGCCTCCGCATGCCGCCTTCCCCCCATCCAGATCTGCCGCCGGCACCACGACGTTGTCGGCCACCTGCTGCTCGGCGGCGATAGCTACTACCGGCTGCTCGGCGGTGATGGCTACCACCTGCTGCTCGGTGGCGATGGCTACCAACTGCTGCTCAGTGGCGACGGCTACCACCTGCTGCTCGGCGGTGATGGCTACTGGCTGGACGGATGAGTTCGCACCCTCGACGGCGTGGCGACGAGCGGCGTTCGGGCCCGGAGAAGACGCCTCCATCTGCTTGGCGACGACCGAGCCATCTGCTGTTGCGCCTTCAACTGGCTTCACCTCCGGATCTTCTCCACGCGTACGCTTCATGGCGCACCAAAGGAAGGAGGTAGTGCAAACGAGGGAGATTCGGCGCGCGCGGTAGGTGTAGATTGGGGTCTTGGGACTAGACAAACTGGGGGGAATTACACGAGCTCATGGAAGAAGAAGCTCAAGGGAGGTTATAAACACCGGAGCGTTTGTAGTCCTTGAGTGGACACGTGTGGTGGGCGGGGGTCGGGGGGGCTACCACGATCTCCACCCTTTTTCGGTTCCCTTTTCTTTTGAAACAGCCACGATCTCCACTTTAGAGCTCCATTGAAAACACGCTCATGGCAGACCTTGATTCCACAGCATGCAAGTGGCGCGGAACTAATTTCTAGCAACGTTAGATCTACTCGAGGGGGGCCCTTGACTTATGGAATATACTAGTGGTAGGGCCCAGTTGGAAGTGAGATTGAGAGCGCTGCGTATAAATGGGATATGTCTGATTAAAATCAAGTGGCAATAAATTGCAGTGTCCCGTCGACAACCGTGCACTCGATGACCCCGTTGCCCTGTGCATGAGTTGTAGTAGCAGTAGTAGGCTTTTCAGACTTGATTAAACTTGACATGACCGCACGACGACTTTTTCCATGGACGGCATCGTGTTCCTTCGTGTAGAAGTCTCGCGGAGGGAGACGTCTGTGTTGTCTCACGCTGTACTATGAAGGGCACGTGGTGTGCAACGATCATTGTTGGATCGCACAGAATCAACGGTTGGTGCGCACGATCCGCGTGACAACTGTGACAACCAATCAGGGAGTAGGAGACAGGGTGAGCACAGTTTTGGGCTTCTACGAAAGATAGAGAGGGGGGTGGGCAAAACTAAGTAGTACCACATAAAACCAAGGGCAAAACTGAGTAGTATAAAAATGGAAAGTGTCTTGTACACTGAAATACATCGTGGAATACATCAAATTATGCCAAGATAGATCCACAAGAGTTCATTCGATGTGTGTTCTACTCATAAACCACACATGGATCCACCAGTGGAATTGCATGTGTGTTCTTCTAAACAAACCACATAAGGATCCACTAGTGTCATTGCATGTCTGTTCTTTTCATGAACCACACATAAGGATGGGCCCACTAGTTTCATTGCATGTCTGTTCTTTTCCTGAACCACACCCAGTGTTAGTGCATGTCTGTTCTATTCATGAACCACACCCAGCTTCACTACATGTCTGTTCTTTTCATGAACCACATAAGGATCTACCAGTGTCATTGCATGTCTGTTACTTCCATAAACCACATATGGATCCACCTAGTGTGATTGCATGTTTGTTCCTCTAAACAAACCACATAAGGATCCACAGTGTCATTGGATGTGTGTTCTTCTCATGAACCACACCCAGTGTCATTGCATGTGTGTTCTTCTAAACAAACCACATAAGGATCCACAAGTGTCATTGCCTATCTTTTCTTTTCATGAACCACATAAGGATCCACCAGTGCCATTGCATATCTGTTCTTTTCATGAATCACAGCTAGAGTCATTGCATGTCTTTTACTTCCATAAACCACACGCGGATCCACCGGTGTCATTGCATGTCTGTTCCTCTAAACAAACCACATAAGGATCCACCAGTGTCATTGTGTGTGTGTTCTTTTCATGAACCACACCCAGTGCCATTGCATGTGTGTTCTTCTAATCAAACCACATAAGGATCCACTAGTGTCATTGCATATCTGTTCTTTTCATGAAGCACATAAAGATGGGCCCACCAGTGTCATTGCATGTTTGTTCTTTTCATGAACCACACCCAGTGTCAGTGCATGTCAGTTCTATTCATGAACCACCCAGTTTCACTGCATGTATGTTCTTTTCATGAACCACATAAGGATCTACTAGTGCATTGCATGTCTGTTACTTCCATAAACCACATATGGATCCACCTAGTGTGATTGCATGTCTGTTCCTCTAAACAAACCACATAAGGATCCACCAGTGTCATTGGATGTGTGTTCTTCTCATGAACCACACCTAGTGTCATTGCATGTGTGTTCTTCTAAACAAACCACATAAGGATCCACCAGTGTCATTGCTTGTCTATTCTTTTCAGGAACCACATAAGGATCAACCAGTGTCATTGCATGTCTGTTCTTTTCATGAATCACAGCTAGAGTCATTTCATGTCTTTTACTTCCATAAACCACATATGGATCCACCTAGTGTGATTGCATGTCTATTCCTCTAAACAAACCACATAAGGATCCACCAGTGTCATTGCATGTCTGTTCTTTTCATGAACCACACCCACTGTCATTGCATGCGTGTTCTTTTCATTAATCATAGCTAGAGTCATTGCATGTCTGTTACTTCCATAAACCACACATCGATCCACCGATGTCAGTGCATGTCTGTTCTTTTCATGAACCACACCCAGTGTCACTGCATGTCAGTTCTTTTCATGAACCACATAAGGATCCACCCAATGTCATTGGATGTGTGTTCTTCTCATGAACCACACGTGGATTCACCGGTGTCATTGCATATGTTCCTCTAAACAAACCACATAAGGATCCACTAGTGTCATTGCATGTATGTTCTTTTCATGAACCACACCCAGTGTCATTGCATGCGTGTTCTTTTCATTAACCATAGCTAGAGTCATTGCATGTCTGTTACTTCCATAAACCACGCATGGATCCACCGATGTCATTGCATGTCTGTTCTTTTCATGAACCACACCCAGTGTCATTGCATGGGTAGCCGTTAGACCGAGTCTTCTAGAAGGCACGCCCTAACACAGTTGTTCTGCTTGACGATTGTTACATACCGTTCGATTGGGGCGCTTGGACGATTGGGATGGTCTTCGTGAGAGTGATCCGCGAGTAGGCTGTTCTGCGGCATGATTGGCCACGCTTGCTTTGGACAAACTGGCAACACTGGGCGCTCCCCTATTGCGAGTGTCACGTCTCACGAGTTCAGTGGGCCACATCCCAGTGTCACGTCCCCATTACTTCTCTTCCTCCCCGTACTTCTCTTCCTTACCCTCGAAGCCACTTTCACCACTTCACTCCCATCCTGCCGTAGCCGCAAGCCGACGGTGCCTCCATCCCAATCCCCTCTCCGCAGCAACCCCCCCCCCCCCACCCCCACCCCTCTCGCCATGGGTTCAAGGGGAGATAGCGAGGAAACGCGTCGTGACGACAGGGACGGTGATTTCAATGTGAGTCATCTCATCTCTATTTCTATCATCTGTGGCCAGTTATCTATTTTTTGAGCTAGATCTAATCTGTTTACTCATGCGCGTATGATGTGTTAGGCCAACCAGACGATGTATGACTCTGGTATGTAAACATGGATATGTGCCTGCTAAATTTGTAGCCTTAGAAGGACGAAACGCAGGCAGGAGGTTTCTACGGTGTCAAGGACATCGTGCAATGATGCAAGGTGGATGTTGCGGTGTTGTCAAATGGGTAGATCCAGAGTGGCCCAAATCGATCCAGAAAACGCTAGACAAACTATGGGAAATGACTGTTGAGTTGAAAGAATCCGTATTCAGCTCACTTCTTGACAGTGTTGAGATGAAGCTATGGGAACCAGTTGACATGACCAAGCTTAAGCGAGATCTCAGGTAGGTGCAAGACAAGGTTATCAAAGTCGAGAAGGAGAGGGACGCGGCGTTGCCCTGAAGGCTAAAGCAGAGCAAGAACTGACTCAAGCAAGGAACGATCTCCACCAGGCCACAGTCTTGCAGTACACAACTACGAGTATTGACAAGTGCATGAGGAAAAATGCAGAGAAACAATTGAAGTTGTGCAAGGAAGATGCTAAAAGGAAGGAGCAGACAATTTGATCCTTGCTCTCGCAGGAAGATGCACATCGGGCCAAGATTAGGAAGATCAAGGAGATGTGTGATAACTAGTTCTATTTAGCTTAAGCTCCGTGCCTTTTTAAGTTGTAATATTTGTACTTGTTGACCTAGCAGTCTGAACTATTGGTCCCGGATTCCAAGGAGGAAAAAATTGCTCTGACCCCGCATTAATTTGTGGAAGAATTTGTGATTTAGATCAATTTCTGCCTCGATTTAGATCTCTGTCCCGGATTGGGAACATAACCGTGGACCAAAGACACCTTTTCTACTATTGTATTCTGACATTGGTGGTTTGTTTAAAAGTAATCTATGTGGATTGTGCCACATGCAAATGGCACAACCACAATTTATAAAGTGGAAGCACGTACACCCGGTTACTGGAGATCCGGGAGCTTCGCCAGATGTAGGGGATGTAGGAGCAGAGAGGCGGTGAGATAGACGGGCTCAAGATTGGGCCAGAAAGTGGTACCCATTTCCTCCTCATCCAGGCATTATCGGTGAGAATATTGATGTTTATGTTGCCACGTCATTGTGCAGCATCTGAAATAAGTTGATGCTTCGTGGAGTGTGGCAGCTTAAATAATTTATTTATGTGCCACTTACATTCCGTCATATTTGGAGACCTCCAGCCCCTCAGCAATCATGGAACCGGTGGATCCTTGTTTTCAGATAGCAGTGGCACAATCACAATTTCGGATTCAACTACTAACTCAGGCATTTCCAAACCCTAAGTCGCGGTACATTTTACTCAGAGAACGTGGGTAGATTGTTTCACCCAGCAACGTGCCACACACAAAGCGATCAGAATTTAACAGAATTACATATATAGGTTCAAGTTCAACACATTACTATGCATCTTCATTGCCAGCAGCCTTTTTCCGCAGCCTGGGTGCCAAGCCTTCACATCCAATGGCTTCTTCATTTCCTGCCTTCTTCCTCTTCCTCGGTGCCAATTTTCTTAGCTTCACGTACTCTGCATCGCCGGGACAATGGGCACCAGAATCATGTCCAGCATCATCTTTCCACTCGTTTTTAATTTCTTTGGGCAGCAAACTGACATCTTTCCACTCGTTTTTAATTTCTTCGGGCACCAAAATGACTGACCCGGCAGTCATGTTTCTAGCCTTGTGGCGCTTCCTGTCAAAGAAACAATACTGTTGCATAACTTCCCAATATCTATAGAGTAAATAAAACAAAAATTACAATTCAGCACAAACATGCGAACCCCAAGAGACCTTTGCTTACTAGGAGCTAATTGGGTTTGAGCAACCACCCTGTCCAAGAATAGAAGGGCGACTCCCAGTTGCAGCAACTTCCACATCAAGTACATCACATTTCAGCTCAAACATGGCAGCCGAAGCATACCTTTTCATCAACCCAATTAGCTGACTAGAACCATGATGCCACGTTCATACATGAAGCTGAACTTTGCAGTCTGCTTTGGCCATAATTCAACATGATTACGCAGAGCAGCAACCATACCAGATATAGTGCAGATCTGCGCAGGCGCTTCTTCCATCATGAAACAATGGTGTCCATACCTCTTGCCCTTAGAGTCGTACCTATAGAGGACTACAGTAACCAGGTAAGGGGTGTCCGCGCAGATCCCACTTGACAGAAAACTGTGGACAAAATACGTTTGTCAGCGTTGGGCTAAAAAACAATTTGAGGTTCAGTAGCCAGCTAGCAGTTGTAACTAGTGCGAATAGCAAAGAGAAGGGTAGATCACCCGCTTGTAGACAGAACTTCTTTCTTGATAGTAGGATCTGCCATCCTCCGAGCTGCTCGGCTCGTCGGCGGCGGAGGCGGGCTAGAGCCTCGCAACGACGGCTATGGCATGCGCCATTGGAGCTCGGGACCAGCGACTAGGCGCAGCAACTTGGCGCCGGAAATCAAATGTTCGAAGGGATCGTCCTGCCTGGAGGGTGGAATCCGATGCCACCGGTGCTAGGGGAAAGCTGGGAATGGATTTGTGAAATTAGTCATCACATCCAATCCACTTAGTTTCTCGATTTTCCTAAGAGGTTGCCGTGTTGGCGCCCGAGTCACGGATAGATGACCTACATGAGGGTCCCGACCGTCTACTTCACGGGGCAGTTTACCGGAATGTTTGAATTTGGCAGGGGTGAGATGAGTTTTCCTCGAAATTGCCCCTCTCAGTAGTTGGCGGCCCAACTTTTCGAAACACGGTAATTTCAGGCAACTTAGGTACCGCCATGCGCTGGCCTGCTAACTTTGGTACCGCAGACGAACAAGCCCCAGGAGCGGGTAGCTGGGCCGCCGGGTTGGGGAGCTGGGCCGCGGGGGCGGGCGCCGGCCCACCCGGGGCTCCCCCTTCCAGGCTGCTACCGCGGGGAGTGCTGGGCGCGGGGTTGGCCGCGCCAAGGCCCACCCGGCCAACCCTAGCCTTTTGTCCCCTTTTCCTTTTATTTAGTATTTTCTGTTTGCTATTTGGGCTGAGTACTTTTGGCCCATTGGGTAGTCCAAATTTCTACCGACTTTTTCCTTTAGTATTAGTCCCACATGGCTAACCCAATGGGGAGGGCACACTCCCTCTGCCTATATAAAGGGGTGCCCATGGGTGGGATTAAACACACAACTTGAGAAGTCCTTTGGTTGACTTTCTCCTCCTCCCTCTCTCTATACCTCGTGACCATGGCCCCAAGTCTGGGCTGTGCGATCGAGGCACACCTGTAGTATGCCGTTGGGCTATAGGGATTCCTAGCCGGACATCAACTTCCGCACTCCCGCGGGATCGGGGAGCCAGAGGTCTCATCGTGCACCGGATGTGTACGAAGACACGAGGCTCAACACTTGGGGCGCTAGAATGTCGTGAGATGGAGCTGTTGCACGATGAAGATGATGATGATGATCAAGAAGGAGCAAAGGGTGACCTGCGAGGAGCTTCGCGACCTTGAGGTCGGCTATGAGTACGACTACTTCAACCATGTTCCCCGCGGAACGTTAACCGCATACGGTCTACAAGGGTATGTATTCTCTACGCATCGGTTGTTACCGCATTACTACATAGATAGATCCTAGGCAGTTTCTAGGGTTTCAACGTAGGAAATTTTTTGTTTTCCGCACCGATCCCCTAAATCAGACGCTCTAGGCGCGGCTTTGCTGGGGTGGTCCATGGCTTGGCTTCGCTCGGGGAGGGGACATGGGGCGGCGGTGTGGTCACAGCTACCTCCTAGACATCGTGGGCGAGATTGGGGCGATCTACTGTGAGCGGTCCATGTCGGGTGGCAAGGGGGGTGCTCGGGTGGCAATTCATAATAAAGAATATGCAACTAAGTTTACTTAATAGTCATTGCAATCTATGAAGAGATTCCAACTCAAAAATAATAAGTAGCATGAAACATAAAGATAAACAACATTACAATGCTCATAACAAGGTATGATAGAGTGGTATCTCGCTTGCCTTTGGTTGTAGAGCAAACATAAATGCCAAGGCACCTCTAAAGTTCAAGTGAAGACTAGAAGTAAAGATATCAAAGATACAAGCATCAAAGTCATAACACAATTAATCAAGTTTTGAGACAAGCACATTACACTAAGAATGACAACTCTGCTCTCAAGAAAGTGCTCATAGAATAGGTGGTGACTCAACAAGGGAATGAAAAGGTTTTGAAAAGTTTGAAAGGCTTCCAAATGCTGAAAGTATGGTACTCATTAGCTTTGAGCTCTCATTGCCCCTATCATAAGCATCTTTAAATGGTTAAGGTGAAAGTGAGGCCCAATCTGAGTTATATGCTTGACAGACTATAAACTAGAAATCTCATGTCCCTTGAGTACGAGGGCCGCTCCTCATGCTACTCAACTTTAGTTACCAGTAAGTTCTTGTCATAGTAAATACATGCGTATCATAGAGAACCGCCAACGGGGTACCCCTTGCCCAATGGTACGGAAGAATCCCCATATCAAAATGACAAGGCAAGAAGACAACGAGCATCTCAGCAATCTTCTTATTTAGCATGGGAAAGTAGTGCTTTTTTCTCTCTTTCCTCTTTTCTCATATCCTCTTTTTTTTATTTTTCTCAATAGCTATATCTCTTTTTTATAAGAAGAATGCTTCATAGATACTCATTATGGTTATGTTGCAGGTTTCCACCATGATTAGGCATGGATTAGACCGGCGGCCCAGGTGTTTCTCTAACACACATACATAACTCCATGGACTTACAAGCTCCCCTTTTATTTCACACCGAAGACATCCGCAAACAAAAGAGCATGATATCAACTTGGTATATATTTGCAAGTGTTGAAAGCGTTCCCTGTGACAGCACGGTTCTGCTAATTCCTAGCCTATAATTTGCAAGAAAATAACTTTCATGAATAGTCACAATGGTTCAGGTTTATTAAGTGCAACAAATAAAGTGTGCCATCAAGTTCGTGAGAGCTTTACTAACTAACTTTATCATAACAAGCAAACATTTTATTCCGAAGAAAACAAGGCATAACGAATATGCATGGAAAAGCAAATGATGCTAATAGGTAGGTATGGTAGACTCTTTTGGCAATAATGGTTTTGGGGAATTGGAAACACGAGTAGAGCTCATACTTAGTGAAAGTGAAGGCTAGCAATAGTAAGGGAGCGACAAACAAGAGAGTAATAACTATCATAATCATGCTTGCAACAAAACATGACTAATCATGGCATGAAAGTGATTCAAGACCCCTGAGGTAAAATAATTCATCGAGGCTTAACTGATTATTGTTTCAGTCATATGCATGCATGAGCATGTGCCAAGTCAATTCAAGTGAAACATTCAGAGGAGGATACCACAGTGTCATACCAAGTTATGAATAGAGCAATGCAAGCAAACGTTCATATGACATGCTACAAACTATTAGCGAGATGGAGCTAATCATAAGAAAGCAAGAACTACTAAGCATCCATAAATAACATACACCCTACATGAACAGACTAAGCATGCCCACAATGATGAATATATGTACAAAAATGAAAACAAATAGAGTTCGTTACCATCCTCTTACCACACCTCAAGATGTCATTAATCCTCATTATTACCCTCCACTTGTGTGGCTTGAATAATACCATGAAACCAAATTCCACTGAGGACTGTTGAACCCTACAACAAACTTCACAAAACCAAAGAAGAACAACAAATATTTTTGGTGTTTTTGATTTTTAAAGGCAAGAACAAAAGGGAAAACAAGCAAAGCAAAATCTTTTTGGGTTTTTCGAATAGTTCAAACAAAGCAAAAAGGAAAAAAGCAAACCAAGGAAAAAAGAAGAAGAAGCAAACAAAGAGAAACAACATAAAATATTTTTGGTCTTTTTGTGTTTTTAGAAAGCAAAAGTAAAGAAAGAACAAAAACTAAAAAGAGAACAAAGCATGGATATACAGAGTACCAACTAAACATGATATGGAGATGAGTGTGATGTTGGTGTAGCTCCCCCCAAGCTTAGGCTTTTGGCCTAAGTGGGTATCAACCCCAACACGGGTAAGGATTCCAAGAAGGCGGATCATTGTAAGAATGATCGCGGTTAGGCCCTTGGAAAGAAGAAGAAGCTCCCAAATCATAGGTATGCTGCTGATATGAAGACTCCCGCTCATTCGAGGGCTGGACCGAATCATATGTAACCTCCATTCCAGTATCCTGCTCGTGTTAGGAGAGCTCTCCAAGATACGTATCGATCTCCTCCTTAGTGAGTGACCATCCTACCCTGGTTTCAAGGTTAAACAAAACATGTGCAGGCAAAAGAACAACACGTTCAGACTTACTCCTTCTTCAACCACCCTTCAAAAAGGTTATTTCATAAGACAAATCACTCAAATTAGCCCAAGAAGAAACAAAATTATGTTGTATCATGGAATTAAGGTCAAGCCTCTCTGTGGGAAACTTTAGGTCTAGATGATGAGGCGCTACACCATGCAAAGCTAATAAACGAGAGGCGATGAGGCCTCCACAAATTCTACCTTTCTCGCGGTTAGCAGCAAGACGGAAAGCTATCAAGGAACCCAAGTTATAAGTCCTATCTCGTTTTAAAGCACCTGAGATGAATGCTAGATCATATGAGGATAACTTATTAGCAGTTTTCCTAGCGAGAACACACTTGGCAATAAAGTAAGCAAAGTAGCAAATAGACAGGAGATGAATGTTACGGATTTTCCCGCTCTCCTTTGAGAAGCTGCTCCCTTGGAAAATCTTCGCATCCAAGTCCATGAGTGGTGCAGGTCGCTCTTTAATCCTTCCACATGAGCCCCACTGAGGTACCTGGTACGTCCATTTTTCATCACTATTCTATGTCTTAATTCACTATTATTCATTGATATATTTCGTATTGAGAGGTGATACTTATGTTATTTCATCTATTTTTGCATGGTTGATGACTTTTGGAACATGGACCGCTGTAGTCAGGATTTTGATGGAAAAGGTGCTGTTTGGAGGCAAAATTCGAGAAGATCAGAAAATCCGGGAAAATATACGGAAAATTCTATTTTTCCAGAAGACTCTGGATGCCAGAAGATGGAGTGGAGGTGGGCCACAGGGGGCCCACACCACCCCATGGCGCGGACAGGCCTAGGCCACGCCTAGGAGTGGTGTGGTCGCCCTGGCCCACTACAGCCTCTCTCCTCTGGCGTATATCATCCCCACGAAACCCTAAGACTCGGGGAGTGACCACAGAAAGGTTCCGCCACCTCTGCGGGGCGGAAAACACCGAGAGAGAAAGATCTCTCCAGCAGACAGATTTCTGCCGGGGGAATTCCTTCCCGGAGAGGGGAGATTGTCGCCATCAACACCACCATCAAGCTGGACTTCATCGGGATCATCATCCTCATCATCATCATCACCATCAGCACCCTCATCACCATCTCCACATTGATGTAACAATTGGTTGAATCTTGCTATAGTTCATAGGGGAAACTTTCCCGGTGTTGATTACTCTTTGTAGTTGATGCTATTGAGTGAACCATTGAATTATTGTTTATGTTCAGATTGTTATACATCATTATTCCATCTCTGATCATGATCCATATGATGTGTTCTGAGTAGTTCGTTTTGTTCTTGAGAACATGGGAGAAGTCTTGTTGTTAGTAGTGGAGTTGCGTTGAGAAAGATTCAATAGATTGTTATTTAAGTTGTGGTGTACTTCTTCTAATGGTGTCATGTGAACATCGACTACATGACACTTCACCTATATGGGCCTAGGGGAATGCATTGTGTATTTGGCTACTAATCGTAGGGGTTGCAGGAGTGACAGAAACCTGAACCCCCATTAGGAAACCATTGCACAAGGGACGTAAGGGTCTTAGAGTTTAAAGCTGTGGTTAGGTTTTACCTTAATTACTTTCTTGTACTTACGGATGTTTGCAAGGGGTATAATCACAAGTATGTATTTAGTCTTGGATGGGGCGGTACATTAGCACAGGTTCACCCACACAACACTTAGCAAGCTAGAGAAGATTAATCGACTATATGAAGCGAAAGCACTTGACAGTCTTCCCAGGTGTCCTCCAGAACGTTTGGTCATCTATAGAAATACAACCGGCTTGTCCTTTGCTGCATAAAGGATTGGGCCACTTGCTGCATTCATTCTTACTGTCTTTTATTTACTCGTACTTTGTTTACTTGCTTTATCGAAAACCCCTAAAAATCCGTTTGCTAAGTATTTGCAGAGAATTCCTGATCCATACCACTAGCCAGCACCTTCTGCTCCTCGTTGGGTTCGACACTCTTACTTAACGAAAATACTGCGATACACCCCCTATACTTGTGGGTCATCAAGACTATTTTCTGGCGCCGTTGCCGGGGAGTGAAGCGCTATTGGAGAGTGGAACTGGTAAAGGAAACTTCTACTGTGAGTATTGTTTAGTTCTGCTAGTTGCTTTATTTTCGTTATGGATAATTCGCTGAGTTTCTTATTTGGTAATGCTACTACCACTTCTAAGGTAGTAGATAAGCCACCACCTGCTGAGAAAGATGTTTTCAAAATACCCACAATAATTATTGATCGTGTTATGGATAACTACTATGTTGGCGATGGAACTGTCCATCCTAGTGATCATTTACTCTTTATACACGAATTATGCGGGTTGTTCAAGTGTGCAGGTATTACTATAGATCAAGTTAAGAAGAAGTTATTCTCATTATCACTGAAAGGAAGATCTGAGGAATGGTATAAGCTGCTCAAGAATGGTCAAGCTCTGGAATGGGAGGCAATAGTGCCTCTCTTTTATTCAAAGTTTTATCCTCCTAGTGAGATTCATAAAGATCGGAATCAAATATACAACTTTTGGCCTCTTGATGGAGAGAGTACAGCTCAAGCTTGGGGGAGATTGAAGTTACTAATGCTCAAATGTCCCATTCATGAGCTCCCCAACAATATTATTATCAATAACTTTTATGCAAGGCTTTCTCTTCATGACAAGGATTTATTGGATGCTGCTTGTGTTGTATCATTCACTTGCATGGAAGAAGAGTTAAATGGGACCTTCTAGATCGTATTCAAGACAATGCCGAAGCTTGGGAGAATGACAAAGGTAGAAAGTCAGGTATAAATTATGATTATGATTGCATTGAATCTTTTATGGGAACTGATGACTTTCAAAATATTAGTAATATTTATGGTCTTGATTTGCAAGTTATTTCGAATTGTTTTAGAGCTTTTGCCTCCTATATCGAAATTCCAAAAAGGGGATGGAACAAATACCATGCACCTTACAAAGATATTGTTGACTATGCTCCTATTAGAAGTGCTGATTGTTGCATTGCTGATCCCATCTTACCCGAACCTTATATCGAGAAGATTCCCTTCCTTGAAAAGGTAAAGGACCATCCTATGATAACTAATGTAATCACCAAAAGTGAAAAAAAGAACTGTAAAACCTGACGAACAAATAAACATTGAACTTGTGGTAGCAATTGTGAAAGACCTTGTCACTAAAAGCGTAGAAGATGGGCACATAGTTTTTTGTGAGGACGCTTCTAATATTGTATCACATCCCAATAGAACCAAAAAGGCTAGTGTTCATGTGCTTTCTATTAGAATTGGTGATCATTGCTATTATGGTTTATGTGATATTGGTGCAAGTTCTAGTGCTATTCCTTATGAGATTTATAGAGAAATTATGCATGAAATCAGCCCTTGCGAGTTGGAAGAGATTGATGTGGTTATTCACCTTGCTAGTAGACATACCATCTCTCCAATTGGTATTGTACGAGATGTGGAAGTTCTTTGTGGTAAGATTAAGTACCCTGCTGATTTTCTAGTACTTGGTTCGGCTCCTAGTAAAACCTACCCTATCATTTTTGGTAGACCTTTCTTGAGTACTTGTGGAGCTATTATTGATTGCAGGAGGGAGAAAATCTTGACTAAGTTTGATGGGGAATCTTACGAGTTTAATTTTTCGAAATTTGCTAAAGAACCTTGCGAAAAGGAAACCCATAGTGAAGATTTTAGGGTTGAACAACTTGCTTCTATTTCTCTTGATCCTAACAATGCTTTGCAGCAATTTATGGAAGATCATGAAAGTGAAATCTTCATGGAAGAAAGGAATGAGATTGACAGGATTCTCCGTGATCAACCTATGATGCTTAAGCACGACTTGCCTGTAGAAGACTTGGGTACCACGATGCCACTTAAAAAGGATCCAGTTTTCGATCTAAAACCTCTCCTTGATGATCTTAAATATGCTTTTATTGATGATAAAAAGATATATCCTGTTATTATTAGCGCTAAACTTTCAGGGGAGGAAGAAGAAAGATTATTGGAGGTTTTGAGGAAGCACCGAGGAGCTATGGGCTATACTCTGGATGATTTAAAAGGGATTTCACGCACTATATGTCAGCATTCTATCAACATAGAACCAGATGCGAAGCCAGTAGTGGAGCACCAACGACGTTTAAATCCTAAGATGAATGAAGTGGTAAGGAATGAGGTATTGAAACTCCTTGATGCTGGTATTATTTACCCTATTGCTGATAGTGAATGGGTCAGTCTTGTTCATTGTGTTCCTAAAAAGGGAGATATTACCGTTGTCCCTAATGATAATGAGGAGCTTATTCCTCAAAGAATAGTGGTAGGCTATAGGATGTGCATCGATTTTAGGAAAGTCAATAAAGTTACTAAGAAAGATCACTACCCGCTTCCTTTTATTGATCAAATGTTGGAAAGGTTGTCTAAAAAGACCCATTTTTGTTTTCTTGATGGTTATTCTGGTTTCTCTCAAATTGCTGTTAAACAACAAGGTCAAGAAAAAACTACTCTTACTTGCCCTTATGGAACTTATGCTTATAGATGTATGCCTTTTGGTTTATGTAATGCTCCTTCTACTTTCCAAAGGTGCATGTCTGCTATCTTTCATGGTTTTTGTGAAGAGATTGTAGAAGTGTTCATGGATGACTTTTCTGTTTATGGAACTTCTTTCGATAATTGTCTGCCCAACCTTGATAAAGTTTTGCAGAGATGTGAAGAAACTAATCTTGTTCTCAATTGGGAGAAATGCCACTTCATGGTTAATGAAGGGATTGTTCTTGGGCATAAAGTTTCTGAGAGAGGCATAGAAGTTGATAGAGCTAAGGCTGAAGCAATTGAGAAGATGCCATGTCCAAGAGACATCAAAGGTATTCGTAGTATCCTTGGTCATGCTGGTTTCTATAGGAGGTTTATTAAAGACTTCCCTAGGATATCAAAACCTCTCACTAATCTTCTTCAAAAAGATGTACCTTTTGTTTTTGATGATGATTGTAGGGAGGCTTTTCAAACTCTTAAGAAGGTTTTAACTACTGCCCCTATTGTTCAACCACCTGATTGGAGTTTACCCTTTGAAATAATGTGTGATGCTAGTGATTTTGCTGTAGGGGCTGTCCTTGGGAAACATATTGATAAAAAGTTAAACGTTATTCATTATGCTAGTAAGACTCTAGATGCTGCTCAAAGGAATTATTCCACTACTGAAAAGGAATTCCTAGCTGTTATTTTTGCCTGTGATAAGTTTAGGCCCTATATTCTGGACTCAAAAGTAACCATTCATACTGATCATGCTGCTATTAAATATCTTATGACGAAGAAGGACGCTAAGCCTAGACTTATTAGATGGGTACTGCTCTTACAAGAGTTTGATCTACACATAGTAGACAGGAAGGGTGCTGAAAACCCTGTAGATGATAATTTATCTCGTTTGGAAAACATCTCTTTTGATCCTATGCCTGTTAATGATAGTTTCCCAAATGAACAGTTAGCCGCAGTAGGGGTGATCTCGTGAGGAAGCCCTTGGTATGCTGATTATGCTAACTTTTTTGTCTCCAAGTATTTGCCTCCAACTTTTATAGTTCAGCAAAGAAGAAAGTTCTTTTATGATTTGAGGCATTATTTTTGGGATGACCCACACTTATACAAAGAAGGGGTTGATGGTATTATGCGAAGATGTGTTCCGGAGTATGAACAAAAAGAAATATTGCGTAAATGTCATGGGAGCGCCTATGGAGGACATCATGCAGGAGATAGAACTGCACAAAAGGTACTACAATCAGGTTTCTACTGGCCTACCCTTTTTAAAGATGCAAGAAAATTTGTTTTATCTTATGATGAATATCAGCGTGTTGGTAATATTTCTAGACGCAATGAAATGCCTATGATCTAATCTCTAGTTATTGAACCTTTTGATTGTTGGGGATTTGACTTTATGGGTCCTTTCCCTCCTTCGAAAGGCTATACTCATATTCTTGTTGCCGTAGATTATGTTCCTAAGGGGGTAGAAGCCATTCCTACAAAGAGTGCTGACGGGGAAACCTCTCTAAAAATGCTTAAGGACGTTATCTTTCCTAGGTTTGGAGTGCCTAGGTATCTCATGACTGATGGGGGTTCTCATTTCATTCATGGTGGTTTTAGAAATACCCTCGCTAAGTATGATGTTAATCATAGGATTGCTTCAGCTTATCACCCCCAAACAAGCGGACAAGTAGAGTTATCAAATAGAGAAATTAAATCTATCTTGCAAAAGACTGTTAATAGGTCTAGAAAAAACTGGGCTAAGAAGTTGACTGATGCTTTATGGGCATATAGAACGGCTTACAAAAATACTATGGGAATGTATCCTTATAAAATGGTTTATGGGAAATTTTGCCACCTACCCTTAGAATTAGAACACAAATCTTACTGGCAAGTGAAAGAACTAAGTAGAGATTGTAAGCTCGCTGGTGAGAAAAGATTATTTGACTTAAGTTCTTTAGGTGAATGGAGGAGTGAAGCCTATGAGAATGCTAGGCTCTTTAAGGAAAAAGTTAAAAGATGGCACGACAAGCGCATACTTAAGAGAGAGTTTCATGTTGGTGAGAAAGTTCTATTGTATAGGTCTCGTCTCAGATTTTTTGCAGGTAAGCTACTATCAAAATGGGAAGGTCCTTTTATTATTGAAAAAGTATACCGTTCAGGAGCAATAAAAATTTCCTCTCTAAAAGATAATACTACACAAGTAGTGAATGGACAGCGACTCAACCACTATATTGCTGGAGATTCTTACAATGAAGATGTTGATGCTTTTCAAGTTATAACTCCAGAGAAATTCATGGAGGACCAAATTCAGAGACCTACAGAGTCCGTTTCCAACTAGGTAACAGTTTTGGTAAGAAAAGTTCCACGAAAATACAATCCAACTATATTTTTGAATTTTTCAGTCAATAAGGAAATCTACGAAGCGAAAAAGAGACGGAAACGGAGCTAGGGTGGCCCACACCACCCCATGGCGCGGGCACACCCTTGGCCGCACCACCAGGTGGTGAGGCCACCCAGGACTCCGCCTCCGACCTGTTTTCTCCCAGTACTTTCCTTTTGATATGAAACTTTGTCATATATAACCCCCCGGATCCCCTGAGGTTCGTATATCGTGTTTTCGTCGTGTTTTTGTTTCGATCTGTTTCTGCCAGGTAGAATCCCAGATTTGGAGCCACAATGTCTTCCTCTGGATCATCCAAGGGAGATAATTGAAGATCCATCCCAAATAGTTGTTGCTCGAAGGTGGGGAGGTCCAGATTAAGGAGGTTCAAGGCCCTAAAGGTGAAGGAAGTCTGGAGGACAAGATGGAAGCACTGGAGCAAGAAGTCTTTAGGTACAGGAAGATAGCGGAACGAGAAGTGGACATCATCCATAAGATTTGTTCCGAACTCATCGCCGAGCACCAAAAGGAGACCGCTGAACTCAAGGACGAAATCCTTTCACTCCGCCAAACAACCAACGAACTACAAGCCCAGTTCTATAATCAAAACTGTGAGTATGAGGCTAGATTTAAACGCATAAGTGCTGCTGCAAGTTTCAGGATGTTGGAAACCACGATGTCCTTTGTTGATGGGAAGCCTTTACCTTGGAAGACGGACGAAGATGAGAAGATACCACCACCACCGAAGGAGTAATTCGTCATCAGGTTTGGCATCCCCTTGGTTTGTTCCAAGCTTGGGGGAGTGCCGCGGTATCATATCACTATCTTCTATCTTTTTACCTTATTAGTAGAGTCATGTCATGAATAGAGGAGTTATTTTGTAGTATGGTTTGCATTATGGAAGTGTCCCCTCACTCGTTAGATTTGTATCCCTTGGTGTGAGTTGCCGTTATGGAATATTAATGAGAAGTTCTTTCATTTCCTCTTTTGCATAGCTTATATTAGTTTTCAATTCGTGGTTATATGATCGATCTTGTTGTTAGTATTGGTAGCACTTTGGGATCATTGAGTTAGTTTAGTTGGTTTTGGCAAACCTGGCTCGGTCACTAGCATCACCTTTTTGAGAGTTGAAAAGAAAAAAGATAGAAGTACTCTAGAGAAAAAATAATTTCATCATCTTTATTTCTTGATTTGCTCATAAGTCTAGTATTCTCTAGTTAAGATCTTTTGTGCTTCCAAGGAATATTGCATGTTTGTCTTTATCATTTGTATGTTTGGTTGTTTCCTTTAACTCTTGTACTTGCTACCCAGCCTTGCTAGACAAAAACCTATACTGAGAGGGTATTCTTCTTGTGCATCCACCTCCTTTAAACCAAAACCTTGGCCATTTGTGGCCACCATACTTACCTACTAGCATTATTGCTATTCCAAGTAAATTCTTGTTTTGTCTACCTCCCAAATTAAACTTGTTATGTGAAAAATTAGTGATTAAAGCTCTCACAAACTTGATGGCACACTTTATTTTCCGCACTTAATAAACCTGAACCATTGTGAACTCTCCATGAACGTTATATGCTTGCAAATTATAGGCTAGGGATAGCAGAACCGTGTTGTCATGGGGAACGCTTTCAACACTTGTAAATATATATCCAGTTGATACCTTGCTCTTTTGTTTTCGGATGTCGTCGGTGTGAAATAAAAGGGGAGCTTGTAAGTCCATGGAGTTATGTATGTGTGTTAGAGAAACGCCTGGGCCGCTGGTCTAATCCATGCTGACATGGTGGAAACCTGCAGCGTAACCATAATGATATCTATGAAGCATTCTTCTTATAAAAAAAGAGAGAGATAGCTATTGAGAAAAAGAAAAGAAAAAAAGAGATACTATGAAAAGAGGAAAGAGAGAAAAGGGCACCATTTTCCCATGGTAAACAAGAAGATTACTGAGATAGTCATTGTCTGCTTGCCTTGTCATTTTGATATGGGGATTCTTCCGTATCATCGGGAAAGGGGTACCCCATTGGCGGTTCTCAATGATACGCACATGCTTATGATGACAAGAACTTACCGGTAACTAAAGTTGAGTAGCATGAGGAGCGGCCCTCGTACTCAAGGGACTTGGGATTTTCAGTTTATAGTCTGTCAAGCATATAACTCAGATTGGACCTCACTTTCACCTTAATCACCTAAAGATGCCTATGATAGGGGCAATGAGAGCTGAAAGCTAGTAAGTATCATAATTTTTGGGAGCTCTTTATGAGACTTGCAATCCCTGCTTCCCTCTTTGAAGGGCCTTTCTTTTACTTTGTAGTTGAGTCAGTAAACCTATTCCCCTCTATCTCAGCAAGTATTTTGAGTTGATGTGTTTCATTCATTCATATGATGATTTATGCATTCATGTTTCTTTTGTTCCTTGTTTTGCACATTGCATTTATCTTGATATTTACTACTTTGAAAGCTTTCATTGAAAAACCAGCTATTTGTGAACTCCAGCAAATTATCAATTATTCTTCGACCAAGAGCTAAGTTTGCCATTACCAATTCTGATTCACTTTATGTATCTTTATTGTGTTTCCTTTACTCATGGCAAGTTGAGTTATATAATAGTGAGTTGTCCTCTATTATGATCTATGTATTTGATGAATGTGATGCTTCTTGTCCGTATTCTTTTATCGACTCTTCACTCCATAAACCTGAGGTCATGTTTATTGAGCTCAATTTCGCTTGGGGACAAGCGAAGTCTAAGCTTGGGGGGAGTTGATACGTCCATTTTGCATCACTATTCTATGTCTTAATTCACTATTATTCATTGATATATTTCGTATTGAGAGGTGATACTTATGTTATTTCATCTATTTTTGCAATGGTTGATGACTTTTGGAACATGGACCGCTGCAGTCAGGATTCTGATGGAAAAAGTGTTGTTTGGAAGAAAAATTCGCGAAGATCAGAAAATCCGGGAAAATATACGGAAAATTCTATTTTTCCAGAAGTTTCAGGATGCCAGAAGATGGAGTGGAGGTGGGCCACAGGGGGCCCACACCACCCCATGGCGCGGGCAGGCCTATGCCGCGCCTGGGAGTGGTGTGGCGCCCTGGCCCACTCCAGCCTCTCTCCTCTGGCGTATATCATCCCCACGAAACCCTAAGACTCGGGGAGCGACCATAGAAAGATTCCGCCGCCTCTGCGGGGCGGAAAACACCGAGAGAGAAAGATCTCTCCGGCAGATAGATTTCTACCGGGGGAATTCCTTCCCGGAGAGGGGAGATCGTCACCATCAACACCACCATCAAGCTAGACTTCATCGGGATCATCATCATCATCATCATCACCATAAGCACCCTCATCACCATCTCCATATTGTGGTAACAATTGGTTGAATCTTGCTATAGTTCATAGGGGAACTTTCCCGGTGTTGATTACTCTTTGTAGTTGATGCTATTGAGTGAACCATTGAATTATTGTTTATGTTCAGATTGTTATACATCATTATTCCATCTCTGATCATGATCCATATGATGTCTTGTGAGTAGTTCGTTTTGTTCTTGAGGACATGGGAGAAGTCTTGTTGTTAGTAGTGGAGTTGCGTTGAGAAAGATTCAATAGATTGTTATTTAAGTTGTGGTGTACTTCTTCTAGTGGTGTCATGTGAACGTCGACTACATGACACTTCACCTATATGGTCCTAGGGGAATGCATTTTGTATTTGGCTACTAATCGTAGGGGTTTCCGGAGTGACAGAAACCTGAACCCCCGTTAGGAAACCATTGCACAAGGGACGTAAGGGTCTTAGAATTTAAAGCTGTGGTTAGGTTTTACCTTAATTACTTTCTTGTACTTACGGATGTTTGCAAGGGGTATAATCACAATTATGTATTTAGTCTTGGATGGGGCCGTACATTAGCACAGGTTCACCCACACAACACTTAGCAAGCTAAAGAAGATTAATCGACTATATGAAGCGAAAGCACTTGACAGTCTTCCCATGTGACCTCGAGAACGTTTGGTCATCTATAGAAATACAACCGGCTTGTCATTTGCTGCATAAAGGATTGGGCCACTTGCTGCATTCATTCTTACTGTCTTTTATTTACTCGTACTTTGTTTACTTGCTTTATCGAAAACCCCTAAAAATCCGTTTGCTAAGTATTTGCAGAGAATTCCTGATCCATACCACTAGCCAGCACCTTCTTCTCCTCGTTGGGTTCGACACTCTTACTTATCGAAAATACTGCGATACACCCCCTATACTTGTGGGTCATCAGTACCCTAATAGCTGCACAAAAGTCATCAAGAGGAAGGTTGACAGCTATATTGTAAATTTTGTAGTGAACCATGGGGTTAGGCAAAGAGCAACTAAATCAAAAGTCCTACACTACATACATAGTTAGTTTCACAAATTGACAAGGTTCATCTTCCACAAAATGCTCCAATCCTGCAATACCAACTAAAGTATGGAAGTCCTGGGAAATTCCTGCAGCCCTCATGAATTCTGGGCATGGATAGATGGAAGGAAAAACTTCCTCCTCTCAGTGAACCTTCATAACCTCAGGCACCCTCAGTTCATGTTGGTTGAGTTGATGTTCATTCATCTTCTATTCTAAAATTTAAACATCCATTATACAAGTGATTGCAAAGTGAATACATAATGAAGGGAACTACTCATGGGGACTTGTAAGAGGCCTAAACATGCATCAAAATAGTATATCTAAGCATTGAATAAGCTTACAAGCTCTCATAACCTGTCACCTACAGCAACAAAATACTCAAGATATAAACCACTAAATACAAATATACTTGGACAAGCGGAGGAGTCACATACTAGAGGACAAATGCTCCAAATTTCAGCAGCAAAGATAGGCTGAGCAAGGAGATCGAAAAATCATGGACAAGAACAGCAAGAACGCGATTTCGAGCAATGAACTGGTGTTTTCTCGGGAGAGAGAGAGCAGTGGGAAGTGAGAGAGTGAGTGGAGGGTCAGGGGTGGCCCACACCATGGCCAGGTGCGCCCCTAGGCTGGCCGCGCCACCAGGTGGTGTGCCTGCCTGGTGGGCCCCCGTGGTACTCTCCAGGCACTTCTCTGTCCCTTTTTTCACGTAAAATTTAATATGAATTTTCTGGAATTTTTTGAGACACTTTATTTTTGAGCAATTTCAAGTATAGATGAATGATTTTTTGACAAAAAGAGTTTCTGGAATGATGCAATGACAAAACAAAGCTAAAACTTTAGAAGTTCTAAGACACTCTAATATGCCAGCAACTAAAAATAGAAAAATAAACTAAACAAAAGCAAAAACTAAAATGGATAAAATAAAAGTAAGCGAAGATAATCATGGTGAAAACATTGTTTTGTTCATTAAAATCCCTTTGTTAACAAGGTTGATCAGGTCTTGTTACCCAAACAATTTTATATGAAACAAAACTTTGTATTCCACTAATGATTATATTACCTCAACCTTGATAGTAATGGTCCCAATCATAATAGTTTCATATTCTTCTCGTGGTATGGGACAATATATTTCTCCAACTTGGATGCCCTCAACATGTTCAATTGAATTTAAGCCATAAGTCCTATCAATCTTCTTGGGGAAACAGACAGTATGCTCCTTGTCGTTAACATTAAATGTCACATTTCCTTGATTACAATTAATAACAGCTCCTGCAGTGTTAAGAAAAGGTCTCCCAAGAATAATAGACATATTATCATCTTCAGGCATTTCAAGCACAACAAAATCAGTTAATATCATGCAATTATGAGCCACTTGAATAGGTACATCCTCACCTATACCAACAGGAATAGTAGTAGATTTATCAGCCATTTGCAAAGATATATCAGTTGGTATTAGTTTTTCCAGTTGAAGTCTCTTATAGAGAGAAAAAGGCATAACACTAACTCCTGCTCCCAAATCACACAAAGCAGTTCTAACATAACTATTTTTAATAGATCAAGGAATAGTTGGAATCCCTGGGTCTCCAAGTTTCTTTGGAACCTTACCATTAAAGGAATAATTAGCAAGCAAAGTAGAAATTTCTTCATTAGGGATCTTCCTTTTATTAGAGAAAATATCCTTCATATACTTTGAATAAGGAGGCAATTTAATAGCATCAGTCAAAGGAATTTGCAAGAATAAAGGTTTCATCCACTCACAAAACTTAATATAGTGTTCATCTTTCTTTGAGTTGTGTTTCTTATCAGGGAAAGGCATAGGTTTTTGGACCCAAGGCTCTCTTTCACTACCATGTTTCTTAGCAACAAAATCTTCTTTAGTGTATTTAGTATTCTTAGTGTGCCTTTCAGGTTCTTCTTCAACTTTTTCTTTATCAGGAGAATCATTTTCTTCATTACCACTTTCAGTTTTAGCATCAGAGACAGATATACTAATAGGATCTTTAGCAAGTTCAGAAGGTTCTACAATAGTTTTATGTTTCTTTTTTCTTTTCTTAGGAGTAGTACCACTATTTTCAGCTTGTTGAGAATCCCGCTCAACTCTTTTAGGATGCCCCTCAGGATATAGAGGATCCTGGGTAGCAGCACCACTTCTAGTTCTAATTTCATAAGCATGTTCTTCTTTAGCAGCATTAACTAGCAAGTCTTTTTGTATCTTGATAAGCTGATCAATTTGAGTTTGAACTATTTGAAAATGTTTAACAAGCATTTTAACATCATTAGAGGTTATTTCCACAATATCTTTTAACTCAACAATAGCTCTAGGGTTTTCCATTAAATGCTTTTGGGCCCTTTTATTAAAATTATCTTGCTTAACAATAAAAACACCAAATTCTTCTAAGCATTGATCAGGAGGTTTAGATTAAGGGATATCACCTTCATCATAATGTTGGAGAGAGTGTACCCCAATAGTGGATGAGTGGGGGATTGGCTTACATAATTCTTTTATAGGAGGTAAATTCTTGACATCTGCAGCTTTAATTCCCTTTTCCTTAAGACATTTCTTAGCTTCCTTCATCACTTCATCATTTAGTTCAATAACTCCCCTCTTCTTTGATGTTGGTATAGGCACAGGAATAGTTGGTTCAGGTATAGTTGTCTCAGGTATAGCTGGTTCACGAGGAGTCCAATCTTCATAATTCTTGCTTATTTTAGCCATTAATTCCTCAGCTTCCTTGGGGGTCCTATTCCTAAAAACACAATCAGCACAATTGTCTAGGTATGTCCTAGATTCTTTAGTTAGTCCATTATGATATATATCAAGAAGCTCATTTTTAGGTAATGGACATCCAGCCTGTGCATGAATCAAAGCACAAAACCTTGCCCATGATTTAGGCAATATCTCTTTTTCTCCCTATTTAAAATCAAAAAGTTCCTGTAAAATAGCATGTCTAGCACTAGGAGGGAAATATTTCTGAAGGAAAGTACTAATCAAGCAATCAGGCCTATCAATAGATCTAGGAGGTAAATTATTAAACCAAGGTTTAGCTTCTCCTTTCAGTGAAAAAGGGAAAATTTTAGCAAGAAAGTCGGTGTGCATCTTAATATCATCAGAAAATAAGCCACTCAGGGTAGAAATCTTAGTCATATGTGCTACCGCACTTTCATTCCTAGTCCCACAAAAAGGTTCTTTCTCAACAATAGCTATGTAAGATAGATCAAGAGAGAAATCATAATCCTTATCTTTAATGTTTATGGGAGATGCACCAAACTTAGAATTAGGAGACAATTTGGGTTTTATAGTACGCCTCTCAAGGAGACTCTTAATAGAACTCCTATCATGGGTGTTTTGACATTATTTACTAAATTCATCGGTCATCTCTATAAAATCGTCCTCAATATCATAATTCTCTCTAGACTCAGGTGAACTGACAGGTGTAGCAGTGTCTTCATTAGGAGCTTCAGTATTTCTAGCTATAGTTCTAGTAATTGTAGCATCTAGGAAAGGACCTAATGAACCACTCTTATAAAGCACAGTAGAAGCAGCATCATAAGTATCAGAAGTTTCAGATTCAACAGTAGTAGCAGTGTGTGTAGCATGTGTATGTGGTGGTGTAAGGAGCTTACTCATAACAGATGGTGAATCAAGAGCAACAGAGGTGTTCATAACCATACCTCTTCTTGTAGTGGATGGTAAAATAGGAACCTTGCCATCACGAGACTTACCCATGATGAATGGAGGTCAGCGAGCAATAGTGATTCCAAGTGAACTTGATAAATAGAGCTATGCTCCCCGGCAACGGCGCCAGAAAATAGTCTTGATGACCCACAAGTGTAGGGGTTGGTCATAGTATTTTCGAGGGAAGTGAAACCCAATTAATTGATTCGATACAAGGGGAGCCAAAGAATATTTATAAGCCTTAACAACTGAGTTATCAATTCAGCTGCACCTGGAAACAATCTTGCTCACAGCAGTTTATCAGTAGCAATAGTAAAGTAATAGCAGTAGTAAAAGTAAAGACAGTAGTAACAATTGCAGTAAACAGTAGGATTAAAGCACGGTAGGCATAGGGATGGATGGACGGACGTTGCATGGACAAGACAATTCATATGAAAATCAAAACATAGGGCATTTGCAGATAAATAAGAGAAAGCATCCAACTACTAAATAATCCTAGGCATGTGTTTAATATATAGTCATACGTGCTCGCATTGAGAACTTGCGCAACATCTTTTGTCCTGCCAGCCCGTTTGCAGCGGGGCCTCAAGGGAACTACTGGCAATTAAGGTGCTCCTTTTAATAGAGCACCGGAGCAAAGCATTAACACTCCGTGAACACATGTGATCCTCACATCAAAGCCATTCCCTCCAGTTATCCCGATTGATGTCACTTCAGGGCCTTTGGTCCGGACAACAATATGTGTATACAACTTGCAGGTAAGACCATAAATAATACTATCATAATGAATCAATAACATTTTCAGATATGAAATCATGGCACTCGGGCCCTAGTGACAAGCATTAACCATAACAAGTTGCAACAAAGTCATAAAGCACTAATAATAGATACTAGGCACCATGCCCTAACAATCTGATGCCATTACATGAATGATCTCATCTAATCCCTACCATCACCATAGCCTACAGCGGGGGATTACTCACTCATAGATGGGGGAAACATGGATGGTTGATGGAGAAGCGATGGTGATGATGATGGTGATGATCTCCTCCAATTCTCCGTCCCGGCAGGTGCTAGAACGGAGTTTCTGGTTCCGAATCACGGACTCTGGTGGTGGCAGCGCAATGGAACTCTTTCTGCAAAATCATCGAACCCCCCTTGTTTCTTAGGTCAGGAGGCAACTTACAGGCGAAGAGGGAGGCCGAGGGGGCAGCCGAGGCGGCCACACCACCCCCAGGCACGGCCTGGCCTTTCCCGCGCAGCCAGGTGGTGTGGGCCCCTCATGGCCCTACTCCGTCTCGTCTTCTGGCTCCGTGAGTCTTCTGGTGAAATAGGATTTTTGGCATATTTTCCGGGATTTTTCCTGATAGTTAATTTCTGCACAAAAACTAGACACCAAGGTAATTCTGCTGAAAACAGCGTCAGTCCATGTTAGTTGTATCCAAATAACACAAGTTTAGAGGAAAAATAATAGCAAAAGTATTTAGGAAAGTAGATACGTTTTGGACGTATCAAGAGTATGGGAGGATCAGTGAGGAGAGGGGAGTCGAATGGTGTGCAGAAATGAGGTGGAGAGGGCCTCCTTCTATAGCTCGATGAGCGGACCGAGCGGCGTGGGCGCGGCTCATCGGTGGTGATGCTACAGGAAGCTAGCAGCGCGGCTGGGGGTAGGGGACGGTGCATGGTCTCCTAGCGGTCATCTCTGGCTTAAAGGCCAGGCAATGGGTAGTAGCATTTGGTCGGGAGCGGGCGCTGCTCTGCGCGGCAGAGGCGGTTTTCGATGCGGCGCACAGTGGCTACAGGTCGAGCGGCGGCGAACGGGGATGTCTGGGCGGTTGCTGTGGTCGTGGCGTAGCAGTGTGCGCGGGGTGAGGTCGAGGTGCGGCGTGTGTGACGGGGTGCTCGCAGCTACCTCCTAGACATCATGGGCGAGCTCGGGGTGGTCTTCTATGAGCGGTCCATGTCGGGTGGCAAGGGGGGGTGCTCGGGTGGCAATGCACTGGTGCACACAGTGAGGGGGAGTGGCTCTATTGCCTTGGCTGTGGTTGGCGGAGACAAGGGGAGTAGAAAGGGGTCAAATGGGGAACATGGCATTGATCACAAACAGTAATAGTTTGGCAGCTATTTCTGTGCTCACCAAGTGTTTGTTTTAATGGCCGAAAGAAAATTAAATTTGAATTTTTGGCTCAATTTTGGTGAGTGATCTACACTTATGCTTGGTTATCTATGATTTCTTGGGATTGGCAGGGGGAATTGATTTGACGGGTTTTTCAAAAAGTGGGATCTTCACATATGAATTCGATTCAATTTTCAAATGTCCATTAAATTTATTTGCTAGATGTTTTTGTAAGTTTGTAAAGTGGGCCTTGGTATATCTTTACTTGTTCTAGCAAGGGGGGAAAAGAAGTAGAAATGTTTTTTTTAGAAATTCTCTTCTAGGAACACTCAAAGTGGCCTAGTGGTTAACTTTGGTCAAAATGACCATTTGCTTTATTTATTCTTATTTGATTTCTTTTTCTTTGGATTTTGTTTGTAAATGGTCTAGATGATGTCGCATTCACCTTTAAACCATTTCACAACATTTATAACAATCAAGCATGGCATTTTCAAAGAATTCTACACTAATACAACACACACATGCATTCATAATCATTTTATTAGTAAAAGTTTTTGTTAACCCTAAATTGGGTGATTTGAACTTGATAACTTTGATTAAAGTTTTGGGATGTTACACATGTGTATCTTGGTGGCATACCTCTGACAGCCGTTCCACTTCCTTACAAGATCTTCTGCTTGCTCCAAGGCACTTGGCTAGTAAAATCCATGCCGAAAAGCTTTTGCCACTAAGGCTCTTGATAAGGCGTGATGCCCACATTCCCCTTGATGTATATCTTGGAGGATTACCAGCCGTCTACACACCGCTACAGTACAGTTGTGACACCTCTCTTATATAACTCAGCGTTAATAATGGTGTATGCCTTTGCTCTCCTTTGGATTTGCCTTTAAAGTATCTCATCACTTGGCAAAGTTCCATCTTTTAAGAACTCAAATATAGGTTTGTCCCATGTTGGTATAGTGTGAACTGGGAAAAGCTCCTCATCAATTTCCATTGCATCCACCGGCATAACTCCCGTCGGATCAAGCTAAACAGTCCCCAGGTTCTACGAGGCGGTCCCTGGGTTTGTTGAGGTGTTCCCCAGTCAATATCCATAGGGGTAGCTTCTGATCCGGAGTGCGCCGGGACATAGATTGGCTCAGATTCTGGTGAAGGTGTGATAGATGGTTTTCTCAAGTCTTCCAAAGCGACTCCTAGCGGGATTGGCTGCCGAGATGACCCCAGTTTAGACAGTACATCAACTGCTTCATTTTCAAGCCGAGGTACATGATGGAATTTGCACCCCTCAAATAACCCACATATCTTTTGGACATGGAATCTATATAGGGCCATGTTTGCATCCAAGGCATCCCAATGGCCAAAGACTTGTTGCACCACCAAATCCGAATCACCAAAACATTGTACCCGACGTATCCCCACTTCCTTTGCCACCTTAAGCCCATACACGAGCGCTTCATACTCGGCCACATTGTTCAATGCTCTGAAATGGATCTAGAGAACATATTTGAGTTGATCTTTCTTGGGCGAGGTAAGTACTACCCCGGCCCCTAGCCCTTATTTCAGAATTGACCCATCAAAGTGCATCCTCTAATAGTTTGAGTCCGGCAAAGGTGGTTCGTACTGCATTTCAGCCTAATCTACGAAAAAATCCGCCACTGCCTAAGATTTAATTGCATCTCTCCTATCAAACTGTGGTGCATACAGGGCTAACTCAATTGCCCATTTTGCAATCCGGCCACTTGCATCTTTGTTTCTCATTATCTTGGATATGGGCGCTTCACATGTCACTTTTATGGGGTGTTCCTCAAAGTAATGATTGAGCTTTTTAACTGCCATGTACATGCCATATGCCATTTTCTTGTAGTGAGGGAAGTTCTGCTTCAAAGTTGACAATACCTCGCTTTGGTAATACACTGGCCTCTGCACCAACTTACCTTCCTCGGCACGCTCCACCACAACCACAAAACTTACGACTCGGTTGGTCGCTGCTATACCGAGCAACATTGGCTCTTTGGATAGTGGTGAAGCTAACACTGGTGAAGGGGCTAGCATCTTTTTTAGTTCATGAAATGCGCTATCAGCTTGCGGTGTCCATACAAATTTATCTGCCTTCTTCATTAGCTGATAGAGGGGCAATGCCTTCTCTCCCAACCGACATACAAAACGAATTAATGATGCCAGGCAACCAGTGAACTTCTGCACATTGTTAAAACACTTCGGCAGCTCCATTTTTTCTATGGCTTGACGCGAGGAAACCGAATAACTTCACAGTAGGTACATCGAAGGTACATTTCTCTGGGTTAAGTTTCATTTGGAACCTTCTCAAGTTCATGAATGTCTGCCGGATATCTACTATGAGCGTTTTGCTTTCCATTATTTTTATCACAACATCATCTACATACACTTGGACATTTCTCCCAATTTGATCATGTAAACATTTTTGCATACATCTTTGGTATGTTGCACCTGCATTACGTAAACCAAACAACATAGTCTGGTAGCAATAAGCCCCATACGGGGTAATGAAAGCAGTTTTTATTTGATCATCTAGGTTAAGGGGTATCATGTGGAAACCAGAATACGCATCTACAAATGATAACAACTCACACCCAACGGTCGAATCTATGACCTGATATATCCTTGGCAGTGGAAATGGATCTTTTGGACACGCCTTATTTAGGTTCATGTAATCAAGACACATTCGGCATACCGCTGCCACATTCGGATCATCCTTTTTCTTTTCCACAAGCACCGGATTTGAGAGCCAATATGGATAGAGTACTTCCATTATGAACCTAACTACAAGGAGCCGAGATATCTCATCACCAATTGCCTTTCTCCTGTCTTCGGCGAAGTGGCAGAGAAATTGCTTCACCGGCTTAGCTCCAGATCTCACATGCAAAGAGTTATCCGCCAGCTCCCTCGGTACACCTTGCAGATCCTGTGTGGACCAAGCAAAGATATCCTGATTCTCACGAAGGAAGTTGACGAGCTCGATTTCCTATTTGTCAGTTAACCCAACACTAATTGTTATGGTGCGCCCTGAGAACTGATCATCAACAAGAACTTTCTTTGTATCCTTTGTTGCTTGAAACAAGACACTTCCATGTGGGTTAGTCAGAGCCGGCATATGCTGGTGCGCGGACTGAACCAATGCTGCCACCTCCTGGATTTTCCATTTCTCTTGAGCAATCACAAGTGACTCGGCCAGGTTAGATCTAGTTGAGGCACACTCAATGGAATGCCTGAAGTCCCCAGTTATGGTAATAACTCCATTTGGCCTAATCAATTTCATCTTCAAGTAACTGATGTGAATGCTTGCCATAAACTTGTTGAGAGCAGTCCTGCCGAGTAATGCATGATACGCACTTTCCAAGTTCACAACTTAAAACTCCAAGTTCTCAGTCCGGCAATTATCCCTTGTGCCGAATAACACATCAACCCGGACCTTGCCAATGGGCTCACAGGAGATACCCGGCACAATGCCATGGAATATTTTTCTCGTCGCTTGGAGCATGTTCTCCGATATTCCCAACTTGTGCATAGTGCCTTTGTACATGATGTTGATACTACTACCATTTTCTATCAACACTTTGGAGAATCTTACATTGATATTCGGCCCAATGAATGTTAGATACAACACCAGTGCATATGATCTAGGACTCGGCATGAGCCTGGGGTGATCCTTGATACGCCAAGTAATATCCTGATCTGCCCAAGGCATATACCTCATCACGGCCGGCATTACTTCATTCACCTCCATATGTCGGTGTTGCAAGCTTTTTCTATCAGTTTCCTCGGTGGTGAACACATATTAACTCTCGTTGACGAGGGTTTAACTCATCAATGGCCATTGTTATGGACTTGGGTTTTGGAGAAGGAGGGAGCGTTGGAGACATCTATCGGCCAGCAAACAAGCACACAGGGGACTCGAAGATTTACCCAGGTTCAGGCCTCATAGAGGTCACTACTCCTACTTGACTTCTCGTGGAATTATTGAAGGAATCGAGGATTACAATGGTGCGCAGATGCAATCCGGTGAGGGTTGTGGAAACTAGGGTTACGTGTGTGTCCTCCTCGCCGCCCCTTCCTAGCCTTTATATCGATAGGATAGGTCTCGGGTAGCAGGTCGAGTCGGTTACAGGTTAGGGTTTTCCCTTTGAACTTTCTATCTTTAGCTTCTTCTTGTTCTTCAAGCAATCGAGAGTCCACAGGCTACTCGAGTTCTCTCTTTGGGCCTTAGTGACACCATGGGCTTCCACTATATTCAGGCCGTATATAGCAAGCTCGAGTACCTGTAGGGTATACCCATGTCAGTAGCCCCCGAGTGTCTAGTGGAATCGTAGATTTGACTGGGGACTTTATGAAGCCTTTCGAGTGCATAAATGAGTATATTTTCGACTGCTCTGTTTGTGTCATAGGGATTGTTGATGTGCATGCCTGATTTAACCGATGTATCAGTATCAGTTAACTACCTTAGGGTAAAACAACGCAATCTACTCGAACTCGAGTCCCCGGACTCGAATCTGGAAACGTGCTGGTGTAATTCGACTCAAGCCGTGGAGGTCTTGCAGGAGTCGAATTCCAGTATATGGGTGTGAGCACTCGACACGTCTGTCGAGGCATGTTCATCGTACCTATAGGCACGGATATATTTCTGGTAGTGCGCAGTGAATGCGTTGCCAGGCCTTATTCAGGTCTTACCTTCAGGCTGCAAGCGTGGCATCTGAAATTTGTCATCGCGGAGATGATTCGGGTAACCCAGGAGACGCAGTCTCTTTATAGGGAAAAGTCATGAGGCGGTGTCGCCATAAAATTCAAGTGCGGATGTTATCAACACACAGTACGATGCACAAATAATCATAGGGTGCACGACCAGCACTCCCTATGGGAGTAGCCCCCGAGTGCCTGGTTGTGTCGAAGACTCAGGCAGGGACTAAAGAACTTTTGTGACTGATGTCATCTTTTGTTTGCTTGTTCTAGTCAAATTTATTTCCAGTGCTCCCTATGGGAGTAACCCATGTCCATAGTCGAATCGCAGATTCGATTGATTGGGTATTGCTTTGAATGTTCATGTTCTTGCAGAAAAGAAAAGAAAATCTTAGGATGCGCGACCAGCGCTCCCTATGGGAGTAGCCCCCGAGTGCTTGGTGGAGTCGAAGACTCAAGCAAGGACTAAATTAGTCGAAGTCTTCTAGTGCCCAATTTTGGATGACGTCAGTGCTGACAATGCGCTGACCTCAGTTGCCTGCGTGAGCGGGTTTGACGGGACGTGACGAGCGGTGGGTCCCATTTTCTGACTCTGACTTGACCGGGCATGCGTAATCTTTGTTTTAACTGTGCCTCCTCGATTTCCGCGTGTAATGGGGGTAGTGGGAGACGGTTCATGCTTCAGGTCCTCCACGTGTCGATCACGATGAACACCACACGTCTGATAGGGTTTTTCCTGGCCGTTGGATTGCGTCTCCTAGGGGGTTAAGTATCAATGATGCGACGGTAATTTTCACATCTGCTCCTTTTCTCTGCCTTTGCCTCCATCGCCATTGTTGTTGCTCCTCTATTTCTTTGTGTTCCTCTCTCTCGCGGCATTGGACTAGCTCCGCGTATTTCCCAGTTACTTTCTCTGGTCACACTGCCACCGTAGAATGGGGAAGAAGAAGGGAGGTGCCGCGGCCGATTCCGCCGCTGCCACGGTTGCTGCGAAGAAGAAGGGCGGCTCCGCCACTGTGGGCACTAGCACCGCCGCTGCTGGGAAAAAGAAGGGCTTGGGCACTCGCGTCACCAATGGTGCGTGGCGCGCATCCGTGATCAAGTCTTCAGAGCTTCGTCTTCTACGCCAAGACGGAGTTTTGTCTTCCGTAGTCGCTGACGCGCACGTCCCTGGCAGTGAGGTAATCCCCTCTCCTCCTGCCGGTTTTCGGATGATGTTCCTAGCGTTCATCATCCGCGGTCTCTTGTTGCCCATGCATCCTTTCTTCAGGGGCCTTCTCTGTTTTTATGGGCTCCAGTTGCATCAGCTGTCCCCCAACTCCATTCTGCATGTAGCTTGCTACATTACTCTTTGCGAGTGCTGGCTCGGAATCAAGCCACACTTCGGTCTTTTCAAGCGTCTCTTCAAGCTGAAGCGCTAATCGGCGTCTGGCTTCGTAGTCTACGATGTAGGCGGCTGCGGTATCCACGTCGACTCCTCCGCCACACACTTCGATATCAAACTCATGGGGTCCGTCCAAGGGTGGAGGGACAAGTGGTTCTACATCCGCGACCTGAAGGCCGACGGAGACCACTTCGGACTCGCGCCCTTCGATCCCACGATGCTGTGCAAGAGGATGCACTCCTGTAAGAAAGTAGTGATGCCCGGCGAGTCCGCGGAGACAGATGTGCTATACGAGCACGTCTGCAACCTCGAGCATCGCATGGGTAAAGAGGAGGGAGGCTACACCCTCATTCGCACATGGTTGCGCCGTCGCGTCCAGCCTCAGCAGGCCAGAGTCCACCCCATGTTTCAGTGGGCTGGCGTGGACGATGTCACTCACATATCTGCTGATGGCATTTCCGTGAGTGAGGTAGATAAAAGGGTGCGAATGGTCACCAAGTACACCATCAAGGATGTGCTTCCCAATGAGCCAGTCGTACCTCCATTCGATGCTGCTAATCCTCCACCTGAGGTATAGTTGTGCTACGTAGTAGCTTTGTTTGTTGACTTCTTTTCTGTTTTTCTTGACTTGTGCCAAATGTTTTTCTGTATGCAGGATTGGGGGTGTCACCCTGTATGCCCCCTCTTCCTGAGGGGGTTATCTCTCGTGAAGCCCTGGAGGAGGACGAGTCGGAGTCGACCGTCCCATCTGATGTGGAGGAGTAAGCCCTCGAGTCGAGTGGTCCGGACACTCGCAAGCGTTCGCGCAGCGAGGATTCGGATGCATCGTCTCCTTCAACTCCGGAAGGTGCAGCTATTGGTGCAGAGTGGCCGATACCTGTCGTTCCTGTGAGTGTCGTGGCGACATCTTCTCGCAAGAAGATGCGCCTGCGGAAAGAGTCATCGTCGGAGTCGGGCGAGCAAACCTTCGATTTTGACAAGTTTGATTGGTAAGTATATGAATCTTCCGTTTGGTTCTTCTTTGGAGTTGCATTCCCTTGATGTTGGTTTTTGCTCTGTAGTCAGCCGGTGTCGTCATCTTCTAGCGACGTCAAATTTTTGAAGGAATCTGGAGTCGCAACCTCCAAGGCCAAGAAAATGGCAGAGCGCACTCCTTCTCCTCCATTGGTGGCCCACTCCAGCCATAATTCATCAAGTTCTCCGCACGATGTGGAGCACCAGATGGTTATCTAGACGACTGCGCGTCAATCGACTTCGGAGTCATTGGAGGATCATGTAAGTGTAATATCTCTTCTTCTGATTTTGTAGTCGAATTTTCATCTATGCCGTCTGTTGACCCTTTACTATGCCTTTTGCCGCAGCTCATTGTGAAGGAAGCCGCTCGCCTGGCGGAGCAGGTGCTTGCGATGGGTTGGCAACATGCAATGCTAGACAATCGTCATCGTGTGGTTTAAAGTGAGTGTTCTTTACTTTTCTCCTGCATCCTTGTGATATATTCGACTGACGGTTTATCTTTCTTTGTGTCACAACTGAGGATAATGCGCTTCTTCGTAGCACTGCTTCCCTCGAGAAAAAGCTTGCCGTGGCGATGAAGAGCCGTGATGAGGCAGTCGCAGCATGTGATGAATCGCGGAAATGGGAAGAGGATTTGCGTGCCTCCATCGTGGCTAGGGAGAAGTTGTTCGAGGAACAACTTTTCTCGATTGCCAAAGCTCTCTCAAGTAGTCCCTTTTCTGTATTTTCGCTGTTTCTCCTCTTTCAAATTTGTTGTTGGTGCTGACTTTTGTGCCTATGCTTGGGTTTTTGCGTAGATGCCAGTGGTCTGAGCTTCGATCCCCAAGCACTCCGTCGTGATGATGCCCTGGCGGGTGCCATTTCAGCAATCGAAGATCGCAGCGCTACTGTTCAGAGGATGCTCACCAAGGCCAAGGGCATGCTCAGTCGCCTCCGTGAAGAGCTGGTTCCCAAGGCTGAGTTGATCGAGAATATAGATGAGCTCGTGGAGTCCCTTGCTGGGGGCATTCCTGCAAGATTCAAGAACTCGCTCCGTGCGGCTAGCGCTTCAATGTCACTCGCAATGGTTCAAGCCCATAGAGTCGAAGTTGATCCTGTAGCGGTCTCCAAGGCGATGTCTGTCAGTGCTAATGGCCAGCAGGTAGTCTTTGCTCCCTTCGGGACTGCTTGTGGCAAGTACGGCCCACAGCTGATCAATATAGTTGCGAAGTACTCTAAGGAGCCTCGGCGGGCCAAGAAGGCGGCGAAGGCTGTGACGTCAGGGGCCGGCAGGAAGTCTGTGGCGTCTGATACTGCCACAGACTCGATGAGGCCCCCCAAAACCGAAGTCGAAGTCGAAGAAGCCCATCGCTCCATAGTAGTCGCGTCTTGTAATAGTTAAATAGCTTATGTCTTTTGTCGAGAACACGCCTTTTGGCGAGTGTATCTGCTGATACTTTGTTAATCTTGAATGCACTTGAGTCTTTGGTCTATTCCTAGCCTTAGTCTTCTTATTGTCTCTTGCTTGACTTGTGATAGGACACATCGAGTGATCCTTTGAGGGAACCTCAGGATTTGCCACCACTTGATGATACCTTGGCGTCGCCGCGCTCAAGGGTGGATGAGTTGTCTCTGCTCTCGCGACTCCGTGACCGAGTGAAGCAGTTGGAGCATGAATTGCCCGTACTCCGCGGTAATGCGGATGTATGGAAGTTGAAGGCGGAGTAGGCCGCCGCCCGAGAACAATATCTGTTAGGGGAGGTGACGCAGTTGGGCGACCAATTCAAATGTTAGTTTTCTTCTTCCTTATATTTTCCTTGTAGTCGCTCGCAGTAGTTCGTTGTCTTCATACTTTTGCCTTTTTTTGGTATAGTTGTCAGTGCGTGCCATCCATAGGATGAGAAAGATAGGATTGCCATTCGCATGAACGATCTAACCCAGGAGCAGCTTGAGGCAAGTGGATACTTCTGGGTGGATCATGATCGCGCAATCGCACTAGCAACCCTGCAGGACCGTGCGTCGTGAGTGCTTCACTTCTTGAAGAAGTCGCAATCGTGCCTAAAGAATATTTATCGGATGATGTTCCCGCTGGACATCGTTCCATCGAGCTTGCTGGCCCTTCTTGCCAAATTCCAAGACTTGAATGTGGTCCGCGAGTGTGTACGGCAGCAGCTAGTGGCTGGTGCCAAGGCCGCTTTGTCACTTGTGCGACTACACAGGTCTGATGTGGATGTTGCGGTAATTGCAGCCGGACCACCAGCGCCGCCAGCAGGTTCGACTTGGAACATGGTTCCGCACTACTAGGCAGTGGATCGCCCAGCGAAGGAGATCGTTGACTTCTTCGAGGAGCAAACTAACGTTCCTTTGCTGCAATAGTAGTTTAATTTGTATCCTGCACATAGTTGCTCCAGTGTTGTAAAGTTCATGTATATGTTGTGTATAATTGATTAACGTGGATGTATAAAGAGCTTGTTAGCGTGTATGTTTTGTGAGTGTGTTGCACTATGCGATTCCTTTTCGTTAGCCTGACTTGTGATTATCTCAGCCCCTTACCAACATGTCAGGTGCGTTGCAACTAGGTTGGTGTTTGTCAAGGGTTTCGATTGATGCGCCAGCTACTCAAGATATCGCGTTTAGTTCGTAGAACAGATGTGTGTAGGGTGGCGCAGCCCCCGAGTGGATTAATTGTGAAAAATAAAAGGAACACGGAGTTTTGGGGAACTTAGCTTTATTTATTCGCAGAATAGTACGAGATACAATGTGTGGCTAAGTAGCCTTGGTTGAGTAGCCTTATTTGCAATGTAAAAGTAAAAACGACTAAGGGTAGAAGCACCGCAGCTGCGTGACATTCCAGGAGTTGGAGTATGCGACTCAAGTCTCTAAATCTTTAAGGCGATAGGCGCCACCTGGGATTACTTCTGTAATCACGTAAGGTCCCTCCCAGCGGGACTCGAGTTTGAGATGCCCTTGCTGTTTCAGTCGCAGGACCAGGTCGCCTTCGACGAAAGCCCTGGGGCGTAGCATTCTGCTATGGTAGTTGAGCAGGTTCTGCTGGTAGATCGTTGATCTTTCCGCGGCGATTTCTCTTGCCTCGTCAAGGAGGTCGACGGAGTCTTCGAGTGCAAGAGTTGACTCTTGCTCGCTGTAAGCGACTACACGTGGTGCTTTGTATCGTACTTCGGCGGGTAGCACCGCTTCAGCCCCGTGCACCATGAAGAACGGGGTGTACCCGGTGGCGCTGTTTGGAGTTGTGCGCAGGCTCTAGAGTACCGATTGCAGTTCATCTGGCCAGCAGCCCACGACCTGTTCGAGTGGCCTCAGGAGTCACTTCTTGATGCCGCCGCAGACGAGCCCGTTAGCTTTTTCTACCTGACCGTTGGTCTGTGGATGTGCTACGGAGGCATAGCTGACGTTGATTCCCAGATTCTCGCAGAATTCTTGGAACTCCTTGGATGTGAAGTTCGTCCCATTGTCCGTGATGATGCTATGTGGTACTCCGAAGCGGTAGACGATGGACTCGGAGAACTTGACTACACTGTATCCTGACTAATTTTTCACTGGCATGGCCTCTATCCACTTGGTGAATTTGTCGACTGCGACCAGGAGATAGACGTAGCCTCCTTGTGAGGACTTTGGGAGTTTGCCGACCATGTCAAGTCCCCATTGCGCGAAGGGCCAGGCCAATGGAATTGGCCGGAGTTCTGCACCAGGTGCGTGTGGCTTGTCCGCAAATCACTGGCACGCGTTGCATTTTTGGACGATGTCGTTGGCATCGCGCATGGCCGTAGGCTAGTAGAATCCAGCTCATAGAGCTTTGGTGACAAGGGCGCGACTATCGGCATGGTGCCCGCAGGTCCCCTCATGGATATCGAGGAGAACATCTGTTCCATTGGTCGTGGAGACGCATCGTTGGAGTACTCCTATGATGATGCACTTATATAGTTTGCCGTTGTTAACAACGAATGCCTTGGATCGCCGCGCGATATGCCGTGCGTCAGTCGGATCGTCCGGTAGCCTCTTGCTGACAAGGTACGTGATGTACGGTTGAGTCCAGGATGGCTCGATCATCATGACGCTCATTGGTCCTTCGAGTCCTGTATCCAGCTCCAAGTCGTCGAGTGCCATTGGCTCATTGGGCGGCGTAGCCCCCGAGTCCGTTGCTATGCTTGTTTTCTTCTTTGTGGCCTTTGGCTTGATGGAGCGTTCGCAGAGGCGCTCGAGAAATACCCTAGGTGGTATGGGGGCGTAGGTAGAGCCTATGTTGGCGAGTGTGTCCACCTCTTTATTGCTTTCGCGACCTATGTGCTGCAGTTCGCAACCATCAAAGTCCCCTTCGAGTGTGTCGTAGAGGTCACGGTAGGCGATCATGTTGTCGTTCAGTGCGTCGCACTCGTGCATTGTCTGGTTGAGGACCAGCTTGGAGTCGCCATATATTATGAGTCTCTTGGCGCCGCAGGCTTTTGCCATCCTCATTCCGTGCAGTAGGGCCTCGTATTCAGATTCATTGTTGGAGGCGGTGAACTGCATTCACAGGATATATTTCAGCTTGTCTCCTTGGGGCGATGTCAGTATGACACATGTGCCAGCCCCGTCCTTTCGCTTGGAAGCGTCGAAGTGCATTGTCCAGAGGTAGGACATATCTGGTTTTTCGGGGAGCTGGTTCTCCATCCAGTGCATGAGGAAGTTAGGGAGAACTTGCGACTTGATTGCATCGCGTTTTTCATATCTAATGTCTCGTGGGGACAGTTTGATTCCCCAAAGCGCCACTCGTCCGGTGGCGTCGGGATTGTTGAGGATGTGCCCAAGCGGGGCGTCGTTGACTACCACGATTGGGTGTTCCTGGAAGTACTGGCGCAGCCGTTGGGCCGTCATGAAGACGCCATACGCCAGTTTCTGGTAGTGCGGGTACCGCTGTTTTGTTGGTGTAAGTACCTCACTAAGGTAGTAGATTGGGCGTTGTACTCCGTGGACCTTGTTTTCTTTGGCTCGTTCTATGACGAGCACCGTGCTGACCACCTAGTTGGTGGCGGAGATGTATAGCAACAGTGGTTCCCTTTCGCGTGGGGTCACCAGTACTGGCGAGGTAGACAGTAGGCACTTGAGGTCTTTGAATGCTTCCTGTGCTTCGTTGGTCCACTCAAACTTGTCAGCTTTGTGGAGAGGTTGGTAGAAGGGCAGTGCCTTTTCTCCCATTCGACTTATGAATCAACTGAGCCCCGCGATTCGTCTAGCCAGCTGCTGGACACCTCTTATGTGTTTTCAGTTTCTCCATGGCCAGTATGGCTTTTATTTTCTTCGGGTTCGCTTCGATCCCTCTCGGGGAGATAAGATACCCGAGTAGATGTCCATATGGTATGTGATATATTGCAAATGTATCTATAATTTTTGATGTTCCATGCTTGGTTTTATCCACTTTCTTGTGTTTTGTTCCAACTTTGGAGTACTTTTCATATGATTTCTTGGACTAACCTATTAACAAGAGCCACAGTGCCAGTTGCCTGTTTTCTGTTGTTTTTGGTTCCAGGAAAGTCAGAAAATGAATATTCTCGGAATTGGACGGGACAAAAGCCAAAGTGCCTATTTTTCTCGAGGACATCAAGTGCCAGAATACGAGACGGAGTAGGGCCAGGGAGCCACCACACCACCTGGCCGCGCGGCCAGGCCTGGCCTGCGCCAGGGGGTGGTGTGGCTGCTCCCGTCACCCCCTCGGCCTCTCCTTCCGCCTATATATTTCCCTCAGGACGAAAACCCTAAGGGCCCGATCAAAAATCCACGAAAGAGTCTGTAGCCGCCGTCATCTCCATCCCTAGATCGGGAGGGATCTGAAGCTCTTCCCGGCACCCTGCCGGAGAGGGGAATTTACCCTGGAGGCCTTCTTCATCACCATGCAAGCCTCCGGTGTGATGCGTGAGTAGTACATCCTTGGACTACGGATCCATGTAGTATCTAGATGGCTGGTTCTCCTCCTTTGTGCTTTCATGTTTAGATCTTGTGAGCTCCGTTCATGATCAAGATCATCCATTTGTAATTCTACATGTTGTGTTTGCGGGGATCTGTTGGATATTGAGATGCTATTTCAGATTGATTATTGATTCTATCATGTCTTTGTAATTTCTGATCTTGCATGCTTTCCATTGTTAGTAGCTAGCTTTGCCAAGTAGATGCTAGCAACTCCAAGAGTTAGTATTTATGCTCGATAGTGGGTTCATGCCTCTGGTAATCTGGGGAAGTGACTGAAATCTCTAAGGTACTAGATGTGTTGTTGCTACTAGGGAGAAAACAACAATCCTTTGTTTATAGAACCATCGTATTGTTTACTTTACACGCAGTTCGTCAAGCAATAATCTGTTGCTTGCAACTTAATACTGGAGGGGGTTCGGATGATAACCTGAAGGTTGATTATTAGTCTTAGATGCAGTTGGATGGCGGTCTATGTATAATGTTGTAATGCCCAATCAAGTCTCAAAGGAGTCAAGATGATTAGTATATGCATGTATTGCTTTCTTGATGTTTGTCAATTTCCCCACTGTAATTTGTTCACCTAGCATGTTATCTATCTAAGGAGAGCCACCTCTAGTGAACTATGGATCCCGGTCCTTGTCTTTTACATTCAATCTATAAACTGTCTACTATTTTGTGTTTACTTTCTGCAAACTTTTACTTCTTTCCATTCGATACGTTTAATCCTTTGTTTTCCGCAAAACACGGTGAGATTGACAACCTCATCGCAAGTTGGGGACAAAGTTCTGTGGTTGTGTTGTGCAGGTCTCCACGTTGCTACTAGCACATGTAGTGCGCCCTGCCAAAGCTCAGCTAGTAACACCTTTGGGGTGTTTACTTGCTCCTACTGGTTCGATTAAACCTTAGTTTCATAACTGAGGGAAACTTGCTGCTGTGCTCATCATACCTTCCTCTTGGGGTTCCCAACGAGCTCTACATCAACACCGCCATCAAGCAATTTTCTGGGCGCCGTGCATTGAGCCATCAGTACACTGAAGGCGCATTTCTCCGGATTGAGCTCGATCCAGTAGCGGTCCAGGTTGGCGAAGGTTTCGCGCAGATCGTCAATTAGTGAGGCTTCCTCTTTGGTCTTGATTACTATGTCATCAACATAGACTTGGATGTTGCGACCAAGTTGGTTATTGAGGCAAGCCTGCATGCACCGCTGGTAGGTGGCTCATGCGTTCTTCAGCCCAAAGGGCATTGTGTTGTAGCAGAATATGCCAAAAGGCGTTGTAAATGCCGTTTTTTCTTGATCTTCCTCCTTCAATCGAATCTGGTTATAGCCTGAGTAGGCGTCGAGGAAGCAAAGGCGCTCACATCCTACGGTGGAGTCGATGATCTGGTCGATTCGCGGTAGCGGAAAGTGGTCCTTTGGGTAGTGCTTATTTAGAGAGGTGAAGTACACGCACATCCACAGGATATCCGTGTCCTTTTTTGGTACTAACACCATATTGGCGAGCCAAGTGCTTTCCTTGATTTCGCGTATGAATTTGGCGTCGAGGAGTCTGTGGATCTCCATTCCAATTGCCTTTGCTCTTGGTTCAGATAGTCGCCGAATTGTTTGTTTGACTGGCCTTGCGTCTGGGTTGACATTGAGTGCATGCTCGGCGAATTCCCTGGAACTCCTGGCATGTCCGCTGGACACCAGGCGAAGATTTCCCAGTGCTCACGGAGGAATTCGACGAGCACGAGTTCCTATGTGGGACTCAAGTTGTTGGCGATGAGGGCCGTCTTGGCGGGATCCGATGGATGGACCTGAACTTTCTTCATGTGCATCGATGAGTCGAAGGATAGGTCGGGTGAACTTGGCCGACTCAGGGGAGGCAGACTGTTGTCTGTCGACTCCTTTAGTCTAGCTAGTTCTTCCTGGATGCCGAAGGACTGGGAAATTCTATTGAACTCCCTATCGCAACTGTCAGACCTCTCGAAGCTCCTGTTGATTGTGATGATGCCATTAGGGCCTGGCATTTTCATCTGCAGGTAGGCGTAGTGCGGCACCGCCATGAACCTAGCGAATGCAACACGTCCGAGGATGCAGTGGTACTGTGAGGGCCAGTCAACGACTTTGAAGTCGATGCGCTCGCGCTGAAAGTTTTTTGGCGTGCCGAAGATGACGTCGAGGTTGATTTTGCCAAGGGGATATACACCCTTGCCTGGTACGATGCCGTGGAATGTTGTGTCTGAGGCTTCTAAGCAAGTCAGAGGGATCCTCATTGCTCGCAAGGTACTCGCGAACATAAGGTTGATGCTGCTTCCGCCGTCCATGAAGATGCGGCTCATGTCAAAGCCTCCAATTTGTCCCTCGAGTACGAGGGGATAGTGGCCTTGACGAGGTACTTGGCGCGGGTGGTCGCGCTTGTCGAAGGTGATGTAGCAATCACTTCCACTAAGGTACTCAGTGGTAGATGGTGGCGAGTTTGTCGCCAGATTGACTTGGCGAGTGATGGCCTTTTGCACCCGGTTGGAGGGGCGACCCCTTTGGATCATCATGGTGCCCATGGCCCGCGGGTACGGCTCGCCTCCATGATGCTGGTCAGGTGCAGCTGCGTTTGGTTGTGGTGGAGGAGCTCCGTGTGCCATAGAACCTGGGGCGGCTCCATAGCTCCTTTCGCTGTGTTGCGATTCATCCGAGCCAAACCCTCATGTAGTTTGAGGAACTCGCGGCAGTCCTTGAGGAGGTGGCTGGACTTATTTTTTCCGTCGTGCTTGTCGATGTAGAAGTGCACAGTGCATGGCCTAGACAGCTTGTCTTCGATGGATGTTGTGGGTGCCTCATCGCGAGTGTGGCGCTGCCATACTTGCGTGGTTTTCCTAGAGTCACGGTATCCACCGCTGCGGTAGCCGTTGTTGCAGTTGTCGTCGTGTCTGTCGGCGTAGCCAGCTGCGACCATGTTGACGTCATCACGGTCGTCGTAGATGCGCATGCGGCATTTGCTTCGGCAGTCACGTCCGCATTCGAGTTCTACTTCATCGTAGGAGTGAACGCGACTCTTCACTGAATCTTCTCCATCTGCCCATCAATTCGCGATTTCCATCAAGTGGTCAACGGTTTTGGGCTTCAAGCGGCCTAGCTCCTCCTTGAGCTCTATGCGGCATACGCTGCCATTGAATGCGTCTATCGCGTGATCCTCCAAGATATTTTCTGCGGAGTTCTTGATGATGGACCACCTCTGGATGTATGAGCGTAGCGACTCACCTGACCTTTGCTGGCAGCATCTCAGCTCTTCGATTGATGCGGGCCTTTTGTAGGTGCCCTTGAAGTTGCGCACAAATCTGTAGACCAGCTCTTTCCAGCTGCGAATGGATCCGCGTGGGAGGTTGTTGAGCCATGCTCGGGCGGTGCCCTGCAGCTGTAGTTGTAGGCATTGCATGGCCGTGCTTCGACTCCCGCCGTGGAGCCTGACGGAGGAGATATGGTCCTCTAACCAGATTTTTGGGTCCTGCAGACCATCGAACTTTGGGTTCTCTGATGGGAGCTTAAACCCCTTGGGCATTTGCTTTTGCCTGATGGCTCTACTGAAGCATCTAGCACCACAGAGCTCCACATCTTTGTCCTCCGAGTCAGTCGACCGGGCACCTCGCGCCCTTGATTTGTCAATCTTGCACTGTGTGAGGTCATCGCACGCATCATAGTCATGGTCGTGTCGCCGTGAGCGGCGACGTCGAGACAGATCATGACTGTCGTCGCTAGATGAAGGTGAGGAGTAGCCTTTTGCTAGAGCCTTGCCTTTCTTTGGTTCCGATGCTGGCACTTTGTCGAGGGCGGCCTCGATTAACCCCAAGCCTGCGATCGTAGATCGGTGCATGGCAGCTCGAGGGTCTCTAGCTGGTGGCTGGTTATTGAGGAGGTACATGGTGGCCGCCGTCACCGCAGCTTGCGGTGTTTTTGGGAGCACGTTGCCACGCGTATCCACCGTCCTGGAGCCGAAGTCGAGGAGTTTGGCGGCTTCTACACGTTCTTGTTCAGTGAGGTGGGCGAGTTGAGATCGTCTCTTGTTGGTGATGTACTCATTGCATTTGGAGGAGGATCCTCCGTGGAAGGAGAGCCCAGCTCGTCGGAGGCTTGATTCGTCAGCCGCCTTTTTACGCGCCTCGAGTTGCGCGATTGTTTGTAGTTGGCGCTTGTATTCCTCTTTCAGAAGCCAATGGTAACTGATGGCCCAAATATATCGAGCTCATTGGGGAACCCCAAGAGGAATGTATGATGAGCACAACAACAAGTTTTCCCTCAGTAAGAAACCAAGGTTATCAATCCAGTAGGAGCAAGGAAACACCCCAAAGGTGTTGCTAGCTGAGCCTTGGCAGGGCGCACTACCAGTGCTAGTAGCAACATGGAGACCTGCACAACACAACCACAGAACTCTGTCCCCAACTTGCGATGAGGTTGTCAATCTCACCGGTTTTGCTGAAAACAAAGGATTAAACGTCTCGAATGGAAGGAAGTAATAGTTTGCAGAAAGTAAACACAAAGCAGTAAACAGTTTGTAGATTGTATGTAAAAGAAAGGACCGGGATCCATAGTTCACTAGAGGTGGCTCTCCTTAAGATAAATAACATGCTGGGTGAACAAATTACAGCGGGACAATTGATAAACACCGAGAAAGCAATACATGCATATACTAATCATCTTGACTCCTTTGGAACTTGATTGGTCATTACAATATTATACAAAGATCGCCATCCAACTGCATCTATGACTAATAATCCACCTTCAGGTTATCATCCGAACCCCCTCCAGTATTAAGTTGCAAGCAACAGATTATTGCTTTATGAATTGTGTGTAATGTAAACAATACGATTGTTCTATGAACAAAGGAATGTTGATTTCTCCCTAGTAGCAACAACACATCTAGTACCTTAGAGATTTTTGTCACTTCCCCATATTACCAGAGGCATGAACCCACTATCGAGCATAAATACTAACTCTTGGAGTTGCTAGCATCTACTTGGCCAAGATAGCTACTAACAACGGAAAGCATGCAAGATCACAAATAACAAAGACATGATAGAATCAATAATCAATCTGAAATAGAATCTCAATATCCATCGGATCCCCGCAAACACAACATGCAGAATTACAAATAGATGATGTTGATCATGAATGGAGCTCACAAGATCTAGACATGAAACACAAAGGAGGAGAACCAGCCATCTAGCTACTACATGGACCCGTAGTCCAGAGATGAACTACTCACGCATCACACTAGAGGCTTGCATGATGATGAAGAAGGCCTCCAAGGTGAATTCCCCCTCTCCGGCAGGGTGCCAGGAAGAGCTTCAGATCCCTCCCGATCTAGGGATGGAGATGACGGCGGCTACAGACTCTTTTATGGATTTTTGATCGGGTACTTAGGGTTTTGTCCCGAGGGCAATATATAGGCGGAAGGAGAGGCCGAGGGGGTGCTGGGGTCGGCCAGACCACACCCTGGCGCGGGCCAGGCCTGGTCGCGTGGCCAGGTGGTATGGCGGGCCCCCATCCCTTCTCCGTCTTGTATTCTGGCATCTGATGACTTCCGGAAAAATAGGCACTTCGGCTTTTGTCCCGTCCAATTCCGAGAATATTCATTTTTTGACTTTCCTGTAACCAAAAATAGTAGAAAACAGGCAGCTGGCATTGTGGCTCTTGTTAATAGGTTAGTCTAAGAAATCATATGAAAAGTACTCCAAAGTGTGGACAAAACACAAGAAAGTGGATAAAACCAAGCATGGAACATCAAAAATTATAGATACATTTGCAATGTATCATCATCCCCAAGCTTAACTCCTGCTCGTCCTCGAGTAGGTAAGTGATAAAAAGAAAGAATAATTTTTGAGTGACATGCACCATCAAAGACTTGATCAAAGTATTTGTAAAACATTCGATGATGGGATCATAGTACTTCAAGCATAACATGAAAGACAAAGTTCTAGCAATAAGACAAAGAAACTATGATGCAACATGAAAATGCACAAACAAAAGGTTCATGAATAACAATGCTTTGCGAGATGTTTGTTTCTTTCACATAAAGAAAACATAGCATACTAGCATTCTCATAGTAGCAAACATAATTGCATAGGACACCTTCAAAGTTCATAAGAGTGACTAGATACAAATAGTTTAAAACAAGCAATATCAAGTTATGCATCAATCAACTAGTCTTGGGACAATGCACATAGAACTAAGAATGGCCACTAAGCTCTCAAAGTGGGTGCATAAAGGTAGAAGGTGGAGACTCAGTATAGTGGTGGAAGAAAGGCCTTCATAGAAGGAAGTAGGGATTCAAGTCTCATAAAGAGCTTCCAAAAATTATGGTACTTAATAGCTTTCAGCTATCATTGCCCCTATCATAAGCATATTGAAGTGATTAAGGTTAAAGTGAACAAACGATGGTGTACATGCTTGATGAAGTATAAGTTAGAAATCTCATGTCCCTTAGATACGAGGGCCGCTCCTCATGCTACTCAAGTTTAGTCACCGGTAAGTTCTTGTCATCGTAAGTACATGTGTATCATAGAGAACCGCCAACGGGTACCCCTTGCCCGATGATACGGAAGAATCCCCATATCAAAATGACAAGGCAAGAAGACAACGAGCATCTCAGCAATCTTCTTATTTACCATGGGAATATGGTGCTTTTTTCTCTCTTTCCTCTTTTCATAATCTCTTTTTTTCTCTTTTCTCTTTTTTTCTCAATATAGGACTCTTTTTTTAAGAAGAATGCTTCATAGACAGCTCATTATGGTTATGTTGCAGGTTTCCACCATGTCAGCATGGATTAGACCAGCGGCCCAGGCGTTTCTCTAACACATATACATAACTCCATGGACTTACAAGCTCCCCTTTCATTTCACACCGACGACATCCATATACAAAAGAGCATGATATCAACTAGGTACAAAGTACCAAGTGCAATGTTGAAAGCGGTTCCCCATGACAGCATTTTTCTGCTAATTCCCAACAAATAAGTGCAAGCATATACAATATAGATGAAACAATGGTTCAAGTTTATTAAGGGCAAAAAAAAGTAAAGTGTGCCATCAAGTTCGTGAGAGCTTTAATCACTAGTTTTCCCATAACAAGTTTAATTTGGAAGGTAAACAAAAGCATGAATATACTTGGAATAGCATAAGCTAGTAGGTAGGTATGGTGGACTCTTTGTAATAACTTGGTTTAGGGAGTTGGATGCATGAGTGGAACTCATACTTGGTTGCGGAGGCTTGCAAAAGATTGGGAGCGACAAACTAAGAGAGCAATAATGGTCATAATCATGCAAAGCGACAAAACATCATTGATCAAAGCATAAAGTGATACTACAAGTTGAAAACTAAAGGATCATAAAGGCTATGGTGACTTTGGATAGTCATAACATGGTGTGAGCATGTGCCAAGTCAACCCAAATAAAGCATCAAAGGAGAATACCACTATACTATGCTTTAATATGCTAAAACAACGCATGATTCATCCAAGGCACATTAAGCAATATCAATTGTTTATAACAAGTCATGCTACAGCAAAGAATACTAAGCATAAAGCCAAAACAATATCAAGCATGGCATGACAAAGCATAGGCCACAGTCAGAAACAAGCTCTTTTTACCACAAAAGCGTGAACTTTCCTACTCTTTTCCACTCCAAACCAAACTATTTGAAAACCAATGTATGAAAGAGGGGGTCCAACCAATTTATTCAGCAAACTAATAAAACTAAAGAAAACAAAAAACCCAAACGAAAACGAAAAAGAACACGCTCCAAATCAACACAACTGTGCATGAAACAATAAAAATGAAGCGTTTGGAAGAAACCTGGGATTTTTATTGATGAAGAGGGGGATGCCTTGGGCATCCCCAAGCTTCGACGCTTGTACTTCTTGGATATTTCTTGGGGTGACATGCGTGGCATCCCCAAGCTTGAGCTTTATTCCATCTTTCATCTCATTACTCATTCCTTCCATACACCTGAAATTTTTCCTTCATACAAAACTTCACAAATTTTTATTAGCAACATTTGTGCACTCAAGATAATAAGTATTAAGGTTCAGGTCTAACACCAAATAAACTTCCATTAGAACACTATCTACTGAAGCACTTCCTTCAAAAAGCTCAATTCCCCCAAAGAACTCAAAAAGGAACCAACAAGAAACAAATGCAGAAAATGGCAGAAATCTGTCAAAACAGACTAGCAGGTAAACACAAATTTTTTCGAAGACCTTCTGTTGCTGAAATCAAAAAGTGTTGAACTAAATAAAGTTAGATAACAACCTGGGGCAGAAGCATGAAATTTACGCCTCAAAAGGACGTACAAAGATTTTACACGAATTTTTACGGTGAAGCACAGAAATCTGTTTCGGGACATCAACTTCCCCAATCATTACTTCTCTCTCATTAGAGGTTACTCTTGGCACAAAAAGCAAATAAAAAGGATAAGGAGCGGTTATTACTGAAGTAATAACTTCCAAGACTCATCTAGTACTTTTGGGATATCTCCCAATAAGTACTTCTCTTTAACGCCTTTAAGTTAGGCATAAGAAGCAAGAAAGAATCAAGTGTTCTCAAATGAAGAAGCATTAAGACCAAATTTTGTTTTCATAGGAGAGGCAAAAGAAATCTTCTCTCTCTTCTTAGGGAAGTCTTCTATACCTTTCTTGAGTGGGAGTTGATATTTAATAGTGCCTTCTTTCATATTAATAATGGCACCAACAGTTCTAAGAAAAGGTCTTCCAAAGTAATAGGACAAGAAGCATTGCATTCAACATCCAAAACATACAAATCAACGGGGACATAGGCATTGTTAACCATAATAAGAACATCATTAATACTCCCCATGAGTTTCTTTTTGGCATTATCATCAAGTGGGACATTCAAATAACAATCTTCAAGTGGTGGCAAATCAACCATATCATAAATCCTTCTAGGCATAATAGAAACACTACTATCAAGATCACATAAAGCTTTGAAATCAAAATCATTCACTTTCATATTAATGATGGGTTCCCAACCATCTTCTTGTTTTATAGGAATAGAAGCTTTATGTTTCATCTTTTCTTCTTTAATCTTTATGAGAGCATCAGTAATGTGTTTTGTAAAGACCATGTTCATAGCACAAGCATTAGGACTTTTAGCAAGCTTTTGTAGGAACTTAATAACTTCAGAGATATTGCAACCATCAAGATCAAAATCAAATTTATCATCTAAAGTAGTAGAACTATTACTAGCCTCAACACTAGTGGTGGTGATAGTAGAAACACTAATGTTTCTAGAAATTTCATCTTCTCTTTCCCACTTAGCATGTAATTCAGCTAATAGTCTAACATTTTCATCAATTCTTACTTGTATGGCATTAGTAGCTGCAAATGGATTATCATTAGTTTCAGGTTTAGCAGCCATTTTATTGATTAAAGAGGATTGAGCTTCAGACAAAGATGATATATTTCTTTCAGCATTAGAGAGTTTCAATTGTAAACTAGGAATTTCCCTATTTAGACTCTCAAGTTGATGGCTAATGTTCTTCAAAATGGTAGATTGTTCCTCCATAGTTTTAGTGAATAGTTTATTTTGCTCATATTGCATTTGCATGAAGTTTTTAGTGGCTCTTTCAACTTCTAAAATTATTCCTTCACTAGGTAATCCAGGTTTACCATTATAACCATAAGTATTATTAGGAGGATAGGGCCTATAATTGTTATTACCATAAGCATTGTTGCCAAAATTGTTATTTCTTATGAAGTTCACATCAACTTGCTCTTCTTGAGCAACCAAAGAAGCTAAATGAACATTATTTGGATCAATATGGGCTTTCCCATTAAGAAGCATAGACATAATAATATCAATCTTATAACTCAAGGAGGAGGTTTCCTCAATAGAATTTACCTTCTTACCTTGTGGATCTCTTTCAGTATGCCATTCAGAATAGTTAACCATCATATTATCCAGAAGCTTTGTTGCAGCACCCAAAGTAATGGTCATAAAGGTACCTCCAGCAGCAGAATCCAATAGGTTCCTTGAAGAATAGTTCAATCCTGCATAAAAAGTTTGGATGATCATCCAAGCAGTCAGTCCATGAGTGGGACAATTCTTTACCAAAGATTTCATTATTTCCTAAGCTTGAGCAACATGTTCATTATCAGATTGTTTAAACTTCATTATTGCACTTCTCGTATATATAATCTTAGCAGGAGGATAGTATTTTCCAATGAAAGCATCTTTGCATTTAGTCCAAGAATCAATACTATCTCTAGTTAAGGAATTCAACCATTCTTTAGCTTTTCCTCTCAAAGAGAAAGGAAACAATTTCAGCTTAATAATATCACCATCTATATCCCTATGCTTTTGCATCTCACAAAGTTCAACAAAGTTATTTAGATGGGCAGCAGCATCTTCATTACCAATACCAGAAAATTGTTCTCTCGTAACAAGATTGAGTAAAGCAGGTTTTATCTCAAAGAAAGTATCTTCAGGCACAGGTGGAGCAATAGGTGTACTCATAAAATCATTGTTGTTGGTGCTAGTGAAGTCACACAACTTAGTGTTTTCAAGAGTAGTCATTTTTTGTGTTTTTGATAAAGAAAGCAAACTAGTAAAACTAATTTTTTGTGTGTTTTTGATAACAAAACAAGCAAACAAAGCAAAAAAGAAAACTAAGCAAAACAAAAATAACAAAGTAAAGAGATTGGTTATGAGGGACTCGCCTTGTGAAGATGTCATTGACTCCCCGGCAACGGCGCCAGAAAAAGTTGCTTGATGGCCCAAATATATCGAGCTCGTTGGGGAACCCCAAGAGGAAGGTATGATGAGCACAGCAGCAAGTTTTCCCTCAGTAAGAAACCAAGGTTATCAATACAGTAGGAGTAAGGAAACACCCCAAAGATGTTGCTAGCTGAGCCTTGGCAGGGCGCACTACCGGTGCTAGTAGCAACGTGGAGACCTACACAACACAACCACAGAACTCTGTCCCCAACTTGCGATGAGGTTGTCAATCTCACCAGTTTTGCTGAAAACAAAGGACTAAACGTATCGAATGGAAGGAAGTAATAGTTTGCAGAAAGTAAACACAAAGCAGTAAACAGTTTGTAGATTGTATGTAAAAGAAAGGACCGGGATCCATAGTTCACTAGAGGTGGCTCTCCTTAAGATAAATAACATGATGGGTGAACAAATTACAGCGGGACAATTGACAAACACCGAGAAAGCAATACATGTATATACTAATCATCTTGACTCCTTTGGAACTTCATTGGCATTACAACATTATACATAGACCGCCATCCAACTGCATCTACGACTAATAATCCACCTTCAGGTTATCATCTGAATCCCCTCAAGTATTAAGTTGCAAGCAACAGATTATTGCTTTAGAATTGCGTGTAATGTAAACAATACGATTGTTCTATGAACAAAGGATTGTTGTTTTATCCCTAGTAGCAACAGCACATCTAGTACCTTAGAGATTTTTGTCACTTCTCCAGATTACCAGAGGCATTAACCCACTATCGAGCATAAATACTAAATCTTGGAGTTGCTAGCATCTACTTGGCCAAGATAGCTACTAACAATGGAAAGCATGCAAGATCACAGATAACAAAGACATGATAGAATCAATAATCAATTTGAAATAGCATCTCAATATCCATCGGATCCCCACAAACACAACATGCAGAATTACAAATAGATGATCTTGATCATAAAAGGATCTCACAAGATCTAGACATGAAAGCACAAAGGAGGAGAACCAGCCATCTAGCTACTACATGGACTTGTAGTCCAGAGATGAACTACTCACGCATCATATCGAAGGCTTGCATGATGATGAAGAAGGCCTCTAGGGTGAATTCCCCTCTCCGGCAGGGTGCCCGGAAGAGCTTCAGATCCCTCCCAATCTAGGGATGGAGATGACGGCGGCTACAGACTCTTTCGTGGATTTTTGATCGGGTACTTAGGGTTTTCATGCCGAGGGTAATATATAGGTGGAAGGAGAGGGCGAGGGGGTGCTGGGGTCGGCCAGACCACCCCCTGGCGCAGGCCAGGCCTGGCCACGTGGCCAGGTGGTGTGGCCGGCCCCCAGCCCTTCTCTGTCTCGTATTCTGGCATCGGATGACTTCCGGAAAAATAGGCACTTTGGCTTTTATCCCATCCAATTCCGAAAATATTCATTTTCTGACTTTCCTGGAACCGAAAACAGCAGAAAACAGGCAACTGGCACTTTGGCTCTTGTTAATAGGTTAGTCCAAGAAATCATATGAAAAGTACTCCAAAGTGTGGACAAAACACAAGAAAGTGGATAAAACCAAGCATGGAACATCAAAAATTATAGACACATTTGCAATGTATCAGCAACCCATCAGCAGTTCTTGCGGGGAGCCAAAGGGTAGAGGGTGGCCTCGTAGGGCTTCTAAGAAACGAGCCCACTCGAGGTCGTTGAGCCTGTTTACGACGCATTCGCCAGTTTGATCTTTTATCATAGTTAGAGGTTCGACTGCCCCTCTGTTGTTGACGGGGGCGCCGTTAGTAGGGCCGCCGTTTGGCGGTGGTCTGCCGTTATGTGGTCCGCCTTTGGGTATACCACTGTTTGGTGGGTCAGTTTCATTGCCCCCGTTTCCCGTGTTGTCGCGGTTGGCGGTGGGATCGCCTGCATTGATGACGGCGCACATGAAGTGGTTGGAGAAGCTGCTGCTCCCACAACTTTCAGATCCGGAGCCATAGGCTCCATCCTCGGTTGCTAGATCTCCCAGATCGGATTCACGACTGTTGTCGCTGACCGTATTCTCGACTGTTGTCGAGGCGTTGAGCTCACTGAGGGTTACGATCGGTGGAGGAAACCACGGTGCTGGAGCAATCGATGGTATCGTCGGCTGGTCAGGCATGCGAATCGTGCCCATCTGACCAACTTGGAAGCGAAAGCTCCCGATCGCCAGGCTGATTCCGTTGCCCACGGATTCGAAGGCCAGGAGAGTGGCCGGCGTGTGGACGGTGAAGTCGAACACACCGAAGAGTTGGCGAATCTCCGCTGTTGCGGAGTTGTAGATCGCGGTTGATGGGGCCAAAGAAGCCGCAACATCAGCACTCCCAGTTCCCACAGACAGCGCCAATTGACGAGGGTTTAACTCATCAATGCACATTGATATGGACTTGGGTTTTGGAGAAGGATGGAGCGCTGGAGACATCTATCGGCTAGCAAACAAGCACATAGGGGACTCGAAGATTTACCCAGGTTCAGGCCTCGCAGAGGTCCCTACTCCTGCTTGTCTGCTCGTGGAATTATTGAAGGAATCAAGGATTACAATGGTGCACAGATGCAATCTGGCGAGGGTTGTGGAAACTAGGGTTGCGTGTGTGTCCTCCTCGCCGCCCCCTCCTAGCCTGCATATAGATAGGCTAGATCTCGGGTAGCAGGTCGAGTCGGTTACTGGTTAGGGTTTTCCCTTTGAACTTTCTATCTTTATCTTCTTCTTGTTCTTCAAGCAATCGAGAGTCCGCAGGCTACTCGAGTTCTCTCTTTGGGCCTTAGTGACACCGTGGGATTCCACTATATTCATGCCATATATACCGAGCTCGAGTACCTGTAGGGTATACCCATGTCACTCGTGATGCTCTTTGTATTTATTCCTCCCGTCATTGCCACGATACCCTTGGTCCTGATGTTGCTGATTATTCACCTGATGCACAACATCCCTTCTCTCATGGTTCTCATACCTCGGTGGAGGTGGTGGCAACATCAGTTGTTGTCCATTTCCCCCAGTAAGTTGTTGTTGTCGAGGTGCATCATTTCGAGGTGCATCGTGCCGGGGTCCATCATGCCGAGGTGCATCGTGTCAAGGTCCATCATGCCGAGGTGCATCGTGCCGAGGTGCATGAGCATTCCCCGAGCCACTTTGCTCTATTTTCCTCATCCATTCACATTGTCGAGTCTTATGATTCATCGGGTTTACTCGGATTTGGTGTGTGGAACTTACAGGGCTGATCTAGCATGCACTCATACGTGTATCTCGGCCTATCCTTCTTTTTATGCCACTGTTTCTTCTGTTCTAGCGTCCAAGTTTTCCTGCCATCATTTCTTTGTTGCCATTGTTGTCCTCCAGTTTTCTGACACTAACTAGCACCGGCATTGGGCTGATCTTGATCTATTGCCACAACTTGCTGCGAGTTGTACCGGTAATCCGGCCACTCATCTCTCCTTTTACCTCAGAAATCATTCTTCCAGGAAGACCCGGTTCCATCTAAGTCGTAGTGCTCTTTGTTTGACTCACTTGACATCAACCGAGGTTGGGTTGGATCACCCAAGGCATACGAATCAGCAATCTGGATAGTCTCAGCCAAGGTAGTTGGCATATCACTCTACAACCTCTTCCATAACATACTCACATACCTACATCCTTAGGCAAACCACACAATAACTTGCGACTCAATCACCCCTTCACAAGAATTACGCACATTGCACCCACGAGTCAAGAACTCCCGGACCGGCTCATTCGGTGTTTGCTAGAATAATGCCAAAGTCTGTGGCCTATTCGGCCTCTTATACGTTCTTGAGAAGTTGTTGATGAACAACTCCTCAAAGTCCAACCAACAGTTAATATTTCCTGGCGGCAAATCATTCAACCATACCCTTGTTGGCCCCTCCAACATCTGCGGTACATATCTCACAGCCCATCTCAAATTGCCCATGGCAATGTTCACTGCAGTGGCGTAATCAATGAGCCAATCATCCAGCTTTGTGCTGCTGTCATATGTTTTCATTCCTCTGGCTAATTGGAAGTTCGCCACAGGTGGTTCTCTCACGATCCGAGGTCCAAATCATGTTGGACCAGGAGGACCTTGTACCTCAATCATCTCCGGCCTATAGATTTGGTCCAACTTCAGCCTTGCATCATCTGGCTACAAGATCCTGTTTCCCTCTCTTGATCCAATCACATGGTGCTTTAGCCTTGGAAACCCAGCATTAGCCATCTCTGAATAACCATCATTGTATCTATTTTGACTCGGGCGAGCATATTGTTGCTGCATTGCTGGGCCAGCACTTCTCTCCTGCTGAGGTACATATTGCTCCTACTGTTGTTGAGGTGGGTTTTACACTTCTCCCGCCCAGTTACATTGTCCGGCATTGTTGTTGGCAGCGTTTCCTTGACCGCCATTGCCTTGGTCGCGGTTACCTCAGCCAGCTTCACCCCGGCTGGCACTATGATGATCCTCATCAACTTGCACTGCTTTTCATTTCCCTGCCCTTGTCGGGTCATAGGGGACCATCTATTTGTCCTTTCTTCCCAAGGTTACCACTTCTTCTCTTCTAGGGCCATCATGAGGTGATGATGCAGCCCCAGCGGACTTCGCCGGGTTACCCCTCAACGAATGAACTATGTGTGATCCTCCTGGTATCGCCAGGTCTGCTTTGAGTATCTCCTCATTCTGCTTTTTCGCCACTCTCACTAAGTGGTTTACTCTCTCCTTCTGCCTCTCCCGGGCTTCTCCGGTTAGACCCTCTAACTAGGACGCTGCTGCCTCTACAGCCCTAAGGTTATTCGCCAGGGTACTGTACCTCTCCAGCCCTTCTATCACTAGTGTAGTTGTTTACCCCGGCTTAGGCACATACTCCTTGTCTATCTCATTGATCAAGTTTCTACCTCTATTTTTTACTCCATCTAAACGGTTTGCTTTTGCGTATTCACGCAAAGTGATGTTCAGTGACTATTGTAACTCAGCTACTTTCTTTGTCCAAGCTAACATTTTTTGTCGGGTCTCCTCTAACTCAGCATCTGCCTGAGCCGGATCTACTACAGGTGCTATGGGAGTAGCTAAACTATCTATTGCATGTTGCAGCACATTCTCTAGCCTCTCTAGCGGAGGGAATCTTAACCTTGCCTACTTCGGTGTAGGGTCCGAATCTGGTGTCGGATCCTTACTTGCTCCTGCATCTGGCGTCGTCATTATGACCTCAACGCAACTAGCGGGGCGAGTGATACGCGAGCCGCGGGCCGCATTGAGAGGTGGTTCGCCTCCCTCGACGACGTGCTACGGGTGAATGCAGGACTCGTCGATGCCGACGTAGATATTGTGGGCGCCAAGGTTGATGAAGAGGCCATTGTGCGGTGGAGGGCGCCTGCCGAAGCTACCAACGTTGCCGCAGACGTAGTCCAGCGCTCCAAAGCACTGAACGAGCCCAGAGATGATGTGTTCGCCGGTGGCGGTGATGTTTCCCGTCCGGATCTTCACCCCTGCTAGCGCCGCTAGCCCCACGGTGGGTGCCAACTATCGTGGTGGTGGCATGGCAGATGCCATGTATAGGCTAAAGATGAGGCCAAGAGCACTAGAGGTATCTAGGGAGGGATAGTGTGGTTATTCCACACACAGATGTTTGTATTCACTCTTATCAATGGTGGATTATAAGGGCTCCTTGAGCTGTTCTTGGGGAGGAAGAGGACTAGGTTCTCTACTACTCGTACAACTCTCTAGGGTTTTCCCTTAGTAAAAATGGCCGACCCTCTCTATGGAGATCCTGCCCCTCCTTATATAGGGGGGCTAGGTTACACGTTAGGGCATATATGGAAGGCATATTGTCTAAATATGCTTCTCCCAAAATAGCAAAGTGGTGCTCCTCTTTTCTCTGTCTAGGCTAATCCGGACCTAGAGCATAAGCCTCTCTGAGCCCCTCTGCGGTGTGGCGTCATCCGAAAGAGCCAACATCACCTAACATAAGAAACGTCACCTTTGTCGGGTCGTACTCGCTGGGCCATCCCTCTGACCACTGCACTCACGCTACAGTGGAGAGAGAAAACCTTTGACCAAGAAGATTCCTTCCTTCCCTTGTAAGCCAAGTGGCAACCCGGCTCAGGCCTGGTTAACTCGGCCCTGTGGGTACCTGCAAACGAGTTACAAAAATCTAGCCTACATACGTTTTATGTCGGCCGGGGTAACGTTAGACGAACATCCTTCGGTCCGAGTCTTACCGTAAGTCGGTCTGTCTTGAGGTGACTCGGCCAGCTTATGCTTTTAGCTTGTCGTACCTCGGGCTATCACGGCCTTTATACCCCAGCGTGACCCTACCCGACGTTATCCCCCAACACCCGCTGCCTCCGCGTCTTACCGCCTCCGCCGCCATGGATGCATCGATGCCTACCTTGTTTCCCATGTCATTGACCTGGGCGACTTGATTCGACCGCCCCGCTGTCGCAACAGCCTCCCGTGAGGTTCTTGAAGGGGCCCATTCAAATCGACCGGCGTAGGTCGCGAGGTCTCCGAGCTTACCGTAGCCGCGATGGATGAGGTTAGTTTACGATTTTATACCTCACTTTATCTCGGTTCACCTATGCGCCGCACGTAGATTTTAATCTTCGTTTATTTTAGATGACCCCAAGTGAGCAATTCTGCTTTGACGACTTCTCATCGTCCGATGATTCGGATCTTGAAAACTTGCTCTTCAACGATGATATTGATGGATAATTATTTGTGTTATTTGATGTTAAAACATCCTTTAATTTGATCTATGTCGCTGCCATATTAAATTTATGTGAGGAATTTTTTTAAATGTGATCTGTGATTTGCAGTCCAGGTTTGGGTCGCATAGAACAGGCACCACAAAACGAACCCATGAAACGAAATATTATGTTTCACGCATTTTATCTCGGTGTCTGTCCGGTGGGAGGCACTTTCTGCCCGAGAAACAGGTTTTGCGTGACCTGCAAGCGTTTTCCATACCACGAGAATATGGTGTCTCCGCTAGAGATGCTATTAGAAGTATCCCTTTCTCTACTACCTAAATTTTTTTTGAGCATTCCATTTTCTGCCCACTGCGTCGTTGCTCGTCGCTTCATTGCCTCCCATGATCCGTTGATCGCTACGTCAAACACGCGTTTCCCGAAGGAGCGTTTCGATTCATCAGTTATTGCGGCCGTGACCCACTCATCCCTGTTTTACACTCGCCTCTCGAAAAAACTTCCTTCCCCTCTCTCCCCGAGAATATCGCCCATCATGGCATCATACTACCCAGAGAGAGGCAGAGACATGTGCTCTCACGCCCTGCACGCGCGCCGCCACCACAACGCCTATGTCTTCTTCCTACCTGCGCGGGCCTTGCCAACTTGGAACACCATCCTGCCTGCACGTGCACCAGATGGATGTGCTCGGTACCCCATAGTAGAGGGCATCCAGTACGAGCTGGGCGGGTACATCAGGTGCTAGAGAGGCACGAGGCACGAGCAGCTTTTTTGATACCGGTCAGGAAATTCGGTTACCGGTCGGTAACCGAATATCTTGAGCACCCTCGGGAAACCGGTTTACCAGACAAAAATCTTGATTTTCAGAATTATTTTTGAAATTTCTAGATATTAATAAAATTCGTCTATAAATTGTCATATTGAGAAATTTGATTTTTAAATTTATTCAGTAATCGGTCGGGATTTTTCGGTAACTGCGGTAAGCGGAAATCCCGACCATCCTCGGGATTTTTTCCCAGGTTGGAAACCAAAACCTTGGGCACGATTAGACCTTCCCCGCCTGCGCAGGCTTCGAGTCGCTGAGCGGATGTGCGTGTGTCATCGGGGTTAATGGTCGACAGGTTCACCAAAGAAGGATTGTCTTTGGCCTCCACCTTCATTGAATTTGTAACTTAACAATTTATGTGCGAGAATCGTATCAGAATGGCATGCTAACGACTGGCAGCGAGAAGAATGTGTGCTCTTTCCCATACTACTTATGCTGGGACACCTGGAGCAGACACCACTGTAGGTGCAGGGCGACGATACTGCATATGGAAGAAGAACACGTCATCGTTGGGGTGCACGGTAACATGGCGGAGCCCCGCCGGGTTCACCTTATACAAGTACAAGCCTACGAGCTGACAGTACGGGCATCTCCACTGGGCCAACTCAAACAGGCGACTCAAAACGTCTGTTTTGGTCCAAATGGGTCGGCTTATGGGGAGATTTGGATCGTGGTCCATCTTGTCCGGCTGTCCGTTCAACCGCGCTTAGCGGCGCGACTCATCTGTCCACGCATGGCTAATGATTTTTTTAAAATTCAAATTGGCAAAGTTCATATATATTTATACGTAATTTACATTCAAAACTTTAAAAACTAGATTTAAACTAGCATAGCCCTAAACTACAGATCTTCGCCGTCGGCGCTGTCCCATCCATCTAGGGATCGAGGTCAATGTACTCCGGTGGCGTCCAGAGGTGTGCCCGTGGCAGACCCAGAGCAGACGCGGGCATGCGCTGGTTGATTATCTGCACAGGCCATGCTGGCCACCCATCCGTCCCCTCCTCCAGCGCGGTCGGTGATGCCCACCCCGGCGGCGGTGGAGGCAGCCCCGCGTTCACCTGGGCCACCTGATCGGTGAGCTGGATCGCCTCTTGGTAGCCGCCCCACAGGGCGTCCTTGTCCTTCGCTGGCCGTAATGGCTTGCTCGGTGAAGGCGTCCTTGTCGTAGACCTGCGCCAGGAGCTCCTGGTACTCCGGGGGCAGGTGCGCGGGGAGGCTCTGACAATGTCCTCATCCTCCTCCTTGACGACGATGTCGGCATTCGTCACCGAGCTCGGCGTCGGAGTGGTTGACGGCACCATCATCGTCGGCTCGAAGGCGAGGAGGTCACGGACCTCTCACGGCTGGAACTCACCACAGAAGGTCCTCTCCCTCCGTGCCATGTGTTTCCAGGCAAGGAACTCTTTCCAAAATTACTTTCTCTGGTAGCCGCGATCCCACCGGACGGCCAATGGGAGCTCACGGCTGCGGCGATGGATCTCCTCCTCCAGTCCTTTGCCCTCCTTGGCCGTGGACAGCACTGGGACCTGCTCCCGGTTGAGGTGTCATCCCTTGGGTAGGGAGACTTCATGGTGGGCGATCCCTGCTCCCTCCCTCCACCGCAGCTCGCACTCCGCCACACGGAAGTAGCGGCGGTCGTGGCGGGGCTCCTCCTCCACCTGGCGCATGGTGGGGCGGCGGGCGAAGTCCTAGGCGACAGCGGCACAACCCCCAGAAGGAAGGCCAGCAGGCCACCCACTGCAATAGCCGGCTAATCGAGCCGGATCCGCCCGCTCATGGTCATTATTTGCCTTCTTCTTCATCCAGCCCAGCGTATCGTTGGCGGCGGCAGCGACGCTGGGAGGGATGTATCTGGCGATGGCGAGAGGTGGGGTGTGTGGCACCGACGGGCGTAGGAGGCGGTTAAGTAGCCCCCGTCCGAGCGTGTGTAGGTTCTCGCGCCTTCGCCATCAATACCGGCGCGGGAACTGAGGTGCCGTCTCGTCAGTCACAGGCTGACGTCCCGTCGGTATTGATGGCGAAGGCTACCGCCGATCAAGCGGCCGCCCGTGCCTCTGAATCGCTACCGTTGCGCATCTGAATCTGTGATGTTGTGCGTCTGAATCGGTGTCACGCTGAGCGGTCGCTGACAGGTGGGCCGGTGGCACGCACAGGAGGACACGCCTCGGACCGCCCACGTCCGCGCACGACGCATCGGCAATGCAAATTTGGTATGCCGATGGGTCGAGCCGAGCGCGTCGGTCTGAATGGGTCGTGCCGGTGGAAAGGCCACGCACGTCCCGCATGTCCGTTCAAACGCATTCGGATGGGTTAAATCGTGTCGGTGGAGATGCTCTAAGGAATATCAGACTGCCTCCTCGATCCCAAGATCTAGATTGAACTTCTTGAGGTAGACCACTACAATCTTTGCCGATTATAGATGAAACGCGGTACATACATGGACTCTGAAATAGCGGCACGTAATTAATGGCATTTTCAGTTTGTCATACTAATCTATCAGCTAGTTATTTAAGATCTTGGTAATTCTCTTTAGCTGATTGTCATTTCCTGAGGACCTGGAACCTTTTCAGAACCTTGACGAGCCTCCTCCTTAACGGCTCGAGAACACCCAGAATTTATTTTTCTGTTTTGTCTACTTTACCGTAGGAGGATTTCGTGATGCTTTTCTTCAATTTCAGCATCAAGATCAAGAAAACGTGGTGAGTCGCTCACAACCTAGGCTTGTTCTCCTATTCATGGTGATGTTGATTTTGTCTTTTATTTTTTACTGTCCGTGCGTTGCAACAGGAAAAAAGATTTGCGTCGTGGAAAGCAAATTTTCATTATCATGATCGGGACGCCAGGTTAGATGACATTGGGCGGAATGATGGTGTGAAGTTATCTTGCATTCGTGGGTACAATAATATTGTGAATTTTTCACATAGAAAATTACGATTGAAAATAATTTTAGCACACTTACTGAGAGGAGGGCAGGGGTGCCAGCAACTCGTGATTAACTAATATTAGAGAGAGAACCATGGGTTGCACGCTGGTGTGGAATTGCATTGCAGAAGCAACTTCGACAGAATGCTCCTCTACTGCAATACCATCGTGGGAGATATTCTAAAATTCATCCGATGAACCGCAGCATGATCAAAACTCATAATATGCGTAATTGGAAGGCTATAGAAATATACGTCTAAAGAGCAATACTAAATTGATTGATGCATAGGATGCTAGCTCAAAGTAAATGTATTATGGTAGTAAATTGCAAATAAACCATCAGTTTAACTACAACTGAAATAACAAATAGTCTGCAGTCCAAGGGAATTAAAAATAGAAATGATGATGGAATATTAGCTACTATGGGTAATACAAAACTTGTGCATAGCAAACATCTTTTGTAGACATTATCTGAAAATTGTAACAAACCCCAAACATTAGGTACAGTTGAACAGAACGGACTAAAGACAATGGTTAATTTACTGGCAATAATTAGGATGATCCTAGAAAACATACTACATCGATTGAATTAACAAAGAAGTAAATAAGCCTATAAACAAATCCTTCTATTAGAACTGAAGCCTTGTACCAATATACCAAACACGTAGCGTGCATTGGTCATCACCAATAAATAATGAGGGGCCAGCGGAATTGGTTATTGAAAATAAAACATAGACCATTCAGTCCAGCAGGGTGTAAGAAAAGGTGAACTGCTCATACTCCGTGTTAGTTAAATTAACACAATTTCAGGTAGATCTCATCTCCATTGAGGTCAGTTAGAAGGAGGTCCAGATCTGGCTACTTGTTTGGCATATGCTGTGCATAGATGACACCGGATGTGCTTTGTCATCTCCATGGTCACACTGACCTTACGCTAGAACCTCAGTCTATGTACTTGATTCTTTGTTCCCCGCGATCACCATAATATCGAGATTTTGATATGATACGGGGAGGTGCCAGCATCATGAAAACATGAATCTGAAGTGAATATGCCCGAGAGGCAATAATAAAGTGGTTATTATATTATTCCATATTTATGATAAATGTTTATTTTGCATGCTATAATTGTATTAATTGGAAACGTTAATATATGTGTGTTTAATAAACAAAATATAAAGTTCCTAGTAATGCCTCTCACATAAACTAGCTCGTTGATTAACAAGATGATCAAGGTTTCCTGATCATGGACATTGGATGTTGTTAATAACGAGGTCACAGCATTGGTGGAATTATGTGATGAACATTCATCCGAGGTATAGCATTACGATCAAAGTCATTATGTTTATATTGCTATAATATCATACGAAGTAATCCTAGTCCTTAGACCATGATATCATGTTAATCACTAACACCAGAAGAGTATCTTGATAACATCAAACGTCACACACTAACAGGGTGACTATAAAAGTGGGTTCAGTGCTACGAAGGTGTTATGTAAAGGCTCATGGATCAAGAGTGGGATTTGTCCATCCCGATGACGGATAGATATATTCAGGTCCCTCTCGGTGATATCACATTGAAATAGCTTGCAAGCAAGTGTTGTGATCACTAGAATGTTATATCACGGGAACGAGAAAATAGTGCATGTCGGTAACGAGATCAAACTAGGTATTGAGATACCGATGATCAAATATCGGACATGTAATATATCACAAGACAAAGGGATTTAGTTACAACATTAAAGGTTCACACGATCACTAGAGTCATCGTTGAATATGTGGGAGTTAGTACAGATCTCCAGGTCCCGTTGTTGATTATTGATCGAAGAGGGATTTTGATCATGTTTACATTATTTGCAAACCGTAGGGTGACACACTTAGATACTGAAAACATTTAGGAGCAAATATATTTCAGATAAAGATTATGAAAGCGCTGGAATCATTTCGATGGAAACCAGAATTGTTTCGAGTGAAATTGCTGAAATTGGTTCTGCATGTGATATTGAAATGTTATAGGGAGTTTTATATGAATGTTTGTTAATTAAAGTAATTAACAAAAATCTGAATAAAATAAATAAAATTATTTTATTTCAATCGAAAAATGCATTTAATTTAGTGGATATTAAATGTAACTGAGTGGAGTTGAAATTTATGTGAGTGGGCTTAGTGGAAGCTTCACCCACATGAATGAGGGAGAGGTGGGGGCACCCACCATGGCCGGCCAGCCATGTCCATGGGGCTGCACCCCAACCCCTATAAAAGGATCCCCATGGCTCTTCTCCACTTGCCCCACCTCCTCGTGAAGGTTCTCTTCTCCCTCTAGGTATTTCCCATGGTCTCGGATTAGCGAGATACATGTTCTCGGTGGCTTTATCTGGAACGGAGTTGCTACTTTTGCTCCATTGTTGGAGCGAGGAGGCGGAGGTTGTTTGGTGGACCGGACGTGTGTGCGATCATGGATGCACCACTACTTTGCGGTGCTAGACTTCATGGTGCTGGACTTGATGGTGCTGGAACTGTTGGACCTGAAGTATGTGGGGCCCCCAGATTAATTCTCCGAGGATCCCTATTATGCATACAACCACGATCCCATGATTAGTTAGTCGTGGCACATAACAGATAAGTATCAAAGTAAACATCCAATACACAACGAATACATGTCATACCTTACTTGCCATTATGGCTACATCGATCAACATCAGCGGAACTTTAGTAAGCGTAGAGCCCGAGCCATGCCTTAACCTACAGGCAACTGACTGGGAGAACGTCCTAGCTCGCTTAGCCGTCAACTTCATCCTCTTCTTGATATCTGACCAAGTTAATAGCCAGGGACAATGCCAGTGGGTACGTTGATGAAGGAAATATGTCCTGAGAGGCAATAATAAAGTTGTTATTATATATTCCTTATATATGATAGATGTTTATTTTACATGCTAGAATTGTATTGATCGGAAACATCAATACATGTGTGTTTAATAAACAAAAAAGGTTCCTAGTTATGCCTCACTTATAGGCTAGCTTGTTGATTAACAAGATGATCAAGGTTTCCTGATCATGGACATTGGATGTTGTTAATAACAAGGTCACACCATTGATGGAATGATGTGATGAACATTCATCCGAAGTATAGCATTACGACAAGTCATTATGTTTATATTGCTATAACATCATACGAAGTAAGCTTTATCCTTAGACCATGAGATCATGTTAATTGCTAACACCGGAAGAGTATCTTGATAACATCAAACGTCACACCGTAACAGGGTGACTATAAAGATGGATTCAGTACTACGAAGGTGTTATGTTGAGGCTCATGGATCAAGAGTGGAATTTGTCAATCCTGATGACGGATAGATATACTCTGGGCCCTCTCGGTGATATCACATTAAGATAGCTTGCAAGCAAGTGATGTGATCACTAGAATGTTAGATCACGAGAACGAGAAAAGAGTGCATGTCGGTAACGAGATCAAACTAGGTATGGAGATACCGATGATCGAATCTCGGACATGTAATATATCGAGACACAAAGGGATTTAGTTACAAGCGTTAAAGGTTCTCACGATCACAGAAGTCATCTTTGAATGTGTAGGAGTCAGTACGGATCTCCAGGTCCCGCTGCTAATTATTGATCGGAGAAGGGTCTTGATCATGTCTACATTATTTGTGAACCGTAGGGTGGCACACTTAAGAGTTACCGGACACCATTTTGGAGCACATATGTTTCAGACGAAAGAATTGCAAAGCGCAGGAATTGTTTCAATAGAAACCGGAAATTGTTTCGGGTGAAATTGCAGAAAGTGGTTCTGCATGTGATATTGAAATATTGCAAGGGGCTATATGTGAATGTTTTTTAATTAAAGTAATTAACAAAATTCTGAATAAATTTAATAAAAAGATTTTTATTAAATGAGAGAGCATTAAATTTGGAGAAATTTAATGCATTTAAAGTGGAGACTTTAAAAGGGAATGTGAAGAGGCATTTTAATGTGGAGGGGTTACCACCACATGAATGGGAGAGGTGAGGGGTCACCCCCCCCATGCGCCGGCCATGGAGAGAGGGGGCACCCCCCCTCCTCCTATAAAAGGCCACCCATTCCCTCCTTAATCCTCACACCTCCTTGTGAAGGATCTCTCTCCCCCTCTAGAATTATTCCCCCATGGTCTCAGATTAGCGAGATACATGTTCTCGGTGGCATTTCGTTTAGAAGGAGTTGCTCCTTCCGCTGGATCGCTAGAGCGAGGAGGTGGAGGTTGTCCGGTGGCTTGAACGTGTGTGCGAGTGCGGATGCACTTCTGAGTTGCGGCGCTCGGAGTTCCTCATGATCTTGAGATCGGCAAGTGTACGACTACATCAACCACGAGTTCCTACTCGTTAACAAAACTCGTTGTCTTTGAGGGTAAGTTCTCGTTGGATGTATGTCCACCCGTTGCTTTGTACCTAGTAGATAGATCTTGGCGTGTAGTTCACACCGTAGGAAATTTTTTGTTTTCTATGCTGCGGACCCAAGAGTGGTATCAGAGCCTGATCTATGCGTAGGTGCTTTGCATGGGTAGTACACATATGTTTATATGTGGGCGATGATGATCATGTTATTGCATCTTCTATGTATTTTGGATATTTGTGGCATAGTGGGATGAAGCGGCCCGGACCAACCTTACATGTCATCATACATGAGACCGGTTCCACGACTGACATGCAACTTGTTTTGCATAAGTGGCTGGCGGGTGTATGTCTCTCCTACTATAGTCAATATCTGATTTACAACGAGTTGCTAATAACTTAGTTATCCTCGTTGTGGTTCATGTTCGTAGGTGAGAACGGTTCTATCTCTGAAAGCCCTAAGCCACGTAAAACTTGCAATTGATAAATTAGAGGCGTCTAGTTTAGATCGTTGCTGGGCTAGTGTATTGATATGGTATTGTTGTAAGTAGATGTATGATAGATACTCTTACAACATACTCAACATGTAAGTTCCATAGACCTTGGCCTTACACACAAAGGAATGATAGAGATCATACCACGATGCAAGTGATAGAGATCAAATGCATGGACCATATCATCTCACTTTACACATTAGATGTTAGCATTATAAGATGATCCCTCATTTAGATATCAAGATAAAAATGTGTTCTTCCTTAAGTATGCACCGTTCTGTGGATCGTGTTTCGAGACATCACGTGATGATCGGGTGTACTCGAATCTACGCTTTCATAGGAACGGGTGTAAGACAGTTTTACACACGCGAATACTAAGGTTCTTACGTGGCGAGCCTAGCATGTACAGACATGGCCTCGGAACACGGACCGAAAGGTTAAGCATGAGTCATATAGTTGATATGATGCCCATCTAGATGCTCGCCTTTGAAGCTACATCAACTCACGTGATGTTTGGACTTGGTGTAGTGGATTTGGTTCATGTAATCACCAAAAAGACACGAGAGATGTCGTTTTTGAGTGGGAGTTCATTAGTAATTTGGATTAGTTGAACTCAATCTATCATAAACTTAGTCGAAATAAACTTTACAAATTCTTTTGTAGATGGCACCACCTGCTTTTAATTTCAATGTGTTCATGGAGAAAGAGAAACTTGCTGCGAATGGTAGCAACTTCACCAACTGGGCTATGAATTTGAGGATTCTCCTCACTGCTGCACAAAAGAAATATGTGCTAGATGCGCCGCTAGACCCCCCACCAGCTCCTGATGCCCCTGACGAGGAAAAGAATGTCTATGTGACTCGTCAGGAGGACCACAACTTAGTTCATTGTGGCATACTGTATGGGCTAGAGCCAGAACTTCGAAAGCGTTTCGAAAATGGCAATGCCTTTGATACCATGGGAGAATTGAAAATGATTTTTGATACCCATGCTGGCGTAGAGAGTTATAATGCTACAGAAAAGTTCTTTAGCTACATGATAGAGGAAAACAGCTCCGTTAGTGAGCACGTACTCAAAATGTCTGGGTACGCCGATAAGCTTGTGTCCTTGGGAATAACGATTCCCATTGACTTAGGCATACATCGTGTTCTCCAATCTCTGCCACCTAGCTACAAGAGCTTTGTGATGAACTATAATATGCAGGGCATGAAGAAGTCTCTTCCCGGTCTTCTGTCAATACTTAAGACTGCAGAAGTGGAGATTAGGAAAGAACATCAAGTGTTGATGATCAATAGGACCACCGGTTTCAAGAAAGACAAGAAAGGCAAGCACAAGGGAAAGAAGGGTGGCAAGTCTGTTGCCACACCTGAAAAGAAACCCCGAGCTGGCCCTAAGTCTGACACCGAGTGCTACTATTGTAAGGGGACTGGCCATTGGAAGCGCAACTGCCCCAAGTATTTGGCGGACAAGAAGTCCGGCAAGGCAAACAAAGGTATATGTGATATACATGTTATTGATGTGTACTTGACTAGTACTCGCAGTAGCACCTGGGTATTTGATACGGGATCGGTTGCTAATATATGTAACTCGGTTAAGGGGCTACAGAACAAGCGACAACTAGCAAGGGATGAGGTCAGAATACGGGTCGGCAATGGATCAAAAGTTGATGTGATCGCCGTCGGGACGCTACCTCTCCATTTGCCATCGGGATTAGTTATAAACCTAAATAATTGTTATTTAGTGCTACACTGAGCATGAAAATTGTATCTGGATCGAGTTTGATGCAAAGTGGTCATTCCTTTAAATATGAAAACAATGGTTGTTCGATTTATAAGAATGATATCTTTTATGGTCATGCACCTATGTTGAATGGTTTATTTCTGTTGGATCTAGATAGTAATATTACACACATTCATAATGTTAATGCTAAAAAAATTAAACTTGACGATGATATGTCTACATATATGTGGCACTGCCGTCTAGGTCATATTGGCGTTAAACGCATGAAGAAACTCCATTCTGATGGACTTTTGGAATCACTTGATTTTGAATCATTTGATACATGTGAGCCATGCCTTATGGGCAAGATGACTAGAACGCCGTTTTCCGGTTCAATGGAACGGGCGACAGATCTATTGGAAATCATACATACTGATGTGTGTGGACCAATGAGTGTGTCGGCGCGAGGTGGATATTGTTATTTTGTTACTTTCACGGATGATTTGAGTAGATATGGGTATTTCTATTTGATGAAACACAAGTCTGAAACTTTTGAAAAGTTCAAGGAATTTCAGAATGAAGTGGAAAATCATCGTAATAGAAAGATCAAATTTCTACGGTCTGACTGTGGAGGAGAGTATCTAAGTTATGAGTTTAGCACACACATGAAAGAGTGTGGAATAGTTTCACAACTCACGCCTGCTGAAACACCACAACGTAATGGTGTGTCGGAACGTCGTAATCGTACCTTATTGGATATGGTTCGATCTATGATGTCTCTGACTGACTTGCCACTGTCATTTTGGGGTTATGCACTGGAAACAGCTGCATTCACTTTAAATCGGGCACCATCTAAATCCGTTGAAACGACACCGTATGAATTATGGTTTGGAAACAAACCTAACCTGTCTTTTCTTGAAGTTTGGGGATGCGATGTTTATGTGAAGAAACTTCAACCGGATAAACTCGAACCCAAAGAGGAAAAATATGTCTTCATAGGATACCCTAAGGAAACAATTGGGTATACCTTCTATCACAGATCCGAGGGCAAGGTTTTTGTTGCCAAGAATGGATCCTTAGAAGGAGTTTCTCGCGAAAGGTAGAACTCGAAGAGGTTATTGAACCTTCTCTTCATGGAATGGTGAGTGGCGCAGTACCAGAAGTTGTTTCGGAGTTGACTTCACCTGATGAAGAGAGAGCTAATGATAATGATCATGAAACTCCGAAAGAGGACACTACCGAACCTCGCAGGTCAAGCAGGACACGTGCAGCTCCTGAACTGTACGGCAATCCTGTTGTGAATTTCATGGTTGATGAAATGGATGACCCTGCGACGTATGAAGAAGCGATGATGAGCCCGGATTCCAACAAATGGCTAGAAGCCATGAAATCCGAGATGGAATCCATGTACGAGAATCAAGTTTGGAACTTGGTGGACTTACCTCACGACCGAAAGGCCGTTGAGAATAAATGGATTTTCAAAAGAAAAACTGATGTTGATGGTAATGTGACCATCTATAAGGCTCGACTTGTCGCAAAGGGGTTTTGACAAATTCAAGGAGTTGACTACGATGAGACATTCTCTCCCATAGCAATGCTTAAGTCGGTTAGGATTATGTTAGCAATTGCTGCATATTTCGATTATGAAATATGGTAGATGGATGTCAAAACTGCGTTCCTCAATGGTAATATTGAAGAAGAGTTGTATATGATACAACCTAAGGGTTTTGTCGATCCTAAGGATGCTAATAAGGTATGGAAACTTCAGCGATCCATCTATGGACTGAAGCAAGCATCCCGGAGTTGGAATCTCCGCTTTGATGAGGTGATCAAAGAGTTTGGATTTGTCCAAACTTATGGAGAGACTTGTATTTACAAGAAAGTGAGTGGGAGCAATGTGGAATTTCTGATATTATATGTGGATGACAAATTATTGATTGGAAATGATATAGATCTTTTAAACAGTGTTAAAAGTTATCTAAACAGCAAATTTTTGATGAAAGACCTTGGTGAAGCATCATATATATTAGGCATTAAAATCTATAGAGATAGATCAAGGCGCCTAATTGGGCTATTGCAGAGTACATACCTTGATAAGATATTAAAGAAGTTTAATATGGATGAAAGTAAGAAGGGGTTCTTACCTATGTTGCAAGGCAAGACATTGAGTAAAACTCAAAGTCCGGCTACGGCAGAAGAAAGAGAGATGATGGATAAGATCCCCTATGCCTCGGCCATAGGCTCTATTATGTATGCCATGCTATGTAAAAGATCGGATGTGGCACATGCTATTAGTTTGACTAGTAGGTACCAATCTGATCCAGGTTCGGAACACTGGATAGCGGTAAAGAACATCCTCAAGTACTTGAGAAGAACTAAGGATATGTTTCTTATGTACGGAGGTGAAGAAGAGCTAGTCGCTAAGTGTTATGTCGATGCTAGCTTTGACACCGATCCGGATGACTCTAAGTCTCAATCCGGATACGTATTTCTCTTGAACGTAGCAACAATTAGTTGGAGGAGTTCCAAACAACCTGTGGTGGCTGGATCAACGACGGAGGCGGAATATGTTGCTGCTTCAGAAGCGGCACAAGAGGCGGTTTGGATGAAAGAGTTCATTACGGAACTAGGTGTGGTTCCCAGTGCGTTGGACCCAATGGTGATCTATTGTGACAATAATGGAGCCATAGCCAACCCAAAAGAACCGAGGTCTCACAAGAATTCCAAGCATATTAAGCGTCGGTTTCACTCCATCCGCAAGCATGTCAAGGATGGAGATATAAAGATTCGTAAAGTACACATGGACCTAAATGTAGCAGATCCATTGACTAAAGTTCTCCCTAGGGCAAAACATGATCAACACCAGAATTCCATGGGTGTTAGATTTACCACTATGTGAACTAGATTATTGTCTCTAGTGCAAGTGGGAGACTGAAGGAAATATGCCCTGAGAGGCAATAATAAAGTTGTTATTATATATTCCTTATATATGATAGATGTTTATTTTACATGCTAGAATTGTATTGATCGGAAACATCAATACAAGTGTGTTTAATAAACAAAAAGGGTTCCTAGTTATGCCTCTCTTATAGACTAGCTTGTTGATTAACAGGATGATCAAGGTTTCCTGATCATGGACATTGGATGTTATTAATAACAAGGTCACACCATTGGTGGAATGATGTGATGAACATTCATCCGAAGTATAGCTTTACGATCAAGTCATTATGTTTATATTGCTATAACATCATACGAAGTAATCTTTATCCTTAGACAATGAGATCATGTTAATTGCTAACACCGGAAGAGTATCTTGATAACATCAAACGTCACACCGTAACAGGGTGACTATAAAGATGGATTCAGTACTACGAAGGTGTTATGTTGAGGCTCATGGATCAAGATTGGAATTTCTCAATCCCGATGACGGATAGATATACTCCGGGCCCTCTCGGTGATATCACATTAAGATAGCTTGCAAGCAAGTGATGTGATCACTAGAATGTTATATCACGGGAATGAGAAAAGAGTGCATGTCGGTAACGAGATCAAACTAGGTATGGAGATACCGATGATCGAATCTCGGACATGTAATATATTGAGAGACAAAGGGATTTAGTTACAAGCGTTAAAGGTTCTCACAATCATAGAAGTCATCGTTGAATGTGTAGGAGTCAGTACGGATCTCCAGGTCCCGCTGTTGATTATTGATCGGAGAAGGGTCTCGATCATGTCTACATTATTCGCGAACCGTAGGGTTGCACACTTAAGAGTTACCGGACACCATTTTGGAGCACATATGTTTCAGACGAAAGAATTGCAAAGCGTAGGAATTGTTTCAATGGAAACCGGAAATTGTTTCGGGTGAAATTGCACAAAGTGGTTCTGCATGTGATATTGAAATATTGCAAGGGGCTATATGTGAATGTTTGTTAATTAAAGTAATTAACAAAATTCTGAATAAATTTAATAAAAAGAGTTTTATTAAATGAGAGAGCATTAAATTTGGAGAAATTTAATGCATTTAAAGTGGAGACTTTAAAAGGGAATGTGAAGAGGCATTTTAATGTGGAGGGGTTACCACCACATGAATGGGGGAGGTGAGGGGTCACCCCCCCCATGCGTCGACCATGGAGAGAGCGGGCACCCCCCCACCTCCTATAAAAGGCCACCCATTCCCTCCTTCATCCTCACACCTCCTTGTGAAGGATCTCTCTCCCCCTCTAGAATTATTCCCCCATGGTCTCGGATTAGCGAGATACATGTTCCCGGTGGCATTTCGTCTGGAAGGAGTTGCTCCTTCCGCTGGATCGCTGGAGCGAGGAGGTGGAGGTTGTCCGGTGGCTTGAACATGTGTGCGAGTGCGGATGCGCTGCTGAGTTGCGGCGCTCAAACTTCCTCACGATCTTGAGATCGGCAAGTGTACGACTACATCAACCACGAGTTCCTACTCGTTAACAAAACTCGTTGTCTTCGAGGGTAAGTTCTCGTTGGATGTATGTCCACCCGTTGCTTTGTACCTAGTCGATAGATCTTGGCGTGTAGTTCACACCATAGGAAAAATTTTGGTTTCTATGCTGCGGACCCAACAGTTGAATGTACTCGCAAACCACCTCAAGAAAATAATAATAACAAGAGGATATGAAATATGGCTATGGTAGTAGGAGGGCTTCAAGAGAGGTTCCTTTCTGAAATAGTTTCTCTTGTAAATATAGAATCCACATATCTTTGTTGAAAAATTTTGTAAACCATTCTGGAAACCTTTTGAAAAGTTTTGTAAATACTAGGATTGGGGTACCCATTTGTTTCCGTGTTCAGGTCGTCCCAAGACCAAACTCATTTCTCCCTCTTCCGATCATCCCATGGTCAAAACCTTTCTCCTTTATGACCATCCCATGGTCAAAACATTTCCAAGGCCATTTCTTTTCCGAAATCCTTTTTGAAAACAAAACCAGCAATTCTCTACAGAAGTTTGTCCAACCCGTCCATGACCGCGGACATGGCTATTTGAATAGATTTACACTCTGCAGAGGTTGTACACTTTCCCCACATCATCCGGGTACACTACCCTTATCTACACCGATCATGGGTCGAGTAACCGATCAAGACTTTCCGGATGCCCACTCCAATATAAGTGCCTACCCTATGAGTGTTACTCCCCTCAAAATCGGGACGTCGGGTACCGAGGAACAACTGGAGCGCATTTTTCCACTTCCCAAGTGTGCGCTTTCAATAAGGGGCTCATAGTAACGTGTGGAGGCCAACAGACCCTTCGTTCCTTCTCCGGTCGATGTTTTACATGGACTCCGCCAGCGAAGGCCCACCCTCCAGGGATTTTTATCCCCTGTAGTCATTGCGGGGCAGCTTATACCAGAATAAACAAACATCAAATCTAGCCCCGTCCCATTCTAGGGTAATGTGGTTGCACAGGTTAAGTTGTTATAGCTAAACTACAAAGAACCGGGTGCGTTTTTGTAAACCTTTTTCCTCCAGCTTTCCTTCAGCATCTTTTAAAACAAAACCTTTTTATTTCTCAACATCTCTTGGGAGGTCTCACCTCACCAAGGTTTTATCATAAAATATTTGGTAAAACCTTTTTCCGGGGTCTTCCCATCCTCTAGTTTTTGCTTTGGCTAAAATGGGGTCTCCAAAGGGTATGGTGTAATACACCATCTATTCTACTAGGGACAAGTAGGTGTCACCAAGGGGGTTGTACTTAATAGTACAAAAGTGTAATAGTTCAGAGGAGCCAAACCAATACCATATATACATCAACATATAGTAAAACAATGCAGTTTTAATAAACAGTAGATAAAACATGCGTAAGTAAAACAGTAGGACAAGGCTTATGATCAAGAAGGTGGCTTGCCTGATGATCAGAAATATGGCAATATGTCCCTGGACTTCTTCTTTAGATAACCAAGAATACCAATGCCAATAATAATAATAAGATCTCTTTTTCTCGGTGTCAATGCAAGCGCAACTATCATTGTCATCGAGTATACATGCAAACAAGCAAGACCACAATCAAAATAGGGCATACAAGTGGGCATTCACATAGCAAGAAAGTGGACAATACAAGTATATCATTCAGTAGGTTTTGAGTGGTTGAGTTTAGAACCATTGCTAAAACCCTAATTGCAGTAGCGGGGTTTCCTTTATTCGGGAAAAAGGGTCAAAACCACTAATGAAGGGGTTTGGGACCAAGGCCTGGGTAAGTATGGTACCAATGTGCAACTAGAATACCATCAGGTAGGTTTTGATGAAACAAGACCAACAAAAGTGGTTTCATGATTTTATCACTTTTCTTTAATTTCTTATAAATATTCTAGTGATAAAGGCTCTAGTTTTAGGAAGTAATTCACCAGAAATGTTCTGTATGTACAAACATTATTTCCTTGTGTGGTTAGGTAGGGCTTGATGTACTTGTTCACTGAGACTTAGAATCATGTCAAAATAATTATCAGAATGCCCTCAGGAAATTCCCAAAGGCAGTTTTGTAGACAAATTGTCTTTTTCACCAGATTTAATCTACAATAGCTTTTGATAGGAAACCAATGCCACATGGTAGGTATGTTGAATACCTTTCTGTAGGAATTGGATTCACTCTTTTTGGAGTTGTCAAACTTCTGTAGTGATTTTTCTACTAAGACTACCCTAGGCAGAGGTGATTAATTCACCAAAACTAAACAGAGCCTCAATAAAATTTGATCTCATGGATTTTGGTAGACCTTAGTGTACCACATCACAGAGAGTTGGAATTAGCTCAAAACACCTCATGGTTTGGTCTAGGGAATTTTATAAAGTCATATTGTGACTGTTTTTGTTATTTTTACTAGGGGCAATATAGGAATCTATTTTAGGTGGGGCCATGGGTACATGAGAGGTATAACTATTACCTTTCAGAAACAAAAGTTTTCAACTCAATTAGAGTTATAAAACTTACAGAAAGATTTTAATAGTGGAAAAGATACATCTGGGTAAAGGATTTACTATAAATAATCTAGACATTATTTGGGTCAACCAAGGATACTAAATGTTTAAGAAAACATTCATAAACATTGTAAATTTTTGATCTGGGCATTTGGAAGCATTGTCCATTTTCAAAATGATTTAAACCAAAGGCCACTTTTCTGGATCTGAGAAAAAGGATTAAAAGAGAAAGAGTAACGGCAGGGGATTGGGCCAGCTTGGCGCGGTCGTGGGCCACGGCCACGGTTGGTCAGCCCAACTAGAGGGGGCGGCGAGCGGGAGGGATTTTAAATCCCGGCGGGCGGTCCCGCATGTCAGCGGCGATGGCGGCGAAGGGGTATGGGGCAACCCCAGCCATTGGATCTAGTACAGATCGACGGCTGGGCATTGTCTCCCACCTCCGACAGGACGGCAGCGAGCTCGAACCCTAGGGCGGAGCTGGGCGGCGGCGGGGGCTTACTAGAGGGCTCGCCGGCGACCGTGGGGTGGCAGAGAGGACGTGGTGCACGACGGCAACCTCGATGATGGGCGACAAGGTAGGCTTCAACGCCGAGAGGTGGCTCACGCGATTGTGGTCGAAGGTGGCTTCATTGGTGCTCGCCGGCGCGGCCGGTGGAGGTGGTCCTGTGCAAAAATAAAGGTATGGTCAGAAATAGGAGGAGGAGGGGATCACCACAGAGTGACATGCAGCAGTGGAGGAGACAAGGAGAGATAGCTTAGCTCATCTTCACGGAGGGATCCGAGAGCTCTTCCTCTCTTTCTCTTGGGCAAGACCAGACAGGGGAGAGGGACTGGTGCTCGGAGGAGGTGAGTGGGAGTGGTATGGAGCAAATGAGAGGCCGAGAGGGGGTTGGCCTGCCTCTGGCCCTTTTATCTCGGGTGGGGGAGGTCCATGATGGAACAAGTCCATGGGGAGCATGGGGGAGGGCAGGACAAGGGCATTGGTCGAGGAGGGCGGCATGTGGGGCCATTTCTCGACCAGAGAGAGAGAGGAGTGGAGGTGGCTGCTGCTGCTTTTAATGTGCAAGATCTTTTGCAAGATATGCCTCTCCTTCTCTCATACAAACACATGGAACCCAAGAGGGTAGTGCTACAGTAATCTCGACCAGGGGAGTTCTGGTGGGTGTGGTGCATTGTTTTGCAAGATTGGTGGTGGTTGTGTTTGGGTTTTTGATTCAAAAAGGCTAAGTATCCAATTCTGCCATAATGGATGATCAAGGTTTATTTCTTGATTTTTGATCTTGACCAATTGAGAGAAGTATTCTGGTAGATGGGTAAGGTTAGGAAGCCTCTCTGGGATTTATTTGGGATTTTCAGAAGATTAGAAGTCCACTTAATTCCATTTATTCAAAAACTGCAGAAGTGAAGTATTGGAGTTCATTTGATAAATTTACATTGGACAAGTGGAGTTTTTGATGTGATATGTTCCCAAATGTGGGTATACACTTAGGGGAATTTTCCCAAGATTTATTGATGAATAAAAGTATTTAATATGTTTATTTTATCATTTCTACCTATTAAGAAAATAGGCAAAAAGAATTATTAAAGCTCTTCAAAAATATTTATTTTTGAAGTGGTAGGATAGGGTATGATATATAGTACTCAATTGAGCCAAAATTTAGGGAAGTGTTTTGGCAAAAACCAAACTTTCCCTTGGGAGAGGAGTTTTGGGGATTTTGTCTATTAAAGGAATTAAATAGATTTGGAGCCATAATAATTATTGATAATACTTGATAAATCTTTATGATCAAGGTATATGAAGTAGACAAGGGGTATCAAGCATTTGCAACCTTGGGAATTGGAAATCCAACTTGAATTAGATGGAAAACAAGGAGTTGTGGATCTAGGGTGATGTTATTTTTATACCACCAAAACCTTGTTGGATCTTGGAGCTCAGATCTCACCTTGATGCAAGGGATAGATGGATAGTTAGGCCAAGTCATATATATGATCATAGCAGAAGGAGTTTGGATTGGTTACATTTGAGGTGGTATGGAAGTGATGGCAAACTTTGTTGAAAATAAGGTTGCCATACCAGATGAGTCATGAGGCCTTATAAACCATGTGGGTTTAAGAAGCGGGAAGATCCACTTGGAACAAGTGAAGTAGATGTTGATAGACCTATATGAGTGGAACACAACCATGCAAAGAGTTGGTCCATAGAAGGTTGGATGATGGTGTGAACTTCTGTCAAAGTAGGCATGTTGACCAGATTTGCAGGAATAGTTAATTTCTTGCATGCAAAACCATCAAGAGCAAGTGGGTTGGAAGATGATATAACCAAGGTAAATAGTGGTCCTTGGTAGTCCTTAGGATTGATAACAAGTTGGTTTAAATGCATTTTTATAAATTCACAAGGGTTGAGAAAAGGAGGCATTCAAAAAGGTGATGTTGAAACAGATTCCAGACTTAGCCAAATTTGGCAGATTTAGGGTTTTTGACTAGAATGTGGGTGGTGATGATTCTGATGGGCTGCAAGGTACCAAAGCATCATCAAGTGGATGATGTTGAAGTGTAGAGGGAGTATGAAGGATCCTTTCTTGATATTGGGCTTCATTGACTTGGAAACTTCTAGAAGGGATGACTTCAGAAGGGGTTTGGTTAGGGGTTTTAGATGAGCACCTAGTAGTTAGAGATCAAATCCAGCTTTGTATTATTGCTTAGGGTGTGGGGATTTTAAAGTTTCTTGATTCGATAGGATGAGCTCCTAGAGTAGCTCATACTACTTCTAAGCAATCAAGTCAAACGGCAGATCAAGACAACTCATCTTACAAACAAATCAACTGCTACTAGGGTTACCATCAAGCTTAGCTTGAGGTCAGGATGGGCAATTTTGAAAGGTTGGAGTTTGAATAAGGTAAGAGTCCTTAGTATCCCTACCAAGAGTAGAATTCAGAACTTTTATACAAGGTTTTGAGAATCCTAGAGGTAGGAGTAGTTGAAGGTTCTGTCTTGAGAACATAAGGGGATTATATTATATATCTCTCCATAGTTTTGTCATTAGAAGCTACTAAAATAGTTTTGGTTACATAAGCATGTTGGCTCATGTTTTGAAATGCCAGAACATTTGAGAATAGGTAAAATGAGCCAGGATAGTTTTGTTAAATAGCTTTTGTCAACTGATGGTGGGGTAGGGAGTATCATATGGTATACACTCACATGCACAAGCACAAACAAACAACAAGCAAACACTGCACCAATTTACAAGAAAAAGTTTTTGTTCCCCTTGATTTTTGCATTCTGGACAACTAATTAGGGTTGCTAAAATTGGGATGTTACAGACCTTTCCCCTTAAAAGAATCTTGTCCCGAGATTCGGGACAGTAAGGTTAGGGGATGTTGTGTTGGATTTAGCGTCATGTGTTTCTCGCGTACTAACTTGTCTTCCTTTTCTTTGAACCGGGTCACTGCAATGGGGAGGTTGAACTTCAATCGTCTGGGATGCACGTGTTGAGCAGGCTCCAATTGGGATTGTGAGGAGTGATTTTCCTTCTGTAATGATTCATGGCGTCTCTCTTAAGGGATCTTCATATCCTAGTTTATGTCTTTGGGTCTATCTGCTGGATTCCTTCTGGCAGAGGGTTATTCTATTTTGTGGGAAACACAGTCTTTCCCCCTTAGGGTTAAACTAGGGTGGCTTGGAGCTAACGCAGTCCTTCCTTCTGGGTGTCGCCAGATGATGTTTGGTGGATATCACAATCTTCTGCCCGGAGTTGAAACCTTCTGATGACATCTGCAAACTAGGTGCTATGAGGCTTATATACTACTTTTCTTCGTACTTCGCTGATCAGAGTAGTTGAACTAGTTGATCGTCCAAAATGTTTAGAACTAACGGGGTCATTGAATCTGTGGTCCCTTAGGGTGGTCTTCAGCTGAAGTAGCAGAGGTCTTCATAGAATGTTTAGTTAGCTTCTCTTCTGAGGACTCGCGAGTTGCTGTTTAGCGGAAAGGCATCGGATCTGGAGATCTTTTCTGGTAGACAATCTTCGGGAGCTGAGTAGGAAGGACACAGTCTTTCCGCCTTAACACTTCACTAGGATCCTTCGAGAGTGGTGCAGATCTTCTGTCTTGAAGGGTTGGCGCGATGCTGCATAAGTATGTATCTCCTTGGGGCTTGGGTGGAGATCTTTGAGGTGTTCTATTGCGTGAACCAGGTCGGGGTGGTTTCCTAACGAAGTCTTAATAGTTAACTCTGGGTTGGTTAGTGGTTAACGACACTTATTGTTAGCCTTCAGTTAGGTTAGAGGCATCCATCTTCAGAGAGGTTATCCTGACTCAAACTATTGACGTTGCTTCTGCTCGATGGCGAAGTAGACTCGGTTTCTGGATGCATCCTTGTCTCCAAGGTTCTGAAGTATTCGGGCCCTCTGGTACGAAACTTCCCATTGGTTGGGCGGAGGGATCTATTACTAGTTAGTCTCTCGGGGTTGAGGGAAGTTCTAATATACCAAGGGTTAGTGGAGTCAGGTTTTCACTTCTTGTCTTGGTTGACTTACCGGGTGGTTTCTTGTGGATATTGAGGATCCTTTGGTGATTGACTTCCGGCTTCAACGGGATTCTTGCTGTAGTAGACTGGGGAACAAGGGAGTGTGGTGCTATTGACGAGTCTTGCGAGGTGAGTTTGACGAGGTATGTCGTCCTGCTGAGGTGAAATCTTCGAGTTGATTCTGACTTGATGATGTCGAACTCCTGGATCTTGCGATGCTTTTCCTCTCATATAATCTCGAGGTTATTCTAGGTCTCATTACTGACATCTAACACAGGGATTTCCTGAGTTACTACGTGGGTTTTCGCTCCTCGAGTCACATTTTTAAGGAGATCAAAGCAAACCAGAGCATACAAACAAGGCGAACAGAGCGAGGGCATCGCAATGTCCTCGGAAAACAACACACATCAAGCGACACAGGATGCACTTAGGCAAGCAAAAACACGGTCAATGCTAGGGACCAAGGAGTTAACTACTCGCGATGTAGGGGAATCCTATCTTAGGACTATTAATCCTAGACATCATCGCTCTTAGGGTCCGAGTCACTATGTTGTGTATGAAGCCTTCACCGGGTCATTGGATGCTTCTCGATAGTGCAATATTTGATTTCTTCTGAGTAGGAGGATTCTACGGGTAGGGCGATCTAGCTAGTCTCCTTGTGTTTGCTGGTAGTGGCTTCTCTTCATCTTGTTCTCAACATCTTCACCCGGTTCTAGGTCCTAGTTATTTGAAATCCGTAGGTTTGAAGTTTGGACGAGGGATAGAGGAAACCATTTTCGAAAGCATTTACTTAGGGTAAGAGAAGAAGTAGAACTTTTTGAAACTCATCGAGAAACTAGTTTTCAAAAGCCGAGGTTTTCAAAATAAGGTTCATGTCTAATGACCATTCTAGCTAAGGTTCTCCTACAGTCAGGATGGCTCTGATACCAAGTCTGTGGGGCCCCCGCATTAATCCTCCGAGAATCCCTATTATGCATACAACCACGATCCCATGATCAGTTAGTCGTGGCACATAATAGACAAGTATCAAAGTAAACATCCAATACATAACGAATACATGTCATACCTTAGTTGCCATTATGGCTACATCGATCAACATCAGTGGAACTTCAGTAAGCGTAGAGCCCGAGCCATGCCTTAACCTACAGGCAACTGACTAGGAGAACATCCTAGCTCACCTAGCCGTAAACTTCATCCTCTTCTTGATATCTGACCAAGTTAATAGCCAGGGACAATGCCAGTGAGTACGTTGAATGTACTCGTAAACCACCTCAAGAAAATAATAATAACAAGAGGATATGCCATATGGCTTAGGTAGTAGGAGGGCTTCAAGAGAGGTTCCTTTCTCAAATAGTTTCTCTTGTAGATATAGCATCCACATATCTTTGTTGAAAACTTTGGTAAACCGTTCGGGAAACCTTTTGAAAAGTTTTGTAAACACTAGTATTGGGGTACCCATTTGTTCCTGTCTTCAGGTCATCCCATGACCAAACTCCTTTCTCCCCCTTGCGACCATCCCATGGTCAAAACCTTTCTCCTTTATGACCATCCCATGGTCAAAACATTTCCAAGGCCATTTCTTTTCCGAAATCCTTTTTGAAAACAAAACCAGCACCGCTCTACAGAAGTTTGTCCAACTTGTCCATGACCGCGGACACGGCTATTCGAATAGATTTACACTCTACAGAGGTTGTACACTTTCCCCACATCATCCGGGTACACTACCTTGATCTACACCGGTCGTGGGTCGAGTAACCGATCAAGACTCTCTGGATGCCCACTCCAATATAAGTGCCTACCGTATGAGTGTTACTCCCCTCAAAACCGGGACGTCGGGTACCGAGGACCAACCGGAGCGCATTTTTCCACTTCCCAAGTGTGCGCTTTCAATGAGGGGCTCATAGTAACGCGTGGAGGCTAGCAGACCCTTCGTTCCTTCTCCCGGTCGATGTTTTACATGGACTCCACCAGAGAAGGCCCACCCTCCAGGGATTTTTATCCCCTGTAGTCATTGCGAGGCAGCTTATACCAGAATAAACAAACATCAAATCCAGCCCCGTCCCATTCTAGGGTAATGTGGTTGCACAGGTTAAGTTGTTATAGCTAAACTACAAAGAACCGGGTGCGTTTTCATAAACCTTTTTCCTCCAGCTTTCCTTCAGAATTTTGTAAAACAAAACCTTTTTTCTTTCTCAACATCTCTTGGGAGGTCTCACCTCACCAAGGTTTTATCATAAAACATTTGGTAAAACCTTTTTCTGGGGTCTTCCCATCCTCTAGTTTTTGCTTCGGCTAAAACAGGGTCTCCAAAGGGTATGGTGTAATACACCATCTATTCTACTAGGGACAAGTAGGTGTCACCAAGGGGGTTGTACTTAATAGTACAAAAGTGTAATAGTTCGGAGGAGCCAAACCACTACATATATACATCAACATATAGTAAAACAATGCAGTTTTAATAAACAGTAGATAAAACATACGTAAGTAAAACGGTAGGACAAGGATTATGAGCAAGAAGGTGGCTTGCCTGATGATCAGCAATATGGCAATATGTCCCTGGACTTCTTCTTTAGATAACCAAGAATACCAATAACAATAATAATAACATCCTTTTTTCTCAGCGTCAATGCAAGCGCAACTATCGTTGTCATCGAGTATACATGCAAACAAGCAAGACCACAATCAAAACAGGGCAGACAAGTGGGCATTCACATAGCAAGAAAGTGGACAATACAAGTATATCATTCAGTAGGTTTTGAGTGGTTGAGTTTAGAACCATTGCTAAAACCCTAATTGCAGTAGTGGGGTTTCCTTTTTTCGGGAAAAAGGGTCAAAACCACTAATGAAGGGGTTTGGGACCAAGGCATGGGTAAGTATGGTACCAATGTGCAACCAGAATACCATCAGGTAGGTTTTGACGAAACAAGACCAACAAAAGTGGTTTCATGATTTTATCACTTTTCTTTAATTTCTTATAAATTTTCTAGTGATAACGGATCTAGTTTTAGGAAGTAATTCACCAGAAATGTTCTGTATATCCAAACATTATTTCCTTGTGTGGTTAGGTAGGGCTTGATGTACTTGTTCACTGAGAGTTGGAATCATGTCAAAATAATTATAAGAATGCCCTCAGGAAATTCCCAAAGGTAGTTCTATAGACAAATTGTCTCTTTCACCAGATTTAATCTACAGTAGATTTTGATAGGAAACCAATGCCACATGGTAGGTATGTTGAATACCTTTCTGTAGGAATTGGACTCACTCTTTTTGGAGTTGTCAAACTTCTGTAGTGATTTTTCTACTGAGACTACCCTAGGAAGAGGTGATTAATTCACTAAAACTAAACAGAGCCTCAATAAAATTTTATCTCCTGGATTTTGGTAGACCTTACTGTACCACATCACAGAGAGTTAGAATTAGGTCAAAACAACTCATGGTTTGGTCTAGGGAATTTTCTAAAGTCGGATTGTGGCTGTTATTGTTATTTTTACTAGGGGCAATATAGGAATCTATTTTAGGTGGGGCCAGAGGGACATGAGAGGTATAACTATTACCTTTCAGAAAAAAAGTTTTCAACTCAATTAGAGTTATAAAACTTACAGAAAGATTTTAATAGTGGAAAAGATACATCTGGGTAAAGGATTTACTATAAATAATCTGGACATTATTTGGGTCAACCAAGGATACTGAATGTTTAAGAAAACATTCATAAACATTGTAAATTTTTGATTTGGGCATTTGGAAGCATTTTCCATTTTCAAAATGATTTAAACCAAAGGCCACTTTTCTGGATCTGAGAAAAAGGATTAAAAGAGAAAGAGTAACGGCAGGGGATTGGGCCAGCTTGGCGCGGTCGTGGGCCACGGCCACGGTTGGTCAGCCCAACTAGAGGGGGCGGCGAGCGGGAGGGATTTCAAATCCCGGTGGGCTGGTCCCGCTTGTCAGCGGCGATGGCGGCGAAGGGGTATGGCGCAACCCTAGCCATTGGATCTAGTACAGATCGACGGCTGGGCATTGTCTCCCACCTCCGATAGGACGGCGGCAAGATCGAACCCTAGGGTAGAGCTGGGCGGTGGCGGGGGCTTACTAGAGGGCTCGCCGGTGACCATGGGGTGGCGGAGAGGACGGGGTGCACAGCAGCAACCTCGACGATGGGCGACAAGGTGGGCTTCAACGCCGGGAGGTGGCTCACATGGTGGTGGTCGAAGGTGGCTTCGTTGGAGCTCAGCTGCACCGCCGGTGGAGGTGGTCCTGGGCAAAAATAAAGGTACGGTCAGAAAGAGGAGGAGGGGATCACCACAGAGTGACATGCAGCAGGGGAGGAGACGAGGAGAGAGAGCTTAGCTTATCTTCACAGAGGGAGCCGAGTGATCTTCCTCTCTTTCTCTTGGGCAAGACCAGACAGGGGAGAGGGAGTGGTGCTCGGGGGAGGTGAGTGGGAGTGGGATGGAGCAAATGAGAGGCCGAGAGGGGCCTGTCCTGCCTCTGGCCCTTTTATCTCGGGTGGGGGAGGTCCATGATGGAACAAGTCCATGGGGAGCATGGGGGAGGGCAGGACAAGGGCATTGGTCGAGGAGGGCGGCATGTGGGGCCATTTCTCGACCAGAGAGAGAGAGGAGTGGAGGTGGCTGCTGCTGCTTTTAATGTGCAAGATCTTTTGCAAGATATGCCTCTCCTTCTCTCATACAAACACATGGAACCCAAGAGGGTAGTGCTACAGTAATCTCGACCAGGGGAGTTCTGGTGGGTGTGGTGCATTGTTTTGCAAGATTGGTGGTGGTTGTGTTTGGGTTTTTGATTCAAAAAGGCTAAGTATCCAATTCTGCCATAATGGATGATCAAGGTTTATTTCTTGATTTTTGATCTTGACCAATTGAGAGAAGTATTCTGGTAGATGGGTAAGGTTAGGAAGCCTCTCTAGGATTTATTTGGGATTTTTCAGAAGATTAGAAGTCCACTTAATTCCATTTATTCAAAAACTGCAGAAGTGAAGTATTGGAGTCCATTTGATAAATTTATATTGGACAAGTGGAGTTTTTGATGTGATATGGTCCCAAATGTGGGTATACACTTAGGGGAATTTTCCCAAGATTTATTGATGAATAAAAGTATTTAATATGTTTATTTTATCATTTCTACCTATTAAGAAAATAGGCAAAAAGAATTATTAAAGCTCTTCAAAAATATTTATTTTTGAAGTGGTAGGATAGGGTATGATATATAGGACTCAATTGAGCCAAAATTTAGGGAAGTGTTTTGGCAAAAACCAAACTTTCCCTTGGGAGAGGAGTTTTGGGGATTTTGTCTATTAAAGGAATTAAATAGATTTGGAGCCATAATAATTATTGATAATACTTGATAAATCTTTATGATCAAGGTAGATGAAGTAGACAAGGGGTATCAAGCATTTGCAACCTTGGGAATTGGAAATCCAACTTGAATTAGATGGAAAACAAGGAGTTGTGGATCTAGGGTGATGTTATTTTTATACCACCAAAACCTTGTTGGATCTTGGAGCTCAGATCTCACCTTGATGCAAGGGATAGATGGATAGTTAGGCCAAGTCATATATATGATCATAGCAGAAGGAGTTTGGATTGGTTACATTTGAGGTGGTATGGAAGTGATGGCAAACTTTGTTGAAAATAAGGTTGCCATACCAGATGAGTCATGAGGCCTTATAAACCATGTGGGTTTAAGAAGCGGGAAGATCCACTTGGAACAAGTGAAGTAGATGTTGATAGACCTATATGAGTGGAACACAACCATGCAAAGAGTTGGTCCATAGAAGGTTGGATGATGGTGTGAACTTCTGTCAAAGTAGGCATGTTGACCAGATTTGCAGGAATAGTTAATTTCTTGCATGCAAAACCATCAAGAGCAAGTGGGTTGTAAGATGATATAACCAAGGTAAATAGTGGTCCTTGGTAGTCCTTAGGATTTTTAACAAGTTGGTTCAAATGCATTTTTATAAATTCACAAGGGTTGAGAAAAGGAGGCATTCAAAAAGGTGATGTTGAAACAGATTCCAGACTTAGCCAAATTTGGCAGATTTAGGGTTTTTGACTAGAATGTGGGTGGTGATGATTCTGATGGGCTGCAAGGTACCAAAGCATCATCAAGTGGATGATTTTGAAGTGTACAGGGAGTATGAAGGATCCTTTCTTGATATTGGGCTTCATTGACTTGGAAACTTCTAGAAGGGATGACTTTAGAAGGGGTTTGGTTAGGGGTTTTAGATGAGCACCTAGTAGTTAGAGATCAAATCCAGCTTTGTATTATTGCTTAGGGTGTGGGGATTTTAAAGTTTCTTGATTCTAGAGGATGAGCTCCTAGAGTAGCTCATACTACTTCTAAGCAATCAAGTCAAACGGCAGATCAAGACAACTCATCTTACAAACAAATCAACTGCTACTAGGGTTACCATCAAGCTTAGCTTGAGGTTAGGATGGGCAATTTTGAAAGGTTGGAGTTTGAATAAGGTAAGAGTCCTTGGTATCCCTACCAAGAGTAGAATTCAGAACTTTTATACAAGGTTTTGAGAATCCTAGAGGTAGGAGTAGTTGAAGGTTCTGTCTTGAGAACATAAGGGGATTATATTATATATCTCTCCATAGTTTTGTCATTAGAAGCTACTAAAATAGTTTTGGTTACATAAGCATCTTGGCTCATGTTTTGAAATGCCAGAACATTTGAGAATAGGTAAAATGAGCCAGGATAGTTTTGTTAAATAGCTTTTGTCAACTGATGGTGGGGTAGGGAGTATCATATGGTATACACTCACATGCACAAGCACAAACAAACAACTAGCAAACACTGCACCAATGTACAAGAAAAAGTTTTTGTTCCCCTTGATTTTTGCATTCTGGACAACTAATTAGTGTTGCTAAAATAGGGATGTTACAGACCTTTCCCCTTAAAAGAATCTCGTCCCGAGATTCGGGAGAGTAAGGTTAGGGGATGTTGTGTTGGATTTAGCGTCATGTGTTTCTCGCGTACTAACTTGTCTTCCTTTTCTTTGAACCGGGTCACTGCAATGGGGAGGTTGAACTTCAATCGTCTGGGATGCACGTGTTGAGCAGGCTCCAATTGGGATTGTGAGGAGTGATCTTCCTTCTGTAATGATTCATGGCGTCTCTCTTAAGGGATCTTCGTATCCTAGTTTATGTCTTTGGGTCTATCTGCTGGATTCCTTCTGGCAGAGGGTTATTCTATTTTGTGGGAAACACAGTCTTTCCCCCTTATGGTTAAACTAGGGTGGCTTGGAGCTAACGCAGTCCTTCCTTCTGGGTGTCGCCAGATGATGTTTGGTGGATATCACAATCTTCTGCCCGGAGTTGAAACCTTCTGATGACATCTGCAAACTAGGTGCTATGAGGCTTATATACTACTTTTCTTCGTACTTAGCTGATCAGAGTAGTTGAACTAGTTGATCGTCCAAAATGTTTAGAACTAACGGGGTCATTGAATCTGTGGTCCCTTAGGGTGGTCTTCAGCTGAAGTAGCAGAGGTCTTCATAGAATGTTTAGTTAGCTTCTCTTCTGAGGACTCGCGAGTTGCTGTTTAGCGGAAAGGCATCGGATCTGGAGATCTTTTCTGGTAGACAATCTTCGGGAGCTGAGTAGGAAGGACGCAGTCTTTCCGCCTTAACACTTCACTAGGATCCTTCGAGAGTGGTGCAGATCTTCTGTCTTGAAGGGTTGGCACGATGCTGCATAAGTATGTATCTCCTTGGGTCTTGGGTGGAGATCTTTGAGGCGTTCTATTGCGTGAACCAGGTCGGGGTGGTTTCCTAACGAAGTCTTAATAGTTAACTCTGGGTTGGTTAGTGGTTAACGACACTTATTGTTAGCCTTCCGTTAGGTTAGAGGCATCCATCTTCAGAGAGGTTATCCTGACTCAAACTATTGACGTTGCTTCTGCTCGATGGCGAAGTAGACTCGGTTTTTGGATGCATCCTTGTCTCCAAGGTTCTGAAGTATTCGGGCCCTCTGGTACGAAACTTCCCATTGGTTGGGCGGAGGGATCTATTACTAGTTAGTCTCTCGGGGTTGAGGGAAGTTCTAATATACCAAGGGTTAGTGGAGTCAGGTTTTCACTTCTTGTCTTGGTTGACTTACCGGGTGGTTTCTTGTGGATATTGAGGATCCTTTGGTGATTGACTTCCGGCTTCAACGGGATTCTTGCTGTAGTAGACTGGGAACAAGGGAGTGTGGTGCTATTGACGAGTCTTGCGAGGTGAGTTTGACGAGGTATGTCGTCCTGCTGAGGTGAAATCTTCGAGTTGATTCTGACTTGATGATGTCGAACTCCTGGATCTTGCGATGCTTTTCCTCTCATATAATCTCGAGGTTATTCTAGGTCTCATTACTGACATCTAACACAGGGGTTTCCTGAGTTACTACGTGGGTTTTCGCTCCTCGAGTCACATTTTTAAGGAGATCAAAGCAAACCAGAGCATACAAACAAGGCGAACAGAGCGAGGGCATCGCAATGTCCTCGGAAAACAACACACATCAAGCGACCAAGGATGCACTTAGGCAAGCAAAAACACGGTCAATGCTAGGGACCAAGGAGTTAACTACTCGCGATGTAGGGGAATCCTATCTTAGGACTATTAATCCTAGACATCATCGCTCTTAGGGTCCGAGTCACTATGTTGTGTATGAAGCCTTCACCGGGTCATTGGATGCTTCTCGATAGTGCAATATTTGATTTCTTCTGAGTAGGAGGATTCTACGGGTAGGGCGATCTAGCTAGTCTCCTTGTGTTTGCTGGTAGTGGCTTCTCTTCATCTTGTTCTCAACATCTTCACCCGGTTCTAGGTCCTAGTTATTTGAAATCCGTAGGTTTGAAGTTTGGACGAGGGATAGAGGAAACCATTTTCGAAAGCATTTACTTAGGGTAAGAGAAGAAGTAGAACTTTTTGAAACTCATCGAGAAACTAGTTTTCAAAAGCCGAGGTTTTCAAAATAAGGTTCATGTCTAATGACCATTCTAGCTAAGGTTCTCCTACAGTCAGGATGGCTCTGATACCAAGTCTGTGGGGCCCCCGCATTAATCCTCCGAGAATCCCTATTATGCATACAACCACGATCCCATGATCAGTTAGTCGTGGCACATAATAGACAAGTATCAAAGTAAACATCCAATACATAACGAATACATGTCATACCTTAGTTGCCATTATGGCTACATCGATCAACATCAGTGGAACTTCAGTAAGCGTAGAGCCCGAGCCATGCCTTAACCTACAGGCAACTGACTAGGAGAACATCCTAGCTCACCTAGCCGTAAACTTCATCCTCTTCTTGATATCTGACCAAGTTAATAGCCAGGGACAATGCCAGTGAGTACGTTGAATGTACTCGTAAACCACCTCAAGAAAATAATAATAACAAGAGGATATGCCATATGGCTTAGGTAGTAGGAGGGCTTCAAGAGAGGTTCCTTTCTCAAATAGTTTCTCTTGTAGATATAGCATCCACATATCTTTGTTGAAAACTTTTGTAAACCGTTCGGGAAACCTTTTGAAAAGTTTTGTAAACACTAGTATTGGGGTACCCATTTGTTCCCGTCTTCAGGTCATCCCATGACCAAACTCCTTTCTCCCCCTTGCGACCATCCCATGGTCAAAACCTTTCTCCTTTATGACCATCCCATGGTCAAAACATTTCCAAGGCCATTTCTTTTTCGAAATCCTTTTTGAAAACAAAACCAGCACCGCTGTACAGAAGTTTGTCCAACTCGTCCATGACCGCGGACACGGCTATTCGAATAGATTTACACTCTGCAGAGGTTGTACACTTTCCCCACATCATCCGGGTACACTACCTTGATCTACACCGGTCGTGGGTCGAGTAACTGATCAAGACTCTCTGGATGCCCACTCCAATATAAGTGCCTACCGTATGAGTGTTACTCCCCTCAAAACCGGGACGTCGGGTACCGAGGACCAACCGGAGCGCATTTTTCCACTTTTTCCTCTAGCTTTCCTTCAGAATTTTGTAAAACAAAACCTTTTTTCTTTCTCAACATCTCTTGGGAGGTCTCACCTCACCAAGGTTTTATCATAAAACATTTGGTAAAACCTTTTTCTGGGGTCTTCCCATCCTCTAGTTTTTGCTTCGGCTAAAACAGGGTCTCCAAAGGGTATGGTGTAATACACCATCTATTCTACTAGGGACAAGTAGGTGTCACCAAGGGGGTTGTACTTAATAGTACAAAAGTGTAATAGTTCGGAGGAGCCAAACCACTACATATATACATCAACATATAGTAAAACAATGCAGTTTTAATAAACAGTAGATAAAACATACGTAAGTAAAACGGTAGGACAAGGATTATGAGCAAGAAGGTGGCTTGCCTGATGATCAGCAATATGGCAATATGTCCCTGGACTTCTTCTTTAGATAACCAAGAATACCAATAACAATAATAATAACATCCTTTTTTCTCAGCGTCAATGCAAGCGCAACTATCGTTGTCATCGAGTATACATGCAAACAAGCAAGACCACAATCAAAACAGGGCAGACAAGTGGGCATTCACATAGCAAGAAAGTGGACAATACAAGTATATCATTCAGTAGGTTTTGAGTGGTTGAGTTTAGAACCATTGCTAAAACCCTAATTGCAGTAGTGGGGTTTCCTTTTTTCGGGAAAAAGGGTCAAAACCACTAATGAAGGGGTTTGGGACCAAGGCATGGGTAAGTATGGTACCAATGTGCAACCAGAATACCATCAGGTAGGTTTTGACGAAACAAGACCAACAAAAGTGGTTTCATGATTTTATCACTTTTCTTTAATTTCTTATAAATTTTCTAGTGATAACGGATCTAGTTTTAGGAAGTAATTCACCAGAAATGTTCTGTATATCCAAACATTATTTCCTTGTGTGGTTAGGTAGGGCTTGATGTACTTGTTCACTGAGAGTTGGAATCATGTCAAAATAATTATAAGAATGCCCTCAGGAAATTCCCAAAGGTAGTTCTATAGACAAATTGTCTCTTTCACCAGATTTAATCTACAGTAGCTTTTGATAGGAAACCAATGCCACATGGTAGGTATGTTGAATACCTTTCTGTAGGAATTGGATTCACTCTTTTTGGAGTTGTCAAACTTCTGTAGTGATTTTTCTACTGAGACTACCCTAGGAAGAGGTGATTAATTCACTAAAACTAAACAGAGCCTCAATAAAATTTTATCTCCTGGATTTTGGTAGACCTTACTGTACCACATCACAGAGAGTTAGAATTAGGTCAAAACAACTCATGGTTTGGTCTAGGGAATTTTCTAAAGTCGGATTGTGGCTGTTATTGTTATTTTTACTAGGGGCAATATAGGAATCTATTTTAGGTGGGGCCAGAGGGACATGAGAGGTATAACTATTACCTTTCAGAAAAAAGTTTTCAACTCAATTAGAGTTATAAAACTTACAGAAAGATTTTAATAGTGGAAAAGATACATCTGGGTAAAGGATTTACTATAAATAATCTGGACATTATTTGGGTCAACCAAGGATACTGAATGTTTAATAAAACATTCATAAACATTGTAAATTTTTGATCTGGGCATTTGGAAGCATTTTCCATTTTCAAAATGATTTAAACCAAAGGCCACTTTTCTGGATCTGAGAAAAAGGATTAAAAGAGAAAGAGTAACGGCAGGGGATTGGGCCAGCTTGGGGCGGTCGTGGGCCACGGCCACGGTTGGTCACCCCAACTAGAGGGGGCAGCGAGCGGGAGGGATTTCAAATCCCGGTGGGCCGGTCCCGCTTGTCAGCGGCGATGGCGGCGAAGGGGTATGGGGCAACCCTAGCCATTGGATCTAGTACAGATCGACGGCTGGGCATTGTCTCCCACCTCCGACAGGACGGCGGCAAGATCGAACCCTAGGGCAGAGCTGGGCGGCGGCGGGGGCTTACTAGAGGGCTCGCCGGTGACCATGGGGTGGCGGAGAGGACGGGGTGCACAGCAGCAACCTCGACGATGGGCGGCAAGGTGGGCTTCAACGCCGGGAGGTGGCTCACATGGTGGTGGTCGAAGGTGGCTTCATTGGAGCTCGCCGGCGCGGCCGGTGGAGGTTGTCCGGGGCAAAAATAAAGGTATGGTCAGAAAGAGGAGGAGGAGGGGATCACCACAGAGTGACATGCAGCAGTGGAGGAGACAAGGAGAGATAGCTTAGCTCATCTTCACGGAGGGAGCCGAGATCTCTTCCTCTCTTTCTCTTGGGCAAGACCAGACAGGGGAGAGGGACTGGTGCTCGGGGGAGGTGAGTGGGAGTGGGATGGAGCAAATGAGAGGCCGAGAGGGGGTTGGCCTGCCTCTGGCCCTTTTATCTCGGGTGGGGGAGGTCCATGATGGAACAAGTCCATGGGGAGCATGGGGGAGGGCAGGACAAGGGGATTGGTCGAGGAGGGCGGCATGTGGGGCCATTTTCTCGACCAGAGAGAGAGGAGTGGAGGTGGCTGCTACTGCTTTTAATGTACAAGACCTTTTGCAAGATATGCCTCTCCTTCTCTCATACAAACACATGGGACCCAATAGGCAGTGCTACAGTAATCTCGACCAGGGGAGTTCTGGTGGGTGTGTTGCATTGTTTTGCAAGATTGGTGGTGGTCGTGTTTGGGTTTTTTTATTCAAAAAGGCTAAGTATCCAATTCTACCATAAGGGATGATCAAGGTTTATTTCTTGATTTTTGATCTTGACCAATTGAGAGAAGGATGCTGGTAGATGGGTAAGGTTAGGAAGCCTCACTAGGATTTATTTGGAATTTTTCAGAAGATTAGAAGTCCACTTAATTCCATTTATTCAAAAACTGCAGAAGTGAAGTATTGGAGCTCATTTGATAAATTTACATTGTACAAGTGGATTTTTTGATGTGATATGGTCCCAAATGTGGGTATACACTTAGGGGAATTTTCCCAAGATTTATTGATGAATAAAAGTATTTAATATGTTTATTTTATCATTTCTACCTATTAAGAAAATAGGCAAAAAGAATTATTAAAGCTCTTCAAAAATATTTATTTTTGAAGTGGTAGGATAGGGTATGATATATAGGACTCAATTGAGCCAAAATTTAGGCAAGTGTTTTGGCAAAAACCAAACTTTCCCTTGGGAGAGGAGTTTTGGGGATTTTGTCTATTAAAGGAATTAAATAGATTTGGAGCCATAATAATTATTGATAATACTTGATAAATCTTTATGATCAAGGTAGATGAAGTAGACAAGGGGTATCAAGCATTTGCAACCTTGGGAATTCGAAATCCAACTTGAATTAGATGGAAAACAAGGAGTTGTGGATCTAGGGTGATGTTATTTTTATACCACCAAAACCTTGTTGGATCTTGGAGCTCAGATCTCACCTTGATGCAAGGGATAGATTGATAGTTATACCAAGTCATATAGATTATAATGGCATAAGGAGTTTGTATTGTTTACATTTGAGGTGGTCTGGAAGTGATGGCAAACTTTGTTGAAAATAAGGCTGCCATACCAGATGAGTCATGAGGCCTTATAAACCATGTGGGTTTAAGAATCAGAAAGATCTACTTGGAACAAGTGAAGTAGATGTTGATATACCTATATGAGTAGAACACAACCATGCAAAGAGTTGGTCCATAGAAGGTTGGATGATGGTGTGAACTTCTATCAAAGTAGGCATGTTGACTAGATTTGCAGGAATAGTTAATTTCTTGCATGCAAAACCATCAAGAGCAAGTGGGTTGGATGATGATCTAACAAAGGGAAAGAGTGGTACTTGGTAGTCCTTAGGATGGCTAACAATATGGTTCAAACGCATTTTCAGAAATGCACAAGGGTTGAGAAAAGGAGGCATTAAAAAGGTGATGTTGAAACAGATTCCAGACTTAGCCAAATTTGGCAGTTCTAGGGTTTTTGACTAGAATGTGGGTGGTGATGATTCTGATGGGCTGCAAGGTACCAAAGCATCATCAAGTGGATGATGTTGAAGTGTAGAGGGAGTATGAAGTATCCTTTCTTGATATTGGGCTTCATTGACTTGGAAACTTCTGGAAGGGATCACTTCAGAAGGGGTTTGATTAGGGGTTTTAGATGATCACCTAGTAGGTAGAGATCAGATCCAGCTTTGTATTATTTCTTAGGGTGTGGGGATTTTAAAGTTTCCTGATTCTATAGGATGATCTCCTAGAGTAGCTCATACTACCTAGTAGCAGTTGATTTGTTTGTAAGATGAGTTGCCTTGATCCGTCAAACGGCAGATCAAGCTAACTCATCTTACAAACAAATCAACTGCTACTAGGGTTACCATCAAGCTTAGCTTCAGGTAAGGATGGGCAATTTTGAAAGGTTGGAGTTTGAATAAGGTAAGAGTCCTTTGTATCCCTACCAAGAGTAGAATTCAGAAGTTTTATACAAGGTTTTGAGAATCCTAGAGGTAGGAGTAGTTGAAGGTTCTGTCTTGAGAACATAAGGGGATTATATTATATAGCTCTCCATAGTTTTGTCATTAGAAGCTACTAAAATAGTTTTGGTTACATAAGCAGCTTGGCTCATGTTTTGAAATGCCAGAACATTTGAGAATATGTAAAATGAGCCAGGATAGTTTTGTTAAATAGCTTTTGTCAACTGATGGTGAGGTAGGGAGTATCATATGGTATACACTCACATGCCCAAGCACAAACAAACAATAAGCAAACACTGCACCAATGTACAAGAAAAAGTTTTTGTTCCCATGATTTTTGCATTCTGGACAACTAATCAGGGTTGCTGAAATTGGGATGTTACAAAGGACTTCATCACGATCTTGAGATCGTCAAGTGTACGACTACATCATCCACGAGTTCCATCTCGTTAAGAAAGCTTTGCTGTCTTCAAGGGTATGTTCTCTATGGATGTATATTTACCCGTTGCTTGTATCTAGTAGATAGATCTTGGAGTATAATAGTTCCCGTCATAGGATTTTTTTTGTTTTCTATGCTGTGAACCCAATAGAATCTTGGAGGAGGTCATCAAGAAACGGCAAGGGAAACCATAACATTCTGAATAGCAGAACATGGAGGAAGGAGTGGGGCAAATCAGCCTAGCATGAATTCGCTCGCCACTGCATCTATGGCAAGGAGGGCGAGCGGGGCCATGGCGGCCAACCCAACGACGTCTAGTACCTTCTCTCACCGGAATTATACTACTGTGTCATCAAGTTGCAGCCAAACGACAAAGCCGCGGATGGGAGGGATCACGCGTAATGTTCTTCACATCGGTGCCTCCACAGCTTATATCTAGGCAATCAAATCAATTGAGTCCATGTTTGGATCGATCTGGTTCTGCTCAGGATCGTAGATAGAGCCCTTGTAAAAGTAACCCTGAGAATAGCTGCATCTAGCGGGAGTTGATCCAGCGGGATGGGGCAGTTTGGTGCAGACACTGAGGAATTAGAGAAGGGAGAGGGTCTTGACAATGCGGTGGAAATCGGGAGCTCGTCGTGCACGATGCAAAGGCCTAGGTTGGCTGCGAATTCTAGCGGATCTTAGCGATGAGGAACTAGGCACTGCAGGGCAGGAGCAGCGAGGCTTTGGCTACATGCGAGATAGATAGGGAGACCGAGGGTGTCCATTGAGCGATGGAGCCATGGAGGTCGGAGGCACGCGGTGAAGGACGATGGCTGCTCGCATGTGAGGAATAAATCAGGAGATATATTATTTATTATAGGATAGGATCTATTATGTTTGAGCTAGACTCTTATGCGGGACGAAAAGAAAGGTAGCGAATCGTTTGTTTTACTTTGCCTTTTTTTTACTTTAGCGGTGGTTGTGTGCATAATATACCCGAATAGGTAGGGGTAAAACCGTCTAAAAAGTTAGAAACGGTGAGAAACAGTACTTCATTTATTATTACGTATAGATATAGATGGATTTGCTTTTTTATGTTTCATCCGGTATGAGGAGCACCGGACTATTGAAGCACCTAGAGTACGATGGCGAGGCGGATGAAGGCGACCACGAGGTTATCTACAAGATCAAATATGCTGCCAACATGTCAGGGAAATGTTTGGCATTACTTTTAGTTATTAAAATGGTCTAATTGAGTTGCTTTCATGTGTAATGTTTGATTGGTTGATAGCTCAATTAATCCATAGAAGATGCTACAAATCAATTCAGATGGACGTGGTTAGATCATTAGATGCTTAAGATCTGCATATAGGTTACTTTTATGTTGAGTTTTGTTTTGTGTCCTTTCTGTAGCTAGCAAGTCCTTTCACCTTTGAACATATTTACATGTGAGAAGAAAAACTTGCTATCATGGCCATCTAATTGTGATACTACTACATGTGAGCTTGGTTCTGTACCAATACAGGCAGGACGTCCTGTGCGATCAAGGTGGCGTCAGCGGCGCACATGTTCCAATGTGTGCATGTGACTAGAGCCCCTCTTTTTTACAGGCAAGTAACTCTTTATCCAGAATTTCACTTCTATATTCTATGACCTGCTGATCGGGTTTGTCAGAGACACACAACAAATCGACAACTAATTTTAAATAAAAAACAAATCGACTTTATCCCTGAAGAGTGATCAAGAAAATATAGAGTATATGAACTTCGGATATGAAAAGCCTTGATTTCATTCAGTGTGTATTGCAGCAGAGAGGAAGTTGTGGATAAAGTACAAGTGGGTTGGAACTGATGTGCTTACTTTAACAGTTTCTTGATTTTTTTTTAGATGATATCTTCCTGATTTAGACGTCATATTTTGGAGAAAATTTTGATGTAGGGAAATGTTGGTTGATATGACAATTTCTTATACTTTTTATGTGTAATGGTAGAAAGTTTCATTGTGGATTTTTGTAACATCCTCATTTGATAAGGTTGATTTCTTGTGTATAGTGTTAATCTCTAGACCAGTTCACTCACACACACAGTACAAAATGATACCAAATATAACCATCCATCATAAATATAACGAATATGATCCAGAATTTACATTATATTACAGCAGAAAGCAATACAAGGTAGATCTCCATCATCCAAATGTGCCATAGGCGAACAATTGTTGAGTCGAGTCTCGCGACCTATGAACGATCACTCGGGTACGGAATAACCTGCAACATAAAATGTTGCAGCCACCAATGGTCAATACATTGAATGTATGGCAAGTAGGCTAAAGTGGATTACAACAGACCTATCAACTACATGCTTGTTTGCCTAGGTAGAGTTCGGGCTCATTTGCCTAAAGCAATAGTTTTATCCTATCATTTGTACCAAAATAGTTTTCTAATATGATAAATAGGACACTCTGGTTCACTCCCAGGTGCTCCTACCCAATTAAGTTCACCCAACAAGTTTACATAATTGAGAAATTGTGATGAGTAAGAAATATTTCATAGCGTCAGAATCAGGTCGCTCAAATTGTCCATAACTGGGGACAAGGCTAAGTACTTAGATTAAACATCCTGCAGGGGTTTGTACACTTTACCCATGTGATATGGTCGACCATTTTTACCATTGCGCTCATTTTTGCACCATGGTCAGGAGAAGTCCACAACGAGACCATTCGGGAAGAGCTTTCCAAACTCATCCATGCACCATACCAACCTACACTATCTACATATCTGGCTACGTAGGGTTTGAGTCGCCACAACCTACTAAGTCCAGCCAACCACCCATAACTCATTGGCACATGGTTGCACAGGTAAGCTACCATACAAAGAAATCAATCCTTTCTTAGTGCCCTGGACGGCATTCTTCAGCAAAAATCTTCACTCTGATGATAATCAAACCAATCCGCCCAGGAGGTTCATTAAAATCATGTTGTTTTGTAATTTGGCAAAATATAAGCCTTTCAAAACATATAACTTTTCATGGTGTGATTCCCTTTCTCGTCTAAATAGCATAGCTAAGCAATCTACCAATACGATGGCTCATAAACAAGGTATACTAGGGAATAACATGAGACTTAGCATATCTTATACACACCAATTCCTACATATGCAATTCTACGAAAACCTCTACAATGCATAGGAAACCTGTAGGACATTTATGACCAAGATAGCACCACTCGCCTTTTGGTAGTTGTAGTCATTCAGATAATCCTCACAATTTCAATGGTGGAACTCATCGCACTCACAATAGTTACAATCACAATAGTATCAATCATAGTAGTTGCACTCCTCAAAATCTATCATTCAAAAGCAAAGGCAGAACAAGCACACCATTCAAACATTCCAATTGTGCAACAATACAATAAATAATGATGAACAAAATGCATGCATGACGATTTAATAAGTCACAAGATTGTATTTAGTTCTCTGGACATTATTATATCAAATTAGATGATGCACATGGAAAGTATTTTAATGCATGAATCAATTTATTATTAGAATTGTGGTGGTTTAAATAGGTTTTAGATTACTTTATTTAAACATATGATGTTTATGTCAACTTAAATTGTGATATAAATTCTACTAGATAGGTAACTCGATTTAGAGCCAGTAGCAATTGGAATTGCCTAAAAAGGATTTTTAGATCTTTTTCTATGATTTAAATACCATAAACAAAGGGTTTAAGGCCTTTTGTAAAACTTTATGTTAAAACAGTGTCAAAATACTTTTTTTTGCAATTTCTATGGATAGGTATTGTCAGAAACAAACGGTGGCAATTGGTTTCACTAATTTTCAAGTTGTATATATTTTTCTATGAACTAAATACCCTAATAAAGATTAAAATAGTCAAGAAAGTATACTTTGCACAAAGTGCATATTTCATTGTTGATTTTTATTCTCGTATTTTTACTGAATCCAACGATATATTATTTGTAATTTTTTGACTTATATTTATTTTTCTATGAATTTTACAAGATTGGCATATAATATTATGTATTTTTATATACTAATATTTAACCAATTGCTGACTGTACTACTGACTAGCTTAGTTTGCTGACCTCGCGCTGACTTGACGATGATGAGGCTACTACGATGCAAATGATGGCGTGGCGATAGGATCGTTGCTGGCCTGGATCTGGATCGGACAGGTCAAGATTAGCGGCTCGCTCCTGGTCTGGGATCAGGCTTGGACTCGGTGTCTGCTTCAGCTAGTATCAGCTCGGTCGTATCTGGTCCACCTAGATTACATCGTACGACGCTTCTTGATGATAATGAGCCAGCGGTGACACGATGATGACGGACAGCGGCGGCGGCTCGGGAAGTCCATATTGGCAGCACTCTAGTGGTCATACGGGCTGGGAGAATCGAGGACAGTGTGGAGGTGGTCGAAGCGAGCTCATGTGCATGGTTGGATCCGTAGTTCACCTCCTCGGGTTGCTGCAAAGCATGGACGGAGCATGACGGGTGACGATGATCCCTGGTAGCGTCAGTTGGTGACTCTGGTGCTCCTGCACATTGGAAAGAAGTTCAGGGCAATTTGGGGTAGAGCTACACAGGTGATGGCTCTGAAATATAGCCATCCACGTCCATATTTAAACTAGATATTATTCATAATTTTGATGGAATATCTCTCTAAATCCTACCACTAATGCCTAATATTCAAATGGATATGCAATCCTTTTTTTTATATTTTTCCTGTGCAGATAATGTCGTTTAAAGGAGGGAATCACTACATTAAAGTCAAAGATACAAGATTTATAACAACTAGAGGAAACCAGGAGCTGTAAAGCATAGGCATACGCTTTAATGACCAACTATACGACCGGAGCAAAATTCTGGCCGTATAGCTCCACTCCGATCGTATAGTTTGCGCCGCCACCGTTAGGTCAAACAGAATAACTTCCGTGAAGGAATCCCTATATAAAGAAGCCTCGGGCAACGAGAAAACAAGCCAGGCCTCGCCAAAAAGTCTCTAGCATAGATCATCAGCCGCCTTCAGATCTCAAAACCCTTCTCCATCTCCATAGTCATATTCCACCACTTGTAATAGTACTAGATCTCTTCTCCGATTGGCGATAATGTAAGACTATTGCTATCAATCTTATGATTTTCATTACAATGTTTATGATTGTTGATCTCATCTCTATGTGTGAGTAATTAACCTTGGGCTAAGGGCTTTGGCCTAGCCATGTAGCGTTTGTGCATGTTATTTATTATAGATGGGATCGTGTATTAGTTTGTATGACATGATAATTATTGTATCCTCTCTTGCCTCAATCCAAGGACTTCTCAGGTACCCAAGACCTCGAGGGTCGAGCCAGGTATAGGGAGTATGAGTAATGACTGATCTGCAGGTTGGGAACCCTAGTGATAGAAGGGGTAGTATGGCTATATGTGAGGGATTTGCTTGGGATTAACGGTGACATCACTAAGCATATCATTAGTTCTCTTTCTTCTATGGATGAGACTAGTAGGTTATTACTATAAGTGGTTGTGGAGGCAATAGCAATTATAGATGCACTGCCCACATATAATTTATCTTGCTCTAACAAGTACATGCATACTTTATTTCTATCTTTTATTCCCATCAGATGTTTTGTACATGCTACAGGTGAAACTGAATGCCCTAGGCCCTCTCTCTCCATCATCGACAACAACAAAAAGACGCACGCTATTGGTCCGGTAAAAACACAAAAGGAATTCTAAAACTCCCGAATGTCTGTTAAAGTAACTTCACTACGCATGCGCTTCCCGAGGATTGGATAACCTAGGTCTACTAGGGAAAAAGAAGCTATACTACATCCGTAATATGGATCGAAGGTATCAACCCTTTTCCGGTACCGTTGCCGGGGAAGCAATAGCTACACTGGTGAGGTTATTAGGAACCTTCCTAGTTTAATTATTGTTTTAATTTTGTTAGTTTGCTTTCAGTCTTTATTTGATAAACCAAAAAAATTAGTTAGCCTTTAAATTCTTGCTTTTACTATTATAATTCTTTGTTTAAGAAAAAACAAAAACATAGGAAATATGGCTGAAAAGAAGTTTGGGGAGTTTGCTACTCCCAACAATGATTATTTGCGTACTCCTGTTACTCAGCCAGCAATTGCTACTGATGATTATGAAATTAAGCCCCATTATTTAAGTTTGGTTCAACATAATCAATTTGGAGGCTCTGCTGTTGAAGACGTGGGTATGCACTTGAATACTTTCACTGAAATATGTGATATGATGCGTATAATAGATGTTGACCCCGATGCAGTCAAATTGTGTTTATTTCCTTTCTCTCTAAAAGGGAGAGCAAAAGAATGGTTGCTATCTTTTCCTAGAAATAGTATTACATCATGGGTGGGATGTACTTCTTTATTTATGACTAAATGTTTCCCACATGCAAAGACTATGCAACTCACATTTAATATTACTGGCTTTAGATAGAAAGAGCATGAGCCACTAGCGCTTGCATGGGAGAGGATGAAAGAATGCATGAGAAACTGTCCTAGTCATGGGATGGAAGACTGGTTAATTCTCCATCTATTTTATAATGCTCTTAACCCTTTATCTAAGTCTATTTTTGATACTGCAGCTAGAGGAACATTTATGGGTAAACATATTATCGAAGCAAAGCAGCTGCTAGACACTATGCAAGATAACCATGCACAATGGCATGTGGATAGATCAAACACGAAGAAGGTGAACTCCGTTTTACCACAAGAAAATGAGGAACTCAATGCCAAGTTGGATGAGCTCATACTAGCTGTAAAAGGTAAGGAAACCCAGGTAAGAGCCACCCCTAAAACAAATATTGAAAAAATAGATTTTGTAGCTAGTAATGATTATAACCAAGCTTGGAAGAAGAGTTACAATCCTAACTTTCAAAAACATTATGCTAGTCCTACATGTAACTCTAATAATAATATGGGAACTAGTGTAATGGTAGTCTCCTTGAAACATTAAAGTCTTTTATAGACTCACAAAATGAACAAAACAATATTCTTGTTAAAATAACGGAGAACCATGATGCTATCCTTGGTAAATTATCTAACCAAGTTGTTGTTTGAGAAATTATTTGCAAGCCCTCTAAGAAAGAACAAAGATCTTTGAGGCACATCTAGGTAAGATAACCGAGAGTCAAACTCTCATTTTATCTAAATTTACAGGTAAAGCTGAGCCCAATCCTGTTGAAGACCTCAAGATGATGAGAGTCCAAATGGAGGAGCCTGAAGAACTTGATTATAGTAATGCTCCTTCACCAAGCTACACCGTTGAAGATCTCGTAAAAAGGATCAATGTTAAGATTCCGATAAGTGAAGGTAGTGAGGAAGCTATGTACCAGCACTTTGTTAAACAGGTAGAAATAAAGGTACGTGAGCTTGAGGAAGAATATAAGCAAATTTCTGAAAATTACCTGTGAAGTTAGATGACATATTTGAGCCCACTATTAAGATTAAAATTGGAACCATTGAGATAGCTGCACTTTGTGATCTAGATGCAAGCATCTCAACAATTCCAAAGAGTCTTTTTAACAAGTTAAATCTTAGCTCCTTTGAAATTACTGAGTTAAAATTGCATCTAGGAGATTCTACCTACAAATAACCTGTAGGAATTAAAGAGAATACTTTAGTATACATTAAAGGTTGTCCTTCTCTCATTGATTTTGTTATTGTTGACATGCCTAAAGATGCTACTACTCCTATTATATTAGGGTGTCCTTTCTTAGGAACTATTAAGGCTTTAATTAATATACATGAAGGGAATGTGAAGCTTCAATTGCCTTCGCGGGATTTATTATTTATTTGCACGGGAAGAAGAAAGCCAAACATGATGAAAAGGAGGCCATCACTTTGAAGGCCAATTACTTTGGAGTGGGTGTTCCACTCATCTGGCCTAAGTAAGCAACAATGAGGTCAAGCTATTGACCATAAAAGAGCGCTTCATGGGAGGCAACCCATGTGAAATAAAGGTTTGAGTAAAAAATTTAAGTTTTAGTTTAAGTTTATGTTTAATAAAGAGTGCTAGAAAACGCCAGTTGAGGAGAAGAAGTTCGGTAGTACTAAAAATCATGCTTTATTCATGTTGTTGTTCCTTTTTCACCATCTTGTTATTTCAGTTTAAATGTTGAGTTCCTTTTTCATTTTGGTTTTCTTGCTCGAAGACGATCAAGTTTAAGCTTGGGGAGGTTGATGGCTATGAAATATAGCCATCCACATCCACATTTAAACTAGATATTATTCATAATTTTGATAAAATATCTCTCTAAATCCTACCACTAATGCCTAATATTCAAAGGGGTATGCAATCCTTTCTTTTATATTTTTCATGCACAGATAATGCGTGTAAAGGAGGGAATCACTACATTAAAGTCAAAGATACAAGATTTCCAACAACTAGAAGAAACCAGGAGCCGTAAAGCGGAGGCAGACGCTTTAATGACAAACTATACGACTGGAGAAAAATTCCGGCCATATAGCTCCGGTCGTATAGTTGGCACCGCCACCGTTAGGTCAAACAGAACAACTTTCGTGAAGGAACCCCTATATAAAGAAGCCTCGGGCAACGAGAAAACAAGCCATACCTCGCCAAGAAGTCTCTGCCATATATCATTGATATGTTGAAAACGTATCTATAATTTTTTATGTTCTATGCTTGTTTCATATCTACTTTCTTATGTTTTGTTCACACTTTGAGGTATTTTTATACATTTTCTAGAGCTAACCAATTAACAAGATGCCATAGTGCCATTTACATGTTTTCTGCTGTTTTTGGTTTCAGAAAAGCTAGTAAGGAAATATTCTCGGAATTGGACGGGACAAAAGCCCAAGTCAATATTTTACCCAAAGCAACACGGAGTCCGGAGGAGATACGAAGTGGCGCACCAGGGCGGCCACACCTGGTGGACGTGCAGCCTGGGGGGCGCACCACCAGGGGTGTGGGCCCCCTGGTGGTCCACCTACCTCGCCCCTTTGCCTATAAAAGCCTCCCATGACAAAAACCCTAAGGACCCGATCAAAAATCCACGAAAGAGTGTGTAGCCGCTGCCATCTCCATCCCTAGATCGGGGGGATCTGAAGCTCTTCCGGGCACCCTGTCGGAGGGGAGAGATCACCCTAGAGGCCTTCTTCATCACCATGCAAACCTCTGGTGTGATGCGTGATTACTTCACCCTTGGACTATGGGTCCATGTAGTAGCTAGATGGTTGGTTCTCCTCCTTTGTGCTATCATGTTTCGATCTTGTGAGCTCCATTCATGATCGAGATCATCTATTTGTAATCTTACATGTTGTGTTTGTGGGGATCCGATGGATATTGAGATACTATTTCAGACTGATTATTGATTCTATCATGTCTATGTTATTTGTGATCTTGCATGCTCTCCGTCGTTAGTAGCTATCTTGGCCAAGTAGATGCTAGCAACTCCAAGAGGGAATATTTATGCTCGATAGTGGGTGCATGCCTCTAGTAATCTGGGGAAGTGACAGAAATCTCTAAGGTTGCAGATGTGCTGTTGCTACTAGGGAGAAAACAACAATCATTTGTCCATAGGGCGATCGTATTGTTTACTTTACACACTTTGCTTAATGCAATTATCTGTTGCTTGCAACTTAATACTGGAAGGGGTTCAAATGATAACCTGAAGGTGGATTATTAGTCATAGATGTAGTTGGATTACGGTCTATGTATAATGTTGTAATGTCCAATCAAATATCATAGGAGTCAAGATGCCTAGTATATGCATTGTTATGCTTTCTCAAATCTATCAATTGCCTCGCTGTAATTTGTTCAGCTAGCATGTTATCTATCTTAAGGAGAAACACCTCTAGTGAACTATGGACCCCGGTCCATGATTTTACCATTCATATACCATCTATTGTTTATTGTTTACCGTTTACTTTTTGCAAGCAATCGCTATCTTCCACATTGTACGTTTAATCCTTTGTGTTCAGAAAAACCGGTGAGATTGACAACCTCACTGTAAGTTGGGGCAAAGTTCTGTGGTTGTATTGTGCGGGATTCCAAGTTGCTAGCAACACCTTGTAGTTGTTACCTTGCTCCTACTGGTTCGATAACCTTGGTTTCATAACTGAGGGAAAACTTGCTGATGTACTCATCATACCCTCCTCTTGGGGTTCCCAATGAGCTCGAATATATTTTGAGCCATCAAGACTTTTTTCTGGTGCCGTTGCTGGGGAGATAAGGACAACTTCACAAGGAGAGTATCACACAACCAATCTCTTTACTTTGTTTTTTGTTTTGCTTAGTTTATTTTTGCCTTGTTTTCTTGTTTCTTTCTGTCAAAAACACACACAAAAATAGTTATAAAAATAAATATAGAATTTTTTTACTTCAAGTTGTTGTTATGTCTAGTGATGACCCACAAGTATACGAGGTGTATCGCAGTATTTTCGAGGGAAGTGAAACCCAATTTATTGATTCGACACAAGGGGAGCCAAAGAATATTTATAAGCCTTAACAACTGAGTTGTCAATTCAGCTGCACCTGGAAACAATCTTGCTCACAGCAGTTTATCAGTAGCAACAGCTTTGTAGTAGGAATAGTAAAGTAACAGCAGTAGCAAAACAAAGACAGTAGTGACAAAAGCAGTAAACAGTGGGATTCGAGTGCGGTAGGCATAGGGATGGCTGGACGGGCATTGCATGGACAAGACAATTCACATAGCAATCGGAACATAGGACAATTGCAGATAAATAAGATAAAGCACCCAAGTACTAGACAATCCTAGGCATGTGTTTCATATAGAGTCATACGTGCTTGCAATGAGAACTTGCACAACATCTTTTGTCCTGCCAGCCCGTTTGCAGCGGGGCCTCTAGGGAACTACTGGCATTTAAGGTGCTCCTTTTAATAGAGCACCGGAGCAAAGCATTAACACTCCGTCAACACATGTGATCCTCACATCAAAGCCTTTCCCTTCCGGTTATCCCGATTTCTGTCACTTCGGGGCCATAGCTTTCGGACAACAACGTGTGTATACAACTTGTAGATAAGACCAGAAACAATACTATCATAATGAATCAATAATAAGTTCAGATCTGAAATCATGGCACTCGGGCCCTAGTGACAAGCATTAAGCACAACAAGTCGCAACAAAGTCATAAAGTACTAATAAAAGATACTAGGCACCATGCCCTAACAATCTGATGCCATTACATGAATGATCTCATCCAATCCCTACCATCCCCATAGCCTACAGCGGGGGATTACTCACTCATAGATGGGGGAAACATGGATGGTCGATGAAGATGATGGTGGAGATCGATGGAGATGGCTCCAGGGGCACTTCCCCGTCCCGGCTGGGTGCCGGAACAGAGACTTTCTGTCCCCCAAATCTCTCCTTTGGTGGCGGCAGCGCAGCGGAACTTTTCGTGGAAAAACGTTGAACCCCCCGAAGTTTTTAGGTCGAAAGGCTCCTTATAGGCGAAGAGAGAGGCCGAGGGGGGTGCCTGGGGGGGCCACACCACCCCCTGGCGCGGCCTGGCCTGGCCCGCGCCACCAGGTGGTGTGGCCACCCCCTGGCTCTTCTCCGTCTCGTATTCTGGATCCTGGAGTCTTCTGGAAAAATAGGCACTTTGGCTTTTGTCCCGTCCAATTCCGAGAATATTCATTTTCTGACTTTCCTGAAACCAAAAATAGCAGAAAACATGCAGCTGGCACTGTGGCTCTTGTTAATAGGTTAGTCCAAGAAATCATATGAAAAGTACTCCAAAGTCTGGACAAAACACAAGAAAGTGGATAAAACCAAGCATGGAGAATAAAAAATTATAGATACATTTGCAATATATCAACATCCCCAAGCTTAACTCCTGCTCGTCCTCGAGTAGGTAAGTGATAAAAAGAATAATTTTTGAGGTGACATGCACCATCAAAGACTTGATCAAAGTAATTGTAAAACATTCAAAGCTAGGATCATAGTACTTCAATCATAACATGAAAGACAAAGTTCTAGCAATAAGACGAAGAAACTATGATGCAACATGAAAAGGCACAAACAAAAGATTCATGAATAACAATGCTTTGCAAGACGTTTGTTTGTTTCACATGAAGAAAACATAGCATAGTGGCATTCAGCTTGTCCCTCATAGAGTTGCAAATATAAATACATAGGACACCTTCAAACTTTACAAGAGTGACTAGATACAAATAGTTCAAAACAAGCAATATCAAGGTATGCATCAATCAACAAGTCTTGGGACAATGCACATAGAACTAAGAATGGCCACTATGCTCTCAAGAAAGTGCTCAAAGAATATGTGGAGACTCAACAAGTAGAAGAAAAGGTTTTGAATAATTTTGAAAGGCTTCCAAATGCTGAAAGTATGGTACTCATTAGCTTTGAGCTCTCATTGCCCCTATCATAAGCATCTTTAATGTGGTTAAGGTGAAAGTGAGGTCCAATCTGAGTTATATGCTTGATAAACTATAAACTGAAAATCCCAAGTCCCTTGAGTACGAGGGCCGCTCGTCATGCTACTCAACTTTAGTTACCGGTAAGTTCTTGTCATCGTAAGTATGTGCATATCATTGAGAACCGCTAACGCGGTACCCCTTGCCCGATGATATGGAAGAATCCCCATATCAAAATGACAAGGCAAGCAGACAATGAGTATCTCAGCAATCTTCTTATTTACCATGGGAAAATGGTGCCTTTTTCTCTCTTTCCTCTTTTCATAAAACTCTCTTTTTTTCCTTTTATCAGTAGCTATCTCTCTCTTTTTTTATAAGAAGAATTCTTCATAGATATCATTATGGTTACGCTGCAGGTTTCCACCATGTCATCATGGATTAGACCAGCGGCCCAGGCATTTCTCTAACACACATACATTACTCCATGAACTTACAAGCTCCCCTTTTATTTCACACCGACGACATCCGCAAACAAAAGAGCAAGGTATCAACTGGGTATATATTTACAAGTGTTGAAAGCATTCCCCGTGATAGCACGGTTCTACTAATCCCCAGCCTATAATTTGCAAGAATATAACTTTCATGGAGAGTTCACAATGGTTCAGGTTTATTAAGTGCAGGAAATAAAGTGTGCCATCAAGTTCGTGAGAGCTTTACTAACTAACTTTCCCATAAACATTTTATTCAGAAGAAAACCAGGCATATTGAATATGCACGGAAGTAGCAAATGATGCTAATAGGTAGGTATGGTGGACACTTTGGCAATATTTGGTTTAAGGGAGTTGGAAACATGAGTAAAACACTCAGTGCAAGTGAAGGCTAGCAATAGTAAGGGAGCGACAAACGAGAGAGCAATAATGACCATAATCATGCAGAGCGACAAAACATCATTGATCAAAGCATAAAGTGATACTACAAGTTGAAAACTAAAGGATCATAAAGGCTTATGGTGACTTGAGATAGTCATAACATGGTGTGAGCATGCGCCAAGTCAACCCAAATAAAGCATCAAAGGAGAATACCACTATATTATGCTTTAATATGCTAAAACAACGCATGATTCATCCAAGGCACATTAAGCAATCTCAATTGTTTATAACAAGTCATGCTACATCAAAGAATACTAAGCATAAAGCCAAAACAATATCAAGCATGGCATGATAGAGCATAGGCCACAGTCAAAAACAAGCTCTCTTTACCACTTAAGCATGAGCTTTCCTACTCTTTTCCAAACCAAAATAAAACCAAACCATTTGAACACCAATGTATGAAAGGGGAGGACCAACCAATTTATTCAGCAAACTAAGCAAACCACACAAACTAAAAACCAAAACGAAAACGAAAAAGAAGACGCTCCAAGAACAACACAACTGTGCATGAAACAATAAAAATGAAGTGTTTGAAAGAAACCTGAGATTTTTATTGATGAAGAAGGGGATGCCTTGGGCATCCCCAAGCTTTGACGCTAGTACTTCTTGGATATTTCTTGGTGTGACACACGTGGTATCCCCAAAATTGAGCTTTAGTCCATTCTTCATCTCATTACTCATTCCTTCCATACACCTGAAATTTTTCCTTCATACAAAACTTTACACAATCTTTATTAGCAACATTAGTGCACTTAAGATAAATAAGTCTTAAGGTTTAGTTCTAACACCAAATAAACTTCCATTAGAACACTAGCTACTGTAACACTTCCGTCAAAAAGCTCAATTCCCCAAAAGAACTCAAGAAGGAACTAACAAGAAGCAAATGCAGAAAATGGCAGAAATCTGTCAAAACAGACCAGCAGATAAAGACGAATTTTTTCGAAGACCTTCTGTTGCTCAAATCAAAAAGTGTTGAACTAACGAAAGTTAGATAACAACCTGGGGCAGACACACAAACAATTACAGCTCAATCCGACGTACAGAGCTCTCTCAGGAAGTTTTACGGTGAAGCACAGAAATCTGTTTCGGGATAGCAACTTTCCCAATCATTACTTCTCTCTCATTAGAGGTTACTCTTGGCACAAAAGGCGAATCAAAGGATAAGGAGCGGTTATTACAGAGGTATTAACTTCCAAGACTCATCTAAAACTCTTGGGTTATCTCTCAACAAGTACTTTTCTTTAACGCCTTTAAGTTAGGCATAAGAAGCAAAAACTAAAATGGATAGAATAAAAGTAAGCAGAGATAATCATGGTGAAAACATTGTTTTGTTCAATGAAATCCTTTTGTTAAAAAGGTTGATCAGGTCTTGTTACCAAAACAATTCCATATGAGACAAAACTTGGTATCCCACTAATGATTATGTTACCTCAACCTTGATAGCAATGGTCCCAATCATAATAGTTTCAAATTTTTCTCTTCGTATGGGACAATATATTTCTCCAACTTGAATGCCCTCAACATGTTCAATTGAATTCAAACCATAAGTCCTTTCAATCTTGTTGAGGAAATAGACAATGTGTTCATTGAAGGTCACCTTCCCTTGATTACAATTAATAACAGCTCCTGCAGTATTTAAGAAAAGGTCTCCCAAGAATAATAGACATATTATCATCTTCAGGCATAAAAGTTTGAGAGGATGCTCTCATAAGAAATATGAGTTGAAGTAAAAGAGAGCATCAAGGAGCAAATCCAAAACACATTTAAGTCCAACCCTCTTCCTATGCATAGGAATCGTGTAAGCAAATAACAAAGCGACAGGCATAGGAAGATAAAACAAGAGTAACGTCAAAACTTCCAGCACATAGAGAGGTGTTTCAATACCATGAAAACTTCTACAACCATATTTTCCTCTCTCAAAATAATTTTCAGTAGCCTCATGAATAAACTCAACAATATAACTATCACATAAAGCATGCTCTTCATGATCTACAAGCACTAGAGCTTTATTATAAACATTTTCAAGAGAAACCTCAGGAACATAACATTCATTCTCCTTTAGTAAGCAACGGGGACAATCAAATAATGTAAGGGATAAAGAGTTACTCTCATTAGAAGTTAGGCATGGGTAGCTAATCCATTCTTCCTCCTTTTGTTCATCACTACTCTCCTCTTTTTCATCTAATGAGATTTTAGGTTCATCAATTTCTTCTTCCATAGGATCCTGCAAGGCATTAGCCTCTTCCATTTGTGGAAAGCATCTATTAAAATATTCAAGAATATAGCCATTTTCATCCTTGTAATTATCAAAGCAAAATTTAAGTATACCATACACCTCATATTTGTAAGGTGAATCATCAATATTTTCAAGCAAACTAGCAAGTTCAAAAGCACCCTTCCAAGCAATAAATTCTTCAATTTATTCCGCGTCATAAAATTCATAAATTCCTTTAGCGTAGGAAGATATGGTATCATTATCACTATACTCACATTGAAAAGGGAGGTGTTTATACCTCTTTCTGCAACAAGACTCATCACAGCAATAAGTAACATTATAAGTAGAACACATGTTCCTAGCAATGGTATACAACCTATCAATTTGTTCCCATAAGTGTTTCCCTTTTTGTGACAAGCGGTGTTCCTTATAATAATATTTTTGATCTTCCGTGAACCCACCTTGCCAATAAGCTTCAGTTTCAAAGAAACCAACCATTGACATCAAGCATGATCAAGCAAGACAATAATAGACCAACGAAAATAACAACTAGAGTAGGAACTAAATTTTTTTGTATTTTTGATAAAGAAAAAAGCAAAGAAGGAGAAAGATAAACTTAGCTTGAATAATAGTGATTCCAAGTGAACTTGATAAATAAAGCTATGCTTCCCGGCAATGGCGCCAGAAAATAGTCTTGATGACCCACAAGTATAGGGGGTGTATCGCAGTATTTTCGAGGGAAGTGAAACCCAATTTATTGATTCGACACAAGGGGAGCCAAAGAATATTTATAAGCCTTAACAACTAAGTTGTCAATTCAGCGGCACCTGGAAACAATCTTGCTCACAGCAGTTTATCAGTAGCAACAGTTTTGTAGTAGGAATAGTAAAGTAACAGCAGTAGCAAAACAAAGACAGTAGTGACAAAAGCAGTAAACAGTGGGATTCGAGTGCGGTAGGCATAGGGATGGATGGGCGGGCGTTGCATGGACAAGACAATTCACATAGCAATCAGAACATAGGGCAATTGCAGATAAATAAGATAAAGCACCCAAGTACTAGACAATCCTAGGCATGTGTTCCATATATAGTCATACGTGCTCACAATGAAAACTTGCACAACATCTTTTGTCCTGCCAGCCCGTTTGCAGGGGGCCTCTAGGGAACTACTGGCAATTAAGGTGCTCCTTTTAATAGAGCACGGGAGCAAAGCATTAACACTCCATGAACACATGTGATCCTCACATCAAAGCCTTTCCCTTCCGGTTATCCCGATTTCTATCACTTCGGGGCCATAGGTTCCAGACAACAACGTGTGTATACAACTTGTAGATAAGACCAGAAACAATACTATCATAATGAATCAATAATAAGTTCAGATCTGAAATCATGGCACTCGGGCCCTAGTGACAAGCATTAAGCACAACAAGTCGCAACAAAGTCATAAAGTACTAATAAAAGATACTAGGCACCATGCCCTAACAATCTGATGCCATTACATGAACGATCTCATCCAATCCCTACCATCCCCATAGCCTACAGCGGGGGATTACTCACTCACGGAAGGGGAAACATGGATGGTCGATGAAGATGATGGTGGAGATCGATGGAGATGGCTCCGGGGGCACTTCCCCGTCCCAGCAGGGTGCCGGAACAGAGACTTTCTGTCCCCTGAATCTCCCCTTCAGTGGCGGCGGCACAGGGAACTTTTCGTGGAAAACGTCGAACCCCCCGAAGTTTTTAGGTCAGAAGGCTCCTTATAGGCGAAGAGAGAGGCCGAGGGGGTGCCTGGGGGGCCCACACCACCCCTGGCGTGGCCTAGCCTGGCCCGTGCCACCAGGTGGTGTGGCCACCCCCTGGCTCTTCTCCGTCTCGTATTCTGGCTCCTAGAGTCTTCTGGAAAAATAGGCACTTTGGCTTTTGTCCCGTCCAATTCCGAGAATATTCATTTTCTAACTTTCCTAGAACCAAAAACAGCAAAAAATAGGCAGCTGGCACTGTGGCTCTTGTTAATAGGTTAGTCCAAGAAATCATATGAAAAGTACTCCAAAGTGTGGACAAAACACAAGAAAGTGGATAAAACGAAGCATGGAGCATCAAAAATTATAGATACATTTGCAATGTATCATCTAGCATTTCTCCAATCACTATGTCACCTAAGGAAATAACTTTTACTTTCAAACAAGGAATTTAAGAGAGTTTCAAAGAAGCTTGGTCTAGAATTTCTGAGTTACATGAAAAAACTGAACCTAAAATGACTTAGGGCTTGTTTCTTAGCAGTTTATACTTTGGTCTTGCCCTTTGTTACAGATATGCTCTAGATGCTGTAGTAGGAGGAGATTTCCTCTGGTGCAATGAGGGAGAAGTTTTTAATGCCATAAAAAGGTTGGTTGGAACTTATGACTTGCCTAGCAAATCTGATTCTTCCATTACAAACATTATCGCTAGATTGAACACTCTTGAGACCAACACAGCTAGCTTAAAAGAATGCTATAACATGCTTAGGGAGCATAATTAATATGTTCCAATAAATTCTGAATCTTCAAAATGGATTCCTACAGTAAAAGTTGTTATAAATAATGATTTTTTATGCTCGTTGTGATATCATGTCTGAATTATGTCATATGCCTAAAGATATCTATGAATCTTTAAATCTTTGGAGACTTTCTAAGGGAGGAGAAGAAATATCTCTTACCAATAATGCCACAATATTGCCCATTGGAATAGCTGAAGTAGTGTTTACAAAGATCCTAGGGAAAGTGGTGTCTACTGACTATCTTGTTATTGAATGTGTAGGAAAAGGACAAATTACACTTGGAAGATCCCTGCTGAAACTCCTTGGAGCGATAATAGATGTGGGAAAAGGCAACATGCATTTTGCCTCTCCACCAAGCAATCATACGTTCCCTAAAGACAAGAATAAAGGTAAGAAAGGTAGGGAAAGAAATTTGATCTTAATGCTTCTTCATTCGAGAATACTTGAATCTTGCTTCATATGCCTAGCTCAAAGGCGTTAAAGAAAAGCACTATTGGGAGATAACCAAATTTTTATTCAGTATGTTTTTATTTTGTTGAGTTTTGAAAGTTATTGCTTCAGTAATAACCTCTCCTTATCCTTTTTGTGTGTTTTTGTGCCAAGAATAACCTCTAATGAGAGAGAAGTAAGACTTGGGAAAGTTGCTGCCCGAAACAGATTTTTGTGCTTCACTGTAAAAAATCGTGAAAATCCCAGTACGTCGGATTGAGCTATCATTTTTTGTTATTATGCCCCAAGTTATTATCTAACTTTCGTTAATTTATCACTTTTCGATTTGAGCAACAGAAGGTTCTCGAAAAAATCGGTTTTTACCTGCCGGTCTGTTTTGACAGATTTCTGCCATTATTTGCATTTGCCTCTTAATCTCTTTCTCTTCGAGTTCTCTTTGATCACTTGAGATTTTAGAAGGAATTGCTACAGTAGCTTGTGTTTTAATGGAAGTTTTACTTGTGTTGAAACTGAACCTAAAGACTTATTATCCTAAATACACTAATGTTGCTAATGAAGATTGTGTGAAGTTTTGTATGAAGGAAATTTTAAAGTGTCGGGAAGAACAATGTGATAAGATGAAGTATGGACAAAAGATCAAACTTGGGGATGCCACCGTGTCACCCTAAGAAATATTCAAGAAGTACAAGCGTCAAATCTCGGGGATGCTCAAGGCATCCCCTTTTTCATCAATAAAAATCTCAGGTTTTCTTCTAAACACTTCATTTTTATTGTTTCATGCACAATTGTGTTGGTCTTAGAGTGTCTTCGTTTTTGTTTTTATTTTTCTTTTGTTTGATTTGCTTGAATAAATTGGTTGGACCCCCGCATTCATATGTTGTTTCAAATAAGTTGATTGGTGATTGGAAAAGAGTAGGAAGTTTCATGCTTATAAGTGGTACATAAGGAGCTTGTTTAGACTATGACTTAGACTTTATCATGTCATGTTTAGTATTTCTTTGGCTTTATGCTTAGTGATTATTTCTGTAGCATGACTTGTTCCAAACAATTGAGATTTCTTAATGTGCCTTGAAAGAATCATGCTTTGTTTTAGCATTCAAAAGCATAATATTGTGGTATTCTCCTTTGATGCTTTATTTGGGTTGACTTGGCACATGCTTACACCATGTTAAGACTATAAACAAGTCACCTTAGCCTCTATGATCATTTAGTTTATTACTTGTAATATCACTTTATGCTTTAATTAATAATGTTTTGTCGCTTTGCATGATTATGGTCATTATTGCTCTCTTAGTTGGCCGCTCCCAGTCTTTTGCTAGCCTTCACATGTACCAAGTGTGAATTCCACTCATGTATCCAACCCCCAAGAAAACGAAGATATACCAAAGAATCCAATATAAATTCCTATACATGGTGTGTTACACCATTCCAAGTATATTCATGCTTTTATCTACCTTCTAAATTAAATTTGTTATGTGAAAATTAGTGATTAAAGCTCTCACAACCTTGATGGCACACTTTACTTTCTTGTACTTAATAACTTGAACCATTGTGTCCATCTATGTTGTGTATATGCTTGCGCTTTATAAGTTGTGAATTAGCAGAACCATGATGTCATGGGGAACGCTTTCAACATTGCACTTATTATTCAGTTGATATCATGATCTTTTGCTTATGGATCCCGGCGGTGTGAAATAAAAGTGGAGCTTGTAAGCTCATGGTATTTGTATGTGTGCTAGAGAAATGCCTGGGCGGCTAGCCTAAGCCATGCCTAATCATGGTGGAAACTTGTAGCATAACCATAGTGAGCATTCTATGAAGCATCCTCAATAAAAACCTATGCAAATAGCAAATAAAAATATCACTGATATGATCATTGTTTGTTGCCTTGTCATTTTGATATGGGATAGCTCATGTATCATGGGGCAAGGGGTACCCTGTTGGCGGTTCTCTATGATACACATGTACTTACAATGACAAGAACTTACTCGTGACAAAAGTTGAGTAGCATGAGGTTCAGTACTCATAAGCACGGGGCATGAGATTTTCAACTTATAACTTGTCAAGCATATCCTCGTATTTGTGTCACTTTAACGTTAATTACCTCAAGATGCTTATGATAAGGGCAATGAGAGCTGAAAGCTAATAAGTACCATAATTTTTGGAAGCTCTTTATGAAACTTGAATCTCTGCTTCCCTTTGTGAATGGCCTTTCTTTTTACCTTTTATGTTGAGTCTCCATCTTCTATCTTTATGCACCTATTGAGAGAGCATAGTGGTCATTCTTAGTTTAATGTGCATTGTCCCAAAACTTGTTGATTGATTCATAACTTTGATATTGCTTGCTCTTAAATTATTTGTATATAGTCACCCTTATGAACTTTAAAGGTGTCCTATGCATTTATGTTTTGCTATACTATGAGGGACAAGGTGAATACCACTTTTATTATGTTTCCTGTATGTGAAACAAACAAACGTCTTTCAATGCATTGTTATTCATGATATTTTGTTTGTACATTTTCATGTTAAAACATAGTTGCTATGTCTTATTGTTAGAACTCTATCTTTCATGCTTATGTTTAGAGTACTTTGATCTCAACTATCAATGCTTTACAAATATGATGGTGCATGTCACCTAAAAAATTATTCTTTTTTTATCACTTACCTACTCGAGGACGAGCAGGAGTTAAGCTTGAGGATGTTGATACGTCCTAAACGTATCTATAATTTTTGATGTTCCATGCTTGTTTAGTATCTACTTACTTATGTTTTGTTCACACTTTGAGGTATTTTTATACATTTTCTAGAACTAACCTATTAACAAGATGCCACAGAGCCAGTTGCCTGTTTTTTGCTATTTTGGTTTCGGAAAATCTAGTAAGGAAATATTCTCGGAATTGGACGGGACAAAAGCCCAAGTCAATATTTTACCCGACGCAACACGGATTCCGGAGGAGAGACGAAGTGGCGCACTAGGGCGGCCACACCTGGTGGCCGCGCAGCCTGGGGGCGCACCACCAGGGGGTGTGGGCCCCCTGGTGCTCCACCGACCTCGCCACTTCGCCTATAAAAGCCTCCTAGGACAAAACCATAAGGACCCGATCAAAAATACACGAAAGAGTCTGTAGCTGCCGCCATCTCCATCCCTAGATCGGGGGGATATGAAGCTCTTCCCGACACCCTGCCAGAGGGGAGAGATCACCCTGGAGGCCTTCTTCATCACCATGCAAGCCTCTGGTGTGATGCGTGAGTAGTTCACCCTTGGACTATGGGTCCATGTATTAGCTAAATGGTTGGTTCTCCTCCTTTGTGCTATCATGTTTAGATCTTGTGAGCTCTGTTCATGATCAAGATCATCTATTTGTAATCTTACATGTTGTGTTTGTAGGGATCCAATGGATATTGAGATACTATTTCAGATTGATTATTGATTCTATGATGTCTATGTTATTTGTGATCTTGCATGCTCTCCGTCGTTAGTAGCTATCTTGGCCAAGTAGATGCTAGCAACTCCAAGAGGGAGTATTTATGCTTGATAGTGGGTTCATGCCTCTAGTAATCTGGGGAAGTGATAGAAATCTCTAAGGTTGTAGATGTGCTGTTGCTACTAGGGAGAAAACCATGGGGCGATCGTATTGTTTACTTTACACACTTTGCTTAATGCAATTATATGTTTCTTGCAACTTAATACTGGAAGGGGTTCGGATGATAACCTGAAGATGGATTGTTAGTCATAGATGCAGTTGGATTACAGTCTATGTATAATGTTGTAACGCCCAATAAAATCTCATAGGAGTCAAGATGCCTAGTATATGCATTGTTATGTTTACTCAAACCTGTCAATTGCCCCGCTGTAATTTGTTCACCCAACATGTTACCTATCTTAAGGAGAAACACCTCTAGTGAACTATGGACCCCGGTCCATGATTTTATCATTCATATACCATTTACTGTTTACCGTTTACTTTCTATAAGCAATTACTATCTTCCACACTACGTTTAATCCTTTGTGTTCAGCAAAACCAGTGAGATTGACAACCTCACTGTAAGTTGCGGCAAAGTTCTGTGGTTGTGTTGTGCAGGATTCCAAGTTTCTAGCAACACCTTGCAGTTGTTTCCTTACTCCTACTGGTTCGATAACCTTGGTTTCATAACTGGGGGAAAACTTGTTTATGTGATCATCATACCTTCCTCTTGGGGTTCCCAACGAGTTTGAATATATTTTGAGCCATCAATCATCAGCCGCCTCCAGATCTCAAAACCCTTCTCCATCTCCATAGCCATATTCCACCACTTGTAATAGTAGATCTCTTCTCTAATTGGTGACATTATAAGACTATTGCTATCAATCTTATGATTTTCATTACAATGTTTATGATTGTTGATCTCATCCCTATGTGTGGGTAATTCTCCTTGGGATAAGGGCTTCGGCCTAGCTATGTAGAATTTGTGCATGTTATTTATCATAGATGGGATCGTGTATTAGTTTGTATGACATGATGATTATTGTATCCTCTCTTGCCTCAATCCAAGGACTTGTTAGGTACCCAAGACCCCGAGGGTTGAGCCAGGTATAGGGAGTATGAGTAATGACTGATCTGCATGGGAACCCCAGTGTCAGAAGGGGTAGTACGGCTGTATGTGAGGGATTTGCTTGGGATTAATGGTGGCATCACTACGCATATCATTAGTTCTCCTTCTTCTATGGATGATACTAGTAGGTTATTGCTACAAGTGGTTGCGGAGACAACAGCAATTATGGATGCACTGCCCACATATAATTTATGTTACTCTAACAAGTACATGTATACTTTATTTCTATCTTTTATTCCCATTAGATGTTTTTCACAGCTACAGGTGAAACTAAATGCCCTAGGCCCTCTCTCTCCATCATCGACAACAACAAAAAGACGCAAGCTATTGGTCCGGTAAAAACACAAAAGGAATTCTAAAACTCCCGAAGGTCGATTAAAGTAACTTCACTACACATTCGCTTCCCGAGGATTCGATAACCTAGGTCTACTAGGGAAAAAGAAGCTATACTACATCCATAATCTAGATCGAAGGTATCAACGAGGGTTGTAGGGAACAGAGGCGTGGGGAGGCACGGAACATCGGCTTCATGCTCATCCAAAACAGCGGCTCCGGCGAGATTGGAACGCTAATTGGGAGGAGTTGGGGTTTCCCAAAAAGCAAAAATTCGCATGGAGATGGGGAGGGAGTACTTATTGACAGTTTGGCGTGGCTGAGGTGCAGGGATTTGGCCCAAATTCGACGAGTAATTCCATGGGGTTTGGTATTGTATGTTCCTTACGGTCTCCACTGGGAGGAAGGATATGGCCGAGGCGGGGCCTAGTTGTTGGTGACAAGAGAGAACAAAAACAACAAGGGAGGAGGGTATTTGCCCGGGTGGGCTGGCAACTAGGTCAGTGGTGGGTTGCTGCTACTACGCACTATACATAGGAGTGGGCCGCCATGGGCTAGCCTGGTTAGGGATAGGGTAGTCTTTTCCTTTTCCTTTTTTTCTTTTTCTTTTGTAGATTTAGTTTTAGGTACCCAATTTAGGTCAAACTAATTTCTAAAAATTTGTAATTTCGTAAGAAGTCTTTTAGGACAATAATAAACCTATTTTCCATACATTTCAAATAATTCATAACTTTTGGATTTGAACTCCAAATGGACTCAGATAATTTTCTATGGTTTTGTAAAAGTGTCCTCTATCAGAGTATGCCATTTAGGATTACTCTTTCTCGAGGTTTACTTCTACAAAATCCATAGGTCATGTTTGTACTTAGAATGGGAAAATCTCATTTTAGGTTTTTTTGAATTTCTTTTTGGGCAATGCTATTTTTATCTTAGGATTTATATGCAATGGTGTTCAGGCATGCTCATGATTTTGAATTTTTGAAATTTTGCACACCAATTCTACAATCCATAATCAATCCATGCCCCTTTTGCCTATATGGCTACTTCAGTCATAACAAAAGAATATAAGATTTTGAATTCAAGGTTGAGAGGCTTTTCAATTCAAGAAGTTTATTTTCTTTGAGAATTTTCAACAAAGTCAAATAATCAACCAAACTTATTTTATTTATTTCACATTCCAAAATTAGGTTTGTTTTGGATGTGACAGACTGCCATCCTTAAATGGAATCTTGTCCGGAGATTCGGGGAGGCTAGAAAGAATGGATCGAAACACTAGGGTGCTACAACCCTTAAAATAAAACCGACTAGATTGCATCTCGAGGATTCATTTGGCTTCAAATTGTTTCTCCTTTAGACTTATTGACACAATGTCCCTTACACATTCCGAACTCCATGATTTGTAGATTCTAGGCAAACACTACTTGAACTAGCTAAACACTCATGGTGGTTAACTAGGGAATGTTTTCTTCATGATACCCATTTAATACAGCTGAGGGTTTATCCTTCCGTAGATTCCTATGTTTAGCAATGAATGCTTCTATAAAGGTGCAAAATCATAACATTCTAAGGTCTAAGCTTAATGCTGACTCTCTTCTAAGGTTGAAAAGACACTCAAGATTCGCAAAGCTAACAGTACAAGAGCCAATAATAAGAGTAGTAGGAATGGTGATCAATCTATCCTACCCTAATCATTACCCTGCATGAGGATAGGTGAATCACATTTTTCTATCACTCATGCATCCTCACTTTCCTTGTAGAAGTTTCCATGGGCACGAACCAAGGATTAGTGTAGATTCCCATGTATTCCAATCTACAAAGCTACTACAAAAAACTAAGCTACTGATGCTTTAAAACAATCAGGTCGCGTAATCTACTACATAACATCCTTTGCAATAGTTCTTACTTCCACATCCTTTTTGTTACATTAGATGAACTATTCACCTTCGTCTATGCTTTATGTTTTAAAACTTTCCACTTAATCCTTTCGCATGTCTTCAACACAACATTCTACCTCCAAGGGTTTAAGATAGGAAAGAATAGATTCTAGAGGAAAGAAGCTACATATACACATACAAACAAAGTTGTCACAAAAACAAGGAAGGAATGAGAACCAACAAATCACCACATCAGATGTTTCTAGCTAAAAAAAGAGGGTTGTGATTTAAAGTGGGTTGTCTTGAAAATATTTAGTCTTTGGGCATCTATTAAGCTGTCATAGAAGAGTTAGATGTCTATGGGAAATGGTATCCCTATTCTAACATAATCATGCAACACTCAAGCAACATGAAACACCGATAATGCAATTTAAATCATGATAGCATCAAATTCAAGACCCAAACAAATGTTTCACACAATAAGGTTCAATCATTCAAGCAAGCATGTAGTATTTCCTGTACGACATAAGTTGGTAAGGCAAATACACTAACACAATAATGACCATCTCCTAAATAGATATAACATGGTGGTCTAGATCTACTCAAACTTGGTGATATGTTCATTTGTGTTACCTCATTTATTCTTTTACTTGTATGCCAACTCTCATATAGGGATATTTGTTTTGTAGACTACTTATAGTGCTATTTTTAAATAATTGTAGTCTTAATGGTAGATTATCTCTTATAGGAGTAAAAAGAATGGTCATCTACAAGTTTTGAACAAGAAGAGATCTTGGAAAAAATAGATAAGGATTATAAGAAATCTAGTAAGTAGAAAATATGATTTTTCTCCTATTAGGGTCTTTATATTTCTAATCCATTCCTAAGGTCATGATCCTACAGTAAACACACAGCTCTGCTACCATCTTGTAGCACCCTTGCCTGATAAGGCTGAATTCCTATGTATATTGCTAATCCCTGGATCAGTTCACTAGCACACACAGTACAACCATGCATCATAAAATATAACAAATATGATTCATGATTTACATTATATTATAGCAGAAAGCGATACAAGGTAGATCTCCATCCTTCAAATGTGCCACAGGCAAACAATTGTTGAGTGAAGTCTCGTAACCTATGAATGATCACTTGGATACGGAATAACTTGCAACATAAAACACTAACACAATAATGACCATCTCCTAAATAGATATAACATGGTTGTCCAGATCTACTCAAACTTGGTGATATGTTCATTTGTGTTACCTCATTTATTCTTTTACTTGTATGCCAACTCTCATATAGGGATATTTGTTTTGTAGACTACTTATAGTGCTATTTTTAAATAATTGTAGTCTTAATGGTAGATTATCTCTTATAGGAGTAAAAAGAATGGTCATCTACAAGTTTTGAACAAGAAGAGAACTTGGAAAAAATAGATAAGGATTATAAGAAATCTAGTAAGTAGAAAATATGATTTTTCTCCTATTAGGGTCTTTATATTTCTAATCCATTCCTAAGGTCGTGATCTTACAGTAAACACACAGCTCTGCTACCATCTTGTAGCACCCTTGCCTGATAAGGCTGAATTCCTATGTATATTGCTAATCCCTGGATCAGTTCACTAGCACACACAGTACAACCATGCATCATAAAATATAACAAATATGATTCATGATTTACATTATATTATAGCAGAAAGCGATACAAGGTAGATCTCCATCCTTCAAATGTGCCACAGGCGAACAATTGTTGAGTGAAGTCTCGTGACCTATGAATGATCACTTGGAGACGGAATAACTTGCAACATAAAACTTTGCAGCCACGAATAGTCGGTACATTGAATGTATGGCAAGTAGGCTAAAGTGGATTACAATAGACCCATCAACTAGATGCTTATTTGGCTAGGTGAAGTTTAGGCTCATTTGCATAAAGCAATAGTTTTATCCTATCATTTGTACCAAAATAGTTATAATATGATAAATAGGATACTCTAGTTCACTCCCGGGTGCTCCTACCCAATTAAGTTCACCCAACAAGTTTTAAGTAATTAAGAAATTGGGATGAGAAATATGTCATAGCCTCAGAATCAGATCACTCAAATTGTCCATAATCAGGGACATGCTAAGTACTTAGATTAGACATCCTGCAGGGGTTTGTACACTTTACCCATGTGATATGGTCGACCCTTTTTACCATTGCGCTCATTTTTGCACCATGGTCAGTAGAAGTCCACAATGAGACCATTCGGGAAGAGCTTTCCAAATCCATCCACACATCGTACCAACCTATGATATCTACATATCTGGCTACGTAGTGTTCGAGTCGCCGCAACTTACTAAATCCAATGAACCACCTATAACTCATTGATACATGGTTGCACAGGTAAGCTATCAAACAAAGAAAGAAATCCTTTCTCAGTGCCCTGGGCGGCATTCCCCACCACAAATTTTCACTCTGATAACAATCAAACTAATCCGCCCAGGAGGTCTATTAAAATCATGTTGTTTTGTCATTATCAAAATATAGGCCTTTCAAAACATATATTTTTTCATGGTGTGATTCCCTTCCTCATCTAAGTAGCATATCTAAGCAATCTACCAATCTGATGGCTCATAAACAACGAATACTAGGGAATAACATGGGACATAGCATAGCTTATACACATCAATTCCTACATATGTAATTCTACGAAAACATCTACGATGCATAGGAAACCTATAGGACATTTATGACCAAGATAGCACCACTTGCCTTTTGGTAGTTGTAGTCATTCAGATAATCCTCACAATTTCAATGGTGGAACTCGTCGCACTGACAAAAGTTGCAATCACAATAGTTGCAATCACAGTAGTTGCACTCCTTGCAATCTATCATTCAAAAGCAAAGGCACAACAAGCACATCATTCAAACATTGCAAGTGTGCAACAATGCAACAATACAATAAATAATGATGAACAAAATGTATGCATGACGATTTAATAAGTCACAAGGTTGTATTTAATTCTCTAGACAATATTATATCAAATTAGATGATGCACATGGAAAGTATTTTAATGCATGAATCAATATATTATTAGAATTGTGGTGGTTTTAATAGGTTTTAGCTTACTTTATGTAAAATTCTGATGTTTATGTCGACTTAAATTGTGATATAAATACCACTGGATAGGTAATTCTATTTAGAGCCAGTAGCAATTGGAATCAGCTAAAAAGGATTTATAGAACTTTTTCTATGATTTAAATACCATAAACAAAGGGTTTAAGGATTTCTACAAAACTTTCTATTAAAACTATGTCAAATATGTTTGTTTGCAATTTCTATGGATAGGTATTGTCGAATCAAATAGTGGCAATTGGTTTCACTAATTTTTAAGTTGTATATATTTTTCTACGAATTAAATGCCCTAATGGAGATTTAAATATTCAAGAAAGTATACTTCACACAAAGTGCACATTTCATTGCCGATTCGTATTCTCCTATTTTTACTGAATCCAACTATATATTATTTGTAATATTTTGACTTATATTTATTTTTCTATGAATTTTACAAGATTGGCATATATTCTGTAATTTTATATATTAATATTTAACCAATTGATGACTGTGCTACTGACTGGCTCAGTTTGCTGACCTGGCGCTGATTTGACGCTGACGAGGCTTCTAACGATGCAAATGCTGGCGTGGCGAGAGGATCGTTGCTAGCCGTTGGATCTAGATCAGACAGGTGAAGATTAGCGGCTCGCTCCTCGGTTCAGCTCGGCTTAGGCTTGGACTCGGCGTCGACTTCAGCTAGTATCAGCTCGGTCGTATCTAGTCCACCCAGATTACAACGGACAATGCTCCTTGATGATAATGCGCCAGTGGCAACACGACAACGATAGCGATCGGCGGCGCCTTAGAAAGTCCATATCAGCGGCACTCTAGTCGTCCTCTGGGCTAGGAGAATCGAGGATAGTGTGGAGGTGGTCGGAGCGAGCTTGTGCGCGTGGTCTGATCCATCGTTCACCTCCTCGGTTTGCTGCAAAGCACGGACGGAGCACGACGGGCGACGATGATCCCCTGTGGACTCGGTTGGTGACTCTGGTGCTCCTGTGCGTTGGAAACAAGTTCAGGGCGATGTGGGGTAGAACTACAAAGGGGTTGTAGGGAAATAGAGACACGGGGACGCACATAACATCGGCTTCCTGCTCGTCCAAAACGGCAGCTCCGGCGAGATTGGAACTCCAATTGGGAGCGGTTGGGGCTTCCCAAAAAGCGATTTTCGCATGGGAGATGGGGAGGAAGTATTTATTGACGGTTTGATGTGGTCGAGGTGCAGGGATTTGGTCCAAATTTGACGAGTAATTCCACGAGGTTCGGTATGGTCTGTTCCTCGTGGTGTCCACCGGGAGGAAGGGGATGACCGAGGTTGCCCCCGTTGTCGGTGACAAGATAAAAAAACAACAATAAGGGAGGAGGGTATACGCCCGGGTGGGCTGGCAGCTAGGTCGGTGGTGGCTTGCTACTGCCGTGCGCTATAGATAGGAGTGGGCCACCACGGTCTAGCCCGGTTAGGGTTATGGTAGTTTTTTCCTTTTCTTTTTTTGTTTTTCTTTTGTAGATTTAGTTTTAGGTACCCAATTTAGGTCAAACTAATTTCTAAAAATTTGTAATTTCACAAGAACTCTTTTAGGACATTAATACACCTCTTTTCCATACATATCAAATATTTCAACTAATAAAAGTTGAGTTTGGTTTATAGGGCTTTTACTTTATTTCTCTTATTCTTTTTTTAATTTGTAATTCATAACTTTTGGATTTGAACTCCAAATGGACTTAGATAATTTTCTATGATTTTGTAAAAGTGTCCCTATCAGAGTATGTCATTTAGGATTACTCTTGCTCGAGGTTTACTTCTACAAAATATCATGTTTGTACTTAGAATGGGAAAATCCCATTTTTAGGTTTTTTTGAATTTCTTTTTGGGCAATGCTATTTTTTCTCTTAGGGTTGATATGCAATAGTGTTCACGCATGCTTCATGATTTTGAATTTTTAAAATCTTGCACACCAATTCTACAATCCAGAATCAATCCATGCCCCTTTTGCCTATAAGGCTACTTAGGTCATAACAAAAGAATATAAGATTTTGAATTCAAGGTTGAGAGGCTTTTCAATTTTGAAGTTTATTTTCTTTGAGAATTTTCAACAAAGTCAAATAATCAACCAAACTTATTTTATTTATTTCACATGCCAAAATTAGGAAAAATTTGAGATGTGACATTTTTTATTTTCTTGATCGCTTCAATATATACGAGATATCTACGTTTCTTCTCATGTGAGCTTCTTTGATTTTTTTTGATTGAAGGCAAACTTGACCAAACTGGTTTGAAGTTTACTTGGGATTTAAACATTACTTAGTTAGGGGGACTTTCAACATGCAAAATAAGGAATACATTGAGGAGGGAGGGGTATACGAACTTATTTATATGTAGAACGATGTTTCAAGTTTCCTAATAGGTATAGTGCAGTTTACAGATAAAGTATACTTGATTGAGTGATGATGGTAGCATTTCTAATGTACTAATGGTTTGGATTTAATTGCTTAAGTTGAGAATTCATTGGTTTCTAGCCGATGTAGATGAACTAGAATATTTTCACATTTTATCATGTTGAAAAGTTAAAAAAAATTGCTCTCACATTGCTTTGTCATGGATTTTTTGTTACGCAATTGTAATGATTCCTATTTAGGTGAGAGCTCTTTCCGAGAAGACCAAAAATATAATGTTGGTAATGTTGACAATAATTATATGCATAAATTTTCAATTGCTAAGGATAAATCTCATAAACCGGATTCAGGTTCATGTGTTGATTTTTTCACTCCATGACATATGCCTTCAGATGGTTCAAGCCTGGCTTTCTCTTTCATAGATTTTGCAAATGGTTGTGGAAGGTCTCATCTAAGATGGAAGCATTTATTGTCTACACCGAGATGCTGATGATTCAAATTGGTATGGTTAACGATTAACCAGGTTCACTATTTGAAAATATTCTACCAATTTTGGAGGACACATTGGCATTATACACGATATCTTCTTGGATACACTATACTTATATCAATTTTGGAGGACACATTGGTATGAAACACGGTAAGTCTTGTTGCCCTTTTTTGCTAACCCTAAATCCTAGAACCTACGATGTGTCAAAGAGTATTATTATTTCCAAATGATGCTTGTATTTAAATAGAATGATGCGCTCATGGTGCCGCCAGATATTTAAACATAAAAGGATGGATTCTGACTTGTTTACGTGTAATGTAATTGCTGAGATCTTTCGATATTTAAAATCTTATGTGGGAATACATACAGTAGAAGATTCATTTAAACAGACAAGTAGTTGATTCCCTATGCTTGTTGTATTTGAAGTTGTTACTAGGTAAGTAGTGAAGGAAACAATATAATCTTATCACATTTGATGGTGAATTTATCTATGGCCATTGATGGGTCCAATCAGCACAAACAATTCCGTTATAAAGTGCATGTTTGATATACCACATATACTATATGCTAATAAGTGAGTAACTTATTTTCTTGTAAACAACACGCTCTTCCCTAAACCCTGCCGACACATTTGTCCGTAGATATGTGGTATCCTTGTCTCAATACTACAGAAGAAGCATCATGCTAAAGATGAGGGCAAGTGGCGATGAGTATCCCACTGGGTGGGAGCTCATAGAACCCACCATCTAGAAGCTCCACTCTAGGATGAGGAAACGGTTTGGTTGGTCATCAAGGAACGCATTGGTAGTCTATTTACATAATATAATATGCTACTAAGATTTCAATGGTAAATATGCAGTGTCATCGATGTGTTGCAGTGCAACTGAGAATGATCTACGTGAAGGGAAGGGGAATTGAGAAGCATTACGGCCTATCTTCGAGATGAATCACCAGAGGACCCTATACTTATATGACCTGTACTACAACAGGAAGGAGATATAAAGGGATCTATGACCTATACTACAACATGAAGGAGATATAAATGGAGCTGTATTTATGCCTTGATCAGGGCCTTATTGACTCATCGCTAAGTGGATGAAAGTATTCACTTTTTCCCTGAGGGTATGACCATGTGTGCCCATTTAACTTGTAAGATTTTGCAAGTAGAACTACACAAAAGGATCTAGAAGGAAATGATTTATTAATCTGTTACCATCAATTGATTTGGAAATTGCCTCCTTACAAGTTACCAACCAATTTAGTAGTTGTATACATATTGTAGTAGCAAATATCAAGTCATTTTCCTTCATCAGTTTATTTGATGCATACATCATGTAGCAACATTTCCTTAATAAGAATACCTATGCGTGTTATCTTAATTACTAAGCAATTAAACATGCACAGAAAAAACACCATGGACTATTTCTCTGTGACTATTTATTAACCTTCTAATTTAGAGAATTTGATCCCTATGGTTCTATAAATCACCATCCAATTTAGATGAAGTCTATTGTTGATTTGTTGTACAAGCAGATTTGATGTCATTTTCTTCATCAGTTTACTTGATTGTTGAATACATGATGCCCCTTCCTCAAAGGGTAACCATGTTGGTTGTTGATTTTAATTCAAATTTAATTTTCTCTACCAACCAATGCCTCAAATTTGGATTGGATTGTTGTAGCTAGACTAAAAACACCTATGTTGCCCGCACTACATCCAAACATGAGACCAGAACTTTGCAAACATCGTGTATGCAGAGTTCCTAAGCAATTGAGGGAAGAAGTCCTAGAGTATGCTCACTATTGATGTAAGGGGCTGAGCCAATGGTACTGATGATAGTAAATTGAAGGTTGATAAGTACAAAATGGTGAGATGGATCAATGATATCACCGATGTAGATTTGTCTTTGTTAGTTCGATAAAATGCATGCTCTTGTAAGATACTACATTTGGTAACACATTGTACCTCAAAAGAGAGGTTGCTATAAACAAAGTGAATTATAATGCATGGGTACTTGAAAAGAGCAGTTGTTATAAGGAAAGTGAACTGTAATCATCTCACACACCGCCAATTTTAGGTTATGAATAAAATTACATGGCCTTTTGATAAGCATCTTCCTAACATATTTTTGGGTACCAAATGGAGGATCTGAGACAAGTTTTATTTGGACAAGCTCATGAAACCAGCTTTGGTTCAATCGCGAAAATTGTCTAAAGGACAGAGAGAGTTCTTCTAGGAGACAGTCCGAGGCAAGCAAATGAGCTGAATATGGTCCACTAACTAATCTACCGTTGGCACAAGCGAGTGACATGACCAAAGCAAAGCCGATGAATATGAGTGATATTACTAGAAGTCATTTATCTCTAGGAAATGTTACTTTCAAGTATTATCATAGGGAATCAAATCAGGTATCATGTGAGTGACATAGGTGTGACCTAGTGTGTTGAGGGCAAACCTCTACGGTGGCCCGATCTTTCAAGAATCCCACTCAAATCGAGGGTGGAGTGTGGGGGAAGGAGTGAAGGATGAACACGACGAACGCACGCACGAAGAACGCGATGAACACACACACGAAAAACCACGATAAACAACAATAGCTCAAGTCGGCGGTGACCGGTCCGGCGCAATCCCTAGGATCGGCATCGGGCGGAGGACTCTCTCTCGAACCGGCACAGCGAGATGGGAGACTCGGTGAGATCTTGATGTCTTGGCAAAGGGACACCGATGCCAAGGCCTTGTACAACGCGGAGGCACAATGCAAACTCCAACGAGGTTTGGGATATTTGATGCTCCTTTGTCAAAGGAGCATGAGGCAAGAATTAGATAGATCCACAAGGGTTTTCCACTAATTCCAAATATCATGCCTAGGGTTTACAATAGAGGTGGGGGGCTATATATAGGCCAGCCACAAGTTCAGGGGTAGTTTAGGTAACTAAAGTATCAAAAGGGGCGTTACAAGGCCAAAGGGCCGAGCTGGAGCGCGCAGGCCCTGGGGTGTCCGGTAGTATCAGTCGGTTGAGCGGTAGTACCGGTCAGATGCGGTAGTACCGCTTGAAGGGTGTGGTAGTACCAGAGCGGGCAGAGGCTTTGGCGTGAGTCTTTAGGTACGCGCGGTAGTACCGCCTGCGGAGTGCGGTAGTACCGGTGGGATCTGGGGCTTCAGGTCCATCTCTCTATCCGGGGCAGTAGTACCGCTGCCCATGAGCGGTAGCACCGCTTCCAGGAGCTGGTAGTACCAGGGTCTCCTGGCAGTTGTTGGCTGCCGTGTCGCTCCTCTGGCTCGTGTCTTTGTACCTGAAGATGCATAGTGTCAGGGCATGAAGTAGCAAGCCATCCAGGGGTGTATCGAAGTCACATGAGTACAAGAGCGAATTCACCTTAGCTTGGAGAAGCTTGGCTCGAGCATGAGTCATGGGTCCACTTGGGGGACTTGGTGGTGTAGATGTAGGAGTGTTCGTAGGACGGGCTGCATCAGCTCCCCCCCTTGGGAAAGAGTCGTCCTCGACTCTTCATGGTTATCATCTTGAGCATCTCCATGGTAGGGTGAAAGGTCCTTGACATTGAATGTATTGCTTACAAGGTACTTGGAGGTCGGAATGTCGATGATGTAGGCGTTGTTGTTGATTCTCTTTAGGACCTTGAAGGGACCATCTCCTCTTGGCTTGAGCTTGGAGTCGCGTTCCTTAGGGAAGCGGTCCTTTCTTAGGTGTATCCATACGAGGCCACCTTCTTCAAATATCATCTCCTTCTTGTCCTTATTTAACCTTGAATCTTGGTGAAGGACTTGTTGCTCGATTGTAGCTCTTGTTTCTTCGTAAAGCTTCTTCATAGCTTGAGCGCGCTTCTCGACGTCCATGTTGGTGCGCTCGTGGAGGGGTAGTGGTAGGATGTCGAGCGCGGTGAGGGGCTCGAAACCATAGATGATCATGAATGGACTCATCTTGGTTGTTGAGTGCTTGGCACGGTTGTAGGCGAACTCGGCGTGTGGAATGCATTCCTCCCAATCCTTCAAGTTCTTCTTGATTAACACACGAAGGAGAGTCCCGAGGCTTCGGTTGACAACTTCGGTTTGGCCATCGGTTTGGGGATGCGATGCGGATGAAAAGAGTAGCTTGACGCCGAGCTTGGCCATGAGGGTCTTCCATAAGTAGCTCATGAATTTGACGTCGCGGTCGGAGACGATTGTTCTTGGCACACCGTGAAGACGGACGATTTCCCTGAAAAACAGATTTGCAACATGTGAAGCATCGTCGGTCTTATGGCATGGTATGAAGTGTGCCATTTTGGAAAAACGATCCACAACAACAAATATAGAATCATGACCATGCTTAGATCTAGGCAATCCTAAAACGAAATCCATGCTAATGTTGGACCAAGGTGTATGAGGAATAGGCAATGGCATATAAAGACCATAAGGGTTAGCTTGCGACTTAGCTTGAACACATGTCGTGCATCGTTGAACGTAGTGCTCCACGTCACGCTTCATCTTGGGCCAAAAGTAGTGATTGGAGAGCATGTCCAATGTCTTGTCGCGGCCAAAGTGACCCATAAGGACTCCCCCATGAGATTCTTGGAGAAGCAAAAGTTTAAGCGACGACTTCGAAATGCAAAGCTTGTTTTGTTTAAATAGAAAGCCCTTATGCAAATAGAAATCATCAACTCCTTTGTCATTGGAGCACTTTGCGAAAATTGGTTCAAAGAACGGGTCGGAAGCATACAAAGATTTTATTTCCTCAAGACCCAACACGTTGATTTCAAGTCTCGTAAGAAGGCTTGTATGTTTGCGAGACAAAGCGTCTGCAACTATATTATCTTTGCCCTTCTTATACTTGACAATGTACGGAAAAGACTCCATAAATTCAACCCACTTAGCGTGTCTCTTACTCAAGTTGGCTTGGCCTTTGAGATACTTCAAGGACTCATGGTCGGAATATATGATAGATTCCTTAGGCCATAGATAGTGTTGCCAAACTTGAAGGACACGAACTAAGGCACAAATCTCTTTGTCGTAAATTGGATAGTTAAGGCGAGCACCATCAAATTTCTCGCTATGGTAGGATATAGGACGTCCATTTTGCATAAGGACTCCTCCAATGCCAATACCATTAGCATCACACTCTATCTCAAAAGTTTTAGCGAAATCCGGTAATGCAAGAAGAGGTTCTTCGGTGAGCCTCTTTTTAAGTTCACCAAAAGCTTTTTGTTGCGCTTTTCCCCACTCGAAGGTGACATTCTTTTTGGTCAATTCATTGAGGGGACAAGCAATGGTCGAAAAGTCTTTCACAAAGCGACGATAGAAACCGGCCAACCCATGAAAACTTCGGAGTTCACTCACATTTGTTGGGATGGGCCAATATCGTATGTCCTTAACCTTGGAAACATCAACTTCAATGCCTTTCGAAGAAACGAAAAATCCAAGAAAAATCAACTTGTCTTTAGCAAAAGTGCACTTGGGAAGATTAGCATAAAGCTTTTCAGGTCGAAGGATTTGCAAAACTTCCTTGACATGTGTTATATGATCCTCAAGTGATTTGCTATACACAAGAATATCATCGAAATAGACAACAACACTTTTTCCAATGAGAAAACGCAAGATATGATTCATAAGTCGCATGAAGGTGGATGGGGCATTAGATAAACCAAAGGGCATAACCAACCATTCATAGAAACCAAGTTTGGTCTTGAAGGCAGTTTTCCACTCATCACCTTCCGCCATGCGTATTTGATGGTAACCACTACGAAGATCAATTTTTGAAAAAATAGTGGCTCCACACAACTCATCAAGCATGTCATCGAGACGCGGTATGGGATGCTGATAACGCACGGTGATAGCATTAATTGGACGGCAGTCCATGCATAACCGTAATGTATCATCCGTCTTTGGAACAAGAATCACGGGTACGGCACTTGGACTAGTGTTAACTTGGATCAAACCTTTGGAGACGAGTTGGTTGATTTGACGTTCAATCTCCTTTGTCTCCTCTGGGTTCGTGCGGTAAGCGGCGCGGTTGGGAAGTGGTGCGCCGGGGATGAGGTTGATGCGATGTTCGATGCCACGAAGAGGAGCTAGTCCATGTGGGAGCTCTTCGGGAAACACGTCCTTGAATTCCTACAAAACATTCATCAAAGATGGAGGAACATTGGTTAATTCATTAGTTCCTTGCGCTAGTCCCTTGCAAAGGAGGAATAGTGCAAGATGGATGGGTTGTTCCGAACATCTCTCATCTCACGTTTGGTGGCAAGGAGAACACTCTTAGTTTTTTCCACTCAAGTTAGGCTTGTGGCTCTCACTCACTATGAGGTGGTTCTCTCTCTCTCACACCGCTCTTCTCACAAGTAGGCGTTGTGCTTTGCGCCCTCACTAAAGCCTTTGCATTATCCGCAATTATTTGGCTAGGAGTCATTGGTTGAAAAACACATGTTTTGTTGAGCCATTTGAAGGTGTATACATTGGTGCGACCATCATGTAGAGAAGCCTTGTCAAATTGCCACGGTCGACCAAGAAGCATGTGGCAAACTGTCATAGGAACCACATCGCACTCCACCGTGTCTTTGTAAGGACCAATGGCGAAGGAGACCGATACAGTATGCTTGATCTTCACGGATCCTTGGTCACTTAGCCATTGCACGTCGTAGGGGTTCTTGTGCGGATGGAGGTGAGGTTGAGCTTTTCACACAACTCGGTGCTAGCAAGGTTGTGGCAACTCCCTCCATCAATGATCACCTTGATAGATTTTCCATTGATGTTGGCTCGTGTTTAGAAGATATTGGAGCGTTGGTCTTCATGCTCTTGTGCTTGAGTGGTCAAGATCCTTGTGACGACAAGCAATGGACTTGTGTCATGTTCACACATTAGTAGTTCTTGGTCATCTTCCACTCGTTGCCTTGCCATTGCTTCCTTGACTCGGGCATCAAATTCATCTTCACTTAAGTACTCTTCGTCGCCATTGTCATGGATGAAGAATACCTTCTTGTTTCCACATTCGGCCGACTTGTGTCCTTTGCCTCCACACTTGTAGCATTCACTGTTCAAAGGTGTGTCACTCTTTGCTTGTTTGCCACTTGGGGGCAGTTTTCCTTGAGGAAGTGTGGGTTTGAAGGAAGGCTTGGAGGTACTTTAGGAGCTTCCATTGAAGGTTGTTGGCGTAGCGGTTGAAGATTGCTTGTAGGTGAAATACGTCTTGGGCTTGTTATACTTGATGTCCTCTTGCACTTGACGTTCTGCCTTTGTTGCTATGTGCACAAGCTCAACCATGGTGTTGTATGTTTGGAACTCGACGATGCGCTTGATTGGGTGGTTTAGCCCAATAAGGAAACGTGCCATATTTTGCTCCATGCGCTCGCCAATGTTGGCGCGAATCAAGTTGATTTCCATATCCTTGAAGTACTCTTCCACGGTCTTTGTCCCTTGACGAAGCGATTGGAGGTTGTTGAAGAGGTCACGCGTGTAGTGCGTGGGGACGAATCGGGATCTCATGTGAGCCTTCATGTCATGCCAAGTTGAGATTGGCGGCTCTTGTCTTGCATCACGAGCAACTTGAACTTGTTCCCACCAAAGGTTGGCGTAATCATCAAACTCAAGCGAAGCTATGGCGACCATCTTCTCGTTGCTATAATTGTGCATGCGGAAGATCTTGTCGACTTTGAGTGCCCATGAGAGGTATTCTTTGGGGTCATTGGATCCGGTAAACTTGGGCATAGTGAACTTGAGCTTGCCAAAAGTTTCTTCATCATTGCGGTCATTGCGACGAGTTTGTTGACCTTGTTGATGATCTTGTGGTCGATGCGGTGGAACTTGGTTCTTGCGACCTTGTTGAGGAGCTTGCTCTTGATATTGTTGTTGCGGATCTTGCTCTTGCGCTTGTTGTTGCGGAGCTTGCTCTTGCTCTTGGCGCGGTTGTTGGCAATGTTGAGGCGCTTGGGCCTCATGAGGGTGTTGAGGATGTGGAGCCTCATGACGCGGTTGATGACGAAGAGGAGGCTCGTTCCTCGGTTGATGATGGTGATTAGGCACATGGGCCTCACGGCGAAGATCATGGTCGTGGGCCTCTTGACATGGTGGGCGTCGCTCAACTTCTACCACTTGACGCTCCATATTTTGGTGTGGTGGAGGAGGCGCCTCGTGATGACCATGGTGTCGTTGTTGACGTTCATGATGATAATGACGAGGTGGGAGATCTTGGAGAGCTTCACGTCGATGACGAGCTTGATTCTCCAAATTGGAGTCATCACTTGTTGTGTCAAGTATGTGTCGGGGTTGATGTTGGTAGACTTGCGGTTCTTCTTGTGGTTTCTCATGTTGGATCAATAGTGCCCTTGCGTGATGACGGTGTGCTTCTTGCCTTGCTCACGGCCTTGAAGAGAAATCACCATCATAGCTTGACGTTGCGGCGTGCCGTGGGGAAGGTACATATTTCGAAGAGGTTCCATCTTCAACCACGGGGGCGTCATTGTGTCTTGTCGCACTTGGAGGTAGATCTTGTTGAGGAGGAGCATGACGTCGCGAAGATCTTGATGCGCGTGAACGTGGTCTTGCCATTCCGTCGATGAGGCGTCAAAGATTGTCATTTGTTTCGGCGACGGAGCGTTGGAGCGCTTCATTTTGGTGGCCAAAGTTATGATGCATTGCTTGCATTTGCCTTTCGAGGCCATCGAAGCCGTTGTCGATGTTCTTGAACTCGGCTTGCGTCTTGCCAAATTGTTCATCTTGTCGCGTCTTAAGGGCTTGGCAACGTTCACGGAACTCTTGTCGGACGATGAAGTGACTTGCGCGTGTCATGTACGGTCCTTGTTCGTCTTCATGGGGAGGTGGTTGGCTCGACTCACCGTGCCTATCCATCATGCAAAACACACAAGTATTGTATATGGAAGTGTAATATGGTAGTGTTAGCCTTGTTCCTCACCTTGGGGATTGCACCAAACTAGAAACCTCAAATGAGAGCTATAAGCATGCAAAGTGGAATTGCAAAGAAAACTCACACTAAAGAAAGAACTAACTCTCAAAAGTTGTTGGTGGAAGATTAGGATTGTGGAAAACCAAACAAAACGATCCAAATACAAGGTTATTGTCAAACATGGTAGAGAACCAAAAGATCAAAGTAAAAAGGAAACGATCTACAAAACACAAAGATACACACACGTGGAGACGGATGTGGTTAGCACGACTATAAAATGAGCACAAAAGGTCCTAACGAAGACTACGCTCGGTGTTGTGCCAACACAAGGAGAGACCACAACTCGTTCGCCAAAAGAGAAATAAGCAACGGATTTGTGCACTTGCCTCGGTCGCGCTCTTTTTCTCTCTTTGCTTACAAGCTTGAGACTCTCTTTGTATTGGGAGGATTTTTCTTTTGCTTTTTCTTTTTCTCTTTTTTTCTTTCTTGATTCTTTTTCTCCCTTTTTATACTACTATGTTAAGTCTTGTATTTGCTCTCACACTCTCACTTTCCAAGGACAAGTGCAAAATGCTTAGGCAAACACAAAATGGGCTGCTCTCATAGGATAGATACACATAAGGAAGAAGGGTTAACAAGGTGGAGCAAGTTATACCTTCGGTATTGATGACTTGCTACCGGTGTTGGGGATGATGTTCGGTGTCGCGGTGTCGATGAGCGCGGGATGTGAATCTTGTTGCGGAAGCTTGAAGTTAGTTGGGCGACACACACGCGAAACACGAACAAGCCAATACGAAAAATTGCAAACAGGAATGGGGGTGAAAAAAATGCATGTCTGACAGGGGCGGTAGTACTGCTCAAAAAGTCCGGTAGTACCGGTGACCGGTAGTACCGGTGACCGGTAGTACCGCTGTGATCAGCCGGTAGTACCGCTCGTCGGTAGTACCGCTCGTTTTAGCGATAGTACCGCTTCGCGGATTCCTGGGCGCGTGGATCTTGAACTTGAACACACAATTGGCCCCCAAAATCCTCAAATTGGCGGAAAACTGAACAAAATTGGGGCTAGGGACACACAAGGAAAGTAGATCGATACCCCAAGCAACAGATCTATGGACCAAAACCACGAAAAATGCACCAAATCCAAAGATCGATCCGAAGGCAAATTTGGGGCTCTTTTTTGGGGATTTTCGAAATTTTTGGTGGATAGAAGAAAAATTTGTGGGGGAATTCGTGAGCAACGAAGCTCCTGATACCAATATGTTGAGGGCAAACCTCTAGGGTGGCCCGATCTTTCACGAATCCCACTCAAATCGAGGGTGGAGTGCGGGGGAAGGAGTGAAGGATGAACACGACGAACGCACGCACGAAGAACGCAATGAACACACACACGCGCAAAACCACGATAAACACCAATAGCTCACGCCGGAGGTGACCGGTCCGGCGCAATCCCTAGGATCAGCGTCGGGCGGAGGACTCTCTCTCAAACCGGCACGGCGAGATGGGAGACTCGGTGAGATCTTGACGTCTTGGCAAAGGGACACCGATGCCAAGGCCTTGTACAACGTGGAGGCACGATGCAAACTCCAACGAGGTTTGGGATATTTGGTGCTCCTTTGTCAAAGGAGCATGAGGCAAGAATTAGATAGATCCACAAGGGGTTTCCACTAATTCCAAATATCATGCCTAGGGTTTACAATAGAGGTGGGGGGCTATATATAGGCCAGCCACAAGTTCAGGGGTAGTTTAGGCAACTAAAGTATCAAAAGGGGGCGTTACAAGGCCAAAGGGCCGAGCTGGAGCGCGTAGGCCCTGGGGTGTCCGGTAGTACCGGTCGGTTGAGCGGTAGTACCGGTCAGATGCGGTAGTACCGCTTGAAGGGTGTGGTAGTACCGGAGCGGGCAGAAGCTTTGGCGTGAGTCTTCAGGTGCGCGCGGTAGTACCCCCTGCTGAGTGCGGTAGTACCGGTAGGATCTGGGACTTCGGGTCCATCTCTCTGTCCAAGGCGGTAGTACCGCTGCCCATGAGCGGTAGTACCGCGTGCGCGGTAGTACCGCTTCCAGGAGCCGTTAGTACCGGGGTCTCCTGGCAGTTGTTGGTCGCCGTGTCGCTCCTCTGGCTCGTGTCTTCGTACCTGAAGATGCATAGTGTCGGGGCATGAAGTAGCAAGCCATCCAGGGGTGTATCGAAGTCACATGAGTACAAGAGCGAATTCACCTTAGCTTGGAGAAGCTTGGCTCGAACACGAGTCATGGGTGGTGTAGATGTAGGAGCGTTCGTAGGACGGGCTGCATCATAGTGGGTACCTGCTGATAACCTATCCGGTTCAACCTATCTGGGACCGACATGGCGATTTGCTAAGGTCCACGAAGCTCAGGAGGATTCGGTTGCTACGAGGCCCATAAAGATAGTGACTCTCGGCGTACACAATGAAGAGAAAGCTCCTGATTTGGAAAACTTAGAGATAGAAATTGAAACTTGTAACCGACTCGCTATGGTACCTAAGATCTAGCCTCTCCATATATAAAGGCTAGGAGGGGCCGCCGAGGAGGACACACAATACTCGCAACTTACGCCAGATCCAATCCGCATATCCATAGCCTACTCGACGACTTGTACCCCTCTTCATCATCAATCAAGAACACACAAACATAAAGTACAATATTACCCTCCAGGGACCTAAACCTAGATAAATCATGTTTCCCTCTTGTTTATTAGCCGACGAAATCACCAACGCATACCTCTCTTTCCCGAAATCCAATTCCATCAAGTATGGACATTGCCATGGCAACCCCACATTAGTGAGCGATAACTAAATCTTGTTTTCTAAATAAAATTTCTGGTAATTGGGTTGATAAACACCCTAGCTTATTCATAGATTAACTCATAAACGGTGTATCAATTGTTGCTGATTAATAAAGCCCGCAACAACGTCCTGGTTATTCCCTCAAACGAAATAAGAGGGATAAGAATACTATTGTATGGTGTTGGGTATTCAAAACAATATGTTATCGTGTTTGTGGTTCCTAATATAATGAAATTATTTTTCTCTATGTATTATTTTTCTGTGGCAACACACAATTCCTTTAAAAAGTTTCGGCTGTTGGCGGACGAAAACTCCATTCCCTACTGCCAAATGACCCATATGTCATTCACCGTCATCAATCCGCGTGTGGATAACTTCGTACCAAAGTCAAGCTCTTATCTCCTTTTGTCGCTCCTGTCGCTTGCGGTCCTTTCACACATCATACTTCCACGAAACACCCTAAAATTATTTTAATTAACTATTTTATACCTTTTTCTGCATTTTCTTTAAAAAACGAGAAATGCCTTATCCCTATCAGCAGAAAAGTACAGGGTATCTTCTGCAATTGTTTTCCGAATATATCGGACTTCGCAAACGAAAAGGAGAGAGAGGAGAGGCGACACGCCACCGGGAGAGAGAAGAGGGAGAGAGCCATGGGAGGGGGCGTCATGCGCACCGCCGCGAAGGTCGGCATCGCCGGGGGCGCTGCAGCGGCGGCCGCCGGAGGCCGCTTCCGCAACGTTGCTCCGGCTTTCGCGACGGCCCCCGCCGCCGAGGCTGCCGCGGCGGCCTCGCTGGTGTCCGCGGCCGGGGAGATCCCCGCGGTCGCGCCTGCCGGGTCGCAGTGGGCGTCCTGGGAGGTGGATGACTGGGAGTTCGCAGACTGGAGGGACGCGGCCGTGTCCGATGTGGAGGAGGCGGTGGTCGGGAGGCCGAGACTGGTGTTCGCGCCACCGTCGCTGGAGGAGGCCGAGGAGGCCACCACTGAGCTTAGGGACGCTATAGACAGGTGAGAAATCTAAACGTGGATACGTTTCTTGTGCGGATTTATCGAATTGAAGGCCGAATTGGTCGGATATATCCTGGATTTTCTTGGGGGCTATCATGTATGGTGTTTTTTTGATTGCTCTGGGCGGTGGTTTGGAGAATCCTCTATTGTTTACATGCTCGTCCTGATTTGGTGGTATCTATTGGTTTCTGATGGATTAGGAATTGGATTCATGCTGCTTAAATATGGTACTAGTATTTTTTTATTGTAACTGGAAGTCAGACTTCACTGTATCTACTTCAGGATATAGAGAAGAATCCCATGTATGTTTAGAGTTTCAGATTGTGAAAGTTGTTTTCATATTGTGTCTGGTGGTTTAATTTGGTTTAGTTGAGGGGATTGTTCACCTGTGAAAGCATCAAATCGAAAATAAAAATCAGTGTCAAAAATAGAATAAATATGCTACGAATCCAGTTTGTCCCTTTATATTCTCCAGTTGGCCAGTTCATTTTTGTAATTCAACAACTTGACCCTTGAATACGCTCAGCTTCTCGCTTCTATATCTCAGAAGAAAACCTTCTTTGCATCCCATAAAAATGTTGTGTTCTTCTATAGGGAGTGACTCAGTCCACTTAGAAATGGTTTTTTCTGAGTCATGCCATCCAATTAAGATCTAATCCCTTTATACTTGCACGAACTAATGATTGGATTGCATGGTTCTTATCATCAACATTGAAATTTTTACTTCTCAGTTGCCTAAGAAATAGCGAACCATTTTTATATTCACGTATATATGCTACCTTGATTGTTCTAGAATCTGGTGCATATGCACACAGTTCCATTTTCTTCATATGCATCTTATTCTATCATTCCAGAATGGTTGTTTCAATAGGTCTTACAGAATGTTCATTTGTAGGGTTTATTTCCCAGAGACTCCAGCACAAGTTGTTAAGGAACATGATCAAGAGCTTAACAAGCTGGGAGCCGATGCATTAATTCCTGCTATGCCGGGACATGTAGTGCAAGCTTTTACATTGCTAAAATCAAGCTCAGAGGCCCAGGTATGCAACTGTAGTACTTCACTGCTGCTGTGGTTAATCTTCAGTCCATTTGTTGTTATATCATCTATACATATGGCACTGTCAGTTGCTGGCTTCATATACTCATACAATTTTATTGAACTAAATCTTGCGATGCTACATATTATTAATCAACTGGCATAAATTACCTAATAATTACAAGGTGCTGTACCTCTGAAAACTATGCAACTTAAAAATAATGAAAATACAACAGTCTACATAGAACTCATTAACGCTACAACGCACTTATAAACAAGCTAAAAGTATAAAATCTACCAAAATAATCAAGGTGGTGTCATAAAAGTAATATAGCAAGCTACAAATGGATTGATGACTGTATCACACAAGTGAACACAACCAATCTTGAGCTGTAACAGGTGCATTCAATGACACTTAGTATCTCTTAGTGTTGATGAATTTTATATGGAATGTCTTCTTGTTTTCTAGTTGCATAGTTTCTAGAAGCAGCGCACCTTGTCATTACTCCCTCTGTTCCATAATATAAGCCTTTTTGGCAAACTAAAACAGCTTGCTAAAAAGGCTTATATTGTGGAATGGAGGAAGTAGGTAATTTATGCCAGGCGAATAATAGCAAGATTTGGTACAGCTGAGTCATATTATTATCAACTGGCACAAATTACTTAATAATTATACAAGGTGCTGTACTTCTGGAAACTATACAACTTAAAAATAATGAAAATACTACATTTGAAGTAGAACTCATTAACCCTACAACACACTTATAAACAAAGCTAAAAGGCTAAAATCTACCAAAATAATCAAGGTGGCGTCATAAAAGTAATATGACAAGCTACAAATGGATTGACGGCTGTATCACACAAGTGAACACAACCAATCTTCAGCTGTAATAGGTGCATTCAATGAAACTTAGTATCTCTTTAGTATTGATGAATTTTGTACGGAATGTCTTCTTATTTTCTAGTTGCATAGTTTCTAGAAGCAGCACACCTTGTCATTAGATAATTTATGCCAGGCGAATAATAGCAAGATTTGGTACAGCTGAGTCATTCTGATGTCCATGTTTCCACTTATGGTTTTTTGTCTTTGATCTCCAGAGCGTTGTTGCCTCGCTTGCATCAGATAAAAATGTATGGGAGGCGGTGTTGAAAAACGAGAAGGTTATGGAATTTTACAGGAGTCACCAGCAAAGTATGTTTCACCTTGTCCAATACTCAAAGTTACAATGTCGTTTTACTGTTTCGAGTGAAATGTATGATAACTATTTCCTGTTTTGGGGGTACTGTATGACCATTATTTACTATTTTCTCTTTTCGTACAGCTCTGGTTAATACTTTTCCCGAGGATACCGGCTCAGTAGAGTCGCCAGAGAAATTTGAAGACACATCCACAGACTACACATCCCCTGGGGAACTACCTACTGGCTCACCTTTACTGGACTTTGTGGACAACGCGAAGAAGACAGTGATGGAGATGGTCGACAACATAACCAACTTTTTCCAAGACTTGTTCCACAACCAAGCAGAAAGTGAAGCCGGACCGGGCTCATCCACCAAGAAGGGTAGCTCCCCTTCTTTTGCTGAAATGGCGGCTGGTGGATCATTCATGGCCCTTGCGATGGCGGTCATCCTGGTTGTTCTGTTCAAGAGGGCATGAGATCTGCGATATTGAACCATCTTGGCGCCGATTGTGGCTTAAATCTGTCGAAAATAACTTGTCTGTCGTGTTGTTAAGAACTACGGTTATAATGTACAGTGTGTGTCCCCTCCTGCCGTACTATGTCAGTCGAAGCGTTCGAGTCTTGGGACTAGTATAATACTTAAAAAGACATGTTACAGTATGTATCCTGTGTTCCTGGCTTCCTCACAAGCTCACCTTCGCTGGGAATCATCTCTGACTTCTTAAGGGCTTACTAATGGGTGAGTATCGGATGACAAGTACGCTAGGAGGGGTCCTCGAGGCGTGCGGAAGAGAGGGGTGTGAGACGTACGGTATTCCGAGACGGTGAGCACACAAGTTTACCCAGGTTTGAATCCGCCGACTTTGGACGGATCCTACTCCTACTAGCAATCCAGTAATACGGCAGAGCCAGAATATGGGTTACAAGGGTTCGCCTGTGCGAGTTGAGATTGTAGACTATGAGGTTGGTGTCCTAAAACTCCCTAGGACGGCTTATATAGATATTCGGCTTAGGGTTTACAGGAGAGATCTATCCGGCTACGACTAAGCGTCGGTTATAGAGTACATCTTGAACTACAAGTAACACTATGGGCCTAAGTCGGTTAGTCTTCTGGGCCTTCCCTTAGCCGGACTAGACTCCGTCTTTTCTCCCTGACTGGGCCGCCCGTGAAACAAAGCTCTAACCCGAAGTGGGCCCCCCAGGTCAGTGAGAAACTGTGAGGATACCCGGAAAGTATATCCCCAACAGCAGCCCCCGAAAGTCTCTAAGATCCAAAGTCGGATTTATCATCGTCTAGCTTGATCTTCTGCTTGCAGAATCTTGAAGGGTTCCTGAAACTTCACAACAAAAAATACGATCCGGGTCTTAAAAATAAGTCGGACCTATCAACATGTTACTCGGATTTTCCAGCTTGATTTCAAACTAAGCCAGAACTTGGTATCTGGCATCACCTGACACTAGTCATGGTCAAGTCACGTAATTTGACAAACATCCTGTCAGCACGACCGTTGGTGGGTCCGCCGTTCGCGGAACCGAGGTGCCGTTTCAATACGTACGCGGAGACCGATGCGACGTAATCATCGTGTGGGTCCTTCCCAGTTCCTTCCACAACGCGTGGCGGTTACACAGTACCATTTGCACAAATCTTGGCGCGGTTAGGTGGATATAAGGGGCGAGGATTCTCCTTCTCCTCTCTTCACCTGTTCCCTTGCCGTTTCTTCACCTCCAAATCTCCCCCGCGCATAGAGCTCCCCTGCTTCCCAAACTCCCAGCGCCGCCCATCTAAGGTCACCGGCACTCCAGAAGAATGGCTTCGTGTTCAACTTCCAGCTTGGCTGCGGCAGCGGTGACGGAGGCGGCGGCGGCGACGGAGAAGGAAAGCTACCGCGAGGTTTGGATCCCCTGCGTGCTTGACGACGAGAAGCTCCGCGGCGTGGAGACAGAAAGGCTCTTCCGCGCCGACGACTGGCGGAGTGGTGTTGGGGATACCATCCCCAACCCGCGCGCCGGCGAGCGGGTACACTTCGGCACCCACCTCGACAGAGGTTTGTCATTCCCTCCCTCGGAATTCTTTTCCGAGGTGATAGATCACTATGGTGTCCAACTCCACCATCTTCTCCCCAACTCCCTTTTAGAGATGAGCGCCTATGCGGCCTTGTGCGAGGGATTTCTCGGCATTAGGCCGAGTCTTACCTTATTCTGGTACTACTTTCATGTCCGAAGAAATTCTATCACTACCGATAATCCGTATATTACCGGTACAATTAGCTTTTCAGTTAGGCGTGAGCGCGCATACCCTAAGATTCAAGCCAGTGACTCAGTCAAACAATGGCCAGCCACTTTCTTTTATCACAAGGATGTCCCGGCTCCCGGCAAAGCCACTACTTTGCCGGCTTTCATCGACGGAGCCGCCACACCTCAATTATTTTGGGACGAGGCTGCTCCGGCTCTCAGCGACGATCTGCTTCTCGCCAAGAGGCGGGTCGAATATTTAATAAAGCACAAAGGACTGAAGGGATCCGACTTGGTCCAATGTTGGGTGTCACGCCGGATCCAACCCCTTCAGTACCACGGAGACCGACTGATGCATTCCATCACATCGTCCAAAAAGATTCCCCGCATCAGCCCCCGAGCCTATACCTCGCAAGGTTATATAAGCCAGATTAAATGGCTGATAAGGGAGCGGACCGAGAGGAGGATCCCGGAGGTTTCTCTGGACATGCACACAGCGGAAAACCCTGTTGTGTCGGTAAGCCTTAAAAAATAAACCTTTTTATGTGCTTCATTCTTTAAGTTATATTGCAATACTGATATGTTTTCTTCTTTTCAGCTTGATGACCTCCCCGAGTCGGAATTTTTGCTCCGCTCGAGGGATATCCTCCAGAGTTTTCTCAGGAGGCGGAATTGGTCCCATTGCCGGACATTGTGCCTAAGAAGCGCAAAGCTCCGACAGTGGCTGTTGGCACAAAGGAGGTGCCTGTCGTGAAGAGGTAACTTTCAACACAACTTCCGCCTTTGTACCTTACTCGAATTTTCTTCCGAGATGTAATGTTTTCGACTCTATTACATTCTCAGAGCTAAGCAACTCATCAAGGGCAAGGGGAAGGGAACTTCTTCGAAGCCCCTGCGACAGACGAAGCTTACCATATCTTCTCCTGCCGTGGCTCCTCCAACTCATGCCCCTCAACCTTTCGCAACGCCGGTGATCACTCCTTTGCCAGCTGTCGCAGAAGATCCGGCTCCTTCAACGGAGCCCGCGATCCTTGAATCACAACTGACGTCACCATGAGTGAGTCAGGTTTAGATAAGGGTGAACCCACTTCGGGTAATGATCCCTCGGCAGAGACCTTCGCCGAAAACCTCATCAACAATCCAAGGCTTGCCAAACTTGGCTTGTCCCGGATATCTACGGAGGAGATCTAGCGGCTGGCCCGACAATGCCTGGAGAAGATAAATCTTTCTGCCGAGGAAGAAGCATAAGAGGCGGAAGACATCAAATACTCTGACCTTCTTGAACAAGTTCGCCTTTGCGACGAGGGACTTAGAGCTGCTGTGCTTCCACCACCTCCGATTATTCCACTCACCCTTGCCGAGAAAGTTTCCACCGAGGTGAACATATGTCTGAGCAAGCTCACACATGAACATCATGTAAGTCGGAATTCTAACTAACGTTTTTTCTTTATTGTACTTTATATCATATCCTCTAGCCCCCAAGTATGAAGTAGGATATACAATCCGAGTTTATGCTTCCTTAGGATGCCAAAGAATGAACTAGTGTAGTCCCCAAGGCTCGTGCTGATATTAGTAACAATATTAGCCCGAGTCTTCAGTAGACTTCTGATTCTGGGTATTCTGACTTACAGAAAGTTAATTCATATAACCAGGATTTGTTGAAGAATATCTGCAACAAGCGGAGAGAGATCAGATCTCTCCGACTTGAAAATGCTGAGCTGAAGGTCTCCAAGGATGAGGCCAAAGGTAAACATTCCGAGACTCAAGCCTTGTATTTCGTGTTTTCATAGTCGAATTTTTACTGAACTATTGTTCTTTTTGACTTATAGCGCTGGTGAAACAGTCCTACGCTATGATTGAAGAGGCCGGGAACCTCAAAACCTTGGTGGTGGAGAACAAAGAACTTCGCCAAGAGCTGGATAAGCTCAAGGCGGATCATGAGAAGAGCATTGCTCAAGTTCTCGAATCCTCCTCCATGGCTACTGACGAGCGTGATCATAAGATTGCTGCTTAAGATCAGAAAATCTCGGACCTCAATAACGAGCTTTGCAGAGAGAAGGACGTTTCCGAGGCGCTCCGGGCTGAACTCCGGAGTCTTCGGGAAGAGAAGACCAAAGTTGACGACGTCATCTTCGGTATGTTCCATCTGTCTCACTTGTCTATTTTCTTTAACTTCTTTTAATGTCGGATTTCTTTAACTGTTTTGTGTACAGGTCCTCTGAACTTGACGGATTCCACCTCCGCCGAGCCTCGCACCCACCGGCTTACCCTAGTCGGTGACCTGCTTCATGACTTCCGCCAATCCCTTGAGGATATTGGCGAAGCTCTCAAGATTCCGGATATGCATAGCATGTCGGATTTTTAGGTGCGGGACAAGGCGAAGGAGATGCCGCAACTTGTCCAGGATTGGAACATGTCCTACGCGCGATCCGCATTGCAGAATGCTCTCACCATGGTCATGAGCCACCATGGAAGCATGGAGATATGGAAAGTGACCAGAGGGTATTCTACAGTGGATGAAGACGGACAGGAGCAAGACATCAAGGCAGTCATGGAGTCCTGCGCCGGATATGGGTGCCATGTAGCTGATCTAACCTGCTACGACACTCCCTTCTTCACCCGTGTGGACACGCCGCCTCCGCCTCCCGAAGAATCAGCAGAAGTTTCCGACGATGACCACACCGTTTCGGATGTGGACATCTCGGAACGATATCAAGGCGATGTATCCAGCGAGCCGGCAGCTCCTTCCTCCCCTCCTGCATCATAGATTGCCAGAAAAAATTGTATTATTCTGAGAAACATGACGAGTCTATAAATATGCAGTACTATAGTTTTGCTAGTGCTAAGCTTTTGATCTATTCATCACTTTTGGCTTTAAATTTTTGTGTGCCTGAAACGTTTGCACAAGCACTTAAACTTTTTCGTCTATACTTATCGTTTATCTGGCTTTCCGCCTCGTCCCTTTCGTGAGCCGGCTAAACCTTTTGCACAGAAACTTTGCCGAGCAATGGAGCTCAATTGCTAAACCATTTTAAACTCAAAAATAAAGTCGGCTTCCAGTACCAACAATTCACTACTCGGAAAATACCCGCGTCCGGCAATCATACAAACAACCAAAGTATAGACTAGAAACTTTTTAGAGTTATACCCGAAGGTAGCATTTTTAGAATCGAAAATCTAAACCAGAACAAACATGAGCATAAAGTACTTTCAAGTATTCTGGGATTTTCGACCATGACATGATCATTAGGAAATAAGATGGTAAAAACTTCTCAGAAAAACTTGAGGCAACCAAGACTTTTATTTCTCACAGAACATGTACATATGTATGATTACAAAGAAGGATAAACTAAGAATAAAAGGGACGTAGCTGAGCAATATTTCATGGTCTGTCTAACTCATCTGGATTTGTACTGCCTCCAGCTCTCTTTCTCTTCTTAGTAGCAGGTCTTTCTTTGACTGGCCTCATGTCAGTTAAGTAGTACGAACCATTGTGCAATACTCGACTAACCAAGAAGGGCCCTTCCCATACTAGGGAAAGTTTGTGCTTTCTTTGTTGCACAAGCCGGAGAACCAAATCACCTTTACTAAAAGATCTGTTTCTGACTCTCTGGCTATGATACTTGCGTAACTTCTGCTGATAGGCTGTTGATCTCATTTCAGCAACGACGCGAACTTCTTCGACTAAGTCGAGATCATTTTGTCGAGAAATCTCGGCATCCTCTTCGATATACGCGGCCACTCTAGGAGAAGTATGAATTAAATCACTAGGAAGAACTGCTTCTACGCCATAGACCAAGAAGAAATGTGTGTATCCGGTTGACCTGTTCAGAGTCGTTCGTAAACTCCATATTATAGAGGGAAATTCCTCTGTCCAAGCCCCCGCAGCACGTCGTAGGGGTGCTTTCAGTCTCAGTTTCAGGCCTTGAAGGATTAAACCATTTGCTCTTTCAACTTGTCTGTTAGCCTGTGGATGTGCGACTGATGCAATGTCAAGCCGGATATTTTGTTTGTTGCATAATTCGGCCAATTCTCCCATAGAGAAATTACTCTCGTTGTTCGTGATAATACTATGCGGATAACTATACCGGATTATAACATTCTCGACAAATCTTTTGGCTGTTGCTCCATCACAACTAGTGACAGGTTTAGTCTCAATCCATTTGGTGAATTTATCCACCATCACTAAGAGGTGAGTAAATCCACTTGGAGCCCGTTTAAACGGTCCTACCATATCAAGCCCCCAGACCGCAAAAGGCCATGTTATAGGTATTGTTCGCAGTTGATCAGCCGGAACATGAGCTTGTTTGGCGTACTTTTGGCAGCCCTTGCACGTCTTGACTAATCGTTCAACATCTGCCTGAGCTGTAAGCCAAAGAAATCCGTGTCTAAAAGCTTTTGCCACTAAAGATTTGGCTGCAGCGTGGTGACCACACTCGCCTTCGTGGATTTCTCTTAAGATTTCCACTCCTTCTTCCGGAAATACGCAGCGCTGAAAAACCCCAGAAACACTCTGCTTATAGAGCTCACCTTTAACTATAGTATAGGCTTTCGCTCGTCGGATAATCTGTCGGCTCAGAACCTCGTCTTCGGGTAATTTGCCATCTACCAAATAATCAAGGTAGGGTTGAGTCCAGCTAGGAATTACAGCCAGAACCGCTATTAGAGGTGAGTCGGATTTGGTCGGATATTCCTCATCTACTCCCTTTATTGAGGGAACTTTGAGGTGCTCTAAAAAAGCGCCATCCAGGACCTCTTTCCGTGCAGAGCCTATCCGAGATAGTGCATCTGCTTTCTCGTTTTCTGCTCGAGGGATGTGTTGAACCTCAAACCCTTCGAACGATTTAGATAAATCATCCACGACAGCTTTATATGCTGCCATGTGTTTATTTGCATTACAAATATCCGAAACTTGCTGAGCAACAAGATCTGAATCTCCATAACATATCAAACGTCGGATGCTGATATCCTTAGCAATTCGGATTCCACGCAGCAGTGCTTCATACTCGGCAATACTGTTTGTCGCTGTGAAGTGGATCTGCAACACGTATAGAAGTTTATCTCCTTGGGGTGATTTGAGCACCACGCCAACCCCCGAGCCCCCTCGAGCCTTAGACCCATCAAAGTAGAGGGTCCAATATTCCGACTCAGGGAGGGTCATATTCTCCTTCGTCTCAGTCCAATCAGCGACAAAGTTAGCAAGGATTTAGGATTTGATTGCTGTCCGGGGTTTATACTCAATATCAAAAGATGAAAGCTCTATGCCCCATTTGGCGACGCGTCCTGTGGCGTCACTGTTGTTGATTATATCTCTCATGGGAGCTGTGCTCACCACGGTAATTGGATGCTCCTGAAAATAGTGTCGTAACTTACGAGATGCTAGAAAAACACCTTAAGCCAATTTTTGATAGTGCGGATACCGTTGTTTTGATTCTGTCAGGACCTCGCTGACAAAGTACGTCAGACGCTGCACCAGGTGCTCCTGATTTTCCTCCGGTCTCTCCACCACCATGACGATACTAACAACCTTGTTTGTCGCAGCAAGATAGAGCAACATCGGTTCCTGTGGCTCCGGCGCAGCAAGGATAGGAGCAGATGAGAGTACTTTCTTCAGGTCTTGTAGTGCAGCTTCAGCTTCGTCGGTCCACACAAAATCTTTGGTCTTTTTCAGGAGTTTGTATAATGGTGCGGCTCTTTCACCAAGCCGGCTTACAAATCGACTGACTGCAGCGATGCAACCAGTTAGTCTTTGTACGTCCTTCAGGCGAGTTGGCCTGGAAATATTGAGTATAGCCTTGATTTTGTCCCGGTTCACCTCTATGCCTCTTTGAGACACGATGAAACCTATCAATTTTCCGGCTGGTATTCCAAAGAAGCATTTCGTCGGATTAAGCATGATGTTGTATTTTCATAGATTGGCGAACGTTTCCTCCAAGTCAGAAATCAGTGTTTCCTTCTTTTTGGACATCACCGCAATATCATCCACGTATGCATGTACATTGCGTCCGAGTTGGTCGTGGAGGCAACGCTGCATCGTGCGCTGGTAGGTAGCTCCTGCGTTCTTCAGCCCAAAGGGCATCGTAACAAAACAGAAGGTTCCGAAGGGGGTTATGAATGAAGTTTTGACTTTGTCAGATTCCTTCATCCGGATTTGGTGATAACCGGAATATGCGTCGAGAAAATAGAGGAGTTTCGAGCCTGCCGTAGAATCGATAACTTGATCAATCCTAGGCAGAGCGAACGGATCTTTTGGACAAGCCTTGTTCAAGGCAGTATAATCAACACATGTCCTTAAATCAGTGGTGTCCTTTTTAGGGACCATTATAGGATTGGCCGACCACTCAGTGTGGATGACCTCTTCTATGAATCCGGCTAACTCGAGTCGTGCTAGTTCCTTAGCTATTGCCTTACGCTTCTCATCGCCGAAACTTCGTAAGGACTGTTTGACGGGTTTAGCGTTTGGGTTTACATTTAAAGAGTGCTCGGCAAGTTCCCTAGATACTCCGGTCATGTCAGATGGCTGCCATGCGAAGATATCTTGATTTGCTTTGAGGAACTTGACGAACGCGTTTTCCTATGCGCTATCTAGGCCTACGCCTATCTAGGTCACCTTGGAGGGGTCATCATCCTTCAATGGCGTCTTCTTCGTCTCTTCTGATGCCTTGAACTTCGGATTTGGCTTTGTCACCTCCTTCTTCGTTGCGGGCATCTCGGACAGATCTATGCTCTTCTTGATCTCCTAGTACTCCTGGGCGTGCAGCACGGATTCAGCAAAGGCGGCATTTCCGTCCTCGCACTCTCGCGCTTTTTTCGGGTCTCCCCTGATGGTGATTACGCCGTTGGGACCTGGAATTTTCATCATATTGTAAATGTAACACGGACGAGCCATAAAAGCCCAGTAAGCCAGACGTCCGAATATAGCGTGGTACGTGCTCTTGAACGGGACCACTTCGAAGAAAAGTGCCTCTGTCCGATAATTCTTTGGAGTTCCAAAGGTAACATCCAAAGTGATCTCTCCCAGGGAATTAGCTTGTCTTCCTAGGACAACTCCATGAAAGATCACAGAGCTATGGTTCAACTGGGTCTCTGAGATCTTCATTTGGCATAGACTCTTTCGACATGGAGAATATTGATACTGCTGCCACCGTCCATGAGGGTCTTGGAGAAACCATAACCGGCAATAAGTGGATTGACGATTAAGTCGTAGTTTCCTCGCCTGTGTAGCTTAGGTAGATGATCGGCGCGGTCAAATGTGATTGCCACTTCCGACCAGTCTAAGTATTGAGGGACAGCCGAAACTATTGCATTGAGCTCATGTAGAACTGTTTTCTTGACCTTTGCTGGTTGAGATCCGAGGAAGGTGACATAAGAGTCCTTTTTGGTCGGAAAATTTTTCTTCCCTTCTGGCTTGGGATTTGAAGCATCAGCTTCCTCCATGTCGGAATCTTCCTTAGTCTACTTATCTTTTTTGGGATTCTTCTTTCCCTTTTTCCGCTTAGCTCTGTAGCCAGCGGTATCATCTCTTTTTATGTCGTCATTGAAAGGACATTCGGCGTTGGTGTGGGACGAGCCCCCATTGGCATCTAAGTGATGTACACATGGGTTATTGGCAATGTTGGCCCAAGTGTAGGTTTTGCCTGGTTGCTGGTCTCCTCTACCTTGAACTCTTGAAGTCCCACGGCCACGCCCGTGGCCTCCGCCGTGTCCTCCTCGTCCTCCAGACCCGAAAGTAGCAATGACCACTGCCGTTTCCGCGTTGGATTTCTCTTCCGAGATATTTTTACGCTTCTGAGCTTGTTGCTTTGGTTGTTTTGTCGACTGTGGCATAGCTAGGGCATTGAGTAGTCCTTCTGCGTCGTCGTTAGCGTCTGCATACTTGCTCGCTGTTTCTATCATCTCCCCCAAATCAGTAATTTTGTCACACTTCAAGCGATGACGTAGTAAACCAATTGGGAGACCTGCAATGAAAGCTTCAATCGCAGTTTGATCATTTACTCCGTCGATCCATTGTCCGAGGTAATCCCGGCAAGTTTATCCGGCCTTCTGGGTGCAACGCTGTAGGTCACCGACCATACAGGGCCTCCGATATGTGCCTTCGAAATTCTGAAAGAACGCACTTTGCATGTCATACCAGTTGTGGATGGTGTTCCCTGGAAGTTCATTAAGCCATGATCGTGCCGTCTTCTGCAACATAAGTGGGAGATATCGGGTTGCGACCAGGCTGTTTCCGCCTTTGGCAATGCAACAAGCTTGGAAGAAATCCTGTAGCCAGGTATCTGGCCGAGCAATGCCGTCGTAGGCTTGGATGTGTCGTGAGAATAGCAAATCCTTTCAGGAATCTTGTAGCCCTAATGCGTGGTCCGAAGCACTTTGGGCCCATGTAGATATCATCATTTTCGTAGCGTGGCGCCTCTATATTGGAGTTGATCTTGTGCCTTGCGTCGTTTAGGGATAGAGATCGTCCCGAATGTCAGCTGTGGCTGCAGTGCCTTGGAGCCGGACTTCGGATTCTACCACCACCTCCTCCACCACGACGCCCTCCATTGCCTCCCTGGGGGCCATTGTGATGGCTACTTGGCAGAGAGGGTGGAGCAGCTGGGTTTTTTCCGGCTGATTGCCGGCCTCCGTCTGGAGCGTCATCATTCCGGTTCCGGGGAGGGTCTTCATCGTGATGAGCCCCCTGTCGACTTGTCCCAGCATGGTGTTCGTCGTTCTTTCGTCCGTCATCTGGACGACTTTCATGTCTAGGAGGTGGCATCCTTTATCGGTCCTCCTCCCGATGTTTCTCTTTATCATCATCCCCGCGGTCTTTCGACTCTCGTCGGGGTTGGTTCCTCGGATTCAGTGCAGCAATTGCCTCTTGATCTACAACTGGGTTAACATCACGCCAGCCACGGGCAGCTTTGCGGTGTTGTCCCGAAGATCTGGGTCTTGAGTAACTGTCTTCCCGGCGATCGGGGCGGTGGTGCTGCCCCGGAACGCGCTGGGGTCTTACGTCAGCCCATGCCGGATCTGTGGACATGGCGATCTTTTGCTGCTCTAGTCCCTTGTTGAGTAGTTTAATTCCCAACCGGATCTCCTCCGGGCCTGGATTAGCCGATAGAATTTCTCGGGTCGCCACAGTATTTTGTACTGGGGTTGGATAAACCCAATCCCCTCTGTTATCTTTCCGAGGCTTCCCCATCTCTTCTCCGAAAAGGACGGCGTGAATCTATGGGAATTGGTTGTCATTGGTATGACGCTTCCTGGTCTTCTGGTATTGCCTGGACTTGTACTTCTCCACAGATGTTATGCGTTTCTTTTCCTCCTCAATGTTTTTGGCTTCATCAAGGAGTACTTGACGACGCGCTTCTAGAGCCTGCGCCCTCTCGTCCAGTTCTTCAGCAGTAAGTTCTGCAGCTGTAGGAATAGGTGTGGTTAATGCAGCATCGATGAGTTTACGTGCACCTTCAGTGATCATGTGTCCATCCACTGATTCTTCTTTTTTGGGCTCTTCTAGGATAAGTGCTCCATCCGAGCCTTCCTCGTATTCCTCGGCAATCACCTCCTCTGCCAGAGGGTCTTTTGTCGGGGTCTTGTTCTTCTTCTTTGCCTTCTTGGTAGCACCGGTAGCAAAGACGGCTTTGGGTCCGTTTCCCGGAGTCAAGCTCTGATCGGTACTTTCAGACATCTGGACTTCGGGATTATCTCCGACTTCCATGTCATCCTACGCTTTGGGAGAGTGTTCCCCGGATCCTTCATCCATGGCTTCTCCTTCCTCTGCAGCTTTGGAGTTATACCCCTCTTCATATTCCGCGGAGAACTTTCGGAAATCTGTTGACGTCATCGATTCATCCAAGGATGCGGGTACGTCGGCGTTTGTTCCAATTGCCTCCAGCACAGAGTCGGTGTTGTCTCCAACATCGACAGAGCCGAATCCGAATCCCACATATCCGACGAAGTGCGATGCGTGCTTCCTGAGGTACCTGCGGCTCTCGCGATCAGCTTCATCGAAACTTTTGATGGTCTCGAGAATTGCGTCTACGCCTGAGTTTTGCATTATCATACGTCGCAGCGTGTACCTTAGGAAAGGCGTGTCTGTTCCGCCGTCATCAGAACCGGAATCAGTGTTTTTGATATGCTCCTCCTGGATTTCGACTTCGGCGGGAGGGTCGATCTGGGATTCGGTCTCTCCAAGGAGATCCACTCCAGATTCGACTTGGGCCGCTAGGTCTTCTTCAGGCTCGGATTTCTCCACTATCTCCGCAACTGGTGTGGGCTGGGTGGGATTAGGGTTTTTTGAGATCCGGAACTCTGCCGCCTCCGCGGAAAAAGGGGACCCAGAAGATTCTTCTGCCTCTATCATCACCGCTGGGGTGGGTGGGACAGGTTCAGGAAAAGCGATGTAAACATGGATCTCGCCAAAAGACATGATGGTATAGGCAATCACAGCCTCCCTAGCCGGAATCCAGGTCTCGTCGAGAACGATGAGAGGGACGTCGCTGGCGTAGAGGATGTGACCAACGGTGATAGTCTCGCCGATTCCGATTCTTGTAGATTCTGCTCGGAACGCAGATCCGAAGCTCACTTGCCCCACGGTGGGCGCCAACTATCGTCGGATTGATGACAACTACACCATGAGGGGGTCCTCGAGGCGTGCGGAAGAGAGGGGTGTGAGACGTACGGTATTCCAGGACGGTGAGCACACAAATTTACCCAGGTTCGAATCCGCCGTCTTTGGACGGATCCTACTCCTGCTAGCAATCCAGTAATACGGCAGAGCCGGAATATGGGTTACAAGGGTTCGCCTGTGCGAGTTGAGATTGTAGACTATGAGGTAGGTGCCCTAAAGGCTCTCCCTAGGACGGCTTATATAGATATCTGGCCTAGGGTTTACAGGAGAGATCTATCCGGCTACGACTAAGAGTCGGTTACAGAGTACACCTTGAACTACAAGTAACACTATGGGGCTAAGTCGGTAAGTCTTCTAGGCCTTCCCATAGCCAGACTGGACTCCGTCTTTTCTCCCTGACTAGGCCGCCCGTGAAGCAAAGCTCTAATCCGAAGTGGGCCACCCTGGTCAGTGAGGAACTGTGAGGATATCCGAAAAGTATATCCCCAACAGTAAGTAGGAAAAAGGTAACCATCTCTGACTTCTTAAGGGCTTGCTAAAGGGTGAGTAGGAAATAGGTAACTGGTAACCTTTTCTCATAATGATTTCGATCTTAAGACGAATGGAGCATGGATCTTTTTGATATGGAGCCCTATTTAATAAGTCCAATGGAGGATGTTTCAAACCTTTATCCGTGGTAGTTTTCCTGTTTTATCAGAGCCAATCCCTAGGAATTCCTTTTTCAAGTTGGTTGATAACTGGTCCACGCCTAGAAGAAGCAACTCTTTCTATTCCAATTTCTATGATTGACCAGGTCAAAGTGGCTTTGCTTTTTTTTGAAAGGAACACTCTTGCATTCCATTAAACTGACTTGCTAGACAGATTGCTAGCACACAGATCAAGTACATACTGAGGTAGATCAGCAACCCACACCTCATGGTTGCCATCCCCTAACAGAGCGCCTCGCGCAGCAAGTTCATGAGATACAGAGTTACAAGACCTCTTACATGCAAACAGTTTTACATTGTCATATGCGATGCAAAGCAACGCTTTAATTTCTTTAAACAGAGGACCTAGAGGCGAAAGATCGTAATCTTGAGAGGTGATGGCTTTCTTCAGGACGGTTGTGTCCATCTCCAACTGCACTCGGCTGCATCCCATGGAACAAGTAATACGCACAACTTGTAGTAGCACAGTAGCTTCAACCTGCAGAGTAGAGCTGACTCCCTGAATATGGCCATGCCATGATGCCACAGGGATGCCACAATCATTCCTCGCAATAAAGCCCCAGCCTCCTGTAAGAGAAAGCCCCCGAAATGCACCATCCATATTAATCTTGACATAATTATGCATAGGTAGTGCCCAGTTAGACATAGTTTGGGTCCTTGGGGTTGATTTCTTCCCACTCAGTGACTTATACTCCCTAACATGTACTAAGATCGAAGAGACTACCTCTTGAGTTGATCTGATTGTGTCCCCAGCATTGGCTTTGTTCCTCTCAGACCACCAGATCCACAGTATACAGCACGCTGTCAGTTTCTTTTCTTCATCTAAATTGAGGACTGTTTCAAGAAGAGAAATAGCGCTTGGGCAGTTACATAGCTTTTCCCTAATATCCTCCAGGTTTAACCATCTTGCATTTGCAGAAAACATGGCCTCCATCTTCATTAAATCTGAAACAGAGCGGACATCTTGTATCCACTTCCATTCCTCTTATTTTCAGTTTCATGCGCATAAGAAGGCTATTTGTGGCCACACTAGCACTTTATTAGGAAGTGGAAGCGACCACAACTTATTCCATTGAATGCCCTCTATATCTTGGGCAATTATGGAGCTCAATGGATGGCCATGAATAGAAAAATGAGCTTCCCAATCTCTTGCCACCCTGTATGCAGACTTGACTGAGAACTGACCTTTTTTATCATAGTGCCATGGAGGGAAGTCATCAAATTGATCAAAGGCTAGAATTTGAAAGATGGCTTGTACATCTTCTTTTTCCATTGATTGGTTTAATAATTGTACATCCCATGTGTTTGTGGCAGGGTCTATAAGCTCTTCTACTTGGTTGATTACATTCTTTTTCTTCCTTGATATTATTCTCCTTGAAATACCCCTCGGGATCCAGGGGTCGTTCCAAATATTGATTCTTCTACCATTTCCACTCTCCATATTATTCCTTTGTTCAATAGATCGACCCCTTTTAAGATGCTCCTCCATGTATAGGACATGCCTCTAGTTGGTCTTGCATTAAGTATTTGTCCATTTGGGTAGTACTTTGCTGAGAGGACCCTTGCACAAAGTGCATCAGGATTTTGAAGCAGTCTCCATGCCTGCCTTGATAACATTGCAGTGTTAAAATAATGAAGATTTCTGAAACCCAGACCACCATCGCTTTTAGGTAATGTCATATTTTCCCAACTTACCCAGTAAATCGTGTTGTCCTTCTCCATCTGACTCCACCAGTATCTACAGATCATGGCGCTTAGCTGGTCACAAAAGCTTTTGGTGAGGTTAAAACAAGCCATAGCGTATACAGGAATTGCTTGTGCTACATCCTTGATAAGTATTTCTTTACCTGCTTTGGACAACAATTTTTCCTTCCACCCTTGGATGCACTTCCAGATCCTTTCTTTTAGGTAAGCGAAGGTTTTGCTCTTTGACTTGCCAATATACATGGGTAGTCCAAGATACTTCCCTGAATGGCCTTCCTTATTGATATTTAGTGTTCTCTTCACTTTTTCCTTGTCCTGTTGCTTTGTATTTTTGCTGAATAGAACTGATGATTTCTCCTTGTTAATGAACTGGCCTGAGCATTTCGCATAAACGTCAAGTATGCGTTGGATTTCCTTGGCATTTCCTTCCTCCGCTTCAATAAGTAAGAGGGAGTCATCAGCAAAAAGTAAATGGCCGACACTAGGAGCATTGTTACAGATTTTAATACCTCTTAATCTGCCATGCATTTCTACTTCGTGAATCATGGCCGAGAACCCTTCTGCACAGATGAGAAAAAGGTACAGGGATAGAGGATCCCCCTATCTTAATCCACATCGAGTAATGATTACATCAGTCACATCATTATTAACTTTGATCTGGTACCTCACTGTGGAGACACATTTCATTATTAGGTTCACCCAGCTCCTCTTGAAACCAAGTTTCAACAACATTCCTTCAAGGAAATTCCACTCAATACGATCATAAGCTTTGCTCATGTCGAGCTTGAGTGTTGCATATCCTGAAGTCCCGGTCCTTTTATTCTGCAAATAGTGTGTTAATTCGTATGCAAGCAGAATATTATCTGAAATAATATGACCGGGGATGAAAGCACTTTGATTATGGGATATAATATTAGGGAGCATAGTTTTTAGCCTGTTTGTGAGTACCTTAGACACCACTTTGTAGACCACATTGCACAAACTTATTGGTCTTAGGTCCTTCAAACTCTTCGGCTTTGTTCTCTTGGGTATAAGTACTACTAGGCTGCTGTTCCAGCCATCGGGCATTACCCCGCCTCTTAGTGCATTTAACACTTCTTTTGTTACTTGATCACCAACGATATGCCAGAACTTTTTGTAAAACAAGGCTGGCATACTGTCAAGACTAGGTGCCTTCAAGTCCCCAATGTTGTCCAGGGCTAGTTTTATCTCCTCTGATGAGTAATTGGCACATAATACTTTATTCATATTCATGTCTACCTTAATAGGGACAACTTGCAGAATTTCTTCTATGTCGTGTCTAGCTGTGGAGGAAAAAAGGTTGAAAAAAATAATCAGCTACATGTTCCTTCAACTGCTCCCGATTTTCAACCCAAGATCCATCATCCGATAATCAGCTACATGTTCCTATGTGAAGCGAAGGCGTGGAACAACAAAGTATTTCGGTCTCCTCAATGGAGCCACTTGACATGCGCACGCTGCTTCCAAAAGGTGTCAAGCTGATCCTCTAACTTCCTTAGCTTCTCTTTTGTTATATGTTCACGGGAAACCGTACTAGGATTGATATCACTTCTTCTAATGATTTCCAGCTCCCTTTTTTATCTTTTATTCTTTTTTGGAGATCTCCTAGAACATTTGAGTCCCATTCCTTGAGGTTCGAAGCCACTTTCTTCAACCCATCCATTAAACAACCCCCAGTTTCTGCATCTGATTTCTTCCATGCTTCATTCACAATGTGCTCGCAATCCTCCTCTTGGAGCCATTTAGCTTCAAACCTGAAGAAGTTGACACCATCAAATTGTCTGAACCTTTTATTTCCTTCTTCAAGTACAACTAGTACCGGTTTGTGGTCTGAATGCTTGTGATCTCCGTTAATGACCTTATACGAAGGGAATCTACTGCACCAAGATCTAGAACCCAAGGCCCTGTCTAACCTTTCCTTCACAAATTTTCTTGGATCCTAGCTATTGTTTCTCCATGTAAATTTATCTCCACTGAAACCCAAGTCCTTGAGCCCACACTCTTCAATTTCCCATCTAAATTTCTCCATTTGAGCCTGGGACCGGGGAGAGCCCCCCTTTTTTCATGGCTGAACATGATTTCATTGAAATCACCCATGCATAACCATGGCAAATTCATTTGTTGGTTCAAGATGCGTAAGAGTTTCCAAGTAATATCTCTCTTCTCAGCAACTGGTTCCCCATATATTCCTGTGAACCTCCACCTAAAACCATCGCCTTCCAAGATTTCCACATAGATATGGTATCTAGAATAGCTGTGCAGCTTAATATTTACGCCCTTCTTCCAAAACATCACAATTCCTCCGCTTTTGCCCTCACAATCCCTAACCACCATTCCATGCATGCCTAGCAACCACTTAAACTTGCGGATGTTCCTTTCCTCCATTTTTGTCTCAGAAAGAAAAAGTACATCTGGGTCCTGCTTTTGGAGATCCAAAAGCCCCGAACTGCCGGGCCATTACCCAATCCCCGACAGTTCCAACCCGCAAGCTTCATTGGCCTTCGCCGGCCGTCCCTGCAGCCCACCGTTTACATTCTCAAAATTGTTGTTTTCCCCCTCTTCATCTCTTTGAACCTCTCCATCAACTTCCATTCTTGCTTTCTTCGACAACATGGCCTCTATGTCTAACTCCATCAGGTCAGCATTCCTTTTCCTTGATTCCAATTCAAAAATAAGTTTTTGTGTATGTTGTTGGTTGTTTTTTGCTCTCCCACTGTGTTTGAAAATGCCTCATTTTGCACTCTTGGCATTCTTGGATCCTTCACTTTCCTTCTTATTCTGTTCATCCCCCTTTGGTTGACACCTCCCATTGTCATGATATTCCTTCTCCTCTAAGGAAAAATTCTGTTTGAAATGCTCTGTATCCTTTAGCAGAAGAACATGTTCGACCGTAGCTGTAGCTGTACTTTGAGAATCATTGCCATCTTCTGCCATTTTACTCCTCATCTCAAATATTTGTGCTCTCTCCTTGAACATGAACTTCTCTCTTCCAACTAGCTCGGTCTGATCTTCTTGGGTGGTTTCTAGGGGGATTGTTACTTCTTTTTCCTCACCTTTCCTCAATATATCCTCTTCACTGTCAGTGGATGCATTTCTCCTCTAGGATGGACCATCACTTCCATGTTTACTTCCTTTGCTGTTAGCATTGTTTGTTAACCAGAAGTTCCCTCTTTCACTTGAGCTCCTAATTTTTTCTTCACTCGAGTTTCCCTTCAAAATAACTGCACGCAACCATGGGCCAAATTGTCTAGCACCATCTATTTTGGATCTGGTCGGGCATGACTTTTCCGTGTGACCGATGGTGCCACAGTTATAACAAAAGTCCGGTAGATGTTCATATTTAAGGGTGATGATCTTCTCCTCTTTCTCTTTATTCTTCGTTTCCCCCTTTTCATCAGACCCCAACATTTCTACATACATATGAGTACACTCTTCCCCATCATCCTCAATTTCTAAAGTGATGAACCTCATTATTGGGACTATTATGTCCATCCGAACTTTGATACGCATGAATTCGCCGAATTCATTTCCATTGTCATCCACATCTTTGTCCAAGACCTCTCCAATTTGTTCTCCCACTAGATCCCCTATATCTGAATCCATCATTCCCATAGGGATACCATAGGCTCTGACCCATATGGGGATCGTCTTAAACTCATATTCATCGATGGTTTTGTTTGGCATGAATTCTTCCATCACCAATAAGTATTTATTAAAGGTCCACGGTCCATCATATAGAGCCTTCTGTTTGCTTGTTTCATCATGGAAGGAAAACAGGAAACGATTTCTGCCAATATGCTTGCATTCCACTTCATTAAACGGGCTCCAAACGCCCCCTAGTGTTCTCCCTAAATATTCAGCCTTAGCTGGTCTATCCGAGAAGAGCTTACCTAAAGCCTGAAGCTTTATAACCATGGAAGAGCATGCCTGCTTCCTTCCAATCTTAATGCTCTTCTTCTCCATATCTGTGAGCGTCAAGTTCTTTAGCTTTCCCTCTATTCTGTCCATAGCAGGGGCCTTCCCATCACCCATGGCAGCCGCACACTCCGGAATGCACCAGCCTTCCTCCACCAGTTCGCCTCATCTAGCACCACCAATTTCCACCAACCACCACCAATCGCTTCTGCCACCAGTCACCCAAATCTATGAGCAGGAAAGGATTCCAGAGGAGGGGTTACTGATCTTGATGATTCTTCACCATGGCTGAAATGCTGCAGATCCGGAAACCAAATCCTCTCACAACGCCTCGTTTGATCTCTTAGGATGGGAAGGAGCTGGCTTGAATCTCACTGAAGTCTCACGGAATCGGAAGAAACGAGCTGGATTTGGAAATTGTAGTGGATTTGAGTCGGGGATTGGGGCGGCAAATGTTGCTGACAGAGAATGCTGTAGAGTCGCCAAGAAGTCGCCAGAAGCAGCACGAAACCGTCACACACGGACGGACCTCAGTGTTGTGCTGGCAGGCTAGCTAAAAGTGGCTTTGCTGAAGAGCAATAAAATACATTTGATGGTGAGGCGAGGCCTTCTTCTATATATGATGTATCAAAGGGATGCGGCCAAGGCTTACGAGTCAGTTACAATTCTATCGATGTGGCGAGCTATACCAAGTAGTCTTTGAGGAACCTAAAGCACTACCTCCTAAAAGAGCAATTGACCATGCCATACCCAGCTGGAACCAAACCCAAACATTTGATACCTTCCCTAATTTGTATTCCACTGAAAAGGCAGGCTTTCTAATCCTAAAATCTTCATCCTTCCTATTAGTAATTTTGGGTCTGAGAGAACGAACTTGAGGTTACAAGAAAATATTGTTTAGATTTTGCTGATGTGCTGAATCTCAAAGAGAGCAGTAGGAAATCGGAGCAAGAGCTGGGTGCAAAAAGAATTTGACGAGTGTCAGAAGAAGTGTCGATGGAGATTCGAATCTAGACAAACCCAAGTCAGAAATACGTGGAGGGAGTAGCATTTGGAAGCAGAGACTGAAGATTTTGTCCTGCACTCTCTGTGGTACTGGTGGCATGGTGGGCTACTTGCAAATTGCAATAAAAAGAAATAGTGTCGGCAAAGAGAGCAGATCATCTGCCTCACAACAATGGTAAATAACAAAGATAGCAATCGATTAGAAAGATGGAAGAGACCGGAGGGGGATTGTTGGAATTTGGTGAGTTTTGGGCTGTTGGCCCATTAGACAAATTCTGAAATTCTCTTTGACCTATTTGTGCATGGCAGCATATGGCTGTGCAAGTGGTGCAAAGTTTAGTCCCACATTGCTAGTTGAGTGAGAGTTACACCTCCTTATATACTAGGCTGTTCCACCAATCACTAAAGTGTGAGAATAAGAGTAGCTCTCGTGCACTCCTCCTCCGACGCCGCCCGCCTTGCCTTGCCACGCCTTGCCTCATCACGACGCGCGCGCCGCGGTTGTTGCTGGTCGGAAAAATTAATCATAGATTAATTACGAGTCATTAACGGAGATCTCCCTGACCTGCACTATATAAGCCTCCGCGCTTAACCTAATTGGCGCAACCAACATACACGTCTCCTTCCAGTCTATTGTGCCACCGCCTTCGTCTTTCCCATCCCGGCTTGCGGTGTGCACCGCAGATCAGGACATTAGCGGAACCCCGCCTTCTTGTGAACCTGTACGGGTGAGGGGCGATCAGCTTTTTGGGGAGCGCTTCTGTGCAACTAATCGCATCCACCACGTCTTCCGACGACGAGTTACCGGACGCGACTTCTTCCCGGATGTCACTGACCTCTTCGACAACCTCAACATGAGCGACGATGATGCTGCCACCGTTGCGGCTACTACTGTTGCTACCGCCACGGCTACTGCTACCGCTGCTCTACCGTATGTAATACTAAACTTTCTATTTCAGATTCTGCTAGAGTTCTTTATGCTAGAGTTTGGTGTAGATGTGATAGGTTTATCTTATTTAGATATAATCTGTTTATCTACTTTGGTGATCTGCATGGCTAGTTTTGTTATTGTCTGTATGATCATGCTTTATCTGTTTATTATTTGGATTAAATCATATGGATTATTGCTTATATTTTCAACAATCCAAAAACATGATTATAGACAACTGAATTCCACCGGTGTAGCCGCGGCTACTAGGCCTCCTTCGTTTGATGGTATGCACTATAAGAGATGGCGCACGAGAGCAATTCTATGGTTTAAAAACCTAAACTACTATAGCGCCACTCTTGGCAAACCTGAAGGAGATCTTTCTGCTGAGCAAGAAGCGGCCTTTAAGAAAGCCGATACCATGTTTATGGTGGCTCTGCTCAGTATTCTTGGGGACAACATTGTTGCCCATACATGTCATTTGATAATGGCAAAGACGCGTGGGATGCGCTCGAGGCCAAGTTTGGGGTCTCGGACGCTGGCACTGAGTTGTATGTCATAGAGCAATTCTATGACTACAAGATGGTTGATGAGCGCTCCGTTGTTGAGTAAGCTTATGAGATACAATCACTTGCCAAAGAACTCGAGCAGTTCAAGTGTACCTTACCGGACAAGTTTGTGGCTGGAGGCATTATTGCCAAGCTTCCTCCCATGTGGAGGAGTTTTTCTACTTCTCTAAAACATAAGAGACAAGAGTTTTCCGTTACGGATCTCATTGGGTCTCTTCATGTGGAAGAGAAGGCGAGAGCAAAGGACACATGTGCTCGAGGATTTGAAGGAGCTTCTAGTGCCAATTTGGTACAGAAGAAAAACTTCCAATCCCACAAGTTCAAGAATAAGAATAAATCTGATGGCAAAGGGAAGTTTGATGGCAAGAACAAGGTCACTCACTCAACCAACTTCAAGAGGAAAAATGATAAGAAGAAAGGCTCTTGCCACGTTTGTGGTGATCCTGATCATTGAGCTCCTAACTGCCTTAATCGCTTTGACAAGCGGCAACATGGGAACATCAGCAAGACCGCTAATGTTGTTATTAGCGATACTGAGATGAAGGACGCTGGGTACGGTATTTTACCTACTATCCTTTCAGTATGTCATTCTCCTGAATGGTGGATTGACACGGGTGCTAATACACATGTATGTTCTGATATTTCCATGTTCTCTTTTTATCAGGTCGCAAGGACTTCCTCCGTGCTGATGGGAAACGGCTCACGTGCTTCTGTTCATGATGTTGGTAAGGTAAATCTGAAGTTTACTTTGGGGAAGACCATACAGCTGAATAATGTGCAGCATGTTCCCTCCATCAATAAGAATCTTGTCAATGGATCACTTCTATGTCGAGATGGATTTAAGTTGATTTTTGAGTCCAATAAAGTTGTAATTTCTAAGTATGTACCATTTGTTGGAAAGGGTTATGAGTGCAAAGGTCTGTTCCACTTATCTTTGTCAGACTCATGTACTAAAGTTAGTGATCATGTTTGCAATGATAATGAGTCCAATATTTGGCATTCACGACTTTGTCATATTATCTTTGGTTACATGACGCGGCTAGCGAATGTGAGTTTAATTCCAAAATTTACCACTGTCAAAGATTAAGTGCCAAATTTATGTGCAAGCAAAGCAACCCCGCAAGTCTCATACGGCTGCAAAACAGAGAAACTTAGCACCACTATAACTTATACATTCAGATCTTTGTGAGATGAATGGTGTGTTGACACAAGGTGGAAAAAGATACTTTATGATGTTGATTGATGACTCCACTAGATCTACTATGTTTATCTTTTGAAATCTAAAGATGAAGCTTTGAGTTACTTCAAAAACTATAAAGCTGAAGCAGAAAACCAACTTGATCTTAAAATCCAGCGGTTAAGGTCGGATCATGGTGAAGAGTACTTTTCAAATGAATTTTATATATTCTGTACGAAACATGGTATTATCCATGAGAGGATGTCTCCCTACTCACCTCAGTCAAATGGGGTGGCCGAAAGAAAGAACCACACTCTAACTGATTTGGTTAACGCCATGTTAGACACATCGGGTCTTTCCAAGGAATGGTCGGGAGAGGCGCTAATGACTGCATGTCGTGTCCTAAACTATGTTCCTGTAAAGGATAAAACCATGACCCCATTTGAGGAATGGGAGAAGAAAAGGCTTAAACTCTCTTACTTACGAACTTGGGAATGTTTGGTGAAAGTCAATATTCCAATACCCAAGAAGAGAAATCTTGGACCAAAAACCGTGGATCGTGTTTTTCTATGATATGCTTTTCATAGCATTGGCTATAGATTTTTGATAGTAAAATATGAGGTATCGGACATGCATGTTGGTACGATTATGGAGTGAAATGATGCGACCTTATTTGAGGACATCTTTCCCATGAAAGGTATGTCTAGCTCATCAAATCAGGAGATGACTAGTTCATCTAGTCAGAAATTCGTTATAATTCCTGAACCCACTATGCCAATGGAACACTATGATGATCATGTGGAGGACGACAATAAAGCTCCTAAAAGGAGCAAGAGACAAAGGACTGCAAGGTCTTTTATTGATGATTTCATTGTGTACCTTGTGGATGATACTCCCACCTCTATTTCAGAAGCCTATGCATCTCAAGATGCTGACTACTAGAAAGAAGCTGTCCGTAGTGAGATGGATTCCATCTTAGCTAATGGAACTTGGGAGGTCACTAATCGTCCTTATAGGTCCAAACCTGTAGGATGTAAGTGGGTGTTCAAAAAAAAGCTAAGACCTGATGGTACTATACAAGGCACGTCTTGTGGCCAAGGGTTATACCCATAAAGAAGGTGAAGACTTCTTCGATACCTACTCAACTATTGCCAGATTGACCACTATTCAAGTACTCCTATCCTTGGCTGCCTCACATGGTCTTCTCGTTCATCAAATGGACGTTAAGACAACTTTTCTAAATGGACAGCTAGATGAGGAAATTTATATGGAGCAGCCTGATAGATTTCTAGTAGATGGTCAAGAAGGAAAGGTGTGTAAGTTAGTGAAGTCTTTATATGGTCTTACGCAAGCTCCTAAGCAGTGGCACGAGAAGTTTGAAAGAACTTTAACCGCTGAAGTCTTTGTTGCAAACGAAGCTGATAAGTGTGTGTACTATCGCCATGGTGGGGACGAGGGAGTTATTATGTGTCTCTATGTTGATGACATATTTGTAGGCTCCCAGGATTATTCGTCCGAGAAATCCATGTTATCCATATTTCCACGTTCCCATGATCAGTGAGCAGTGGAACATAAACGACAAGTATCATTACAACATCCGAAACGTAACGAATTTACAAGACTTACATAAATGCCATTAGGGCTACATCATCACTAGCAGCGGAACATTGCTAAGCGCAGAGCCCAATCGTGCCTCAACCTACATGCGACTGACTAGGAAGACGGCCTAGCTCGCTGGACGTCACCTGAATCCCTCCGAAGTTGAACTCTGAAAGTCTGGGCAAGTAAATAGCCAGGGACACAGCCGTGAGTACTTTTGAATGTACTCGCAAACCACTAGGATAAGTGAAACAAGGAAATGCAATTCTGGCTATGGCGAGATAGCTCTATCTGGGATTGCTTTTGAAAAGCCTAAACTAACTTTTGAATTTATGGCGTCTCCATATCTTTGTTGAAAAAGAGTTTGAAAACATGCTTTGATTTTATAAATCAAGACATCTCCATATCTTTGTTGAAAAAGAGTTTTGAAAACAGTTTTGTAGTTAAAACCCCTTTTTAAACATCTTCGACCCCTTGGGTCAAAACAAAGCTTTCGAACTCGGGTTCCCCCGGAACCTTCATCCTCTTCGTCCTTGTGCCCCACACAAGCATAGTTTGGATACTCCTAGCCAACACCTTTACAACCGTCCTTGACCGTGGACATGGCTATTCGAATAGGTTATACTCTGCAGAGTTTGCACACTTTCCCCACAAGAATCAATACATCCGCCGGGATACAACCACGACCCACTACCACTGTAGATGTTGGTCCGGATAATCAAACCTAACCTTTCGCTTGTCGACCCTAGCAAGGCATGCTTTTCCTCTTGGGTTTGTTCTCCCCGGCAATGAGTATGTGGCTCCCAGCCATAGTCCTGCCTTCCGTACACGCACATACCCAAGCCGCAACTTGGCGTATACCTTAAATCTGGTGACTCCACTTCCTTCCGTACTCCAAGTCATACCATCTGCGGGAGACCCAATTATTGCACCGGCCTCCTGCCAGTTTAAGCTCACTCTTGTCGAAACAAGCAACAGGCTTCAGATCCATGATCCGGTGGCGCCTGCCCGGAATTCCAGGGATCTCTCCCTATAAGCATGGTAGAAGTTGCCTCGGCTAATGCGGACAAACTACGAGTTAAGCCCCAGCACCTGGGGTAATGTGGTTGCGCTGATAAAAATTGTTCTAGTAAAGGCGTAGAACATCCCATCATATTCTCACTTCTCATCATCGCCATTTCTTTTGCTAAAACATCCGCTTGGAACGATGCCTTCTTCCAAGGGTTTTACCAAAAGAGTTTTGAAACATTTGTAGTGGGATAAATCCCAAAACAGTTCATTTTCTCAAACCGAGGTTTTCCAACGGGGTAGGATGCTAACCATCATACTCCCGATCTAAGGGATAAAATGGTAGGTACATCGGGGTGGTGCCTCGAAGGACACGAAGTGATAACTTGGAGGAGCCAAGTTACTATCGCAATATTTGCAAAACAAAACATGCAGGTAGGTAATGCAGTTTATAAAGAGGATATAAAACAGGTAAAAGAGAATAGGACATATATCAGAGTTCAGGAATGGTGGCTTGCTTGTGGTCAATAATAAGTCCCTGGACTTCTTTTAGATAACTAGAATACCCAATAATAATAAGAAGAAGTCCCTTCCTTCTTATCGTCAGACACTCACACTATCGTCGTCATCGGGTACACATGCAAGCAGACAAGTCCACAATCAATACAAGACATATAAATATCAAACCATACAACAAACAAACATAAGAATACTACTGGACTTGGGAGGTTTTGGAGAGGTTGGTTATTGATAGTGGAATTACTGAATTGCCATTGTAGTGTTCTCCTCTTGGAAGATAGATGTCAAGGCTAGATATCATGAACTTGGATTAGGGTTCTATGATCAGTAGGATACCAATGTGAAAAAGTGATATCCTCAGGTAGGTCTTGTAAAAAAACCACACAAGTGGTTTCACTTGATTATCAATTTCCTAGATTTAGTTATGATTTTTATAGTGGAAAAACTCTAGTTTGAGGAAATAATTTACCAGAAGAGTTCCGGAGCTCCAAAAATTATTTCCTTGGATGGTTAGGTAGTATTTGATGTACTGAACCACCTAGGGTTGGAATCAAGTCAAAAGAATTATCAGAATGTCCTCAGGAAATTCCAAAAGGCATGTGATAGGTATTTAAAATACCTCTCTGTGCAAATTGTATTTACTCAATTTGGAGTTGTCAAACTCCTAGAATGATTTATTTAGTGAGAATACCCCTTAGAGAAGTATTTAAATCACAAAAATTCAACCAGAGCTCAATAAATTCTGAGCTACTAGGATTTGATAGATAATGATAATATGAGGTACTGGGAGGTGGAATGAGGCCAATACCACACTTGGTTTGACCTGGAGAAATTATCTACGGCAAATATTTGCTGTTTTTGTTATTTCTGTTAAAGGCAGCATACTGTCACCTTAGCATAAGACTTGTGCTGGAGGATAGGTATGTCAAATACCTCTCTGTAGGACTTTGTTTCAACTCAAATGAGTAAGGCTAGCTCACAGAGGAAATTATTTTGTGCACAGGGTATATTTTAGTGTATTAGTAGCCAATAAATAATAGAAATTATTTTTGGCAGAGGGACAGCTCTGCATGTTGCAAAAAACATGTACAAACACTAAGAAAATTGGATCTGGACAAAATATGGCGGTTTCCATTTTTATTTGGATTTAAACCTAGCAGGAGCTTCTCTAGAATACTAGGTCTACTAAAAAGGAAAAGAAAACAAGGTGCAGTGGGCCAGATCTGGGGTGAACTGGGCCGCGCTGGGGAGATTCGGCCCACGGTGAGGCAACGCGGCGCGCGGGAGCCAGCGCCCGAACCTGCCAGGCGGGGCTCGGCGGTCAGCGAGAGGGGGAGGCCGAAACGGTATCGGCTAGATTTGGCCGTCCGTTTAAGCGGCAATGGACGACCCGGGGTCGTCGTCCACCTAGGCTCACTGATGACATGAACTAACCCTAGCACAGGGTGGCGCGGAGCGGGGAGCTCACCTGAGGGCTCGAGGAGGGTCGGGGAGGCTGCAGGGCGACGCGGTCGACGATGCTGAGCAGATCTGTGGGCGGCACAGCGGCGGAGGACCACTGGAAGCAGCTGGTGCAGTGGCGACCGAGAGAGACCTCGTCGGTGCTTAGGGACGATGGCGAAGGAGCTAGTCCTGGGCGAAAACAAAACTAGGGTTAGATGCAAGAGAGCTAGGGGAGTCGACCATGCGACATGCAGAGAGAGGGGAGCAATGGGGAGGAAGCCTTGCTCGATTTTGAGAGGAGGCCGAGAGCTCTCCTTCTTCTTCCTTCGGACAACACTGCGTAAGGGAGAGGAAGGGAGTACTAGGGGAGGTGAGTGGAGGTGTGAGGGAGCAAATGAGGGGCAGAGGGCTGGCTGGGGAGGCCTCTGGCCATATATACCAAGGAGGGAGGGTTAGATGAGGTGAAAGACCATTTAGGACAAGGGGGAGAGGAATGATGGCCAGGGATTGGTCCAGGGTTCGGTGGGGAGGGGTAGTGGTGGTATTTGGTCGTGCTGGACCAGATAGGGAGGTGGTGGCAGCTGTGGAATTAAGTGAGACAAATCTTGTAAGATTGTGTTGTCTCTCTCTCCTAATACTAGTGCAAGGGTAGAATGGGAAGGGCTGAGGTGGTGCTATAGTGTTGGTCGACCAGTGGTGTGTCCTGGGGCTGAGGATGAGCTTTGATCAAGATTGAATGAGATTTGGAAGTGATTTGAGTAGTGGTTTGCTTAATTGACAGATTTCATCACAATAGATGGTTATGAAGTAAGTCCAAAATCTTGCGTTGGACCAGAGGAGGAATTTGGTACTAGTAGATAGGTGAGGTCAAGGTAGACTCCTAGGATTTAATTGGGATTTTTATGTGGGTTTTTAGTCCACTTAAATCCATTTACTCAAAAAGGACAGAAGTGATTTTTAAAAGATCATTTGATAAATTTTCATTGGACAAGGTTGGATTTTGATGTGGAAGGGTCCCAAAGGTGAATACACACCTAGGGGAATTTTCCCAAGATTTATTGCGGAATAGAAGTATTTAAAACAATTATTATTCCAATTCAGCCATTTAAGAAAATGGGCAAAAGGAAATAATAAAGGTTCTCAAAAATATATATTTTTGAGATGGGAAGATAGAGTATGACGTATGGAACTCACTTGAGCCAAAAATTAGAGAAGTGCTTTGGCAAAAACCAAACTTTCCTTTGTGGAGAGAGTTTTGGAGATTTTGACTATTTAAGGAATTAAATGGATTTGGAGCCATAATAATTATGGGTAATATCTGAGAAATCATGATTATCAAGGTATATGATGTAGACAAGGTGTATCAATCATTTGCAACCTTGTGGAATGGAATTCCAACTTGAATTAGATGGGAAAACAAGGAGTTGGTGATCTCGGGTGGTATTTTTTTATCTCACCAAAACATGCTTGCAACTTGGAGCTTAGAGCTCACCTTGGTGCAATGGATAGAGGGGTGGGTAGACCAAGTGATATAGATTAACATGGCAGAAAGAGTTTGAATTAAATACATTTGAGGTGATCTAGAACTGTTGGCAAACTTGGTTGAAAATAAGGCTGCCATGGTATATGACTCATGATGCCTTATAAACCATGTGGGTTTAGGCAACACAGAGATCCACTTGGGGCAAGTGAAGTAGGTTTTGATAGACCTATATTAGTAGATCACAACCATGCAGCGAGTTGGTCCATAGGGGGTTGTATGAGGGTGCGAGCTTCTACCAAATTAGGCATGGTGGTTGGTTTTGCGGGAAAGGTTATTTTCTTGTCTGCAAAACCATCATGGACAAGTGGGTTCGAGGAGGATCTATCCAAGGAAAAGTGGGGGCCTTGGTAGTCCTTAGGATGGTTAACAATATGGTTCAAGTGCATTTCCAAAAATGCACATGGTTGGAGAAAAGGAGGCATTCCAAAAGGTGATGTTGAAATTGTGTTCAGACTTTGTCAAATTTGGCAGCTTTGACTAGAGTATGAGAGGGAATGTTATTGGAGGGGTTGCAATGTATTAGAGCTTTAACACGTGGATGATGTTGAAGAGTAGATTGAGTAGAAGAGATCCATGCTTGATATTGGTCTTCATGGGCTTGCAAGCTTCTGGAATGGAAATCTTCAGAATGGATCTGTTTAAGAGTTTTGAGATGATCACCTAGTGGCTAGGGATCGTATCTATGTTTGTATTCTTGCTTAGGGGTTGATGATTTGGAAACATCTGGATCCTAGTGATGAGTTCCTAAAGTAACTCATACTACTTCTTAAGCACACAAATCAATCAACAGATCCAAAACACCTCATCAGACAACAGACCAAGGCAACTCATCTTATAAACAAGGCAACTACTCTAGGGTTACCATCAAGCTTAGCTTGGGGGTAAGGTTGGGGAATTTTGAAGAGATTAAGTTTTGAGTAAGGTGAGAGTCCTTGGTATATCTACTAGGAGTAGAATGCAAATGCTTTGAAAAGAGGGTTTTGGGGGAAACTAGAGATAAGATCAGTTGAGTGTTCTGTCTTGAAAACATAAGGAGATTGTATTATATATCTCTCCATAGTTTTGTTAATAGAAACTACCAAAATAGTTTTGGTGACATAGGCATCTTGGCTCAGGTTTTGAAATGCCAGAACGTTTGAGAATATGTAAAATGAGCCAGGATAGTTTTGGTAAGTAGCCTTTGTCAACTGAGGGTGAGGTAAGGAGTATCAAAAGATACACTCTCATATTCACAAGTGCAAACAAACAACAAGCAAGCACTGCACCAATGCACAAGAAAAAGTTTTTGTTCCCCCTGATTTTTGCATTCTTGACAACTAATCAGGGTTGCTGAAATTGGGATGTTACCGACCTTTCCCCCTTAAAAGAATCTCGTCCCGAGATTCGGGAGAGTAAGGTTATGGGATTTGTCTTAGCTAGGGCTATGTGTTTCTTGCTGACTAACTTGCCGACTTTGTCTTCGAACAGAAACACCTTGACAGCGAGGTTGAACTTCCATCTTCTTGAAACTCGGAGGTCGAGCTGGCTTCAACCATGGCTGCGGGGAGGGGTCTTACTTCTGTAGGGGTCTACGGTGCTTCTCTTAAGTGGGTTATTGTATCCAAGTCTGTGTCTTAAAATCTGTGTCTTTGGGTCCCACAGTTGGATTTTCTTTTGGGAAGAGGGGTAATCTATTTTGCAGGAAAGACGCAGTCTTTCCCCCTTAGGATTGGACTAAGGTAGGTCGGAGAGTTTCAAACCGGGGACATCTTTAGGAGGGTGACAAAAGAGGGTTCTTAAGGTAGCGGACATCGACTTCAGAGAGGGTAGAATCATAGGTGGCGTTCCAGGGGGACATGGGCTAGTTTAATACAGGTTGAGCTTGCCGACGCTTGGGAAGTCGTAGAGTGAGTTAAGGAGCTTTTCTCTTGGTATTTACTTCCACGGGGTGTTCTCGCCTATTGAAGCGTGGGAAATCTTCAGTCTTGAGCTGCGGGACAGTGAGCGGTAAGGTGACCATCGTTTCTGAAGGAGGGGACCTTTGGTGTCTTCGAGCTTCTCTGCCGGGGAAGTCTTGACGGGTTTACCCTCAAGGCTTTCTTTGCTGAAGTGACCGGGTAGTCCACACGTGAAGCAGGTACCTGTACTTCGGCGTAACGGCTTTGGCGACTTGCCTTTGCTGGTACTGGGAGGTTGACGGGCCTTGCCAATGAGGGGATATATGGGGCATTTGAGGGGGACATGGTCTTATCCTTCACAGAGGAAACAAGTGATAAGTCGAGTTGGGCAAACTTTGGGTGAATGAGGTTCTCCGCAGTTTGGGCTGTGGCCGGAGCATCTGTCAGCTTGATGTCTTCCATCTCCGCAACGGCTGCATGCCTTCTTCGAGCTCCCAGTCTCCAGGGCCATCCTGGGGAATTCCCGGTTGATGGTACGTGTTGCGGGTTTGGGTCTGATGCAACGACTTGGGTAAAACACGCAATAAGAAAGCAAGCAAACAAACATAGCAATCATGGAAGTTATTACAAACCAACCAGTCTACACCCGAAGGTGCTAATAGTACTTAGGCATTACAAAACGCGTTCAGGGACGATACATGACTCTACCCTATTGCTATATGGGCGACTGCCGCGACGCGGGTGATTACTCGGAGGGTGCATCTGTGGGGGCGTGGCTGACTCCGGGAAGATCAGTGGAGGTTTCCTGTGCCTTCTTGAGGGGCTTTAACCTACAGAGGTATTGACTGGCGGTGGAGCACTTCCTGCTTTACCTGGGGGCGGCTTCCCTCGAGGTTCCTTCAGTAGCAGTTGTTCGTTCTTGATTCCTTCGCAGGGTTTCCAGAGCTTCTTTACGGGTGAGAATGGTTTGCAGGCTATGGAGCTCCATTTGGGAGTGGCGGTATTCGTCAATAACTGATGTTAACGCCTCACTGCTAGAGTAGTTGTAACGGGTCTGAAAGGAGAGAGCAGGGTACACCAGGCTGGGGTCTTGAGTTCCTCCGGTGTAGTCGACATTTCCCTTCATGGGGAGGTAGAAGGTTGTGGGTTGCCTCATCTCTGGGAGGGAACTACGAATGTGCATCAAAGCTTCTCTGGCTACCAAGTCAATAGCGAGTACGGGACTAGGCATCTGAGGTCCTGTGGAGTAGATAGAGCTTCCATTGGTTCCTGGCTTGGCTATTATGACAATCTGTCCCACATAATCTCCTGATTCCAGTCCCTTGTGAAGGGTGTAGGTAGGTTTCTGCTGGTAACCGCACAGTTGCATCGAGTCCCATAGGATTTGGGGAAATCCAATCTTCAGCCACTCTTCATCAATATGCTCCATCTACATAAGGGTTTAGGTTCAGGTTGGGTTAGTGACGGGTGTGCATGTTTTTAAACTTATGAAATCATATTAATGCAAGTAGTTTTTCGAATAGAGGAGGAGAAGACATAAGCACTTTTGCAAATAGTCATCTTTTCTCCCGTGTCTTTTAGAAAATAGGTTTGTCATTTTCCTATCTAACGTCCATGTTAACTAACGTCTCCTACAGTCAGGATGGCTCGGATACCAAGTCAGTGGGCTCCCTGGATTATTCGTCCGAGAAATCCCTGTTATGCATATTTCCACGTTCCCATGATCAGTGAGCCATGGAACATAACCGACAAGTATCATTACAACATCCGAAACGTAATGAATTTACAAGAATTACATAAATGCCATTAGGGCTACATCATCATTAACAACGGAACATTGCCAAGCGCAGAGCCCAATCGTGCCTCAACCTACAGGCGGCTAACTAGGAAGACAGCCTAGCTCGCTGGACGTCACCTGAATTCCTCCGAAGTCGAACTCTAAAAGTCTGGCCAAGTAAATAGCCAGGGACACAACCGTGAGTACTTTTGAATGTACTCGCAAACCACCAGGATAAGTGAAACAAGGAAATGCAATTCTGGCTGTGGCGAGATAGCTCTATCTGGGATTGCTTTTGAAAAGCCTAAACTAAAATTTGAAGTTATGGCATCTCCATATCTTTGTTGAAAAAGAGTTTTGAAAACATGCTTCAATTTTATAAATCAAGACATCTCCATATCTTTGTTGAAAAAGAGTTTTGAAAACAGTTTTGTAGTTAAAACCCCTTTTTACACATCTTCGACCCCTTGGGTCAAAACAAAGCTTTCGAACTCGGGTTCCCCCGGAACCTTCGTCCTCTTCGTCCTTGTGTCCCACACAAGCACAGTTTGGGTACTCCTAGCCAACACCTTTACAACCGTCCTTGACCGTGGACATGGCTATTCGAATAGGTTATACTCTGCAGAGTTTGTGCACTTTCCCCACAAGAATCAATACATCCGTCGGGATACAACCACGGCCCACTAGCACTGTAGATGGGGGTCCGGATAATCAAACCTAACCTTTCGCTTGTCGACCCTAGCAAAGGCATGCTTTTCCTCTTGGGTTTGTTCTCCCTAGCAACGAGTATGTGGCTCCTAGCCATAGTCCTGCCTTCCGTACACGCACATACCCAAGCCACAACTTGGCGTGTACCTTAAATCTGGTGACTCCACTTCCTTCCGTACTCCAAGTCATACCGTCCGTCGGAGACCCAATTGTTGCACTGGCCTCCTGCCAGTTCAGGCTAACTCTTGCCGAAACAAGCAACAGGCTTCAGATCCATGATCTGGTGGCGCCTGCCCGGAATTCCAGGGATCTCTCCCTATAAGCATGGTAGAAGTTGCCTCGGCTAATGCGGACAAACTACGAGTTAACCCCCAGCACCTGGGGTAATGTGGTTGCACTGATAAAAATTGTTCCAGTAAAGGTGTAGAACATGCCATCACATTCTCACTTCTCATCATCGCCATTTGTTTTGCTAAAACATCCGCTTGGAACGATGCCTTCTTCCAAGGGTTTTACCAAAAGAGTTTTGAAACATTTGTAGTGGGATAAATCCCAAAACAGTTCATTTTCTCAAACCAGGGTTTTCCAATGGGGTAGGATGCTAACCATCATACTCCCGATCTAAGGGATAAAATGATAGGTACATCGGGGTGGTGCCTTGAAGGACACGAAAAGTGATAACTTGGAGGAGCCAAGTTACTATCGCAATATTTGCAAAACAAAACATGCAGGCAGGTAATGTAGTTTATAAAGAGGATATAAAATAGGTAAAAGAGAATAGGACATATATTAGAGTTCAGGAATGGTGGATTGCCTGTGGTCAGCAATAAGTCCCTGGACTTCTTTTACATAACCAGAATACCTAATAATAATAGTAAGAAGTCCCTTCCTTCTTGTCGTCAGACACTCACACTATCGTCGTCATCGGGTACACATGCAAGAAGACAAGTCCACAATCAATACAAGACATACAAACATCAAACCATACAGCAAACAAACATAAGAATACTACTGGACTTGGGAGGTTTTGGAGAGGTTGGTTATTGATAGTGGAATTACTGAATTGCCATTGTAGTGTTCTCCTCTTGGAAGATAGATGTCAAGGCCAGATATCATGAACTTGGATTAGGGTTCTGTGATCAGTAGGATACCAATGTGCAAAAGTGATATCCTCAGGTAGGTATTGTCAAAACAAAACCCACACAAGTGGTTTCCCTTGATTATCAATTTCCTAGATTTAGTTATGATTTTTATAGTGGAAAAACTCTAGTTTGAGGAAATAATTCACCAGAAGAGTTCTGGAACTCCAAAAATTATTTCCTTGGATGGTTAGGTAGTACTTGATGTACTGAACCACATAGGGTTTGAATAAAATCAAAAGAATTACCAGAATGTCCTCAGGAAATTCCCAAAGGTAGTTCTGTCTGGTTTTTCTCTTTTTCACCAGATTAATTCTACAGGAGATATTGAGTTGGTTCCAAGGGCATGTGATAGGTATTTAAGATAACTTTCTGTAGAAATTGGATTCACTCAATTTGGAGTTGTCAAACTCCTGGAGTGATTTATTTAGTGAGAGTACCCCTTACAGAAGTATTTAAATCACAAAAATTGAACTGGAGCTCAATAAATTCTGAGATACTAGGATTTGATAGATAATGATAATATGAGGTACTGGGAGGTGGAATGAGGCCAATACCATACTTTTTTTGACCTGGAGAAATTATCTATGGAAAATATTTGCTGTTTTTGTTATTTCTGTTAATGGCAGCATACTGTTCACCTTGGCATAAGACTTGTGTTGGAGGATAGGTATGTCAAATAGCTCTCAGCAGGACTTTGTTTCAACTCAAATGAGTAAGGCTAGCTCACAGAGGAAATTATTTTGTGCATAGGGTATATTTTAGTGGATTAGTAGCCAATAAATAATAGAAATTCTTTTTGGCAGAGGGACAGCTCTACATGTTGCACAAAACATGTAGAAACCCTAAGAAAATTGGATCTGGACAAAATATGGCGGTTTCCATTTTTATTTGGATTTAAACCTAGTAGGAGCTTCTCTGGAATACTGGGTCTACTAAAAAGGAAAAGAAAACAAGGTGCAGTGGGCCGGATCTGGGGTGAACTGGGCCACACTGTGGAGATTCGGCCCACGGCAAGGAGACGCGGCGCGTGGGAGCGAGCGCTCGAACCTGCCAGGCGGGGCCCGACGGTCAGCGAGAGGGGGAGGCCGAAACGGTATCGGCCAGATCTGGCCGTCTGTTTAAGCGGCAATGGACGGCCCGGGGTCGTCGTCCACCTAGGCTCGCCGACGACATGAACTAACCCTAGCAGAGGGTGGCGCGGAGCGGGGAGCTCACCTGAGGGCTCGAGGAGGGTCGGGGAGGCTGCAGGGCGACGCGGTCGACCATGCTGAGCAGATCAGTGGGCGGCACAGCGGCGGAGGACCACTGGAAGCAGCTCGTGCAACGGCGGCCGAGAGCGACCTCGTCGGTGCTCAATGACGACGGCGAAGGAGCTGGTCCTGGGCGAAAACAAGACTAGGGTTAGATGCAGGAGAGCTAGGGGAGTCGACCATGCGACATGCAGAGAGAGGGGAGCAATGGGGAGAGAGCCTTGCTCGATTTTGAGAGGAGGCCGAGAGCTCTCCTTCTTCTTCCTTCGGACAGCACAGTGCAAGGGAGAGGAAGGGAGTACTGGGGGAGGTGAGTGGAGGTGTGAGGGAGCAAATGAGGGGCAGAGGGCTGGCTCGGGAGGCCTCTGGCCATATATACCAAGGAGGCAGTGTTAGATGAGGTGAAAGACCATTTAGGACAAGGGGAGAGGAATGATGGCCAAGGATTGGTCTAGGGTTCGGTGGGGAGGGGTAGTGGTGGTATTTGGTCGTGCTGGACCAGAGAGGGAGGTGGTGGCAGCTGTGGTAATTAAGTGAGACAAATCTTGTAAGATTGTGTTGTCTCTCTCTCCTAATACTAGTGCAAGGGTAGAATGGGAAGGGCTGAGGTGGTGCTACAGTGTTGGTCAACCAGTGGTGTGTCCTAGGGCTGAGGATGAGCTTTGATCAAGATTGAATGAGATTTGGAAGTGATTTGAGTAGTGGTTTGCTTAATTGACAGATTTGATCACAATAGATGGTTATGAAGTAAGTCCAAAATCTTGCATTGGACCAGAGGAGGAATTTGGTACTGGTATATAGGTGAGGTCAAGGTAGACTCCTAGGATTTTTGTGTGGGTTTTTAGTCCACTTAAATCCATTTACTCAAAAATGACAGAAGTGATTTTTAGAAGATCATTTGATAAATTTTCATTGGACAAGGTTGGATTTTGATGTGGAAGGGTCCCAAAGATGAATACACACCTAGGGGAATTTTCCCAAGATCTATTGGGGACTAGAAGTATTTAAAACAATTATTATTCCAATTCAGCCATTTAAGAAAATGAGCAAAATAAAATAATAAAGCTTCTCAAAAATATATATTTTTGAGATGGGAAGATAGAGTATGACGTATGGAACTCACTTGAGCCAAAAATTAGAGAAGTGCTTTGGCAAAAACCAAACTTTCCTTTGTGGAGAGAGTTTTGGAGATTTTGACTATTTAAGGAATTAAATGGATTTGGAGCCATAATAATTATGGGTAATATCTGAGAAATCATGATTATCAAGGTATATGATGTAGACAAGGTGTAGCAATCATTTTCAACCTTGTGGAATAGAATTCCAACTTGAATTAGATGGGAAAAAAGGAGTTGGTGATCTAGGGTGGTGTTATTTTTTTATCTCACCAAAACATGCTTGCAACTTGGAGCTTAGAGCTCACCTTGGTGCAATGGATAGAGGGGTGGGTATACCAAGTCATATAGATGAACATGGTAGAAAGAGTTTGAATTAAATACATTTGAGGTGATCTAGAACTATTGGCAAACTTGGTTGAAAATAAGGCTGCCATGGTATATGAGTCATGATGCCTTATAAACCATGTGGGTTTAGGCAACACAGAGATCCACTTGGGGCAAGTGAAGTAGGTTTTGATAGACCTATATTAGTAGATCACAACCATGCAGCGATTTGGTCCATAGGGGGTTGCATGAGGGTGTGATCTTCTACCAAATTAGGCATGGTGGTTGGTTTTGCAGGAAAGGTTATTTTCTTGTCTGCAAAACCATCATGGACAAGTGGGTTGGAGGAGGATCTATCCAAGGAAAAGTGGGGGCCTTGGTAGTCCTTAGGATGGTTAATAATATGGTTCAAGTGCATTTCCAAAAATGCACATGGTTGGAGAAAAGGAGGCATTCCAAAAGGTAATGTTGAAACTGTGTTCAGACTTTGTCAAATTTGGCAGTTTTGACTAGAGTATGAGAGGGAATGTTATTGGAGGGGTTGCAATGTATTAGAGCTTTAACACGTGGATGATCTTGAAGAGTAGATTGAGTAGAAGAGATCCATGCTTGATATTGGTCATCAAGGGCTTGGAAGCTTCTGGAATGGAAATCTTCAGAATGGATCTATTTAAGAGTTTTGAGATGATCACCTAGTGGCTAGGGATCATATCTAGGTTTGTATTCTTGCTTAGGGGTTGATGATTTGGAAACATCTTGATCCTAGTGATGAGTTCCTAAAGTAACTCATACTACTTCTTAAGCACACAAATCAATCAGCAGATCCAAAACAACTCATCAGACAGCAGACCAAGGCAACTCATCTTATAAACAAGGCAACTACTCTAGGGTTACCATCAAGCTTAGCTTGGGGGTAAGGTTGGGGCATTTTGAAGAGATTAAGTTTTGAGTAAGGTGAGAGTCCTTGGTATCTCTACTAGGAGTAGAATGCAAATGCTTTGAAAAGAGGGTTTTGGGGGAAACTAGAGATAAGATCAGTTGAGTGTTCTGTCTTGAAAACATAAGGAGATTGTATTATATATATCTCCATAGTTTTGTCCATAGAAACTACCAAATTATTTTTGGTGACATAAGCATCTTGGCTCAGGTTTTGAAATGCCAGAACGTTTGAGAATATGTAAAATGAGCCAGGATAGTTTTGGTAAATTGCCTTTGTCAACTGAGGGTGAGGTAAGGAGTATCATAAGATACACTCTCATATGCACAAGTGCAAACAAACAACAAGCAAGAACTGCACCAATGCACAAGAAAAAGTTTTTGTTCCCCCTGGTTTTTGCATTCTGGACAACTAATCAGGGTTGCTGAAATTGGGATGTTACAATATTGATATTCGGGACCAACCTCGATGTTATTGAGGAGGTCAAAGAGTTCATATCTCGCTGCTTTGAGATGAAGGACTTGGGAGTGGCTAATGTAATCTTAAACATCAAGCTACTGAAGGATGACAATGGTGGTATTACACTGCTTCAGTCCCACTATGTGGAAAAGATATTGAGTCGCTTTGGGTATAGCGATTGCAAGTCTTCTCCAACTCCTTATGATCCGAGTGTGCTACTTCGAAAGAATCGAAGGAATACTAAAGATCAATTGAGATATTCTCAAATTATTGGCTCACTCATGTACTTAGCCAGCGCTATGAGGCCTGACATCTCCTTTGCTGTAAGCAAACTGAGTCGATTTGTGTCAAATCCTGGAGATGATCATTGGCATGCTCTCGAGAGAGTTTTGCGCTATTTGAAAGGCACTGTGAGTTATGGTATTCACTATACTGGGTATCCTCGAGTAATTGAGGGTTATAGTGACCCAAACTGGATATCTGATGCTGATGAGATTAAGGCCACAAGTGGTTATTTGTTTACACTTGGTGGTGGAGCTGTTTCGTGGAAGTCTTGCAAGTAGACCATCTTAACAAGGTCAACTATGGAAGCAGAACTCACAGCATTAGACACATTCACTGTTGAAGCAGAGTGGCTTCGTAAGCTCTTGATGGACTTACCTGTGGTTGAAAAACCAATACCCGCCATCCCGATGAACTGTGATAATGAAACTGTGATCATCAAAGTAAACAGTTCTAAGGATAATATGAAGTCATCAAGGCATGTGAAGAGGAGATTGAAATCTGTCAGGAAACTGAGAAACTCCGGAGTTATTGCGTTGGATTATATCCAAACATCTAAGAACTTGGCAGATCCCTTCACAAAGGGCCTATCACTTAATGTGATAGATAATGCATCGAGGGAGATGGGTTTGAGACCCACACAATGAGTTGTTCGCAGTGGTAACCCACTCTATGTGATGGAGATCCCGTGAATTAGAGCTGGGAGACAAGTTGTTGATCAACTGAGAGGAGAGTATGCCCATATTATATTTACATCTCCATAAATATGCAATACTCTCTTATTATGCATGACATGTTGATATTTATCTTAATGTGTTCTAAGTGGCTTTTCGAAGCAAAGATGTTGTCCTGCAGAACATCTATTGAGGAACACACCGATATGAGTCTGACTGTCAAACGTCGCAGTCCGTGAGAGTTGGGTGCTCTCTAATAAACTCATGAAAGGCCCTGGAGTATGACGCATAAGATCCAAACTGCGGGGAAGCCCTGCGGCAGCCCTGTACTGGTCTAGATTTTGTGTGAAACTAGTGTGCAGAAAACTTGTAGTTCAAGGCATAGTCCACTATTCAAATTGCTAGCTAGTGTAGCATGAAGTTTAACGTGGAAGTTCAACTTAACAGTCTCCACTATACACCGGTACATAAAACGATATTCTGGAATGGAAGTGAGGTGATGTGCCAATGAGACTTTGTGGGGGATTTTTGGAATTTGGTGAGTTTTGGGCTGTTGGCTCATTAGACAAATTCTGAAATTCTCTTTGGCCCATTTGTGCATGACATCATATGGTTGTGCAAGTGGTGTCAAAGTTTGGTCCCACATTGCTAGTTGAGTGAGAGTTACACCTTCTTATTACTAGGCTATTCCACCACTCACTAAGGTGTGAGAAGAAGAGCAGCTCTCGCGCACTCCTCCTCCGATGCTACTTGCCTCGCCTCGCCACGCCTCGACTCGTCACGATGCGCGCGCTACGGGTTGCGGGAATCTCGCCGAGCCGAGCTTTATTTTTGCTGGTCGGGAAAATTAATCGTAGATTAATTACGAGTCATTAACGGACACGTCAATTAGTCAGTCGTTTCCAGTCTTATGGGATGTGAACTGAGTCCCACGATCTCCCTGGCCTGCACTATATAAGCCTCCGCGCTTAACCTAATCGGCGCGACCTACATACGCGTCTCCTTCCAGTCTATTGCGCCGCCGCCTTCGTCTTTCCCATCCTGGCTTGTGGCGTGCACTGTAGATATGGACAGTAGGCCTCTGGAACCCCTCCTTCTTGTGAACCTGTATGGGTGAGGGGTAATCAGGTTTTTGGGGAGCGCTTCCGCGCGACTACTGGCATCCACCATGTCTTTCGACAATGAGTTCCCGGACGACGACTTCTTCCCGGATATCACCGACCTCTTCGACAACCTCAACATGAGCGACGACGCTGCTGCCACTGTTGCGGGTGCTGTGGCCACTGCTCTACCATACGTAATACTGAACTTTCTATTTCAGATTCTGCTAGAGTTCTTTATTCTAGTGTTTGGTGTAGATATGATAAGTTTATCTTATTTAGATGTAATCTGTTCATCTACTTTGTTGATCTGCATGACTAGTTTTGTTATTTTCTGTATGATCATGCTTTATCAGTTTATTATTCGGATTATTGCTTATATTTTCAACAAAGAGCGCTGCTGAAGCTTAATACTGATGGTAGTTTCCATGCTGAATCTTCCAAGGGAGGCTAGGGCCAGCCTGGGGCTTCATTGTGCGACACACTGACAGCGATCATGTAGGAGCTGGAGCCGAGAGGCATGTTTAAACGATACTATATTTAGGGGTGCGCCTTGGTGCATGACCTCGTGATCTCCATGGCAATCTATGCTAATGTGTTGCGATGCCGATAATAAACACCGAGCAGGAAAAGCGTTAGCGAGAAACCTAGCCGGGGTTGTGGATCCAAGCTCCGGTGACGTTCTGGCCGAGGGGAGGGGAGAACAATGATGTCGACAATGACTGGCAGCGAGACTGGGTTGGAGCGTTAGTAGGCCGGTAAGAGAAACGGAGGTAAAATTTGAGTCATTGGTTTGGCCATTAGCGTGTTCGCATATATAGTCGTCTAAGCAGTTTTAGGGTTTTGGTTAGGCACATCTTCGGCCGTTAGAGGACTAAATTTAGTCTTCTAACCGATTTTTGAGATAGGCTAGAGATGTTTTAAGATATGTTCGTCTTATCAAACTTACAACTGGACCACTGTCCCACAGCGCCACTAGGTTCGTCAACATGATCTTGTTGTCTGTTTTGTTCCACGCATCCTCCCCACTCCGTGCTCGGCCACCTCATGCCCATAATCATCGGATGCTTCCGGACTACTCTTGTCCCAACGGATGGGTGTTGAGCGGCAGTGTTGTCTCGATCCCACCAGCATCATGTAGTGCGGGGTTTTAGGCGGCGATCCAACACAAGTACACGTTACAAGTCATGACAAAGCGACGGTCAGATATGGATTTGGGTCGTGACATTCTAGCCGCTTGGGGCGAGTTATTCAATGACCACCGGGAGAGGGAGCTTTCTAGCTACAACATTGACAGCTCGCTACCGTTAGACAACAACGCTGGCAGGTATAGGCTGTGGTGGAGCGTGCCAGGTGTCTCGGCGCACGGGCTGTACATTTCATATCTATCTAGCATTAGTTTACGGAGTTGATAAACTTTGCTATATAGGTACTTATCATTAACGTGGATGAGATGTTTTACTTCATGCTGAAATTTTTAGTGAGTTGTGCCGCAATACTCCATATATTTATTTTATGTGTACGTTCATTTTCTCAAAACTACTCCCTCCGTTCAGAAATATAAGACGTTTTGGCTTTGTAAATCGAATGTATCTATATATCTTTTAGTGTATAAGTTCGTAGAGGTTCGGAGTGAACCTATACACTCAAGGCGTCTAGATATATTCATTTAACAAAGCTAAAATGTTTTATATGTGTTGAGCCGCCGCCAAGGAAAGAGTAAAACCCATCTAGGATTCTGTCCCTTCGTCGGCGATGTCGTCGGTCCGCTCCGCCTTCGATGACCCTAGGGCCTTGGAGGTGTGGCAGACCATGACCTCTCACCGGCGGGAGGTTTTCCGGTCTTTGTTTAGGAAGTTTTTTAGTGTCTTTCTCGGGATGTGAAGATAGAATAATGTCCTCCCCGCTCTATCCCCACTCCGTTGGTGTTTCGAGCACCAACGGAGGACGCGTGGAGTCGTTTGTCCGACGGATCTCCTGGGATCCGGTCCGTTTTCGTCTTTGTTGGTGTGATTTCAGGTCAGTCTCTTTCGATCTACGGTTGTCATCATTGGCGATGGTTGCTGCTCTGGTGCGCTGGTCCATTGTGGACTTAGCACGACGACTTCCCGTATGTCTACTATAACAAGCTCTACTACGACAAGCTTTGCCTGGCTCCGGTGTTGGAGGGGTGAGGACGGCGGCGCGACTTCGGCTCGCGCTAGTGTTTGTAGTCGTCTCTAGGTGGTCCATTGACCTATTTGTAATCTTTATTACTTTTAGGCCTCTTTGTACTACTGTTGATAATTTTTAATAGATTGGTGAAATTTCGCAAAAAAAGTTTTATATTTCTGAACGGAGTATTTCCAATGTGAGTCAAAATGTTGAAGACCGCCGTGGGCCGAAGTTGAGACGGAGAGGAACGTAGACACATGATGTAAAAATATAGAAAATTCTTCTATTCCATAATGGGGTCAAATTAGTTTATGCGCAAACTCGTAGGCCCCTCTCGAACCCTCTTGGTGGCCACGATGACACACCGATATTGACGGTCGCACACCGACCAGATTCGGCATGCGAGGAGGAGAGCGACGATCAGTACGAGCCGCCGCCGACACATTCGGAGCGGGCGGCCATTCTCACGTCGCACGAAACCGAAGCGGACCGGCAGCTCAAGGTGCACTACCTCGAGGAGATAGATAGGGATGTCGTGCACTGTGTTAAGTTGTTCTCCTTAGCCACCATGGCAAAGGAGGAAGCAGGCCGCCGGAACGTTTGTGCGGAGCTAGAAGCGCTGAAGGCGGTATTAGCCTAGCAAGAGGTAGAGGCTCTGCCCGACGGGAAGTGGAACGGCCGAACCAACAGGCTTGGCGCGAGCGTGTACCGGAGGCGGTCGTCGATTGGCAGTAGGTTCTGGGACACCGTTCGTGGCCGATCAGATCTGCGTTGTTCGTCAGTGTTCAAAGTATCCAGTCAGGCATCTTCTATCCTCAGAATCTCGTATCTTCAGTTGATCTATCTCTATATGAACGATGTTGTTAGTTAATCGTGGTATTGGAAGCGTGTGTGAATGCATGATGTTGGCTGAGTAGTATAATTACTGGCTTTACCTTTCATTCATATCAACTGTCAAATGGTGTTCTCGAAGCTGCTAATTTGCCTGTCTCCGTGGCATGTACACCCAACAGGCTCACATGTGCATGTTAAAATCATCAGCTACAATTACGAGTTGCTGAGTAACATTCATCGGTAAATGGCATCATCAGATGAGTCTGAAGGTTAGAAGTATGGATCCATCAGAAACTACGGAATCTAGAACACACGCTCGATGCAACCAGATACATAGTAATGTACCAATTCACTAGAAACTATCCCAAAAAGTATACTATAAACGGTCTCTTATTTAACAAGGTTATTAAAATTCAGAATCAGCTGTTATCATGTGACCCTCTTTGAGCACTGGGGACTTTTCTATTGCTGTTAGTAACCTGCCATCAAGACTAATCAATGAGTGGCACATCAGAGACATCAAACCAAACACAGCAGTCCCCATCATCGATGAATCTTGGCAGCCAGTAAGACCAATCCAACTCTTATCACCTGAGACTGGAACCAAGATTGTGAAACAACAATCTATTCTATGTTTCCTAGCAGACACTATACTCATAAGCTCCAGGGTTAAAACGTCGGTATGAGAGGTCCACTTTTACAGTACATGAAATACGATAAGAGAAAAATCATGACAAGAATCCCGATGTCTATATTCGTTGGAGACCAAGATACTAAGATGCTACCTTGCATTCTGAATATTCAGGTAGAGAAATTGCACAATGCAAAGGAACCATGCATTCTAAATATTCAGGTAGAGAAATTGCACAATGCAAAGGAACCAGCACGTTCATATCAGACTTAACCTCTCCATCCGAGCTATATCTAATTCCTAATCTTTGTAGTAAGCATGAAACGCTCTTACACGCCCCTGATAAACAAAATCTAACAACAACAACCGAATCTCTTGGAAAAGTAGAAAATATAGACGGGAACCCAATAACCATAATAAAACGAAATAATCACATAGCAAGAGATATTTCTTGATCAAAAACATCTAAATGTCTAGAGGAGAACAATCCTAATTTGCAGAAGAAGTGTTTATGGTTCATTATTACAGATGTCCTGATGGAAAACCGCTAGCTAGGACCAAACATAGGAGAACACGGTTCAACAGGTAGGAATAAGTAGTTCTTAAATAACAACGAATAAAGGTGTAACACCTCAGCATTTAGGAACCAACGAAGGGTAGAAATAGGAATTTGTGCATATGCATGCATTCATCTGTAAAATCGGGGTAAATTTTTTGCCAAACAAAAACCTAAAGAGATCAGAGTTTCTTTCACTATCTAGAGGTAGGAATAGCTCTATGAGGTGATTGCTATAAATATTGACATGACCTTTAGGCATTTCTATGTTTTGGGGAAAACATTTTGAATTCACATTTGAAATTCAAATAATTTGAATAATATTTGAAAATTAGAAGTTAGAATCTTTAATTGATTTTCCAAAATAGGTATTAACATTGTTTGATTATATTATAGATTTATTAAACAACAATATGAATTTAAGACAAGTAAATTCAAACAAGAAATAAATTCTTATTCTTTTCTTTATTCCATAATCAATATTACAAATAGAGATCATTATATCAAGACAAATAGTTACAAGGAAGAAATTCCAATAAAATGAATCTTTATTAAATCATAGAAATATTGTTACAAGATTCTTTACAAAAAGAATAAAGAGAAATTACAACACAACCAATCTATCTATTCCTATACTATATCTTGACAATCCAGGCTTTGTTCCTACAAAATAAGATAAAACACTAAACAAAGAAATAAAAATGTTAGAAATTAGTTTTACTCTCAGTGGTGAACAGTGAAGTGCATTGTTCATATTACATCATAGAGTAATTTGAAGGGACAAGTTTCCCCAAAGTGCAGTATCTGTTCTTTTAAGTAAATAGTTCTAGTATCACAACAAAGGCCAAATAGACAAGTGATAAGTTTCACCAGATCAAGTAATAGTAAAAGGATGGGAAAGTAAAAGTCCAATTACTTGATATCATCCATAGCCAAAGAAAGTAGAGTAGCATCTTACACACCTAAATGCATGCATTGAGATGTCAATAGCATAGAACAAAGTGACAGCTCAAGTCACAACCGTATAGAGCAAAGCAAGCTCTGCTACTCAGTTCACAGCAAGCTCAACACAGTTTCTCACCAGCACAACCAAGAACAACACAAGAATAACACAAAATCTTACCATAATAGCATTAGATCAAACTAGTTTCCACCATAGAAAACCCAGGCATCACCAGCCAAGATGGTGACTTGAGGAGGGGGAAGCATTGGGTGGACAGCAAGGTCACAGGAGCAACAGCACCAGAAGGAGCAAGCCAAGGCCAAAGGGGAAGGCAGCAACAAGCCAGCACAAGGCTACAAAGGGTAATCCCCAACATTTTCAATCCAATAGTGAATATGGAGCATATTCATATGAGTAATCATGTTTATATGTGGATCTGATCATGCAAGTACATGATACGTACATAACAAATAAGCCATCAAGTAAAAACAAGGGGTTTCTACTTGAGGATGGTCTCAGACCAGCATCATAGACCAGGGGATCTAGTTTTAACTAGATAATACTCATCATAGCTGCTGGTACAGGGCACATCCCCAACTGGGTAGCACCTCTGTACCAACAGGTTCATCACTTCTTGAGAACAAGCCTAAGCCTCATCTTGTAAAAACACTTAATCATTTTCCTAAATTATTTAGGAATCATCTATAATAGCATTCAACATCTATCATAAGGCAGAGCCTTTGATCATACAAGTTTTACACTAAAATAATGAGTCAAAGCTATATCACCTAGCAGTAAGACATCATCACGCCAAAAGAGTGAGCTCACAATCACAGCCACACAGATAGCCACACCAATTTAAACTTCCTCAATCAGGTGTTCTCTAATAGAGAATAGGGTAACACCAACAAAATCAGCAGAGTGCTAACTATCAAAGACAGAGCACCAAATCATGCTCAACAGAGAGTAACATATGTACTGCTAGCAGGTCAATATCCAGGAGATTAACACAATCATATTAACCTAGAAACCTAACTGAATATCACTATAAGGGGTCAAACCCTAGAAATTTAGGGATGAACCTAAATCGAGAAATCCATCACCAGTGGCCACATGGAAAGGATTAGAGGTAAGAGAGAGCACAGAGAGAGGAGTAGAGGAGCTTACCCGAGGTCTTCGTAAATTTATTTAAAGAGGAAGTAGAGAGGTGGCCGACGGCAGAGAGGTGGTGGCACGGGGAGCACCCGAGGGGGGCGCTGCAACCGTTCCTACGCACAACAGTGGTGGCTAGGGAGGAGCAGCACCACGAGCAGCCAGCACATCAACGAAGAAGCATAGAGGCGGAAAACCCTAACCTTAGCCTCGTGCTGGGGTTAGCACGACCAGAGAAGAGGGCACCAGCGACGAGTCGGCTTGGACAGCGATGTGTAGCGGCGTCGTCTTGTTCATCCTGCATAGCAGCGGCAACCATGGCGGCCAGACTTGGCCGGAATCGTGCGCAGCAGCGGTGACAGCATCGAGCCAGAGAGGGTCGCGAGAGAGAGGGGTGAGGAGGAGAGAGTGCGTGTGGGGGGTACTGGGCCGGTGGGTTGCCCAGTATAGCCCAGGTGGACTTGGACCAGGCCAAGTGGGTCGGGTCTAGTTGGGCCGGGCCAGCCTAGTGGGTCCGGCCCATATTTCAAAAGACCTATCGAAAAATAAATATTTACAAATATGCCCCTGAAACAAAATCAGCTCTAGAAAACTACAAATTATATATTTCTGAAATCACAAGAATATCCTCTATTCACTAAAAATAATAGATATTAATTATAGTAATTAAATATAAATCTATTATTAAAATTGTATTTATTCCTTCTAGAATTTTATAAAAATATACAAAATACTTAAAATTGAATAAAATTCATTTTTAAGATTCTAAAAGGAAGTACTATTATAGAAAAATACTAGTTTATATTTTTGAAAAGTGAATAAGATATAATAGAACTAAAGTTTTATTCCTTAATGGAATTTTAGTTAAATATTTAAAAGAGTTAAAAATTAAATTGCTAAATGCTAAAATAATATGAATTGGATGATTTCTTAAATAATGCTTTTCTTTTATTAATTAAAAGATACATAAAACCTATACAAGTTGGGAAAAACACGCAAAGAAGAAAGAAAATAAATCATTGCATGACATTACTATGCATTGCATATTGCTTCTTTAAATATTGTCCTTACCAGGTAATAATGGTTTTCTGTAGCAACCGGAACTCAAGGTCAGGTGGAAATATCTGACTACACTACCTTGCAGTCACAAGGCAAGTTCATCACTTTCTCATGTCCTTTGAAGAGACTTTACGAAAGTATTTGAAAATTGTGTGTTATCACCTATGTTCTAAAAGAGAGAGAAAATAAGTATTTTCCCAAACAAATGAAATGCTATTATCATCCTAAGTGATGATAAATACTAAGAATTGTAGGGGAATCTAAGATTCCAATTGCAAAACAACTAGGACTTAATAACCCATGACATCAGTGATTCTAGCGCCGTATATTACGTGTTAACCATAAGATTTAGAATGGGATGGAGAAGTCAGCTGTATCTTCTTCCTCTCGCATGCATCCGGATGGCCAGGTCGTGGCTGTTATCCTCGTAGCGTGCATTTATTGGTAATTCGTAGAGGATATGCAACATATGGGTGGGAACCCTCAACGTCCCACGATAGTTCTGGCATCTGACGGTCTGTACTAACCATTGCCGTAATTCAAGATGTGGGCATGGCCTACACCAAGGGGAGATGCGGGGTCGCGAAGGGGGCAATGATTGGCTTGGATCATCTACTAGGCCCCACATCATGGAATTCTGGACGGGAAAGTACACCCGGTTGTGCAACAAGGAGTTGGCCTATTATGGGTAAAGTAACGCACCTCTATAGAGTGTAAGAATTGTGACATGTTACTCCCTGTTCCGGGAAGGAGCTACGAACGTGGCAGGAAAGGAACTCCATGAAGTTTTGCTCAACCTGTGAAGGCCGATGGGCATAGTTTTGATAATTAAAATCAATCTTTGAAGAAATGTTTACCAAAAGTGCATAATACCAAGGACTTATCCGTTCGAGGTGGTAGTTAGAGCATCAAACTTCCCACCTTACATATAGTGAACTTGCTGGGTAATGATGTTACTCACCCTTTCCTTTGAACCCCTTGCTAAACTTTGAAGGCCAGGAGGATAACCAGGTGTATGCTATGGAGGTCCAGAACGATGTCTTCTATGAAGAGTTGGACCTGTCCGGTGGAATCAAAGGGGTGGACTACGAGATACACTGTGGAGCTTAAGACAACAAGTAAGAGTAGTTGGCAGGCCGTACTTTAGTTACCTAGGTTGAGCCGAGCAGCACGAAGTCTATAGAATAAGTTGTTGAGCTCACGTATTTCTTACAGTTGTGGTTTTTCGTTCTTCCGCCGAACTTATGAAATAAGTTATTTGGTTTGTAAGTTTGAACTTCTTGAAGTCTCAAACTTCTGGTATTGTAATAATAATGAAGTGTGTGTGTTTGTAATTTGGACCCGCAATGTTTCTGTTGTACCACTCTGAGGGATGTGATATTTATAGAACGGTGTTCTGTAGATGTCATGTCAACGACTATAGTGTACTACACATGAAGTGGTATGATGGGTCACCACAGCTGGTATTAGATAAATTGCTTTGACCTTAGGTTGGAAAACCTAGTAAAGGGAACTACCTGTAGGAGTCTTAGGGCAACTGTAAAGAGTTCTCTAGATTATATGACAAATAGTCAATTGGGAATATTTTGTTATATTTTTTAGTGCGATAATTATTTATTATGATGCATCATTATAAATAATGGTTACTAACTATGAATATTTTCTATACAGTGGAAATGGCACCAAAGTTTCCAAAACAGACTTTGGCAAGGAAAGAAGAGACTCTCGATGATTATCAGGGGGCTTTAACTGAATAACTTCGAGAACTTCTGAGGGTTTTTGGTTGCACAACTAATATTCCAGTTAATACCATCACCTACCATGATGGGCGAATGTTAGCCAAATTTGTGTTAGCATCCAACTACCAAAGAAGCTTGGTTTATATCTTGATTTACCTATGGGTGAAGGTAGAGGTCACCTAGCAGCATACCATGTTGCTATTGTGGAGGCGATAGCCAATGTTCGGGAGCACAAAGCACAAGAGTTAGCTGGAAGCACATACTCTGTGATTCCTCATGACTTTATTGACGAGGAGTCAGTACCAGATCATCTTACTTTAGTAAAGAAGCATCCAAAACTAGCTTCCAAGTTTATGGATCTGTATTGACTAATGGTTGGGTCTTTGTATAAGACACGTCAGGTTATTGTAGAAGATCGGATTGATATGTTAGAGGATTTAACTAATCCTGAACGAAGGGAGAAGTTAGCATTTAAGCTAGAGAATGAAGCAGTGGATAGGGTTAACCCAATTTCTAAGGATATACCTATAGATCCAGCATCTTTTACACGATATCCTTACTCACCTATCCTGAACCTACTAGATATCCTGATGAGGGCACTAGTCATCTAGTACCACAGAGTTTTTGGGGAATTGAGGACTCGGAACTACCTAGTGGAAACTCCAAAGGATGGAGGTACGGATCGATGGATTGATCTGTCGGGAATCCTATTCTTGTGAAAGACTCAGTAGGGGATACCGGTCAAACTAGTCGCATGGGAGTGAGATCTTATTCCGTTGATGGAAGAGATGTCCATGTGGAGGATGTAGAGTCCGATGAGGAAGATCCTGAAGAAAGGGTGTATGAGTTACCAGAACATTATCCTACTCCAGATAACATGCACTATGCAATTATAGCTGAGGACTATCCTACCCAGCTAAGTACTTGGGGAGCATCAGAAGCGGAATATTATGTTGATAACTCAGGAGTCAGAATACAAGAGGAGATTGAATAAGACAGTGATGAGGATGATTTGGAAGATACCTCAGATGAGTTGGAAGGTATGGACACACTTTAGTTGGATGATGCATCAAGTCCATATACTTCTGATCATCGAAGAGGCAGGTCGTTCCACAGACGGTGCATCGTACTTCACGTCAGCATGGTTGTACTCCGGGAATGTATGATGAACATCGCAGATTCTGGGGAGTGTGACCTTGAGACGGAATATCTCAAAGATGATACAAGAGTTAGAGTCTGAGCATTGAGTGTAAATGAATAAGTGGGATAGTATCCACATGAGTTGTAATACCTAAATGGTATGGGCTTGTAATGACGTTGTACTAACTATGTGTTTGTATAATATGTGAAATGCATATTTGGTTCTTATTTGGATTTTGTTTTCCATTGTGTGACTAGTTTTGTGCATGAAGTTGAGCTCAGAACACATATGCATGATGTAATTATGAGTATTTGCTTTATGTTACAGGACTAAGGGGGTATGGAAATGGTTGTAGAGGATGAGACCAAACAGTAGCACATGGAGCGCAAAACTAAGGAAAAGGCGGATGAAGACGCCAGAATGCAGGCAAATTTACCACCACCACCAATGAGGCCATTAATGGATCAAAACTTTATGCAGTACATGCAAATGATGCAAGAGTCCCAGAACAAGTTCCTGGAGGGATAAGTAGATCGTGTGGGACACTAGAGGGAACCTGAAGGACATGGTGTGAGTCTTTCGGACATTCAAAATGCAAGGCCGTTACCTTTTGCATCAGCCCCTGAGCCAATGGATGCAGAGGATTGGCTAGTAGATATGGAGAGAAAGCTGATGCTGAGGAAAAGTTGAGGTATGCAACACATCTCTTAACTGGACCTGCAGCATCTTGGTGGGAGAATCAGCTAGCAATGCAACCTCCAGGTAGGGAGTATACCTAGGAGGAGTTTAAGCAAAGATTCCGTGAGTATCATGTTCCAGAAAGTGTGATGGAGTTGAAGCGTAGGGAGTTTGAAGAGCTTCAGCAGGGATATACCAGTGTCATGAAGTACATCCGGGAGTTCATTTTCAACTATCTCATTATGCTAAGGATGAACTGAGCACTAAGGAAAAGACGAAGAAACGTTTTTTGCGTGGTTTAAATCCATTTGTGAAGATGCAGCTGAGACTGGCTAATAAGGCAAGTTTTCAACAGTTACTAGATGCAGCTATCACATTTGAGGATGATTACAAGAATATCCAAGAGGACCGAAGGAAAAGAGCAAAGAAGGAAACTAAGAGGATTCAAGCAAGTAAACCTAAACCCAATTTGGAGTTCAAACCCAGGAAACGACCCTTTAATAACAACAACAATGCTAACAAGAATAGCAGTGGAGGTCAGTCCAACCCAAGGAGAAATATTATATGCAACAATTTTGGTATTCCAGGGCATTTCCAAAGGGAATGTAAGAAGCCAGTAAGCATATGTTATAGTTGTGGACAGAAGGGGCACATTAAGCCTGATTGCCCAAGCAAACCACCAGGAGGTTGGCCTACAATAGGCGGTGGTCAAACAAGAGGCGAAGGTGGACAGCCTAATAGAGGTGGAAGCTATGGTAAAAACAACAATGGCAAGAGAGGCAGACCTACTGGAAAGCTGAATTGCGCAACCTTGGAGGAGGTGGATAACTCGGATCAAGCGGTGATAGGTACGCTCAATATTCTTACAAATCCTGGAAAAGTTCTATTTGATACCGGTGCAACTACTTCATTCATATCTGAACAATTTTATGATAAGTTCGGGATTAGAAGGGCACCGTTAGAAAAACCTATAACCGTAGTTACCGCTAGAGGAATAGTGGTAGTTAGAAACATTAAAGTAAACCAAGTTATCTCAATCTGTGGTTAAACCTATTATGCGGATCTTTATGTGATTCCACTAAAGGGAATAGCAGTAGTGTTGGGAATGGATTGGATGACGAACTATGGTGCTCAAATCAATTGTGAGGAGAAACCCGTTTCAATTAAGTCTCCAAGTGGAGGAAGGATAGTCTATCAGGCGGATAAACATAGCCATATCATGGTGGATTTGCAGTTGAACTCAATGAAAGAGGTCAAATTCGAAGATATTCCTGTAGTGAAGGAATTTCAAGATATTTTTCCAGCAGAGTTACCGGGAATGCCACCAGATCGAGAAATAGAGTTCACTATTGACCTGATACCTGGTACAACACCAATAGCCCAAGCACCATATAAGATGGGACCAAAAGAATTAAAGGAGCTTAAGGAGCAAATTGATGAGTTAGCCAGAAAAGGATTTATTCAGGAAAGTGTATCCCCATGGGGAACTCCGGTAATTTTTGTGGATAAAAGAGATGGAGGACGAAGAATGTGTGGTGATTATAGAAATCTCAACAATGCTACCATCAAGAACAAATATCCATTGCCCAAAATTCAAGATCTATTTGATCAAGTCAAAGGAGCTGGAGTGTTTTCCAAGATTGATCTAAGATCCGGATACCATCAAATAAAAATTAAACCTGAAGATGTTCCAAAAACAGCATTTGTGTCAAGGTATGGACATCATGATTGTCTCGTCGTACCTTTTGGATTGACCAATGCACCAGCAATATTCATGAACCTGATGAACAAAATTTTCGTGTCGTATTTGGATAAGTTTGTCATAGTGTTTATTGATGATATTTTGATATACTCTAAGGATAAAGAAGATCATGCTGATCATTTGAGAATAGCATTACAAATCCTGAGAGAACATAAGTTGTATGCTAAATTCAGCAAGTGTGAATTTTGGTTTGACAAGGTAGAATTTCTTGGTCATATAATCAGTAAGGGTGGAATTGTGGTAAATCTGTCCAAAGTCCAATCAGTATTGGAATGGAATGCACCAACCAATGTGAAACAAATTCGAGGTTTTCTAGGCATGGCAGGCTATTATCTGAGATTCATTGAAGGTTTTTCCAAGATAGCTGGACCAATGACTAAATTGCTAAGAAAGAATGCACCATTCATATGGAATGAAAAGTGTGAAGCAAGTTTTCAGGAATTAAAAACCAGATTAACAACCACACCAATCTTATCTATACCGGAAACCAGAAAAGATTAAACAATATATTATGACGCATCCAAGGAAGTATTAGGATGTGTGCTAATGCAAGATCATAAGGTAATTTCTTATGGTTCTAGACAACTCAAACCACATGAAGTCAACTACCCAACTCATGATTTGGAGTTAGCAGCAGTGGTCTTTGCTTTAAAGGGATGGAGACATTTTCTCTATGGAGCAAGATGTGAACTATACACGGATCATAAAAGTCTTAAATATTTCTTTACTCAGAAGGAGCTAAATATGAGACATAAAAGATGGCTGGAGTTGATCAAGGATTATGATCATACAATTAACTATACTCCAGGAAAAGCCAATGTAGTAGCAAATGCTTTAAGTCGGAAGAGTACGGATATTCAACCCATCAATAGAGAATTACCAAAGGAGTTGCAAATGGATTTGGAAAGGTTAGAAATACAATTCTTAAGGACAGAAGTTGATGTAGGCTTAGCGACCATGAGGGTTGTAGAAGAGCAAAGTAGTGATCTTCGTCATGAGATCTATCGACATCAACTTATTGCTGAAGAAATTAGAAGAATTTCTGAAGGACAAAAATCAGTTTTTCACCTAGGAGATTATGGATCCTGATGGTTTCAAAACCGTCTTTGTGTACCAGATGTACCGGAGATCAGAGAGGTAATACTCCGAGAAGCACATGAAACACCTGAAGGAGATACATGGCAGAAAACAAAAAAATTCCTAGGTTGGAACCCCAAAAACTACCTAGGATCTATCTATGTAGTAAGGCGGTAATGACCGAGCGTAGAGAATACATACCCTTGTAAACCGTATGCGGTTAACGTTCCAATAGGAACGTGGTTGATGTAGTCATACTCTTAGCCGACCTCAAGGTCGCGAAGCTCCTCGCAGGTCACCCTTTGCTCCTTCTTCATCGTGCAGCAGCTCCGGCTCACGACATTTAATTGCCCCAAGTGTTGCGCGTCGTCTCTTTGTACACATCCAGTGCACTATGAGATCTCCAGCTCCCCAATCCCGCCGGGAGTGCGGAAGTTCATATCCGGCTAGGAATCCGTGCAGCACAATGGCGTGCTGCAGGTGTGCCTCGTTCGCACAGCCCAGACTTGGTGTCATGGTCACAGGGTATAGAGACATAGGGAAGGAGGAAGTCAACCAAAGGACTTCTTCAAATATTGGTGTGTCTAATCCCACCAATGGGCACCCCTTTATATAGGCGGAGGGGGTCTGCCCTCCCCATTAGGTTAGCCATGTGAGACTATTAGTAATCAGGAAATAAACGCAAAAGGGGTTGCAGCCGGATGGGCAAAATGGCCATAGCCCACCAGCCAATAGGTGGCCAGCAAGGTGAGCCTGGGCACCACCCGCGTGGCCCAGCCTACCCTCAGGCGGCGGCAGCCAGCTAGTGCCCCATATGGGCCTTAGTGCCCCGGCGGCCCAAGGAGGTGGCCACAGACCCAAGTGGAGAGGCGGCAGGAAGGGAGCGACAGGGTGGGTCGTGGCCGGCCCACCTCGAGCCTGCCCACAGCACCCGCGAGGCTGGCGGCCAGCGCCTACCCACATGGGCCACGAGACGGCGGCCCGTTAGGAGCGCCAGGTTGCCCGCTGCCACCCGCCCCCGTGCGGCGGCTATTATCCACCGCCCACATGGGTTGTTCTCCCTTTTTCTTTTTCTACAGCTTTTCTTCTAGGCTATTTCCCTCCGGGGATTTGGCCTAATATAAAAGTTGCCTTTATAAATCTTAATATAAATATTATTTAGAATATATTAATTCACAATTAACATATAATAAATATATATTTAAATTCCCATTTATCTGAAAACACTTTTCCAGTCTTTTCCTTTATTCTTTCTCCGAACAACTTCTGATCTCTCTGCGGAATGATTCCGGCTTTCTCTTTCTCTACTGTGATTCCGTCTTATGAATGATCGCTCTCATCGTACCCTTAAGTGTATCCCCTCACGACTCGGGAATGCTCTAGACATGATCTATATCAATGATCAACAGAGGGACCAGGGATGTCCATGTGACCCCTATGCATTCCTGATGACAATGTCGTTTGAACCGGTAAATGTAGCATCCATATTCCTTTTGTTTCTTGATACGACTTGTCCGAGATCTGATCATTGGTATTTCATACCTTGTTCAATCTCGTTAACAACAAGTTCTATTTTCTTGTTACCGTGATATTACATCCCCATGACTGAGTCACATGTTGCAACATTTATGGATGTAATCTCACCAAGCCGGCCATATGTATCTTTACCCGTCATGTGGGCAAACAAATCCCGCTCTTGACATATATTGCCTCTATGGTTCCTCCGAGTACCGGAACACACCTTTATTGCCACCGTATTACCAGATGACGTTTGATGCTATCTAAGCACTCTTGGGAGACAATGATTAATATAGCCTCATGGTCTAAGGAATTAGGAGTCTAGATTTAGCTATTGCAACAATGAACTTATATGACTTGATCGTGTTGCAATCCTTCGAGGAATGTCCATCACATCATTCTCCAATGATATGACCTCCTTGTCAATTGGCATAAATGCCCATGATCTTGAAACCCAGATCATCCTCATGACCAATGAACTAGTATGAATAGAGGCTACTAGGGACTTGGTTGTTTCATACCACACATGTACCAATGTTTCTACTTGGCACAGTTATAGCACAATATGAAACTATTATAAACTAATTGAGATATGATAATAAAAACCTATTTATTATTTGCCTCTAGGGCATATCTCCTTCAGTCTCCCACTTGCACTAGAGTACAAATAAACTAGCTCGCATTTTACTCATATAAACCATATAACATATGCATTTATTGATCATGCATGCTCATGGGAAACGTCATGTCCATGTTCTGTTTTACCAGATCATTATGTCTTTTGCAAATCTTTAATGTCTTCCTAATTTTGAAATTCACACTATTATCATATAATGTGTCGAAGCATTTGTTTGGCAACAAAGTGAGACTTTGTTTCTAGTGTTTATAATGATGGTCGTTTTCGCTGTTGTCATCTAAACTTTGAAACACACTTTGTTATCCTTTGTGTACCTCGAGGGCTTTATCATGGGCACTGTGCCCTAGAACACATCATTCTACGTTAAAAGCGAATTAGCCCCGCCATAACATTATATATCACATCAGATGTAGCCTTTATACTTCTATATCTATGTAGATCCTAGTGCATGAAATGCAACTATGCCACTTACTTTGCTTCTTGCCATTTAAGTATAAACTTAATTCTGGTTCAGTGATCAGAAATCACTCCAAGCCATGTTCTTATAGTTAAGAGCTAGTCCTTCCAACCAAAACCTCGGGTCACATTACGTCGAGTATACAACATGGCTGTATGGAAGAATCTATGACTGAGGCATATGAGATGCAACACATCTCTTTCTTTCAACCATAGTTGCAATACTAACTCAATGCTTCATATAGTAAGAACTTCTTTCTTAACTTGTTCCATTCTAAGCTTCTTCAGAATCTTGTCTTAGGACATTCTGAACATCTTTCAGAATCAAGTCCAGGAAGCATTCGACATTTGATTTTTATTAAACTCACCAATCTATCTCGATAGATCTCATTGTTTAATAACTTTCAACTTCATCCTTATTTATCTACTTAAAATGTTATTAACACCAATTACATCATTCATATATGTTGTCCACATATCATAGAATGATTTCACGCTCCCACTCAAATATTGCATCCATATTTGAGATCCAGGGATTTCACTTAGCTCCCACTCAAAATATGCCAGCTACATATTATGATTTAGCCAAGCTGATTTGCTCCCACTCAAATCCAGGTCCTCTCGATAATCTTGGACATTCCAAAATTCTTTGATCATCATCAAATCGAGAATTCCACTAACGAGATTTCAATGACCATTCTTTTCTTAGGCCCATCACGCTTCTTTGTATTTAGTAGGTATGTCTTGTTCAAAACATGACGAGTGAATCAACAATATAATTCCACAAACTTGTAGAATATATAGTTGAATCCTACTTTCTTTAGTAAAAGTATTCCCTGAAACTTTATGATCATTATCATTGGTTTCTCCTCTATTTGTAGAGTTTGGATTCACAGAACAAATTCCACTGCGCCACTCAGCAATCTAGAGGTAGGGTCAAATACCTTGTTTGATCTTTTACTTTATTCCACCTGTATCTTCATCAAGACATGTTGACTTTGGACAACAGCAGGTTTGCCCCCTTTGTGGAAGATGCATTCATAGCTTCCTAAGCATGCTCTACAAAGACTTGTTTATTCGCCACGATTTTGACTTATCGAAATCTCCAGAAGCTCGAACGTGCCATAACTCTTATGGTGTTGTTTCCATGAATATTTAGATGCTCCTTTGTATTTCAAATGAGTGTTTGCTTATTTTGATCTCTAACTCTAAATGACAACTATAACCCCAATAAGAGATAATATTATACCATATGTATCTAATACAAAATGATTATGATGTTTTAGACATTTCGGCACAGTTTGAATTTGTCCAATTATCATATTTTGTGAAACATCTTTCACAAGTCCCTTTTATGCTAAACTTACCTTGAATACTTTAGTCATGTCGATCACATCAAAGAGACTTGTTAATTCAGTTAATTCAATATACCATTTTTTGTGAACTCATTTGAACAATTCAAATCATTTCAAACTTATGTTTCATTAAGAAAATACGCTTATTCACTTAAGTCCACAATTAACTAATGATTTCCACTACTTGTTGAAAATACGATATATCACTATGTATAAGATTCAACATTTCTTCGCATATCAACGTTTTACCAGAATGCGGAGTTTTAGTCATTCTGCCCAAGGGGCATGGTTTTGCAAAGTCTCTAGATTAAGCATCTAGGACCCCGATCTTCATTTACAATGAAAAACATGCAATAACCAAATTGACTTAAACTATAGTGTCATTTCATTATTAAATTTTGGATATCTTTTAGCATTCTAATCCTTTTATAAATGCTTAAACTATTATCATTAACATAGTGATGAGAATAACTTATTTATAATCGTAATGTGACCATAAGGTATTGTTCATAAGAATAGTAAAATGGGCTTGTAACTCGTTCATATGAATAATCGTCTCGCCATAAGCAAGACACACAAACAAGGATTACAAAATTATATTCAAGTCCATTAATCCAAATGATAAACTTTGAGGAAATAGGTGATGTCGGCCATCAACTATTTTGCTTGCCGTCATCAAGTCACGTTGCCTCAATTCTAGCAATTCTCAAGTAGACCATCTTGTTTTTCACAAAACATGATAAGTATCAAATACTTTACAAGTTGCAACGAGTTTTGCCAGAACTACATTTATAATTTGTATATCTTACATATACCTTTTCATTCATGACCTCCATTGCAATCAAGCCCTTCTAAGAGTTCTCAACTCTGATGCAAGATCGCTAAGTGTTTCTCCAAATATTCCCTTTTCATCCATGATGGAGGAAAACCCATCCAATGGCTCATACTCTATGTGCCTTATTCTGTAGAATACAAAATGAAGCATAACTCTCCATCGAATGGAGAATGGCTTTTTTGATGATTACGGAGAAAACACAAACATTGTGGAGTCATCGAATTATCTCCTAATGGTTATTGTATCAAGACAAGAAGATTACCTTTTACGAGGATATCCCTGAGACGTGGGTATTAATCTATGAAGTTGGACCCTTTTGTTAAGTTCCACATTAAGCAATATATTCCCATGGTCGCAAAGGACCTCAATGGGATAGGCCAAGATCTACTAAGATATTTGCAAACAGACATCTAGACTAAGTTCATAATAAGAGTTCAATTTATAATTGATCTCCACAAAAATTGTCATCCCCTGGATGATTTTAGTGATCACATGATCCCTATGCTCTGCACCTCCCCCGATCATCACGGCCATCAATGCAGCCTCAAAGGTAGACATTCCCTAATGCTAATTACAGCATCCATGTGACTCATGATCGATCTTTCGATCTCTTGTGTTCCGAGGCCACGTCTCTGTAACATGCTAGGCTCGCCAAATCTAACTTGTGTGTATTTGCTGTGCAACATGGCTTACACCCACTGTATGCAAATGTAGATATGTTTGACCCCTGATCATCACGGTCGGCCTCGTAACGAAGAACTTTCTTGGTGGTGCACACATAAGGGGAACACGAAACATTGGAATTAAATAGGGATTATCTTATTTGCTACCGTTGAGTATCTAAATACTAGCACACAGTAAGATGTCAAAAAGGTATCAACATCATATGTATTATGTGATACGATATGGTCCTTCTTGCGCCTTGATCTCCATCGAGCGCTCCGGCATGATCTCCATCATGCCATCGGTTTGACGCCAAGTCCACGACGCCTCTACCAGGTCGTCCATCGAAACGATGACTATTACTATACTACTTAGTAATAGAAAAGTAAACTACTTTACCTTCATAACGACCAATACCATATCATAATCACATGCCCTCCTGCAAAATAAATTTAGACGCTTCTACTTTCTCTATTGCAAGTTTTATGTGGTTGTTAGGGCTTTCACAATAGAACCATTTCTAATCTACGAACTTTCCAACCACAACATGGATCCAGTAGTTGTCTCTATTGCACCCCTTTTGGGGCCCTCCGTTGCAAATGCTATATCAACTATTGAATGAGAGACAGACACCCGCTAGCCACTTATACAGTACAAGCTGTATGTCGAGCGTGGAACCAGTCTCACGTACGATACGCGTAAGGTCAGTCTGGGCCGCTTCATCAAACAATACCACGATATAAACAGGTACACGTTAGAGGGTAACAACTAAGGGATCAATTCCCGCACAATACTTGTGCATACTGGCCGTACAGCAGTCCTACGCATAGACCGGCTCTGATACCACTAAAGGAGATCTGCGGCAGAAAACAAAAATTTCCTACGTTGGAACCCCAAAAACTGCCTAGGATCTATCGATGTAGTAATGCGGTAACAGCCGAGCGTAGAGAATACATACCCTTGTAGACCATACGCGGTTAACATTAATAGAGGAACATGGTTGATATAGTCGTACTCGTAACCGATCTCAAGGTCGCGAAGCTCCTCGCAGGTCACCCCTTGCTCCTTCTTCATCGTGCAGCAGCTCTGGCTCACGACATTTAAGCGCCCCAAGTGTTGTGCCTCGTGTCTTCATACACATCCGGCGCATGATGAGACCTCTGGCTCCCCGATCCCGCCGGGAGTGCAGAAGTTGATATCCGGCTAGGAATCCCTACAGCACAACGGCGTGCTACAGGTGTGCCTCGTTCGCACATCCCAGACTTGGGGCCATGGTCACAAGGTATAGAGAGAGGGAAGGAGGAAGTCAACCAAAGGACTTCTCCAAATATTGGTGTGTCTAATCCCATGGGAACCCCTTTATATAGGCGGAGGGGGTCTGCCCTTCCCATTAGGTTAGCCATGTGGGACTATTAGTAATCAGGAAATAAAGGCAAAAGGGGTTACAGCCGGATGGGCCAAATGGCCACAGCCCACCAGCCAATAGGTGGCCAGCCTGGTGGGCCTAGGCACCACCCGCTTGGCCCAGCTTGCCCTCAGGCAGTGGCAGCCAGCTAGTGGCCCGGATGGGCCTTAGTGCCCCGATGGCCTAAGGCGATGGCCACCGACAAAGGTGGAAAGGCGGCAGGGAGGGAGCGGCCGGGTGGGCCGGGGCCGGCCCACCTCAAGCCTTCCCATAGCGCCCGCGAGGCTGGCAGCCACGCCTGCCCGCATGGGCCGTGAGGCGGCGGCCCATTAGCAGCGCCAGGCTGGCCGCTGCCACATGCCCCCTGTGCGGCGGCTATTATCCGCCGCCCACGTGGGATGTTTTCCCTTTTTCTTTTTCTACAACTTTTCTTCTAGGCTATTTCCCTTTGAGGATTTGGCCTAATATAAAAGTTTCCTTTATAAATCTTAATCTAAATATTATTTAGAATATATTAATTCATAATTAACATATAATAAATATATATTTAAATTCCATTCATCTGGAAAAAAATTCCGGTATTTTCCTTTATTCTTTCTCCGAACAACTTCGGATCTCTCCGCGGAATGATTCCAGCTTTCTCTTTCTCTACTGTGATTCTGTCTTATGAAGGATCGCTCTCATCGTACCCTTAAGTGTATCCTCTCACGGCTCAGGAATGCTCTAGACATGATCTATATCAATGATCAACAAAGGGACCAGGGATGTCCATGTGGCCCCTATGCATTCCTGATGACAATGTCATTTGAAGCGGTAAATGTAGCATCCATATTTCTTTTGTTTCTTGATACGACTTGTCTGAGATCCGATCATTGGTATCACATACCTTGTTCAATCTCGCTAACAACAAGTTCTGTTTTCTTGTTACCATGATATTACATCCCCGTGACCGAGTCACATGTTGCAACATTTATGGATGTAATCTCACCAAGTCGGCCATATGTATCTTTACCCGTCATGTGGGTGAACAAATCCCGCTCTTGACATATATTGCCTCTACAGTTCCTTCGAGTACCTAAACACACGTTTATTGCCACCGTATTACCAGATGATGTTTGATGCTATCTAAGCACTCTTGGGAGACAGTGATTGATATAGCCTCACGGTCTAAGGAATTAGGATTCTAGATTTAACAGTTGCAACAATGAACTTATATGACTTGATCGTGTTGCAATCCTTCAAGGAATGTCCATCACATCATTCTCCAATGATATGACCTCGTTGTCAATTGGCATAAATGCCCATGATCTTGTAACCTAGATCATCCTCATGACCAACGAACTAGTATGAATAGAGGCTAGTAGGGACTTGGTTGTTTCATACCACACTTGTACCAATGTTTCTACTTGGCATAGTTATAGCACAATATGAAACTATTATAAAATAATTGACATATGACAATAAAAACCTATTTATTATTTGCCTCTAGGGCATATCTCCTTCAACACCATATTCAATTCACCTAGGAAGTACAAATATGTACATGGATCTTAAGGAATTATTCTGGTGGAATAACATGAAAAGAGATATTGCAAAGTTTGTATCTGAATGCCATACTTGTCAAAGAGTAAAAGCAGAACATCAAAGTCCAGCAGGACCATTACAACCTTTAGAAATACCAGAATGGAAATGGGAAGAAATTGGTATGTATTTTATCACAGGATTACCTATGACACCGAAGCGGAAGGATATGATATGGGTGATTGTGGATAGATTCACGAAAAGTGCACACTTTATCCTGGTAAATCAAAAGGATAATGCCAAGAAGTTAGTAGAAATCTATGTTAAAGAGATAGTAAGTAAGCACAGAGTACCTAAGAAAATTGTATCAGATAGAGGATTTTGTTTACTTTAGCATTTTGGAAAAAATTACATGAAGCACTTGGCTCAAAGTTGGATTTTAGCACAGCCTATACTCCAAAAACTGGAGGTCAAACGGAAAGGACCAATCAAATCTTAGAAGACATGCTTAGAGCTTGTGCATTAGATTTTGGAGGTTCATGGGAAGATCATCTACCATTGGCATAATTTTCTTATAACAATAGCTATCAAAGTAGTCTGAAAGCTGCACCATATCAAGTACTTTATGGGAGAAGATGTAGATCACCAATATGTTGGTATGAACCTGGTAGTAGAAAGGAATTTGCACTAGACTATATCAAGGAAAAGCAAGATGTCATCGATATTATTAGAGAACGACAGAAGATAGCTCAAAGTCGCCAGAAGAGTTATGCTAATCAAAGTCGAAGATCATGGCATCCAAAAGTGGGAGATATGGTATATCTTAAAGTAAGTCCAATGAAGGGAGTTAAAAGATTCGGAGTCAAAGGAAAACTGAGTCCAAGATATATTGGACCATTTAAGATACTGAGTTAGAATGGAACAATAGCTTATGCTCTCGAGTTACCAAAAAGATTAGCTCAAGTTCATAATGTTTCCATGTGTCGTAATTATGGAAATGTCTTAAAGTTCCTGGTGATGCAATTACACATCAAGAAGTGGAGTTATAGGTAGATTTTACTTATGTGGAGAAACCCTGTAAAATTCTGGAAGAGAACTGGAAAAGGTTGACAAACAGGGCAATCAAATACTACAAAGTACAATGGGAACATCACCCAGGGAGAGAAGCTACCTGGGAAAAAGAGGATGACATAAAAGAAGCACATCCTGAACTATTTACGTACACATCAGCAAACTTTGGGATGAAGTTTAATTTAAGGGGGGAGTCTATAACACCCCAGCATTTAGGAACCAACAAAGGGTAGAAATAGGAATTTGTGCATATGCATGCATTCATTTATAAAATCGGGGTAAATTTTTCGCCAAACAAAAACCTAAAGAGATCAGAGTTTCTTTCACTATCTAGAGGTAGGAATAGCTCTATGAGGTGATTGCAATAAATTTTGAAATGACCCTTAGGCATTTCTGTGTTTTGGAGGAAACATTTTGAAATCACATTTGAAATTCAAATAATTTGAATAATATTTGAAAATTAGAAGTTATAATCTTTAAGTGATTTTCCAAAATAGGTATTAACATTGTTTGATTATATTATAGATATATTAAACAACAATATGGATTTAAGACAAGTAAATTCAAACAAGAAATAAATTCTTATTCTTTTCTTTATTCCATAATCAATATTACAAATAGAGATCATTACATCAAGACAAAAAGTTACAAGGAAGAAATTCCAATAAAATGAATCTTTATTACATCAAGACAAAAAGTTACAAGGCTGCCAAGGGTAATCCCCAATATTTTCAATCCAATAGTGAATCTAGAGCATATTCATATGAGTAATCATGTTTATATGTGGATCTGATCATGCAAGTACATGATACATATATAAGAAATAAGCCATCAAGTAAAAACAAGGGGTTTCTACTTGAGGATGGTCTCAGACCAGCATCATAGACTAGGGGATCTAGTTTTAACTAGAGAATACTCATCATAGCTGCTGGTACAGGGCACATCCCCAACTGGATAGCACCTCTGTACAAATAGGTTCATCACTTCTTGAGAACAAGCCTAAGCCTGATCTTGTAAAAACACTTAATCATTTTCCTAAATGATTTAGGAATCATCTATAATAGCATTCAACATCTATCATAAGGCAGAGCCTTTGATCATACAAGTTGTACACTAAAAGCATTAGTGTAACATCCCAAAACTTTAATCCAAGGTTATTAAGATCCAAATCATCAAATTTTAGAGTTACCAAAAACTTTTCCAATTAAAACATTCATATGTGTGTGCATTTAGATAGGAGTTGTTTTGAATTGCCATGATTAAGTGATCCATTGCTTGTAAAATGATTCTTAGGTGAAATCAACATCATCTAGATCATTCCCAAACAAATCCCAAAGAAAAACAAATCAAAATGAATAAAATAACCAAATGGTCATTTGTGCCATTTTAACTACCATGCCTACTTTGGCTATTCCTAGGACTCAATTCTTAACAGAAACAAATGTGGATGTTTACACCCCTTTCTAGTACATGTAGTGATGTACCAAGGCCCACTTTGTGATCTACCAAAAACTTTCAAACAATAATTTTAAATGACATTTGAAAATTGAATCTAGTGTATGTATCAAGATCACACTATTTCAAAAACCACTCAAATGACTTCCATTTTCAAAACCCAAGCAACCACAGATGCTCAAGCATATGATCAACAACTCCACCAAAATTCAACCAAAAGTTCAAAAACTTTTCTCTTTCGGCCATTTCTACAAACACCTTGCAGACAGAATCCATTTGGCCTAACTATTATTGTTTTGATCAATTCTTGCCGAGCCATTTTGCTTGCATTGATCACTCTTGTCTCCCCTGAGCACAACCAGACAAAACCCACCCTAGTTCTAGCCCTTGGCGCCAGTGCAACGCCGCCCCGACGCCATGCTCGTCGGCCAACGTTGCCAACACAGCAGCAGACCACCAGCCCCTCTCTGCCGCTCCAGGAAGCTAGGCGCCACCCTACCACCGCCCACGGTCCACCCCACGGCCACTGCCAGCCACTAGACCACTCCCCAGCCTCGCCGCCCATTCTTTCTGCGTGCAGCCAGAGCGCCCTCACCGCCAGCAGGCCACAGACCGCCCCTCGACCCAATACCGTGCACGTCGCTCCGCCTTGATCCCAGCACGCCGCCAGACACGGCCGTGCGCCACTGCGTGACCCACAGCCGTCGTGCGCCGCGTCGAGCACCGCCTCTGTCTCCCAGAGCGCGGGACACTCCCGACCAAACGCCACCGCCCCTAGCCGCGCATTAACGCTGTAGAGCATCGCCAGGAGGCAGGCCACCGTCCCCTACCTCCAGCCATGACGCTAGCACGCTGTGCAACCCTCGCCAGAGTCGCCAGCCCATCTCGTTCGGTTGCTTCGTCGCCTTATAAAAGGAGGCCACCCCAACACAAACTACTCACACCATCTCACTCCCCTCTCTCCACTAACCCTTCCACCCCATCCCCGGAGCAAGGTCGGCCGCCGTTCGCCGGAATTTAGCCGGAGCTTGCCGCAGCAGAGGAGGAGAGGCGCCGTCGATTTTGTCCACCCCAAGAGCCACCGCGACCATGCCTGATTCCACTGTCGACAGCACGTTCGATCACCCCCATCGCCACGCTAGCTGGAGCCCTGGTATGCCCCCATTGCACCCCCACCGAGCCACTAGGGTTAGCTCTCGCCGGCGACATGTTCGTCGGGGACAACGCTCCTCAGCCGTAGATCCTCTTTTTAATCGCACGGTCCACATTGCCCCGTACCGCTTCGCGTTTGATGTACCACTGACCTGCGGGACCCCCCTGTCAGTTGTCATCCGCGCCGCGGAGCGCCACTGGGCCGGCCCGTTAGTTTTCCAGCGCTAGCCCGTGAATTCAAATTTAGGTTTTTCTATTTTAGTTTCAACTCACTTCTATCCCTTAGTTTAAAAATCAATTCCAGAAGATCTGCTGAACCAAATTGAGTGATTCAAATTTTGTTAGAAAGCTACTAAAAAGATCTATCCAAGCCTATTGGATTTAACTCATTTAGAGTTAGAGATCTCTCCTAGTAAAAATAACAAGACAGAAGCATTTGCACAGTCAAACATTTTTCTAAAATCAACCATGATAGCTTTTGAGTTGATTCCAACTCTCAAAAATCACATTTAACCATACCTCTCTAAATATGTAATAATATTAAGGGTTGCATGCAGTGACTTTGGACTAGTACCAAAATAATGCTATATAGGCATTTCTAGTCACTTTAAATCATTAAATTCTAAACTTAAACTTATTAAAAAGGTGATCCAACCCTTAAATCACATTCCCATATGTTAGAATATGTGGTGATGACATGTGTCCACATGATCCCATATTTTAATTGGTGAATATTAAATCTTAGTTAATTTCAATGAGTAGAAATTACTTTTCTTAAATAAAAAGAATGAAGCTAGTTAATAAAACTGTGTGATGCTTGTGATGATAATAGATCATCAAATGTGTGCCTTAGTGTGCTAAGTAGATTGGTTAAGTATTCTTTGGTGATTGTGTATATCGTATGTATTTATAGACGATAGTACCGACCAAGCTTTCGAGGAGGAGGAGTTCTACCAAGAGGAAGAGGAAGAAAACTTCAACCACTTCACCAACCAAGGCAAGCTAACACTTGCAAGTATTATACTTAGCAAGCCATCATTAAAAATGCAAGCTAACACTTGCAAGCTATTGTTAGCAAGCTAGATGATTTTTGAGCAAGATGCTTTAGGCATGCTTTGGTTATACCACTTTGACTAGTACTTATTCCAAGCTGACTTTCAAGCTTTTACTTTCTTTACTTTACCAAAGTCCCTTACTTGTTTTGAAGGTAGCATAAAAAGTATAAAACTTGACCTACCTAGATAACCTTAGATGTCATTCTATGGCATGAGATTGATCCTATCTTTCCACCTTAGTGAACACTCTCAACTTAGTAGCTTAGAGCTAGATAAAAACTTGAGTCACTTTAGATGGGAACACTTGGTGAAAATGAATTGTGAAAACCTTGGAATGATGAGTCATTCTATTGAGATGTTTTGACATGTGTTGAGAAACACAAATGGTTATGATGATGAAAATGTTGAGGCATGAGCCTTAACCCTTTTACAAAACTGATGGTTGGATTTAGATGCGATACCATTCCAATTTTACCGTACAACCACAATACCTGAATTGGGTAAGGCTTAGCCAGAAACTTATATGCATTAGTATTAGTTCCCTCGCGGGAAAGGTTTGAGTTGAGGCTACCTCTCAATGTTGTCCACCTATGCAGTGCCCAAGATGACAGATGGTCATGGTTGGGAGGCCATGCTCATAAGAGAGGTGCTTATACTAGAGTGTGTAAAGGAAAGGTTATGTTTGATTATCTGCATACTAAGTATGATGATTCAGGGTTATCCCTGACAGATGTATCGAATCTTGTGGTGAAAGTGTACCACCTCTGTAGAGTGTCAAACTATTCGAATATCCACGTCCATGGTTATGGACAGTTGGAGTGGCCATACTGTTTCATTATCAGATGTTTTCAAAATGACTTATGAAATGAATAATGAATCTTGACTTGACCACAACAGGGTTGTGACTATGACACTAGCTTCCCAACTTTAGTAATTCTAGAACTTTACTTTATCTTTCTTTGTTTCTGAATTCAGCTTAGGTTTCAAACTTAACTTTACAGTTAACTTAGAGTTAGCACTTTACATTAGTACTATACTACTTGTTAGTGGTAGTTTGCGAGTACTTAAAGCGTACTCATGGCTTTGTCCCTGGCTATTCCTATGGCCATACTATGAAGGAGACTACCAAAATGATGGCCAGCAGGACGGCTATGATAACTAGGACTATCTGCCTTCGTCAGCATTGCATGTGCCCCTGAAGATGGACCCCACCCCTACGCTTATTATTTATTTCGCTGCTTGTTGTATTAAGACTGGATCATGAGATCCTTATTTGTGTAAGACCTTATTTATGGTTTGTAATGGATGATGTAATGTGATATCCAATCTGTTATGTCTCGCAAAAATGGTAATCCTGGGATTGCGATGAATGACATAACAGGCATCTGGGATTAAAAATCCGCGTGTTGACAATTAGTCAAAGCTATATCAGCCAGCAGTAAGACATCATCACTCCAAAAGAGTGAGCTCACAATCACAGCCACACAGATAGCCACACCAATTTAAACTTACTCAATCAAGTGTTCTCTGACAGAGAACAGGGTAACACCAACAAAATCAGTAGAGTGCTAACTAACAAAGACAGAGCAACAGATCATGCTCAACAGAGAGTAACATATGTACCACTAGCAGGTCAATATCTAGGAGATTAACACAATCATATTAACCTAGAAACCTAACTGAATATCACTGCAAAGGGTCAAACCATAGAAATTTAGGGATGAACCCTGAATGGAGAAATCCATCACCAGTGGACACATGGCAAGGATTAGAGGTAAGAGAGAGCACAGAGAGAGGAGTGGAGGAGCTTACTCGAGGTCCTCGTAAATTTATTTGAAGAGGAAGCAGAGAGGTGGCCGGCGGCAGAGAGGTGGCAGCACGGGGAGCACCCAAGGGGGATGCAACCCGCGCCTACGCACAGCAGTGGTGGCCAGGGAGGAGCAACACCACGAGCAGCCAGCACGTCATGAAGAAGCACAGAGGCGGCCAACCCTAACCCTAGCCTCGTGTAGGGGTCAGCACGACCAGAGAAGAGGGCACCAGCGACGAATCAGCTTGGACAGTGATGTGTAGCAGTGTCGTCTTGGTCGTCCTGCACAGCAGCGGAAACCATGGCGGCCAGACTTTGCCGGAATCGTGCGTAGCAGCGGTGACGGCATCGAGCCAGAGAGGGTCGCGAGAGAGAGGGGTGAGGATGAGAGAGTCCGCGTGGGGGGTACTGGGTCGGTGGGCTGCACAGTATAGCCCTAGTGGTCTTGGACCAGGCCATGTGGGCCAGGTCTAGTTGGGATGGGCCAGCCTAGTGGGTCGGGCCCATATTTCAAAAGACCTATCGAAAAATAAATATTTACAAATATGCCCCTGAAACAAAATCAGCTCTAGAAAAATAAATAAAAATCCTAAAATACGAATTATATATTTCTGAATTCACAAGAATATCTTCTATTCAATAAAAATAATAGATAGTAAATTTTAGTAATTAAATATAAATCTATTATTAAAATTGTATTTATTCTTTCTAGAATTTTCTAAAAATTTACAAAATACTTAAAATTGAATTAAATTCATTTTTAAGATTCTAAAAGGAAGTGCTATTATAAAAAATACTAGTTTGTATTTTTGAAAAGTGAATTAGATATAATAGAACTAAAGTTTTATTCCTTAATGGAATTTTAGTTCAATATATAAAAGAGTTAAAAATTAAATAAATTCATTTTTAAACTCTTAGAATAATACTAGTTATTATAAAATTGCTAAATGCTAAAATAATATGAATTGGATGATTTCTTAAATAATTCCTTTCTTTTATTAATTAAGAGATACTTAAAACCTATACAAGTTGTGTAAAACACGCAAAGAAGAAAGAAAATAAATCATTGCATGGCATTACTATGCATTGCATATTGCTTCTTTAAATATTGTCCTTACCGGGCAATAATGGTTTTGTGTAGCAACCGGAGCTCAAGGTCAGGTGGAAATATCCGACTCCACTACCTTGCAGTCACAAGGCAAGTTCATCACTTGCTCATGTCCTTTGAAGAGACTTTATGAAAGTATTTGAAAATTGTGTGTTATCACCTATGTTGTAAAGGAGATAGAAAATAAGTATTTCCCAAACAAATGAAATGTTATTATGATCCTAAGTGATGATAAATACTAAGAACTGCAGGGGAATCTAAGATTCCAATTGCAAAACAACTATGACTTAATAACCCATGACATTAGTGATTCTAGTGTCGTATATTACGCGTTAACCATAAGATTTGGAATGGGACGGAGAAGTCAACTGTATCTTCTTCCTCTCGAGAGCATCCAGATGGCCAGGTCATGGTTGTTATCCTCGTAGCGTGCATTTATTGATAATTCGTAGAGGATATGCAACATATAGATGGGAACCCTTAACGTCCCATGATAGTTCTGGCATCTGACGGTCTATACTAACTGTTGCTGTAATTCAAGATGTGGGCATGGCGTACACCAAGGGGACATGCGGGGTCGCGAAGTGAGCAGTGATTGGCTTGGATCATCTATTGGACCCCACATCATGGAATTGTGGATGGGAAAGTATGCCCGGTTGTGCAACAAGGAGTTGGTCTCTTATGGGTAAAGCAACGCATCTCTGCAGAGTGTAAGAATTGTAACATGTTACTCCATGTTCTGGGAAGGAGCTACGAACGCGGCAGGAAAGGAACTCCATGAAGTTCTGGTCAACCTGTGAAGGCTGATGGGCATAGTTTTGATAATTAAAATCAATCTTTGAAGAAATGTTTACCAAAACTACATAGTACCAAGGACTTATCGTCTGAGGTGGTAGTTAGAGCATCAAACTTCCCACCTTGCATATAGTGAACTTGCTGGGTAACGTTGTTACTCACTCTTTCCTTTGAACCCCTTGCTAGACTTTGAAGGCTAGGAGGATAACCAGGTGTATGCTACGGAGGTCCAGAATGACGTCTTCTATGAAGAGTCGGACCTGTCAGGTGGAATCAAAGGGATGGACTACGGGATACACTATGGAGCCGGAGACAATGAGCCAGAGTAGTTATCAGGTCGTACTTTAGTTACCTAGGTTGAGCCAAGCAGCACGAAGTTTATAGAATAAGTTGTTGAGCTCACGTCTTTATTACCGTTCCGATTTTTCGTTCTTCTGCTGAACTTATGAAATAAGTTATTTGGTTTGTAAGTTTGAACCTCTTGAAGTCTCGAACTTCTGGTGTTGTAATAATAATGAAGTGTGTATGTTTGTAATTTGGACCCGCAATGTTTCTGTTGTACCACTCTGAGGGATGTGATATTTATAGAACGGTGTTCTGTGGATGTCATGTCAATGACTATAGTGTATTACACATGTAGTGGTATGTTGGGTCACCGCAAAAGGTCTTGGAGAGTACTGTCTTAGCTCATAGCAGGAGCATTTGAGATTTATTAGACATAACTTAACTGGAGATCATGGTCTAGAACAAGATAGTAGGTGCAGCAATCTTAATCAGATGTGGAATCATCACAGCCGTGAAGATGTCCATCGGAGTCGAAGTCATAGATATCAGACTTACGATGGTGTGCGTCCGAGTCATAGCATTTAGAGGAATCATCACACTCAGTTCTGTCTTCACCATAAGGATGTGCTTGATAGCCTTGAACTCTTCGATGATCTCAACCGAATGTTGAACAAGATTGATGACCACATCCTTGATCTCAAGAAGTGCGGGAGCATATTTGTCGTACTAAGAGCTAGAACCTGAAGATGCGCCTTCTGAACCTATTTTCTGGATTTGATCAGTACAAACACAAATCCTGAAATCCAAGTTTGAAGTTTCTAAAATACAGGGCTATGAATCAACCTCAACAATGGAGAACATAATTCTTACCTCCCCTTTTTTTAGGACATGCCATTTGAAGTTGACTTTGTTTTCTCGATACGGAGTTAGTTGAGTATGAGACATTTCAGACAAGCATCCATTCAACAGTTCCGTTTGATAGTAAATTTGTATCAAGCACAAGGTACTACGCTAAATCAAAACCTTCGTTAGATCATGAAATGCGGAGGAAAGTAACACTTCCCCTCTAGGGAATTATTGCAGAGAGGAGGGCTAAAATCTGCAAAGAAAAAAATCAAAATCTGAAGAATGTAAGCATGCTAATAAACTCAAAGCTGTAAAAATACTACATAGCCCATTTACATAGAACAGGATGCTAAAACCCCCACAATACTGTATCTGTAATGTACTCAACATGCTAAATTTGTATACTATAGAGCATGGCTGTATCAAAAAGTAACAAAGGTGGATAGTCCTAGGGTTCTGAAAATGGCATGAAAATTGAATATCCTAGTATAAAATAGCATTACTATGCATTACAGCGACCAATAAATATGTGGTAAAGCTGCAACATATCAACTTAGACCAAACTATGGATGATAACCTCGTGGCACTCAGTACTAAATAGTATCTTAGCAACAAAATGTACGCAAGGAAATAATAGTGAGAGTGTGTATACAATAAGTTGCATTTTCCAAATTTTGGAAGATAAGTTGCCTTTCTTATTGACCTATGAAAATGATCCGAGATTACAAATCTAAAGCTGGACCTACAAATGAGGTCTAAAAAATCATCTACTAACATTTTGAGATATTGTTGTTAACCCCTGCTAGCAAACTTGCAAAGGAATAATGACAAAACAAAAATCAGAATCAAATAAATTATTCATGAATAATCGCATACAGAAGAGCAAACAAAGCACAATTCAAGCTAAGGAACACAGCAAGTGTTTTTTGGCCTATCATTTGGAAGATATTCATAATATGTATGTATACATAAGTTACGCACCGTACATGTATGGCATAAATAAGGGGGTGTTCTCACTAACTTCCTATCACACTATCTAGGAGAGGTGGCCAGGCAAACCCTGTTATAAATCCATAAGGTCATTACATCTTAGACTCGCTATTGAACTAACCTGTGTACAATGAGTTGCTTGAAATTTCCCATCACAAGAGATGCATCAAATGTTTGAAGTGTCAAAGATACCGGCTTGATCCCATATCACTTACTTCCTTGCAATCAGCCAAGGAATATAATTAGCAGACTAACTATTTGAAGATCCTGAAACACAAATTAATATCCAAGGAAGAAAAATCCAACACGATCGGACGTCGCCAATAGCAATTCTAGAACAAAAAATGGAAGGTAGGCTCAAAGTAATAGCCCACTTAGCTAAACTAATTTTTTCAAAGTAGTACCGTCTTTATAATTTTAATTTAGACATATATTGCCTTTTATCTAGAAAAACAAAGCAGTACTATCTTATACAACTCAGGCTTGTATATGCAGAGCTAGCTAAACTAATAGTGTAAAGAACAACTAACCTGAAGAACAAAAATGTTATCCAAATATTAAGTGACAAAAGGACTCATCGTTATGTCACTGAAACCGAAACCGTGACTATACATGGCCTAGGAAAATACATAGCACTGAATATCAACAATGTAATGTAGAAAGGGGAAATCACCTGAAACAAAGGTAAAAGGCCACCTATATCTTTTTGCATGTGAGACTTAAAGAGTAATTTACTACAACTGCAAGGGAAACCGAAATATTATTTGAACACAGAAAGGAAAAGAACAATTGGATGGCAAACTCTGCTTCGTTCATGCTTTAGGTCCATGAGAGAAGTAATTTTAGCTGGTACCTTCAATCTCTAAGGAAACTAATTACTCTTATCTCTAATTTCCAACTACTATGCGTTAATATAAGCATGTGAGTATCATCTGAATGTCATTTCAATTAAAGCCTTGGTATTAAAGCTTGAATAACATATATAATATTGTTTGTTGATGCTAAGGTGTAGGATGGATATTACCTCTGAATTATACATAGCTAAGTTGCTAATTACATCGACTTCTTCAAGACTCATAAGGATACAATATGTAGAAGTGACATATCTGAGGTATGTAAACCAAACCTCACAACGCTGATATTGTTTTGAGCCGGTCCATAATCTCAAAAAGCATTCACTGCATATGAAATTATGACTACAAAATATCAAACTACGAATAACCAAATCTCATAGTAGATATACCCATCAAATTAGGTCGATTTGAAACTAATAGTTTGCTGGAGTATACCCATAGGGTTTAACCATATTAAGAAAAAATATCTGAAATATCGGCTGCAAGGTACAAAAAACAATAACTACCATCAAAAGTCACTTGAATTAACCTCTATTGTGTTCTAATACATGTTTGAAAAAACCACATAGCCAGTAAAAATATCTAACAAAGCTAGCGACCACATTTGGAAGATCTTGATATAGAAACATGTGACACTGCCATACCCAAAGCATCTTTTTTGTTGTACCTTGTCATTTTGATTCATTTCATTGTTTCTGAACCTTCACATAACATTATGGAAATCTATATCGACGTGAACCTTTTTTCTTAAAAAAGATGTGAAAGCAACCCTGTCTTACCTAAACCTAAAAAGGGGAACTTATTCATCACCAAATGAACTAAATCAAAAAGGTAGATGCATAGGATAGGCACTCATAGATCATCCAAGTTTGAGAGATATTTTCTTTCGAAAGCAAAGCAGACTAAGCTATATAGTAAGGCGAAGAGAGACTCAAAACTGAATAGCGTGGTAAGAGATTCCCACCTTTTGAGGTCCCTTTGCTGCTTGTATATCAGGGAGGCATTCCTCCTTGTGCCGTAGAGGACTGGACATGCTCCAGCTTGCTGCCAGATGTGGAAATATCTCATGGCTCAAGGCCAAAGAATTGCCAAAAAAACAAAATTGCATGATTTTTACCTCGTGTGACGCGTGCAGACTAAAAATCCTACAATTGAAAATTCCCCATTAGCATCCTCTATGTGCAGGGTTCTTGGTTGTTTTGCTGCGCTTGCAAATCAACCACATAATCTCATGTGCTCAATGCAGCTATTGTCGAGGTCGAACTTGTACTGCAACAAACAAAAGCACACACACCATGTGTTCGTTTTATGAGAGGCAGTAGGTTGCAGATTACAATCTAATTAGCCAAAATAATGCACCTAAGTTAACCTAGAACCTCCAACCAATAGGACCATCATGCATTCAAAACAAATATATTTGGTACAAAAAACTCATAGCAATTGGAACACTCACACAATATCAAATTATCCATATTTCGATATATCCCCAAACATACAAAGTGTCAGTGGAAAAGCAACCTAACCTTTGGCCCCAAAACAACATGTCCTCCTCAGGCTCCGGCATCCCCCCGTTTCCGCGTGTCGGCACTCTCCACGTCTCACTCCAGCATGTCATCGGGGAGCGGCCATTCTCGGAGCACACCACGTGGAACTACCTGCTCCGTCGAGATTTGAACACTAAAACCCATCCGGAAAAATATATCCAAGTATTCTCATCTTGAAAATGACCAGAGCTGAGAAGTCAATTATCCGTAAAAAAAACTCATCTAGAAAACTCACAGCTTAGAGCAGCCGTGCCCATTTTTTTGAATGCCTCAGCTTTAGAAGGATTCTAGTACCCAAAAATCAAGCCTAATTATCACAAGGAAAGCTGGAAAAAATAGTGGTCAGAGATACCTTTGACAACGCAGTTATCTTAGATTCGAGCAATATTGGGCATAAGATACTATGGTCTAGTGCTTAATAACCCAGACCAAAAATCCACATAAAGAAAAAATGCCAATTATACACAAAATCAACTCCGTTGCACTAATTAGTCCCCATATATCATACCACCAGATTGAGTTGTGTAGCTTCTTTCCTAGCCGATGACTTCATCATTCGTCTGCATTCAAATAGTTGTAAGGTTGACTATAAGTTTCAATACCACGAATGAAGCCAAAGTTAGAGCCGACAAAATGTAATTTCTAGACACTAAAAGCTGAAATTCTCGAGTTTTTAAAAGGTGAAATTACTCAAACAATTAAATAGTCATAACTGGAGTAACTTCACCAGATTGATATGAGGTAGTGAGTGCACTACCAATTTGATGCCCCTGTCCTGCTCCGGTGCAGCCCTGCCTGCCCGCTCGCCGCCATGCCCCTGCTCCGGTGAGGACGATGCGTAGCAGGGGGAGCCCTGAGTGGAGCAGGGGAGCTATGAGGAGGGGCTAGGGCGCCCAGAACTGGTGGAGGAGGGCCTCGCCAGTGCCGGTAAGGGCGCGGTCTGTGGTGGTGCTCGAGGCCAGCCTGTGGTGCTCAGGTCCAGTGGTGCTTGGGGCCGGTGGAGGCGGGGCCGGCCGGTGCTCGAGGCCAGTGTGGGCGCGGGGATGCGGGCTGGGTCGTGCTCCGGCGGGATGCGGCCGTGGGTGGAGCTCCCTGCCCGTGTCCACGAACGGGGGCAGCTCACAGTAGGAGAGGAGGAGGAGGGACGCGGCGTAGTGGCGGCCCGTGCTCAACGGCGAGGGGGATTGGAGGATGGAGAAGACGATGGGATTGGGGAGGATAGCACACGAGATTGGGCTAGGTTTGATAGCGTGCACTGCTTTTGTCTCGGTGCGGAAGGGCAGGCGTGGTCCTCGCGCCCGTGATATCCCCACAAAATACGCACCAAAATAAATTCTACCGAGGCTGACAGGTAGGGACAAAAGCTTCTGGGAGCAAAATAATGCATCTTAGCTGAGAGCGGTCTCGGTGGTAGGGAGTAACCGGTGTGCATCTAGCAATACCGTTGGAAGGGGTAAAAAAGACTAATGAAGATCCAATGGCGTGGACGTGATGTAAATGCTTGATCTAATGGCTTAAAATATCTAACCGCTGAGGGTGCACCGTTTATACTTTTAGATGAGATGGCGACGGACCGGGGAGCTGAGGCCATGCTCATGAATCTGATTCCATACAGATCCAGTTAGGGCAAGCAGCCAATTCCAGCGACAACGACTACAGTCTGAGTGGCGCTCTCATCCGGGAGATCAGGTGCTGGCTCCGCCTACATTTTGTTTAATTTCGTTCTAATCTACTCCCTACTTTTAGAAATATAAGACGTTTTAGATTTGTATATCGACTGTATCTAGACAGTTTTTGGTGTATAGTTTTATACAGGTTCGGAGTAGACTTATACACTAAAAAGCGTCTACATACATTCATTTCATAAAGAAGCTAAAATGTCTTATATTTCTAAACAGAGGGAATAATTTCTTTCTAATCATTGTCGGAGTTTGTAAATAAGTGGCTGAGGCGAGCTTGGACAGGGCACGCTCCAGACTTTGTCAAACTAGTACTATCTCCATCTCCGTTCCACAATATAAGCGTTCCATAATATAAGCCTTTTCAGTAGTACAAATTGAACTGCTAAAAGACTTATATTTTAGAACAGAGGTAGTAATAATAAGTTCATGTAAAAATTCCAAAAACTGTTGGTTGCACATGGGCACGAGTGCTCTCTGTTTCTCAAAAATTAGAAAACAATAACTATGTACTTTTCTTTTTTACAATGTAGTATTTCCTTAATCCTACAACTGATCATATAAATTTGTTTGTAACTGGAGTACCAGTATCACCATGTGTGGAGATTTGGTGCAAACTTCGAACAGTGCTGAAGCCCAACATTATTTTAGGAACTGGAAGTGTACAAAATACAAGCACACTAGAGAAAACACGTGAACGAACTTTTCCATGTTCCGTATAAAACTTCAAAGCTTTTGTGTGAACTATGGCACCTAATATATTTATCAATCCCTGCAAAATTACATCATGAGTTGTTGAAACCATGCTGTTTATATATTAAATTAAACTTGGCGAAATTATGCAACAGGTTGGAGAAATAACAGGTGAGCCACTAAAGATACAACTTTCTTTTACACGATGTGAAGCATAGAATCAGTAAGTTGTTAGTAAGCTCCAGGATGGCACAGTCTGCTTCATATCGAAAGAAACTCAATGTCCTCCTCAGCGAGGAACGTCTTCCCTCTATTAGCATTGCTCACTCTCCGCTGGGAGGGCGTAGGGCCTCGCTGCGGAAGGGAACATTTCAGCACACATAGGTATATGTGGTTTCAGTTGGTACCAAGATGAGAAATGGCAAAATTGTGTTTCTGTAATACCTTCCGCAAAACAAATGCAAGGTATAGATAAGATACCTCCCACTCATCCTGGGACAGCGTACCTGCATTGACTTTTGATGTTAATATAAGCTGGTAACATAGCATGTACTGAGGACAGTCAATTTACTAGTTAGGGTCTAATTACTCTGGCCCTGTCTTCCATCACCAAGAGCACCCAGCCTCCGCATGAGATCGGCAAATTCTGGTTTTTGCAAGTACTCGTTTACAAATTCATGGAAGTTCTTCATTAGAACCAGCTCTAGATCATACTGCAAAAAATCAAAAAAACAATTGTCATCATCTGTCTGTGCAGCAAATATGTAAAAAAAAACTAACGACAGAAAAACATGGTAGAATAGATTTCGACAACGTATTGAAATTAACTTTTTGACAATAAGGAAAAATATGCATAAGTCTACCTCCTCTGCCAGTAATTTGAAGAGATGGAATGGAACAACCCACTCCGGGCAATCAACTGCATCCTGCATGTTGCCAGAGAATTTGTTAGGAATAAGTTTTCATCATTTTGTGGGAAAATAAAATAGATGTAAAGAAGAAAGATGAGTAACAACTAGAAAGCTAGGTTATAGGCTTAAACATAGGGCACTAGACACCCAAACAAGTAGTAACAAGACATGTATATGTTCAAGAAGGGCAATGCTGAGGACATCACTTCTAAACTATGAAAATATAATGTCCGGGGTAAGGAAGCATCAAAGGTTGCAGCAAACAATGGGTAAACTACATAAGTGTGGAATTCGTGATAAAAGGGAGAAATTGTCACAAGTGTGGAATTTGTGATCAATGGATGTACACTATTTAAGTTGCATTCAACACTGTAGAAATTGAGGCTATTTCAGACTAGACATTTTGATAAGCATTAGGAAGAGTAGTGCATGCAAAATCACGAGAATGTTACTCTAATCAGATTTCAATTGCATCACCATTTTCACATTTTTTTCCTTGTTACGATTTGAGTGAGCATTCAAATGTGAACATAAGTGTTCAGATGGAAAAAACTAAAAGAAGACAGATATAGAAATCACAAATTATTGAAAAGTAGATCATGTTGTCACCTCTAAATGAAACTTGTACTTGATACCAAAAGGTCTGGATGCAGGGAATTTCTACACCATTTGAAGGCAACAGAAAGAATCAGTTAGTAATGAAAACTAAACATAGTTATTATAAATAAACACAATTACCTTTTCGGCGTACTCTTCACCAAAAGTAATACAGTAAACACTGTTCCCGAACTCCATTGCTTCAGCTGACGATATAATATTGTATCACGCATATTATGACAAGTACTGTACAATTTGATGGGATCAATCAAACTATAATTCAAGATAGCTACATACTTTCTCTTAGCCTTTTAATGATGACATTAGCATCAGGCATCGTCCCAATGAAAGTGCCTCCAGGACGAAGCAATGCAGATATATTAGCAAGGGCCTGTCTTGCCCGTGCTTCAGTCGACCATGAGTAATGCATTGCAAACTGAAATACATGAGATCGTCAGAATGGGGCATGTAATCATTATTCAAACAGTTAGCTCGTTATAATCATACCCATTTAGTATTCAGACATTCTAAATCTCCTGTTGGTGTATTACCTATTCAAAGTAGATTAAAGATCACTGCACTTGCATTTTAATTGCTAGGCATAAAAATGCTACTCCCTCCGGTTCATATTAATGGCCTCAACGTCATCTAGATTCGTATGTATCTAGTTAAGTATTTAGAGTAGATGCATTCGTATCTAGACAAAGTTGAGGCCATTAACATGGATCGGAGGGAGTACCTAAGTTTCAACATCTTTTCAGGAAGATTTTGTTTGAATGACAGCTGTCAATACTATTTGCAACATTTAGAAGTTATTTTATTTTACTTAAGGTTCAGAAATACAAAGTTCTTAGACAAATGAAAAAAATAGACGGTTGAACTAACCAAATAATAACTAAATAAGAAATGGCAGATGTCAATACTATTTGCACTATTTAACAGTTATTTTATTTTACTTATAAGGTTAAAAGAAATGAAAAAATAGACGGTTGAACTAACCAAATAATAACTAAATAAGAAAATGGATACTTGTTCGCTGGAATATATAGATAGGTCACTCACCTGGCAGCTGCATATGTCAAATGGAGCATCCTCGGATAAATACTCATCCAGACGAGTCTACAAAAACATAAAAGAAGAAGAGTTGACATGTAAATCATGATTGTTGATGGGTATGTGAAGAGTAACAAAAATAGAAGACTTGACATTGGGGTAAAGCATATTCTTCCTGGTGAAGTGAAAGCATAAAGAAAAATAATCTGTAGTCGAAAAAAGCTATGAATATGTTGGTATGATTTGGCCATTTGTCTTACAACTACATACAATATTCAACACTTGAAACAAGCTACTGCACTATGTCCGACAACATTTGCAGTCTGCTTCAGCGTATAGCACATAATCACGTTGGGTTTGGTTAATTATGTAAACTGTACCATTTATTGTTACTTTTACCTCGTAACAATCAGCACAAATAAGCCGTGCAGGAAAACTGAACTTCTTCCGTCGTTGCTGATCAGTGTCACCATTATAACGCGTCATGCAATCTTTTATCTGCAAGTGTAAAGCTCCAAAGTTGTGCAAACACATCAAAACATACTGCACAAAATATAAAAAATGGATGCACAAGTTTCTCTGGTCCGAGACTGGAATTACAAATCTTAAGGTTTTATCAAGACACAACTAATTGAACATGAAGTAGAATATTAGATTGTATAGATTGCAACTGTCTTGAAATAAGCTTTTGTTCAAATTATTAAAGCATAGGTTAGTACAGGTTACATATTTAACTCTGCCAAACGATGGAGAGACAACTCATGAACCACAGATTACAATAAGACATTAACTTATGTAGTTATGCATATAATGTAGATGTCTCATGTGACAGGGAACTAACCGAGCCTTCTGCAATATCAACACCTACATAATAGCCAACCTTGGCCTTGTCCCACTTTATCAAATCACCTCCCTGCATTACATAACAGATCAGCATTGACTTGAACTACCAGAATCTCTGCTTACCTTAATTAATAACACTCACGCAACACTGCTTACCTTGCCACAAGCAAGATCAAGAACGCAGTCTCCTGGACGCGCATACAGCTGGACCAGGACGCTCTTTATCTGTCAAAAAGCCCAAAGGTGAAATTTAAGGATTAGCATGGCGCTTACTCATCATCGTAGAGGTGACATTTTCTTAAGGGTTTTAGGGGATGAATGGGTGGGTAGCACAGTAAGGGTACCCAGTTGTTGAGCTTTTTGAGGTGGATGATGGGGCTGTTCTCGCGCTCCTCGAGCGTCTGGTTCGACCGGGCGCTGTAGTGGTCCGCCACTCGGCGCGCGCTCTTCCGCTCCTCCGAGTACGCTTGTTGCCCCCCATAACCGCCGCCGCCGCCTACGCAGAACCCAAACCCTAATTAGCTATCCGCCGCGCAGGATTGGTGGGTTAGCGTCAACAAGGCGGGGCCTGATGAACGAAGGGGACCAATAGGTACCTGGGCTGAACTGGTGCTTATGGACGGAGGCGAGGGAGGAGGAGGGCTCGTCGCGGGGTCGCTTGCTCATCGCGGCGGCGATCGCCGCCGGGCTTCCGGGTTGGGAGGAGGAGGGTTTCGCTTTGGTTCGGGTGGGGATGTTTCGCTTCGGCGGTTGTCGCGGCTCGTGCAGAGCTTGTGCGCTAGACCGCTAGTATACGGAGCCGGAAAAGAAATTATACAGGAGCATCTCCACTCGTCGGCTTTCTCCGGCGTTTTTTCTTTACGCAGCACGGACGTAACATTCGGCATGTGGCACGTGAACTTTCATTTCCCACTCCGCCAAGTTTCCGGCGTTTGCCCTAAATTCAATTAAACAGGGTGACAAAAAAATCAATTAAAAGGGTAATTTAAACGAACAAAAGCAATTTCATTAAATTATGGCGAGTTTCATACATATATTTATAGAAATAAATAATGCTGATGCCGATGCCGCCGCCGATGTCCGACGCCGTTCATATGTCAAAGTGGCGGTAGAACGACGTGTAGTCGGTGTCCTGGGTCTCGTCGTCGCTCGGCAGCTCCGGTGGTCGAGAGATGCCCTGGTCGGCGTCGCCGCAGCGCCACGACTGCGAAGGCCCGGTCTCATATTCGTCATCGTCGTCGAGGACGACGAGCGGCGCACCCAGGTAGGCGCTCCGGCGGCGAACGCCGCTTGCGGCCCGACGCTCGGCCTGCTTGTGCAGCCGGCGTATGCGCTCGGCCTCCGTCTGCTCCTAGTCCGCCCTAGACCAGACGCAAGCGTCGCGGGCCTTCATCAGCGGCATGTCATCGAGCGATGCTTCCATCGCCATCTTGGGGAGGAACGCGTCCTCGTCGACGGGCACCGCCCAGTCCGCCGGCTCCTTCGGCCTGCGCTGCTTCGGCCTCGCCAGCCGAAGGTGGCTGCTTGGCGGCGAAGGCACGCGATGCTCGTTTATAACGATGTCGCGCGCACGTGTGCGCGCGGTGGCGACGCCGCCTCCCGCTTTACCGGCGGGAGTGGCACCGACGAGCTTGCTGCTGTCGGCGATTGTAGCATCCCAATTGTCTAACAATTGTAATGCTACTTGGTTTAATAATATAATGGCTACTTCTTATATATAATTGTTGCATCATAATTATATCATGCTCATGTCATCATGCCACCTTGCATTTGAGCATCATATAAAACCCTTTTTCATTTCGTTCTTCTCTCATATGCATTATTAATTGTATTTGGCTCTTGATAAATTGTATCTGACTCTTGATAAATACTTGATGCTCAAATTGAGTTGGGGGCATATCTTTTATTCCACTCCACCACCTTTCTTTGTCACCACCTTATAATTCCACCATTCTAATTACCCATGGGCTTTTATGTTTCTTTGGCATTTAATCTAGCTCATGTGGGTTGGGTTGGATCCAATTCTATTTTCTTTTGCTTGGCCTTTATTCCACATTTTGGTAATGTATGGGAATCATGCCTTGTTAATTATTTTGTTTTCACAAGATTAAAACATGGCATTTAATGCCTTTGCATGGGCCATGCAACCATCACCACCATGTGTTCTCCTTTGGTTTTTATTTGATTTTTGAGTGGATCATCTTCTTGAGCTCTCTTTTTCTCTCAATCATTTCCACCTTGATCCTGTATCTTTGCCATGTACATCAAGCTCTCCTTCCTCATCTACTCTCACAAGTGCATGTACCCATGTATGATCATGTGAGATCAATTCCCTCACCACCTTTTCTCTCATCTCTATCTCCATGTCATCACCACACACTTGGTGTATCCTGTTTTTAATCATGCTAAAGCCTACACCATGTCCTCCTCTACCTCTCCTTAGTCCACTCCATCTCCTCCTTACCCCTAAACTCTAGTTGCAATCATCTCACCACCCTAACCATCCTACCCTACCTTAACCATGTTAATCTACACCTAACCCTAATCTACCACCTTATCTTACCCTAAACCCTCTACTCTCTCTCTTTCTCTCTACCTAGCCGAGCTCTCCCCTCTCTCTCTAACCCGAGGCATCACCCCTGACCTACCCCACCATGCTGAGCCTACTTACTCTACCACCCCATCTACCCAACCCTAACCAAAAACCCTAACCCGAGCCACCCTCTCTAACCTACCCAAGCTTCTACCCTACCCTCTCTTTCCCTCTCTTTACCTGCCATGCTGGCCCCACGCCCCTGCCTCTCCTTGTCCACGTCCGGGCCCACCTGGCGGTCCCTGTCTGCCCCCTAGGCCTAGTCGTGCCAGCACGTGAAGGTGGAGAAGGAAAGGTGGCCGAAGCCACCTTTTCCACCCTAAGTCCCCACGGCATCCACCTCCCTCTCCTGTCCTTATCTCCAAGCCACTACCGTCTCTGCCGTGTCCCAGATCCCCCTGGCCTCGCGCCATGCCCTACCTCCTCTTCCTCCCCTCTACCCCATAGCCACTCCGACCACCACTTCGGCCTCCTCCTTCTCCTCCACGAAACCCTCGGCGGCGGGCGGTTGTTAAGGTTGTCGGGGAAGCGGCCGGCCTCCACGACGTCGCCCCTGCGCGCCCCAGCGAGGAGGAGCCGGACCCTGCGCTGCATCGTCGACGCCCTCGCCTCCGAAACCCTAGCTTCCCGGCCTCTGCGTCCTCGTCGCTACATCGCCTCCCCGCACGATCCGACCACACCGACCTCTCCGCGGTAAGACCCTCTTCCTCCTGGACACCCCCATCTTCACCGTCATTGTTTGGCCTCGCCGGGCCAAACACCAAACACCCTCTACGCGCCGGCGGTCTCTGCGTTCGCTCGTCGCTGCGCCTCGCAGACGGCATACCTAGCCCCCGACCGCCTTGCTGTCACCACCCTAACACCTGCCGCACTGGTTTCCACCCGACGCGCGGACGCCCCGCGTCGCGGGATCGAGCCCCCGCGTCGCGCTCTGTCGCGGTCGAGCACCGTCCGCTCGACAGTTTCGTCAGAGAAGATCAACAGGGGCCTGTGGTCGTGTTACAAATAGCCCCCCCCTTTTTATTTCGCCCTCAAATCGCGGTACACCGAGCCCCACCAGTCAGTCTTCCTGTGCTTTTTACAAAAAGGCACCCGCAGTTTTGCACACTCAACCCGCGCTCCAGCCCGTACCACCTGTCAGCCTCTGTGGGCTCAGCCACTGGCACATGGGCCCATAGCCGCTGGCCCCACCTGTCATTCACATAGGGTAGAGAAGCTCGCGGTGAGGAAAGTCTGTCCGCCGTTTTCGCTCAGTCAGTTTTGGTCCCACTCGCCAGCGACTGGGGCTAGCTCGGGCTGAGTATAAAAAGTTTCTGTTTGCCTGTTTAATAAAACAATTCTAGAAAATGTTTAAATTCAAATTCAAATCTGTTTTTAAATAACTTTTAAATTATAAATCCAAATAATACAAATGATATATGTTTTGGAATCAGAAAAATGTGAGGAATTCAAATATGCCATTTAAAATGTTGTTTGAACACTTTAATTTTCGAGATGATTAAAATTACAATAAAATGCCATTTTCTTAATAAATTAATAACTTTAATTCTACAACTCCAAATTCAACAAATAATATGTCTAAATCGATCAGCGCGACGAGCCCGTTCTAACTATGCATTCCTTGTTCTGAATTGAAGCATGCATCATGTCACTATTAATAATCAGAACTGTTTATGGCAATAAAACCTGACTAAAACTCAATGAAATGCTTATATTCTTGTACCCCACACCTCACCCATGCCATGCTACATTATTACCATGTAAATTGTGCATCATTCATCCTAGCATGCTTATTTGCCTGTCGCATTTATTCAGATGCTTGCACACTTTATTTATGATGGCCCTTGTTTGTTTGGTTCTTCTTCGAATAGACGCCCAGCAGGAGAATTATCAGGAACCACAGGAGTACTACACAGATCCGTCTCTCGCTTCAACTGACCTACCAGGCAAGCACTATCACATGCTTGCATACATATAGTACCTATTGCCTCTATCTTATTCTTGCATCATTGAGTCACGATTGCATTAAATTGAATCCCAAGTACTGCATACCCTTTACTTTTAAAACCCCACCGAAGCTTGTTCCTCCATCCCATGAGCCATTACTACAGGAGTTGTTTGAGCCATGCGAGTCGTAGAAAATCATGTGTAGGGTATGTGAGTGTCTGATAGATAATGAGGTACCTAAACAACTTAACCTGAGTAGTAATGGGATAACTAATGAAAGAGGCACCGGTGAGCAATATCTGCTATTTGGTTTTCATGCTCACTTGTGTCCCGTAGGACCCCGAGTACTTGATTCCTGTTCCTTGACTATTCGCACTATCCACATCCGGGAGGCCTTATGGACCCCCCTGAGCCAGAGCTTGATTCATTCTTATTTCTTGGGGCCACAATTAGTTTGGGGTTTTCTTACTATCCTGTACTTATGCCATGTTTACTGTTTATTTACGACTGTGCGAGGAGCACCTGTACTGTTTTGGATCGTGACACGTTTTCACTGTATCGACAAGCCCAGTCACATTTTCGGGTTCCCAGTCGTTTACCGCCGTCCACACAAACCTTGAGTCCATCTCAGAGTTAGCTAGCTTTGTTGTGGGTAGCTTAATGGGGTGGCCCCCAGAAATATTACTGAATCCTGTGATCGCTTTGTCGTGAATGCCTCGTTGGGTTTTGAGTTGGTTTTTCCGAGGTTGATCGAGTGTGTGTTGCTATTTGTGCACCCCTGCAGGGTAAATCTTTCTGAAAGCCGTGTCCGCGGTTATGGACGACTTGGAGCACAGTTTCTCGATCATAGACAAGTATAACTAAAGTACCGCTTTAATCTGACTAAGTACCTGATTAGTAAATAGTGCAATACTCATGGAATGGTTAATAAAACTGCCAACGGATGGGGGTGTTCGTCCGCTTCCTCGTTGGTAAGCGAGGAGGAGGATGGATCTGTTAATTATACTGTTATAACTGTTGTTCTTATTTAACGGACATCCGTCTATCATTGGTTAGGCGGATGGTTAGGGAGTATCTATAGACTTGTTAGATATTATCTTTTGCTGCAATTGCGTCACCCCAGGTTGTGTCCCCTTTAGTGGCATAAAGACTTGCTGAGTACCCCTAGGGTCTCACACGATAAATTGTTTGATTCAGATGAACAGGTGTATTCGCAAGATGGATACTGGGTGGAGGAGACGGATGATGTTGGCAACGATCACTCGGTGTAGAGATTCCGGGAACGGGGATCCGTGAGATCTGTGGGCGGGATGTGTTTATTTATGTGGCATCTTATGCCGATTTGCTTCTTATCCGTACTCGGATCTTGTTTTCTGCTTCTGTCTGATACTCTAATGTTTGATGTATGAGGAGCTATCCAAAAATATTATCTCTATCTAGGATATTTGAATCTTGCTGTATGGCGTTGCAATATTTCTATTTCTTTTAGATGGAATGGCTCTGAGGACTGTTGTATGTGGCTTGCATACATACTCACTTGTGTATGTAGTTGATCCCTTCGCCTGCCGATTACGCCGCTTGTTCTTGTCCCGATGCTCTGGAAGTGGTTAGGACGGCCGAAAGGTTTACCGTGAGTGGCCCCGAGCCCCACCGTACTATTTTAACCATCTTCGCTCATCCAGGCATGTAACTAAGGGCGTAATTCACCGAGGTAGTTACAATTGGTATCAGAGCCATCCCGCCCTTCAGGGTCTCAGCCAAATGGTCGTTGTCAGTCTAGCAAATATTTTTGGTAGTTATGTATACTAGGGAAAAACAAAACGTGAGAGTAGGACTGCTTCCATTTTTCTTCTTACCCACCCACCCACCCTTTTTCTGGTAAGGAAGTGTAACGTTTTCAATCCTCTTCTAAAATTCAAACTAGGATTCACGTGTTCTGGGTTCCGTAGTACCATAGGTGTGTGTGTGTGTGTGTGTGTGTGTGTGTGAATTCCTTGTATATCTGTTGCATCCAAATGTCATCGCTATCTGCCTTTTGGTTATCAACTGTTGGTACATTCCATACCGACAGGCCTTTGTAAACCGACGCGATCTATCTGATTCGTTGTATACCGGTGCGATCTGTCTTACTCTTTGTTATCCGACGTTATCTTGTTTGGGGTGTTCGTTTTCGTAGTTACTAATCTTTAGGTTCATCTTAAAAAGATGGTTTTGGGATATGTGTTTTACTTATTCATGTGCGGAGTAATGATTTGAGTGCGGGATGGAGTCGCGACCATACCACTACTTTTATCATTCGCTCTTGTATATTGAATTAGTAGAGTTACTAATCTTGATTTTTTAAGTGGTTTTGCGCATATAGTGGTATTTTAATGCCAAAAATTGTGGAATTTTTTCTTTGTTAGTTTGTGTATCACACTCCTTGTTCAGTCATGTGCGATATGCTTAATATCTTTTAGGTGCTTTGAACTTTATTGATATGTTAATATCATCTCAGTGAATTGTATCCTTTAATCTCGGTTAATTCCATTTTGGTACTATTTTGGATTATTATTATTCTCCATTATAGTACTGACTTGTGTTTTATATCAATCACAGGATGGCACCACCACGCCGTTCTGAGGAGGACATACCACCTGAACTGGGGGCTGCTTTGGCAAGTATTGCAAATGCCTTGGGCACTATGCAGCAGAACCAGCAGCGCTTCGAAGAAAGCGTGAGGAGGAATGAGTTTTTTACGCTACCTCCACCTCCCAAGCGAGGAGACATCAAGAGTTTTCTGAAGTTCAACCCACGCCAATTTGAGGTGTCTGATCAGCCACTTGATGCGGATGATTGGCTGCGGGAAATATCAAGGTTGCTGATGACTGCGGATGTTCCTGAGCAAGAATGGGTGAAATGTGCCACTCACCTTCTGAAGGGAGATGCAACTCTGTGGTGGGAAAATTACCTCAAGGCAGACCTCTCTGGTTTTCAGCCTACTTGGGAGCAATTCACTGCGGCTTTCAAAGAGCAATATCTGTCAGAGATTGTCATGGAAAGGATGAAGGAAGTGTTTCTCAACCTCAAGCAGGGCACTGACAATGTCAATACCTATATCAGGAACTTCATGAATCTTTCTCGATATGGTGGCGATGAGATCTCTGATGACAAGAAAAAGCAGAAGAGGTTTAGGCAAGGGCTCAATGCTTCAATCAAATATGCAATCACTCATGCAAGGCCGGGGTCTTTTCTGGAACTCCAACATACAGCTCTGCAGGAAGAAGCAAGTAGGCAAGTGTTTGAGGAGTCAAAGAAACACAGCCGCGATGTAGCAAGCTCTTCAGCTATGACAGCTCCTTCTAAGCGTCGTGTCTGGGTTCCTAACACCCCACCGTCGCTCCCGGCTCCACCAAGACCGTCAAGCTACGCGGCAAGGCCACCAAACTCCTTCACTGTGGCTCCTAGGGGCTACAACCACAACTACCCTGGAGCGCCTGGCGGAGTCCCTGGCTACGTTGCTCCATGTCCACCTGGTGCTTGCTATACTTGTGGAAACACTGGGCATCAGCACTGGAATTGTCCAATGAACAACAAAGCTCTTCCACCACCACCTCCAAGACCTGCGGCAAGTTCTCCTATGGTTCGTGCACCTCCACCTCGGGCTCTCAACACCAACACCAAGCTTGGGTCTACGGTTGCTCGAGCCAACTGTGTCAACGTCGCTCAAGCTGAGCATGCATCTGGAGTTGTGATGGGTATGCTTCCTATTAACTCAGTTCTTGCACGAGTTTTGTTTGATTCTAGCGCATCGCATTCTTTTGTCTCTATGAGTTTTGCTGATAGGAATGGGTTATCTATGGATCCTCTCCCTAAGCGGTTAATGGTCCTTTCTCCCGGAGCAACAATGGCATCTTCTAAAATCAGCCATAACAATCAAATTGAGATTGGTGGTTCTTCGTTTCTGGCTTCCTTAATTATTCTGGGAAATTCTGACATTGATGTTATTTTGGGCATGGATTGGTTAACAGCAAATGCAGCTGTGATTGATTGTGTTGAACGTTCGGTTTTTTTGAAAATTCCTGAAGGCCATATAGTCTATTATCCAAGTCTAACTCCTGCAATTCAGCTTTTCTCTTTGGCGGCTCTGAATGATGGTGCTATGGAAGCTATTCAGAGTGTTCTGGTGGTCTGTGAGTTCCCATATGTCTTTCCTGAAGAGTTGCCAGGTATGCCTCCGGATCGTGAGGTCGAGTTTGTGATTGATCTTGAACCTGGTACCGCTCCTATCTCCAAGCGGCCTTATAAAATGGGTCCTGCTGAGTTGGCTGAACTCAAACGTCAGCTTGATGAACAAGAGAAGTTGGGTTTCATTCAGCACAGTACGTCTTCTTGGGGTAGCCCAACCATCTTTGTGAAGAAGCGAGACAAGACTGATAGACTTTGTGTTGACTATCGGGCACTCAATGCTAAAAGCATCAAGAATAAATACCCCCTTCCACGGATTAATGATCTCTTCGATCAGCTAGCTGGAGCTGTGGTATTCTCTAAGCTTGACTTAAGAAGTGGATACCATCAAATCAAGATCCGCAAGGAAGATGTTCCTAAAACAGCTTTCACCACCCGCTATAGCCTGTATGAGTACACGGTCATGTCTTTCGGTCTCACCAACGCACCTGCCACCTTCTCGAGGCTTATGAACTCTGTTTTCATGGAATATCTTGATAAGTTCATTGTGGTCTATCTAGATGACATTCTATTCTATTCTAAGTCAAAGGAAGAACATGAAGAACACCTTCGGTGTGTCCTAAACAAGCTTCGTGAGAACCGCTTGTATGCAAAGTTCTCCAAGTGTCAGTTCTGGCTGCCTCAAGTCACCTACCTTGGTCACGTCATCTCTACCAAGGGCATTGCCGTCAACCCAGAAACTATTAAGACAATTGTTGATTGGCTTCCACCTATAAATGTCAAAGAAGTCCGGAGTTTCCTTGGTTTGGCTAGTTACTACTGCCGTCGCTTCGTTTAGAACTTCTCGAAGATTGCGAAGCCTCTTACCGATCTCCTCAAGAAAGGCAAGAAATACCTTTGGACTCCTGCATGTCAAGCAAGCTTTGGAACACTCAAAGAGAAGCTCACTTCCACACCAGTCTTGGTTCCTCCAGATACATCAAAGCCTTTCCAGATATTCTGTGACGCCTCATTGCAAGGATTGGGTGCGGTCCTTATGCAAGAAAAACAAGTTGTTGCTTATTCCTCTCGACAGTTGAAGACGCATGAGATCAACTATCCTACACATGACCTCGAACTCGCAGCAGTTGTCTTTGCTTTGAAAGTATGGAGGCATTACTTGCTTGGCAACCATTGTGAGATCTTTTCTGATCACAAGAGTCTGAAGTATATCTTCACACAGCCTGATCTCAACCTTCGTCAGAGGAGGTGGATTGAAGCAATAAATGATTTCGATTTGACCATCAACTACACTCCGGGCAAAGCTAATGTCATGGCCGATGCTCTCAGCCAAAAAGCTTATGTCAACAACCTCATGGTGGAAGAACAACAACCTCTCTTGTGCAAGGAATTCCGCAAGCTCAACCTTGAAATTGTGGATCAAGGGTATCTTCTGAACCTTCTGGAAACACCTCTCTTGGAAGAAAAAGTTCGTTCCATTCAACTTGGTGATCCTTACACTAAAAAGATCATCTCCAACATTCAACTTCCGAAGTATGAGTCTTTCCACGTTGACGACCAAGGCACTCTTTTCTTTGAACACCAGATGTTTGTTCCGAACTACCCGGGTTTAAGAGAGCAAGTTCTCAAGGAGGCGCATGATTCTGTTCTTTCTATCCACCCTGGCAGCACTAAGATGTACATGGACTTGAAAACACAATATTGGTGGCCTGGGTTGAAACGATATTGTGCCAAGTATGTCTCGGAGTGTGATGTCTGCCGCAGAGTTAAAACTGTTCATCAGAAACCTTCCGGTCTTCTACAGCCATTGAAGCCTCCGGAATGGAAATGGGAGAAAGTAGAGATGGACTTCATCACTGGTTTTCCAAGGTCAAAGAAGGGCAACAATGCAATCTTTGTTGTCATCGACAGGCTTTCTAAAGTGGCTCACTTCTTCCCCGTCAAGGAAACAATTTTTGCAATTCAGTTGGCTGAGCTCTATATCAATAGAATTGTCTCTCTGTATGGGGTTCCTCTTGAGATCAGTTCAGACCGTGGAAGCATCTTCACTTCCAAGTTCTGGGGAAGTTTCCAAAATGCTTTGGGAACAAAATTGAACTTCAGCACAGCTTACCACCCTCAGTCGCAAGGACAAGTTGAAAGGATCAATCAGATTCTGGAAGATATGCTCCGTGCTTGCGTTATCTCTTTTGGCATGAAGTGGGAAGAATGCCTTCCTTATGCTGAATTCTCTTACAACAACAGCTTCCAGAAAAGTCTAAAGATGGCACCATTTGAGGCTCTCTATGGTCGCAAATGCAGAACTCCGATTGGTTGGTCGGGCGCAGGTGAAAGAATATTGTTTGGCCCCGACATCGTAACTCAAGCGGAGGAGAAGGTTCACATCATTCTTGAAAACCTGAAGATTGCTCAAAGTCGCCAGAAGAGCAATTATGACAGAAAGCACACGGACATGGAGTATGTCCCTGGTGATCTCGTTTACCTTCGTGTCACTCCCATGAGAGGCACGCACCGCTTTGGTATCAAAGGGAAGCTGGCTCCTAGATACATCGGTCCTTTCAAAATTCGTGGAAGAAGAGGAGAAGTTGCTTATGCTCTTGAGCTCCCTGAAAAACTCAAGGTCCATGATGTTTTCCATATCTCTCAACTCAAGAAGTGCTTCAAGGATCCCGGCAGGACCGTGGACCATGAACTCATCAATCTCCAAGAAGATCTGTCTTATCAAGAACACCCCATAAAAATTCTAGAAGTCATAGAAAGAAGGACTCGCAACAAGTCCATCAAGTTCTGCAAGGTGCAGTGGTCGCACCATTCCGTTGATGAAGCCACTTGGGAACGTGAGGATGAGCTCCGTGCCAAGTATCCTACCCTCTTCGAGTCTTCTTCTTCTTCCTAGAATCTCGGGGCGAGATTCCTGTTTAGTGGGGGAGAGTTGTAGCATCCCAATTGTCTAACAATTGTAATGCTACTTGGTTTAGTAATATAATGGCTACTTCCTACATATAATTGTTGCATCATAATAATATCATGCTCATGTCATCATGCCACCTTGCATTTGAGCGTCATATAAAACCCTTTTCCATTTGGTTCTTCTCTCATATGCATTATTAATTGTATTTGGCTCTTGATAAATTGTATCTGACTCTTGATAAATGCTTGATGCCCAAACTGAGTTGGGGGCATATCTTTTATTCCACTCCACCACCTTTCTTTGTCACCACCTTATAATTCCACCATTCTAATTACCCATGGGCTTTTATGTTCCTTTGGCATTTAATCTAGCTCATGTGGGTTGGGTTGGATCCAATTCTATTTTCTTTTGCTTGGCCTTTATTCCACATTTTGGTAATGCATGGGAATCATGCCTTGTTAATTATTTTGTTTTCACAAGATTAAAACATGGCATTTAATGCCTTTGCATGGGCCATGCAACCATCACCACCATGTGTTCTCCTTTGGTGTTTATTTGATTTTTGAGTGGATCATCTTCTTGAGCTCTCTTTTTCTCTCAATCATTTCCACCTTGATCCTATATCCTTGCCATGTACATCAAGCTCTCCTTCCTCATCTACCCTCACAAGTGCATGTACCCATGTATGATCATGTGAGATCAATTCCCTCACCACCTTTTTCTCTCATCTCTATCTCCATGTCATCACCACACACTTGGTGTATCCTGTTTTTAATCATGCTAAAGCCTACACCATGTCCTCATCTACCTCTCCTTAGTCCTCTCCATCTCCTCCTTACCCCTAAACTCTAGTTGCAATCATCTCACCACCCTAACCATCCTACCCTACCTTAACCATGTTAATCTACACCTAACCCTAATCTACCACCTTATCTTACCCTAAACCCTCTACTCTCTCTCTTTCTCTCTACCTAGCCGAGCTCTCCCCTCTCTCTCTAACCCGAGGCATCACCCCTGACCTACCCCACCATGCTGAGCCTACTTACTCTACCACCCCATCTACCCAACCCTAACCAAAAACCCTAACCCGAGCCACCCTCTCTAACCTACCCAAGCTTCTACCCTACCCTCTCTTTCCCTCTCTTTACCTGCCATGCTGGCCCCACGCCCCTGCCTCTCCTTGTCCACGTCCGGGCCCACCTGGCGGTCCCTGTCTGCCTCCCAGGCCTAGTCGTGCCAGCACGTGAAGGTGGAGAAGGAAAGGTGGCCGAAGCCACCTTTTCCACCCCAAGTCCCCATGACATCCACCTCCCTCTCCCGTCCTTATCTCCAAGCCACTACCGTCTCTGCCGTGTCCCAGATCCCCCTGGCCTCGCGCTGTGCCCTACCTCCTCTTCCTCCCCTCTACCCCATAGCCACTCCGACCACCACTTCGGCCTCCTCCTTCTCCTCCACGAAACCCTCGGCAGCGGGCGGTTGTTAAGGTTGTCGGGGAAGCGGCCGGCCTCCACGACGTCGCCCCTGCGTGCCCCAGCGAGGAGGAGCCGGACCCTGCGCTGCATCGTCGATGCCCTCGCCTCCGAAACCCTAGCTTCCCGGCCTCTGCGTCCTCGTCGCTACATCGCCTCCCCGCACGATCCGACCACACCGACCTCTCCGCGGTAAGACCCTCTTCCTCCTGGACACCCCCATCTTCACCGTCATTGTTTGGCCTCGCCGGGCCAAACACCAAACACCCTCTACGCGCCGGCGGTCTCTGCGTTCGCTCGTCGCTGCGCCTCGCAGACGGCATACCTAGCCCCCGACCGCCTTGCTGTCACCACCCTAACACCTGCCGCACTGGTTTCCACCCGACGCGCGGACGCCCCGCGTCGCGGGATCGAGCCCCCGCGTCGCGCTCTGTCGCGGTCGAGCACCGTCCGCTCGACAGTTTCGTCAGAGAAGATCAACAGGGGCCTGTGGTCGTGTTACAAATAGCCCCCCCCCTTTTTATTTCGCCCTCAAATCGCGGTACACCGAGCCCCACCAGTCAGTCTTCCTGTGCTTTTTACAAAAAGGCACCCGCAGTTTTGCACACTCAACCCGCGCTCCAGCCCGTACCACCTGTCAGCCTCTGTGGGCTCAGCCACTGGCACATGGGCCCATAGCCGCTGGCCCCACCTGTCATTCGCATAGGGTAGAGAAGCTCGCGGTGAGGAAAGTCTGTCCGCCGTTTTCGCTCAGTCAGTTTTGGTCCCACTCGCCAGCGACTGGGGCTAGCTCGGGCTGAGTATAAAAAGTTTCCGTTTGCCTGTTTAATAAAACAATTCTAGAAAATGTTTAAATTCAAATTCAAATCTGTTTTTAAATAACTTTTAAATTATAAATCCAAATAATACAAATGATATATGTTTTGGAATCAGAAAAATGTGAGGAATTCAAATATGCCATTTAAAATGTTGTTTGAACACTTTAATTTTCGAGATGATTAAAATTACAATAAAATGCCCTTTTCTTAATAAATTAATAACTTTAATTCTACAACTCCAAATTCAACAAATAATATGTCTAAATCGATCAGCGCGACGAGCCCGTTCTAACTATGCATTCCTTGTTCTGAATTGAAGCATGCATCATGTCACTATTAATAATCAGAACTGTTTATGGCAATAAAACCTGACTAAAACTCAATGAAATGCTTATATTCTTGTACCCCACACCTCACCCATGCCATGCTACATTATTACCATGTAAATTGTGCATCATTCATCCTAGCATGCTTATTTGCTTGTCGCATTTATTCAGATGCTTGCGCACTTTATTTATGATGGCCCTTGTTTGTTTGGTTCTTCTTCGAATAGACGCCCAGCAGGAGAATTATCAGGAACCACAGGAGTACTACACAGATCCGTCTCTCGCTTCAACTGAGCTACCAGGCAAGCACTACCACATGCTTGCATACATATAGTACCTATTGCCTCTATCTTATTCTTGCATCATTGAGTCGCGATTGCATTAAATTGAATCCCAAGTACTGCATACCCTTTACTTTTAAAACCCCACCGAAGCTTGTTCCTCCATCCCATGAGCCATTACTACAGGAGTTGTTTGAGCCATGCGAGTCGTAGAAAATCATGTGTAGGGTATGTGAGTGTCTGATAGATAATGAGGTACCTAAACAACTTAACCTGAGTAGTAATGGGATAACTAATGAAAGAGGCACCGGTGAGCAATATCTGCTATTTGGTTTTCATGCTCACTTGTGTCCCGTAGGACCCCGAGTACTTGATTCCTGTTCCTTGACTATTCGCACTATCCACATCCGGGAGGCCTTATGGACCCCCCTGAGCCAGAGCTTGATTCATTCTTATTTCTTGGGGCCACAATTAGTTTGGGGTTTTCTTACTATCCTGTACTCATGCCATGTTTACTGTTTATTTTTGACTGTGCGAGGAGCACCTGTACTATTTTGGATCGTGACACGTTTTCGCTGTATCGACAAGCCCAGTCACATTTTCGGGTTCCCAGTCGTTTACCGCCGTCCACACAAACCTTGAGTCCGTCTCGGAGTTAGCTAGCTTTGTTGCGGGTAGCTTAATGGGGTGGCCCCTAGAAATATTACTGAATCCTGTGATCGCTTTGTCGTGAATGCCTCGTTGGGTTTTGAGTTGGTTTTTCCGAGGTTGATCGAGTGTGTGTTGCTATTTGTGCACCCCTGCAGGGTAAATCTTTCTAAAAGCCGTGTCCGCGGTTATGGACGACTTGGAGCACAGTTTCTCGATCATAGACAAGTATAACTAAAGTACCGCTTTAATCTGACTAAGTACCTGATTAGTAAATAGTGCAATACTCATGGAATGGTTAATAAAACTACCAACGGATGGGGGTGTTCGTCCGCTTCCTCGTTGGTAAGCGAGGAGGAGGATGGATCTGTTAATTATACTGTTATAACTGTTGTTCTTATTTAACGGACATCCGTCTATCATTGGTTAGGTGGATGGTTAGGGAGTATCTATAGACTTGTTAGATATTATCTTTTGCTGCAATTGCGTCACCCCAGGTTGTGTCCCCTTTAGTGGCATAAAGACTTGCTGAGTACCCCTAGGGTCTCACACGATAAATTTTTTGATTCAGATGAACAAGTGTATTCGCAAGATGGATACTGGATGGAGGAGACGGATGATGTTGGCAACAATCACTCGGTGTAGAGATTCCGGGAACGGGGATCCGTGAGATCTGTGGGCGGGATGTGTTTATTTATGTGGCATCTTATGCCGATTTGCTTCTTATCCGTACTCGGATCTTGTTTTCCGCTTCCGTCTGATACTCTAATGTTTGATGTATGAGGAGCTATCCAAAAATATTATCTCTATCTAGGATATTTGAATCTTGCCGTATGGCGTTGCAATATTTCTATTTCTTTTAGATGGAATGGCTCTGAGGACTGTTGTATGTGGCTTGCATACATACTCACTTGTGTATGTAGTTGATCCCTTCGCCTGCCGATTACGCCGCTCGTTCTTGTCCCGGTGCTCTGGAAGTGGTTATGACGGCTGAAAGGTCTACCGTGAGTGGCCTCGGGCCCTACCGTACTATTTGAACCATTTTCGCTCATCTAGGCATGTAACTAAGGGCGTAATTCACCGAGGTAGTTACATCGATGAAGACTTGTTCCCAGTATGCCAGGTTCCCCGGGTCCTCGGCGTGCTCGGGGTTCTCCATGCCGGCAATGACAACTTCAATCTCGTCGACGATCTGTTCGGACGACGGCACCGACGGCAAGGGCACGCCGCTCGTGTTGAGCCTACATGTTGGCGGGTACTGAAAGTCCGGCGGCGCCGGATAGCCGGTCTCGTAGAGCAGCCGTGCCTCCCACGGATGCAGAGAACGTCGGCCAAAGCCGTTGGCTGTCGCCAGGTCGCCGGGGTAGCGTTCCTCCATTCTTCCGCCGTGTTGTTCTTCTCATCGCCAAAGGTAGAGCTTGTGGGTGGGGGAATGGGAGGCGAGGGTGTGTGCTCTGTGGGATGGCAAGGGCTCCGGCATTTATAGCCGAAAGAGGAAAGAGCGGCGAATGCGGGAGGGGTGTAGCGGCGTGGGCGGTAAAAGAGGAAGTTGCGGCAAGGTGGGCCGGTGGTGGCGCGCCATTATATTGACGCGTGGCCGAGGAGACAGGTGGTCACTACCTGGCGGTCAGTCGCCGGAGCCGAGGCAACAGGATGAGGATGACTCGGTTCACACGCTGACGGGACAGGTCCACCGATGCGGGTTTTTTCCACCGAACTCGCTTCATCTAGCGTTCCCAGGCGGTTCTCAGCACCTCGGCTTCAGCCTGGGAACCATGATGTAAAATGGGCCAAATTCGGTGAAAAGTGGGCGTCTAGAAATACAGCCGGGCAAATTTTCGCTGTCCGGATGAAAAAATCGGCCTGAGAAGGCCCTCCTGGAAATGCTAGTGGAGATGCTCTAAGACTAAGTCTAAGAACATCTCCACTTGTTCCGCGATCGCAGGCCCAATTCCAACGCTATTTAGCGTCGTACCGATGTAGCATTCGGCCTGGGACGCCCAGTTTCCCACTCGCGTTCCCATGCCGAGTTCCTGCCTTTGGTCAAATTCAAACAAACACGGCGAAATTTAGACAAATATAGGCGATTTTATTAAAATATAGGCGATTTCATACATATTATGTCAAATTCGGACATATACCCGAATTTTGACTGCAATAGGCTAAGAAAAACTTAAAAAACATAGAAATAACTACTAAGCGATGTCGATGCCGACGCAGATGCCACCGGCCGCGCTGTTCACATGCCGAAGTGGTGATAGAATGACATGTACTATGTCCTAGGTTCCGTCATCGTCGCTCGGTAGCTGCGGTGGACGAGAGCTGCCCCGGCCAGCGGCATCGCAGCGCCACCGCTGCTATGAGGGCACGACCGCGTCTTCGTCATCGTCGAGGACGATGAGTGGTGCGCCTTGGTAGGCGTGCTACCGGCGAGCACCGCGCGTGACCTGGCGCTCAACCTGCTCGTGCAGACGCCATATGCGCTTGGCCTCCTCCCGCTCCCAGTCCGCCCTAGACCAGGCATACGCGTCGGGCGCCAGCACCGGCGACACGTCGTTCAGCGAGCGCTCCAGCGCCATTTTGAGGATGAACTCGTCCTCGTCAATAGGGATGGCCTAGTCCGCCGGCTCAGTCTTCGGCGAGCACTACCTCGGCCTCGCCAGCCGAAGGTGGCCGACTGGTGGCAACAACACGCGACCTTCGTTGATGACGATGTCGCGTGACCTCGTCCGAGGTGGCGAGTGTGCAGGTGATTGGGCTAGCGTCGAGTGGAATGAGCATGATTCTGAGGATGACAAAGAGAGGCCACCCATCCTCCTCGGCATCCATGTGGCTGCCCAGCTCCTGGCGTCCGTCGGCAGAGAGCGCGAAGGATAGCCCAGTATAGGGCGATCGTCTGTGGTGATGTGCTTCAGGACGGCCGCTAGCGTGCGGCCTGGTGTGCTCCACCACCGACGCCGTCTTGCAATATTGTGCCGCTTCAGCGGTGATCCTCCTTCCTCGTGGGCGGCCAGTTCTTGGTTTTGGCTCTCGATGAAGAAGTTCTCCTAGTAGACGAGGTTGTCGGGGTCCTCTGCGAGCTTCGAAAGAGGCCAGCACCGGCAGCATGGCAACAGCACCCGCACTGAGCTTCGAGGTCGGCTAGCACCGGAAGTCCGGTGGTGCCAGATAGCCGGCATCGTGGAGCATCCGTGCCTCCCACGGCTGTAGAGAACGCCGGCTGAAGCCGTTTGTCGCTGCAGGGTCGCCGGTATAGCGCTCGGCCATCGTTGACGCTGAAATGCTCTTCTCGTCGCTGGAGGAAACTTGCTGGTTGGGGAATAGAGAGTGAAGAGGTTGTGTGCTCTGGGAGATGGCAAATGCCGACATTATTAGCCGAAACAGGAAGGAGTGGTGAAGGCAGGAGGGGTGTAGCGGCGTGGGCGGGAAAAGTTGAAACGACGGGAAGATAGCCGGTGGTCGCGCGCAATTACGGTGATGCGTGGCCGAGGAGACAGGTGGTCGCTGCCCGATGCTCCGTCGCGGGAGTCGAGGTGGCGGGATGAGGACGACTCGGTTTCACACACTGACAGGGCGGGCCACCAACGTGGTTTTTTTTTCATGAAATTCGCTTTATCCGGCGTTCCCAAGCGGTTCCAAGCGCCCCCGGGTTCGGCCTGGTAACCCCGGATATAAAATAGGCCAAATCCAGCAAAAACTAGGCGCTTAGAAACACGGTTGGGCGAATTTTGCCGCCCGGGTGAAAAAATCGGCTAGGGATGGCCCTCCTGGGAATGGTAGTGGAAGCATCTCTAACAGTGCCCCTATAATGCCAAAACCATAAAAATAACGGTCAGTTATCGGTTTTGAGCGTAAAAACAGCCAAAACAGAGCCCGTATAACCGCAAATCCGGAAAAAATTATTGGTCTCCTGAAAAAAGAGCCCCTCGATCCGAACTTCTGAGATTTTTGCAGCCGAGTAGGGTTGGACCGAATCGGCCGATATCGTTGGTGGGAGGGACATTTCAGCTCCCGCCAACGCCATTTCCCCTTCGCTAGAATCTGAGCTCCACAGCCACCGCCGCGTCGTCCACGATCTGATATGTCTCCTCTCTATTTCCTCCGTTGGCAGATCGCCGCACCGTAGGCGCGTCCATTCCCTAGCCCTAGGAGCTCGATAGGCCTTCACCTCCGCTGTTCGCCGTATCGCCCGCTGCCGTCATGGTGAGTGTTTCTTCGATTCCTTTCGTCTATTGATACATCTCCGTTTGGTCAGTCTGCGATACACCTTCAATCTGATTTACGCCTATGATTTGTAGATGACCTCGGAGCTGTCTTCGTCCTCGGATATATCTAAAACCTTTTTTTTACGGTTTGGTATATGGGCTAAATTTTGCTGCGGCAGATCAACGCCCCCAACCCGGACTAAATAACTGGGTTTGCGAGCGTTGATGTGCCGCAGCAAAATTCAGCCCGTATAACTTGATTTTCTTGGCCCATATCCCTTATTTACGGTTTGGCATTATACGGGCACCGTTAGAGATGCTCTAACGCTTCCCCAGATTAGACATTTCCCAATGCAAGACACATGGAATTTCAATCTCAAAGTATACTAGTCGCATGCTTGCCAAGTCCTATATTATTTTTACAAAACCGATTCCCATGCTCAATATTAACTTTTTCCAAATTACTTGCAGGCGCTCGATGGGCATGCTCGGCATGCTGCGGAATGACCCGCGCCTTCCTTGCCACACACGTGGGTTGTAACTAAAAGGATCGTATGGGCATCTAGAGGGGGTGAATAGGTGCTACTTTGAATTTTACTCTTTTTCAATTTAGGGTTTGACACAAAGATAAATTCTCTAGATATACAACTAAGGTGAATTTACCTACATGTCACACTAGCACAATTAACTAGACAAGAGCAAGCAATAAGTAAAGTGCGGTAAGGATAGAGGTAACCGAAATGGAGCATGTAGAGACACAATGATGATTTCCCGCAGTTTCTTCCTTTTAAGGGGAAGTACGTCTACGTTTGAAGAGGGCGTGGTTTCAAACCACCAACGCCACAAAAGGTCTCCCTTGTTCTCCGGTGAACCTCACCCCAAATGGATCGATTCACTCTTCCACTATATCGGTAACCTTCGAGGTGGTAAACGACACCTTTACAACAAGTTTGAGGCACACACCCACAACTGAATTGGAGGCTCCCTGAATCTAAGCTAGATGTCACAACAATCAAAGACAAGCTACCAAATCAAGGCCTAGGGTTTCCAATGAAACCCTAGAGTAAGGGGCCCTCAAGTGAATGAGGGGGAAATGAAGAGATTTCTTGGTGAGGTTGTAGATCAAGGCCTCCTCCTTCGATTCCACAAAGATTAGGGACTTTGGGTGGTTGTAGAGGGAGATCTTGGAGATTTGGTGGATCTCTAATTGTGTTCTTACTTTTCTGAAAGCGAGCAGCCTGACGTAGGGGATGAAGTCCCCTATTTATAGCTCCACAGATTTCTGACCATTTTCTGCTTGTTGGGGAGTTTCCACACTAGAGACTTTCGTCTGCACCGGAGATTCCGGTCTGTCACCAGTCCATCTCCGGACCACCATACTGAATGACCTAGGCCTGGTCTTGATGCTCCCTCCGAAGATTTGGCGAGAACTCTGGACCTGAGCACACTGGAGACTCTGAACTGTTCACCTCGGAGATTCCGGTCTGTTAGAATACGCTAGAGATTCCGGCCAAAATCCGGCCTGTCTCCGGACCCCTAGTCAGTCTATCCTTGGGCTTCATCTTGGATCCACTCCAGAGGTTTGAGGAAAAAATCCAGACCACACCGGAGATTCCAGTCTTTGCACACCGGACACTCGGGTCTAGACTTTCTAGGAAACATTTGTTTCAGCCAGGGATTTTTCCACTACGACGCGGACTTTTCTCTTTTCAGTAGATTGACTTGGCAATATTAGCACACTGTAAAATGATCCTCAAGTTGTTAACGAACACCAAAACTGATTAAGACAATAAATGTCCTTTCAATCTCCCCTTTTTGGTATTCGATGACAACAAGAGGTTTTGCATGAAATTCTTAAAAATAAGAAACATAGCTAAGCTCCCCCTGACTATGTCCATCAAGATACACATGTAGTGCAATGCATATTAGATAATAGAAGGTAAAGGCTCACATAGCGTGGTCATAGCATGTCCATACAAATAGTAGATAGTATCATAAGAACCAAATAAAGCAAATGTTCAAATTTGTTAAGATAACAACATAGGCAAATACAAAGCAACCAAATTCCCAACCCATGCAAATCCTGGATGATCCTAATAGACATCTTCTACCCCTTTGGCATCGAAACACCGGAAAGGGAAAAGACCAAGCTATCGCCCCAAAGAAATCACTCGGAGTCATCGTTGTCGCCGCCTCATCATCAGCACCTGGAACCTGGGGGCCTTTGCCATGAGGGAGAGAGAGGAGGAAGTACCCTGAGAAGCAAAGCCAGATGTGACCTCTAAGAAGGTCTTCCAATCAACTAAGATGTCATTCATTGCATGCCAAGCACCAAAAGAGAGTGTGTGATCTGATTCAGCAGATGGTCCAGCCCCATACTCATCAGTGTATTATGTCTCTCCTACCTCTTCTTCCTCTTCACCTTGAGCCTTAATCTCCTTAAGAGCTTCTCAATCTTGCGGTTGCTCTTGTAGGAGGCATGGTGTTCCTTGCGAATGTCCACATTCATGCAACATAGCTTCTTCTCCCCAAATGATGCCTTATTGACCTTCTCCTGGACATACTCACGGGTGTCAGGTGCATTGGAGGCATTCTTCCTTCTAGAGCCCCTTGGAGGAGTGGGAGCCCGCTCAACCTCAGAAATCTCATCATCCTCACTAGCATACGACTGCCTAGGAGCTAGACCCATGCTCGCTTTCTTTTAGAGAGCCACCGAGACATGTGCTTCAAGGTTAGGTGGGAGAGCGAGAGGTGAACCATGAGCTTGAGTATTAATGAGCCTCATCACAAGAACTACATATGGAGGATATTTTCTAAAGAGAATGGCATGATGCATCTCCTCAAAAATGAAGTCCATGATGTCCATAGTGAATCCATCAGCCGTAGGCCCAGCACAGACCACCTTGTGAGCATGATGGAGTAAGTTGACAAGGCCACATCGAATAGCATCATTGTTTCCAGCACTAGGGGAAATGGTGTGACGAAAGATCCTCAACAACAAACTGTATATAGGCTTGAGTCCCTTGGACTCCCCAATAGTGCCATCTTTCCCATAGAGATGTGCTAGCTTGTTTTTCCTTTCTCCAAGAGCAGCATCGTGCATGCGGTGGCCAATAGGAACAGACACACCACTGAGGGTCTGGTGAATGTCTTTGGCAAAATCATAAAATTTTACAGAGCATCGGAAGTTACCGGTCATCCATGTCATGGTCCTAGCCTCATCATGATCAAATACAATTGTGGCATAGAATTGTTGAACTAGGGAAATGTTGTAGTCCTCATGGAGCTCCATAAGGTTGTGCAGCCTAAGCTTCTCAGTGACCCAAAGAGCATATGTGAAGTAGTCGTTGGCACGCATATAGGGGAAGTCCATATACTGTTGTGGACAAACTGGGGACTTGTTGAGCTTGCGATAGATATCCTTCATGGACACCTTTTGCTCCTTCCTCCAATAACATGGGTCATCATTGGTTCTTGGCAAGTCATATAACCTTTTCTTGTGTAGCTCACGGTATTCTTCCTTTGACATATGGGCAAGAGACTGCAAATTGTCATACTTGACCCTTTTGGCACGGTTTTCTTCCTCAATGCGCTCATGGTGCCTTCTCATATATGCAACATCTCTGGCCAGCTGCTTCTGGTAAGACGACGGAATAACATACTGTCCATCTTCTTCATCAAATTGTGGGTCCCCTCTTTTGGACTTGGCTTTGGTGTGACCACAAAAAGAAAAGAACCAGAGCCACCTGTGAATATAGAGGAAGGGGGATAACATGGAGGTGAGCATATATATCCTAGAGACAAAACAAGACCCTCAATCCCTTATAGGATGTTCTAGAAGTAAACCACACCAGAGTCTCTAGTGTGCATGTGGTGTCCCGCTAAAACCACTACTAGAAAATCGCGGTGTTTTATCTATGTGCATCATCCTGACATCAGCATGCATCTTTTTGTTTGAAAGTATTTTGCTAAAAGCCTATCTTTGTCTTCCAAAGATCTCCCTCTTAATTTCAAATCAAAACTCCGGTCTTTTCTGGGTCTTTTATTTGTCTAAAAACTATTTACAAAAGTCTATTTTAAATTAAAATAAAAGTTTACATTATTTTTGGGAGGCAGCCAGCCAGGCCCAAAAGCCCAGCCGGCCACCTCCTTCCTAACCTTAACTAGCAAACCCTAACCTACCTACCCCATCCCTCCACCCCGCTAGCCACTCCCTCCATCCATCCAGCCGCCGCCAAACCCTCCACTCGCACAGGCACACAACCGCCTGCAGCTGGGCCCACCCACACCCTGGCCACGATCCCAACCCCTGCACAACACGCACGCACGTCGCCTGCACGCAACCCCGCTCCGCTGACCGCGTGCGACGCACGCCCCGTACCCCGCATCGCTCTCCCCCGCAGCCCCGCTCGCCTTGGCCCCACACCCTACGCCTCCCACCTGCCGCGTCCTCCTCCCCATCCGCAACCACCAACCCCCCCGCCGCCGCCTCCGCCCTTCCCCCACCTTCCCGTCCACGACCCCCGCCGCCGGGAGCCCCCCTTCCGCCGCCTCGTGGTCGATCCCGAGCGCCTCCGGCCTCCTCCGCATCCCCATCGAGGCCTTCCTCGCGAGCAAGCCATGCCGCTCGCTCCTCTCCACCTCGCCTTCCCTCTCCCTCATTGCAGATCCCGCCGACGGCACCAGCACCCCCGCCGTCCTCTACCTCCGCCACGCCGGCCTCAACCACCACCAGCCTCGCCACCGCGACCCCGTCGCCCCACATCCTCTCAGCGAGCGCCGTGCCGCCATCCTCTGCGTCGCCTCCTCGCCGCGGCCTCTGCTCCGTGCGGCGCCGCCCATGCCCCCATCTTCGTCAAGCTCCTCGCCGACCCGCCACTCTGTCCTCTGTCTGGCCGCCTACAGCAAGCCCCCATGGACGACCCCGGCTCGGCTCCGCCTCCTCTCTGCCTGAACACTGACGCGACCCTGGGTTGTATCACCCCTTGTTGTCTCCGCCGGAGCGCCACGTCGCCCTTGGCACCTCGTCCACCTCGCCTCCCCCGCAGCAGGCGCGTCGGCCTCGTGGTCGATCCCGAGCGCCTCCGGCCTCCTCCGCATCCCCATCGAGGCCTTCCTCGCGAGCAAGCCATGCCGCTCGCTCCTCTCCACCTCGCCTTCCCTCTCCCTCATTGCAGATCCCGCCGACGGCACCAGCACCCCCGCCGTTCTCTACCTCTGCCACGCCGGCTTCAACCACCACCAGCCTCGCCACCGCGACCCCGTCGCCCCACATCCTCTCAGCGAGCACCGTGCCGCCATCCTCTGCGTCGCCTCCTCGCCACGGCCTCTGCTCCGTGCGGCGCCGCCCATGCCCCCATCTTCATCAAGCTCCTCGCCGACCCGCCACTCTGTCCTCTGTCTGGCCGCCTGCAGCAAGCCCCCATGGACGACCCCGGCTCGGCTCCGCCTCCTCTCTGCCTGAACACCGACGCGACCCTGGGTTGTATCACCCCTTGTTGTCTCCGCCGGAGCGCCACGTCGCCCTTGGCACCTCGTCCACCTCGCCTCCCCCACAGCAGGCGCGTCGGCCCTACAACGAACTATCGCTGCCCCCTGTAGTCAACGAACTAGTTCCCCACAAGATGTTTGAGAAAATGTCTGGTCGGGATATGTTGCCTCACAGTACTTTGATCTTGTTTTGGTGTTTTATCCTTGTGTCATCTGCTCGCTGTCTTGATAGTGTGAAGTACCCATGATGGCATAGTGGCCCTAAGATCTGTCTGGATGATCTACGAGTGGGTTGTGGCGTGGATGACGACTGTGCGAAGTTACGCGATGCCACCCGAAGAGTACCGAAGCACGTGAAGATCTTTGCTCCGAATTTTCGCCAAGATCCTCCGAAGGCTGCCGACCCAGAACTCGAGGTACTCCTTCATGGACTCAAGACCTCCTTCCCGGGATTCGAAGACTGAACCCTGCCACACCAAGTTCTTCGACCCCGGGGACCGATCCATCGGAACGCCAAGACCTCCTTCCGAACCCGAGTTCTTCGTCACAGGCGTCAAGATCTCCTACACGGATCCAAAGACCCTGAACCTTGGAAACCGATGACCACCGGAACCCGATCCTTTCAAGTTCGCCTCAAAGACAAGATCGACCACATGTAACCCAAGATCTCTGTCACGTCACGACAAGTTATCCATTGTGTATCCGAACCTCGCCGTTCCGTCTAACCCTAAGACCGAACCCTGAACCCTCGGAACCCAAGATCTTCCGAACCCAGATGTGTGACCCTAAGCCTCTATTTTTATAATATGACATATACCTGTCACATCATTAAATCATCAGGCTTGCATACATGTCATCTGGTGGGTTGGGTTAAATAGCCGAGTCATCTAATAATTAAATATGGAGTGTTTATGTGGGATACCTTTGTCTTATTCCACACTCCATTTAAATATGTGTAGCGAACCGATGCCATGTTTTGCCTTGTTAAGACAACATTAAATTGCGGGGTTTCTAAACAACTCGCACATTAAATTTAATTGTCGGGACCCCAGTTTCGCTTAATATTGCCTAACTGCACCGCATCTTTGTCATGCCATGCATCATATCATGACCATGCCGGATCTTCTGCCGTAGTATTAAATATTGCATCCGGTGTTTCTTCTAGTGTTTGCTTCTTCGCGGATTAGGCCGATGAGTTGATGCGAGTATCGACAAGTTCTCCGGATATGAACCTTCGGCAGTGTTTCCCAGGCGAGCAATCTCCCTCTTTCTACCTATTTTGCATTTATAGTCTTTATTTCCTCCTGTTGATCTATTGCTATCCGTGTCGCGATGCTTTAGTGTTCCGTACCAGATATATTCTGTGCAGCCTTTGTATTGCCTTGGACACATCCTATTGCGTATTGTTTGATAGATAGTCGGCCTTGCGAGTCGTAGTTGCTTGCTTAGTTGCTGCTTCGCGTTGTTGTCGCTCCATCGTTGTTGGAAGGTTTGCACATGTTTAACGGTGGAGATGATCATGACTTTAAACACAACTCGATTAAAATGCTGGGAATAGTTATAACTAATGCAGAGACATCGGTGGGCAATAGATGTTATTTGGTTCTTCCACGCTCACTTGTGTGCCGTAGGACCCCGAGTACTTGATACCTGTTCCTTGACTATCACACTATCCACATCCGAGAGAGTCTATGAACCCCCCTTAGCCAGAGCTTGATTTGTTTCTTATTTCTTGGGGCCACAAACTAGTTTGGGGCTTTATTACTATCCTGTACTTATGCCATGCTTACTGCTTTATTTACGATTGTGCGTGGAGCACCTGTACTATTTTGGATCGCGGCATGATTTCGCGGTATCGACAAGCCCAGTCACACTTTTGGGTTCCCAGTCGTTTACAACCGTTCTCCCAAACCCTGGGTCCGTTACAGAGCCGCCCAACTTCGTTGCGGGTAGCTTAGTGTGGTGGCCCCCTGAAATATTTTATGAATCCTGTGATTGCTTTGTTGTGAAAGCCTCGTTGGGTTTTGATTTGGTTTTTCCGAGGTTGATCGTGTGTGTGTTGCTATTTGTGCACCCCTGCAGGGTAAATCTTTCTGAAAGCCGTGTCCGCGGTTATGGACGACTTGGAGCACAATATCTCGATCATAGACAAGCATAACTAAAGTAGTGCTATAAATTTGACTTAAGATGTGACTAGTAATCAGCTTCACTACAATGGAATGGATAATAAAAGTGCTAACAACTGGTGGAACTGGGGTGTATCGTGTCATGCTATACCTGCCTAGTAAGTATTGCAACTCCAATGGAATGTGATAAAAGTGCCAACAACTGTTGGATTTTGGGATTCCTTAGGACAATTATATCTTACTAGTAAATGTTCCAACTACAACGGAATGGTAATTAAAAAGGCCCACTACTTATGCTTCAGAACGACTCATGCTATCTATATCTGTTTAGTAAGTGCTGCAACTATAACGGAATGAATAAAATTGCCAACTCTGTGAGTTCCTCGGTTTTGACTTCCTCGTTTGGTATCCAGGGGGGAAATGCCAGGATGGGTATGTTTGGTGTTAGTATCAGGTTGGATCCAAATGGGTCTTTCTTATCCCTCTCTAATAGCCACAAGTTTTACTGAGTCCCTATACGTTGGTTAGTGCTGCTGTGCTACCGCTTTAGTCCACCATACCTATGTAGGCGAGAGCCGCCGAATTCTAGCCTCGCCGTGTACTGGCCTCAGTACTGATGCTCCTCTTTTTCCTTTTCCCTTTGTTGGCACCCCTTTTGTTTTAGCAGGTTAAGTTCGACGTTGTTAGCAGGGTTACCCTTCCGGCTTGGCCTGGGCAGGGTTATGGATGCCATTGGTTATTCTCCAGGGCTCTTAGCCCCGTTTGCATCTTATCCGTACTCGGATGTTGTATCGTTTTGAAGGTGATTTGGATCTTTGTATTGTATATCTGTATTCTTGACTCTTGGAGTCGTGTTATATATAAATCTGTTCTGTAGGTCCCATCGAGGACGGTTGTGTAATGGTATTACTTTGTTTTCCACCCGCACGAAAGTGCCTGGTGGGCGTCCTTGAATCCTTTCTATGCGGGTTTGGCGGGAAGCGCTAAAACTTTCATAGGGCCGATTCGAGGGTGTTACAGTGCAACACCGGAATCTCTGGTTCAGACCAGAATCTCCAGTCCGAGGGACCAAAATCTCCGGTCCGGAGATATTGGGTTGCACATGGAGGCTGAGGCATTAGTTCTAGTAGATCGGGTAAGGAATCGAAGCTATTGTGACAGAAGTGCCTGCATACCTGAGTTTCTAGTGAAAAAACTGGTACATTGCCCAAAATAAACGAAGGGGATGAACCCTAGGTCCATGGTGAGAGAGAGGGTACCAAATCTATCCATTGGAGAGATTCCACTGGTGGGGAATGTCCCGAGGGTGGAGAGTGTGGAGGTGGCCGACGGCACGGCGGATCCCAATGGCTTTAGGGCCCTAGGGTGGCGGTTTTGGAGGAGGAGGCGACGGCTGTGAGTGAGGAGGTCGGGGTGGAAGAAAGAGTTATGTGTGCCTCTTTCACCCTGGCCTCCTTTAGCCACTGCCTGAAACTGTCCCAGACCGGAGACTCCAATGCAATGGACCAGAAATTCTAGACTGACTGGAAACTCTGGTGTAAGCACACCGGAATCTCTGGCCCTCTTCGACCAAAACTGCCAGTTTCAAGTGTATGGGGACATATATGATGGAGAGCAAGTTTTGTAGGAAGGGGAAAGGCTTGGATTAATATTCCAAACTGTGAAGAACCAAGAATTAGTAAAACCCAAAATAAATATCCAATAAATCTCAAATTCAATAAAAATAAGAACCAACTCTTCACAACAAAGAGGGCGGTGTCCGTGGCCACCATGTAAGAGTGTGAGGCATGACATCGCGAAGAATTATCCTTGGGTTCATAGCCACTACTCATCAATGAATCTCACATATCACAAAATGATATTAAGAAAATTGATTTTCTTAATTTTGGCATTATGGGGTGAGGTATAGCCTAATAGATTAGGACCACACTCCCCTTATCTCCATGCCTGCACCTAAACCCTCAGAATGGTCAAGTTATAGTTGAGTGTGCACGATAATCAAGTCAAACTCCTTGAATCTATGATATTTAGCTCATTCCTCAAATAGCAAAACCTTGCTTCATTAAGTGGCTTTGTGAATATATCGGCAAGTTGGTATTTGGTTGACACATAAGATAGCTCAATATCTCCCCAGGAAACATGATCTCTAATGAAATGATGACAAATCTCAGCATGCTTTGTTCTTGTATGATCCACCGGGTTGTAGGCAATCTTGATAGAACTTCCATTGTCACATAAAAGAGGCACTTTGTCACAACGGACACCTTATTCCTTTAAAGTTTGCATCATCCATAGCAATTGAGTGCATGCACTAGAGGCTGCCACATATTTAGCTTTGGCGGTAGAAAGAGATATACAATTTTGCTTCTTGGAGGACCAACACACCAAGGACCTACCAAGAAATTGGCAAGTCCCAAATGTTGATTTCCTATCATCCTTGTCACCAGCCCAATCCGAATCCGTGTACCCACAAAGAGAGAATGTTGAACCCCTAAGATACCACACACCATAGTTTGGGGTATGAACCAGATATCGAAAGATTCTTTTGACTACCATCAAGTGGCTTTCTTTAGGAGCCGGTTGATATCTTGCACACACTCCTACACTTAATGCTATGTCAGGTCTAGATGCACAAATGTAAAGCAAAGAACCAATCATAGACAGGTATACCTTTTGATCCACATCTTTACCATTTGGGTTAAGTTCAAGATGAGTCTTGTTTGCCATGGGAGTAGGAGATCCATTTAGTTCTTTCATATTGAACCTCTTGAGCATGTCTTGAGTATACTTGGCTTGATTGAAGAAGGTTCTACCTCTTACTTGCTTGATTTCAAAGCCAAGGAATAACCTTAACTCTCCCATCATGGACATCCTGAACCTGTCAGTCATAAGCTTCGAGAATTCATCATTAATGCTTTGTTAGATGACCCAAAGATAATATCATCAACATATACTTGGCAAATGAAAATCTCCCCATTAGCTTTCTTAGTAAAAAGAGTAGGATCAATTTTCCCAACTTCAAACCCACGGTCTAACAATAACTCTCTAAGGTGCTCATACCACGTGCGTGGAGCTTGTTTAAGCCCATAGAGTGCCTTATCAAGCTTGTAGACATGGTTTGGAAAGTTGGGATCCCCGAACCCTAGGGATTGGTTAACATAAACCAACTCTTGCAATGGACCATTTAGAAAATCACTTTCCACATCCATTTGTTGCAATTTATAGTTATGATATGCAGCATATGCAAGAAGGATACATATGGACTCAAGTCAAGCCACGGGAGCATAGGTTTCTCCATAATCAATGCTTCAATTTGAGAGAACCCTTGAGCTACCAATCTTGCCTTGTTCCTCACAACAATTCCATGTTCATCTTACTTGTTCTTAAATATCCATTTAGTGCCAATAACATTGCAGCACTCCTTAGGCTTTTCTACTAACTTCCAAACTTTGTTTCTCTCGAAGTTGTTGAGCTCATTATGCATTGCTTCTAACCAATCTGAATCCTCAAGAGCTTCCCACACTTTCTTGGGCTCCACTATGGATATATGAGCTTGATGCTCAACAAAATATTTCAATTGAGCTCGAGTGGATACTCCACTCCTTAGATCACCAAGAACATTCTCAAGAGTGTGGTCTCTTATTTCCAACATTCTATTCCCTCTAGCTTTTGACGAGTTTCGATCTCCTTGTTTTTTCTTATGGGGATCTCTTCATCATTTTGGTCCTCGTCTTGACCTCTAGCTTGACCTTGATCAATAGTGGGTTCATTTTCATCAACATGAGGCACAGGTTGATCTTGGTCTTGATCAGGCATACTTCTTGTTAGGAATTGAGATGATCTTGTAGATGACTGAATGAAGCTGCCTTGTGCAATTGATTGCGCAAGACTAGACAATCCGATCAATGGAGAGGCCAGATAGTTCGGCCCAGAGCTTCCATCCGGATCAACATGGAGAGGGTTCTCAGCTTGTCTTTGGCTTGCCTCATCATTGGCTTCATCAATAGGGTCTTGTTGATGCTGTGAAGATGAGGGCTCCACTTGAGTAGAGCATAGTTCTTCTCGATCTGTCACAAGGGGTTCCTCAATGGGGCAGCTGAATCCCGGACCCATTCTACTTACGGAATCTTGAGGTATTTCATCATCGACATCACAAACATCAACATGCCCCTCTTGGGGGCCATCATATTCTTCAAAAACCACACTACAAGATTCTATGACAATTTTGGAGAGTTTATCATAGATTTTATAAGTGTGGGAATCGAGACCATAGCCAACAAAAATACCCTCTAAAGCTTTGGAATCAAATTTGGACAAACGAACACCTTTTATGAGATATAAGAACTTACAACCAAACAACCAGAAGTATGAAACGTTGGGATTGTTACTAGTAAGTATCTCATATGGAGTCTTGATCAACTTTTTGCGGAGGTAGAGCTGGTTTGATGCATGGCATGCGGTGGAGATTGCCTCAGCCCAACAGTTGTATGGATACTTAAACTCTGCCAACATGGACCTTGCCATATACATTAGTGTTTGGTTATTCCTCTCAGCTACACCATTTTGTTGAGGGGTATATGTAGCGGAATATTGATGTTTTATCCCCTCATCACTAAGAAATACATTCAAGGTGTAGTTCTTGAAATTGGTGCCATTGTCTCTTCTTATTACCAACATAGGAACATTGTATTAACGTTGAACCATATTGACAAAGTCCATGAAGTATTGTTGGGTTTCACTCTTCAGTTTGAAGAAATAAACCCATGTATATCTTGATTAGTCATCAACAATCACCAAACAATATTTCTTCCCACCAAGACTTGCATGAGATGGAGGACCAAAAAGATCCACATGAAGAAGCTCCAAGATCCTCTTGGACTTTACAAGATTATTAGGTTTGTGGGGAGAATCATGCATTTTTACTTCAACACAAGCCCCGCACACACGATCTTTGGCAAAACAAACATTTTCTTTTAGTCCAATAATATGGCCACCCTTGTGGAGACTTTGCAAAGTTCTCATATTGACATGGGCTAGACGGCGATGCCATAGCCAACCCACATCAGCCTTTCCAAATAGGCACATCACTCTTGTAGTGGTTTTCCTCGAAAAGTCCACCACATACAAGTCATTTTCGATGTACCCAACGAAGGTGACCTTTAGAGTCTTGCTCCACAAGAGGACCACAATATCATTACCAATAAATATGGCAAAGCCCACCTTTCCAAGAGCACGAACTGAAAGTAAATTATAGCCAAGGGTCTCAACAAGCATGCCGTCCACACGAGTAGTATCGTGTGCAATCACAACCTTGGCAAGACCCATTACCTGAGATCTTGATTTATCAGCATAAGTGAGGGTTATTTGATCATGATTTGGCCTTATCTACATCTTTATCGCCTTGCTTCCGGTCATATGACTTGTGCATCCACTATTAATCACCCACTTTGACCCGCCAGAAGCATAGTTCTACAAGAGATCAAACTAGTTTTTAGGTACCCATTTTTCAACGGGTCTTCTTTTGTTAGTGACAAGGGTCTTGGGAACCCAAATAGACCAAGTAATATAACCATCAAATGGACCAACATATCGTGCAAAAACATCACCATAAGAATTATGCATTAAGACATAGTGAGGGTTAACACTTCTAGCAAAGTCATCTTGTGATGTAGTTTTGCCACTTGTGGTATTACTACCCATAGTGGTCTTGTCTTTTGCTTGTGCAGGCTTGGCCTTCTTCTTCTTGGCCTTGGACACATAACCAAGACCTCTTTTCTCATTATTTGACCTTTGCTTACTCAAAAGGTCATCAAGAGACTTGTTTCCTTTGGGGAAGGTGGCCTTTCCAAGCTCCCCCTTCAACCCAGCATTTTCTTCAAGGATGTTCGTACTACTAGAGGGAATGAAAATACTAGGTGAAGCATTGAGTTTGATGTTGTTCACGAGACTTTATGAGAGTCAAGAGTTCACTTTCTAAGGCCTTGTGAGACTTCTTAAGCTTCTCAAAATCCTCGGCAAGTTTGTCATGAACAACACCAAACTCAATCTTGTCCTTTTTAGCCTTTTTATACTTAGCAATGGCATGATCACGTTCCTTATGAGTTTAGCAATAATTTGATCATTTTCCTCATCGAGGCCTTCAAGTTTTTCTTCAAGAGACTCCCTAGTCTCTTGTTATTCTTCTAGTGCATTAGTTAAATCATCCATCTCAAGAATGTGCTCTCTCCCAAGTTTGCATCTCTCATCAAGATGCTCTTGTGTGTGAGAAAGTTGATTCAAGAGATTCACAAATGCTTCTTGTGTCCCCCTTTCAAGTTAGTCATATAAACATCAAAAGCAACTAATTCCTCCTTCACCTCAAGAGTTATATCATCATTAAATTCATCATTGATCATAGAGGTGGAGAGAGGAGATGAAATGCTCTTGCCATAAGGCAAGTGACGTTCTTGTTGGAGATATTCTCATTTGGGAGTCAAAGATTGAGAAGGTGGGTGTAGAGGTGGTGGCGATGGCTACCACACCATTTGATGTTTCTTCTTCTTCCTTATCTTCATCATTGGATGAGAACTCTTCATGTGCTATCAATGCAATGTCAGCTGACTTCTTGTTGGTGGTATTCTTCTTGATGAAAGGCTTCTTGAAAGGGGCCTTTGACTTTTTCTTCAATATAAGTACGCCACCATGATCTTCTCTCTTCTCATAAGGACATTCGACAACAAAATGATAGTGGTCTCTCCATAGTTGAAACAAGTTCTCAATCTTGAACCATTTTCTTTTCTACCATTTGGGTTGCTTCTTCGTTGCATCTCCATATTGGCCTTGGTGAGATCTTTCCAAAAATTCCTTGCATAGAAGGCCATGTATTCACCATGAGCAACCTTGACATCTTCGGGGTGGCTCATAGCAAGGACATCATCACTTCCTTCATCTTCCTAATATTGCACAACCTTGGCCTTCAAGGCAAGATTAACACCATTTCTCATTCCAAGGGCACGAGCACAGGCATCTTTGGCATTCTTGGCAGCAACCTTGAAGGTGGAAATCTCTTGCATAACTTCATTGGATGTCATGAGATAGTAGTTGTGTCTTCCTTGGAGGCTCTTCAAGTCAGTGGGATCGAAGGGCATGACTGCACTCACATATTTCCTTTTTATCCACCCATCATCCACATGTGAGGCACCAGTATTACTGACGGCGGTGGAAGTGTATTTGAGTCTTCGATACATGTCTTCATGGTCCTCACCATCCTTCAGATAGAGGCCTTCAGCTTCTTTGCTCAAAGCATCATATCTATTTCTTCTCATGCTCTCATTTCCAACAAACAAGTCAATGAGAGCATCCCAAGCTTCCTTAGCTGTGTTGAGGTGCTCAATGTGAGAGAAGTCTTTTGGCCCCACACCAAGTTGAATCATGTGCAAAGCAGTGGCGTTGAGTTGACTATTGACCACTTCTCTTCTTGTCAAGTTGGTTGGATCCTCAATTTGAGTCCTTCTTCAATAATATTCCACAAATCAATGGAAGAGCTATTCACATGAGATTTCATCAAAACTTGCCATTGAGTAAAAGAATATGCAACTAGCATATGCGTGTCACCTCTATTATTTATATGAGGATGAGGGATCGGAGGGTTTAGAGAGTACCACCCGGGAACCATATGGTGCTCATCTGTAACACCCTCGAATCAGCCCTATGCAAGTTTCAGTGCTTCCCGCCAAACCCGCATAGAAACGATTCAAGGACGCCCACCAGGCACTTTCCTGCGGGTGGAAAACGAAGTATTACCATTACACATTAGTCCACGATGGAACCCACAGAATAGATATATATATACAACAACAACTCCATGAATCAAGAATACAGATATACTATACAAAGATCCGAATCACCTTGAAAACGATAGAGCGTCCGAGTACGGACAAGATGCAAATGGGGCTAAGAGCCCTGAAGAATAACCAATGGAGTCCATAACCCTGCTTAGGCCAAGCCGGAAGGGTAACCCTACTAACGACGTCGATCTCAAACCTGCTAAAACAAAAGGGGTGCCGACAAAGGGCAAAGGAAAAAGAGGAGCGTCAGTACTGAGGCCAGTACACAGCGAGGCTAGAATTCGGCGGCCCTCGCCTACATAGGTATGGTGGACTGAAGTGGCAGCGAAGCATGCACTAAACAACCTATAAAGACTCAATACAACTATCGGCTATTAGAGAGGGATAAGAAAGACCTATCCGGATCCAACCTGATAGTAACACCAAACATACCCATCCTGGTATTCCCCCTCGAGACCAAACGAGGAAGTCAAACCGAGGAAATCACACAGTTGGCAATTTTACTCATTCCGTTATAGTTGAAGCTCTTACTAATCAGATATAGATAGCATGAGTCATCCTGAAGCATAAGTAGTGGGCAGTTTTAATTAACCATTCCGTGGTAGTTGGAACATTTACTAGTCAGATATAATTGTCCCGAGGAATCCCAAAACCCAACAGTTGTTGGCACTTTTATCACATTGCATTGGAGTTGCAATACTTACTAGGCAGGTATAGTATGACACAGATCACCACAGATCCACCAGTTGTTGGCATTTTTATTATCCATTCCATTGTAGTAAAGCTGATTACTAGTCACATATTAAGTCAAATTTATAGCACTACTTTAGTTATGCTTGTCTATGATCGAGATACTGTGCTCCAAGTCGTCCATAACCGCGGACACGGCTTTCAGAAAGATTTACCCTGCAGGGGTGCACAAATAGCAACACACACACGATCAACCTCGGAAAACCAACTCAAAACCCAACGAGGCTTTCACGACAAAGCAATCACAAGATTCATAAATTATTTCAGGGGGCCACCCCATTAAGCTACCCGCAGCGAAGTTGGCCGGCTCCGAGACGGACCCAAGGTTTGTGTGGACGGCTGTAAACGATTGGGAACCCGAAAGTGTGACTGGGATTGTCGATATAGAGAAAACGTGTCACGATCCTAAACAGTACAGGTGCTCCACGCACAATCGTAAGTAAAGCATGGCATAAGTACAGGATAGTAATAAAACCCCAAACTAGTTTGTGGCCCCAAGAAATAAGGAATGAATCAAGCTCTGGCTAAGGGGGATTCATAGAGTCTCCCGTATGTGGATAATGCGAATAGTCAAGGAACAGGTATCAAGTACTCGGGGCCTACGGGACACAAGTGGGCATAAAAACCAAATAGCATATATTGCCCACCGGTGCCTCTTTCATTAGTTATCCCAACAATTTAATAGTTGTATTTAAAGTCATGATCATCTCCACCATAAACATCTGCCAGCATTCCAACAACTGTGGTACTTGACAACACGAGATCGCACCTGAGCAAGCAACTACAACTCGCAAGGCCAGCTATCTACCAAACACAGGTAATAGGAGGTGTCCAAGGCAATATAGATGCTGCACGGGATATAACTGGTGTTCGGAAACTAAAGCATCGCGACACGGATAACAATAGATCATCAGGAGGAAACAAAGACTATAAATGCAAAATAGGTAGAAAGGGGGAGAATGCTCGCCTGGGAAACACTGCCGAGGGATCATATCCGGAGAACTTGTCGATACTCGCATCAACTCATCGGCCTAATCCGCGAAGAAGCAAACACTAGAAGAAACACCGGATGCAATATTTAATATTACAGCAGAAGATCCAGCATGCTTATGATATGATGCATGGCATAGCACAGATGCGGTGCAATTAGGCAGTATTAAGCAGAACCGGGGTCCCGACAATTAATTAAACGGTTCAAGTTATTTAGAAACCCCGCAATTTAAATGTTGTATTAGCAAGGCAAAACATGGCATTGTTCACTACACAAATTTGAATGGAGTCCCGAATAAGACAAAGATATCCCGCATAAACACTCCACATTTAATTATGAGGTGAATCGGCATAATGCCCCCAAACCACAGACAAGTATGCATGCATGAACAATTTAATATGCGAAAGTTGATAATGTCATATTATAAAAATAGGGGCTTAGGATCACACATCTGGGTTCGGAAGATCTTGGGTTCCGGGGGGGGGGGGGGGGGGGGGGGGTTCGGGGTCGGTCTCAGGGTTCGACGGAAAATGACGAGGTTCAGACTTGCGATGGAGAACTTGTCGTGTCGAGACGGAGAACTTGGTTCCAAGCGGTCAACCTTGTCATCGACGGCGAACTTGAATGGATCAGGTACCGGTGGTCTTCGGGTCCGTGTAGACGGTCATGGCATCCGGGAAGAAGAACTTGGTGTTCCGGGTTCTTGGCATCGGATCCGAGAAGGAGGTCTTGTCGCAATCGTGGAGATCTTGGTTTGGCCTCGGTCAAAGCTTTCGGAAGCAGATCTTGGTGTTCCGGGCACCTTCCGGTCGGGGTCTCAGCGTTCATGAAGAAGATCACGTCGATCCACGGGATTCGTTCTTCGGGGCAACAACCTTCGGATCCGTGTAGGGGGCCTTGGCGCTTCACGGCAGGGATCCTTGTTAACGTCGTGGTTGATGGCAGACTTGGGTTCAGGTGTCTGGATCTTCGAGCGAGACCACACGATCTTCAGACGGGCACCTCATCAGGGCAAGGAGTAGAAGCTACAACATCAACATGAACACATCAGGAGGCCTTGGGGCATCTGCGTGGCCTTGACACATCTGGCAGCGGAGGACCTGGCCGAGGGGCTCGAGGCACGGTGCAACAGAGAGCCGAGCGAGCGCGGCGACAGGACGCTGCAGGGGGTGCCGCGAAGAGGAGGCGTCGAGGACGGCGGAGGGCATCGAGGCCGCGGCAGGACGGCGCCGCTGGAGAGGTGGGGGCGCGCGGAAGGCGAGATCGAAGGGCTCCCGGCCTCGGGAGAAATCGAGCGACGGCGAGGAAGCGGCCGAGGCAGCGGCCGGGCCGGAGGCGAGGAGGACGAGGTGGGGCGACCGCGCAGAGGAAGAGGCAGGGGAGATGGTCGCGGGAGATGGGGTCAATGGCGGCGGCGATGGATGGTGGACGCGGGGTAGGTGGAAGACGACATTGGAGGAAGGAGATCGAGGACCAAACGCGGGCGGTGTGGGGCGCATGAGGGAGGGAGGCGCGCCTGGGGACGGGGGAGGTGGACCTGGGGATGGGCGTGTTGGGGCGGCAGGTGGCGAGGTGGGCCCGCTTGGTCGGTGGAGCGTGGGGATAGTGTGCAGCGATGTGGTAGGCGTGTGGAGGACGGGTGGGTTGGCGGCTGGGCATGCGTGTTGCGTGTGTTGTGGAACGAGGTGGGGCCGCTGGCGCTGGGTGGGCCCAGCTAGCGGGCGGGGCTGCGCTGGGATAGCGTGACGGGTACGTGGGGTAGGTAGTCGCGTCTCTGCGCTGTTGTGTGCCGCTGCACTGCGTGCGGTGCACGGGAGTGGGACCAGATGCTTGCTGCGCAGCATGCGTGTGTAGCGTGCAGGAGCGCTGGGCGGGCTCAGGGGTAGGTGGGGTGCGGGGCCAGCGGGGCCAGCGCGTGAGGGGCGCGTCGGTGAGGCTAGAGGCGGGGTGTGGTGCGGCGGTAGGTGTGGGTGGTGGTGGCTAGGTAGGTGGGGCTAGGGTTAGGGTTTGCTTTTGGGGTAGTAGGTGGCTGCGGCTGGGCTTTTGGGCCTGGCCAGCGGCTGCCTCCCCCACTGAAAATATTTTATTTTTTATTTAAGTTTTAAAATATTTTATAAATAGTTTTTAGACAAATAAAATATCCAGGAAGACCTGGTTTTACGATTTGAAAATAAAGGAGGGCTAATTAGAAAAAAAAATAGGGTTTTTGCAAAGATACTTTTATGAACAAACATGCATGATGATGTCATGATGATGCACAAAGTAGAAACAATGAGCGATTTTCTAGTAGTGATTTTAGTGGGGCGCCACAATTCGACACCACTAACAAGGGATCTCGCCCTCGAGATCCGCCTCATGGTACCAGGAAGAAGGCCGACGATCAGAATCTTCTCGCTTCATGTAGATCCTCGCGACACCACTAACAAGAGGTTGTTGTCCGCGATCGCCAAGAGAACACTCCGGGAACAAAGGGCGAAGGTAGAGGTATCAACAAATAAAGCCACCTCTAACTTCCAGGGACGGAGTAAAATTGCTTGATCCATCGATTCAATGTACAAAAATGCACAGTGAGAGGCGGGTAGGGTGATCAGTCCATCCCGTAGTCAAAGCATCCTTCTATAAATGAATCGCAGAATCGTGCAACCAACTCTCGAGATTTAGACTGAAGATCTTCACAAGCGGTGTTCGGAACAAGAGGGGTGATGCAGGATCTTCATCGGATCTGGCGTAGATGATGTCGTTGCATTGGGGACCATCGGAAGATACAAAAAAACATCGTACGAAAAGACACACTGATCAGGTTTTGCGATGGTTCCATTGGCATGAACAACACATGCTCAAGGTATACTCCAACTTCACCAATGCTCATCCTTCTTATATGCTTTTCAACGATATGGATATCTGTCAAGGGGCACATACGGATAAAGAGTTCAAGGACAAAAGATTGGATGAAGGTACAATAGCCGAGAAGCAGATTGATGATTGTAGAACCACCGTTATAAAGGGAGGAAGCGAAACCCTGAAGGTATGACGGAAACCCAACCACGAGAATTCCTGGACTCGAAGAAAAGATAAGAGAGAAGATTCAAAACACGCAGAGATAAGGGGAGAATAGCAGAGGGGTAAGGAGTAAAAGCAGACCTAATCAGATCTATCCAACCGATTTTTCGAAAATAGTTTTGACACTCTACTTCGCCCGTTAGCTAGGTTATCCTACAGGCTGGACTTGTGGGGTATCGCAACTGCTGAGCTCTGATACCACTCTGTAACACCCTCGAATCGGCCCTATGCAAGTTTCAGCGCTTCCCGCCAAACCTGCATAGAAACGATTCAAGGACGCCCACCAGGAACTTTCGTGCGGGTGGAAAACGAAGTATAACCATTACACATTAGTCCACGATGGAACCCACAGAACAGATATATATACAACAACGACTCCATGAGTCAAGAATACAGATATACTATACAAAGATCCAAATCACCTTGAAAATGATAGAGCGTCCAACTACGGACAAGATGCAAATGGGGCTAAGAGCCCTGAAGAATAACCAATGGCGTCCATAACCCTGCCCAGGCCAAGCCGGAAGGGTAACCCTGCTAATGACGTCGATCTCAAACCTGCTAAAACAAAAGGGGTGCCGACAAAGGGCAAAGGAAAAAGAGGAGCGTCAGTACTGAGGCCAGTACACATCGAGGCTAGAATTCGGCGGCTCTCGCCTACATAGGTATGGTGGACTGAAGCGACATCGAAGCATGCACTAAACAACCTATAGAGACTCAATACAACTATCAGCTATTAGAGAGGGATAAGAAAGACCTATCCGGATCCAACCTGATAGTAACACCAAACATACCCATCCTGGTATTCCCCCTCGAGACCAAACGAGGAAGTCAAACCGAGGAACTCTCACAGTTGGCAATTTTACTCATTCCGTTATAGTTGAAGCTCTTACTAATCAGATATAGATAGCATGAGTCATCCTGAAGCATAAGTAGTGGGCAGTTTTAATTAACCATTCCGTGGTAGTTGGAACATTTACTAGTCAGATATAATTGTCCCGAGGAATCCCAAAACCCAGCAGTTGTTGGCACTTTTATCACATTGCATTGGAGTTGCAATACTTACTAGGCAGGTATAGTATGACACAGATCACCACAGATCCACCAGTTGTTGGCATTTTTATTATCCATTCCATTGTAGTAAAGCTGATTACTAGTCACATATTAAGTCAAATTTATAGCACTACTTTAGTTATGCTTGTCTATGATCAAGATACTGTGCTCCAAGTCGTCCATAACCGCGGACACGACTTTCAGAAAGATTTACCCTGCAGGGGTGCACAAATAGCAACACACACACGATCAACCTCGGAAAAACCAACTCAAAACCCAACGAGGCTTTCACGGCAAAGCAATCACAGGATTCATAAATTATTTCAGGGGGCCACCCCATTATGCTACCCGCAACGAAGTTGGCCGGCGCCGAGACGGACCCAAGGTTTGTGTGGATGGCTGTAAATGACTGGGAACCCGAAAGTGTGACTGGGCTTGTCGATACAGCAAAACATGTCACGATCCTAAACAGTACATGTGCTCCACGCACAATCGTAAATAAAGCAGTAAAGCATGGAATAAGTACAGGATAGTAATAAAACCCCAAACTAGTTTATGGCCCCAAGAAATAAGAAATGAATCAAGCTCTGGCTAAGGGGGATTCATAGAGTCTCCCGTATGTGGATAGTGCGAATAGTCAAGGAACAGGTATCAAGTACTCGGGGCCTACGGGACACAAGTGGGCATGAAAACCAAATAGCATATATTGCCCACCGGTGCCTCTTTCATTAGTTATCCCAACAATTTAATAGTTGTATTTAAAGTCATGATCATCTCCACCATAAACATCTGCCAGCATTCCAACAACTGTGGTACTTGACAACACAAGATCGCACCTGAGCAAGAAACTACGACTCGCAAGGCCAGCTATCTACCAAACACAGGTAATAGGAGGTGTCCAAGGCAATATAGAGGCTGCACGGGATAAAACTGGTGTTCGGAAACTAAAGCATCGCGACACGGATGTCAATAGATCATCAGGAGGAAATAAAGACTACAAATGCAAAATAGGTAGAAAGGGGGAGAATGCTCGCTTGGGAAACACTGCCGAGGGATCATATCCGGAGAACTTGTCGATACTCGCATCAACTCATCGGCCTAATCCGCGAAGAAGCAAACACTAGAAGAAACACCGGATGCAATATTTAATATTATGGCAGAAGATCCGGCATGATTATGATATGATGCATGGCATGGCAGAGATGCGGTGAAATTAGGCAGTATTTAGCGGAACAGGGGTCCTGACAATTAATTAAACGGTTCAAGTTATTTAGAAACCCTGCAATTTAAATGTTGTATTAGCAAGGCAAAACATGGCATCGTTCGCTACCCAAATTTTAATGGAGTCCGGAATAAGACAAAGATATCCCGCATAAACACTCCATATTTAATTATGAGGTGAATCGGCATAATGCCCCCAAACCACAGACAGGTATGCATGCATGAACAATTTAATCTGCGACAGTTGATAATGTCATATTATAAAAATAGGGGCTTAGGGTCACACATCTGGGTTCGGAAGACCGGGGGGGGGGGGGGGGTTCGGGGTCGGTCTCAGGGTTCGACGGAAAACGGCGAGGTTCGGACTCGCGATGGAGAACTTGTCATGTCGAGACAGAGAACTTGGGTTCCAAGCGGTCGACCTTGTCATCGACGGCGAACTTGAATGGATCGGGTACCGGTGGTCTTCGGGTCCGTGTAGACGGTCATGGTGTCTGGGAAGAAGAACTTGGCATTCCGAGTTCTCGGCATCGCATCCGGGAAGGAGGTCTTGTCGCATCCGTGGAGATCTTGGTTCGGCCTCGGTCAAAGCGTTCGGAAGCAGATCTTGGTGTTCTGGGCACCTTCTGGTCGGGGTCTCCGCGTTCATGAAGAAGATCACGTCGATCCACGGGATTCGGTCTTCGGGGAAACAACCTTCGGATTCGTGTAGGGGGTCACTTCACGGCAGGGATCCTTGTTAACGTCGTGGTTGATGGCAGACTTGGGTTCAAGTGTCTGGATCTACGAGCGAGACCACACGATCTTCAGACGGGCACCTCATCAGGAAAAGGAGTAGAAGATACAACATCAACATGACCACATTAGGAGGCCTTGGGGCAGCTGCGTGGCCTTGACGCATCTGGCAGCGGAGGACCTGGCCGAGGCTCTCGAGGCACGGTGCTACAGAGAGCCGAGCGAGCGCGGCGACGGGACGCTGGGGGGGGGTGCCGCGGAGAGGAGGCGTCGAGGACGGCAGACGACATCAAGGCCGCGGCCGGACGATGCCGCTGGAGAGGTGGGGGCGCGCAGAAGGCGAGGTCGAAGGGCTCCCAGCCTTTGGAGAAATCGAGCGACGGCGAGGAAGCGGCCAGGGCAGCGGACGAGCCGGAGGCGAGGATGACGAGGTGGGGCGAACGTGCAGAGGAAGAGGCAGGGAGACGGTCGTGAGAGATGGGGTCGATGGCGACGGCGATGGATGGTGGACGCGGGGTAGGTGGAAGAGGACATCAGAGGAAGGTGATCAAGGACCAAACGCGGGCGGTGTGGGGCGCATGAGGGAGGGAGGCGTGCCTGGGGACGGGGGAGGTGGACCTAGGGATGGGCGTGTCGGGGCAGCAGGTGGCAGGGTGGGCCCGCTTGTTCGGTGGAGCATGGGGATGGTGTGCGGTGATGTGGTCGGCATGTGGAGGATGGGTGGGTTGGCGGCTGGGCGTGCGTGTTGCGTGCGTTGTGGAACGAGGTGGGGCCGTTGGCGCTGGGTGGGGCCAGCTAGCGGGCGGGGCTGCGCTGGGATAGCGTGACGCGTACGTGGGGTAAGTAGTCGCGTCTCTGCGCTATTGTGTGCCGCTGCACTGCGTGCGGTGCACGGGAGTGGGACCAGCTGCTTGCTGTGCAGCGTGCGTGTGTAGCATGCAGGCGCGCTAGGCAGGCTCAGGGGTAGGTGGGTGCGGGGCCAGCGCGTGAGGGGCGCGTCAGTGAGGCTGGAGGCGGGGTGTGGTGCGGCGGTAGGTGTGGGTGGTGGTGGCTAGGTATGTGGGGCTAGGGTTAGGGTTTGCTTTTGGGGTAGTAGGTGGCTGCGGCTGGGCTTTTGGGCCTGGCCGGCGGCTGCCTCCCCCACTGAAAATATTTTATTTTTTATTTAAGTTTTGAAATATTTTATAAATAGATTTTAGACAAATAAAATATCCAGGAAGACCTGGTTTTATGATTTGAAAATAAAGGAGGGATAATTAGAAAACAAAATAGGGTTTTTGCAAAGATACTTTTATGAACAAACATGCATGATAATGTCATGATGATGCCCAAAGTAGAAACAACGAGCGATTTTCTAGTAGTGATTTTAGCGGGGCGCCACATCATCCTTCCCATCACCCCTTTTGGTGGAGGAGTTAGTGGTATTATGTTCATCCCCCACTTCTACAATCGTTGGTTTAGCCAATTACCTTCGGAATCGGAGGAGGTTCCTCTTGAGAGGGAGGTGGTGAGGCTATCTTTTCCTTAACAAGTTGTTCAACTAGTTGACGCAACTGTTGGATTTCGTTTCCCAAGGATGAGCTCAAGCTTGTTTCCAAATTCTTGAGATCCACCATGGTCACCGAGGTACTAGCCTCACCCCTCCATCTTCCTCCGGGTTACCAATACACTCTTAGGCGGTTAAGCCTGAATAAAGAGCCGAGGCTCTGATACCAATTGAAAGGATTGTATGGGAACCTAGAGGGGGGGGGGGGTGAATAGGTGCTACTTCAAATTGTACTCTTTTTCAATTTAGGGTTTGACACAAAAGGTAAATTCTATAGATATGCAACTAAGGTGAATTTACCTATATGTCACACTAGCACAATTAACTAGACAAGAGCAAGCAATAAGTAAAGTGTGGTAAGGATAGAGGTAACCAAAATGGAGCACATGAAGACACAAGGATGATTTCCCATAGTTCCTTCCTTTTGAGGGGAAGTATGTCTTTGTTTGGAGAGGGGGTGGTTTCAAACCACCAACGCCACAAAAGGCCTCCCTTGTTCTCCGGTGAACCTTACCACAAAGGGATTGATTCACTCTCCCACTATATCGGTAACCTTCGAGGTGGAAACCAACACCTTTACAACAAGTTCAAGGCACACATCCACAACTGAATTGGAGGCTCCCGAATCAAAGCTAGTTGTCACAACAATCAAAGACAAGCTAGTAGAACCAAATCAAGGCCTAGGGTTTCCAATGAAACCCTAGAGCAAGGGGCTCTCAAGTGAATGAGGGGGAAAAGAAGATCTCTCTTGGTGAGGCTGTAGATCAATGCCTCCTCCTTCGATTCACCAAAGATCAGGGACTTTGGGTGGTTGTGGAGGGAGATCTTGGAGATTTGGTGGCTCTCTAATGGTGTTCTTCCTTTTTTGAAAGCGAGCAGCCTGAGGTAGGGGATGAAATCCCCTATTTATATCCCCACACGGATTTCTAACCGTTTTCTGCCTGTTGGGGAGTTTCTACACAGGAAACTCCGGTCTATGGACCAGAGACTCCGGTCTGCATCGGAGATTCTGGTTTGTCTCCGGTCCATCTCTGGACCACCATACCGAATGTCCTGGGCCTAGTCTTGATGCTCCCTCTTGAGATTTGGCAGGAACTCCGAACCTGAGCACACTGGAGAGTCTAGACTATTCACCCCTAAGATTCCGGTCTGTCAGAATACACTAGAGATTCTGGACAAAATCCATCCTGCCTCCGGACCCCTAGTCAATCTGTCCCTAGGCTTCACCTTGGATCCACTCCGAAGGTTTGAGGCGAAATTTCGGACCACATCGGAGACTCCGGTCTTTGCACACCGGAGACTCCGGTCTGGAATTTCTAGGAAACATTTGTTTTAGCCAGGGATTTTTCCACTACGACATGGACTTTTCTCTTTTCAGTAGATTGACCTATAAATATTAGCGCACTGTATAATGATTCACAAGTTGTTAATGAACACCAAAACTGATTAAGACAATAAATGTCCTTTCAGTAACCGACCTGTCCAACGTGGCATCATGGGGTAATGGGACCATGTTTTTTTTCTTCGGAACCAGCATTAATTGGCCCACTCCCGTTAACCCCACATTAACCCCCTCTCCTTCGTCTTTCTCTCGCCACTCTCCATGATTCTCTCTCTAGTTATCTCGATTGCAACCGTCGGTGGGTTGGAGTTGGAGCCGTTTCGGCGGAGGGGTATGGCGCGTCCTGGAGGATATCTACATCAGCGCCCCAACGCAACCGGGGCGTTGGTTTCTAGGGGATATCCATCATTCCAATTTCTGGTGTAAGAGATCCATTCCCGGTGGTGTTTTCGGTTCATTTTGACCACCATGAGGGCATACACGACACGTGCTCTGGTATGTACTCCGTGATTTCAGTCTGCATCATGTTCAAATGCAATAATTTCTGTCACCCATGTTCGCTCTGTGTGTGTTTTCACGTGATTTTGTGGGTTCTCCCGGGGTTGGAGCGGCACCAGGGGTCGCCGTGCAACTACTCGGAGTGGATATATGAGGCCATGGTGGGGTGGTTTGTTGATGGTTAACGATGAAAATTTATGCTGGTATCCATTAAGGAAGGGGATCTTGAGGGGATAGTTATGACACGGGTTTTTGTGCATCCAGAGGAATATGCAGTCTAGCAAATGGACACCAGTTTGTGTTGTTGATTTTAGTGATTTAGTTGCTTAGTTGCTAGTAGAAGTTGCAAAAGCAGTCATACATCAGAAGTGCCAAAAGTAGGCTTATCATAGACTACAAGTTGCTTATCTGACATAAGTAGTTTCTCAACCCAACATGTTTGTTGCCTACATGACACTAGAAGTTGCTTGTCTGATATAGTAGTTGCTCACATAAGAAGTTGCTTGTATGACATAAGTAGCTTCTCAACCCAACATGTTTGTTGCCTACATGGCACTAGAAGTTGCTTGTCTGACATTAGTAGTTGCTCACATAAGAAGTTGCCTGTCTGACATAAGTAGTTGCTCAACCCAACATGTCTATTGCCTACATGGCACTAGAATTTGCACAATTTTTTGTCCATGTCATTTTTCCCTTTCTCTAGTTGCTTTTCTATCACATGAAGTTTCTCAACTCAACCTGTTCATTAGCTATTCGACACCAGAAGTTTCTCATAATAACATCAATGCTCAAAATATATTTGCATATATGTAGTTGCTTTTCTGTCATAAGTAGTTGCTCAACAAAACTTGTTTGTTGCCTACATGCTTAAAAAAATCCCAACACAAACATGTTTGTTGCATATATGGCACTAGTAGTTGCTAGTAGAAGTTGCAAAAGCTAGAATATACCAGAAGTGCCAAACGTAGGATTATCGTAGACTACAAGTTGCTTATCTGACATAAATAGTTTCTCAACCCAACATGTTTGTTGCCTATATGTCACTAGAAGTTGCTTGCCTGACATTAATAGCTGCTCAACCCAACTTCTACTTATGTTAGAATAACATTAATGTTCATAATGTAATTGCATATATGTAGTTGCTTTTCTGTCATAAGTAGTTGCTCAACAAAACCTATTTATTGCCTACATGGCACTAGAAGTTGATCAACCCAATTGTAGAGTTTTCTTTCCCAATCATAGGTAGTTGATTAACCCAAGTTGCTAGTAGAAGTTTTATTAAAATATATAATTAAGTTATGTTTTTCTATGCTATGTTCAATAAGGTGTGCGTGATGGATGTGTCTGATCCAACAGTAAGTGGGGCCACATCTTCAGAGAATCATCAACCTAAGGCTCCGGCTACAAAGGATGCTACTAAACCAGGCAAAATAAAGGCTCTGGTTAAATGTGGCCCTCCTCCAGGGAAGCGGTCTAAATAGGAAATTGCGGAGAAACCTGCCGATTATATGGTTGATACAAGAGAGACTCCTAAGCATAAGGGAAAAAGGTTGCAATCACCAAGAAAAAGGACAACTCTAATGTAAGTTTCTACTGTGCTACCCACATTGTATGATGGGGATATATCAATAGGGGTATGCCTAGGAGATGGACTCGACTAGCTAGACTCACAGTGAGTGGGCTCTTTGGTACAACGACTGAAGATTCAAGGCCCAAGGATCGTGGCGAAGGGATGTAGAAGGCCTAGAAGCATAGATAGGCCCAATAGGATTAGGTTAAGAATCAATGAAACCATAACCGACTCGGATTTATCCATGTAAATCCTAGGGAGGTAGCTATATATAAACCTCCGCCCTGGGGTACCCTCTACAAGGACGCAACTTGATACACCCCATAGAGGCGACTCGCTGCCCTCATCGCCGAGTTCGACCTCCCTTTGTAAACACTCTCCAAGTAATAAATCTAGCAGAAAGTAGGCCTTTTACCCTACAGGAGGCTAAACCTTGGTAAAGCCCCGAGTCTCCTCAATCCTGCACTGTAGATGGCTCACTCTCCCTTGCCCTAAACTCAATCGCTACCCCCGGTAGTGACTTCCGTGGCCATTCCCACGAAAGTGGAACCCACCATGGGGTAGGGTCAGTCAAGCCTGAGATCTGTGGCGAGACCCTACAATTTGATCCACCGTCCTCTCGCCACCGGCCGCATGGTTGCTAACAACAGATTCCTTCAGATCCTGCCGAGTAGCTACATATCGGTGTCGCTCCTGATCACCCATTCCACAATGGTGCCGTTCGGCACCATCAACCTTTTCGTCGGGTTCATAGACGTCATCGACCTGGTGGAAACGGCGAGACTCAACATCACCAATGGGTCACCTCCGCGCGATCTACTCTCGGAGGAGCTGGTCCGCTCCATCACCCTCCAAGCCTCTGAGTGTGACCCGACCACGAACGATGCAGCCAGGAGTGACGTGGCTCTCCGTAGTGATGCCGACTCGGCCACCCCTTCTTCGGTCATCGAATCTATCACCGCCGCTTCGCACATGGACTCCATCACACGAGTCTCCAGCACCGACGATTTTGAGGACCCATCCATCCTCGGGATCTTCGACTTCGATTCTGGATTGGAGTCCCCCGACAAGGCCCACGCCAGATCCAACTGCTACTTCGCCATCTACATGGTGGGTAGCAGCGCACCGGAATACCCCTTCACCACACCTCTCCCGCTAACAGCAACTGCGGCGGAAGTCGAGGAGCATCACCAGTGACTAGAGGCATCCGTCACCAAAGAGCACACCGAGCGCATGAAATTCCACCTCGAGCAGCAAACGACGCAAGAGCTATCGCTCTACCAACAACATCGCATCAGGATCCACCTCAACCCTACCATTCAAGGCCACACCCTAAACTTCGACGACGAGCGCGACCCCACACGCGTGGCCGAGCTCGTATACTGCCGCAACACGGCACTAGGCGACAGTTGCCCGACCGCTGGGGAGAATGCACATGGTGCTCCACCACCACCCCATCGCTCGCCTCCTCCGTAGCAGCCATAGATCATGATCGTGCCACAGGATCTCAATGCCAACGGGCTCCCACTCTACTCCAACCTGATGGAAAATGTAATTGTGGGACAGGTTGTAGTCGCCAACCTCAACCTCACGGGCGAGGGCACGCTGCAAGTCAAGTATGCTCAGGCCCTACTCGCTAGAGCGGTGAAATAACAAGCCACAGGAATGGACCCACGGGGATGGATGTACTCTTGCTCGACTAGCAGTCGCGTGGCCTCCAGCAGCCGCCCCGATGAACGAACGATCGCCAACACCATCAAATTCCCACCACCCGAGCCACAGTAGCTCCAGCCGCGGGTAGCAAACCCCGCAAACTCCACTAACGAGCCGTGATCGGTGAACAACACGGTCGCTGAAAATGGGTAGCTGATTGACGCGTGAACCCACATCGTCATCAACCAGGACAAGCGAGCTCTCCAATCGCATGGTCTGTGTCACACCCTCTCTAACCTCAGAGACTGTGAGCCCAATGCTAGGAGATCCCTTAAGCTGAATCGGCCCACGGTGCTTCAGACCAATGGTTCAAGGTGAAAGGTACCCCTCCAACTTCAAGGGGCCGAAGGAGATCAAGAAGTATGATTCCACACTCGATCCGATAGGGTGATTCCACGGTGCTTCGGCTGGCGGCTCATCTGCTAGCACCACGTTATCTATGGAGAAAGCTACCCCGTAGTTTTAGTTTATATTTGTAGGGGTCTCTTATTTTTATTGTGCCTTGTAATGAACTTTGCCCCTCTTGTTTAGTCACTCATTTTGTTAGGAAAGATCTAGTAAATCTGTTTATTGTGTGTATGAATTGTTCTTCGTGTACTGAAGATCGTGTATTTTTCGTCTCTTCTGCTAGACAATCTGTGATTCGGTGGCTCCGTCCGCGTCCATTCAGGCTTTGGATGCTCATCCATATTCATCTGGGGTGGGCACATCCGAGACTGTTGTTGTTCACGTAATCGATCCACCATTGTATGCCGAAAAGATTGAGCAGGTGAAGAAGCTTGAGGGTAAACTTCGGGTTGTCCAAGCAATGTTGGACGTATCTTAGTCAAAGATGCGGAAGGCTCTGGATAGTGAAGCATATTTCTTGGAAGAAATTTCCAGGGCGAGCGAAAAGATGTTATGTAAGTCTTCTGTAATACTTCTGAATATTTCTTGCTTAGTCATAGAAATTGACTTTCCTTCTTTATTTTAGGTATTTGATTGTGTGAGAGGGAGCAAACCAAATGTCTACGTAGTTGAATACATGCTCTAGTGACTGCTTCCCACGGCACTGAGACTAATTTCTAGACTGATCATCGCCTTGCTTATTCGGTAGCTTTGCTTCAAGGTCATGTATCAGAGGTGGAGAAGTTTGTCGAGTCCTGTCGTAGGTCTCTGGCTCTTGTGTATAATTCTATGTTTCCCCGGGATCCTCAGCCTCAGAGCTTGGTTGATCTGATGGCAAAATTTCGGCAAGGTGAAAGGATTCTCCATTTTGTGAAGCTGCAGCTCATGGCGGGTGCTAAACTTGCACTTTCTTGTGTGCACGTGCATCATCCTTTGTTGGATTTAGATGTCATGTCGCTTGGACTACCTTCCCCACCTAGCGGTGGATTGGTTAGTATGGCGCCTCATTATGAGGCTGCCCGCAGGCCTACCATCAGGATTGTCCGGAGGTGTCTAGAGGAAGACGAAGATTTTTTCCTAAACTTCGCTGATACGTCGTAAACATATCTATAATTTTTGATGCTCCATGCTTGTTTTATATCAACTTTCTTATGTCTTGTTTACACTTTGAGGTATTTTTATAGATTTTTTGGAACTAACCTATTAACAAGATGTCGTAGTGCTAGTTGCCTATTTTCTGCTATTTTTGGTTTCAGAAAAGCCAGAAAAGAAATATTCTCGGAATTGGATGAAACAAAAACCGAAGTTCCTATTTTCCCGACACGAGACGGAGCCCAAAGCAGAGATGGAGGAGGGCCAGGGGATGGCCACACCATATGGTGGCAGGGGTACCCCCCTGGTACGCCACCAGGTGGTGTGGGCCCCTCAGGGATCCATCGACCTTGCCCCTTCGCCTATATATTTCCCCTAGGACGAAAACCCTAGATACCAGATCAGAATTCCACGAAAAGTTCCACAGCGTTGCTGCCACCGAAGAGGAGATTCGAGGGACAGAAGTCTCAGTTCCGGCACCCTGCCGGGACGGGGAAGTGCCTCCGGAGCCATCTCCATCGACTCCATCTCCATCTCCATCGCCGTTACTGACTCCCATGATGAGGAGGGCGTAGTTCTCTCTCGAGGCTAGGGCTCTACCGGTAGCTATGTGCTCATCTCTCTCTCTATGCATGATCTTATTGAGATCATGAGCTTTTTAATCTATAGATCTATTATTCTACTCAAGTGCTTTAATTAATCTCTGCTTATCCCCACATGTGTGAAGTTGACAGTGTGCACATAGTGTGGCACTTTGGCTAAGGTTATAGAAATACTTATCATGAGTATAATTTGAGTTGGATGTCTCTATGAGATTGTGGTGTTTGTTGGAACCATCTAGCGCTCAGGGTGATAGTGAGGGGTTATCTAGATGGGGAATGCGAACTTTAAGGTGTGCTGTTATAGCCCTACATCTTCCAACCGGAGAGTAGTTCAGGATAGAGTAATGAAGAGAAGATATTTATATGAGAGTGTCCACTAGTGAAAGTATGATCCCTAGGCCTTGTTTCTAAGCATTGAAACACCATTTACAATCAGTCCTGTTACATGTTTGCTTGCTGCCACTCTTATTTTAGATTGCAATTACCACTTATAATCATCCATATTACTTGTATTTCACTATCTCTTCGCCGAACTAGTGCACCTATACACCTGACAAGTGTATTGGGTGTGTTGGGGACACAAGAGACTTCTTGTATCTTGATTGCAGGATTGCTTGAGAGGGATACCTTTGACCACTTCCTCCCTGAGTTCGATAAACCTTGGGTGATCCACTTAAGAGAAACTTGCTGCTGTACTACAAACGCCTGCACTTGGAGGCCCAACACTGTCTACAAGAATAGAAGCGTGCGTAGACATCAAGTATTTTCTAGCACCGTTGTCGGGGAGGTAAGGTAAAAGGTACTCAGATCCTCTGGCTACTAAGCTATTTTCTGGCGGCGTTGCCAGGGAGGTAAGGTAAAAGGTACTCACATCCTATGGCTACTAAGCTATCTTCTAGTACTGTTGCTGGTGTGTGAGTGCTCGAAGTTATTTCCTTTAGATTCTGCAATTATATATTTTTTGTTTCTTGTTTTTATTTTCACTAGTTAGGCTTAATGGAAAACAACAACAAAATTAGAGAGATTTTTGTCATTTTTCCGAAGGTAGAACATGAATGGTTTGAAAATAAATTAAAAAACCCATGGAACTTTCTTTGCATGCTAATATCAATGTTATTAGTGTGAATTTTTTGAACACCTTTGTTACTAATGCTATGGAAACATCTAAGCTTGGGGAAGCTAGTTTTTATGAAAATGATCATTTTATTTCCCCAGCTTTAGAGGAGAAAATTTGCTCTGGTGATATTTTATCTCCCATATGTGGTAATTCTAATGATACTTGTGATAATTTAAATCCATATACTGAAAGTGTCCCTTTTAAAATACCTATGGAAATTGTTGAACGAGTTATGAATAACTGTTATTTTGGAGATGGAACTGTCCATCCTAATGATCATTTAATCTTTATACATGAATTATGCAAGTTGTTCAAGTGTGCAGGTATTTCAATGAACCAAGTTAAGAGGAAGCTATTACCTTTATCACTTAACGGCAAAGCAAGGGAGTGGTATGAGCTACTAGACGATCCTCATCATTTGGAGTGAAGGAACTTGAATCTCTCTTTTACTCTAAATTTTATCCTCCTCATGAAATTCATAAAGATAGGAATTACATTTATAATTTTCATCCTCATGATGGAGAAAGTATTTCCCAAGCATGGGGGAGATTGAAGTCCCTGATGCTCAAATGTCCCATTCATGAGCTCTCTAGTAATATTATTATTAATAATTTTTATGCAAGGCTTTCAGGACATTACAAGGACTACCTAGATACCTGTCTAGAGGGATCCTTCATAAGGAAGGAGGTCAAATCTAAGTGGTATCTTCTTGAAACAATTCAAAGCAATACCGAAGATTGGGATAACGACAAAGGTAAAGAACCAGGTATAAATTATGAGTATGATTGCATTAAGTCTTTCATTGAAACTGCTGATTTTCAAGATCTTAGTGCTAAATATGGTCTTGATCCTCAAATTCTTGTTGATTGTTGTAGAGCCTTTGCTTCTCATATTAATTCTCCTAAAGAAAAATGGGATATGTATCATGAGCCTTTTAAAGACACTTGCATGAAAAATGAAGTTGTTATTAATGATAGCAATAAACATGCTCAAACCATTGAAAGTACCATTTCTTATTAGCATATTAATTTTTGTGGAGTACATAGACCTTGTGAAAATAATCATATTGAAGAAGAATATTGTATCACCCACAGGAATGAAAAAACTAGAATGTGGTATAGGGCTCTAAATGATCTTGGTAAAAAAGTTTGTGCCCTCTATCCTTTTATTTGTGAACTTTGCTTTGAAGTGGGTCATTTCAATTTTCAATGCTCAGGCCATAATAATAGCCCTCCTAATCCAATGAGTACTGCAATTTTTTATTGTGATAACATGATCACTCCTAATCAGCATGATGAACTTACATTATTTTTGGGGTGAGTTATCAAGAAAAACTTCTTTGGTAAATATGAGTGCTTTTGATATGAATAGCGTCCTGCATGGTTTTCATCTTTATTGTGTTGATAATTTCCACACAAATGCTTACATACAAAATATTATAAAAGATGAGATTTTACCAAAATATGACAGGACTAATATGTGTTTTGTTCTTATTAATGAAAAGGAGGAATCCTCCAAAGTTTCTTATATTGTCTCAAACAATAAACCATGGTATATGGAGAAGCTTCCTTTCAAATCTCTCCCTCCTAAAGATAAGAAGAAAAAGAAGAAGAGGAGGAGTAAAAGGAGGGGAAAAAATGGTATTTTCCCCTAAGCACATTGCTCCTATTATAGTTTTTCATGAGTCTGAACTCGATGATGTTCTTATGCCTGTTACCTATAGTAGTGATCATGATTGGGAAAAGCACACTAATTTTGATATTGAAAATCTCTTTGGTACCAATTCTGAAAATGATGATATTAATAATTGTTGTACTATTAGTGCTATCCATGTTCCTTCCAATGATGATATGTTTACAAACGAACACACTTTGGCAGATAGCTATTCTATTGCTTATGATGATTACAATATGCCTCCTATAATTGATGATTATGGTGATGAGAATAATAATGATAGCTATTTTGTTAAATTTGCTCCCACTATAATTAATAAGAATAACTATGTTTATGTGGAGAGTAATAATGATTATATGCATGTGGCTCATGATAAGAATGTTTTATGTGATAGTTATATTGTTAATTTTATTCATGATGCTACTGAAAGTTATTATGAGAGAGGGAAACATGGTTTTATGTATCTCAACAATATTACGTTTCCCCTCTATGTTGAAAATTTTGAAGTTGCACTTGTTTTGCTTTCCTATGCTTGTTGCTTTGTGCTTTCATGACTTGTTTCTTTACAAGATTATTTTTCATAGGAAGTGGGTTAGACTTAAATTTGTTCCATATTTGCTTCTTGATGCTCTCTTTTACTTCAATTCATATTTTTTATATGAGCATCATCGAAATTATCATGCCTATCTTAATGGCTATAAAGAAAGAGCTTTTGGGAGACAATCCATTATATTTTTTACTTTCAGTTTATTTTTTTGTTTTGTTGAGTCTTGGAAGTTATTGCTTCAGTGATAATCTCTCCTTATCCTTTTTGTGTGGTTTTTGTTCCAAGAATAACCTCTAATGTGAGAGAAGTAAGACTTGGGAAAGTTGCTGCCCCAAAACAGATTTTTGTGCTTCACTGTAAACAATCGTGACAAACCTCAATACGTCGGATTGAGCTTTAATTTTTTGTGCTTATGCCCAGGTTATTACCCAACTTTCGTTAGTTTTGCACTTTCCGATTTGAGCAACAGAAGATTTTCGAAAAAACGGTCTTTACCTGCTAGTCTGTTTTGACAGATTTCTGCCATTATTTGCATTTGCCTCTTAATCTGTTTCTTTTTGAGTTCTCTTGGATCACTTGAGATTTTAAAAGGAATTGCTACAGTATCTTGTGTTTTAATGGAAGTTTACTTGTGTTGAAACTAAACCCAAAGACTTATTATCTTGAATACACTAATGTTGCTAATGAAGATTTTGTGAAATTTTGTATGAAGGAATTTTTCAAGTATAGGGAAGAATAATGTGATGAGATGAAGTATGGACAAAAGCTCAAGCTTGGGGATGCACCCGTGTCACCCCAAGAAATATTCAAGAAGTACAAGCGTCAAAGCTTGGGGATGCCCAATGCATCCCCTTCTTCATCAATAATCTCAGGTCTTCTTTCAAGACACTTTATTTTTATTACCTTATGCACTATGTGTTGTTCTTGGAGCGTCTTTGTTTTTAGTTTTCTTTTGCTTTCTTTGTCGCAATAAGTTGGTTGGATCTCAACACACTTCTATTGGAGAGAGACACACTCCGTTATTCATTGCTTAGAACACTCTAGTTTTTACTCTTATTGTTCTGTGAGTGTTCTCCTTTGCTAGCACTGGGTTTAGCTTTAGTTTTCGATTGGTGTTGGAAAAGAGTAGGAAATTTCATGCTTATAGTGGTACAAAAGGATGCTTGTTTTGACTATGGCCTAGACTTTACCATTTCATGTTTTATATTGCTTTGACTTTATGCTTAGTGATTATTGTTATAGCATGACTTGTTCCAAACAATTGAGATTGCTTAATGTGCCTTGAAAGAATCATGCATTGTTTTAGCATACAAAAGCATAATATTTTGGTATTCTCCTTTGATGCTTTATTTGGGTTGACTTGGCACATGCTTACACCATGTTAAGACTATGAACCAATAACCTTAGCCTCTATGATCATTTAGTTTTTGACTTGTAATATCACTTTATGCTTTAACTAATAATGTTTTGTCGCTTTGCATGATTATGGCCACTATTGCTCTCTTAGTTGGTCGCTCCCAATCTTTTGCTAGCCTCCACCTGTACCAAATATGAGTTCTACTCATGCATCCAACTCCCAATAAAACCAAGTTATTCCAAAGAGTCCACTATAAATTCCTATGCATGGTGTGTTATACAATTCCAAGTATATTCATGTTTTTATCTACCTTCCAAATTAAACTTGTTATGTGAAAATTAGTGATTAAAGCTCTCACAAACTTGATGGCTCACTTTACTTTCTTGCACTTAATAAACTTGAACCACTGTGTCCATCTATGTTTCTTATATGCTTGCACTTTATAAGTTGTGAATTAGCATAACCATGTTGTCATGGGGAACACTTTCCACATTACACTTATTATTCAGTTGATATCATGTTCTTTTGCTTATGGAACTCGACGATGTGAAATAAAAGAGGAGCTTGTAAGCTCATGGAGTTTGTATGTGTGTTAGAGAAACGCCTGGGCGGCTAGCCTAAGCCATGCCTAATCATGGTGGAAACTTGCAGCATAACCATAGTGAGCATTCTATGAAGCATCCTCAATAAAAACCTATGCAAATATAAAATAAAAAGATTGCTGAGTTGCTCATTGTCTGTTGCCTTGTCATTTTGATATGGGATAGCTCTTGTATCATGGGGAAAGGGGTACCCGTTGGCGGTTCTCTATGATATACATGTACTTACAATGACAAGAACTTACTTGTGACTAAAGTTGAGTAGCACGAGGTTTGGTACTCGTAAGAAAGGGGCATGTGATTTTCAACTTATAACTTGTCAAGCATATCTTCATATTTGTGTCACTTTAACCTTAATCACCTCAACATGCTGATGATAGGGGAAATTAGAGCTAAAAGCTAACAAGTACCATAATTTTTGGAAGATCTCTATGAAACTTGAATCCCTGCTGCCCTTTGTGAAGGGCCTTTCTTTTTTACTTTTATGTTGAGTCTCCATCTTTTATCTGTATGCACCAACTGAGAGAGCATAGTGGTCATTCTTAGTTTAATGTGCATTGTCCCAAAACTTGTTGATTGATTCATAACTTTGATATTGCTTGCTCTTAAATTATTTGTATCTAGTCACCCTTATGACATTTGAAGGTGTCCTATGCATTTATGTTTTGCTATACCATGAGGGACAAGCTGAATACCATTCTTATTATGTGTTCCATATGTGAAACAAACAAACGTCTTTCAATGCATTGTTATTCATGATATTTTTTCTGTACCTTTTCATGTTACAACATAGTTGCTATGTCTTATTGTTAGAACTCTATGTTTCATGCTTATGTTTAGAGTACTTTGATGCCAGCTATCAATGCTTTACAAATACCTAGATCAAGATTGTGATAGTGCATGTCACCTAAAAAATTATTCTTTTTATCACTTACCTACTCGAGGACGAGCAAGAGTTAAGCTTGGGGATGCTTGATACGTCATAAACGTATCTATAATTTTTCATGCTCCATGCTTGTTTTATATCAACTTTCTTATGTTTTGTTTACACTTTGAGGTATTTTTATACATTTTCTGGAACTAACCTATTAACAAGATGCCGCAGTGCTAGTTGCCCGTTTTCTGCTGTTTTTGGTTTCAGAAAAGCCAGATAAGAAATATTCTCGAAATTGGACGAAACAAAAGCCAAAGTTCCTATTTTTCCCGACACGAGACGGAGTCCAAAGCAGAGACGGAGGAGGGCTAGGGGCTGGCTAGACCATATGGTAGCGCGGGTACCCCCAGGTGCGCCACCAGGTGCTGTGGGCCCCTTAGGCCTCCACCGACCTTGCCCCTTCGCCTATATATTCCCCTCAGGACGAAAACCCTAGATACCAAATGAGAATTCCACGGAAAGTTCCGCAGCACCACCGCCACCGAAGAGGAGATTCGGGGGACAAAAGTCTCTGTCCCAGCACCCTGCCGGGATGGGGAAGTGCCCCCAGAGCCATCTCCATCGACTCCACCGCCATCTCCATCGCTCTTGCTAACTCCCATGATGAGGAGGGCGTAGTTCTCTCTCGAGGCTAGGTATCTACCGATAGCTATGTGTTCATCTCTCTCTCTATGCATGATCTTATTGAGATCATGAGCTTTGTAATATATAGATCTATTTTGCTACTCAAGTGCTTTAATTAATCTCTGCTTATCCCCACGTGTGTGAAGTTGACAGTGTGTACACTATGTGGCACTTTGGCTAAGGTTATAGAAATACTTATCATGCGTATAATTTGAGTTGGATGTCTCTATGAGATTGTGGTGTTTGTTGGAACCATCTAGCACTCAAGGTGATAGTGAGGGGTTATCTAGATGGGGAATGCAAACTTTAAGGTGTGCTGTTATAGCCCTACATTGTCCAACTGGAGAGTAGTTCAGGATAGAATAATGAAGAGAAGATATTTATATGAGAGTGTCCACTAGTGAAAGTATGATCCCTAGGCCTTGTTTCTAAGCATTGAAACACCGTTTACAATCAGTCCTGTTACATGTTTGCTTGCTGCCACTCTTATTTCGAATTTCAATTACCACTTATAATCATCCATATTGCTTGTATTTCACTATCTCTTTGCCGAACTAGTGCACCTATACACCTGACAAGTGTATTGGGTGTGTTGGGGACACAAGAGACTTCTTGTATCTTGATTGCAGGGTTGCTTGAGAGGGATACCTTTGACCACTTCCTCCCTAAGTTCGATAAACTTGGGTGATCCACTTAAGGGAAACTTGCTGCTGTTCTACAAACCTCTGCACTTGGAGGCCCAACACTGTCTATAAGAATAGAAGCATGTGTAGACATCATTCGCCATCAGAATTTTTCTGCATGTACATTGTGTATGTTTGTATTCACTGAGTAATGTAAGTTGCCTTTGTTTTTAGCAAAAAGGTCGTAAATTTATACGAGATTTTTTTTATCACGCGAGACCTTTTTGCTTTCCTGAATCCTTGAGGCGGAGTCAACTATTTAGTCCAATGGTGCATTACATTGGAGCCAAAGATTTTAATGTAGTATCCTTGGCAAAGCCCTTTAGTATTGGGTGGGTTGATGACCGGTCATTGATTAGTATAGCCCCATAATATCGGGTTGATGAAGAGAGCAACAGAAATCTTTGAGACTTGCTTTTGGGAACTTATCTTTATTTATCATCAAATCATAGAGGATACATATTGGGCATGCTTGCCTGGCAGTTGGACTTATTGTATATAAAATGCGTAAAAGTAAAAAAGAATATCTATAATCCATGGCTTCTATCTTGAGGTACTCCATTGTTGTCTTGTGGCATTCCTTGTGGGTTCAAGGGGGTTTTAGCCTTTCGACTAGAGGCGTAGCTTTTGCACGGCTGACTAGAGAAAAAGGGGTGTAGTTTGCTGTATCGCTTTGGATTGGGAAGTCAATGCACACGTGGAGTCCAACACCTTTCTTTGGGACGAGAATTGGGTTAGCCACCCATGTTTATTTTGTTATCCATGCGATGTGCCACGAATTGGTGAGGCGAGGAGCTTGCTATCTAGTGGCCCTTATTTGTCGGCTGGACCGTTCGTTGCCTGATGTGTTTAGTTTGGCTGAGTGCTCATCGGGTTCCTTGGGGATTTCTTGTGCATTGATTGAGTCCACAAGAGGTTCCCAATTCTCACGAGGGGAACCGACGAGCACGCCTTCCTATGCGGGACCAGTTTTGGAGGCCGGATAGGTCGTCTTTGCGGTTGCATGATGCACCTGATTTTTTGGAGCCTGTTCACTGGGGACATGTCCTTCATGTAACAGTTCTGCATCTACAATTTTCAGCTAGCCAAATTCTGCTTTCATCCCAAAAGATTCTGATATTTTGTTGAACTCTCGATCGTAGTTATCTGAGCGAGTGAAACTTCCTCTTATGATTATGATCCTATTGGGGGCTGGCATTTTTAGTACCAGATATGCATAGTGGGGTATTGCCATGAACCTAGCAAAAGCTGGTCGTCCGAGGATCACGTGGTATTGTGATGGCCAGTCCATAACTTTGAACTCGAGTTTTTCACACCTAAAGTTGTTCCTTGATCTCAAGACTATGTCAAGGTAGACTTTTCCTAAAGGAATCTCGGCTTTACCTAGAACTATCCCATGGAAAGTTGTGTCCGTAGGTGCCAGATTTGTCAGGGACCAATTCATTGCCCATAGAGTTTTGGCGTAAATGAGATTGATGTTGATCCCTACATCCAAGAAAACCTTGCTCATGTCAAACCCGCCAATTTGTGCTTCTACTATTAAGGCTGACTAGCCCGGTGGTGGCACCTGAAGTGGGTGATCAGCTATGCTAAACATGATTTCTCGCTCTAACCAGTGCAGGTATTCGGGTGTAGGTGGTGGTGCTATTACTACCATATTTACTTGTCTTGTAATCAGCTTCTGTGTCTTGTTAGATGGTCGCCCTTTCTGAATCATCGACATTGCACCCTTGGACCTGGGGTACTCATCTTCTTGGTTTGTTGTGTTTTGCCGCTGCCCTACTGGCAGCTGTACTAGTGGTGGTGGTAGTGCGCAATGGCTAAAAAGCTAGGTGCAATGGCGTATCCGCGGCTTGATGCTTCGGTGGCCTTTGCATTACAGACTTCCTGCATTTTTAAAAATGTTCAACAATCTTTCATGTGATGGTTTGATCACCTTTTTCCTGTTGAATCGACATAGAAGTGCATATTGCAGGGTCCCTCCAATATTTGCTTTGCAGACATTGGTGGTTCCTGAGCTCTTAGCTGGTATCGCTGTGGTGGTTGGCTTCCTCCAACATCGTCTCTGTTGCTACGGTACCCACTATTGTAATCGTTGTTTCTTCGATTGTACCCTCCTGAGAAACCGGCTGCAACACAGCTTGGTCCGCTATATCCGGCGTTGTTTCATCGTCTTCTATTGTTGTTGCGCCTATCCCTGTCTTCTTCGGATGAAAGGCTCTCTTATTGTGTACTATGTCTTCTCCGTCAGCCTAGCGATTTTCCATATCCATCAATTGTGAAATTGTTTTAGGCTTGGCTCGTCCCATCTCTTCTATGAATTCTGGTCAGCGAAGACCGTCATTGAAGGTGTTAATTGCCCTTTCATCGGATATGGCCTCAGCCAATTTTTTTATGATGTTCCACTTCTAGATGAAGGCTTGTATTGGTTCTCCAGGTTTCTGCTTGCACGCTCACAATTGCTCGAGAGATGCAGGTCACTTGAATGTGGAGTGGAAATTTCGGATGAACTTATCTTCAAGATCGTTCTAGCTGCTGATGGAATCTTCAGTAACTGTCTTAGCCATGATCGGGCGTCACTGGTTAGGTGCAGCTATAGGCTCTGCATTGCGGTGGCCTTGTAGATGCCATGTAGTTTGACGGTTGCCAAATAATCTGCCAGCCAAGCTTCAGGTTCCTAGAGGCCGTCGTACTTCTGACAGTCGTGAGGGAGTTTTAAGTATTTGGGCACTGGTGTTTTGCGAACCCGTCGGGTAAAGCAACTGTCTCCACATAGTTCATACTCGTCCTCAGTTTTGCTGTCATAATATCTTTGGTTGCTGCACTCCTTCCCGGATATGTCGATCATGCGCTATGCAATGTTGTATCTTGCATCGTTTCTTGGCTCGGAGCCCGAAAAGTGCACCCTCCCCACCTGCCGAGCACTTCTATGACGGTGTGGGGATCTATCGGGTTGTCGTGTGATTCCTGTTCTGCTTGTGCAACATATTCTCCTTCCATGCCGAGGTTCATCAGAGCGAAGCGATGGAGAGCTACACAAGGATTGTCGGGTGAGGGTTGAGTTGTGATCAAATATGTTTGTGCATCTACAATTGCGGCTTGGGCTGTTTTTGCTTTGATGTGTCCCGTTGGATCTACTAACATAAACGATAAATCGAGATCTAGAGCTAGTTCGTTTCTTTCAGCTTTGAGGATATTTTGCAGCCATCAGGTTCCTCTCCTCAGCGGTGCTCCTCCAGTTACACTTCCTGATCCTGGTGTAGAGCTTAGCTATGACATCCGAAGGCTGGATTCATCGGCTAGCCTTTTTCTTTCATCGAGTTGCCTCTACATCCTTAGGAGATCCATTTTCTTGTGATGAAGAAAATATTGGTAGGCTAGTAGATCTTCGCGTGTAGCCTCGACTGTCATTGGGACCACACCCAAAATTGCTTCCCTTGATGTTTTCCATGCTTCAGCTGGTAACCAGAGAGTTTGCCGCTCGCCTCTACGTGATTCTTCTCCTCCTGGGATTATGCGGTTGATTGTCGGGTCTCCTCCATTTGCGTGATTTCCTTCATTTCCGTGATCTCCTGCATCGTCATCTGACAAAATATCACCGTGGTCAATGATAGGGTTACCATTAGAGTCACGTTGAGTTGAGGCGTCCTCGATGATCACGCACACTTGGTGATGAGTCATGTACGAACTAGTGACGTCGTCGTCAGATCCGAGGGATACACTGTCTGGGGGACCAGTGACATCTAGTAGTTTCTGTTCTAGGTAGATTTCATCCATCCTAATTCCGAAGTCGATACTTTTGCCGCTTTCTTCACGTTCCGCATTTGCTGGGGTCAATCCACATGGTGGAGTTAGCTAAGAGTCTGTTCTGAGGGAGAGATCGTCATAGAGACCATCAAGATCCCCCAGACCTGCTACATTTTTTAGAGTTTTCTTCATCTTTCTCCGTCTGGAGCGTGGCTTATGTGAAGGATCCGACAGATGATGCGGGTATAGCCGTATGTGTAGCTTTTTATACCGATGATCCCGACAGAATCATAGCCGAGAGGCGCGGTTCTTCGGGTTCCTCCACCTGAAAGTGGAAACTTCTGATGATGAGATCAGATCCGCTGTTGAAATCGGCGGGGACAGAGACAGGGGTGGGCAGGCGTGGATCTGCTTCCGTCGGATTGTTGCTTGAAGAAAAGGGGGTCCGCCGAATCCATGGCTCCAACATTTAGGTTTCCCATAGACAACGCCAATTGGCGAGGTGTGACCTCGTCAATGCCCATGATTATGGACTTAGTGTTTCAAGGAAAAGAGAACGCTGGGGATTTCGTCGGATGATTATTGATGGATAGAGCTGTTACAGATTGCTTGGGAATTTTTCCGTACCTCTCCGCTGGCTCCTCCCAGCCTATATATAATAGGCTTGGTCTCGGGGCTATATACGGATAGGCTACATACTCATGATTACAACACCAACACAATGTTGATTTCTATTTACATATTTAGCTAAACTAAGACTTCCGTCGGATGCTTCTTGGGCCTTCATCCTGGGTCTTCATTGGCCGTGAGCCTTTATGTAGCTAGGGTAACCAAACATAAGCACCGGAGTAATCATACCCATGTCACCATCTCTATTGTCGAAAACTGAGACACGACAAGCAGGTGCGGAGGTGTGTCGTGTCGAGAATGTCTCTCATAGAGACCGATCCTACCCGCGTATCCTTATAGTGGGGCCATGGCGCGTGTGGTTTACCATCCAATGACGTGGGTCCGATGATGCACATGACACACATACATGCTAGAGACTATTTTTCCCTGGCCTGTAGTGGGTATCACCTCACGGGATAGCAGGGCTTCGTTGCAACATTGCCCCATGTCCTTTTCGGCGTCCATCTGTGACCCAGCATACCACTGCATGTGTAGTACACTATAGTCGTTGACATGACATCCACATAACACCGTTCCGTAAATATCACATCCCTCGGAGTGGTACAACATAAACATTGCGGGTCCAAATTACAAACATACACACTTCATTATTATTACAATACCAGAAGTTCGAAACTTAAACAGGTTCAAACTTACAAACCAAATAACTTATTTCATAAGTTCAGTGGACGAAAGAAAAACCACAACGGTAAGAAATACGTGAGCTCAATAGCTTATTCCATAGAGTTCATGCTGCTCGACTCAACCTAGGTAACTAAAGTATGGCTTGACAACTACTCTGACTCGTTGTCTTCAGCACCATAGTGTATCCCGTAGTCCACCCCTTCGATTCCACTGGACAAGTCCGGCTCTTCATAGAAGACATCGTCCTGGACCTCCGTAGCATACACCTGGTTATTCTCCTAGCCTTCAAAGTCTAACAAGGGGTTCAAAGGAAAGGGTGAGTAACAACGTTACCCAACAAGTTCACTATATGCAAGGTGGGAAGTTTGATACTCTAACTACCACCTCAGACGATAAGTCCTTGGTACTATGTAGTTTTGGTAAATTTCTTCAAAGATTGATTTTAATTATCAAAACTATGCCCATCAGCCTTCACAGGTTGACCAGAACTTCATGGAGTTCCTTTCCTACCGCGTTCGTAGCTCCTTCCCGGAATAGGGAGTAACATGTCACAATTCTTACACTCTGCAGAGGTGCGTTGCTTTACCCATAAGAGACCAACTCCTTATTGCAAAACCGGGCGTACTTTCCTGTCCACAATTCCATGATGTGGGGCCCAGTAGATGATCCAAGCCAATCACTGCCCCCTTCGCGACCCCGCATGTCCCCTTGGTGTAGGCCATGCCCACATCTTGAATTACGGCAATGGTTAGTACAGACCGTTAGATGCCAGAACTATCGTGGGACATTGAGGGTTCCCACCCATATGTTGCATATCGTCTACGAATTACCAATAAATGCACACTACGAGGATAACAACCACAACCTGGCCATCTGGATGCAAGCGAGAGAAAGAAGATACAGCTGACTTCTCCATCTCATTCCAAATCTTATGGTTAACACGTAATATACGATGCTAGAATCACTGATGTCATGGGTTATTAAGTCCTAGTTGTTTTGCAATTGGAATCTTATATTCCCCTGCAATTCTTAGTATTTATCATCACTTAGGATGATAATAACATTTCATTTGTTTGGGAAAATACTTATTTTCTGTCTCCTTTAGAACATAGGTGATAACACACAATTTTCAAATACTTTCATAAAGTCTCTTCAAAGGACATGAGCAAGTGATGAACCTGCCTTGTGACTGCAAGGTAGTGGAGTCAGATATTTCCACCTGACCTTGAGCTCCGGTTGCTACAGAAAACCATTATTGCCCGGTAAGGACAATCTTTGAAGAAGCAATATGCAATGCATAGTAATGCCATGCAATGATTTATTTTCTTTCTTCTTTGCGTGTATTACCAAACTTGTATAAGTTTTAAGTTTCTTTTAATTATTAAAAGAAAAGCATTATTTAAGAAATCATCCAATTCATATTATTTTAGCATTTAGCAATTTTATAATAACTAGTATTATTCTAAGAGTTTAAAAATGGATTTATTTAATTTTTAACTCTTTTAAATATTTAACTAGAATTCCATTAAGGAGTAAAACTTTAGTTCTATTATATCTAATTCACTTTTCAAAAATACAAACTAGAATTTTTCTATAATAGTACTTCCTTCAATTTTAAGTATTTTGTATTTTTTTAAAAATTCCAGAAGGAATAAATACAATTTTAATAATAGATTTATATTTAATTACTAAAATTTACTATCTACTAGTTTTATTGAATAGAGGATATTCTTGTGAATTCAGAAATATATAATTTGTATTTTTAGGATTTTTATTTATTTTTCTAGAGCTAATTTTGTTTCAGGGGCATATTTGTAAATATTTATTTTTCGATAGGTCTTTTGAAATATGGGCCCGACCCACTGGGCTGGCCCAACCAGACCCGGCCCACTAGGCTAGGTCCAAGACCACCTGGGATGTACTGGGCAGCCCACCGGCCCAGTACCCCCCACGCGCGCTCTCTCATCCTCACTCCTCTCTCTCTCGACCCTCTTTGGCTCAATGCCGTCACCACTGTTGCGCATGATTCCGGCCAAGTCTGGCCGCCGTGGTTGCCGCTGCTGTGCATGACGATCAAGACGACGCCGCTACACATCACTGTCTAAGCCGATTCATTGTTGGTGCCCTCTTCTCTGGCCATGCTGACCCCTGCACCGGGCTAGGGTTAGGGTTGGCCGCCTCTGTGCTTCTTCATCAATGTGCTGGCCGCTCGTGGTGCTGCTCCTCCCTGGCCACCACTGCTATGCGCAGGTGCGGGTTGCAGCGCCCCCCCTCAGGTTCTCCCCGTGCTGCCGACCACCTCTCTGCTTCCTCTTCAAATAAATTTACAAGGACCAAGGGTAAGCTCCTCTACTCCTCTGTGTGTGCTCTCTTACCTCTAATCCTTTCCATGTGGCCACTGGTGATGGATTTCTCCATTTAGGGTTCATCCCTAAATTTCTAGGGTTTGACCCCTTTCAGTGATATTCAGTTAGGTTTCTAGGTTAATATGATTGTGTTAATCTCCTGGATATTGACCTACTAGTGGTACATATGTTACTCTCTGTTGAGCATGATCTGTTGCTCTGTCTTTGTTAGTTAGCACTCTGCTGATTTTGTTGGTGTTACCCTGTTCTCTATCACAGAACACTTGATTGAGTAAGTTTAAATTGGTGTGGCTATCTGTGTGGCTGTGATTGTGAGCTCACTCTTTTGGAGTGATGATGTCTTACTGCTGGATGATATAGCTTTGACTAATGCTTTTAGTGTACAACTTGTATGATCAAAGGCTCTGCCTTATGATAGATGTTGAATGCTATTATAGATGATTCCTAAATCATTTAGGAAAAATATTAAGTGTTTTTACAAGATGAGGCTTAGACTTGTTCTTAAGAAGTGATGAAGCTGTTGGTACAGAGGTGCTACCCAGTTGGGGATCTGCCCTGTACCAGCAGGTATGATGAGTATTATCTAGTTAAAACTAGATCCCCTAGTCTATGATGCCCGTCTGAGACCATCCTCAAGTTGAAACCCCTTGTTTTTACTTGATGGCTTATTTCTTATGTATGTATCATGTACTTGCATGATCAGATCCACATATAAACATGATTCCTCATATGAATATGCTCTAGATTCACTATTGGATTGAAAATATTGGGGATTACCCTTGGTAGCCTTGTGCTAGCCTCCCCCCTTGACCTTGGCTTGCTCCTCCTGGTGCTATTGCTCCTGTGACATTGCTGTCCACCCAATGCTTCCCCCTCCTCAAGTCACCATCTTGGCTGGTGATGCCTGGGTTTTCTGTGGTGGAAAATGATGCTATTAGGGTAAGATGTTGTGTTGTTCTTGTGCTGTTCTTGGTTGTGCTGGTGAGAAACTATGTTGAGCTCGCTGTGAAGTGAGTAGTAGGGCTTGCTTTGCTCTATACGGCTATGACTTGAGTTGTCCCTTTGTTATCTGCTGTTGACACCTCAATGCATGCATTTAGGTGTGTAAGCTGCTACTCTACTTGCTTTGGCTGTGGATGAATCAAGTAATTGGAATTTTACTTTCCCATCCTTTTATTGTTACTTGATCTGGTGAAACTTATCACTTGTCTATTTGGCCTTTGTTGTGATACTGGAACTATTTACTTAAAAGAACAGATACTGCACTTTGGTGAAACTTGCCCCTTCAAATTACTCTATGATGTAATATGAACAGTGCACTTCACTGTTCACCACTGAGAGTAAAACTAATCTCTAACATTTTTATTTCTTTGTTTAGTGTTTTATCTTATTTTGCAGGAACAAAGCCTGGATTGTCAATATATAGTATAGGAATAGATAGATAGGTTGTGTTGTAATTTCTCTTTATTCTTTTTGTAAATAATCTTGTAACAATATTTCTATGATTTAATAAAGATTCATTTTATTGGAATTTCTTCCTTGTAACTATTTGTCTTGATGTAATGATCTCAATTTGTAATATTGATTATGGAATAAGGAAAACGATAAGAATTTATTTCTTGTTTGAATTTACTTGTCTTAAATTCATATTGTTGTTTAATATGTCTATAATATAATCAAACAATGTTAATACCTATTTTGGAAAATCACTTAAAGATTCTAACTTCTAATTTTCAAATATTATTCAAATTATTTGAATTTCAAATGTGAATTCAAAATGTTCACCCCAAAACACAGAAATGCCTAAAGGTCATGTCAAAATTTATAGCAATCACCTCATAGAGCTACTCCTACCTATAGATAGTGAAAAAACTCTGATCTCTTTAGGTTTTTGTTTGGCGAAAAATTTACCCTGATTTTACAGATGAATGCATGCATATGCATAAATTCCTATTTCTACCCTTCGTTGGTTCCTAAGTGCTAGGGTGTTTAGAATCCCCCCTTAAATTAAACTTCGTCCTGAAGTTTGCAGATGTGTACCTGAATAGTTCAGGATATGCTTCTTTTAAGTCATCCTCTTTTTCCCAAGTAGCTTCTCTATCTAGGTGATGTTCCCATTGTACTTTGCAGTATTTGATTGCCCTGTTTCTCAACCTTTTCCAGTTCTCTTCCAGAATTTTATAGGGTTTCTCCACATAAGTCAAATCTGCCTGTAACTCCACTTCTTGATGTGTAATTGCATCATCAGGAACTTTAAGACATTTCCGTAATTGCGACACATGGAAAACATTATGAACTTGAGCCAATCTTTTCGGTAACTCAAGAGCATAAGCTATTGTTCTGTTCTGACTCAGTATCTTAAATGGTCCAATATATCTTGGACTAAGTTTTCCTTTGACTCCGAATCTTTTAACTCCCATCATTGGACTTACTTTAAGATATACCATATCTCCCACTTATGGATGCCATGATCTTCGACTTTGATCAGCATAACTCTTCTGGCGACTTTGAGCTATTTTCAGTCGATCTTTAATAATATCGATGACATCTTGATTTTCCTTGATATAGTCTGGTGCAAATTCCTTGCTACTACCAGGTTCATACCAACATATTGGTGATCTACATCTTCTCCCATAAAGTACTTGATATGGTGCAACTTTTAGACTACTTTGATAGCTATTGTTATAAGAAAATTCTGCCAACGGTAGATGATCTTCCCATGAACCTCCAAAATCTAATGCACAAGCTCTAAGCATGTCTTCTAAGATTTGATTGGTCCTTTCCGTTTGACCTCCAGTTTTTGGATGATAGGCTGTACTGAAATCCAACTTTGAGCCAAGTGCTTCATGTAATTTTTTCCAAAATGCTGAAGTAAACACAGATCCTCTATCTGATACAATTTTCTTAGGTACTCCATGCTTACTTACTATCTCTTTAACATAGATTTCTACTAACTTCTTGGCATTATCCTTTTTATTTACCAGGATAAAATGTGTACTTTTCGTGAATCTATCCACAGTCACCCAGATCATATCCTTTCGCTTCGGTGTCATAGGTAATCCTGTGATAAAATCCATACCAATTTCTTCCCATTTCCATTCCGGAATTTCTAAAGGTTGTAATGGTCCTACTGGACTTTGATGTTCTACTTTTACTCTTTGACAAGTATGGCATTTAGATACATACTTCACAATATCTCTTTTCATGTTATTCCACTAGAATAATTCCTTAAGTTCCATGTACATCTTTGTACTTCCTGGATGAATTGAATATGGTGTTTCATGTGCTTCTCGAAGTATTACCTCTTTGATCTCCGGTACATCTGGTACAAAAAGACGGTTTTGAAACCATAAGGATCCATAATCTCCTAGGTGAAAAACTGATTTTTGTCCTTCGGAAATTCTTCTAATTTCTTCAGCAAATAAATGGATCATCAAGTTCATGTCGATAGATCTCATGATGAAGATCACTAATTTGCTCTTCTACAACCCTCATGGTCGCTAAGCGTACATGAACTTCTGTCCTTAAGAATTTTATTTCTAACTTTTCCAAATCCATTTGCAACTCCTTTGGTAATTATCTATTGATGGGTTGGATATCCGTACTATTCCGACTTAAAGCATTTGCTACTACATTGGCTTTTCCTGGAGTATAGTTAATTGTAAGATCATAATCCTTGATCAACTCCAACCATCTTTTGTGTCTCATATTTAGCTCCTTCTAAGTAAAGAAATATTTAAGACTTTTATGATCCATGTATAGTTCACATCTTGCTCCATAGAGAAAATGTCTCCATCCCTTTAAAGCAAAGACCACTGCTGCAAACTCCAAATCATGAGTTGGGTAGTTGAATTCATGTGGTTTGAGTTGTCTAGACCCGTAAGCAATTACCTTACTAAAAGGATACATATGTTGCCTAGAGGGGGGGGGGGGGGTGAATAGGCGGTTAAAAACTTTTCTGAGAGAGGCTCAACAAAGGCGGAATTAAACTAGCGTTTACTTTGTTAAGCACAAAACCTAGAACAACTAGGGTTCACCTATTTGCACCAACAACTTATGCTAAGCAAGACAAGCAACTATGTGATAGCTAGATATATACTTCAAGTACGAAGGCTATCACAAAGTAAAGTGCATAAGTAAGAGCTCGGATATAGAGATAACCGAGGCACGTGGAGATGATGATATTTTACCGAGTTCCTCCCAACATGGAGTACGTCTCGTTTGGAGAGGGGGTGGTATCAAACCGCCAACGCCACAAAAGGCCTCCCTTGTTCTCCTGTGAATCTCACCCCAACGGGATCGATCCACAGTTCCACTATCGGTGCACTTATCGGTGGAAATTCGGAACCTCTCAAAAGGTTGGGGAACTTCTCCACAACTCAATTGGAGGCTCCCATCAAACAAGTTTGGGGAAAGCTCCACAACTTAATTGGAGGCCCCAAGTAATCCACAAACCTGCAAAACCACCAAACAGTCTAGGGTTCCAATGAACCCAAGAGTAAAAGGCTTCTCACCTTTCACCAAATCGAATCCTCATCGAGAACTCAACCAGATGCACCAAATGCGATGGCAAGAACACAAGAAGTTCTCAAGTCCTTCACTCCCAAATTCCACCAAAGCTACAAAAGCTTATGGGGGAATAAGAGAGGAAGAACAATGGAGGAAATCCACAAAAGACTCCAAGATCTAGATCCCAATATGTTCCCCTCACTTAGAGGAGAGATTGATTGGTGGGATTGTAGATCTAGATCTCCTCTTTCAAATCCCTCAAGAATATGCAAGAATCATATGAGGGATTGAGAGGGAAGCAAGCTCAAGAGATCAATAATGGTGGCTCAGTTTTTGGGTTCTTGAGGTTGAAAAAACCGCAGCAACCAAGGTAGAAGAAGGGGCCTTTTTATAGGCCCCCTGAAATATAGCTGTTGGGAGCCACTTACCCCGGTCAGTCTGGCAAAATATAGCCAGACAGTCCGGCCCAGCCGGACACTTCGGGCGAAAACCACCGAACACTCCGGCCTGGCAAAGTTTCCTGCCAGTGTCCGGACAGTGTCCGGGTGGTGTCCGATATAGCACACAGAATGTCCGAGCAGATCGACAAAACCCTTGGGCCGGACAGTCCGACATTAATCAGTCGGACATTCCGGCCGGGTCGGACACTCCGGCTGAAAACGGCCGGACATTCCGCCCAAGGCAAAACTAACAGAAATAGCAAAACTGAAATGACCATAACTTTTGCATCCGGACTGCGATTTTGATGATCTTGGGCTCGTTTCGAAGATAGTAATGAGATCTACAAGATCATCCAGAGAAAAATCATAGTACAACAAGGGATGATAGAACCAAATGATGAAAGGTTTAACCTATCTAGAAAAGACAAACTGGTAAAACCTCCAACATCGAAAACACAATAGAGAATGCATATGAAATCCATTTCGATGAACTTGGGCTTGTCATGAATATTAACACAACCCTCACATGGATAAGATACAAATAAAAACCAAGAAAGATGATGTCAAGTATGCAAAGGTTTGAGCTCTCTCTGAAGGATATGATCAAGTTACTCACTCGAGAGCCCCTCTTGATAGTACGACTATCTATCCTATAAACTGGTCTCTCCAAATAACACCAAGAGAATAGTAAGAAGAACCCTATCAAGAATCATACCATTTCCTTGCGCATATTCCACTTGAGCTTGATGATGATGATCTTCTCCACCTCAAGATGGAACACCTTTCTTGATTGCGCTAGCTTGGTGAAGACTTGCAAATTGCTCCCCATACTCCACTATGGTAGAGCTTCTATTTTGGGCATATCATCTTCCCATATCCATGATCACCATAGGAGGGAAAGCTTCAAGCAAATGATCTATTCGAGATGGCTTATCTTGAACTTGCACATCATTTCTTCTTTCTTCATTATGTTGGTGTATTGAAGTTACATAAGAGATATCACTCCAACTTTATTCTTCAAGACACACTTGCTATTGGACCAACTCTTACTTGACCAATCTCCGGATCACTCATTGAAACCTTGGTCAACACTTAATCTTATTCACTTTCTTCTTCTCCCAACCTTGAAGCCAACATATGGCTCAAGTATTGCTTATGGACAAATCCTACAGGTGAAACTCAATGCAAACATAAGTCCATAAAGATTGTCATTAATTACCAAAACCACACATGGGGCACACATGCACTTTCAATCTCCCTCATTTTGGTAATTGATGACAATCCCTTTGAGAGGGTTTATATAAGGAATTAATCAAAGAACATGTTGTGCTAACATCAAATACAACACAAGTATGTGATGTTAGTACAACCACAATATAGACCACCCCCACACAATCTATGCACGTGTGGATGAACTTGAATTTCATTGCATATATTGCCAACCATTACTGGTGGTGGAGTTTTCTCTATATATTCAAGATGCCATGCAACACACTAAGATGCAAAGCACACGAGGCAAGTGTTTAAGTACAAAACTCACAACACACAACCAAATTCCCTAAAACCCTCTAAAACCTCTCCCCCATTGGCATCGATTGCCGAAATGGGTGAAAAACATTAGAAGGCCAATTTAGTGAGAGTTCCTCCATATGGTGTGCATTTCTCATAATATGAGTGGAATCAAATGTACGTATCCAATGACGAATACCAAGAGGAAGTCAAACTAAACCGAGGATCTAAAGATTGCAAAGAAATAAAATGGTGAAGAAGCATCAACGAATGAAGCAAGCAATCAAAAGATCGAAAGAAGCACTTCACAAAAGGAAGATACCAAAAGAAAGATAGATATTAGGATAAGGTTGAAAAGAGAGTGATCTAAATAATATGAGGAGACTCCCCAAGGTTTGTGCACAAATTATAATTTGCATTTCAATACAATATGCATAACATGGCTTCCTCATTCCCTCTATATCATTTGAACCACTACCACAAGCAAGAGAGAAGATATTATGATTAGAGCAAATGAGTGTTTAGATTAAAATAGGAAGATACCCAAGGCTCATGCACAACAAAGTGCACAAATTATGGAATCATAACTCCCTATAATCAAACAAAACACCAAACACGAACACGAAAGAAAATGTGTGTTCTTAGGTAGATTAGGAAAGCTCCCCAAGGTTTATGCACCAAATATAATAATTGTTTGGAATGCAACGTGCATAAACATGGTATCCTTGCTCCCCCAAACTTACATAACAACACAAAGGCATGAGAGATCATCTTTCTTAACACCAACGAGTGCCAAAATATGCAAATGAAAAGGTTAAGCACTCAAAGCAAACTTTTGGAGCCACCAAAGAATAAATATGAGAACAAGGCGGACTCCAAAGCAAAAGGATACCAACTAGAGATTTTAGCCATAATCATGTGTATAAGTTTCTAGGTAGACAACAATCACCAAGATATATATCCACAAAGAAACATGTACACACAAAATGGATACTCAAGAATGAACACTATATCCAAACAAAAGTCATAATAATGCCCATAAGATTTTTGCTAGAAAGCATGGCCAAAGGCTCAAATTTATCTTATTGAACATCAATGACCTTCAAACACCAACAAATGCATCACAACTATCACAAGGGAACAAGGCATAGTTGGAATGCATTGGGAAAGGCAACACATATCATAAATAACAAATAAACCTTGCAAATTCATCCATATAGTACATGAGAGAAACCGAGGAAATGATTGGCAATAGAATTGCTAGATTGGCATATGTGGGATTGGTGAATCATAAACGTGATTTTTATATACTCCCCAAAATATGCATTCATCTCAACTTACTCATATAACAATAAGGATGATAGAATAAAATCTTGCAAGAACCACAATAAAAGCAACAGAAGGAAATCATGCCATGATGCAACCACAAAGGTTGGATGCTAGAAAAGTATGCATGAGAGGGATACTTGTTACCGAGATAACATTGGTAGGATGAAGTAGATATGAGTTTGTTGATCATCCTAGCTTGCTTCCAATTATCATTTAGTGCCCACATCTTCTTATTATTGTGACAAGAATCCAATTAATCTCCAATGTACCTATAACACATTCAAGTACACAATGGTCCCAAAACTCATTGGGTCCAAAGTAGTTAGATAAACTAGAATACATAGGAGAGACTCCACATAAATATGTGCATAATGATATGAAATTGAATTTCATGCACAATTTAGCCGGTGGGATATGGTGGAGTTTCCCTTATATATTGGATCAAAGAAAGCTAACATACCATAATATATACATTTAGTAAATATGCATGCACAAGACTTTAAAGAACCAACAAGGAGATACAATTTGAACAAAAACACAAAGTAAATCAAGGTGGTACACATAAGAGCATGACACGACAAAAGGTGTCCAAATTGTATCAAGGAATCAAATCAACACATGATAGACCCCAAGTTCAACAAGTGAACAAGGTAAAAGTCAAAGAGCAAGAAGGATAAACAAATACAAATGCTCAACGATTTATCTCATTCCAATGGTTAAATAGAAAGCATGGAATGAGAAAATCAACTCCCAAACAGAATACCAATTGAAAAAATAAATGGTTCCAACAAAAGAACCAAACTCTCAACATTTTTGTAGAATGGCACAAAGTACCAAAGAAAAGATTTAACTTCCAAGCACATAAAACATGATATGAAACAAAGCAAGAAGCATAAATATAAGTGTTCTAAATAATATAGGAGAGCTCCCCCATGGATAGTGCATTATGTAGGATTTTCCTTTTGAATGCAAAATGCACACAAATGGGATCATCACTAGTACCTACATTTAATAAAACACACGAGGATACCAATAAAATAAGAAGATCCACAAGAGGCAAGGAAAGCTTGGGAGACAACACAAAACATTTTCTTGGCAAGATGTAGTACAAAATTTAAGGAAAGGCCAAAGTGAATATGATCAATAACTTCTACCAGATATGTAGTACCATTTTTCCAATGACAAGAATTATGGGGAAACATTTCCCAAGATAGTTTTCAAGGATATCATGATCATATTCACAACATGAAGCATATGCCGAAATAAAAAAATTAAGCTTGCTGCTTAGATAGAGATTCTTGTTAGCTCCATATAGTCACACAATCATAAAATATTAAAGTAACTTGAAGCAAATGGTTTCCATGGAGGATATGGAGGTCCAAATATGGGAAACACATACCAAGAAAACTCTCACAAACAAGATCCAAACGATGAGCAATAAAATCAACCCAAGGGAATTGGAACTTGTTTGAGCTCACGAGCCACATAGGAACTAGATAATTTCCAATATCAATTATATGTGACACAACCTCAACTATTCACATTTTCTCGGATAGTAATATGCACAAAGTATATTACTCCCCCATAATGTGATAAAACATTTATTTTCACAAGAGGCAAATAAAATACAACAAGAGAACATTAATGGATATTATAGAATTTGAATTTCTCATGAGCATGACATACCACGTAGAGACTAGATAATCTTGAAATATCAATTCTAAGTGGTATTCCTCATGTACACATATTTAGGATTGTGAGGTGCCCCAAAGGACATCACACTCCCCCAAAATAGGATAGTCCATTAATATCATGTACGTGCCAACCAAGATCTAAACAAGATGCAATAGGCTCAAACACAAAAAACACATACATGGTGTGCAAGCCAACATACACAAACCTGATTTCTCAAGTTAAGCAAGTAGGAAGCACAACATATACAAAACATATGCAAGGTACAAAACTAACACATGCACAAGGGGTAAGTAACTTTCAATGTAAATGAGTTGAGAACATGTTACCACAATGAGGAGTAATGGATATATGGTAGAGATATGATACACTAAATGACTTGGCTTGAGAGAATATAATTGAAGTCCCCTTAATTCTTCATGATGTAGCCAAACCTCCAATGCTCTCCAAACACACCTATTGATCAAGTTTTGGCTTGTTGGTCCCCAACCAAGTTGGGTCCTAAGAAGTTAGTCACAATAGGCTTGGCAACCCAAATGGTTCTTTTCTTGAACCCACATTGAGCACCAACAAATTTGGCAAACATATTGCCAACCTCATCCTTATGAAGAGAATAAGCATCATCAATTATGATAGGGTTGGATGAGGAGTTACCAATGGTGCATGAGGAAGAAATATGCCCTTTCTCGTGACAAATGTAGCAAGTTCTTATCTTGCTATCTTTCTTCATGGAAGATGCCACCCCTTGAGGAAGAGCTTTAGTCTTGGGAAGAGGCCCGCTTCTAGCTTGAGGTGGAGCTTGAGGCCACTTCCCTTGTTGCTTCTTCTTCAATGGGAAATATCTCACATGATGTCCTTCTTCCTTGCACATGAAGCACACAATATTGGCCAGATTCTTCACTTGACCTTGGCCATTCTTCTTGTTGCCCTTGTGCTTCAACAACTTGGTGGGCTTGTTCTTGTTGTTGGAGTTGAATCCAAGCCCACACTTGTCATTGGGGAATTTTTTCACACTCAAGATTTTGTTGAGTGCGGTTTTCCCTTGATGACCCTTTTTCAAGTCATTCTTTAAAGAAGTAACTTGAGCCTTGTGATCTTTGATTTCCTCTACATGGTTAGTTTCAACAAAAGTACTAGAGGAAGTAGATGCTACATTGTTAGAGCAACAAGGCACGAAATGTAATTCATCACGATATATAGCATGGTTGTGAGAGGATGAATTACAAGGACTAGCACATGGCAATATAACATTTGGAGTAGATATAGTGGTAATGTCCACATGAGGCCCACTAGATGTTACCTTTAACACGATGGCCTCATGAGCTAACTTTAGCATCCCATGGGAGACTAGAAGATCCTCATGCGAGCTTGAGAGCTTGACATGACTTTCTTCTAATTTCCCATAATTGCTAGTTAGCAAAGCAAGTTGAGCTTTTAGCTCAACATTCTCCTTCAAAGTAGATGCTTCACAAGAAATAGAGTTAGTAGCACAAGCATCATCATTATTAGCAAGCAGTGAGGGAAACTTGGCAAGCTCTTTAGAATATAAAGCTTTAAGTTGCTCGTGCGACTCGATGAGTTTGATGAGCTCCCTCTTAACGACCCGGGAGCCATTTTCGAGGTGCTTAAAATACTCAACAAGTTTAGCATAAGAAAACTTGTGTTCATCATTTTTAATCTTGAAGGAGTTTGCCACCACAAGTTCTCTATCATGGTATTCCTTTATTCTAGATAATTCTAGAGTAAAAGTCTCCTCAAGAGATTCTTTGGTGGTTTGTTCTTCTTCAAGGGAGTCCTTTAGTTGTGAAATTTCAAGTGCATACTCACGCTCAAGCGCAAACTTTTGAGAAATGATATTTTCTTGCTCCTCAATAAGATTATTGCCTTCAATAGCATAAGTCAAGATTTCAACAAATTTGGAGGAAGCAATTTTATTTTTAACGAGAGCACAAAAGACAATCTCTCCCATCTCTTTAATAGAGGTAATATCATACTCAACTCAATGATCATCATTATTAACATTATTATCATCATCATCATCATGAGAAACAATGGGATCCAACGAGGATACCTTCGTTCCTTTAGCCATAAGGCAAATATGAAAACCGGAAGAAGGTGATGATGAGATCGCATTTGTAGCTCCATTCAAAACCTTGTCTTGGTCCATAGAATCTTCGGTTTCCTCTACATGGTTAGCAACATGAGCACTAGAGGAAATATAAGCATTTTTATCATGGCAATAAGACAACATAAGCATATCATCATGAGATTTATTCAAGCCATTTATACATGATATGCAAGGACTATCAACACAAGCATGTAAGGAGTTTTGGGTGCTACAAGTGTTAGGGTACAACGATAGACCATTGCAACTAGATAGAGATGAAGGATGACAAATAGTAAGCTCACTATCCACATTGCAATTTCTATCACCACTCACCATATCATTACCTTGTGAAAAATCACATGTGGTGAAGTGGTAGAAGATGAGAACTCATCTCGACCGGAAGTGGAAGCAACACAATCATCCTCAACAATATTGGAGACAACATATTTATCTTGAAGTTTTGTCCATAACTCATGAGCGCTCCAAAAAGGAATGATTGAAGATGTAACTAGATAGCTCAAAGCCTTAACAAGCACATTAGAAGATTGAGCATCAAGATATAAGTTTTTCTCCTCCTCACAAGATAGATTTTCGAAATCCATAGGAGGAGAAAAACCTATATCTACAATACGCTCCAAATTTGGGTCCATGTCCCGAAAATGAATAAGCATATGAGTTTTCCATATAACGTAATTTGTGCCATCGAATGTGAACATTTCATTGTGCACTAATCCCCTAGCCGACATCTTTACTCTCAAGGCGGTGAAGCCTAAAATGAGAGACCGGGCTCTGATACCAATTGAAAGGATACATATGCCGCCTAGAGGGGGGGAGTGAATAGGCGGTTAAAAACTTTTCCAAGAGAGGCTCAACAAAGGCGGAATTAAACTAGCGCTTACTTTGTTAAGCACAAAACCTAGAACAACTAGGGTTCACCTATTTGCACCAAAAACTTATGCTAAGCAAGACAGGCAACTATGTGATAGCTAGATATATACTTCAAGCATGAAGGCTACCACAAAGTAAAGTGCATAAGTAAGAGCTCAGATATAGAGATAACTGAGCCACGCAGAGACGACGATATTTTACCGAGTTCCTCCCAACAGGGAGTACGTCTCGTTTGGAGAGGGGGTGGTATCAAACCACCAACGCCACAAAAGGCCTCCCTTGTTCTCCTGTGAATCTCACCCGACAGGATCGATCCCCACTTCCACTATCGGTGCACTTGTCGGTGGCAATCCGGAACCTCTCACAAGGTTGGGGCACTTCTCCACAACTCAATTGGTGGCTCCCAACAAACAAGTTTGGGGAAAGCTCCACAACTTAATTGGAGGCCCCAAGTAATCCACAAACCTGCAAAACCACCAAACCGTCTAGGGTTCCAATGAACCCAAGAGTAAAAGGCTTCTCACCTTTCACCCAATCGAATCCTCATCGAGAACTCAACCTGATGCACCAAATGCGATGGCAATAACACCAGAAGTTCTCAAGTCCTTCACTCCCAAATTCCACCAAAGCTACAAAAGCTTATGGGGGAATAAGAGAGGAAGAACAATGGAGGAAATCCACAAAAGACTCTAAGATCTAGATCCCAATATATTCCCCTCACTTAGAGGAGAGATTGATTAGTGGGATTGTAGATCTAGATCTCCTCTTTCAAATCCCTCAAGAATATGCAAGAATTATAGGAGGGATTGAGAGGGAAGCAAGCTCAAGAGATCAACAATGGTGGCTCAGTTTTAGGGTTCTTGAGGTTGGAAAAACCGTAGCAACCAAGGTAGAAGAAGGGGCCTTTTTATAGCCCCCCCTGAAATTATAGCCGTTGGGAGCCACTTTCCCCAGACAGTCCGGCAAAATATAGCCGGACACTCTGGGCGAAAACCACCAGACACTTTGGCCTGGCAAAGTTTCCAGCCAATGTCCGGACAGTGTCCGGGTGGTGTCCGATATGGCACACAGAATGTCCGATCAGGTAGACAATACCCCAGGGCCGGACAGTCCGGCGTGAATCAGCCGGACATTCCGACGGACCGGACACTCCGGCTGAAAACGGCTGGACATTCCGCCCAAGGCAAAACTGGCAGAAATAGCAAAACAGAAACGACCATAACTTTTGCATCCGGACTCCGATTTTGATGATCTTGGGCTCATTTCGAAGATAGTAACGAGATCTAAAAGATCATACAGAGAATCATCATAGTCCAACAAGGGAGGATAGAACCAAATAATGAAAGGTTTAACCTATCTAGAAAAGACAAACCGGTAAAACCTCCAACATCAAAAACGCAATAGAGAATTCATATGAAATATGTTTTCGATGAACTTGAGATTGTCATGAAGATTCACACAAGCTCAAGAACCTCACATGGATAAGATCCAAATAACAACCAAGAAATATGATGTCAAGTATGCAAAGGTTTGAGCTCTCTCTGAAGGATATGATCAAGTTACTCACTCGAGAGCCCCTCTTGATAGTGCGGCTATCTATCATATAAACCGGTCTCTCCAACTAACACCACGAGACCAGTAAGAAGGAAACCCTATAAAGAATAATACCTTTTCCTTGCGCATATTCCACTTGAGCTTGATTTTGATGATCTTCTCCACCTCAAGATGGAACACCTTTCTTTATTGCGCTAGCTTGGTGAAGACTTGCAAATTGCTCTCCATACTCCACTATGGTAGAGCTTATATTTTGGGCATATCATCTTCCCATATCCATTATCACCTTAGGATGACAAGCTTCAAGCAAATGTTCTATTCGAGATGGCTTATCTTGAACTTGAACATCATTTCTTCTTTCTTCATTATGTGGTGTATTGAAGGTACATAAGAGATATCACTCCAACTTTATTCTTCAAGACACACTTTCTATAGGCCCAACTCTTACTTGACCAATCTCCGGATCACTCATTGAAACCTTGGTCAACACTTAATCTTCTTCACTTTCTTCTTCTCCCAATCTTGAAGCCAACATATGGTTCAAGCATTGCCTATGGAAAAATCATACAGGTGAAACTCAATGCAAACATAAGTACATAAAGATTATCATTAATTACGAAAACCACACATGGGGAATACATGCACTTTCACTTACGATCTTGCATTAGCACACATCCTAATCCTTCCTTGGATGCGTCACAATATACTGTGTAATCTTTTCCAGTATAGCTAAGATTGATGCAGTTGTTAATCTGGTTTTTAATTCCTGAAAACTTGCTTCACACTTCTCATCCCATATGAATGGTGCATTCTTTCTTAGCAATTTAGTCATTGGTCCAGCTTTCTTGGAAAAACCTTCAATGAATCTCTGATAATAGACTACCATGCCTAGGAAACCTCGAATTTGTTTCACATTGGTTGGTGCATTCCATTCCAATACTGATTGGACTTTGGACGGATTTACCGCAATTCCATCCTTACTGATTATATGACCAAGAAATTCTACCTTGTCTAACCAAAATTCACACTTGCTGAATTTAGCATACAACTTATGTTCTCTCAGGATTTGCAATGCTATTCTCAAATGATCAGAATGATCTTCTTTATCCTTAGAGTATATCAAAATATCATCAATAAACACTATGACAAACTTATCCAAATACGGGATGAAGATTTTGTTCACCAGGTTCATGAATATTGCTGGTGCATTGGTCAATCCAAAAGGTACGACGAGATACTCATGATGTCCATACCTTGACACAAATGCTGTTTTTGGAACATCTTTAGGTTTAATTTTTATCTGATGGTATTCGGATCTTAGATCAATCTTGGAAAACACTCCAGCTCCTTTGACTTGATCAAATAGATCTTGAATTCTTGAAAATGGATATTTGTTCTTGATGGTAACATTGTTGAGATTTCTATAATCACCACACATTCTTCGTGCTCCATCTCTTTTATCCACAAAAATTACCGGAGTTCCCCATGGGGATACACTTTCCTGAATAAATCCTTTTTGGCTTACTCATCAATTTTCTCCTTAAGCTCCTTTAATTCTTTTGGTCCCATCTTATATGGTGCTTGGGCTATTGGTGCTGTACTAGGTATCAGGTCAATAGTGAACTCTATTTCTCGATCTGGTGGCATTCCCGGTAACTCTGCTAGAAAAACATCTTGAAATTGCTTCACTACATGAATATCTTCCAATTTGACCTATTTCATTGAGTTCAACTGCAGATCCACCATGACATGGCTATGTTTATCCACCTGATAGACTATCCTTCCTCCACTTGGAGACTTAATTGAAATGGTTTTCTCCTCACAATTGATTTGAGCACCATAGTCTGTCATCCAATCCATTCCCAACACTACTGCTATTCCCTTTAGTGGAATCAAATAAAGATCCGCATAATAGGTTTGACCACAGATTGAGATAAGTTGGTTTACTTTAATGTTTTTAACTTCCACTATTCCTCCAGCGGTAACTACGGTCATAGATTTTTCTAACGGTGCCCTTCTAATCCCGAACTTATCACAAAATTGTTCAGATATGAATGAAATAGTTGCACCGGTATCACAAAGAACTTTTCTAGGATTTGTAAGAATATTGAGCGTAGCTATCACCGCTTGATCCGAGTTATCCACCTCCTCCAAGGTTTCGCAATTCAGCTTTCTAGTAGGTCTGCCTCTCTTGCCATTGTCGTTTTTGCCATAGCTTCCACCTCTATTAGGCTATCCACCTCCGCCTCTTGTTTGACCACCGCCTATTGTAGGCCAACCTCCTAGTGGTTTGCTTTGGCAATCAGGCTTAATGCGCCCCTTCTGTCCACAACCATAACATATGATTACTGGCTTATTACATTCCCTTTGGAAATGCCCTGGAATACCACAATTGTTGCATATAATATTTCTCCTTGGGTTGGACTGACCTCCACTACTATTCTTGTTAGCATTGTTGTTGTTATTGAAGGGTCGATTCCTATGTTTGAACTCCAAATTGGGTTTAGGTTTACTTGCTTGAATCCTCTTAGTTTCCTTCTTTGCTCTTTTCCTTCGGTCCTCTTGGACATTCTTGTAATCATCCTCAAATGTGATAGCTGCATCTAGTAACTGTTGAAAAGTTGCCTTATTGGCCAGTCTCAGATGCATCTTCACAAATGGATTTAAACCACGCAGAAAACGTTTATTCCTCTTTTCCTCAGTGCTCACTTCATCCTCAGCATAACAAGATAGTTGACTGAACTCCCGGATGTACTTCATGACACTGGTATATCCCTGTTGAAGCTCTTCAAACTCCCTGTGCTTCAACTCCAGCACACTTTCTATAACATGATACTCAAGGAATCTTTGCTTAAACTCCTCCCAGGTATACTCCCTACCTAGAGGTTGCATTGCTAGCTGATTCTCCCACCAAGATGCTGCAGGTCCAGTTAAGAGATGTGTTACATACCTCAACTTTTCCTCATCATTGCATCCAGTCTTCAGCTTTCTCTCCATATCTTCTAGCCAATCCTCTACATCCATTGGCTTAGAGGCTGATGCAAAAGGTAATGGCCTTGCATTTTGAAAGTCCAAAAGACTCACACCACATCCTTTAGGTTCCCTCTGATGGGCCACACGATCTACTAATCCCTCCATGCACTTGTTCTGGGACTCTTGCATCATTTGCATGTACTAAATAAAGTTCTGTTCCATCAATGGCCTCATTGGTGGTGGTGGTAAATTTGCCTGCATTCTGGCGTCTTCATCCACCTTTTCCTTAGTTTCGTGCTCCATGCGCTGCTATTCGGTCTCATCCTCTACACCCATTTCCATACCCCCTTAGTCCTGTAACATAAAGCGAATACTCATAATTACATCATGCTTATGTGTTCTGAGCTCAACTTCATGCATCTAGTCACACAATGGAAAACAAAATCCAAATAAGAACCAAATATGCATTTCACATATTATACAAACACATAGTTAGTACAACATCATTACACGCCCATACCCTTTAGGTATTACAACTCATGTGGATACTATCCCACTTATTCATTTACACTCAATGCTCAAACTCTAACTCTCGTATCATCTTTGAGATATTCCGTCTCAAGGTCACACTCCCTAGAAGCTGCGACATTCATCGTACATTCCCGGAGTACAACCGTGCTGATGTGAAGTACGACACATCATATGTGGAACGACTTGCCTCTTTGATGGACGATACTCAGTATTAGAAGTATCGGGACTTGACACATCATCCAACTAAAGTGTGTCCATACCTTCCAACTCATCTGAGGTATCTTCCAAATCATCCCCATCACTGTCTTCTTCAATCTCCTCCTATATTCTGACTCCTCAGTTATCAACAGAATATTCCACTTCCGATGCTCCCCAAGTACTCTACTGGGTATGATAGTCCTCACCTATAATTGGATAGTGCACGTTATCTGGAGTAGGATAATGTTATGGTAAATCAAACACCCTTTCTTCAGGATCTTCCTCACCGGACTCTACATCCTCCACATGGACATCTCTTCCATCAAAGGAATAAGATCTCACTCCCATGCGACTAGTTTGACCGGTATCCCCTACCGAGTCTTCCACAGGAATATGATTCCTAGCAGATCCATCCATCGATCCGTACCTCCATTCTTCAGAGTTTCCGATAGGTAGTTTCGAGTCCTCAGTTCCCCAAGAACTCTGTGGTACTGGATGACTAGTGCCCTCATCAGGATATCTAGTAGGTTCTGGTATAGGTGAGTAAGGATATGGTGTAAAAGATGCTGGATCTATAGGTATATCCTTAAAAATTGGGTTAACCCTATCCACTGCTTCATTCTCAAGCTTAGATGCTAACTTCTCCCTTCGTTCAGGATTATTTAAATCCTCTAACATATCAATCTGATCTTCTACAATAACCCGATGTCTATTATACAAAGACCCAACCATCAGTCGATACAGATCCATAAACTTGGAAGCTAGTTTTGGATGCTTCTTTACTAAAGTAAGATGATCTGGTACTTACTCCTTGTCACTAAAGTCATGACGAATCATAGAGTATGTGCTTCCAGCTAACTCTTCTGCTTTGTGCTCCCAAACATGGCTAGCACCTCCACAATAGCAACATGGTATGCTGCTAGGTGACTTCTACCTTCACCCATAGGTAAATCGTGATATAAACCAAGCTTATTTGGTAGTTGGATGCTAACACGATATTTGTCTAACATTCGCCCATCATGGTAGGTCATGGTATTAACCGGAATATTAGTTGTGCAACCAAAAACCCTCAGAAGTTCTCGAAGCTGTTCAGTTAAAGCCCCCTGATAATCATCGAGAGTCTCTTCTTTCCTTGCCAAAGTCTGTTTTGGAAACTTTGGTGCCATTTCCACTGTATAGAAAATATTCATAATTAGTAACCATTAATTATAATGATGGATCATAATAAAGAATTATCGCACTAAAAAATATAACGAAATATTCCCAATTGAATATTCATCATATAATCTAGAGAACTCTATACCGTTGCCCTAAGACTCCTACCGGTAGTTCCCTTTACTAGGTTTTCCAACCTAAGGTCAAAGCAATTGCTTTGATACCAGCTGCAGTGACCCAGCATACCACTGCATGTGTAGTACACTATAGTCATTGACATGATATCCATAGAACACCGTTCCGTAAATATCACATCCCTCAGAGTGGTACAACAGAAACATTGCGGGTCCAAATTACAAACATACACACTTCATTATTATTACAATACCAGAAGTTTGAGACTTCAAGAGGTTCAAACTTACAAACAAAATAACTTATTTCATAAGTTTAGCGGAAGGACGAAAAACCACAATGGTAAGAAAGACATGAGCTCAACAACTTATTCTATAGAGTTCGTGCTGCTCGGCTCAACCAAGGTAACTAAAGTACGGCCTGATAACTACTCTGACTCGTTGTCTTCAGATCCATAGTGTATCCCGTAGCCCACCCCTTTGATTCCACCGGACAGGTCCGGCTCTTCATAGAAGATGTCGTTCTGGACCTCTGTAGCATACACTTGGTTATTCTCATGGCCTTCAAAGTCTAGCAAGGGGTTCAAAGGAAGGGGTGAGTAACAGCGTTACCCAACAAGTTCACTATATGCAAGGTGGGAAGTTTGATGCTCTAACTACCACCTCGGACGATAAGTCCTTGGTACTATGCAGTTTTGGTAAACATTTCTTCAAAGATTGATTTTAATTATCAAAACTATGCCCATTAATCTTCACAGGTTGACTAGAACTTCACGGAGTTCCTTTCCTGCCGCATTCGTAGCTCCTTCCCTGTTCTCTGTCAGAGAACACCTGATTGAGTAAGTTTAAATTGGTGTGCCTATCTGTTTGGCTGTGATTGTGAGCTCACTCTTTTGGAGTGATGATGTCTTACTGCTGGCTGATATAGTTTTGACTAATGCTTTTAGTGTACAACTTGTATGATCAAAGGCTTTCCCTTATGATAGATGTTGAATGCTATTATAGATGATTCCTAAATCATTTAGGAAAATGATTAAGTGTTTTTACAAGATGAGGCTTAGACTTGCTCTTAAGAAGTGATGAACCTGTTGGTACAGAGGTGCTACTCAGTTGGGGATGTGCCATGTACCAGCAACTATGATGAGTATTATCTAGTTAAAACTAGATCCCCTGGTCTATGATGCTGGTCTGAGATCATCCTCAAGTACAAACCCCTTGTTTTTACTTGATGGCTTATTCCTTATGTATGTATCATGTACTTGCATGATCATATCCACATATAAACATGATTACTCATATGAATATGCTCCAGATTCACTATTAGATTTAAAATGTTGGGGATTACCCTTGGTTGCCTTTTGCTGGCCTTCCCCTTTGGCCTTGGCTTGCTCCTCCTGGTGCTGTTGCTCCTGTGACCTTGCTGTCCACCCAATGCTTCCCCCTCCTCAAGTCACCATCTTGGCTGGTGATGCCTGGGTTTTTTGTGGTGGAAAATGATTTGATCTAATGCTATTATGGTATGATCTTGTGTTGTTCTTGTGCTATTCTTGGTTGTGCTAGTGAGAAACTGTGTTGACCTCGCTGTGAAGTGAGTAGCAGAGTTTGCTTTGCTCTATACGGCTGTGACTTGAGATGTCCCTTTGTTCTCTGCTGTTGACACCTCAATGAATGAATTTAGGTGTGTAAGCTGCTATTCTACTTGCTTTGGCTGTGGATGAGATCAAGTAATTGGAATTTTACTTTCCCATCCTTTTACTGTTACTTGATCTGGTGAAACTTATCACTTGTCTGTTTGGCCTTTGTTGTGATACTAAAACTATTTACTTAAAAGAACAGATACTGCACTTTGGTGAAACTTGCCCCTTCAAATTACTCTATGATGTAATATGAACAGTGTACTTCACTGTTCACCACTGAGAGTAAAACTAATCTCTAACATTTTTTATTTCTTTGTTTAGTGTTTTATCTTATTTTGCAGGAACAAAGCCTGAATTGTCAAGATATAGTATAGGAATAGATAGATAGGTTGTGTTGTAATTTATATTTATTCTTTTTGTAAAGAATCTTATAATAATATTTCTATGATTTAATAAAGATTCATTTTATTGGAATTTATTCCTTGTAACTATTTGTCTTGATGTAATGATCTCAATTTGTAATATTGATTATGGAATAAAGAAAAGAATAAGAATTTATTTCTTGTTTGAATTTACTTGTCTTAAATTCATATTGTTGTTTAATATATCTATAATATAATCAAACAATGTTAATACCTATTTTGGAAAATCACTTAAAAATTCTAACTTCTAATTTTCAAATATTATTCAAATTATTTGAATTTCAAATATGAATTCAAAATTTCCCCCCAAAACACAGAAATGCCTAAAGGTCATGTCAAAATTTATAGCAATCACCTCATAAGCTATTCCTACCTCTAGACAGTGAAAGAAACTCTGATCTCTTTAGGTTTTTGTTTGGCGAAAAATTACCTTGATTTTATAGATGAATGCATGCATATGCACAAATTCCTATTTCTACCCTTCGTTGGTTTCTAAATGCTGGGGTGTTACACCACCCCACATCCGAAAAGAATTGGGAGGAGGTGGATAACAGTTTGAGTCGAAACAATCTAGCACTATTATTTAGTCCTGATAGAACAACTGATGTGTTTCTTATTAATATGAACTAGACTTCTCCCTACGCTCCCGGGCGCGTCTAGTAGGTAGAACACCTTATGATGTGAACGCGCTACATCCACATGCAAAAGAAAAGATTTGTTCTTGGAACGCTAACCGATAGCTTTTTTCGGAAACAATGTCATATTCTTATGATGTGGATCTCATCTACACCCCTAGGGACAACACGTCTACGACAAGCCAACTCTTTAGACTAATGGTATAGCATACCTAAAAAGTCTACTAAACCATCGTTCGAGAACAACTGGAAAGAATAATCATTATACATATACTTTTCATACGATGCAAGACGTGAATGTAGATACTTCACTATACAAATACATACTTTTGGATAAGTAGACGAGAGTAATGAATAAATAGCAATATTACATTATAACGATTTTCTAATAAATAAAAAGTTAGTAAATCTGCATATATAAGAGTACAAATCAATCAGACTAAACATCGCTAAAGTCGTTGACGATGATAGGATAGTAAAATTGCGGTAGGAGCATCCGTTTCCACGGCCGTAGATCGTCATCCATGTCATTGTGAGAGTTGACACCAAATTTCTGAAGGCGAGTAGTAGAGTCCACTACCAGATGTTTTAGCTTTTTTTCCACCTCCGCTAGACTATGCACGGTGGGGACACACAGAGGAACGTAGTTCTCGCGGATGAGCTACAAGTAGTCCTGGATCGTGACATCGATAGCATCGATCGTCACCGAGTATCCTCTGCTCGGATATATCAGAGAATCTTTGTTGGCCTTCGCTTCCTCTTTAAGTCACAGTACTTGAGACTTTTTTCGCTTGATCTCTGCTTCCGCCATTCTGTATTTCATGTACATGTAGTCATGTTGATGCACATGTTGTAGTGTTTCCATGTATCTTTGGCATATTCAACACTAAAACCGCTTCTGCTCAATACGTGGCGAGCTGTAGGACCACCAGGAGCCGAGTGCACTGTATGGAAGACACATTTTGCCACCAGTTCCTCTAGAAAGGCGAAGCAGTGTCTATAGGTGGAATGCAAAGACCCAACACCAGCATCATCTGTTACAAGATAAAACGCAGTCAAATTACAATGTTCTTTGGAGATGGATGCAAAAGAACAGACACGTTATATACGATATATAATATATTCCAGTGGAAGTAAAAACAACAAAATCAAAAAACCAAAATAGTGTTGTGCATCGCACGTCCAGGAACCGGGTACCCGTGTTTTCCTTGAACAACCAAAAAAGCCAAATGGTGCATACATGGAGGTGAAAGAGAAGAAGAAAACGTGCACATGCCAATGGAAATACTAACTTCCATGATGTTCCAAACATAGACAGGAACTACGCGTGATCTGAAGAGAGTGACACGCGACGTGAGCTCGGTGTCTCGTGTGGTTGTTTAGTGCATCGAAGAAGCAAGAGACAGGAGAATGAAAGCCTTGGTGACATACCAAGGAATCGAGGCGCTGCTGCAGAACACCTAGTTAACGCCTTCAGTTCGTAGGGAGGAGATACAGATGGCGAGCAAGGAAAGAATAGTCTTGCAGTGGGAATGCTTTATAGCTAAGAAGATAGAGCAAGAACGAGAGCAAAGGATAAAATAGATGATGACATGGTCGCAAATATTGAAAGCTAACAAACGCAAAATTTCAGGTCTTGCTGGGCCACACCGCGTGAGGCCCCACAAATGGCGATAGTTCACGCTGCCAGGTTGGCTCCCGGCCACGAGAACCTGCATGCACCGTGAGAGAACAAAATAATTCTCTTGTCCGCGATAACCCGTGTCCACATGGAGAGAACACAACGATGCTATTTTCCACGAGAACCCATGTCCATCGCGAGAGAACAAAACAACAGTAGAAAAACATGAGGAACGTAGCTATGAAAGAGACTGTATGATGCATGCATCACGAGGCCAGTGAAAGAATGGTGGCAAAGAATATTCAAGGAACAACTGCCCATAAAAAGGACGAAACTAAGAAGAAACCATACGCCACTTGCATCACTAAGCCAGTAGAATAACAGTGGCACAAAAAGACAATTAACAAACATCGGTAAATAAGATCAAACATACATCATCATACCACTGCATTTTTATATATGTTGCCATCTAAAGAAGAATTAAACACACAAACATATAGAGTCACGTAACCAAATACTTGCATTTATATATATTATAACATCGTTTACAGCAGAATACACATACATGTATTAATCTATGGCTAAATCTAAACAACAACTACGACACCATTTTGGGTTCTAGGAAGACCGAGACGAAGGACTACCATCACGAAACACGCCATCACGAATAGAGTCCTGGTTGTTTCCTCACGAAAAGCATAGCTGATGAAAAAGGTCAACCGTCCAGAAGGTCCCAAAAAGTCCGTCTCTTGAAAAAGCTCGTTTGTAGAGAAGCTTTATTTGCGTCCACTCGAAGTCATCTACGATGCTCTGCTAATCATATTAGAAACGCGTGAGGAAGAAGGTCGAATCCTATGCAACAAAGGAAAAACGAATTAAGAATAATAGCCAAAGAATGAAGAAGAAAAAGGATGAAGAAAAAAACGTACAACGGACCTTAAAGCAACGCTAATATGGAGACAGATGTTGTGATGTTATAGTCTTGTGTCGCTCGTAAAAATCCTGATAAAAACGTGTAAATATTGCAAACCAAGGGAAAAAGCATGAAAGAGAAGAGCGGAAAATGTACGATCAGCTCGAAGACGCGTGCGACCGAGTGATGAACAACTGTTTTCTCCGTCCATGCACCCGTCCCTGATGAAACTCTAGAAAGCCAAAAAGGAACAAATGTAGACCAAAAGTGAGAGGCCGAAAAGCGAAACAAAAAAGAGAAAAAACAATGAGTACTTATCGCTCACACTTAGAAGAGACATGTTTCTCTCCTCAATGCGTACAGTCAATGATTAACTTGCGAGGTAAATGAACAAAGGAAATGGTCGCTGAGCACACTCGATATGGAAACGAAATAAACACTGAAGAATAGGAGACTCCAATGACGTAGCGAACAAACCTTGTAAATACAATTGCACCGCCGGAGTGTAGGAGACCATGCAATCATCACGATCCTGAGGCTCACCGAGCTCGGCTCAGGCTACGACTATACCAAAGTGCAGGAGCCCAGGCGATCATTAGGTGTGCTCTTTCACCTCGTGATCGTCGACAGCCGCTTCGTTGGAACCAAGAGTGTTCATCGGCTCGATGCACATGACGACAACGGTAGCGAGCTAGAAAAAGACGGAGATGGGGAGATAAGAGGTCTGATCTATTGCATTTCTTGAAGAAATACAAGAAGAAGGGTCTTATACTCTTTTCACCCGCTGCGAGAACTGACGTACATATACAGTCTATGATGCTAGCTATTCTATCTCTGACGAGAAGGATCACGATGCAGACATGCTCTCCCACACGCAATACGCTGCCAGCTCAGCTCTATGCGCGTGAGAACCTGCATAGCCTACAGTATACATTGACATACCGCACAAGTTTATGTCACCACGTCGGTTCAGACGGTCCCTGCGTCCGCAAAAAAATGATGTCGCCATGAACTTATCGTGCCACGTGAGCTACGAGCGGACCCTAGAGCCATGAGGAACCGCTCCCGGCTATAGCCTATGCCACTCCATGGTCCTTGAACAGCCCCACGTCTGCGGGAATCTACGATCGGGATGGGATTACAGCACCACGTCGTCTCCATGAGGGCTCCATGACCACGAGAAGTTGTGGCCGACATGGGCTGACCGCGCCATATCGGCTATACGCGGGCCCCGCCACCTAGCGGGTGTAGAGGTGTGTCGCATCGGCAACGCCTTTACAAGAGCCGGTCTGCCCACACATGCGGATGGCTGGCCCATGTGGAGCGCTTGGTACACCATCTAGCGACGCGGTGTACAGTGGCACACGGTACACACAATCATGGTATGGAATATTTCGCCCTGACCCGCAACGGACCCCGCCTAATGGGGTAGCAGGGCTCCATTGTGATGTCCTCGCGTGTCCTTTCTCCATCACACGACCAAAAACAATCGGGACAACATGGATAACAGTTTGAGCCGAAACAATCTAGCACTATTATTTAATCCTGATAACCATCTCACAAGATATGTGACATACTAATAAGTTTTAGACTCAATGATTACAAAACTCTTTCAAATCTATAAACTAATCTGAATGATAGATGTGGAGGGAGAATGTTGTCAGGCGTCACCTAGCGTGTTTGCCATCACGTCATTTTCACCTCGTCCCTTCTAGCAAGCTCTCAAGAAGATGGTCCTATTTTTATAAAGGGATTTATATTTTCGTGGCCTCGGGTCGTTAGTTGTACTTAATTTCCCCAGCCGCTTAACTTTTCCTCTCTTTTCTCCTCCATCTATTCTAAAACCCTCACAGGCGCTCGGACAGGGGATGCCGTCAGGTCAAAGGCTTGACTATTACATGCTAACCGGTGGTATCATGTTGGGGCGGATTGCGCGTTGAGCGTTACGTTACATCACCTCGACCATTACATGCTGATGGGTGGGGCCGCGTTGGGACGAGTATTGCATACGTGGTGAAGGGTGGGGCCGCGTTGGGACGGGTCTTGCATACATGGTGAAAGGTGGGGCCGCATGGAGACATGTCGGCTCCCACACCGCCCTCCACTCAAAGCATTTGCTTCCCCCGAGCATGGATCAGCTCCCACACCGCCCCTCCGCTCTCCCGCCATCGTGCCCTCCTACCTTATGTCGTCCTCGGCCACTGAGCCGCCCCTCCCCCTAGCCGTGGAGCCCAGTCCACCTCCGGCTCCGCTCCCGCACCCGCTAGATCGACCCCTTTCGTGGAATAGTATGCAATGCCAGCTGGTGTACCGGTCCTCCCCGTCAAGCGCGGAGAAGATTGGGTGGAATCGAAGGGATCTAACGCATGGATTCCATCTGGGTAGGCATCGTTTTCTTTTGTGGATTGATTATAGGTAGCAATTGAGCGTGAATCGCTGGTGCTCAACTAACTACCTTGCTTTTTGAATAGGATTGATCCAGCGCTGGCATTTCGGCGGCGGTTAGATTGGATACTAGTGTAATTCATGGTTGTGAATAGTATCTCTCTGGATTTTACTTCCTAGTGGTGGTTGCAACTTCCATAACTCTCAGAGATATGAAAGATAAAATCTATCCTAAATTCCCCGGGAGCAATGGCGATTCAGTTGATTTGCAATATTTCAACATTAGCAAGCAAAGATTTCGCCCACTAACTAGCGAAGCTGATCTGGTAATGCTTTTCTCTTTGAATGCTACCGAACGTTTTGGTCGAATTTGTCTCCACGTGCAACCTAAAGTTGAACATACATGAAAGATGGTTAAAGCATCATCTGGTGGTCAGGCATCATCAGGTGGTCGGGCATCATGTGCCTCTACTGTCTCTGCTAATAGTGTGTGTGCCCTCGCGCTCCTTGTAGGTCCACGACAGGACCATCTATTCGCCCTACGAGTGTAAGCCAAATCCCTCGTGCGGCCGATGTGGAGGACGAAGTAGAGCCCGACGAGGGAGCGGATCCACTAGATGATGAGGATGAGTTGCTGTTTCCTGAATTGGTAGATAGATTCAATAAAAAAGCACTAGAGGATCAATACACGGAGGAAAAGGCCCACGGTGCCAGATTTGATGACACTAATGATGAAGAGAATGAGAAGAACAATGATAGTCTCGTTTTAACCGAGTACAATGGTGAGGACTTGCCAGTAATTGAGTGGGACAGGAACGATCCTAAGATTTCAGAAGGCACCGTATTTGAAACGATGCGGGACTATCGTAATGCCCTTACTACATATTGCATTCACACCAATAATGATTATGATGTTATTAAGAGTGAGCCAGAAAGGTTCAAAGTGAAGTGCCAATACAATAGGTGTAGGTGGAGGATGCATGCATCCACTATGCTCAGAAGCAGTTTGGTTTAGGTATTACAACCAATTGTGTATTTTAGATCATTGTGTAGAGTTTGTTAACTGTACCTAACATTTTCATTATGTTTCAGATAAAAACTAACCGGTTTGAACATTCTTGTCCACCTCAAGGGGGACAACCAAAGGACAAAACAAAACTAGCAAAGACTAAGTGGTTGGCAGATGCAATCATGGATTGGATGAGAGCGAGCCCATCACTTGGTGCAATAGCGCTCATAAAAGAAGTTTCTGAAAAGTTTAATATTATAGTACCTTACATGAGGATGTTCTATGCAAAGGAAATGGCTCTTGATAGGATCAATGGTCCATGGAACGTACGTTTTCAGTTGCTTTACAGCTTCAAAGCTGAAGTGGAGATGGCTAGTCTAGGTAGTGTTGTACAGATAGACATGCATAAAGTTCAGTACAAAATAAGAGGAAAGAAAAAGGAGGAGTGCTTTATAAGGGCTTTTGTTTGTTTCAAAGCTTTCTGGCAAGGGTTTCTGGATGGTTACAGGCTTTATTTGGCCGTGGAAGAAACACCTATTCATGGAAGATTTAGAGGACAACTAGTAGCTGCTACTGCAGTTGATGGGCACAGTTAGATGTTCCTTGTTGCTTTTGGAGTTTTGGAGATTGAGTCAGAGGAAAGTTGGACTTGGTTTCTGGAGAATTTTCATGACCTTATAGGTCATCCACCAGGACTTACTATCCACACAGACGCTTGCAAAGGTTTGGAGAAAGCTGTAGAAGCAGTACTCCCCGGAGTGGAGCAGATGGAATGTATGCCACACTTAGTGAAAAATTTTACAAAAAAATTCAAGGGTAAAATTTTATACTGACAACCTATGGCCAGCTTCATACACATGTAGTTTGAGGAAGCATCTGTATCATTTGGAAGTGTTGTATAAACAAAAACTTGCGATGAAGGAGTACTTGGATGAACATCATGGAATGGTGTGGTCAAGAAGCCAATTCAATGAAATTTGCAAGGTAGACTATGTAACAAGTAACCTTGCAGAGAGTTTCAATGCAAAGGTCAAGTCATTGAAAGGGCTTATGCTGTGGCTAATATTTGATAAGATTAGGCAGATGATCATGATAAAGATCGATTTGCATCAAAGAATTGCATCAACAGTATATGTTGGCCAAATCATCCTCCCATCTTTGATTAAGGGTTTGCATGCCAGGGCAAAACAATTGAAGATGAAATGCATTAGAAGATGAATGGAGGCTGAGGTAACATACACTGACTGTAAAGATAGACAATGGAGGTATCCAGTGAGTTTAGTTGATAGGACATGCCATTGCAGGTAATGGCAGCTCCCTGGGAAACCCTGCATACATGCATTGTTTTTCATGGGTGTTCTAGGAGGTGAAGAGGGTGATTTTGATCAGTACGTGTCAGAGTATTTCTCTATTGCCAAATTTAGGGCAGCATATGCTCAGAATGTTCGAGCCTTGTTGCGAAAAGACCAATGGATGGAAGTGGATTCAAGCTTCAAGATATACCCTCCAGTTTTTACTAGACTAGCAGGTAGGCCAAGGAAGAATAGGATGAGATCTAGTGCAGAGGGTGGTGCACCACCTCGATGACATAAGTGCCAACATTGTGGGATCCTAGGGCACATTGCTAGGATTTGTAAAAATGCAGTGGACCCAGCTTATGGAATGGATGATCAGGCGGAAGCAGCAAATGCAGATCAGAATGTAGTATTTGAACGAGAGGAGAATGAAGCAATGGATACATTGCAGATTGAACCAATGGATCGAGAGGAGATTGAATCAAATGCAGATGATATTGAACCAAATGCAAGGGAGATTGAACCAATGGATCTAGAGGAGATTAAACCAAATGTAGGGGAGATTGAACCAATTAATTGAGAGGAGATTGAACCAATGGATCGAGAGGAGTTTCAGCCAATGGATCGAGAGGAGTTTGAACCAATGGATCAAGAGGAGAATAAATAAATTTATTCATTGGAAGCAGAGTTCAAAAGTAAAGGAATTACACAAGAGGATACCGAAGAAATGATGCCAATGCATTTTGAACCATATGAACCAATGGATCGAAATGTGATTGAACCAATTGTACGAAAGACTGAAGCACTTGATTTATTGGATGTAGAGAAAAATAACAAAGGGAACAAACGAAATAAGCTGATGGTGGACTCCGCGAATATTCTAGCTAGGATCACCTGGAGCAAGGTGGTGAACCCAGTGAAAAACACTAGGAGCAAGAAAAAATGAATTGGAATTATTAATTTGAATTTGTATGATTAAATTTAATTAGTGTCAATTTTTGTATTGAATTCGAACGAGTGTGATGTTCCCAAGTTTGTATGTTGGATAATCCCATAATGTATGTGTTATTGCAAGTTTCATCCACCTAGTTGCTTCTACTCAGTTTTGCCCTCGGCATGTGGTCAACACACGGGGTTTAGCTAGTTCATGGCTTAAAACCATAGCAAACGTTGACCAATTGCCAAAATTTGGCACACTTGTGTATCTTGGGTTGATTTACCTTATGAAATTGGAAATTTTGGATTTACTTGTAATCAGCCACATTTTTCTTTTTCTAAGTGATTAAATTCAAAAAATGGTTTTAGGGTTAGTTTAATTCAAAAAAGTCAAAACATAGTGCAACCTTCGCATGGAGTCTTGTTATGTTACCTACAACCTAGCATGAATAATAAAGGAAAAGGAAATAAAGAGAAATGGACTTATCCCCTAAACCACTTCTTAAACCCTTCTTGGAATGAGCTACTAGCTATGAAGATGCATGGCTTTCTACTCAATCAACCTCCAAAATAACCCATCCCAAAACATACTTTGTCTAAATGAGGCCAAATTTGGAACACTTGTGTATCTTTGAGTTGCAAACAATATAATGTCGGCCAAGGTGGATTATTTTATTCAAATAACACATTTTCCATTTGTTATGCCAAAAGCTTGAATTTCCCTTTGTCATTTTTTATCTGAGTGCCCTTGTTTTCCTTAGCTCTACTCAGTTTTCCCCTCTCGCTAAAGTTTTCCTTAGTTTTCCCCTCCCGCTAAAGTTTTCCTCACTTTTCCCCTCCCGCTAAAATTTTCCTCACTTTTCCCCTCTCTCATGTCTCAGTTTGGTTGCACTCTGATTGGTCAAGATGTATGTCATAGGGATATTGGCCAACCACCGTTGGATACATCATGATCCGACGGGCTAGCGGTCTCTCTCTCCTGATGGGTGCACCTAACCTTGTACAGTGAGGAGAGCCCGACAGGCTGGATGTCTCCCCTCCCTTTCCCTGTCGCAGTATACCAGCCGCATCAACTAGTGCTTAGTTTGGCTGCGCTCTGATTGGTCGAGATGTATGTCACATAGATCTTGGCAAACCACCGTTAGATACATCATGATTCGACGGGCTGGAGGTCTCTCTCTCCCGTGGCCTACGGAGAGGAGAGACCAACGGGTTGGATATCTCTCCCTCCCTTTCCCTATCGCATGTATACCAGCCACATCTTCCTCCCCTCCTATCTACGTACGGCGGCGCGATAGTCCAAACGGCGTGTGGCGGCGCGGATCTAAGCGTGGCGGTCCGAATGGCGTGCGGAGTCATGGACCTAAGCGTGGTGGTCAGAATGGTGTGCGGCAGCGTGGACCTACGTGTGGGGGTCGGAATGGCTTGCGGCGGCGCAGATCTAAGCGTGGTAGCTAGAACGGCGTGCAGCGGTGAGGATCTAACCATCTGAAATATCTATCTCTGTCTGTCTCACTTTCGTTCAGATCCTCAGATCTATTGCTAATGAAAGACACCGATTGAAGCCATCATCCGCAACTTCAGTGCGACGGTGGTGGTGCCGATAGTGGTCATCGATGAAAGACACTGATGGAAGCCATCATCCGTAACATCAGTGTAACGATGGTGGTGCCGACAGTGGTCATCGATGCGAAGACGATTGAAGCCATCATCCTCAACATCATTGTGATGGCGCAAATCAAGCCCTCATGAACCGAAGACGTGGGAGGCAGGCCACGACCGTTGTAGGCACGTCGAGGTGCACTTCGACGATGAAGGCTGAATGTACCTCGTGGCCGGATGGGAGCACTTTGCCCATACTTTTTGGAGTACACATACAGCAGGGAGGGCGGCTAGCTCACCTTCCACTTAAAATTGGGACAGATTTGAGCCCAATTTGAACCAAAATTCTACGACTTAAAATATACTCCTCCATTCGGAAATATAAGACCTTTTAGCTTTGTGAGTCGAATGTATTTAGACATCTTTTAGTGTATAGGTTCGTATAGGTCCGGACTGAACTTCTATACTAAAAGGTGTCTAGATACATTCGATTCACAAAGCTAGAATGTCTTATATTTCTGAACGGAGGGAGTATGTATGATTTGATTAAATTTGATATGTATTTGAGCTGTGAGACCAGTGGATATGCTCTAAAGCTGATTCATAAGTAGTAGTACTTGCTTTGACAATCTCTAGTGGGCTTGTATTAATTTGATCGAAATATGTATGATTTGAAGCAAAATTGATATGTATTTGAGATGTGAGGACGGTGGATATGCTCTAAAGCTTATTCATCGAGCACCTCCGCAACCCCATTTGAGATGATGGCGGGCTCAGGCGAGAACTGCCACCCACCTCTGGAGCACAACGGGGAAAACCGCACCGCTAACTCGCGCCTCCTGAACCAAAACCTGCTCAACGTGTCCATCGAGCACCTCCGCAACCCCATCACACCCATCGAGGCGGATCCAGCAGCAGCTGCGGCAGCGCTGGAGGATACTCGCTAGAGCCTCCTGGAAGAAGCTGGCAAGGTGGCAGCCGCCCAACGACGGATGAATACAACCATGCGCGAATACAACATTGTGCACGGCTTCGCCCGCTTACCCAACACCAGCCGCCTGGCCCAGCCCCAAGGCCGAAACCTTGGTTCGGAGATGGATTGTGCTATTCATCCACGCACGCTTGCGGTGCAGCTGGTTTACAGCACTCCCACCAAAAACATGAGGGCCGCGAAGGCGGCAGTTGCCGAACTAAGCCACCTGGAGGGCAAGGAGATGCTCCGTCAGCAGGCACGTGTCTAGCTCCTCGTAGTCACGGCAAACAAACAACAGGCTGAGGCAGAACTCAGCATGGGTGGCAACAGCAGGACCCAACCAGCTTGCTGGATAGCGGATCTGGCAGCAGGCACTAGTAAGGCATCCTCCCCAAACGGAGCGAGGCCAAGCAACTGCCCTCACAGTGGATCAACGGGCCATGGGCACAACGCCCGTGACGCAGCAGTTGTCAACAGCAGAAACTGCGAGCCAGCCGACGAAGTCGGAAAAGGCCAAGTGCTACCCAAGTCCCGCCAATCTGGCCGGCTAGGATCGCTCGATCCAGAAGAGCCGAAAGACGCGCGCGCACGCATCGACCTGCTGGTCCAGTCACGCGTGCTGGAAGAGGAAAGCCCAGCAGGCCCAAGATGCTTCGGGCCGTGAATCTAGAATGAACCGTTTCCAAAGGGATTTTCGCTCCCAAGGGATATGCCAAAGTACAACCACTCGGTCAAGCCGGAGGACTGGCTGGTGGACTATCCCTCCACGGTAGGCATCGCGAACGGAAACCGCCTGGTGGCTGTGCACTACGCCCCCGCATGCTCCTCGACTCGGCCTTCGAGTAGGCGTTTGTCTGCAACTTCTCTGGCACCTACAAGCGCCCAGGTCGACCCGGTGAGCTTGCTCTTTGCGTGCAGGGGCCAGATGAATCTAACCACTCCTACATCACACGGTGGACGAGCATGCACAACTCCTACGAGGGGGTGCGCGAGCATCAGGCGGTCGACTTCTTCGTCAATGGCTGCAGGGATGGCACTATGATCAAGCACAAGCTTCGTCGGGTGGAGCCTACCACCATGGCGCAAACCATGGCCATATCGGACAAGTACGCCACCGCTGTTGCGACAATGAAAAGATCCGTCTGGGTGGACGACCAGGGAAAATCATCATCGACGTCGTTGTGGATCAATGCCAGACGGAGGGGAACAACCATAACTCCAGGTGGCATGACAACCGCCACGGCAAAAGAAAGGATGACCAACCAGATAACCAATATGGTTCCAGGCAGGTGGCAGCAGTGCAGGAGGATCTGGCTATAGGCGGAAGCCGGAGACAGAAGCCTGATGACCAGTCTCCGAGGCCCTAGTACACCATCGAGTCAATGCTTAATGGGTCATGCAAGTTCCACAACGGAGGCAACAAACTGGCTACACATACCACGCGCCAGTGCACGTGGACGAAGAAGATGGCGGAAATTGCTGGCGCGGCGGCTGGGCAGGCTCCACCACCCCCAACAGGTGGGCCGTCAGGCGACCGCGATAACTAGCGTCAGAGAGAGAATGACGATGACAACTACCCCTATTAGGTGGGAAACTACCACATCTTCACGACGGAGCCAGAGACCAAGCACAACAAGAGACGTCGCGAGGCGGAGGTGAATGCGATCGTTCCTCCCGTCCCCTAGTACCTAAACTGGTCGGAGCAAGAAGTTGCATGGAGCCGGAAGGACCAGCCAGCCGAGCTGCCTCACCCATGCACTTACACGATGGTTTTGGATCCTATCATTGTCTCGAAGAAGCATTCCTATAAGTTCTCCCGTGTCCTCGTAGACGGTGGGAGCATCATCAACCTCCTATACCGCAGCTCGCTGGACCGGCTCGGTATTAGCAAGTCGCAGCTGGAGCCGTCAAGCACCTCCTTCCATGGATCCGTTCCGGGCCTGTCGCATTCGCCCATCGCAAATTTCCTGTTGGACGTCATCTTTGGCACGGAGGATAACTTCCACCGTGAGCCTATCTGGTTTGAGGTGGTCAACCTCTCCAGCGCATACCACGCAATCTCGGGGCACCCGATGCTCACCAAGTTCATGGCAGTACCGCACTATGCGTACCTCAAGATGAAGGTCCCAGGGCCAAGGGTGTCATCACCGTGGCCGGCTGCTACAGGCAGTCTGTGGAATGCGCCATAGACGGGTCCAAGATAGCGGAAGCCATGATCATCGCGGAAGAGAGGCGCATTATCATGCAGAATGTGGCAGCCCTATAGAAGGACATGCCGACTGGCGAACCCAAGCCGGCCGAGGAAGCACAATTCAAGCCGTCCAAGGGCACAAAAAGATCCTACTGGAGGAGGCCACTCCAGACAATTTTGTCCTGGTCGGAGATGGCCTTGATAGCAAATAGGAAAGTGCGCTCGTCGACTTCCTCCGTGAGAATCGGGATAGCTTCGCGTGGTCCCCCAAGGACATGCCAGGTGTTCCGAGGGAGCTCACCGAGCACTCTTTACATGTATGGTCGGACGCAAAGCCGGTCAAACCGTCACTACGCCGCTTCGCGGAAGAAAAAAGAAGAACCATAGGTGAGGAGATCACTCGGCTCCTTGCAGCCGGATTCATCATGGAGGTTTTCCACCCGGAATGGCTGGCAAACCCCATACTGGTGCTGAAGAAGAACAAGACTTGGTGCATGTGTGTTGACTACACCAGCCTCAACAAAGCATGTCCCAAAGATCTATTCTCCCTACCAAGGATAGACCAAGTGATCGATTCCACGGCCGGCTGCGAGCTATTGTCGTTTCTGGATGCGTATTTCGGCTACCACCAGATCCGGCTGAACCCCACCGATCAAATAAAGACAACATTCATTACTCCTGATGGAGCTTACTGCTACAGCACCATGCCATTTGGACTGAAGAACGCTGGGGCAACATACCAGCGTTGCATGCAAAAAATGCCTGCAAGCTCAGATCGGCAGAAACATACACGCCTATGTTGATGATGTAGTGGTCAAGACCAAGGAGCGCTAAACACTCCTTGAAGATCTGAAGGAAACATTCACCAACCTCCGCCGGTTCCAGATGAAGCTGAACCTAGAGAAATGTGTGTTTGGTGTCCCAGCCGGCCAGCTACTCGGTTTTCTCATATCAGAACGGGGAATCGAGGCGAACCCAGAGAAGATTGGTGCAATCGAGCGCATGCAGCCACCTAAGAACTTGCGAGACATCCAGAAGTTCACCGGATTCCTAGCCTCCCTTAGCCAGTTCATCAGCCGGCTGGGCGAGAAAGCACTCCTGCGGTACCAACTCATGAAGAAGACGGACAAGTTCATCTAGACATTGCAGGCGGATGAAGCCTTCTGCGACCTCAAGCGCATGCTCACCTCACCACCTATACTGGCATCACCAGTGGCAAAGAAGCCCATGCTGATGTACATCGCAGCCACTAACAGGTTGTCAGTGTGGCGCTAGTAGTGGAGAGGCTAGAACAAGGAAAGGCATAGCTAGTGCAACGACCGATGTACTAATCGTGTGAGGTACTCTCGCATTCGAAGCAGAACTACCCTCATTACCAGAAGCTGGTGTACGACGTGTACATGGCTGCCAAGAAGTTGAAGCACTACTTCCAAGAGCATTCCATTAGGGTGGTGGCGCTATTGCCACTTTCGGAGATCATCGGCAACAGAGATGCCACAGGCCGGGTGGCGAAATGGGCCATAGAGCTTGCCGCCCACAACATACAATACGAGCCAAGAACAGCGATCAAGTCTCAGGCCTTAGCAGATTTCCTTGTTGATTGGGTAGAGACGCAATATCTACCGCCTTGCCCTGATTCCACACATTGGAAGCTGCATTTCGACGGCTCCAAGATGTACGGGGGGCTCGGAGCCAGAGTGGTCGTCACGTCACCCAAGGGAGACTGGCTAGAGTACATGCTGCAGATCCACTTCCGCGCTTCCAACAACGTCGCCGAGTACGAGGCGCTCGTCCACGACCTCAAAATGGCAAAAGAAATCGGCATCTGGCACATCTTATGCTTTGGCGACTCGGACTTGGTGGTGCAGCAAGTGTCAGGCGATTGGGACGCCAGGGATACAAACATGGCTTTGTATCGTTTCTTTGTACAACAACTGTGTGCATGTTTTGAAGGATGCGAGTTCCACCATGTCCCAAGAATAAACAACGAGGCCGCGGACACGCTCGCCCGCATTGGGTCAACAAGACAGTCAATTCCGCCTGGAGTCTCCCTCGAGCACTTGCGCAAGCCATCTATTACGCCGTCTCCAGAATCTGACTCCATCATGCTGGACGCGGACCCGAGGACTGCTGGCTCCAAGACCTCCGCGACGGCTTCACCGCACCCGACGACTGCCTTGCTGCACCCGGGGACTTCCGGCTCCAAGATCTCTGCGACGGCTTCACCGCATCCGAGGACTGCTTCACCGCACCCGAGGACTGCAGTGTCCAGCCTAGAGGCTGCCGGCTCCACTACTCCGCCGGGTCGGCCTCCAGACGAGCCCAACCCGGTCATCCACGTAGAAGTGAACCTACTCATGCAGGTGGTATGCGCCATCCGGGAAACCCCAACATGGGCCTGGCCGTTCATGGATTTCCTAGCCAAAGGAGAGCTGCCCGAAGAGGAGGTAGAGGCAAGGCAAGTGAAGCACAGAGCCAACACATACACTATCATCAACAACGAGCTCTACGAGCGGAGTGTTGGAGGCATTTATCAGCGGTGCGCGAGCCAGGAGGAGGGGATCCGGCTGCTGGTTGATATTCACCAGGGCGAATGCAGACACCACGCGTCATCACGAGCCATAGTGGAAAAGCCAGTTCGCCATGGGTTCTACTAGCCCACGGTGCTCGAAGACGCTGAACAAATAGTCAAGGCATGCAACGGTTGCCAGCGGTTCAACCAGCAGAAGCACACTCCATCTGCGGCACTCAAGACGATCCCCATCACTTGGCCCTTTGCCGTCTAGGGGCTACGCATGGTCGGCCCTTGCAAAATAGCCTGATCCGGCATGATGCACCTGCTGGTGGCAGTGGACAAATTCACCAAGTGGCAAAGCCAATAAAGAAGCTGGACGGACCAACAATGGTCAAATTCTTCACAGACATAATCACATGCTTTGGCTACCCCAACAACATCATAACAGACAACGACACAAATTTCACCAAAGGGGCTTTCGCGCGCTTCTGCGGAGACAAGGGCCTCCGTATGGACCTGGCATCCATGGCCCACCCCCAATCCAACGGGCAATGCGAGCAAGCAAATGGGCAGGTCCTATCCGAAATCAAGCCCCGACTGATCAAGCCACTGATGCGATCCCTCGGTTGTTGGATTGAGGAGTTACCGACTATGCTTTGGAGCCTTCGCACCATGCCAAACCGGTCCACCGGCTACACCCCTTTATTCCTTGTCTACGGGGCGGAGGCGGTCTTTCCAATAGACATCGAGTTCGACACACCATGCAAGTATTTGTACTCAAAGCAGCAAGCCAAGGAAGCACGTGAGGACATCGTCGATCTCCTCGAAGAAGCACGCGAGCTGGCCTTGTCTAGATCTACCATCTACCAGCAAAACTTATGCCGTTACCACTCTAGCCGGATCCGCGGCATCTCGTTCCACGAGGGCAACCTAGTACTAAGGTTGGTATAGGACACCCAGGCGAGACACAAGTTATCTCCACCTTGGGAGGGCCCATTCATCATCAGTCGGGCACTGTAGAACAACTTGTACTATCTCGTCGACACCCGTCAGCCAGAAAAGAACAAGATGGACCGTTCGGGCGAAGAAACACAGCGGCCATGGAACGCGAGCCTGCTTAGCCCCATTTACACTTGAACGAGAAGCGTATGTATCTTACCTTTATGTAATGAAAAAGCATGGGAGCCTCGTCACAGTCTTGGGGACTCCACAATAAATTAGCAAGTCATGCTGCACAATTTGGCTTTTCCGGCTGCATTATTCTAACCCTGGAGCCGGCGATCTCCACCGGGGAATCGCCGGTTGGCCTAGACGGCCATGCAATCCATGCAGCAAAGTACTGTACGTGGCTCCTAGGACTTCCTCTTCAGTTCTAGCTGCAGACCGCAAGCCGGCTGACAGATCCGGCAAGAGTAGAACGCTCGACAACCCTTACACGAAAAAGCTACGAGGAAAACAAAGACGTCTGGATGTTTCGATTGCGCTCACTCGCCCAAGGTAAATAACCCAAACCCGAAGTATCGTGCAGTACGCCTACTAAGCTACCCCTTCGACTCCGGCTCCAAGCCGGCAAGGGAACAACATCAAATTGGCCAATGCTCACTGAGAAAAGGGCAAAGTCTTTGGCTTCGTGCGAAATAGAAAAATTTGAAGACTAATGAATGTCAAATTACAATTCTACTTGCATCTATTTAACCAGGCAAAAAACTTGTTTGTCTTTTCATCTTTGCATGAGCCAAAGTTCCAAGACAAACACCCAAGCCGGAGGCTAATAGCTTCTAGGTGGCAACAGAGCAGGTCAAGGAGCTTCAACCCGGCTGTATCCTCTAGCCGGTTCGAACCTCGGGGACTACACCCTATGGGTGCGCTTGCACACCCCCACATAGAAACCTACAAACAGAGAACAATATAAAGGAGCTTCGACCCAGCTGTATTCTCCAGCTGGCCCGATCCTCGGGGACTACACCCTGTGGGTGCGCTTGCGCGCCCCCACACAGAAATAAGCATGCAACAAATGCAAAACAGAAAGTGCAAACTAAAAGCACGAGCAAATATCAAAAGGGCACCAAAGTTTAGTACAACACAAAGGCAACTGTTTACCAACATAGAATAACAAGTTTTTCACCTACAAATACTCCCGGCATCCCGGGGATCAAGATTGCTGACTGGCAGAAGGGACGGAGGTGTCGGCGTTGGAGATATGCCCAAGAGGCAATAATAAAATGGTTATTATTATATCTTTGTGTTTATGATGAATGTTTACATCCCATGCTATAATTTTATTATTAGGAAACACTAATATTTGTGTGTTTTCTAAACATAAAAGAGTCCCTAGTAAGCCTCTTGTTAAGACTAGCTTGTTGATTAATAGATGATCATGGTTTCCTGATCATAGACATTGGATGTTATTAATAACAAGATCATATCATTTGGAGAATGATGTGATGGACACACACCCATAGTAAGCATAGCATAAGATCAAGTCATTAAGTTCGATTTGTTACAAGCTTTGAAATGCATAGTAACCTAATACTTTGACCATGAGATTGTGTTAATCACCATCACCGGATGAGTGCTTTGATGACATCAAATGCCGCTTCATAACTAGGTGGTTATAAAGGTGGCATTAGGCATTCTGAAAATATGTGTTGAAGCACATGGATCAAGACTAGGATTTGTCCATCCATATGACAGATAGATATGCTCTGGGCCCTCTCGGTGGAATGTCATCTAATTAGCTTGCAAGCATGTGAATAGGTCACAAGGGATGCCATATCATGGAACCGGTAAATAGTACTTATTGGTAACTGGGTAGAACTGGGTATGGAGATACCAATGATCAAACCTCGAATAAGTAGAGTATCGAGTGACCAAGGGAATTGGTTTCGTATGTTAATGGTTCTACCGATCACGAATTCATCGTTGAGTATGTGGGAGCCATTATGGATCTCCAGGTCATGCTGATGGATATTGATCGGAGAGGTGTCTCGATCATGTCTACATATTCGCGAACCGTAGGGTGACACACTTAAGGTTCAATGTTGTTTAGGTAGATATGGAATTCGAGTTGGAGACCGAATGTTGTTCAAAGTCTCGAATTAGATTCGGGACATCACGAGGAGATCCAGAATGGTCCGGAGAATGAGATTCATGTAAAGGAAATCTTTTTCTGGGTTACAGAAAAGTTCTGGAGTATTTAATTGGAGTTTCTAGAACGTTTTGGAAGGTTCTAGAAGGTTCTAGAAGTTTCAAAGGAGTTTGCTTGAAAACCAAGAAAGAGAAGGGGAAGACTAGGGGGGAGGGAAGGAAACTCCCCCTCCCTCCTTGGTGCGCCAGCCCCAGAGGTGGGCCCCAAGGGGGAAACCCTAGGGTGCCCACTCCCCTCTATATAAGGAGGGGATGCGCCACCCCTCCCCCTTGCCCCTTTACTCCCTGCCCTAGCCGCCACCCTCCTCCTCCTTCCTTCTTCTCCACTTAGGCAAAGCCCTGCAAAAATCTCTTCTCACCACCACCACCAAGCCGTCGTGCTGCTGGGATTCCGTGGAGATCTACCACCTCCGCTGCCCGCTGGAACAGGTAGAGGATCCTCTACATCGAGCCATACATGTGACTGAATGCGGAAGTGCTGCCGGAACGCGGCACCGGAAGGATCGTCTACTCAATCTTGAGATCGGCAAGTGATCGCCTACATCAACCACAAGATCCGATCTCGAAAAGACTTTGGATATACAAGGGTTAGTATAGATCTATCTCATTGCACTTGTCTCATATATTAGATCTTGGCTTTTCCATAGATTAGATCTTGTTTTTGTTCGTTCTTGCGGTAGAATTTTTTGTTTTCCCTGCTACAAACCCATCAGTGGTATCAAAGTCGTGTCTATGCGTAGATCTGTTGCATGAGTAGAACATAATGTTTTTGTGGGCATTGATGCTTCTGTTGTCATTGTCTTCACGTGTACTTTGCATCTTGAGGGATGGTGGGATGAAGCGGCTCGGGCTAACCTTACATGTCATCGCACATGAGACTTGCTCCACGCTTGACGTGCAACTTGCATTACATAAATGGCTTTGCGGGTGTCTATATCTCCCACCATAGTTAAGATTAAATTTACAATTAGCATCTAACAACACTTGTATCAGCATTGTGATTCTTGTTCGTAGGTAAGATCGGTTCTTATACGAAAGGCCCAAACCACGTAAAACATGCAAAGAAAATTAGAGGCGTCCAACTTGTTTTTGCAGCGGCATGTGATGTGATATGGTCACAATGTGATTGTGAATATACTTGATGTATGAAATGATCCTTATTGTAATATGGCAACCAGAAGGAGCCTAATGGTTGTCTTTAAATTCTGTTAAGACCTGCATGTTGATACATTACAAATGTATCTATAATTTTTGATGTTCCATGCTTGGTTTTATCTATTTTCTTGTGTTTTGTCCACACTTTGGAGTACTTTTCATATGATTTCTTGGACTAACCTATTAACAAGAGCCATAGTGCCAGCTGCCTGTTTTCTGCTATTTTTGGTTCTAGGAACTCAGAAAATGAATATTCTCGGAATTGGACGGGACAAAAGCCAAAGTCGCTATTTGACCAGAAGACATCTGGAGCCAGAATACGAGACAGAGAAGGGCTGGGGCCTGGCCACACCACCTGGCCGCGTGGCCAGGCCTGGCCCACGCCAGGGGGTGCTCTGGCCGACCCCAACACCCCCTCGGCCTCTCCTTCTGCCTATATATTGCCTCCGATACCAAAACCCTAAGTATCCGATCAAAAATCCACGAAAGAGTCTGTAGCCACCGTCATCTCCATCCCTAGATCGGGAAGGATCTGAAGCTCTTCCCGGCACACTGCCGGCGAGGGGAATTCACCCTGGAGGCCTTCTTCATCACCATGCAAGCCTCCGCTGTGATGCGTGAGTAGTTCATCTCTGGACTACGCGTCCATGTAGTAGCTAGATGGATGGTTCTCCTCCTTTGTGCTTTCATGTTTAGATCTTGTGAGCTCCGTTCATGATCAAGATCATCTATTTGTAATCCATACATGTTGTGTTTGCGGGGATCCGATGGATATTGAGATCTATTTCATATTGCTTATTGATTCTATCATGTCTTTGTTATTTTTGATCTAGCATGGTTGTTAGTAGCTATTTTGGCCAAGTAGATGCTAGCAACTCCAAGAGTTAGTATTTATGGTCGATAGTGGGTTCATGCCTCTGGTAATCTGGGGAAGTGACAGAAATCTCTAAGGTACTAGATGTGCTGTTGCTACTAGGGAGAAAACAAGAATCCTTCATTCATAGAATAATCGTATTATTTACTTTACACGCAATTTGTAAAGCAATAATCTGTTGCTAGCAACTTAATACTAGAGGGGGTTCGGATGATAACTTGAAGGTGGATTATTAGTCATAGATGCAGTTAGATGGTGGTCTATGTATAATGTTGAAATTCCCAATCAAGTCTCAAAGAAGTCAAGATGATTAGTATATGCTTGTATGCTTTCTCGATGTTTGTCAATTGCCCCGCTGTAATTTGTTCACCCAGCATGTTATCTATCTTAAGGAGAGCCACCTCTAGTGAACTATGGACCCCTGTCCTTTCTTTTACATACAATCTACAAACTGTTTACTACTTTGTGTTTACTTTCTGCAAACTATTACTTCTTTCCATTCGATACGTTTAATCCTTTGTTTTCAGCAAAACCGGTGAGATTGACAACCTCATCGCAAGTTGGGGGCAAAGTTTTGTGGTTGTGTTGTGCACGTCTCCACATTGCTGCTGGCACCGGTAGTGCGCTCTGCCAATGTTCAACTAGCTACACCTTTGGGGTGTTTCGTTGCTCCTACTGGATTGATATCCTTGGTTTCTTACTGAGGGAAAACTTGCTGCTGTGCTCATCATACCTTCCTCTTGGGGTTCCCCAACGAGGTCGATATATTTGGGCCATCAACAACTTTTTCAGGCGCTGTTGCCGGGGAGTCAAGGACATCTTCACAAGGGGAGTCCCTCATAACCAATCTCTTTACTTTGTTATTTTTGTTTTGCTTAGTTTACTTTTGTTTTGTTTGCTTGTTCCTTTATCAAAAACACAAAAACATTAGTCTTACTAGTTTTCTTTCTTTATTAAAACACAAAAAAATTAGTTCCTACCTTAAGTTGCCTTTATGTCTAGCCTTGCTCCAATCACTATGTCACCCGAGGAAATGATTTTCACTTTTAAACAAGGAATTGAGGAAAGCTTCAAGGAAGCTTGGTCTAGAATCTCTGATCTACATGAAAAAACTGAGCCTAAAATGACTCAAAGCTTGTTCCTTAGCAGTTTTTACCTTGGAATTGCTCTTTGCTATAGATATGCTTTAGATGCTGTTGTGGGAGGAGATTTTCTCCAATGTAATGAGGATGATGCTATTAATGCTATAAAGAAATTGATCATTACTTACAACTTGCCTAGCAAAACTGATATTTCTTTCGCAAGCATATTTGCTAGATTCAACACTCTTGAGACCCGCACTACTAGCTTAAAAGATTGATATAGTATGCTTAGGGAGCATCATAATTATGTTCCGATAAATTCTGAACAATCAAAGTGGCTCCCCATAGTAAAGATTGATATAAATAATGAAACTTTTCAAGCTCGTTGTGATATCATGTCTGAATTTTGTCTTATGCCCAAAGATATTTATGAATCTTTGGGGGATTACTGAAGGAGGAAAAGAAATATCTCTTGCAATTAATGCTACCATATTACCTATTGGAATAGCTGAAGGAGTGTTTACAAAGATCCTTAGGAAAATGATTTCTACTGATTATCTTGTTATTGAATGTGCAGGAAAAGGACAAGTTACACTTGGAAGGTCCCTATTAGAACTCCTTGGAGCAATAATAGATGTGGGAAAGGGGACCATGAACCTTGCTTCTCCACCAAACAATCATTTTTTCCCCAAGGTTAAGAATAAAAGTAAGAGAGGTAAGGGCAAGAAATTTGGTTTTAATGCTTCTTTATTTGAGAACACTTGATTCTTCTTCTTGCTTCTTATGCCTAACTTAAAGGCGTTAAAGAAAAGTACTTATTGGGAGATAAACCAAAAGTTTTAGTTGAGTTTTGGAAGTTATTACTTCAGTAATAACCGTTCCTTATCCTTTTTATTTGCTTTTTGTGCCAATAGTAACCTCTAATGAGAGAGAAGTAATGGTTGGGAAAGTTGCTGTCCCGAAACAGATTTCGGTGCTTCACTGTAAAAATTCGTGTACAATCTTTGTGTGTCCTTTTCAGGCGTGAATGTTTGTGCTTCTGCCCCAGGTTGTTATGTAACTTTCGTTAGTTCAACACTTTTTGATTTGAGCAACAGAAGGTCTTCGAAAAATTTCGTCTTTACCTACTGGTCTGTTTTGACAGATTTCTGCCATTTTCTGCATTTGCTTCTTGTTGGTTCCTTTTTGAGTTCTTTTGGGGAATTGAGCTTTTTAAGGGAAGTGCTACAATAGCTACTGTTCTAATGGAAGTTTATTGCTGTTAGAACTGAACCTAAAGACTTATTATCTTGAATGCACTAATGTTGGTAATAAAGATTGTGTGAAGTTTTGTATGAAGGAAAATTTCAGGTGTATGGAAGGAATGAATAATGAGATGAAAGATGGACTAAAGCTCAAGCTTGGGGATACCACGCGTGTCACCCCAAGAAATATCCAATAAGTACAAGCATCAAAGCTTGGGGATGCCCAAGGCATCCCCCTCTTCATCAATAAAAATCCCAGGTTTCTTTCAAACACTTCATTTTTATTGTTTCATGCACAGTTGTGTTGTTCTTGGGGCGTCTTCTTTTTCTTTTTCGTTTTGGTTTTTCGTTTGCTTTGTTTGCTTAGTTTTCTGAATAAATTGGTTGGACCCCCTCTTTCATGCATTCGTTTTTAAATAGTTTGGTTTGGTTTGGAAAAAAGTAGGAAAGTTCATGCTTAAGTGGTAAAGAGAGCTTGTTTTTGACTGTGGCCTATGCTTTATCATGCCATGCTTGACATTGTTTTGGATTTATGCTTAGTATTATTTGTTGTAGCATGACTTGTTATAAACAATTGAGATTGCTTAATGTGCCTTGGATGAATCATGCGTTGTTTTAGCATATTAAAGCATAGTATAGTGGTATTCTCCTTTGATGCTTTATTTGGGTTGACTTGGCGCATGCTCACACCATGTTATGACTATCACAAGTCACCATAGCCTTGATGATCCTTTAGTTATCAACTTGTAGTATCACTTTATGCTTTGATCAATGATGTTTTGTCGCTCTGCATGATTGTGGCCATTATTGCTCTCTTAGTTTGTCGCTCCCAGTCTTTTGCTAGCCTCCGCATCCAAGTGTGAGTTCCACTCTTGCATCCAACTCCCTAAACCAAGTTATTCCAAAGAGTCCACCATACCTACCTACTAGCTTATTCTATTCCAAGTATATTCATGTTTTTGTTTATCTTCCAAATTAAACTTGTTATGAGAAAACTAGTGATTAAAGCTCTCACGAACTTGCTGGCACACTTTACTTTTCCTGCATTTAATAAACTTGAACCACTGGGTCCTTCTTTGTTGCGTATATGCTTGCACTTTATAAGTTGAAATTAGTAGAACCATATATCATGTGGAACGCTTTCAACATTGCACTTGTACTTTGTACCCCGTTGATATCATGTTCTTTTGCTTATGGATCCCGACGGTGTGAAATAAAAGTGGAACTTGTAAGATCATGGAGTTTGTATGTGTGTTAGAGAAACGCCTGGGCCGCTAGCCTAAGCCATGCCTAATCATGGTGGAAACTTGCAGCATCACCATAATGAGCACTCTATGAAGCATCCTCAATAAAAACCTATGCAAATAGCAAATAAAAAGATCGCTGAGATGCTCATTGTCTGCTTGCCTTGTCATTTTGATTATGGGATAGCTCCTGTATCATGTGCAAGGGGTACCCTGTTGACGGTTCTTTATGATACATATGTACTTACAATGACAAGAGCTTACTTATGACTAAAGTTGAGTAGCATGAGGTTCGGTCTTCGTACGTCAAGGGCATGAGATTTCGGTTTATAACTTGTCAAGCATATCCTCTTAGTTGTGTCACTTTAACCTTAATCACCTTCAAGATGCTTATGATAGGGGCAATGAGAGCTGAAAGCTAATAAGTACCATAATTTTTGGAAGCTCTTTATGAGACTTGAATCCCTACTTCCTTCTATGAAGGCCCTTTCTTCTACCATTATATTGAGTCTCCACCTTCTATCTTTATGCACCTACTTTGAGAGCATAGTGGCCATTGTTAGTTCTATGTGCATTGTCCCAAGACTAGTTGATTGATGAATAATTTGATATTGCTTGTTTTAAACTATTTGTATCTAGTCACTCTTACAAACTTTGAAGGTGTCCTATGCATTTATGTTTGCTACTCTATGAGGGACAAGCTGAATACTACTATGCTATGTTTTCTTTATGTGAAACAAACAAACGTCTTGCAAAGCATTATTATTCATGAATCTTTTGTTTGTGCCTTTTCATGTTGCAACATAGTTTCTATGTCTTATTTCTAGAACTTTGTATTTCATGTTATGATTGAAGTACTATGATCCCAGCTTTGAATGTTTTACAAATACATTGATCATGTTTATGATGGTGCATGTCACCTCAAAAATCATTCTTTATTTTTATCACTTACCTACTCGAGGACGAGCAGGAGTTAAGCTTGGGGATGTTGATACATTGCAAATGTATCTATAATTTTTGATGTTCCATGCTTGGTTTTATCTACTTTCCTGTGTTTTGTCCACACTTTGGAGTACTTTTCATATGATTTCATGGACTAACCCTTTTAACAAGAGCCACAGTGCCAGCTACCTGTTTTCTGCTGTTTTTGGTTCCAGGAAGTCAGAAAATGAATATTCTCGAAATTGGAAGGGACAAAAGCCAAAGTCGCTATTTTACCGGAAGACATCTGGAGCCATAATACAAGACGGAGAAGGGCTGGGGCCTGGCCAAACCACCTGTCCGCGCAGGTAGGCCTGGCCCACGCCAAGGGGTGGTCTGGCTGACCTCAGCACCCCCTCGGCCTCTCCTTCCGCCTATATATTGCCTCCGATACCAAAACCCTAAGTACCCAATCAAAAATCCACGAAATAGTCTGTAGCGGCCGTCATCTCTATCCCTAGATCAGGAGGGATCTGAAGCTCTTCCCGGCACCCTGCTGGAGAGGGGAATTCACCCTGGAGGCCTTCTTCATCACCATGCAAGCCTCCGGTGTGATGCGTGAGTAGTTCATCTCTGGACTATGCGTCCATGTAGTAGCTAGATGGCTGGTTCTCCTCCTTTGTGCTTTCATGTTTAGATCTTGTGAGCTCCGTTCATGATCAATATCATCTATTTGTAATCCATACATGTTGTGTTTGCGGGGATCCGATGGATATTGAGATGCTATTTCAGATTGATTATTGATTCTAACATGTCTTTGTTATTTGTGATCTTGCATGCTTTCCGTTGTTAGTAGCTATCTTGGCCAAGTAGATGCTAGCAACTCCAAGAGTTAGTATTTATGGTCGATAGTGGGTTCATGCCTCTAGTAATCTGGGGAAGTGACAGAAATCTCTAAGGTACTAGATGTGTTGTTGCTACTAGGGAGAAAACAACAATCCTTTGTTCATAGAACAATCGTATTGTTTACTTTACACGCAATTCGTAAAGCAATAATCTATTTCTTGCAAGTTAATACTAGAGGGGGTTCGGATGATAACCTGAAGGTGGATTATTAGTCATAGATGTAGTTGGATGGCGATCTATGTATAATGTTTTAATGCCCAATCAAGTCTCAAAGGAGTCAAGATGATTAGTATATGCTTGTATGCTTTCTCGATGTTTGTCTATTGCCCCGCTGTAATTTGTTCATCCAGCATGTTATCTATCTTAAGGAGAGCCACCTCTAGTGAACTATGGACCCCGGTCCTTTATTTTACATACAATCTACAAACTGTTTACTGCTTTGTGTTTACTTTCTGCAAACTATTACTTCTTTCCATTCGATACGTTTAATCCTTTGTTTTCAGCAAAACCGGTGAGATTGACAACCTCATCACAAGTTGGGGGCAAAGTTCCGTGGTTGTGTTGTGCAGGTCTCCATGTTGCTGCTGGCACCGGTAGTGCGCCCTGGCAACGTTCAACTAGCTACACCTTTGGGGTGTTTCCTTGCTTCTACTGGATTGATAACCTTGGTTTCTTATTGAGGGAAAACTTGCTGATGTGCTCATCATACCTTCCTCTTGGGGTTCCCCAACGAGCTCGATATATTTGGGCCATCACATGTCTATTCATCATGTAATAGCTTTATTCGAAGTAGTTGTTATAGTTGCTATTAGTGATGAACAACCATGAAGCGGCGCCCCTAACCTTGGTGCTATGCTGGTGATGATGGAGATCATGTTCGTGCTTTGGAGATGGAGATCAAAGGCACAAGAAGAAAGGCCATATCATATCACATATTATGAATTGCATGTGATATTAATCCCTTTTTTGCATCTTGTATTGCTTAGATCGCGACGGTAGCATTATAAGATGATCCCTCTCACCAAAATATCAAGTAATAAAGTGTTCGTCCTTAGTGGGCACAGTTGCTAAGACTCGTAGTTTCGAAGCATCTTGTGATGATCGGGTGTTATAGATTCTACATGTGCATACAATGGGTGCAAGCCAGATTTGCACATGCAGATACTAAGGTTAATCTTGAAAAGCCTAGCATGTACATACATGGTCTCGGAATGCGGAATACCGAAAGGTAAAGCATGAGTCATATGAATGATATGATGAACATGTTGATTGTTCGCCTTTGAAGCTACATCTTCTCTCGTGAAGATCGGACTTGGTGTAGTGGATTTGGTTCGTGTAATCACTAAGGCAACGTGAGGGATGTTGTTTTGTGTGGGAGTTCACCTAGTTAATTTAAGAATTAAATTCGAACTCAATTTTTCATAAACTTAGTCTAAACTCTTTGCAAATATGTTGTAGATCATGGCGACCCCCTCCATCAATTTCAATGCATTCCTAGAGAAATAAAACCTGAAAAAGAATGGAAGCAATTCACAGACTGGTTCCGTGGATTGGGGATTCTCCTCAGCGCTGTTCAGTTGACCTATGTGCTCGATGCACCGCTAGGTGACCCACATGTAGAGGATGCTTCCGATGATGTGAAAAATGTTTTCGTCACTCGGAAAAATCACTACTCCACAGTTTAGTGTGCCATCCTGTACGGTTTAGAATCGAAGCTTTAGAAGCGCTTTGAGCACCACGACCCCTTTGAGATTGTCAATGCGCTCAAGATGATCTTTGAGACTCATGAGGCCTCCGAGAAGTTCTTTAACTGTAAGATGGAAGAGGGCAGCTCCGTCAGCAAGCACGTGCTCAAAATGTCTGGGCACGCGAACATGCTCCAAGAATTGGGAATAACGATTCCTAATGTGTTGGGGATTCATCATGTCCTCCAATCACTGCCACCTAGTTATAAGAACTTCGAGATGAACTACAATATGCATTGCATGAACAAGACGTTGCCTGAACTCTTCTATATGCTGAAAACTGCTGAAGTGGAGATTAAAAAGGAGCACCAAGTGTTGATGGTCAATAAGACCACCAATTTCAAGAAACAGGGCAAGCCTATGAAAAAGGGAAACTTCAAGAAGGACGCCAAGAAAGCTGCCACACCTGCTAAGAAGCCTAAGGATGGTCCTAAGCCTGATACAGAGTGCTTCTACTACAAGGGCGAAGGTCACTGGAAGCGCAACTGCCCCAAGTACCTGGCAGATCTGGAGAACGACAACATCAAGAAGAAAGGTATATTTGATATACATGTTATTGATGTCTATCTTACTAGTAATCATAGTAGTGCCTGGGTATTTGATACTGGTTCCGTTGCTCATATTTGTAACTCGAAACAGGAGCTGCAGAATAAACGAAGACTGGTGAGAGACGAGGTGATGATGCGCGTTGGAAATGGCTCCAAGGTTGACGTGATCACCGTCGGCACGCTCCCTCTTCGTCTACCTTCGGGATTAGTTTTGAACTTGAATAATTGTTATTTGGTGCCTGCGTTAAGCATGAACATTATTTCTGGATCTTGTTTATTGCGAGACGGTTACTCGTTTAAGTCTGAGAATAATGGTTGTTCGATTTATATGAGTAATATTTATTATGGTAATGCACCTGAGATGAATGGTTTATTCTTATTGAATCTCGATAATAGTGATACACATGTCCACAACATAGATGTTAAACGAATAAAAATGAATGATAATTCTACATACATGTGGCACTGTTGTCTTGGTCACATTGGACAGAAACGCATGAAGAAAATCCATTCTGACGGACTTCTTGAATCACTTGAAAGATGTGAAGCATGTCTAATGGGAAAAATGAGTAAGACTCCATTCTCTGGGATAATGGAGCGAGCTACGGATTGATTGTAAATAATACATACCGATGTGTGCGACCCAATGAGCGTAGCATCGCGCGGTGGATATCGTTATGTTCTTACTTTCATGGATGACTTGAGTAGATATGGGTATATCTACTTTATGAACCATAAGTCCGAAACTTTCGAGAACTTTAAGGAATTTCAAAGTGAAGTAGAAAATCATCGTAACAAGAATATTAAGTTTTTGCGTTCTGACCACGGAGGTGAATATCTAAGTTCCGAGTTTGGCATGCATTTAAAGAAATGCAGAATACTTTTGTAGTTGACACCACCAGGAACACCATAGTGTAATAGTGTGTTCGAACGTCGTAATCGAACTCTCTTAGATATGGTTCGGTCTATGATGTCTCTTACATATTTACCGATATCATTTTGGGGTTATGCATTAGAGACAACCCCATTCACTTTAAATAGGGCACCATCTAAATCTGTTGAAACGACACCGTATGAATTGTGGTTTGGCAAGAAACCTAAGTTGTCGTTCCTTAAAGTTTGGGTCTGCGAAGCGTATGTAAAGAAGTTACAACCCGACAAGCTTGAACCCAAAGCAGAAAAATGTGTCTTCATAGGATACCCTGAAGAAACTATTGGGTATACCTTCTATCATAGATTCGAAGGAAAAGTTTTCGTTGCTAAGAATGGATCCTTTCTTGAGAAGGAGTTTCTCTCGAAAGAAGTGACTGGAAGGAAAGTAGAACTCGATGAGGTTGTTGAACCTTCTCTCGGATTTGAGAGTAGCGCAGCACCGAAAGATGTTTCTATTCCGCCTGTGCCAATAAGAGAGGAAGCTAATGATGATGATCATGAAACTTCGAACGAAGTTGCTGCTGAACATCGCAGGTCGACGAGGGTTCGTGCCACTCCTGATTGGTATGATCATGCGTTGAATGTCATGTTGTTGGACAACATCGACGACCCTGCGATGTATGAGGAATCTATGATGAGCCTTGATTCCGACAATTGGCAAGAAGCCATGAAATCCAAAATGGGATCCATGTACGAAAGCGAAGTATATGGACTTTGCTGGACTTACCGGATGGCCGCAAGGCTGTCGAGAACAAATGGATCTTTAAAAGAAAAATAGATGCTAATGGTAATGTTTCTATCTATAAAGCTTGAAAAGTCGCGAAAGGGTTCCGAAAAATTCAAGGAGTTCTCTACGATGAGACTTTATCACCGGTAGCGAAGCTAAAGTCTTTGAGGATTTTGTTAGCAATCGCTGCATATTTCGATTATGAGATTTGGCAGATGGATGTCAAAACGGTGTTCCTTAATGGTGATATTGAGGAAGAGTTGTATATGGTACAACCCAAAGGTTTTTTCGATCCTAAATATGCTGACAAGGCATGCAAGCTTCAGTGCTCCATTTATGGACTGAAGCAAGCATCCCGGAGTTGGAATCAACATTTTGGTAAGGTGATCAAATTTTTTGGATTTATACAAACATATGGAGAAGCTTGTATCTACAAGAAAGTGAGTGGGAGCTCTATAGCATTCTTAATACTATATGTGGATGACATATTGTTGATTGTGAATGATATAGAACTTCTTGAAAGTGTCAAAGCCTATTTGAACAATAGTTTTCAATGAAGGATCTTGGCGAAGCGGCATACATTTTAGGCATCAAGATTTATAGAGATAGATCAAGACACTTAATAGCGCTTTCACAAAGTACATACCTAGACAAGGTTCTAAAAATATTTAGAATGGAAGAAAGCAAGAAAGGGTTCGTGCCCATTGATGGCTCCGTGTTGATGTAGAGCTCGTTGCGAACCCCAAGAGGAAGGTATGATGAGCATAGCAGCAAGTTTCCCTCAGTTATGAAACCAAGGTTTAATCAAACCAGTAAGAGCAAGGAAACACCCCAAAGGTGTTATTAGCTGAGCCTTGGCAGGGCGCACTACCGGTGCTAGTAGAAATGTGGAGACCTGCACAACACAACCACAAAATTTTGTCCCCAACATGCGATGAGGTTGTCATTCTCACCGTGTTTTACTGAAAACAAAGGATTAAACATATCGAATGGAAGGAAGTAATAGTTTGCAGAAAGTAAACACAAAGCAGTAAACAGTTTATAGATTGTATGTAAAAGAAAAGAGGACTGGGATCCATAGTTCACTAGAGGTGGCTCTCCTTAAGATAGATAACCTGCTGGGTGAACAAATTACAACGGGGCAATTGACAAACATCGAGAAAGCACACAAGCATATACTAATCATCTTGACTCCTTTGGAACTTGATTGGGCATTACAACATTATACATAGACCGCCATCCAACTGCATCTATGACTAATAATCCACCTTCAGGTTATCATCCGAACCCCCTCCAGTATTAAGTTACAAGCAACAGATTATTGCTTTACGATTTGCGTGTAAAGTAAACAATACGATTGTTCTATGAACAAATGATTGTTATTTTCTCCCTAGTTGCAACAGCACATCTAGCACCTTAGAGATTTTTGTCACTTCCCCAGATTACAAGAGGCATGAACCCACTATCGAGCATAAATACTAACTCTTGGAGTTGCTAGGATCTACTTGGCCAAGATAGCTACTAACAACGGAAAGCATGCAAGATCACAAATAACAAAGACATGATAGAATCAATAATCAATCTGAAATAGCATCTCAATATCCATCGGATCCCCGCAAACACAACATGTATGATTACAAATAGATGATCTTGATCATGAACGGAGCTCACAAGATCTAAACATGAAAGCACAAAGGAGGAGAACCAGCCATCTAGCTACTACATGCATCCGTAGTCCAAACATGAACTACTCACGCATCACACCGGAGGCTTGCATGATGATGAAGAAGGCCTCCATGGTGAATTCCCCTCTCCGAGAAGGTGCCAGGATGATCTTCAGATCCCTCCCGATCTAGGGATGGTGATGACGGTGGCTATAGACTCTTTCGTGGATTTTTGATCGGGTACTTAGGGTTTTCGTCCCGAGGGCATCTTATAGGCGGAAGGGGAGGCCGAGGGGTGCCAGAGGCGACAACACCACCCCCTGGCGTGGGCTAGGCTGGGCCGCGCGGCCAGGTGGTGTGGTGGCCCCCTGGCCCCTCCCCGTCTCGTTTTCTGGCATCTGATGACTTCCGGAAAAATTGGCACTTTGGCTTTTGTCCCATCCAATTCCGAGAATATTAATTTTCTGACTTTCCTGGAACCAAAAACAGCAGAAAACAGGCAGCTGGCACTATGGCTCTTGTTAATAGGTTAGTCCAATAAATCATATGAAAAGTACTCGAAAGGGTGGACAAAACACAAGAAAGTGGATAAAACCAAACATGGAACATCAAAAATTATAGATACATTTGCAATGTATAAACATCCCCAAGCTTAACTCCTGCTCGTCCTCGAGTAGGTAAGTGATAAAAAGAAAGAATAATTTTTGAGGTGACATGCACCATCAAAGACTTGATCAAAGTATTTGTAAAACATTCAAAGTTGGGATCATAGTACTTCAATCATAACATGAAAGACAAAGTTCTAGCAATAAGACAAAGAAACTATGATGCAACATGAAAAGGCATAAACAAAAGATTCATGAATAACAATGCTTTGCAAGACGTTTGTTTGTTTCAAATAAAGAAAAAATAGCATAAAAGTGTTCATCTTGTCCCTCATAGAGTAGAAAATATAAATGCATAGGACACCTTCAAAGTTCATAAGAGTGACTAGATACAAATAGTTTAAAACAAGCAATATCAAGTTATGCATCAATCAACTAGTCTTGGGACAATGCACATAGAACTAAGAATGGCCACTGTGCTCTCAAAGTAGGTGCAGAAAGATAGAAGGTGGAGACTCAATATAATGGTGGAAGAAAGGCTTCATAGAAGGAAGTAGGGATTCGAGTCTCATAAAGAGCTTCCAAAAATTATGGTACTTATAGCTTTCAGCTCTCATTGCCCCTATCATAAGCATCCTGAAGTGATTAAGGTTAAAGTGAACAAACTATGGTGTACATGCTTGACGAAGTATAAGTTAGAAATCTCATGTCCCTTGTATACGAGGGCCGCTCCTCATGCTACTCAAGTTTAGTCACCGGTAAGTTCTTGTCATCGTAAGTACACATGTATCATAGAGAACTGCCAACGGGGTACCCCTTGCCCAATGATACGGAAGAATCCCCATATCAAAATGACAAGGCAAGCAGACAACGAGCATCTCAGCAATCTTCTTACTTACCATGGGAATATCGTGCTTTTTTCTCTCTTTCCTCTTTTCATAATATCTCTTTTTTTCTCTTTCTCTTTTTTCTCAATATAGGACTCTTTTTTAATAAGAAGAATTCTTCATATACAGCTCATTATGGTTACGCTGCAGGTTCCAACCATGTCAGCATGGATTAGACCAGTGGCCCAGGCGTTTCTCTAACACATATACATAACTGCATGGACTTACAAGCTCCCCTTTCATTTCACACCGATGACATCCATATACAAAAGAGCATGATATCAACTAGGTACAAGTACCAAGTGCAATGTTGAAAGTGTTCCCCATGAAAGCATAGTTCTTCTAATTCCCAACAAATAAGTGCAAGCATATACAACATAGACGACACAATGGTTCAAGTTTATTAAGGGCAAGAAAAGTAAAGTGTGCCATCAAGTTCGTGAGAGCTTTAATCACTAGTTTTCTCATAACAAGTTTAATTTGGAAGGTAAACAAAAGCATGAATATACTTGGAATAGCATAAGCTAGTAGGTAGGTATGGTGGACTCTTTGGAATAACTTGGTTTAGGGAGTTGGATGCATGAGTGGAACTCATACTTTGTTGTGGAGGCTAGCAAAAGACTGGGAGCGACAAACTAAGAGAGCAATAATGGCCATAATCATGCAGAGCGACAAAACATCATTGATCAAAGCATAAAGTGATACTACAAGTTGAAAACTAAAGGATCATAAAGGCTACGGTGACTTGAGATAGTCATAACATGGTGTGAGCATGGACCAAGTCAACCCAAATAAAGCATCAAAGGAGAATACAACTATACTATGCTTTAATATGCTAAAACAACGCATGATTCATCCAAGGCACATTAAGCAATCTCAATTGTTTATAACAAGTCATGCTACAGCAAAGAATACTAAGCATAAATCCAAAACAATATCAAGCATGGCATGACAAAGCATAAGCCACAGTCAAAAACAAGCTCTTTTTACCACACAAGTATCCACTTTCCTACTCTTTTCCAATCCAAACTAAACTATTTGTAAACCAATGTATGGAAGAGGGGGTACAACCAATTTATTCAGAAAACTAAGAAAAACAAGCAAATGGAAAACCAAAACGAAAACGAAAAAGAAGACGCTCCAATAACAACACAACTCTGCATGAAACAATAAAAATGAAGCGTTTGGAAAAACCTGGGATTTTTATTGATGAAGAAGGGGATGCCTTGGGCATCCCCAAGATTTGACGCTTGTACTTCTTGGAAATTTCTTGGGGTGACACGCGTGGCATCTCCAAGCTTGAGCTTTAGTCCATCCTTCATCTCATTACTCATTCCTTCCATACACCTGAAATTTTTCCTTCATACAAAACTTCACACAATCTTTATTAGCAACATTAGTGCACTCAAGATAAATAAGTCTTAAGGTTCAGTTCTAACATCAAATAAACTTCCATTAGAACACTAGATACTGTATCACTTCCCTCAAAAAGCTCAATTCTCCAAAAGAACTCAAAAAGGAACCAACAAGAAGCAAATGCAGAAAATGGCAGAAATCTGTCAAAACAGACTAGCAGATAAAGACCAATTTTTTCGAAGACCTTATGTTGCTCAAATCAAAAAGTGTTGAAATAACGGAACTTAGATAAAAACCTGGGGAATAAGCACAAAAATTCACGCCTCAAAAAGACGTTCGGAGATTTTACACGAATTTATACGGTGAAGAACAGAAATCTGTTTCGGGACAGCGACTTTCCCAATCATTACTTCTCTCTCATTAGAGATTATTCTTGGCACAAAAAGCAAAAAAAAGGATAAGGAGCGGTTATTACAGAGGTAACAACTTCCAAGTCTCATCTAAAACTTTTGGGTTATCTCGCAATAAGTACTTTTCTTTAACGCCTTTAAGTTAGGCATAAGAAGCAAGAAAGAATCAAGTGTTCTCAAATGAAGAAGCATTAAGACCAAATTTTGTTTTCATAGAAGAAGCAAAAGAAATCTTCTCTCTCTTCTTAGGGAAGTGTTCTATACCTTTCTTGAGTAGGAGTTGATATTTAATGGTGCCTTCTTTCATGTCAATAATGGCACCAACAGTTCTAAGAAAAGGTCTTCCCAAAGTAATAGGACAAGAAGCATTTTATTCAACATCCAAAACATAGAAATCAATGGGGACATATGCATTGTTAACCATAATAAGAAAATCATTAATACTCCCCATGAGTTTCTTTTTAGCATTATCATCAAGTGGGATATTCAAATAGGAATCTTCAAGAGGAGGCAAATCAAGCATATCATAGATCCTTCTAGGCATAATAGAAACACTACTATCAAGATCACATAAAGCTTTGAAGTCAAAGTCATTCACTTTCATATTAATGATGGGTTCCCAACCATCTTCTTGTTTTATAGGAATAGAAGCTTTATGTTTCATCTTTTCTTCTTTAATCTTTATGAGAGCATCAGTAATGTGTTTTGTAAAGGCCATGTTCATAGCACTAGCATTAGGACTTTTAGCATGCTTTTGTAGGAACTTAATAACTCCAGAGATATTGCAACCATCAAGATCAAAGTCAAAATTATCATCTAAAGTAGAGCTATTACTAGCCTCAACACTAGTGGTGGTGATAGTAGAAACACTAATGTTTCTAGCAATTTCATCTTCTCTTTCCCACTTAGCATCTAATTCAGCTAATAGTCTAACATTTTCATCAATTCTTACGTGTATATCATTAGTAGCTGCAAAAGGATTATCATTAGTTTCAGGTTTAGCAGCCATTTTATTAATTAATGAAGATTGAGCTTCAAATAGAGATGATATATTCCTTTCAGCATTAGAGAGTTTTTCCTCAATAGTTTTATTGAAAGTACTTTGTTTACTAATGAACTCTTTAAGCATAACTTCAAGTTCAGAGGGAGCACTCCGATTATTGTTGTAAGAATTTCCATAAGCATTACCATTGTTGGGAGGATATGGCTTATAATTTTTGTTACCAAAATTACTCCTATAAGCATTATTGCCAAAATTATTATTTCTTATGAAGTTCACATCAACTTTATCTTCTTGAGAAACCAAAGAGGCTAAATGAACATTATTTGGATCAATATGGGCTTTCCCATTAACAAGCATAGACATAATAATATCAATTTTATCACTCAAGGAAGAGGTTTCCTCAACATAAATTACCTTCCTACCTTGTGGAGCTCTCTCAGTATGCCATTCAGAATAATTAACCATCATATTGTCCAGAAGTTTTGTTGCAGCACCCAAAGTAATGGTCATAAAGGTACCTCCAGCAGCAGAGTCCAATAGGTTCCTTGAAGAATAGTTCAATCCTGCATAAAAAGTTTGGATGATCATCCAAGCATTCAGTCCATGAGTGGGACAATTCTTAACCAAAGATTTCGTTATTTCCCAAGCTTGAGCAACATGCTCATTATCAGATTGTTTAAACTTCATTATTTCACTTCTCATAGATATAATCTTAGCAGGAGGATAGTATTTTCCAATGAAAGCATCTTTGCATTTAGTCCAAGAATCAATACTATTCCTAGTTAAGGAATTCAACCATTATTTAGCTTTTCCTCTCAAAGAGAAAGGAAACAATTTCAGCTTAATAATATCACCATCTACATCCCTATGCTTTTGCATCTCACAAAGTTCAACAAAGTTATTTAGATGGGTAGCAGCATCTTCATTACCAATACCAGAAAATGGTTCTCTCATAACAAGATTGAGTAAAGAAGCTTTTATCTCAAAGAAAGTATCTTCAGGCACAGGTGGAGCAATAGGTGTGCTCATAAAATCATTGTTGTTGGTGCTAGTGAAGTCACACAACTTAGTGTTTTCAAGAGTAGTCATTATTTTGGGTTTTCAAATAAGAAAGCAAACTTGTAAAACTAATTTTTTGTGTGTTTTTGATAACAAAACAAGCAAACAAAGAAAAAAGAAACTAAGCAAAAAAAAAACAAAGTAAAGAGATTGGTTATGAGGGACTCCCCCTGTGAAGATGTCCTTGACTCCCCGGCAACGGCGCTCGCAAAAATGCTTGCTATTTCTAGCGCGTGTTGACGTGGGAGTTTCTTCTTCTTCTTCGTTCCCCGGCAATGGCGCCAGAAAAATGCTTGATGGCTCGGTGTTGATCTAGAGCTCGTTGGGAACCCCAAGAGGAAGGTATGATGAGCACAGTAGTAAGTTTCCCTCAGTTATGAAACCAAGGTTTAATCGAACTAGTAGGAGCAAGGAAACACCCCAAAGGTGTTTCTAGCTGAGCCTTGGTAGCACGCACTACCGGTGCTAGTAGCAACGTGGAGACCTGCACAACACAACCACAAAACTTTGTCCCAACTTTGTCAATCTCACCGTGTTTTGCTGATAACAAAGGATTAAACGTATCAAATGGAAGGAAGTAATAGTTTGCAAAAAGTAAACACAAAGCAGTAAACAATTTATAGATTATTTGCAAAAGAAAAGACGACCGGGATCCTTAGTTCACTAGAGGTTTCTCTCCTTAAGATAGATGACATGCTGGGTGAACAAATTACAGCGGGGCAATTGACAAACATCCAGAAAGCATACAAGCATATACTAATCATCTTGACTCCTTTGGAACTTGATTGGGCATTACAACATTATACATAGACCGCCATCCATCTTCATCTACGACTAATAATCCACCTTCAGGTAATCATCCAAACCCCCTCTAGTATTAAGTTGCAAGCAACAGATTATTGCTTTACGAATTGCGTGTAAAGTAAACAATACGATTGTTCTATGAACAAAGGATTGTTGTTTTCTCCCTAGTAGCAACAGCACATCTAGTACCTTAGAGATTTCTGTCACTTCCCCAGATTACTAGTGGCATGAACCCACTATCGAGCATAAATACTAACTCTTGGAGTTGCTAGCATCTACTTGGCCAAGATAGCTACTAACAACAGAAAGCATGCAAGATCACAAATAAAAAAGACATGATAGAATCAATAATCAATCTAAAATAGCATCTCAATATCCATCGGATCCCCGCATACACAACATGTATGATTACAAATAGATGATCTTGATCATGAACAGAGCTCACAAGATCTAAACATGAAAGCACAAAGGAGGAGAACCATCCATCTAGCTACTACATGGATCCGTAGTCCAAAGATGAACTACTCACGCATCACACCGGAGGCTTGCATGATGATGAAGAAGGCCTCCAGGGTGAATTCCCCTCTCCAACAGGGTGCCTGGAAGAGCTTCAGATCCCTCCCGATCTAGGGATGGAGATGACGGCAGCTACAGACTCTTTCGTGGATTTTTGATCAGGTACTTAGGGTTTTCGTCCCGAGGGCATCTTATAGGCAGAAGGGGAGGCCGAGGGGGTGCCGGAGGCGGCCACACCACCCCTGAAATGGGCCAGGCTGGGCCACATGGCCAGGTGGTGTGGTGGCCCCTGGCCCCTCTCCGTCTTGTATTATGGCTCCAGATGTCTTCCGGTAAAATAGCGACTTTGGCTTTTGTCCCTTCCAATTTCGAGAATATTCATTTTCTGACTTCCTGGAACCAAAAACAGCAGAAAACAGGTAGCTGGCACTGTGGCTCTTGTTAAAAGGGTTAGTCCAAGAAATCATATGAAAAGTACTCCAAAGTGTGGACAAAACACAAGAAAGTGGATAAAACAAAACATGGAACATCAAAAATTATAGATACATTTTCAATGTATCACCCATGTTGCCAGGTAAAACCTTGAGTAAGACTCAAAGTCTAGCTACGACAGAAGATAGAGAGAAGATGAGTACAATCCCCTATGCCTCGGCCATAGGCTCTATCATGTATGCCATGCTGTGTACAAGACTAGATATAGCACATGATGTTAGTTTAACTAGTAGATATCAAAGTGATCCTGGAGTGGAACACTAGACATCGGTCAAAAATATCTTGAAATACCTTAATAGGACTAAGGATATGGTTCTTTCTGATGGAGGTGATGAACAGCTTGTTGGAAACAGTTACATCGATGCTAGTTGGAACACCAATCCAGACGACTCAAAGTCACAGTCTGCATACGTATTTATTTTGAATGGTGCCGAAGTGAGCTGGAGGAGTTCCAATCAAAGCGTTGTGGTGAAATCTTCAACTGAATCGGAATAAATAGCTGCTTCGGAGGCTGCGCAGGAAGCGATATGGATGAAGGAGTTCATTACTGAGCTTGGTGTGGTTCCTAGTGCGTTGGACCTGATGGCCATGTATTGTGACAACACGATTGCCATAGCCAATGCATAGGAGCCAAGGTCACATAGCAAGCCGAAGCACATCAAGCTACGTTTCCATGCTATTCATGAGTATGTCCAAGATGGTGACATAAGGATTTGCAAAGTACACACTGATCTGAATGTGGCAGATCTGTTGACTAAACCTCTCCCTAGAGCAAAAGGTGACCAACACCAGAATGCCATGGGTGTTAGGTACATTACAATGTAATCTAGATTATTGACTCTAGTGCAAGTGGGAGACTGTTGGAGATATGCCCAAGAGGCAATAATAAAATGGTTATTATTATATCTTTGTGTTTATGATGAATGTTTACATCCCATGCTATAATTGTATTATTAGGAAACACTAATACTTGTGTGTTTTGTAAACATAAAAGAGTCCCTAGTAAGCCTCTTGTTAAGACTAGCTTGTTGATTAATAGATGATCATGGTTTCCTGATCATAGACATTGGATGTTATTAATAACAATATCATATCATTAGGAGAATGATGTGATGGACACACACCCATAGTAAGCATACAATAAGATCAAGTCATTAAGTTCGTTTTGCTACAAGCTTTCAAATGCATAGTAACCTAATCCTTTGACCATGAGATTGTGTTAATCACCATCACCGGATGAGTGCTTTGATGACATCAAACGCCGCTTTGTAACTGGGTGGTTATAAAGGTGGCATTAGACATTCTGAAAGTATGTGTTGAAGTGCATGGATCAAGACTGGGATTTATCCATCCATATGACGGATATATATGCTCTGGTCCCTCTCGGTGGAATGTCATCTAATTAGCTTGCAAGCATGTGACTAGGTCACTAGGGATGACATATCATGGAACGAGTAAAGAGTACTTATCGGTAACCAGGTAGAACAGGGTATGGAGATACCAATGATCAAACATCGGATAAGTAGAGTATCGAGTGACAAAGGGAATTGGTTTCGTATGTTAATGGTTCTACCGATCACGAAGTCATCGTTGAGTATGTTGGAGCCATTATGGATCTCCAGGTCCTGCTAATGGTTATTGATCGGAGAGGTGTCTCGATCATGTCTGCATATTCGCGAACTGTAGGGTGACACACTTAAGGTTCAATGTTGTTTAGGTAGATATGGAATTTGAGTTGGAGACCGAATGTTGTTCGGAGTCTCGTATTAGATTTGGGACATCACGAGGAGATCCAGAATGGTCCAGAGAATGAGATTCATGTAAAGGAAATCTTTTTCTGGGCTATGGAAAAGTTCTGGAGTATTTAATTGGAGTTTCTAGAATGTTTCGGAAGGTTCTAGAAGTTTCAAAGGAGTTTTCTTGAAAACCAAGAAAGAGAAGGGGAAGACTTGGGGGAGGGAAGGAAACTCCCCCTCCCTCCTTGGTGCGCCAGCCCTAGGGGTGGGCCCCAAGGGGGAAACCCTAGGGTGCCCCCTCCCCTCTATATAAGGAGGGGAGGCGCCACCCGTCCCACTTGCCCCTTTACTCCCTGCCCTAGCCGCCACCCTCCTCCTCCTTCCTCCTGCTCTGGCTTAGGCGAAGCCCTGCAGAAATCTCTTCACCACCACCACCACGCCGTCGTGCTGCTGGGGTTTTTGTCGAGATCTACCACCTCCGCTGCCTGCTGGAATGGGGAGAGGATCGTCTACATCGAGCCGTACATGTGACCGAGTGCGAAAGCGCTGCCGGAACGCGGCGCCGGAAGGATCGTCTACTCGATCTTGAGATCGACAAGTAATTGCCTACATCAACCACGAGATCTGATCTTGAACAAGGCATTGGATCTACAAGGGTTAGTACATATCTATCTCGTTGCACTTGTCTCATAGATTATATCTTGGCTTTTCCAAAGATTAGATCTTGGTTTTATTCGTTCTTGTGGTAGATTTTTTTTGTTTTCCCTGCTATGAACCCATCAGTCGGCTGGGGCTCGGCTGCTGGAGGTGGTACTGACCGAGGCGGTCTAGGGAGCAGCCGGGGCTTCGGTGCACGCCACATCCGGACTGAAGTGGTACAACTCCATGCCAGCCGGGTCACTGAAGTCCCGGTCCAGCTGGACGAAGCTCCCAATCTTCACGCCATAGGCGCAGATATCAGGAACCTCGGCACGGAGCTGCTCGTAGCTGGTCCCTTGGCGGAATCCGTGAGAGAGACTCTACAGATCCACGTTCGGGTACCAGGACTTCAGCAGGTCCAGCACCATCTCTGCGCCACTACGTGCCGCCAACTCCCGAGCCACGTCCATGAGGTCCGGAGCGCCCGAAAGCCGCTCTGCCAGAGCGTCCATGGTGGCTGGCTAGACGGTGTCAGGATAGACATAGTCGTAGACCTCGAGAGCGGCGGCATGTAGCCGGTTCGCCTCCTTGCTAACAACAGCCACCAGCTCCCCCGGTTGGAGATCCCGATCCGGATCCGTCTCGCGGATGCACGCCAGTGCCTGGTCAGTCGCCTCAGGATACTGAGCTGCACCCGAGAGAAGGGACAAAGATCAATATCGGCCACGGAAGACAAATGAAAATGCTGGTCTGGTTTGAGAACACTTACTAACGACAATCTCGGCGATCTGGCAAAGCTCCCCCAGCGCCGCCATCTCCTTGGCATGGGAGGCCTTCAGAGCATCCTCCTGAGTGGCTTGGATCTACTCAAGGTTCTTCAGTGCCTCGGCCCGGATGTCCGCCACCTTCTTGGCTTGGCTAGCCTTGAGCTCCATCTGCTACTGATTCGCAGCCAGCTAGGCGATCTGGTCCTGGCGAGCCCATTTGGACACATCCAGTCGGGCCACCTCCCCCGTCAGCCGGGCCACCTTGCGGTCCTGGTCTGCCAGCAGAGCTGCAGGAGGGTAACCAATATTCAACAAGAAGCACGAGAAATCGCGCAATCGGGAAGACACGGCAAAGCAAGCAATCTTATGGCCTAGATCCCGCGAGGTCTTGGCGGCGTCGCAAGAGCCCTCTGTGTAAAAGAGAGAAGTAAGAACCAAAAGAACCGGCTGCGGTGCAAGACGATGAAAAAAACATCAAAATCGGCAAAATGACACATACCTCGACGGAGTCTCCCAGCGCCTTGGCCTAGCCAAACCCCTGCTCCAGCACCTCCACCAGCTAGCAGGCCTAGCCGATAGCTAGCGTAGCCACCCCCGACAGCTGCACCAAGGCGGCGTCCAGCGGCAGCACACCCTGAGCCGGCGTCCAGCCGGTTACCTGAAGGTCATCGTCGCTCACCGTGAGCGCGGAGGGCCCACCCGCCGTCTGGGTAGGGACCTCTGGCGGTGGTACGTCCACCGACTCCTCCACCCGGTAGGCACCAGAGTCAGCCCCTACCGTCGGGCCAGGGGGAGGCGCGGCCGCACCGCTACGCCTAGGCAGGAGAGCACCGGCAAGACGAGAGATGGCTCCGGCCCAGTGCAGCGTCACGGGCGCAGCTGGTGGCACCACCTTTGCCGCGTCCGCATCAGCCCCAGCCGGTGCAGCCTCGGGCATCGCAGCCAGCATAGCCTCGGGCGTCGCAGCTGGCACACCTCCATCCCTGACAGGTGGAGGGGCGGACGCGGTGGCGACGGTCGCGGAGCTGGGCAAAGCCACCGCCTCGCTACAGGAAGGACAAGGGAGAAATAAGAAAGTGCGAGCCCATCAGTACAAGTACATCAGGAGTAAAGGAACACGTACCCAGCAACGCTCGGCATGGTGGCCGTGGCTCTAGGACAGCGGCTTTTCTTGGCGGCGCCCCCAGCCGGCGCGGTGCTAGTCGAGGAAGCTCGCTTCCCCTAGGCCCTAGGCGCGGCGGCCTCAGCCAGGTCCACATACTCGCCATGCGCGGCTGCTCCAACACATAAGAGAAATATAAGGTTCACGGCTAAAACGCAGTGGGAGCAAGGCAGGGAAGGACAAGGACAATATCCTCACTGGGTGGGAGCTTGTAGCCCTTGTCTGCCCGCATGGGGAACCGCTCCGGCTCCGTCTGCGGGTACTTTGTGGGCTTGTAGTCCATACAGAAGATGGGGAGCTCGCCGTCTCCCATTCCGTCCTCTGCTAGCTGCACCGCAAAAAAGCTACTCAACAAGGGCAGATAAGATGCACGAAGCAAGAATCCCTCAGGAAAAATTCACCCGGAGAAGGGAAAGAGTGGCCTACCTTTGGCGGAAGCCGGCCGTGGTGGTACAGCCGGCAGGAGAACTCCCAGTCCTCCGCCAGCACCTCCTTTGAGATGGTAGCAAGCCACTCGCGGAGGGCCGCGTACGGCATGTCCAGCTAGGAGACCCGGGGGGATCCAGATGGCCAGAGAAATGGCAGATCTTGTGCGACCGCTGCTGCAGCGGAAGCACGCGACTCACCATCCAGGACAGCAGGATGTCCCGGGCGGTCAGCTGCTCCTTCTCCACCAGGATGGCTAGCCGGGTGGCCATCCGTTCGATGTCTCCCTGGGAGCCGAAGTGCTGGACGCTCCAGGCCTTCCGGGTGGAAGGGACATTCGAGAAGACTGGAATTTTGATCCAGTCTACCTCTGTCGCGTTGCGCACGTAGAAGTATGAGCGCTGCCACAACTTGACGGTGTCCGGGAGCTCCAAGCGCGGCATCACGACCGACGACCGCGGGTAGATGGCGCAGCAGCCCGTCTCCATCAGCGGGCCGCCCTTTCCCATCACTTGCACCTTGAATTAGAAAAACTTCAAGAACTTCGCGGCATCGGGGCGGACGCCGAGGTAAGACTTGCAGCATGCCGCGTTATGCGCCAGCATTGCCACGGTGTTGGCTCCGAGGTGGTGGAGCTAGAGGTCGAAGGAGGCGAGAAGCTCCAGGATGAACCTGCTCAACGGCAGCCCAAGGCCGCGAGCAAAGTGGGCGAGGAAGACGACGGCCTCGCTGGGCTGAGGGTTGGGCACCCGCTCGCCCTCCGGGGTAAGGCGGTGCCTCACCAAGCATTCCGGCGACAGAAACTTCCCCTAGTGGTACTTCCGCACCAACTCCTCTGGACGTAGGAGCCACGCCACCTGCCGGCGATGTCCGGTAGCATATTGTTGGGAAAGGTAGACGTGTTGGAGGCACGCGTGCCCGTTGTCGAGAAAGAAGGAGAGCGACGCCGGTGACCAAGAGGTAGCAGCGCAAGCAAACAGAAGAAGGCTAGGGCGCAAAGGAGGGCAAAGGCAACAAGCGCAAGAAGAAGAAGTGAGGAGACCCCTCTCCCTGGCATCCTTATTTATTGGGAAAGAAGAACTGCGCCAGTTGTCCTCCCTCTCCACCACATGGCAGACAACAAGCCCACCTCAACGCGACGATTCGGGGCGGATCGTGTGCGCCCACGCAAAATGCATAGAAGATCATGCAGGCGTTACTGCGGAGGCAAACCGCGCCCACGATCCGTGAGAAACCGCAATGATGAAGACGTGCGCGCGGTTACCAAAGACTGTTGTGGTAGACCATGGGGTCAAACTGATGCGACGCGCATCAGAGGTTGCAGGAGTGGCTAACGCGAGCAATGCTGACAGCAAATTGGCGATCCCTCTCCTGGCCGGGTGCGGCAGCCGGTCCAGGAGATCAATGCTCACACCCTGTGGGTGGGGCCACCGGCTCCACAACCGGGAAACCCTGGCCAGGAAACAACGAAGAATCTCAAGCTAAACAAGACAAAAGCTACAAGACAAAAACTACAAGATAAAAGCTACAAGACAAAAGAAAGCGACAAAGCCTCTACATCAACAATCATTTCAAACTCGACCAAATGAGCACGCAAGCACTTCTCCACGAGACGACGTCCTAACGTGCTCAGGGACTAGGGTCGGGGGATTACCCTCGGGTAGGACAAGACGGGACCAATTGACCGGCTCCAAGAATCCTGGGCCGTCTAGACCCAAGACAAGGAACCACGGCCAGATGGAATCGTCCACCCGGTCCACACCCAAGTTTCCCCGGCTAGCCCGTCTAGCCGGGTAGCCAGAAGAACTGGCTGGGAGGGCCGCTCCTAGCCGGCCGCCTCGGATCCGCTGGCCCTAGTACTATGGGGGTGACGCTCCTTGCTGAGCGCACCTCTGACTGGACAGGCTGGCTGGCTGGTCGGTGCTATCGGACAACTGTGCCAAAGCTGGAGATTGACGAGCAAAGCAAGGGCTAACGAGTAAAGCTCTAGCTTACGCATAAAGAGCCGACTGACGGAGAAAGAGCTGACTGACGAATAAAGCAGGGGCGCTGGACACTGTAGCACTGTCCTCCCCTGTACTGGAGGCTTGACTGGACCCGAGCCTACTATTTGGCCCTGTCTAGCCGACCCACTTTGTAAAGCCCAGATCCAAACAGTAAACCCTAGAACCCATCTTGTAAACTGCCTCCTCAACTAGTATATAAGGGGGTAGTGCTAGGGTTCTAGGTAGACAATTACAAGTTAGAAGTTCTGTAGATTGGACAAGTTGCGTAGTTCCTTCTTCTTCTTCTAGCAAGGAGTAGCCAGGAAAACAGCTCAAGGAGCATCTGTATTGGGCATTCGCCCCTCGATAGTAGATCTTTGCAGGAGTAGGAGCTTTGCCTCGCCAAGAGGGCTCCGAACCTGGGTACATTGCTGTGTTTGCAGTATCTGTGCCCAACCCGTTGCGAGTAGCCACCGATAGCATCCTGATTGTCCCCTCTTATGCCATCCCTGATGGCACTGCCATGTTCCACACCACGACAGTAGTACTCCCTCCGACCAAAATTAGTTAATTTTTATTTGTCTAGATTCGATTGTATCTTGACTAATTTGAGTCAACTAACTTGGATAGACAATCTCAGCCACTAATTTGGAACGGGGAATGAATGATGTCGCCAACGCTGCAAGTCTACATGGCAGCCATGATGGCAGTGACAGAACTGTCAAAACTGATAGGCCCCAACTTGACCCTTTAGGCATTTGGCACGCCAACTACGGACAGCTAGATCCAATGGCAAACAACTCATGCCCCGCAATGCGTTCTCTTGACAACTTTGTGACTGCTAGATCCAATGGCAAGAAAGTCAGGCACCGCAATGCATTCTCTCGACCACTTTGGGACCGCTAGGTCTGATGGCAAGCAACTTGGGCCCTGCAGTGCATTCTCTCGACAACTTTGGGACCGCAAAGTGACTAAAGAAGGAACTCACAACCATCCATTGAATAACAACTCTACTCTATAAATTAGCTATGTATTCAACTAATCATTACAAGTGCCACCCTTCACCACAACCGCATACTTTAACTACTAGGATGCGGATGACAACTACTAAAACTACCCACGTGAATCTACTATTCTCCTCCCCCTTCACTTGAAGTTCATGTTTTGGATTTTCTACCACTTGATCAGATACGGCAAGATCAGCCTCAAGTGTCAACTTCTCTTTGCGAATAAGCTCTAAATTCTTCCTCGACGGTATGCTTCAGCTCGAATATCAACAAGTTATTACGGGCCAATTCATCACCTAACTTGGCAACCATCTCCTCCAAATCTATCCTCTGGCTAGACCACTAGGTTGATTCATCTTGGTATGCAATGTACCATGGATCATCGGCTTGCATAGCATACTGTAACAATCCCAAAACAAACCTAATTGAAATTAGTCCGATAGGCTATGGTAGCACTTCAAATTCAATGGTAGTACAAAGAGAAGGAGCTACATGCACTTCCGACATGGCAGGAGAAGGAGAATGTGGCCACGACATGATCGTTTCCCCACCCTCGTCGGTGTACCCACTATGACCAGACATTGAGGTCTAATTTGCACCTACAATATCAAGGAAATTATGGGAACCAAATCGATTAGGCCTTGTTTGGTACTAGAGTTTTTGTGGGGATTATTGGGGATAATCCCCACCAAGCCCCAAATCCCCACTTACTTCTAAAAATACATTTGGTACTAGAGTATTGGGTGAGTTTAATTCCCGCTTATCCTCACTTTTCCTCAAATTTTAGTGTACTTTTCTCAATCCCCAATACTCTATCCCTACCTACTAGATTGTGGGTGGGGTTTTATGGGGATTGGGTGAAGGTAGAGGTTTCACCCAATACTCTAGGGAATTATCCCTACTAATCCCCACAAAAACTCTAGTACCAAACAAGGCCTTAGGGTGGGCAGATAAGGAGCGAAAGTCTTACCAAGCACTACTAGCAATTGCTGCGACTGTTCGTCGAGCTATGGTGGCAGAACCAAATCCAGATCGTCGTGGGTGGCGAACCTGCCTGCGGTCGGTACTACCTCAACGTACAATGCGTGCGTACGAAACATGTGCTGGAGCCATGGTTGAGCTGCAGTGCGGCATTCCGTCCGATACCACCGTAGGACAGATCTGGCAATGCTCCGATGCGCTGACAATGGCTGCTCTATCCACTGGTGGGATATGAGCTGCTCGGGGCTGGGGGCTAGGAGGGATGAGAGAGATAGAGCCAACATGTCATACACGACCCCACCTATCAATTTTTTCATATTTGCCAATTTTACATATCTGCCAAATATTTTCTTTGGAATTTGCATATTTGCCACATGACCACCACATGTAAGTGACACACAAAATAGCAAATATGCAAGTTTCAAAGTAAAACATGGCAAATATGCAAATCCCCCTCCAGCCCCACATGACGGCCCCACCGGTCATTGGCTACGACGACCCCACAGAACGGACCCACATAGCGGCCCCATCGTTCATTGGCTTTGACACCCCCACAAAACGACCCCATTTGTCATTGGCTGCACCAGCCACACTATTAGGAAAAATGGGGCCCACAAGTCAGCGAGAGATGGATGGTTGGTCTGCCGTGTATCCTGGCCCCACCTGTCAGCATGTAACAGCCGAGGTGATGTAATGTAACGCTCAATGAATGACCTGCCCAACGCGGTGCCACCGGTCAGCATGTAATGTTCAAGCCTTTGACCTAACGGCACCCCCTGTTCAAGCGCCTATGAGGGTTTTAGAATAAAGGATGGGGAAAAGTGAGGAAGAGCTAAGCAGTTGGGAAAAACTGAGTACAACTAATGAACCAGGGGCACAAAAATAGAAATCCCTTTTATAAAACATAACAAGTATCAGTATACGTCGTAAACTGCAAAGTGTTTGCTAGGAAACATTTATAACTTTTATATCAAATATATACCTTCTTCATCCATGACATCCTTTGTGATTGATGCTACCTTGAGAGTTCTCAACTCAGTTACGAACTCATGAAAGTTGAAATCTTCCTCTCTCATGATATAGTCCATGATGATGTCTTTGTAGCTTGGAGGCAGCAAATGAAGCACCCCATCTATCGTATCAGTCATCCACATCATTTGCAAGGCGTTCATGCAAATCATGCATGATAACTAAGTGACTCTCCAAGAAGCCATCTTATCTCATTTTGGTTGAAAGAAACTTGTTCAATAACTCATACTTCATAAGCCTGAATTGTAGTGTGAAGAGCGTCTTCAACTTATCAACCATATCATGTGTGTAGGTGTTGAAGAATCATAGCCGTAGTTCAGTCTCCATTGAATGGAGCATGGAGCATTGGAAAACAATGGAGGTGTCACATCAAGGATGATAATCTCTATTATCTTTCTCACTTGCTGAGTCATCAGGATAATCTCCTAGTGGTTCTTGTATCATGTGGAGAAGGTCATTTATGTCGAGAGTATCCCTGAGGCGCTACAAGTCTATGAAGTTTGACCCATCCTGTTCAAGTTCCACATCATGTAAGAAGGACCCATAGTCTAAAAGCTTATTGGGATAAGCCATGATCTACAAGGACATTTGCAAAGACATTTAAACTAAGTTCATAATATGAGACCAGAGTTATAATCAAATTATCAATTGAACTCCCACTAAAACTATCATCCCCAAGATGGTTTTAGCGACTACGAGATCCTAGTTCACTACACCATCCGAAGTCATCACGACCAATGATATAGCTACAAAGGTGGACAACACAATGTTGATAGCATCATTCATGTGACTCATGCTCGATCTTTTGATCTTCTCGTGTTCCGACGCCATCTATGTACATGCTAGGATTTCCAATTCAACATTAGTGTATTTGTAGTGCATACATGGATTACACACACAATACATGAATGTCGATATGTTTGCACCCGATCGTCACATCCTTCTCCATAACGATGGACTTTCTTGGTGGTGCACACTATCTAATGGGAGAACACTACTATTGGTATTAAATAGGGATCATGTAACATTCCACTTTCAATAACCCTGATTAAGTGTCCAAATTGCAAAAATTAGAAGGAACAACAACCTTTTCTTGCTTAGGTGTGCAAATGTTGTGTGTTGTTTGCTCTACCTTGTTTGTTTGTGTCTAGTAGCTAAGATCCCACTCTACCCTTCCCTCTATTGCAAAAGCTATTTAACAAAAGACAATGTATTGTCTCACCTTACATATTATCAAATGTTCTAGCATTTTAAAACAAGATACAAGATACTTTTGCAAACAAAAATGTTTTCTACTCCTATATTGACAAAATTAAGGGAGATCTATATGTTCCCATCTCCTTATGTTTTCAAGACAGAAATTTCTAAATATTTTTACCTTTACCTTTTCCACTATATTTTAAAAAGCTTTTTGTTTTCCACTCTTGGTAGAAGTACCATGGGTCATCCTCTTCAAAAGCACCCACCCTTCAAAGTGTTCCTATAGATCCTAAGTAATGCTTGGATGAGTTGTTAGTAGTAGTCTTGATATGTGTCTATGAATTGTCTTGATCTTCTATCAAGATGAATTGCCTTGATATGCTTGTTATAAGACTGTGGAGATACCCTAGAAGCTCATCCTTTAGTAACTAAATGAAACCCTAGTAGGAAGATTATCCTCCCTTGTATCAAATTCCCTTTCTAGAATTCTAAACCAGATCTTTCTCTTGATCCCTAAGGAAGGGGCCTACCGTATCCTCATCCTTCTGATGCGCTCATGTATACCCCAACACTTTCTATTGATCTAGGAACCCATCTCATAAGCTTACGAAGCTAGTTTTTTCCACTATTCATTAAAATGACCATCTACTATCTTTATCAGATTCAACTTTGAGACATTCCCTTTTTGAAGTTTCCTAGGTGTTGGAGACCAACTCCAGCCATGGATCCTCTCTACTCAATCTACTCCTCACCATCATTCACTTAATGATGAGTTTGGAACCATCCATCCCCTCAAAACCACTAGATCTTATACTCTAGTCAAAAACCATAAAATAGTCAAAATATGACCAAGTCTAAATATATTATCATGAACCCCTCTTTGAGTCTCTACCTATATTAATCCTTCAGAATTTTTGGAAATGTACTTGAACCCTCTTGTATACCATCATATGCACTTGCAAACCACACTCGTTCCCTTGACTAAATCCATCTAGGACCCACTTGTCCTTGATGGTTTGGTGGTCAAGACAATAACCTGTCTATGCCAATATCTTCAACATGCCTACTTTGGCAGAAGCTCCAAACTCCAGCTCAACCATTATTGACCAACTCTCTACATGGTTGAAATCTACCAAACCTTGTCTATCAACCCAAACTTCCATTGTTTCAATTGGAGCTTTGTGCTTCTTAAACCCACATGGTTTTGGAGGCAATTTGATAACCTGTTTTGATAACCTTATGTTCAACAATGTTGGCATTAAATCCTAGAGCACTCAATAATCTTCAAGATCAATTATTTGCACTAATTCCATCTATACAACCTACTCTACAACCCCATCAACTTTCTTGAGCCATGGAAACTTTGCAACCCACTTCTCCAACTTGATCTTGCACCCTTGGAAATGTTTTACCACATATCCTTTTTCCCCTTCTATTTCTTGTTTTTTAACACAAGTGTTGGTATTCAAAACCCAAGGTTATAAAATGATATCTACACAATGTGGCCATCCTATAACTTGGAGATAAAATTTTAATAAAAGCTTTTCCATAATTATTTTAGCCCAAAACAATTTATTTATTTTCTTTTTCAACAACTTCAAAACCCCTCCTATTGAAGAAAGTTTGTCTTTTATACAAAAAATCTCTCAACTATAGGCACCTTTGAGGCCTATATTATGTTCCCTATCTTCCTACTTGAAAAATAAATATTTTTGAAGAGTTTTATTATTTCTTTTCGCCTATTTTCTTAAAAAGCAGAAGTAGGAAATAAATGATTTAGGTATAGTTATTCTCCAATAAATCTTGGGAAAATTCACCAATGTGTGATATGGTATTTGGGACCATCTCACACCAAAAACCTGCATTGTACAATTCAAAAATTCCAAGTGCATTCTTTAAAATAGTTTCATCACTTTTTGAATACTTAATAATAAAAGGATCTAAAATCATCAGGAAAATCCCAAACAAATCCCAAATGGTACATATTAACCATACCTACCTACTAGTACCACTAACAAACCTTGTCAAGTCAAAAAAACTGAAAGGAAACCATGATCTTCAATAATCATCATTTTGGACTTTTGAACAAATCTATCAACTAGACCCCCATACCACCCTAACCCACTCATCCTCTTGACTTGCCAGAACCCTTCTCACCCTATGTTCGACCATCACTGTAGCCAGGTCATTGTAGCACAACCCTCCCTCTTGTCTCATGTTCTTAGATGAAGGGGAGACAAGTGATATGTCATATCTTGCCCATTTAATTTCTTGTAGCAGCACCACCACTCTCTCTACACCTCTTCTCGTGCTAGAGCTCACACATACCGTCTCCACTGTCACCATTGCCCAATCCCTGCCTGCCTCCCCGCTCAAGCATCCCCATGCACTTGGTCTACCCTAGACCCCTCTCCTCGGATTAAAAAGGCTAGAGGCATGTGATGCCTTTCCCATCCCCTTATTCACCCCCACCTCAAAATTGCTCGCCTAAAGCTTCTCCACCGAGCCCCTACCACTACAAGCATTTGAAACAGATAAGAACTCCATGTCAGAGTTTTTTAAGACCTTGTGAGGATGGCCTTGATACCTGCAAGTGCACAGATCAATTGTATCTAGTTTCAAAGTAAAGATATTGAACCCACAGAGAGATATTGGTAAAGGTCTTTATGCCCCTCGTCACTATCTACCAAAGGATACTTATAAGATGCCTTTGATCTCAAGTAAAGGGTGTTTCAAAGGTTTTTGGTTATTTACACAAAAGTAGTTAAAACAAGTAAAAGGAACCAAGTAACAAGGTTGTGTGAAACCGTGGTTGAACTCAATAGGGCTAAAAAATTCTCGGCAATGTAGGATACACAACTAGCATGGTATTGTTATTATTAATAATCAAGATAACATACTTCTTGTGTCATGAGATATGTGGAGAGAGATCCATAATAAGATGTTCACTACAAGGCTCGTAGGAATCCACTTTGTTGAGCGAAGAGTGAGGTCACCTCTAACTAACCACTGCAATGTCTAAGAGAAGTCACCCATACAAAACACCGCAATTAAGGGTTTCCCCGTGGATATAGTAATTATCTTAGGGAGTCCCTATTTATCCTCCTTTGACCGTGTAGGATACGAGCGGGCGCCAATCTGTCATGAGGACATTTCGGGTATGATCCCAAAACACGTCCAAAGGATTTCTCCCTCCCTTTAGTCCCAAGGGAAAATGATATGTGGCCGATTACACATACCATCTAAAGAGAGAGATCAAACACAAATCATAAATCTATCATAGACCAGCAAGTCATATGGACACAAGAATAGATCATCATTATTAAAAATTCATAATGGTGCTAGGGTTTCTCCATCTCCCCAAGAACAAAGGAACTACTCACACATGGAAGCAATCAACAACATCATCATAGTCAAATGAATGGATAAAAGTACGAAGATAGATCTAATGCCAACCACAACTAAATTTGGAATTACAACAAGATCCAATAGATGAGAGATGGGGGTAATGGTGGTGATGGAGATGCAGCGGTTGATGATGAAGGGTATGATGCATTGTCCTCCAATGATCCGTGAAGAAGCTGGGATTTTACCCTAGCCAAATTCCTCCTTTAGATCTCTTTCAGATGTGGTTTTTCATGGTTTCTAGTGGCTATGAATGTTGGATCTCCCTCTAGTCTTCGCCAGGAGAAAGTATTTGATGAGGCGATCAAGCTGACACCTCGTACGTGCAGATGGTACAGGCGGACTCCGCCCGTACCACCAGTTGTTATTGGTACTGATTGCTTCTCCTCGTTTGGTATTCTCCTAGGTGCGAAGGTAAATCCATAACATGACTTTTATCACTTAGAAATATCATATTATAACACAATATGACAGCTCCAATTGATATGTTCATATAAGACTTAGTGATTTGGGATCCTGTTAAAACAAGAACAAAATGGTGCATGCAAACGCGGTGCAATGCAATGATCCCTTCTCTATTATGCAAAAAGGTAAATATGCTTCAAATTTGGACTCATCAACTCCCCCAAGCTAGGCTCTTGCTCTTCCTCGAGCAAGATGGTGGCTTATGGACAAGATCATCATGTTCATGAGACACGAGTCATTGCATTAAATGAGGTAGAAATTGAAACAGGAATACAACATCGGATGTAGAGATACTTCGGGGGTATTACCATACCCTTACACATTACATGACTTAGAGGCTTCCACACATTTTCTAGTATTAATGAAATCATAAGAAGCTTCTAGTGATTCAACGTATCATATAATCATAAGAAGTTAAGAGATATCGGGCACTCAGTTTAGTAATGAAGATTCATGACCATTTTTTCTTCTACACTTGATTCTTTTGATAGTTGTTCTCTCTTATTTCTTCTTTTCTTACCTCTTTTTTGTATATATGTTTTTATTTTTTACTTTCTCTCCATTCCTCTTTTTCTTTTAGTACAGCTATTTGAACATGCTCACTACTTCAATGGATTTCAAGAACTCTTAATTACAATATGCTACCAGAATTCTTATGATTATATGATACTTTTATTGGTGTGGAAGTCACTAAAATCATGACAGCTGTACAAGTATCATAACACTTAACCTAGTTCAGTCATCTAATATAATAATCATGAATCAAAACACAACTTAAATTATCATAAAGTCTCGCAACTCAACGGATATAAATGTTCTCTTGAACAAATGGAGCTCGAAGTTGATGCAACTAATGCAAATTATGGAATTAAAGTCTAACATGTGTGCATGAAAGTAAACATGCTCAAAACGGTAAGATAGATTACAAGGCTCTCATAGATCCCCCAAGCTTGGAATCAAGCTGAGTGGATCAAATAATTCTTTGTTGTTATTTGATACCGTGGCGCGCCCTTCTAGTCTGCAGGGGGGGAAACTTTGGAATCATGAAGACTTGCACAAAGCGTCTTGTTTGATGCTTCTAAGATGAAGATACAGATTTGAGACTTCTCGCTAATTTTCTCCAACTGCTCCACACGAGCCTTGTACATCTCTATTGTTTGCTTTTGCGTGATGATGGGTCAAAGGCTGATGTTGAGATTCTCTTCTAGTCCTTTCATTATGATGGATCAAAGGCTGATGTTTACAAGATCCTAGAGATTTTACCTCAATCTTCCTAATGTGGTGGTCAAGTTTGTCCAGGGAGGCTTGGATCTTCTCTCCTTGTTTCTTCACTCTCTTCAAGTAGAGCTGCCCATCTTCTTCTAGATCAAGTTGAACCTGGTCGAAGTCACCTTCTTTTCCAACACCAAGGCTAAACACCTTGCACCAATATTTTATTGTTTCCATCCACTTGAATCCATCCTCGTCTTCTGAATCTTTTTCTTTTGGCACAACAACTCTGACTTCCTCCGTAATCCTCGAGGATGATCCATAGAGATCTTCCTTCTCTTGAAGGATACCCCACGTGAAGGACATGGTTCCAAGATTCTCAGGAGGAAAAAGCAATGCGGAGAAGACCTGTCTTGTCAATACAAGGATACATCCCTTCTAGAAGGCTTATAAGAGGTTAGTAGTAAGGTCAAATTCTTACTGAGAGGAAAAGGGTCGCCCAAGAAAAGAACGCCAACAAGTATGGAAACAAATAAGTGAAAAAGAGGGAAATTGCAATTGTAATGACCAACTGGTATGGGTGGACGCCTGTACGGTGCGCCTGTACCGAGTCATTTCCAAAAATACGACATGTCAAAGTCGGTAAATAGTCAACCGACTAAGTGGTACGGGCAGGTTAAGCCCGTACTACCCGTTCGTACTGACTTTACGACTTTGGTTTTTTACGATGAAATGAACAAAGAATGGATGGAAAGGCACATAACTGATAACGACCAACCATACGAGGGAATTGTGCCGTACTATGCGGTTGTACCATTTATGCGAAACAAAGCGAATGCAACAACGGGCTTAACGACCAGCGGTATGAGCAGAGCCGGCTGTACCGCCCGCCTGTACCAACCTCGTAAGACCGGCAATAAACTCAGAAAAATGAAGGGAATACAGATATACAAAAAGTAATAGAAGAAAATCATCGAGAACAAAGATGTGTTTGGGATTTCAAACGCTTTGGTCATCGAGAGAACATGAGTTCATTTGGGTACCTTTTCCTTCCTGGATCACCTTTTTGTTTTTCTCTTTGAACAAAGTTGGTTGGAGAAAATCACCAAAACCATTGCAAGAAGAAATTGAGAACTTCTTTTTTGGCAGTGTGGTTCCCACATGTATGTAAATGGATGACACCTCTTTAGGATGATAACTTTTTTGAGTGTCGATGGATGTTTCCTCTATCTCTTCCTTTCTTTGTAGAATCTGTAAATCAAATTCTTGCAAAAAAAGAGTCCAACGGATCATCCTTGGCTTAACATCAATCCTTTATAGGATTTACTTTAAGCCAACACAATCAGTGTGTACTCTTACTTTAGAGTCAATGATATAAGATCTAAACTTGTCACAGGAGAAAACCACAGCGAAAAATTATTTTTCTGCCATAGGGTAATTCTATTGGGCCCCATTTAAGGTGCAACTAGCATGACGAATGATATTAAGATCATCACCATCATACTAACAAAGAATTGCTCCTACAGCTTCGTGACTGGCCTCACAAAATAGCTCAAAAGGTTTCTTCTAGTTAGGTGGTTTTATAATGGGAGCTTCCAGGAGAGCTCTTTTAGTATGTTGAAAGCAGCGAGACACTTTTCATCAAAATTAAAACGAACATCCTTTTTAAGAAGGTTAGTTAAAGGTCTAGTAGTTTTTGAAAATTATTAATGAACCTTCTATAAAATCCAGCATGGCCTAGGAAACTCCTTATACCTTATGTCTCGAGGAGGGGGTAACCTTTATATTGCTTCAATTTTTGCTTTATCAACTTATGTACCCTTGCCCGGGACTTTGTGATCAAGCACTATGCCTTCTTGAACCATAAAATGACATTTTCCCAGTTCAAGACTAAGTTAGTGTCTTCACATCTCTACAAAGCTTTATGAAGATTATGGAGACAATGATTAAAGGAAGTTTCATAAACAGAGAAGTCATCCATGAATACTTCCATAATACATTCAACATAATCAGCAAATATAGCACTGTTGGTCATCAGGGTGAACAACATCATCATAGTCAAATGAATGGATAAAAGTACGAAGATAGATCTAATGCCAACCACAACTAAATTTGGAATTACAACAAGATCCAATAGATGAGAGATGGGGGTAATGGTGGTGATGGAGATGCAGCGGTTGATGATGAAGGGTATGATGCATTGTCCTCCAATGATCCGTGAAGAAGCTGGGATTTTACCCTAGCCAAATTCCACCTTCAGATCTCTTTCAGATGTGGTTTTTCATGGTTTCTGGTGGCTATGAATGTTGGATCTCCCTCTAGTCTTCGCCAGGAGAAAGTATTTGATGAGGCGATCAAGCTGACACCTCGTACGGGCAGATGGTACAGGCGGACTCCGCCCGTACCACCAGTCATTATTTGTACTGATTGCTTCTCCTCGTTTCGTATTCTCCTAGGTGCGAAGGTAAATCCATAACATGACTTTTATCACTTAGAAATATCATATTATAACACAATATGACAGCTCCAATTGATATGTTCATATAAGACTTAGTGATTTGGGATCCTGTTAAAACAAGAACAAAATGGTGCATGCAAACGCGGTGCAATACAATGATCCCTTCTCTATTATGCAAAAAGGTAAATATGCTTCAATTTTGGACTCATCAACTCCCCCAAGCTAGGCTCTTGCTCTTCCTCGAGCAAGATGGTGGCTTATGGACACGATCATCATGTTCATGAGACACGAGTCATTGCAATAAATGAGGTAGAAATTGAAATAGGAATACAACATCGGATGTAGAGATACTTCGGGGGTATTACCGTACCCTTAAACATTACATGACTTAGAGGCTTCCACACATTTTCTAGTATTAATGAAATCATAAGAAGCTTCTAGTGATTCAACGTATCATATAATCATAAGAAGTTAAGAGATATCGGGCACTCAGTTTAGTAATGAAGATTCATGACCATTTTTTTCTTCTACACTTGATTCTTTTGATAGTTGTTCTCTCTTATTTCTTCTTTTCTTACCTCTTTTTTGTATATATGTTTTTATTTTTTACTTTCTCTCCATTCCTCCTTTTCTTTTAGTACAGCTATTTGAACATGCTCACCACTTCAATGGATTTCAAGAACTCTTAATTATAATATGCTACCAGAATTCTTATGATTATATGATACTTTTATTGGTGTGGAAGTCACTAAAATCATGACTGCTGTACAAGTATCATAACACTTAACCTAGTTCAATCATCTAATATAATAATCATGAATCAAAACACAACTTAAATTATCATAAAGTCTCGCAACTCAACGGATATAAATCTTCTCTTGAAAAAATGGAACTCGAAGTTGATGCAACTAATGCAAATTATGGAATTAAAGTCTAACATGCGTGCATGAAAGTAAACATGCTAAAAATGGTAAGATAGATTACAAGGCTCTCATAGATCCCCCAAGCTTGGAATCAAGCTGAGTGGATCAAATAATTCTTTGTTGTTATTTGATACCGTGGCGCGCCCTTCTAGTCTGCAGGGGGGGAAACTTTGGAATCATGAAGACTTGCACAAAGCGTCTTGTTTGATGCTTCTAAGATGAAGATACGGATTCGACACTTCTCGCTAATTTTCTCCAACTGCTCCACACGAGCCTTGTACATCTCTATTGTTTGCTTTTGCGTGATGATGGGTCAAAGGCTGATGTTGAGATTCTCTTCTAGTCCTTTCATTATGATGGATCAAAGGCTGATGTTTACAAGATCCTGGAGATTTTACCTCAATCTTCCTAATGTGGTGGTCAAGTTTGTCCAGCGAGGCTTGGATCTTCTCTCCTTGTTTCTTCACTCTCTTCAAGTAGAACTGCCCATCTTCTTCTAGATCAAGTTGAACCTGGTCGAAGTCACCTTCTTTTCCAACACCAAGGCTAAACACCTTACACCAATATTTTATTGTTTCCATCCACTTGAATCCATCCTCGTCTTCTGAATCTTTTTCTTTTGGCACAACAACTTTGACTTCCTCCGTAATCCTCGAGGATGATCCATAGAGATCTTCCTTCTCTTGAAGGATACCCCACGTGAAGGACATGGTTCCAAGGTTCTCAGGAGGAAAAAGCAATGCGGAGAAGACCTGTCTTGTCAATACAAGGATACATCCCTTCTAGAAGGCTTATAAGAGGTTAGTAGTAAGGTCAAATTCGTACTGAGAGGAAAAGGGTCGCCCAAGAAAAGAACGCCAACAAGTATGGAAACAAATAAGTGAAAAAGAGGGAAATTGCAATTGTAATGACCAACAGGTATGGGTAGAAGCCTGTATGGTGCGCCTGTACCGAGTCATTTCCAAAAATACGACATGTCAAAGTCGGTAAATAGTCAACCGACTAAGTGGTACGGGCAGGTTCCGCCCGTACTACCCGTCCGTACTGACTTTACGACTTTGGTTTTTTATGATGAAATGAACAAAGAATGGATGGAAAGGCACATAACTTATAACGACCAACCATACGAGGGAATTGTGCCGTACTATGCGGTTGTACCATTTATGCAAAACGAAGCGAATGTAACAACGGGCTTAACGACCAGCGGTATGAGCAGAGCCGGCTGTACCACCCGCCTGTACCAACCTCGTAAGACCGGCAATAAACTCAGAAAAATGAAGGGAATACATATATGCAAAAAGTAATAGAAGAAAATCATCGAGAACAAAGATGTGTTTGGGATTTCAAACGCTTTGGTCATCGAGAGAACATGAGTTCATTTGGGTACCTTTTCCTTCCTGGATCACCTTTTTCTTTTTCTCTTTGAACAAAGTTGGTTGGAGAAAATCACCAAAACCATTGCAAGAAGAAATTGAGAACTTCTTTTTTGGAAGTGTGGTTCCCACATGTATGTAAATGGATGACACCTCTTTAGGATGATAACTTTTTTGAGTGTCGATGGATGTTTCCTCTATCTCTTCCTTTCTTTGTAGAATCTGTAAATCAAATTCTTGCAAAAAAATAGTCCAACGGATCATCCTTGGCTTAACATCAATCCTTTATAGGATTTACTTTAAGCCAACACAATCAGTGTGTACTCTTACTTTAGAGTCAATGATATAAGATCTAAACTTGTCACAGGAGAAAACCACAGCGAAAAATTATTTTTCTGTCATAGGGTAATTCTTTTCGGCCCCATTTAAGGTGCGACTAGCATGATGAATGATATTAAGATCATCACCATCATACTAACAAAGAATTTCTCCTACAGCTTCGTGACTAGCCTCACAAAATAGCTCAAAAGGTTTCTTCTAGTTAGGTGGTTTTATAATGGGAGCTTCCAGGAGAGCTCTTTTTAGTATGTTGAAAGCAGCGAGACACTTTTCATCAAAATTAAAACGAACATCCTTTTTAAGAAGGTTAGTTAAAGGTCTAGTAGTTTTTGAAAATTATTAATGAACCTTCAATAAAATCCAGCATGGCCTAGGAAACTCCTTATACCTTATGTCTCGAGGAGGGGGTAACCTTTATATTGCTTCAATTTTTGCTTTATCAACTTCTGTACCCTTGCCCGGGACTTTGTGATCAAGCACTATGCCTTCTTGAACCATAAAATAACATTTTCCCAGTTCAAGACTAAGTTAGTGTCTTCACATCTCTACAAAGCTTTATGAAGATTATGGAGACAATGATTAAAGGAAGTTTCATAAACAGAGAAGTCATCCATGAATACTTCCATAATACATTCAACATAATCAGCAAATATAGCACTGTTGGTCATCAGGGTGAACAACATCATCATATTCAAATGAATGGATAAAAGTACGAAGATAGATCTAATGCCAACCACAACTAAATTTGGAATTACAACAAGATCCAATAGATGAGAGATGGGGGTAATGGTGGTGATGGAGATGCAGCGGTTGATGATGAAGGGTATGATGCATTGTCCTCCAATGATCCGTGAAGAAGCTGGGATTTTACCCTAACCAAATTCCTCCTTCAGATCTCTTTTAGATGTGGTTTTTCATGGTTTCTGGTGGCTATGAATGTTGGATCTCCCTCTAGTCTTCGCCAGGAGAAAGTATTTGATGAGGTGATCAAGCTGACACCACGTACTGGCAGATGGTACAGGCGGACTCCGCCCGTACCACCAATCGTTATTGGTACTGATTGCTTCTCCTCGTTTGGTATTCTCCTAGGTGCGAAGGTAAATCCATAACATGACTTTTATCACTTAGAAATATCATATTATAATACAATATGACAGCTCCAATTGATATGTTCATATAAGACTTTGTGATTTGGGATCCTGTTAAAACAAGAACAAAATGGTGCATGCAAACGCGGTGCAATACAATGATCCCTTCTCTATTATGCAAAAAGGTAAATATGCTTCAATTTTGGACTCATCAACTCCCCCAAGCTAGGCTCTTGCTCTTCCTCGAGCAAGATGGTGGCTTATGGACAAGATCATCATGTTCATGAGACACAAGTCATTGCAGTAAATGAGGTAGAAATTGAAACAGGAATACAACATCGGATGTAGAGATACTTCGGGGGTATTACCATACCCTTACACATTACATGACTTAGAGGCTTCCACACATTTTCTAGTATTAATGAAATCATAAGAAGCTTCTAGTGATTCAACGTATCATATAATCATAAGAAGTTAAGAGATATCGGGCACTCAGTTTAGTAATGAAGATTCATGACCATTTTTTTCTTCTACACTTGATTCTTTTGATAGTTGTTCTCTCTTATTTCTTCTTTTCTTACCTCTTTTTTGTATATATGTTTTTATTTTTTACTTTCTCTCCATTCCTCCTTTTCTTTTAGTACAGCTATTTGAACATGCTCACCACTTCAATGGATTTCAAGAACTCTTAATTATAATATGCTACCAGAATTCTTATGATTATATGATACTTTTATTGGTGTGGATGTCACTAAAATCATGACAGCTGTACAAGTATCATAACACTTAACCTAGTTCAATCATCTAATATAATAATCATGAATCAAAACACAACTTAAATTATCATAAAGTCTCGCAACTCAACGGATATAAATCTTCTCTTGAAAAAAATGGAGCTCGAAGTTGATGCAACTAATGCAAATTATGGAATTAAAGTCTAACATGCGTGCATGAAAGTAAACATGCTAAAAACGGTAAGATAGATTACAAGGCTCTCATAGATCCCCCAAGCTTGGAATCAAGCTGAGTGGATCAAATAATTCTTTGTTGTTATTTGATACCGTGGCGCGCCCTTCTAGTCTGCAGGGGGAGAAACTTTGGAATCATGAAGACTTGCACAAAGCGTCTTGTTTGATGCTTCTAAGATGAAGATACGGATTCGAGACTTCTCGCTAATTTTCTCCAACTGCTCCACACGAGCCTTGTACATCTCTATTGTTTGCTTTTGCGTGATGATGGGTCAAAGGCTGATGTTGAGATTCTCTTCTAGTCCTTTCATTATGATGGATCAAAGGCTGATGTTTACAAGATCCTGGAGATTTTACCTCAATCTTCCTAATGTGATGGTCAAGTTTGTCCAGGGAGGCTTGGATCTTCTCTCCTTGTTTCTTCACTCTCTTAAAGTAGAATTGCCCATCTTCTTCTAGATCAAGTTGAACCTGGTCGAAGTCACCTTCTTTTCCAACACCAAGGCAAAACACCTTACACCAATATTTTATTGTTTCCATCCACTTGAATCCATCCTCGTCTTCTGAATCTTTTTCTTTTGGCACAACAACTCTGACTTCCTCCGTAATCCTCGAGGATGATCCATAGAGATCTTCCTTCTCTTGAAGGATACCCCACGTGAAGGACATGGTTCCATGGTTCTCAGGAGGAAAAAGCAATGCGAAGAAGACCTGTCTTGTCAATACAAGGATACATCCCTTCTAGAAGGCTTATAAGAGGTTAGTAGTAAGGTCAAATTCGTACTGAGAGGAAAAGGGTCGCCCAAGAAAAGAACGCCAACAAGTATGGAAACAAATAAGTGAAAAAGAGGGAAATTGCAATTGTAATGACCAACTGGTATGGGTAGACGCCTGTACGGTGCGCCTGTACCGAGTCATTTCCAAAAATACGACATGTCAAAGTCGGTAAATAGTCAACCGACTAAGTGGTACGGGCAGGTTCCGCCCGTACTACCCGTCCGTACTGACTTTACGACTTTGGTTTTTTACGATGAAATGAACAAAGAATGGATGGAAAGGCACATAACTGATAACGACCAACCATACGAGGGAATTGTGCTGTACTATGAGGTTGTACCATTTATGCAAAACGAAGCGAATCCAACAACGGGCTTAACGACTAGCGGTATGAGCAGAGCCGGCTGTACCGCCCACCTGTACCAACCTCGTAAGACCGGCAATAAACTCAGAAAAATGAAGGGAATACAGATATACAAAAAGTAATAGAAGAAAATCATCGAGAACAAAGATGTGTTTGGGATTTCATACGCTTTGGTCATCGAGAGAACATGAGTACATTTGGGTATCTTTTCCTTCCTGGATCACCTTTTTCTTTTTCTCTTTGAACAAAGTTGGTTGGAGAAAATCACCAAAACCATTGCAAGAAGAAATTGAGAACTTCTTTTTTGGCAGTGTGGTTCCCACATGTATGTAAAATGATGACACCTCTTTAGGATGATAACTTTTTTGAGTGTCGATGGATGTTTCCTCTATCTCTTCCTTTCTTTGTAGAATCTGTAAATCAAATTCTTGCAAAAAAAGAGTCCAATGGATCATCCTTGGCTTAACATCAATCCTTTATAGGATTTACTTTAAGCCAACACAATCAGTGTGTACTCTTACTTTAGAGTCAATGATATAAGATCTAAACTTGTCACAGGAGAAAACCACAGCGAAAAATTATTTTTCTGCCATAGGGTAATTCTTTTGGGCCCCATTTAAGGTGTGACTAGCATGATGAATGATATTAAGATCATCACCATCATACTAACAAAGAATTGCTCCTGCAGCTTCGTGACTGGCCTCACAAAATAGCTCAAAAGGTTTCTTCTAGTTAGGTGGTTTTATAATGGGAGCTTCCAGGAGAGCTCTTTTTAGTATGTTGAAAGCAGCGAGACACTTTTCATCAAAATTAAAACGAACATCCTTTTTAAGAAGGTTAGTTAAAGGTCTAGTAGTTTTTGAAAATTATTAATGAACCTTCTATAAAATCCAGCATGGCCTAGGAAACTCCTTATACCTTATGTCTCGAGGAGGGGGTAACCTTTATATTGCTTCAATTTTTGCTTTATCAACTTCTGTACCCTTGCCCGGGACTTTGTGATCAAGCACTATGCCTTCTTGAACCATAAAATCACATTTTCCCAGTTCAAGACTAAGTTAGTGTCTTCACATCTCTACAAAGCTTTATGAAGATTATGGAGACAATGATTAAAGGAAGTTTCATAAACAGAGAAGTCATCCATGAATACTTCCATAATACATTCAACATAATCAGCAAATATAGCAGTGTTGGTCATCAGGGTGAACAACATCATCATAGTCAAATGAATGGATAAAAGTACGAAGATAGATCTAATGCCAACCACAACTAAATTTGGAATTACAACAAGATCCAATAGATGAGAGATGGGGTAATGGTGGTGATGGAGATGCAGCGGTTGATGATGAAGGGTATGGTGCATTGTCATCCAATGATCCGTGAAGAAGCTGGGATTTTACCCTAGCCAAATTCCTCCTTCAGATCTCTTTCAGATGTGGTTTTTCATGGTTTCTGGTGGCTATGAATGTTGGATCTCCCTCTAGTCTTCGCGAGGAGAAAGTATTTGATGAGGCGATCAAGCTGACACCTCATACGGGTAGATGGTACAGGCGGACTCCGCCCGTACCACCAGTCGTTATTGGTACTGATTGCTTCTCCTCGTTTGGTATTCTCCTAGGTGCGAAGGTAAATCCATAACATGACTTTTATCACTTAGAAATATCATATTATAACACAATATGACAGCTCCAATTGATATGTTCATATAAGACTTAGTGATTTGGGATCCTGTTAAAACAAGAACAAAATGGTGCATGCAAACGCGGTGCAATACAATGATCCCTTCTCTATTATGCAAAAAGGTAAATATGCTTCAATTTTGGACTCATCAACTCCCCCAAGCTAGGGTCTTGCTCTTCCTCGAGCAAGATGGTGGCTTATGGACAAGATCATCATGTTCATGAGACACGAGTCATTGCAATAAATGAGGTAGAAATTGAAAGAGAAATACAACATCGGATGTAGAGATACTTCGGGGGTATTACCATACCCTTACACATTACATGACTTAGAGGCTTCCACACATTTTCTAGTATTAATGAAATCATAAGAAGCTTCTAGTGATTCAACGTATCATATAATCATAAGAAGTTAAGAGATATCGGGCACTCAGTTTAGTAATGAAGATTCATGACCATTTTTTTCTTCTACACTTGATTCTTTTGATAGTTGTTCTCTCTTATTTCTTCTTTTCTTACCTCTTTTTTGTATATATGTTTTTATTTTTTACTTTCTCTCCATTCCTCTTTTTCTTTTAGTACAGCTATTTGAACATGCTCACTACTTCAATGGATTTCAAGAACTCTTAATTATAATATGCTACCAGAATTCTTATGATTATATGATACTTTTATTGGTGTGGAAGTCACTAAAATCATGACAGCTGTACAAGTATCATAACACTTAACCTAGTTCAATCATCTAATATAATAATCATGAATCAAAACACAACTTAAATTATCATAAAGTCTCGCAAATCAACGGCTATAAATCTTCTCTTGAACAAATGGAGCTCGAAGTTGATGCAACTAATGCAAATTATGGAATTAAAGTCTAACATGCGTGGATGAAAGTAAACATGCTAAAAAGGGTAAGATAGATTACAAGGCTCTCATAGATCCCCCAAGCTTGGAATCAAGCTGAGTGGATCAAATAATTCTTTGTTGTTACTTGATACCGTGGCGCGCCCTTCTAGTCTGCAGGGGGAGAAACTTTGGAATCATGAAGACTTGCCCAAAGCGTCTTGTTTGATGCTTCTAAGATGAAGATACGGATTTGAGACTTCTCGCTAATTTTCTCCAACTGCTCCACACGAGCCTTGTACATCTCTATTGTTTGCTTTTGCGTGATGATGGGTCAAAGGCTGATGTTGAGATTCTCTTCTAGTCCTTTCATTATGATGGATCAAAGGCTGATGTTTACAAGATCCTGGAGATTTTACCTCAATCTTCCTAATGTGGTGGTCAAGTTTGTCCAGGGAGGCTTGGATCTTCTCTCCTTGTTTCTTCACTCTCTTCAAGTAGAACTGCCCATCTTCTTCTAGATCAAGTTGAACCTGGTCGAAGTCACCTTCTTTTCCAACACCAAGGCTAAACACCTTACACCAATATTTTATTGTTTCCATCCACTTGAATCCATCCTCGTCTTCTGAATCTTTTTCTTTTGGCACAACAACTCTGACTTCCTCCGTAATCCTCGAGGATGATCCATAGAGATCTTCCTTCTCTTGAAGGATACCCCACGTGAAGGACATGGTTCCAAGGTTCTCAGGAGGAAAAAGCAATGCGGAGAAGACCTGTCTTGTCAATACAAGGATACATCCCTTCTAGAAGGCTTATAAGAGGTTAGTAGTAAGGTCAAATTCGTACTGAGAGGAAAAGGGTCGCCCAAGAAAAGAACGCCAACAAGTATGGAAACAAATAAGTGAAAAAGAGGGAAATTGCAATTGTAATGACCAACTGGTATGGGTAGACGCCTGTACGGTGCGCCTGTACCGAGTCATTTCCAAAAATACGACATGTCAAAGTCGGTAAATAGTCAACCGACTAAGTGGTACGGGCAGGTTCCGCCCGTACTACCCGTTCGTACTGACTTTACGAGTTTGGTTTTTTACGATGAAATGAACAAAGAATGGATGGAAAGGCACATAACTGATAACGACCAACCATACGAGGGAATTGTGCCGTACTATGCGGTTGTACCATTTATGCAAAACGAAGCGAATGCAACAACGGGCTTAACGACCAGCGGTATGAGTAGAGCCGGCTGTACCGCCCGCCTGTACCAACCTCGTAAGACCGGCAATAAACTCAGAAAAATGAAGGGAATACAGATATGCAAAAAGTAATAGAAGAAAATCATCGAGAACAAAGATGTGTTTGGGATTTCATACGCTTTGGTCATCGAGAGAACATGAGTTCATCTGGGTACCTTTTCCTTCCTGGATCACCTTTTTCTTTTTCTCTTTGAACAAAGTTGGTTGGAGAAAATCAACAAAACCATTGCAAGAAGAAATTGAGAACTTCTTTTTTGGCAGTGTGGTTCCCACATGTATGTAAATGGATGACACCTCTTTAGGATGATAACTTTTTTGAGTGTCGTTGGATGTTTCCTCTATCTCTTCCTTTCTTTGTAGAATCTGTAAATCAAATTCTTGCAAAAAAAGAGTCCAACGGATCATCCTTGGCTTAACATCAATCCTTTATAGGATTTACTTTAAGCCAACACAATCAGTGTGTACTCTTACCTTAGAGTCAATGATATAAGATCTAAACTTGTCACAGGAGAAAACCACAGCAAAAAATTATTTTTCTGCCATAGGGTAATTCTTTTGGGCCCCATTTAAGGTGCGACTAGCATGATGAATGATATTAAGATCATCACCATCATACTAACAAATAATTGCTCCGATAGCTTCATGAATGGCCTCACAAAATAGCTCAAAAGGTTTCTTCTAGTTAGGTGGTTTTAAAATGGGAGCTTCTAGGAGAGCTCTTTTTAGTATGTTGAAACCAGCGAGACACTTTTCATCAAATTTAAAACGAACATCCTTTTTAAGAAGGTTAGTTAAAGGTCTAGTAGTTTTTGAAAATTATTAATGAACCTTCTATAAAATCCAGCATGGCCTAGGAAACTCCTTATACCTTATGTCTCGAGGAGGGGGTAACCTTTATATTGCTTCAATTTTTGCTTTATCAACTTCTGTACCCTTGCCCGGGACTTTGTGATCAAGCACTATGCCTTCTTGAACCATAAAATGACATTTTCCCAGTTCAAGACTAAGTTAGTGTCTTCACATCTCTACAAAGCTTTATGAAGATTATGGAGACAATGATTAAAGGAAGTTTCATAAACAGAGAAGTCATCCATGAATACTTCCATAATATATTCAACATAATCAGCAAATATAGCAGTGTTGGTCATCAGGGTGAACAACAAATTGGGAAAAACCAGAATAGCCATCTAAGTAACAAAAATGAGAATACATAGCAAGCCTTTCTAAAGTTTGATCTATAAACGGTAAAGGGTAATGATCCTTCCTAGTTTCCTTATTATGTTTTCTATAGTCAATGCACATCCTATGGCCAACAACAGTTCTAGTAGGTACCATTTCATTATGTTCAGTTTTGACAACCGTAAATCCACCTTTCTTAGGAACATAATGAACATGACTTACCCATTCACTCTCTTCTACATGAAACATGACGCCTGCATCTAGCAAACGTATTATTTCTTTTCTTACCTCCTCTTTCACGTTAGGTTTAAGTCATCCCTGAAAATCTATGACCGGCTGGGATCCTTCTTCCATGAATATTCTACGGGTGGCTATCGAAGGAATAATCCCCTTCAAGTCACTCATTGGATACCCAAGAGCATTTTGATGCATCTAGAGAACCCTCATTAAATTGTCCTCCTCTTTTCCGCAAGGTTAGAACTTATAATAATAGGAAATTTACTTCGTCTCATCAAGAAACCTATATTTTAGTTCCTTTGGTGAAGTTTTAAGGATAGGAGGGGGACGAGCCTCATCTCCCTTCCTTATGGGTTATTCATATTTTTGATTAATCTTGGCATCCACCTTAGGTGTGGAGTTAAGATAATCATCCATTTCAGCTTTTTCTATGTCCTGGAGGATATTATTATTGACTAAGCTTCTTTCTAAATCATCATTAGGAGTCTCAATGACTATTGAGGCTAAATTAACGACATTACCTTCTTCCTCACGTTCGTACTCATCATCGTCTAGTTCTTCAATAGCCGGCTTATGGTCAAATTTGGAGAAATGAAAATCCATTTTATCTTCACCAAACTTGAGGGACATTGTTTGTCTGTTGCAATCTATGTATGCTCCTATAGTATTTATAAAAGTTCTTCCAAAAATGATGGGACAATAAACATCAGTAGGCATATCAATAAGCACAAAATCAATGGGGTATTTGTAAGGTCCAACACAAATTGGAACATCTCAAATTATTCCCATGGGGACTCTCAGCATTTTATCTACAAGCATTATAGTCATGTATGTATCATCTAGTTCGGCTAGTGTTAGTTCATTTTGAATTTTTAAATAAAAAATAAAAGGGATCACGTTAACAGTTGTCCCGATGACATAGAGGCCATAATAGGAAGTTCCTATGAAAGTGCAAGGGAGAGTAGGTTTACCAACTTCTTTAGCTTTTACCTTTCCTTTGATGAATTGCGAAGCTTTAGTATCTAGATCAATTACATTGTAGTGTGTAAGCATGGTTAAAATATCTTCCTTCATTGATGCCTCTGTGTCTTGTACACTTACTTCTTTAGTTTATCCTCCTCTTCCAGCTTCTTGAGAAATAGCTCTTCTTCTTTGCATTGATCCTCTAGCTGTTGAGCCATCATATGTTCTCTCACCATCCTTGGGAAAGGAAGGGGTTCAACATATGGGGATACCTCCTTTAATGGTTCGACATGGGCTGTGATTATTGGATCATCTTCTACAGCTAGCTCGGGTGGTTGAGTGTAATTAAGCCAGTCCTTCTTAGGAGCCTCAATGTGTTCTGTAAAAGACTGAGGATTTGCAAAATAATATCATCATCAAGTTGAAGTTTATTAGCAGTTTCTTTTCCTTTACTAGAGTCTTTAGAAGCATTGCGACAATCATATTCAATTTCTATACCTCCTTCGCCTCCTAAATCAAATCCCCATGTTTCTCTATTACAGCAAATTTGTTCTAATAGTTCCCAAGCTTTAATTATAGTAACTCCATGAAAGCGCCTCCAGAGTTCATGTCAAGATGATGCTTAATTTGTTGATTAAGTCCTCCATAGAAAATATGTAATACGTACCATTCAGGTAAATGATGATGGGGACATTTATTAAGTAGGGACTTATACCTTTTGAAGGCCCTTACCAAGCCTTCACCTAGGCGGTTCTTGAGGTTTTTAATTTCCCTTCTTACTTTAGCAGTTTTTACCTTGGGAAAGAATCGAAACACAAATTCTCCTTTGGGTTTTCCCCAAGTATCAATTTTCTCTGCAGGGCAAATTCTATAGCAACCCAAAGCAGTGCTTGTTAGATATTGGCTAAACAGTTTAAGTTTCAATTCATTATTGGAATAGTCTCTCACTTTAAGAGTCCAACATAGCTCGGTAAAATACATTAAATGAGTGTAAGGATCCTCATATGGATCATCTCCTGTAATTTTTTTTTAATAATAGCAATAAAACGAGGATTGACCTCGTATTCTGGATTGCTCCCACTCGGGAATTCCTTGACGAGTCCTCTATTGAACTTCCTGAGGTATTTATTAGCATTGAGTTGATTAATTAGTCTAAGTGTAGTCATGGTGCTTACCTAAAACTAATAATCAACTTTAGTAAAACAATTAGTAAAATAAGTAACTAAGAACAAAGACCAAAAGTGCTTAGCTCCCCGACAATGGCACCAGAAAATAGCTTGATGACTACAAGTGCACAAATCAATTGTAGCTAGTTTCGAAGTAAAGATATCGAACCCACAGAGAGCTATTGGTAAAGGCCTTTATGCCCCTCGTCACTATCTACCAAAGGATATTTATAAGCTGCCTTTGATCTCATGTAAAGGGTGTTTGAAAGGTTTTGGTTATTTGTAGAAAAGTAATTAAAACAAATAAAATGAACCAAGTAACAAGGTTGTGTGAAAGCGTGGTGGAACTCAATAGGTCTAAAACGTTCTCGAGGATTTAGGATGCACCACTAGCATGGTATTATTATTATTAATAATCAAGATAACATAGTTCTTGTGTCATGAGATGTGTGGAGAGAGCTCCATAATAAGATGTTCACTACAAGGCTCGTAGGAAGACACTTTGTGGAGCCAAGAGTGAGGTCACCTCTAAATAAGCACTGCAATTTCTTTGAGCAATCAGCCATGCAAACCACCACAATTATGGGTTTCCCTATGTACATCGTAATTAGCTTAGGGAGTCCCTCTTTATCCTCATTTGACTGTGTAGGTTACGAGATGGTGCCGATCTATCACGAGGCCATTCCGGGTACGATACCAAAACACATCCAAAGGATTTCTCCCTCCCTTTAGTACCAAGGGCAAATGATATGTGGCTGACTACAAATACCATCTAAAGAGAGAGAGAGAGAGAGAGATCAAACACAAATCATAAATCTATCATAGACCGACAAGTCATATGTACACAAGAATAGATCATCTTTATTAAAAATTCATAATGGTGCTAGGGTTTCTCCATCTCCCCAAGAAAAAAGGAACTACTCACACATGGAAGCAATCAACAACATCATCATAGTCAAATGAATGGATAAAAGTACGGAGATAGTTCTAATGCAGACCATAATTGAACCTGGAATTACAACAATATCTAATAGATGAGAGATGGGGGTAATCATGGTGATGGAGATGTAGCGGTTGATGATGAAGGGGATGATGCATTGTCCTCCAATGATCCGTGAAGTAGCTAGGATTTTACCCTAGACAAATTCCTCCTTCAGATCCCTTTTAGATGTGGTTTTCCGTGGTTTCTAGTGGCTGTGAATGTCAGATCTCCCTCTAGTCTTCGCCAGGAGAAAGTATTTGACGAGGCGATCACGCTGACACCTAGCACATGCGGACAGTATGCCCGTACCATCAATCGTTATTGGTACTGATTGCTTCTCCTCGTTTGGTATTCTCCCAGGTGTGAAGTTAAATCCATAAAATAACTTTTATCACTTAGAAATATCATATTATAACACAATATGATAGTTCCAATTGATATATTCATATAAGACTTAGTGATTTGTGATCCTGTTAAAACAAGAACTAAATGGTGCGTGCAAACACAGTGAAATACAAAGATCCCTACTCTATTTATGGAAAAGCAAAAGGTAAATATGCTTCAATTTTGGACTCATCAGGCCTCCCACCTACCCCTTTTTCCTCCTGGTTTCTGTCCCAGTGAGACCCCCACACCGCCCTCTCTCTAATCCTACCTTTCTTCTTGTCTAGGATGACCCCAACCGCTTCCCCCATCGACCATCCGACATGATCCGCCATATCCGATGCTCAGATCTACTCCCACTACAAGAAAAGTTGGCTTTTACAACGGATGATTTTCATGGTTGAAGGCCCGTTTTTCGTGGCTAAAAAGACTTGCATGAGAGATGGCCTTCATGGTAAAAGGCCCTTCAGAAATGAATTAACCATTTTTTTTTACGACTATGGCGGATCGCACCCTTCAGCAATGAAAACTTGTTCCGTCGTAGATCTATTCGCCAGCCGCATTGATTGCTGACGTCATGCAAACTACCACGTGGCAGCCGCCATTAGCAGCCAGTTATCTCGGTAACAGTCATAGAAACCATGGTAGAAGCCAGGCCCGCTAAATACTAATTGGGTCGGCCCATGAGAAGAGCCCAATAAGAAGATGGCCTTTTACTATTTTGTCCTACACTGCTTGAAATGGGCCCAAAATTGCAGCCAACAACGGCCCGTGAACTTTTAGGCCCGATTATGTTTTGTCCTACAGAAGGCCCATGGTTGTCCAACACTGTGCGACCCATTAGTAGCCTGCACCAAGTCGCTCCTGTACACTTAAGGCCTGTGGTCAGCCCATCACTATTAACGCAGCCCATCATGGGCCACCTACTAAAGGCCCTTCTTTGAGATGGTCTATTACAGTTCTGGCCTTTTACTGTTCCGGTCGTTAACTGTTTAGGCCCACAAGCGGCCCATTACTATTCTAGCCTGGTAAATTTGTCGGCCTGCTACTGCCCTCGTCTGGAAATTTCTCGGGTCGTTACTATTCAGGCTCGTCACTATTCTGGCCGTTTAACTGCTTTGGTCTTTTACTTTTGTGGCCCTTTACTATTGAGGCCCGCTACTGTTTTGGCCTATTACTATCTACCAATTACAGTTTCCTGCATGTTACTATGATGGGCTGTTTCTGTTCTGGCCTGCTACTATTATGGCATATTACTATTACAGCCTGTTATTGTTATGGCCTGTTACTATTACGACATGTTACCACATGTGGATCGACCCGTTATGTTTGTGGCCTTTTATAGTTTCGGCTTTTCTCAAGCCCATGCCAATATCATAAAACGTGTATAATAAGCCAGCATCTTTTACTGTTCATCGTTGGACGAATACAAGATAGGCCAATTACAAAGCACAATACTATTCCCTAATTGACCTACTGCCATGTGTGGACGGCGTCAACTAAATGCCTACATGGACTGTGCGAGTTATCTAGATATTACATCAGCTGCAAACTTCTTAAAATTATTACATATTATCAACTCAAGGGAAAGAAAAATCGGTATTTCAGTTGACAATCAAGTTGATAGCAGAGTCCTCAATTTGCCTTCTCAACCGATCAGCTGCATCTTCCTTTGAGTGTGATAGCTACATTGGAGGAGACATGATCTTGCAGCCCCCTCTTTGGTGGTGATAGAAATAATTGCAGTCTGAAACTAAGTAATAACAAGTTAATACATCAAACAATACAAACTACTCATTTGATTGATATGACAGGAGCTATGAACTGGAGTTTACAACTGGTCAATGGTTCAATTATTGACCAACACGTCAAACAAACAGGACAAACAAGCATGCATTAAACAAGTGTGCCTATCGTGAAATGAGCAATCAAAAAATGTGTGTGTGTGGCTTCGGATTTCAGCAAATATAAACAAGCCAGGTCAATTCAATAAATATATATGGAAGCAGTTGTATACACTAAAATGCAAGAGACATTGGGTGACTCAGAATTTGCGCTGAGCCACAAAATGGCATTCAGTTACTATCATAGCAAAGAATGAACCAGATAGAAATTATAACCGCATCATACGAGAACTTGTAGAGCAGGAATGCAAACTACAAATGAACTATATATTGTAGAGGATACTTATGTCGTGTCTCAGGACGAACCAGAACCAGATGCGAGATATAATGGCGTCGCTCATGAACCTGTAGAACAGGATAAACAAGCATTAGACAAGTGTGCCTAGAATGAAATGAGCAATCAAACAAAGTGTTTCTTAGAATTTCAGTAAATATAAACTAGCGAGGTCATTTTGGAAAATATATATGGAAGTAGTGGCATCTCCTAGAATGCAAAGAGTCGTTGGGTGACTCAGAATTTGCGGTGAGCTACACAATGGCATGTAGTTACTTTCATAGCTAAGAATCAACCAGATAAAAATTATAATGGCACCATAAGAGAACTTCTAGAGTAGGAATGCAAACCACGAGTGAACTACATAGTAGAGGACAATTATGCCATTGTTCAGGATGAACCAACACAAGATAAGGAAGTAATGGCATCCCTTGTGAACCTGTAGAATAGGCTATGCAAACCAACATGTTCATTGTTCCATTTTAAGATCTATGTAAGAAAAAGGAAATAGTTAGTGATGCATCTTTTGAAGAACCAGATGGCAACAACAAAATTATAATCGAATTAGTACGAAGAGTTTAAATGGCTACTACAGGATAGCAGAACGATGCCAAGGAGGAAATAATAGCAGGAACTGATCTCAGGATGAACTAGATAGATTCAGCAACTATAGAGCAGGGAATCCATACTAATATTTTCCAGTAACTTTAGATTTTGCAAGAATTACACGGTAGCAGGCAACTACTATTGTATGGAGTAGCTAAGAATATGTGCATGACAAAATAATAGACATGTGCATGACTAGAAATTTGTGGAGCAGCGAATGCAAACCAACATGTCTAATGACCTTGTATGTACTAGCACGAAGAACATGCATACCTAGTGACTTGTATGTACTAGAACGATTACAAAAATGCAGTTCACTGTGATAGGCTTGAACATGCTATACTACTGAAAAAACAAAAACATGTTGGAGATTTGGTTAACCTTGGTCGAAGAGGCGTCTAAGGTACCATGCGGGTGACGTCCAGGTCACCGAGGGTGTTGCGGTTGCGGTGGCTGTTGGCGTCGGGGAAGCAGATTTTTGGCGGTCGATGCCGGCTTGATCACGGTGGACGAGAGCGTCGCTGAGGCAGATCAGTGCAGTGAACAGCGATGGTCGAGCACCTGGTCTAGAGCGGTGGACATGGAACTCCTTGAACTAGATCACGTCCGGTGTACACTGGTGAAGCGGATCCGGTACAGTTGGGTAGCTTTCGGCAGCGAGGAAGCAGAGCTTGGGCCGTCGATGACACCATTGGCAGCGAGGAAGCAGAGCTTAGGTGGTCGATGATGCCATCAGCATGGTGAACGACATCACAGCTCCGGTGCAGTGGCATAGAGACCTGGTGAACTAGATCCGATTGGGTGAGTGTCGGTGAAGCAGCTACGCGGCGGCGCACGAGACCGTAGATCAAGTCGGTGCGCGCGGTGGCCGTGGAGGCGATAGAGGAGCTTGAGATTTTTGGGAGGGCCAGCGGGAAAAACTGCGCGAATGGGGACAATATAGGTGAATAGCAATATAATTACGATAGTGGCCCTGAGCTACTAACTTTAGCATGCCCATCTATCGTCTGAAGAATGGGTAGAACAGGAAATTTAAAGACAAACGCTTTTGAAACAGAGGGGTGCAAAATGCTTCAAGGTCGGTGTGTAATATTGCTGCTCGATTGAGATTTGAATTTGGCCCGTGTCTAGCTAATAATAATAGAAAAATGGTACTATCCAATGGGAGATTTTGGCTCAAAGGTTTTGAATCGGTGGGGCGGGAAATGCTTCAAAGTCAGAGGGTGATTTTGCCGCTCGATTCAGATTTTGAATTTGTCTAGCGTCCATCTAGTATAGAAAAAGGTAGTAGACTGTAACCTATCTGTCCAGGAATTCAAGGCTGAGAGTCACATCAACTGATCATCCATATCCATACTAGTAAAAGGCATGTTCCACACACGTATATACTGTATGAAATGTGATTTAATAAACATTAAGTCAATAGTCTTTTTAGAGAAAAAATGCATACATTAAGTCTATTAATAATAACTATCTACACATATTGAGAATACAACCTACTGTTCTATGAAATTTTAGTGGTGGTGACATGATGGTTCTAGAACAAGGTAGAGTTTTATCTCGGTACTACTCCTTCAATACGAATCCATATGCTCTGAACTAATTGATCTAACAGCCCAACGGTCAGGATTGGTGCTATGAATCTAATTGAAAACTGCTCCATTATAGTTGTAGAGATTTTTGCACGCAACATTGGATACCTATGATTCACACAGCCTAGGCTGTAAATTTTGCCACTTGATAGAGATTTTGAATTTGGCTAGCGTCCAAATAATAGTCCCTCCCTCTCAAAATAGATGTCTCAGATTTATCAAGTATATTTCACAACCTTGTTTCAATCTCTTAAGTATATTCCACAAAGTAGTTGTCCACACACCCCTTTTTATTTCTCGTACTTTCAAGCTCTCAGAAATTATGAGATAAATCATGAACGTTGGTTGTGCTGCACCTTGTGCATTTAGCTACTTCCTTCGTCCTAAAATAAGTGTACTTCTAGCGTTTGTTCTAAATCAAACTTAACTATTTCCGACCAACTTTAATTTATAAACATAGTAATGTTTATGACACAAAACTAGTACTACAAGTTTATTCATTTTGAAATGTACTTTCATAATATGTACATTTTATGTTATATATATTGCTCTATTATTTTTTAAAAGTAGTCAAAATTTTAAAAAGTTTGACTTAGACTAAGAGCTACTAGAAGTACACGTATTTGTGGACGGAGGGAGTATGAAAGAACTTGGCGTGGTGGTGTTCACGTATTTGGTAGGAGTACGTAGGTGCTTCCTCACATGATGAACAATATTGCCACTAGGAGTTTCCCCCATGTTGAAAAAAATTGGGAGAGAGAAGAGACTAAGAACACGCAGGAGGCAACGCGAGAGCAGCGAAGAGGAGAATTTTCCGAAAAACTTTTGAAGCTAACCAGGAATTCATTACATTGAAAACCACCAAAAAGTAATTTCGTAAAACATCCAAAGCAACCTATAATTTACTTGTAGTTCAAATTTGACCTAATTTTGATAAATGGCACAAAGTCTCATTCAAGTCGGCAGAGTTAGCTAGGAAGTTTTATAATTCGTAAACATGGGAAAATTGAGAATGTTCTTTCCTGATAGCAGGAAACTCACACCGACGACATCATTCACTAAAAGAAGATGGACCCATCTACCTTTGAAAAGACAATTAATTTAAGATCAATCTATCACGCTTACTTGTAGCTCAAGTTTGTCCTAATTTTGTTAAGTTGTCAAGATGCAAAATCTTAGCAAGAAGTTGAACCTAGATGGTGGTTTGTGATATATTAAATGATCCCATGATGGTTGGAAACTGAGAATGTTCTTTCGTGATAGTTGGAAATTTACATCGATGGCATTGTTTACTACAAGAATTAGATGCACCCATCTACCTCCAAAAAGACATTTAATTCAAGAGAAATCTATCGTGCTTACCTGTAGCTCAAGTCTGACCTAATTTCATTAATTTCAAATGTATCTAGTCATGTTTCTGTGGTAGATACATATACCCGAAACTAGACAAATCTGAGAATATTAATTTGAACCAGAGACAATAGTGTAATTTAATTGGGTTAATTTATCTACGAACCTAGGAATCACAAGTAATACATGCATGTTTCGCTATGTTTGGAAACATGACGCGCTTGTCGCATTCCGAGCCACATTCTTCTGATTTTCTTTACTACTAGTACAAAACATCCCCGTAATCACTTGGGAAAGTGAAAAAATTCCTAATTGTTTGAAACTCCCACGAGCAACATTGTCACCCATCTACCGATGTTAGAACCCTATCTAAAATATAGTAGATTGCTTGAATTTAGGAACAGAAAAAATGGTTATTGGAAGTATATTGGTGTGTCGTACCAAGGCACACATGCGCAGCGCCACGCTGTGGATGAGGAAGAGACAAGCCAGACTGTGCACCCACGGCTACAGAGAAGAAATTGATGGAGGTTGGATGGTGAGAGCCAGTGAAGGAGAAATAAAACGCAACTTGTTTTGCATGCATATACTAGTAGTAGGTCCATACATTTACTACTAGTGGAGTGTACATTCTAGTACCTCGTGTCAGCAGCCCATCATAGCTTTGCTGTGACATCGCACCACCTTCAAGTCCTCTTCGGCACTGCTATCATGCTGCCTCTTTTTTTGAAAGTCTCAGGCTGCCTCCCTCTTGTTCTCTTACTTGTCTAGCTCAGGTTTGACCAAATTTCGTTAAATTGTCAAGATGCATAATCTTAGCAAGAAGTTAAACCATTTGTACAAACTCTCGGTGGTTTCCGATATACTCCTAATTGACCCCCGATGGGTACTACCAAAAGCTTTTTTGTAAAACCTTCGTAGAAACCTATGATTTACTTGTAGTTCAAATTTGAAAGATTCGATAGTACATAATAAGATGGGAAAATATCACATATTCATAATCAGCAGCACTAGACAAATTCAGTAGCATTGCAAAGGGACCGATTCAGCAGTACATACTCTGCAATTCAATAGCAGTACATAGAGAATCAGTTCATGTTTCAACTCCAAAAAACTTGGCATATCATGAGTTTACCCTTTTCTCCGAACACACTCCATCATTGGAGCAAGCAAAACTGACGATCAAGTCTGCATTTGTGTGCATACCTCGTTCTTACATCCATGTATGTGTGACCAACATATATGCAACCCAAGAAGCCCAGGCCTCATCTATATTTAGAATGCCATGTTTCAAAAGTAAAGCAAAACAATCTACTGCCATTGATCAAAACAAGTACTAGTATAATAGTATTATTTCCATAAAATACTTTTAAAATAGCAACATCAGCACATTTGAGAGATTCGGTAGCTTTTGAAAGATTCAACAGTACATGCCATATTCTATACTCGATCTAAACACTTCCCAGTACATAGCAATTATTACAAAATATATTAGCAGTTGCAGAACTTCATACAAAATACTTGGTAGAAGTATAAAACTACTCGTAGTAGTACCTTATGCTATCTAGGAACAATTACATGTCCCATCATATACTCCAAACATGCATGAGAAAAAAGAGAAGTCAGAATCACCACAAGATCTGTATGATAACTATTCAGCGTGTCTAAGTCGTTGCCGGGTAGCGCTTGCTTTCTGGCCTTTCATGCTTCTGTCGTTTTACCATCGTTTGTGGATCCTCGTAATAGGCTTTCGCATGTTCACTATTAGCAATATAGATGTAAAATTCATGAATCTTTCTAGCAATTTCCACCACTCTGATTATGAAGGGAATCTGCTACTAACATAAATAAAGTAATTAATATTCGAGCAGAGGGACTAGAAAATTACATACCGTAGTACATTCATATTAGGATCATCAGGAGAAAATTAAGATGTGATATCTCACAATGGGTTGATGTCGTCGTCGATCCAATATTGGAACTCCATGAGGAATTCCAACCAACGATTGAGGAGCTTGACAATAAGTCCGCGGTACCAACATGAAATGGTCGAGCGCATCCAGCGCCGCTTCGACCGGCGGCTCCACAATCTTTGGCTCGGAATCACAAAATCGAGCGGATAGAACCCACGAAAAGAGATCAATGACGACATCCTTAGGAGGGAATCCTCCAATTCCCACATCGCCGACCTTACGTGGCTGATAGACAGGACAATCTCCGTGCTGTGCCCATCAATCTGGCCGGTGAACAGTGTGCCTATCTTCCTGATGCCGATGACATTTGTTCTCCATGAGCACCCTGCAGGCACCAGCTTAGACGGGTCCCACTGTTACATGTTGTAGAGGACTATGGGCACCTCTATATAGTGGGTGGATTTGAGGTGTAGATATAATGTTAATTTGTTGGCGACCCAGTTGCATCCTGGCTCCGTGCAGATAAACGGGTTGTGGATGCAGGAGATCATGTGGGCATAGAGTTTGTTGAAGGAGACCACTTTCGAGCAGTTGTAGTTCGGGCAGCTGTAACCTTCTCTGCCAGCGACTTGGCGGTGTAGCACCTTGGAGCATGAATCCAGCCGGACGGTGCTTTTAGTGTCGAGACGCTCAGTAATTTTGTTGACGATGTCGTCGCCGACCTTGCTGAAGCCGCTGCACCGTCGGCTCTCCCTCGTACCTCTGCAAATTTTGTACAGACGATCCGCCATCACGTTTAGGAGGATTGGGGGCAAGGGCAGATCTATATAGAATTGTTTGGGAGGGGTTTGGAGGAGAGGGGTGGTGGTTTTGAAGGAGGGATGCACCAGGCGAGATGGCGAGGAAAAATGTGTGAACTGCATGGTGGAGAGGATCCCAAATGCATCCAGGCAGCGTCGGCGAGTGGGGATAAACTAAATGGAGATGGGGAAGATGGGATGGCTCTTTGAAAGATGCTTTTTCTTTTCTTGTAATAAATTAACCATGTCACCTCCTGGCGCAGTATAGTCTTGTCATGTCGGTTTGACCAGACACATTATTTATTTACAGGTTCTACTATATTAGTATTTGCATAAGTAGGAGTAGTAGGTAGGAGTATTACTCTACCTCCGTCCCGAGGAATAAGGCGTCCTCATTTTGTTTGTTTTTTCTTTGACCAAGATTTACTCTACATATATATAAAGAATGTTGGTAGAAAATTAGCATTATTATAAAGTATTACTCTACCGCCAACAGTAATAATTTTACACAAAGTAATCAAGTGTATTAGTTACTCTATTTATTCGGTCTTATTCTAGCCATGGTACGACGACTCTATGTCTAACTAACGTGTGTTCGCCAGCTATGTTGTGTTCGTGTGCATAGGAAGGAACCACTTTGGGCATTGTGTTGGGGTGGCGGCAAAAAGTAGTCACGGATCAAAATTTCCGGGTTTCGTTTTTTTCACTTGCTTCGTCCCAAACATCGCATGGAAGGTTCCACAGCGGCAAAAATTATTATTGCATCCAATTCCATGCTTCATTTAGCACAAGGACCCTGAAACTGAGAAATGAAGTGTATGTTTTGAGGTTTGCGCATACCAACATTTATCATTGTGCGAAAGACTATCAATAGAATCTTTCTAGATGCTAGAATGGAAAATAAGATCCAATGGTTAGCTATGTTTGGATTTGCCAGTCTTGATAAAACGGCCAATATAATGTTCAAAGTTCATCTATACACTATGAAGTGGTATGGTATTGTAAGATATAAGACAAGATAAACATGAGATAAGAAGTACTACGATTGGCCGATCTAATGGTAGGTGTCGTAGGAATGAGGTGCTTGAGAGTTAACACGGTCGGTGGAAGTACAAGTTACATCAAGGACCTCGTAAAAAATAAAATTGCATCCAAGTCCATGCATTTAGCACTAGGACCCTGAAACTGAGCAATGAAGTGTGTGTTTTGAGGTTTGCACATACTAGCGTTCATTGTGCTAAAGACTATCAGCATAATCTTTCTAGATGCTAAGAATGGAAAATAAGATCCAACGGTTATTAGAAGTGTTTGGATTTGCCAGTCTTGATCAAAAGGTCAATGTTTCGTACACTATATAGTGATGGTATGGCATTGTAAGAGATAAGACAAGATAAATATAAGATAAGAAGTATTACGAATAGCCGATCTAATTGTAGGTCCCGTAGGAGTGAGGTGCTTGAGAGTTAACATGGTGGGTGGAAGTACAAGTTACATCAAGGACCTCATAAAAATGATAATTGCATCCAAGTCCATGCATTTAGCACAAGGATCTTGAAACTGAGCAATGAAGTGTGTGTTTTGAGGTTTGTGCATACTAGCGTTCATCGTGCTAAAAACTATTAGTAGAATCTTTCTAGATGCTAAGAATGGAAAAGAAGATCCAACAGTTGGCAATGTTTGGATTTGCTAGTCTTGATCCAACGGTCAATGTTCAAAGTTAATCCGTACAGTATGCAGTGGTTTATTATATTGTATTATAAGAGATAAGACAAGATAAAGAGAAGATAAGAAGTATTGTGAATGGCCTATCAAATGGTAGGTCTCTTAGAATAGAGGTGCTTGAGAGTTAACACGGTCGGTGGAAGTACAAGTTAGATCAAGGACCTCATAAAAAATGGAAATTGCATCCAAGTCCATGCATTTATTAGCACAAGGAGCCTAAAAACTGAGTAATGAAGTGTGTGTTTTGAGGTTTGCACATACTAGCGTTCATTGTGCTAAAGAGTTTAGTAGAATGGAAAAGAAGATCCAATAGTTAGCAATGTTTGGATTTGCTAGTCTTGATCCAATGGTAAATGTTCAAAGTCAATACGTACACTATGTAGTGGCATGGTATTGTAAGAGATAAGACAAGATAAACATAAGATAAGATAAGAAGTACTGCGAATGGCCGATCAAATGGTAGGTCTCAGAGGAGCGAGGTGCTCGAGAGTTAAAACGGTCAATGGAAGTACAAGTTACATCAAGGATCTCATAAAAAATGAAAATTGCATCCAAGTCCATGCATTTAGCACAAGCACCCTGAAATTGAGCAATGAATTAAGTGTGTGTTTTGAGGTTTGTGCATATTAGCGTTCATGGTGCTAAAGACTATCAGTAGAATCTTTCTAGATGGTAAGAATGGAAAAGAAGATCCAACGGTTAGCAATGTTTGGATTTGCCATTCTTGATCAAACAGCCAATGTTCCGTCCAATATAAAGTGGTATGGTATTGTAGGAGATAAGACAAGATAAATATAAGATATGAAGTACAGTACTACGAATGGCTGATCTTTTGAATAACCTTCCCTCCTGATGTTTGGGAAGCAAGTGAAAATTTCGAAAACTAGAAAACTTTGAATTTTTGTGCTCCCAAGGACCAAAGTGGTTTCTTTCCTATGTACTCCTTGTCCCCACTCCACACCAACACGCGGCTGTCGCACACGCCAGAGACATAGAGCCGCCTTACCAAGGCACACGTACACATCACCACGCTATGGATGAGGGAGAGATCAACCGGGCCGGTGCGCGAGGAGAAAGGGGAGGAGAGATGGAGGATAGTGAAGGAGAGAGAAAACAGACGATTTGTTTCATGTGCATAGGTCATGAAACTTACTACTAGTAGAGTGTACACTATAAGGCCGTAGGAGTACCTCGTGTTAGGAACCCATCATAACTTTGCTCTGACATGGGACCACCTTCAGCTTCTCTTCGCTGCTGCCCTCTTCCCCTGTCAATATTTTATTCTCTAAGCATGTACAACACATGGACAGAGGTGACCATATGTATAAGCAAAGAAATATACTACTTTCGCATTGTGTCAAAAAGCACACCTTAGTAAGGCCTATTATGTGGCATCCGCTAAGGTTCACCTTTTACATAGTGGAAAAAATAAAGTTATCTTTAAGCCTAAGGTGTGGGTTTCCCATAGGGAATAGAAATATCATTTCTCCTCTCTCCCTATTTCATGTCATCATTTCAAAAGAGGTTCAAAATTTTCAAGATGCAAAATATTTTTTTGTGGAAGATGCAAAATATTAGCTAGAGGTCGAACCTGTCATCAAAGCTCTTTGCGGTTTTTGATATATTAATTGACTGCTCGATGGGTACCTCCAAAAGATTTTTTCATAAAACTTTCAAAGCAACCTACAATTTATTACTTGTAGTTCAAATTCAACCTTATTTTGATACATTGACATGAAGTCGTTCAAGTGGGCAGATTAGCTAGGAAGCTTGAAAATTGAAAAAACATCAAAATCCCAAGTACAACATGCTGTTGATCCACTGTATATGTGTGAAAACTTGGCTTGTGAAATTCAGATCGAATATTCTTCGCTTTTTGTTTATAGAAAAGAATGATCTCATCATCAATTGAGAAGGTTCTTTCCTGGTAGTTGGACTCTCACAATGACGACACAACTTTACAAGAATATATGCACTCATCTAACTCTGAAATGACATTTAATTCAAGAGTAATCTATCATGCTTACTTATAGCTCAAGTTTGACCTAATTTCATTAAACTATCAAGATGCAAAATATTAGCAAGAAGTTGAACCTATCGTCAAAACTTACGATGGTTTCTGATATATTAATTGTCCGCCTGATGGGTACCTCCAAAAGCTTTTTCATAAAACTTTCAAAGCAACCTACAATTTACTTGTAGGTCATATTTGACCTAATTTCCATACATTGACATAAAGTCATTCAAGTTTACGGATTTAGCTAGAGAAATATCGAAAACTCACAAAACATGGGAATCGTAAGTAAAACATGCTGACCCACTATATATGTCTGAAACTTGGCTTGTGGCATTAAGATCCAATATTCTTCGGGCTTTCTTTGAAAAAAGAACAATCTCATCATCACTTGGAAAATTATGAATGTTTTTTCTGGTAGTTGAATAATCACTCCAACACCATTATTTACAACAAGAAGATGTACTCATCTACCTCTGAAATGAAATTTAATTCAAGATCAATATATCATGCTTACATGTAGCTCAAGTTTGACCTAATTTGGTTAAATTATACAAGATGACATTTTAATGTATAGGTTCGTAGAGGTTCACTCAAAATCTGCACACTAAAAGATGACTAGATACATAACCTTCACAAACCTAAAACATTTTATATATATTGAAACTTAGGGAGTACTACTTACTGTAATGCGAGTAAGTTCCACCGTTTAGACAGTGTCTAACTGAGATGGTCCATGGGACCTACTAAAATGAAGATGCTAACTTTTGCATAGTAGTTTTATAGCTTGGTCATACACTACCAAGTTGGCCCATTATTTGCCTTTTTCATTAGGGCATCCGCAATAATGTGTAAAAAACACACGTTAAGGCCTATGTGGCATCCGCTAAGGTTCACCTTATACATTGTGGAGAACAAAAAGTTCCCTCAAGCTTGTGGGTTGCCATAGAGAATAGAAACATCATTTCCCCTCTCTCCTCTGTCTTGCAAGGTGCAATATGAAAGCCATGTGAGTCCTAACTTGTGGCAAATGTTGACCTTATACATTGTGGTAATTTCCGTATAAGACGAGTGGGTCCTACATTAGTGATGCCCTTAGACACTCGTGACATGTACTCCCTTTCCCATCATGCTAGACTCGTGGGTCCTAGACTATGATGTGGATATGGCCCTGACCTTGATTGGTCACTGAAGCCAATTTGTCGTTATGCAAATACTAATTAGTGCTGGCATTTTTTAAAACTATTGTTGGCCCATGATATATTCGATGTCCGGGTTCCTTCAGAAGAATTTTGGAATTTTTCAAGAGTAATAGTCTATCACGCTCACATGTATTCAAGTCTGACCTAATTTCATTTTATCCGCATAGTGTCATTTAGGTGCGTGGAGCTTTGGCTTGGGAGTTTGAGAAATCCTTAAACTTGGGAAACTATAAGAAAGAATTGTCCATTTTGTACGAAAATTTGTGGGGGAGGGGGCATTCTTTGTTCTTTAATTTATTCTACCAGTAAAATACTTAGAAAACTCACTTCACGGTATGGCATACTATACCATGTACTCCGTGTGAACTTTCTTAGGTTTAAAGGCAAATGGCCAAGGTCATGGACATACTCTATATATCTATAATGACGGTGTGTCCATATTTTGGTATAGGTCGGTGCATGTTAGCATGGTAAATAAGTAAAAGTTTTTTCAGAATGAAGTACGGTTAATATGGCTAAATTAGAGTTCATAGAATTTTGCCGTTTATTTACTAGTACATAGAGTGGTTGGATAAATTACATGTTATATTTTTCAGGTTGAATTTTCTACTTAACTTAACCCACTCAAATGACTTTCCGTCCATTGTCGAATTAGGTCTATTTTAATAATCTACAAGAAGTGCGTGTGAGAAAGTTCAATAGTATAACCGAGTCCTAGGTATAACAAAATGACATGTTGTTTACTACCGGCCTTATACTAGCATATATAATACCTAGCGATTAAACTATATAACATCTAGCATTATCATGCAACAACCTCGTCAAAAAGCAAGAAGATTGAACATGAATAAAATGAAAAACCTTTCTATGCCTGCTTGAAAAATCTTAAAACTTCGGAATTGTAAGAAAGCATGGTACACTTTGTCTAAAAATTGCGGTGGTGCCATTATTTATCTATTTTTTGGAACTAGAGGTCGTGGAGGAGCGAGACGCTTCTATAATCGCGCTAGGGTTTGTTTTCGTCGCAAGGTGGTCTGAGGACCTTTTGTAATTATTGTTACCTATGATCCTTTTTGTACTGGAGTTGATGATTATTTTGAATTTCAGAACAGAAAAAAAGGTTGCTGGAAGTAGACCAGTGTGCCCTACCAAGGCACACGGGCACAGCGCCACGCTATGGATGGGGAAGAAACAAGCCGTACTGTGCACCCACGGATGTAGAGAAGAAATCGATGGAGGACGGATGGTGAGATCCAGCGAAGGATAGAGAAAATGCAACTTGTTTTGCATGCATATACTAGTAGTCGTTCCATACGTTTACTCCTAGTGGAGTGTACCCTGTAGTACCTCATGTCAGCAGCCCATCATAGCTTTGCTCTTACATCGCACCGCCTTCATGTCCTCTTCCGTGCTGCTCTCGCGCTGCCTCTTTTTTTGAAAGTCTCGCGCTGCCTCCCTCTTGTTCTCTTACTTGTGTAGATTAGGTTTGACCAAATTTCGTTAAATGGTCAAGATGCATAAACTTAGCAAGAACTTAAACCTGTTGTCCAAACTCTCGGTGGTTTCCGATATACTCCTAATAGACCCTGATGGGTACCACCAAAATATTTTTTGTAAAACTTTCATAGAAACCTACGATTTACTTGTTGTTCAAATTTGAAAGATTCAACTGTACATAGTAAGACAGGAAAATATCACAGATTTATATGCAGCAGCAGTAGACAGATTCAATAGCATTTCAAAGGGACCGATTCAGCAATACAGACACTAAAATTCAATAGCAGTATAGAGAGAATCATTTCATGTTTCAGCTCTCAAAAACTTAGCGTAAGATGAGTTTGCCCTTTTTCTCCGAACACACTCCATCATTGGAGCAAGCCAAACTGACGATCAAGTCTACATTTGTGTGCATACCTCGTTCTTACATCAATGCATGTGTGACCAACATATATGCAACCCAGGAAGCCCAATCCTCATCTAGATTGAGAAGTCCATGTTTCAAAAGAAAAGAAAAACAATCTACTGCCATTGATCAAAACAAGTACCAATACAATAGTATTAGTTCTACAAAATACTTTAATAATAACAACATCAACACATTTGAGAGATTCAGTAGCTTTTGAAAGATTCATCAGTACATGCCATATTCTGCCCTTGATCTGTATAATTCCCAGTACATAGGAATTATTACAAAATATATTAGCAGTTGTAAAACTCAATACAAAATACTCAGTAGAAGTATAAAAAATACTTGTATTAGTACCTTAAGATAGCCAGGAACGATTACATGTCCCATCATATACTCAAACATGCATGAGAGAAAAGAGAGAGGTCAGAATCACCACAAGATCTGTATGCCAATGATTCAGTGTGTCGACATCGAGGCTGGGTAGCGCTTGCTTTCTGGCCTGGCACGTTTCTCTGCTTTTACCGTTGTCTGTGGATCCTCGTAATAGTTTTTCGCATGTTCACTGTTAGCAAGATAGATGTAAAATTCACGGATATTTCCAGCATTTTTCTCCGATTGCAAAGGGAATCTACCACTAACATAAATAAAGTAACTAATATTCCAACAGAGGGACTAGAAAATTACATACAGTAGTGCATTCATATTAGGATCATTAGGAGAAAATTAAGTTGTGATATTTCACGATGGGTTGATGTCATCGTCGATCTAATATTGAACTCCACGAGGAAATCCGACCAACGATCGAGGAGCTTGACAATTAGTTCATGACACCAATAGGAAATGGTTGAGCGCATCCAGCACCGCTTTGGTCGGAGGCTCCACAATCTTTGGCTCCTAATAATACTCGAGCTGATAGAACCCACCAAAAGAGATCAATGATGAAATCCTCACCTCGTACTCCTCCAATTCCCACACCGCCGACCTTACACGATAGACAGACATGACAATCTCAATGATGTTCCCGTCAATATGGCCGGTGAACAACGTTCCCGTCTTCCCGATGCCGATGACATTTGTTCTACGCGAGCACCCTGCAGGCACCAGCTTAGATGGGTCCCATTGTTTCTGCAGTAGAGGACAGTGGGAACCTCGATATAGTGGGTGGATTTGAGGTGCATATACAACATTAATTTGTTGCCGACCTAGTTGCATCTGGTCTCCGTGCAGGTAAACAGGTTGTGGATGCAGGAGATCATGTTGGCATAGAGTTTGTTGAAGGACAACACTTTCGAGCAGTTGTGATTCGGGCAGCTGTAACCTTCTCCACCGGCGACTTGGTGGTGTAGCTCCTTAGACCATTCGGCCAGCCGGACGACGCTTCTGGCATCCAGACGCTCAACAATTTTGTTGACGACATTGTCGCCGACCTTGCTAAGGCCGCTGGACCACCATCTCTCCCTCGAACCTCTCCAAATTTTGTACAGATGATCTGCCATCACGTCTAGGAGGATTGGGGGTGAGGGTGGATCTATATAGAACTGTTTGGGTTTTTTTTGAGGAGAGGGGTGGTGGTCTGGAAGGAGAGATGCACCGGGTGAGATGGTGAGGAAAATGTGTGAACGCGCAGTGGAGAGGATCCCAAATGCGGCCAGGCGGCGTCGGCGAGTGGGGATAAACTAAACGGAGATGAGGAAGATGGGATGACTCTTTGAAATAGGTTTTTTTCTTGGAATAAATTAACCATGTCACCTCCTAGCGCAATATAGTCTCGTCACGTCAGCTTGACTAGACACATTATTTATTTACAGGTTCTACTGTAGTAGTATTTGCATAAGTAGGAGTAGTAGGTAGGAGTAGTACTCTACCTCCGTCTAGAGGAATAAGGTGTCGTCGTTTTGCGTGTTTTTTGACCAAGATTAATCTAAATATATATAAAGAATATTGGTAGAAAATTAGCATTACTGGAAAGTATTACTCTACCACCAACAGTACTAATTTTACACGAAGTAATCAAGTGTATTAGTTACTCTATTTATTCGGTCAAATTTTACACAATGTAATCAAGTATGTATCTTCTCGGCACCTGCGCGCACACCTGCCAGTTGATCTCTCCCTCGTCCACAGTGTGGCGCTCAGCACATGTTCCATGGTTAGGGTTGCGAGCAGGATCCCGTGAAAGTCCCGCCTCTAGTTCATTTTGAAGTTTCTATAGGAGTACTTCAAAATGAACTAGAAGCGGAATTTTCATGGGATGCCGCTTTCAACTCTAGCCATGGTACGATGACTCTATGTCTTACTATCGTGTGTTCATCAGCTACGTTGTGTTGGTGCGCATAGGAACAAACCACTTTGGGTGTTGGGTTGGGGCGGCGGCAAAAAGTAGTCGCGGATCAAACTTTTCGGTTTTCAATTTTTTCACTCGCTTCGTCCCAAACATCACATGGAAGGTTATTACAAGGATCGACACTCACAATACTAAAGAAGGGATATTGTACTTGATCTGTATACATATATATATATACACGTCCCATTCGCATTCGATGCACTTCATTAGCAAGATCTGGCAAAAGTGAGCACCGTGTTGATTTCCTTTTTGTTAAGCAAGTTGTTGTTATAGTACGAATGGTATGCCTCAGCTAGTGGGTGGAGAAGGAGAGCCAGTCCCGACTGCTTGTCCAAGCTTATTTTCAGGCCCCTTAATACTAAAACATGGGTTATATGTAATTTTCTCTTTTTTGATGTCCTTGATGTAACATGTACATTTCCACTAACCATGTTAAGTTGTTAACCGAAGCATCTCACTCCTTCTAGGCCAAACCTAGTTGAAAAAAGGTGCCACCGCCCCCATATTTCAGACAAAGTGGACCATGCTTTCTTATAACTTCCTTGTTTTAGAATTGTTGAATCTGCCTAGCTAGGTAACTTCCCCTACTTAGAGGACTTTATGCCGATTTAATGAAATTAGGTCAGATACGAACTACAAGTAAGCGTGATAGGTTGCTCTTGAATTTCACATATGCCGTTTGTTGGCCAATGTTGTCAATATATCGAGAACCATCACGAGATTTGAAAAATGCAACTAACTTTGTGCTAAGAATATGCGTGCCTACAATTTTGATAATGTTTTGAAGACATTGAATACAACAAATAATAAACCAAATATTTTCATGAGGCGTCCTGTTATGCGTATTTCTCGCCATAAAAAATCATAAATAAGTGATTGCCACTTCTTTTCAAAAGAAAACTGTTATGTTGCTTCACAATTTCCTTACCACTATATAGTGTACGAATAACTTCGAACATTGGCAGTTGGATAGAGATTGGCAAAACCCGGCATTGTTGACCATTGGATCTCTTTAAGTACACTTGATTATGTCATGTCTAGCATACGGAAGATTCCATTATTGTTGGCCTCTAGTACCATGAATATAGTATGCACAAAAAGTACATAGAACATGGTTTTGAATGCCACAATCTAAGTTTCTAGATATAGTGGACAATGTTTTATGTACGATTCCCAAGTTTTATGAGTTTTCAAAGCTTCCGAGCTAACTCGACCCACTCAAATGACTTTATTTCTCTTTTAACAAAATCAGGTCATATTTGAACTAGAAGCTCTAGAAAGTGGTAGGTTGCTATCAAAGTTCTACAAAAAGCTTTTGGAGGTACCCATCAAGCAGTTAATATATTGGAAACAATCGAGAGTTTTGACTAATTCAATTTCCTGCTAAGAATTTGTATCTTGACAATTTTGAACCTATTTTGAAACAATCACATGTAATAAAGAAAAACAAAAAACAAATATTTACGTATGGCATCCTATCACGTCACGTGTACAGTCTGCTAGGAAACTAATAACCATGGGATTTTACAACTTCTGGAAACCAACCCCGCGATATTTTCCCACCATGTATGAATATTATTAGTTTTCAACCCTGATGACCAAAAAAGGTCATGGCCATTTTGTCATCATAGTTAATGTACTGTGCCCACATTAATTTGGTATATGGGTGCATCTTGGCATAGTAGGAAATGTTGCCCATGGGAGTCTCAACATTGAGCCTGTTTAATTCGCATGATAGGAAAAACAAAGGAATGGGAAAAAGACATTATTATTAGAATATCATGTCCAGTTGAATCCTACAAGATTTGGGGCCTACATGAATTTTTCTTAAAGAAGTGTTTGATTCATAGGAAAGTAAAGGAATTGTAACATGAGGCTAAGGTAGATTGTTCTTAAAATTTTACTAAAGACATGTGCATGGCGTCCTTTTGCATGTATCACATGCCATGCAAAATAATAAACTTGAGTTTTGACAACTTTTCAAAAAACTAGGTTCACAAAATTGTCCTGCAATGCGTATGACTAGGTTTTGAGTAGGATGACCAAGGGCAATGCCATATCCTGTGATCCATATCATAGTTTATGATAATTTCCCCATATTATGTCTATTAGTGCATCTTGGCATTATTGTAAACTATATTTTGCCAAGGGGAGTTTCCAAGAAGTATTATGAAAAGAGATGATCTCAATTTTCCAAGTGACAGGATCTTTTTTGTGAAAACTAGAACGTTGTTTTTACGTAAAGCATATAGTAGTACTAGGAAAAAGAAGGATCGAAATGGAGGGGGGAACGAAGAGCTACTATAGAAGAGATCATGGGGCTAGAGAAGGCTGCCCGAGAGGGCTACAGGGAAGAGGTGTTGAACGTGGTTCGATGTCAGAGCAAAGTTATAAAAAAAAGATGGACATAGAGACATCGTAGTACCATGGCACACGTGCATAGAGCCACACTATGGGTGAGGGAGATATCAGCTAGAGGATGGACGTGATGCAGCAAATGAGAGAGTAGTACACAATTTATTTTCCTAGCATAGAGGAGTAGTAACACGCTGATTTCCTTTGTTAAGCAAGTACAAGTGGACCTCATAAAAAATGGAAATTGCATATGAGTCCATGCATTTAGCACAAGGACCCTGAAACTTAGCAATGAAGTGTGTGTTTTGAGTTTTGTGCATACTAGCGTTCATCGTGCTAAAGACTATGAGTAGAATCTTTCTAGATCCTAAGAATGGAAAAGAAGATCCAATGGTTAGGAATGTTTGGATTTGCCAGTCTTGATCAAACTTTCAATGTTCCATACACTATGTAGTGGTATGATATTGTGAGAGATAAGACAATATAAAGGTAAGCTAAGAAGTATTGTGAATGGCTGATCTAGCTTTAGGTCTCATAGGAGCGAGGTGCTTGAGAGTTAACATGTTTGGATTTTCTAGTCTTGATCAAACGGTCAATGTGTCATACACTGTATAGTGATGCTATAGTATTGTAAGATATAAGACAAGATAAATATAAGATAAGAAGTATTACGAATGGCTGATCTAATGGTAGGTATCGTAGGAGAAAGGTGCTTGAGAGTTAACACGGTGGGTGGAAGTACAAGTTACATCAAGGACCTCATAAAAATGATAATTGCATCCAAGTCCACGCATTGAGCACACGGACCCTGAATCTGAGCAATGAAGTCTGTGTTTTGAGGTTTGTGCATACTAGCGTTCATCGTGCTAAAAACTATCAGTAGAATCTTTCTAGATGCTAAGAATGGAAAATAAGATCCAACAGTTGATAATGTTTTGATTTGCTAGTCTTGATCCAATGCTCAATGTTCAAAGTTAATCCGTACACTATGCAGTGGTTTATTGTATTGTATTGTATTGTAAGAAATAAGACAAGATAAAGAGAAGATAAGAAGTACTGCAAATGTCCTACCAAATGGTAGGTCTCGTAGAACAGAGGTGCTTGAGAGTTAACACGGTCGGTGGAAGTACAAGTTAAATCAAGTACCTCATAAAAAATGAAAATTGCATCCAAGTCCATGCATTTATTAGCACAAGGACACTAAAAACTGAGCAATGAAGTGTGTGTTTTGAGGTTTGCGCATGCTAGCGTTCATCGTGCCAAACACTATAAGTAGAATCTTTCTAGATGCTAAGAATGGAAAAGAAGATACAATAATTAGCAATGTTTGGATTTGCCAGTCTTGATCAAATGGTCAATGTTCCATACGATATAGAGTGGTATAGTATTGTAAGAGATAAGACAAGATAAAGATAAGATAAGAAGTACAGTACTGCGAATGACCAATCTTTTGAATAACCTTCCCATCCTAATGTTTGGGAAGCAAGTGAAAATTTCGAAAACTGGAAAACTTTGATTTTTTGTGCCGCCAAGGACCAAAGTGGTTTCCTTTCTATGTACTCCTCGTCCCTACTCCACACTAATGCACGACTACCAAACATGCTAGAGACACACAGCCGCCGTACCAAGGCACACGTGTGCAGCGCCACGGTGTGGACGAGGGAGAGATCAGTCGGGCCGGTGCACGAGGGGAAAGGGGAGGAGAGATGGAGGATAACAAAGGAGAGAGAAACACACATGTTTTGTTTTGTGTGCATAGGTCCTAAAATTTACTACTAGTAGAGTGTACACTGTAAGGCCGCAGGGGTTCCTCGTGTCAGGAACCCATCATAACGTTGCTCTGACATGGAACTGCCTTCAACTTCTCTTTGCTGATGCCCTCTTCCCCTGCCAATGTTTATTCTCTAAGCATGTACATCACGTGGACAGAGGTGACCATATGTTTAAGAAAGAAATATACTACTCCCGCATTGTGTAAAAAAAGCACACCTTAATAAGGCCTACTATGTGGCATCCGCTAAGGTTCACCTTGTACATAGTGGAAACAATAAAGTTATCTTTAAGCCTAAGGTGCACCTCAAGCTTGTGGGTTTCCCATAGAGAATAGAAATATCATTTCCCCTCTCTCCCTATTTCATGTTATTGTCTTCAAAAGGGGTTCAAAATTTTCAAGATGCAAAATCTTTTTTTTGAGGAAGATGCAAAATCTTAGCTAGAGGTCAAACCAGTCATCAAAGATCTTTGCGGTTTTTGATATATTAATTGACTACTCAATGGGTACCTCCAAAAGATTTTTTCATAGAACTTTCAAAGCAACCTACAATTTATTACTTGTAGTTCAAATTCGACCTTATTTCGATACATCGACATGAAGGCATTCAAGTGGGCGGAGTTAGCTAGGAAGCTTGAGAACTCATAAAACAGCGGAATCGCAAGTACAACATGATGTTGATACACTATATATGTGTGAAAACTTGGCTTGTGGCATTAAGATTGAATATTATTTGCACTTTCTTTATAGCAAAGGATGATCTCGTTATCAATTGAGAATGTTTTTTCCGGGTAGTTGGACACTCGCACTGATGACACTCCTTTACAAGAAGAGATGCACTCATCTACCTCTGAAGTGACATTTAAATCAAGAGCAATCTATCATGCTTACTTGTAGCTCAAGTTTGACCTAATTTCATTAAACTATCAAGATGCAAAATCTTAGCAAGAAGTTAAACATATCGTCAAAACTTACGGTGGTTTCTGATATATTAATTGACCGCCTGATGGGTACCTCCAAAAGTTTTTTCATAAAACTTTCAAATCAACCTACAATTTACTTGTAGGTCAAATTTGACCTAATTTCGATATATCAACATAAAGTCATTCAAGTGAACAGAGTTAGTTAGAGGAAGATCGAAAACTCACCAAACATGGGAATCTTAAGTAAAACATGCTAAGCCACTATATATGTCTGAAACTTAGCATGTGGCATTAAGATCCAATATTCTTCGGGCTTTCTTTGCGAAAAAGAACAATCTCGTTATCACTAGGAAAATTCAGAATGTTTTTACTACAAGAAGATGTACTCATCTACCTCTGAAATGACATTTAATTCAAGAGTAATATATCACGCTTACATGTAGATCAAGTTTGACCTAATTTCGTTAAATTGTCAAGATGCCATTTTAATGTGTAGGTTCGTAGAGGTTCACTCCAAATCTACACACTAAAAGATGACTAGATAAATAACCTTCAGAAACCTAAAACATCTTATATATATATTCAAACTGAGGGATTACTACTTACTATACTGCGAGTAAGCTCCACCATTTAGATTGTGTCTAAACGAGATGGTCCATGGGACCTACTAAACTGAAGATGCTAACTTTTGTATAGTAGTTTTATAGCTTGGTCATACACTACCAAGTGGGCCCATTATTCGTTAGGGCATCCGCAATAATGTGTAAAAAAACACACCTTAAGGTCTATGTGGCATCCGCTAAGGTTCACCTTATACATTGTGGAGAACATACAGTTGCATCAAGCTTGTGGGTTACCATAGAGAATAGAAACATCATTTCCCCTCTCTCCTCTCTCTTGCAAGGAGAAATATTATAATCTATGTGGGTCCTATCTTGTGGCAAATGTTGACCTTATACATTGTGGCAATTTCCGTATAAGCCGGATGGGTCCTACATTACAGATGCCATTAGACACTCGTGCCTTGTACTCCCTTCCCCATCACGCTAGACTCGTGGGTCCTAAACTATCATGTGTATATGGACATGATCTTGATTGGTTACTCAAACCAATTTTTCATTATGCAAATACTAATCAGTGCTAGCATTTTTGAAAACTATTCATGGCCCATGACATACTTGTCGTCCGGGTTCCTTTAGAAGAATTTTGGAAATTTTCAAGAGTAACAGTCTATCGCGCTCACATGTATTCAAGTTTGACCTAATTTTGTTTTATTGGCATAGAGTCATTTAACTGCGTGGAGCTTTAGCTTGGGAGTTTGAAAAATCCTTAAACTTGGGAAACTGTAAGAAAGAATTGTCCACTTTATATGAAAATTAGTGGGGGAGGGGGGCATTCTTTGTTCTTTAATTTATTCTACCAGTAAAATACTTGAAAAACTCACTTCACGGTATGGCCTACTATACCATGTACTTATTGTGAACTTTCTTGGGTTTAAAGGCAAATGGCCAGGGTCATGGACATACTCTATATATCTATAATGATGGTGTGTCCATATTTTGGTATAGGTCAGTGCATGTTAGTATGGTAAAGAAGTAAAAGTTTTTTTCAGAACGAAGTACGATTAATATGGCTAAATTAGTGTTCATAGCATGTGCCATTTATTTACTAGTACATAAAGTGGTTGGATAAATTACATGTTATATTTTTCAGGCTTAATGTTCTACTTAATTTAACCCACTCAAATGACTTTCTGTCGCTTTGTCGAATTAGGTCTAATTTAATAATCTATAAGAAGTTTGTGAGAGCAAGTTCAATAGTATAACTCAGTCCTAGGTATAACAAAGTGACACGTCGTTTACTACTAGCCTTATACCAGCATATACAATACCTAGCGATTAAACTATACAACATCTAGCATTATGATGCAACAACCTCGTCAAAAAGCAAGAAGATTTAACATGAATAGAACGAAAAATCTTTCTATGTCTGCTTGAAAAATCCTAAAACTTGGGAATTGTAAGGAAGCATGGTACACTTTGTCTAAAAATTGCGGTGGTGGCATTATTTATTTATTTTTTGGAACTAGAGGTCGTGGAGGAGGGAGATGCTTATGTTATCATGCTAGGGTTTGTTTTCATCGCAAGGTGGTCCGAGGAACTTTTGGTAATTATTGTTACCTTTGAGCCTTTTTGTAATGTTTTTGATGATTATTTTGAATTTTGGAATACAAAAATCAGTTCTTGGAAGTAGATCGGTGTGCCGTACCAAGGCACACTTGCGCAGTGCCACGCTGCGGACAAGGAAGAGACAAGCCAGACTATGCACCCGCGGCTGCAAACAAGAAATCGATGGAGGATGGATGGTGAGAGCCAACGAAGGAGAGATAAAATGCAACTTGTTTTGCATGCATATACTAGTAGTTGGTCCATACATTTACTACTAGTGGAGTGTACCCTATAGTACCTCATGTCAGCAGCCCATCATAGCATTGCTCTGACATCACATTGCCTTCAAGTCCTCTTCTGTGCTTCTCTCATGCTGCCTCTTTTATTTGAAAGTCTCGTGATGCATCCCTCTTGTTCTCTTGCTTGTGTAGCTCAGGTTTGACCAAATTTTGATAAATTGTCAAGATGCAAAATCTTAGCAAGAAGTTAAACCTGTTGTCCAAACTCTCGGTGGTTTCAGATAGACTCCTAATTGACCCCCGATGGGTACCACCAAAAGCTTTTTCATAAAACTTTCATACAAACGTACGATTTACCTATTGTCGTCCTCCTCTCTGTTACCGACCACCGTCACCGCGCTCGGTCGCCGCTCTACACCACCGCCGCCGTCTCCACCACCGTCACCTTTGAAAATATGCACCCTTCTACCTTTGAAAAGAAAATTAATCCAAGAGCAATCTATCACGCTAACTTGTAGCTCAAGTTTGACCTAATTTCATTAAGTTGTCAAGAGGCATATTTTAAGCAAGAAGTGGAACGTGCTATCAAAATTTCTGGACCTTTTACTGTATATATGCACACAAAACAAATTATGTTTTCTCTATCCTTTGCTGCCTAATCACCATCGGCGCACATCCCGACCGGCTGATGTCTCCCTCCTCCACAACGTGGCGCTGCCCGCACGTGCGTCGACCTGCCTTGTCGTTCCATTTCACACCCTACGAAGAGGAAGCACTAAGCACACCCCTAGCACACTAGTTCAAAACTGTGAGTAGCGTTTTTTGTGTGAAGAGAGTACAGTAGTACAAAGGGTATGGCTCAGTTGCTCACTCGAGAAGGACCCGACTGCTTTTCCTTGCTTAACTTTAGGGCCCTTTGTGCTAAATTTATGGACCTCTATGTAATTTTCTCTTTTTTGAGGTCTTTGATGTAAACCATACTCGCTCCCACCAACCGTGTCGAATTCTAACTACTAGTAAGTACGATAGGTAGATTTATCTTAAAATTTTCCAAAAAACTTTTGAAGCTCTAACCAGGAATTTAGTACATCGAAAACCACCAAAAATATTTTTCGTAAAACTTCCAAAGAAACCTACAATTTACTTGTAGTTCAAATTTGACCTAATTTTGATAAATTGGCACAGAGTCTCATTGAATTCAGTAGAGTTGGCTAGGAAGTTTTAAAATTTGCAAAACATGGGAATATCAAGAATGTTCTTTCCTGAAAGTTGGAAAACTCACACCGACGACATCGTTTACTAAAAGAAGATGCACCCATCTACCTTTGAAAAAACAATTAATATAAGAGCAATCTATCACGCTAACCTGTAGCTCAAGTTTGACCTAATTTCGTTAAGTTTGTCAAGATGCAATTTCTTAGCAAGAAGTTGAACGTGCTGTCAAAATTTCAGGACCTTTACTATATATATGCACGCAAAAAAAATTATGTTTTCTCTCTCCTTCAGTACCTCATCACCATTCACGCACACCGTACACCGGCCGACTGATATATCCCTTGTCCAGAACGTGGCACTGCCCATGTGCGTCGACCTACCTTGTCGTTTTTCACACCTTGCAAAGAGGAAGCACCAAGCACACCCCCATCATGTTGGTTCCAAAGTGTGAGGAGCATTTTTTGTGTGAAGCGAGTACGGTAGTACGAAGGGTATGGATCCGTTTCCTGCTCGAGAAGGACCCGCCTGCTTTTCTATGGTTAACTTTAGGGCCCTTTGTGCTAAATTTATGGACCTCTACATGTAATATTATCTTTTTGAGGTCTTTGATCTAAACCATACTCCCACCGATCATGTAAAAATTTAACTATAAGTAAGCACGATAGATAGTTTCCTCTTAAAGTTTTCCAATAAACTTTTGAAGCTAACCAGGAATTTAGTACATCCAAAAGCACTAAAAAGATTTTTTGCACAACTTCGAAAGCAACCTCAATTTACTTATAGTTCAAATTTGACCTAATTTTGATAAATTGTCACATAGTCTCATTCAAGTCGCTAGAGTTAGCTAAGAAGTTTTAAAATTCGCAAAACATGGGAAAATAAAGAATGTTCTTTCTTGATAGTTGGAAACTCACACTAACGACATCATTTACTAAAAGAAGATGCACCCATCTATACCTTCGAAAAGATAATTAATCCAAGAGCTATCTATCACGCTTACTTGTAGCTACAGTTTGACCTAATTTCATTAAGTTGTCAATATGTAGAGTCTTAGCAAGAAGTTGAACCTGTTGTCAAAATTTCAGGACCTTTACTACATATATGCACGCAAAACAAGTTGTGTTTTCTCTCTCCTTCACACTGCCTCATCACCATCCAAACACACCACGACAGGCTGATCTCTCCATCATCCACAACATGGTGTTGCCCACATGCGTCGACTTGCCTTGCCGTTCCAGTTCACACCGTGCAAAGAGGAAGCACCAATAGCGATGCAAGTGGACGTCCGCTACGGCACTAAAACTTGTCCGCCTCGTCAAATTGTTTCTTAGTCCTGTACTCACATAATCATATATCATTAACCATGTGTCCAGTGAACTAATCAGGCGGACTGTCCGCCCCGGTCCGCCGGACTGTCCACTTGCATCCCTAAGCATGAAGCACACCCCATCACGCTCGTTCGAAAGTGTGAGGAGCGTTTTTGTGTGTGTGAAGCAAGTACACTAGTACGGAGGGTATATGGCTAAGTTGCTTGCTCGAGAAGGACCCGCCTGCTTTTCCTTGCCTAACTTTAGGACCCTTTGTGCTAAATTTATGGACCTCTATGTAATTTTATTTTTTTTGAGGTCTTTGATGTAAACCGTACTCTCTCCCACCAACCGTGTCAAATTCAAACTACTAGTAAGTGCGATAGATAGATTTCTCTTAAACTTTTCCAAAAAACTTTTGAAGCTATAACCAGGAATTCAGTTCATCGAAAACCACCGAAAAGATTTTTCGTAAAACTTCCAAAGAAACATACAATTTACTTGTAGTTCAAATTTGACCTAATTTTGATAAATTGGCACAGAGTCTCATTGAATTCAGCAGAGTTGGCTAGGAAGTTCTAAAATTTGCAAAACATGGGAATATCAAGAATGTTCTTTCCTGAAAGTTGGATAACTCACACCGACGACATCGTTTACTAAAAGAAGATGCACCCATCTACCTTTGAAAAAACAATTAATCTAAGAGCAATCTATCACGCTAACTTGTAGCTCAAGTTTGACCTAATTTCGTTAAGTTTGTCAAGATGCAATTTCTTAGCAATAAGTTGAACGTGTTGTCAAAATTTCAGGACCTTTACTATATATATGCACACAAAACAAATTATGTTTTCTCTCTCCTTTACTACCTCATCACCATCCACGCACACCGTACACCGGCCGACTAATCTCTCCCTTGTCCACAACGTGGCACTACCCATGTGCGTCAACCTACCTTGTCGTTTTTCACACCCTGCAAAGAGAAAGCACCAAGCACACCCCCATCACGTTGGTTCAAAAGTGTGAGGAGCTTTTTTTTGTGTGAAGCGAGTATGGTAGTACGAAGGGTATGGATCCGTTTCTTGCTCGAGAAGGACCCGCCTGCTTTTCCTTGGTTAACTTTGGGGCCTTTTGTGCTAAATTTATGGACCTCTACATGTAATTTTATATTTTTGAGGTCTTCGATCTAAACCATACTCCCACCGATCGTGTAAAAATTTAACTATAAGTAAGCATGATAGATAGTTTCCTCTTAAAGTTTTCCAATAAACTTTTGAAGCTAACCAGGAATTTAGTACATCCAAAACCACTCAAAAGATTTTTTGTAAAACTTCGAAAACAACCTCAATTTACTTATACTTCAAATTTGACCTAATTTCGATAAATTGGCACGTAGTCTCATTCAAGTCGCTAGAGTTAGCTAGGAAGTTTTAAAATTCGCTAAATATGAGAAAATCAAGAATGTTCTTTCTTGATAGTTGGAAACTCACACTGACGACATCGTTTACTAAAAGAAGATGCGCCCATCTATACTTTCGAGAAGATAATTAATCCAAGAGCTATCTATCACGCTTACTTGTATCTAAAGTTTGACCTAATTTCATTAAGTTGTCAATATGTAGAGTCTTAGCAAGAAGTTGAACCTGTTGTCAAAATTTCAGGACCTTTACTATATATATGCACGCAAAACAATTTGTGTTTTCTCTCTCCTTCACACTTCCTCATCACCATCCAAACACACCCCGGCCAGCTGATCTCTCCATCATCCACAACATGGTGTTGCCCACATGCGTCGACTTGCCTTGTCGTTCTAGTTCACACCCTGCAAAGAGGAAGCACCAAGCACACCCCAACACGCTCGTTCGAAAGTGTGAGGAGCGTTTTTGTGTGTGTGAACCAAGTACACTAGTACGAAGGGTATATGGCTAAGTTGCTCGCTCGAGAAGGACCCTACTGCTTTTCCTTGCTTAACTTTAGGGCCCTTTATGCTAAATTTATGGACCTCTATGTAATTTTCTCTTTTGTTGAGGCCTTCGATGTTAATCATACTTTCTCCCACCGTCCGTGTCAAATTTTAACTACTATTAAGCACCATAGATAGATTCCTCTTAAAATTTCCCAACAAACTTTTGTAGCTCTAACCAGGAATTCAGTACATCGAAAACCACTGAAAATATTTTTTCGTAAAACTTCCAAAGAAATCTACAATTTACTTTTAGTTCAAACTTGACCTAATTTCGATAAATTGGCAGAGTCTCATTCAAGTTAGCAGAGTTAGCTACGAAGTTTTAAAATTCACAAAACATGGGAAAATTGAGAATGTTCTTTCCTGATAGTTGGAAACTCACACCGACGACATCATTTACTAAAAGAAGATGCACCCATTTACCTTGGAAAAGACAATTAATCGAATAGCTATCTATCACGCTTACTTCTATCTCAAGCTTGACCTAATTTCATTAAGTTGTGAAGATGTAGAATCTTAGCAAGACGTTGAACCTCTTATCAAAATTTCATGACCTTTACTATATATATGCATGCAAAACAAATTGTGTTCTCTCTCTCCTTCCATGCCTCATCACCAACCACACACACCATGGCCCGCTGATCTCTCCCTCGTCCAAAACGTGGCACTTCCCACGTGCATCTACTTGCATTGTCATTCAATTTCACACCCTGTAAAGAGGAAGCACCAAGCACACCCACAACACACTGGTTCGAAAGTGTGAGGAGCGTTTTGTGTGTTTATGTGAAGCAAGTTAAGTAGTACGAACGGTATGGATCAGTTTCTCGCTCGAGAAGGGCCCGAGTGGTTTTCCTTGCTTAACTTTAGGGATATTCTAAGTTTATGTACCTCTATGTAATATTCTCTTTTTTGAGGTCTTCGATGTAAACCGTACCCTCACCGACCATGTCAAATTTTAACTACAAGTAAGCATGATAGATAGATTGCTCTTAAAATTTTCGAAAAAACTTTTTTAGCTAACCAGGAATTCAGTACATCGAAAACCATTGAAAAGATTTTTTCTTAAAACTTCCTAGCTTATAGAAAAAATATGCCACATACATAGGTGATGCCCTAATACTAGTATGAAAATAGAAGGTGTAAATAGTAAATAATATGTCTTGTCAAACTGACGTGACGAGACTATACTGTGCTAGGAAGTGGCATGTTCAATTTATTGCACAAGGGAACGTTACACGCATTCACGCTAGCTGGCATCCTCGATTCAGCCGCTTCTTACAGCAGAAGAAAAGAAAAACCTCTTTCAAAGAGCAATCCCATCTTCCCCATCTCTATTTATTTTATCGCCACTCGCCGATGCCGCCTGGCCGTATATCTGGCATGCGCTTCACACATTTTACTCGCCATCTTGCCCGCTGCATCACTCCCTCCAGGCCACCAACCCTCTCCTCCAAAAATCACCAACAACTAGATAGATCCACCCTCATCCCCAATCTGTCCGGACGCGATGGCAGATTCGAGGTGCAACCCGCGACACTACGGCTAGAGCACAGTCGGCGAGGACATCTTCAACGAAATTACTATGCGTTTGGACACTGCCAGCGCCATTAGGCTGGCTGCATGCTCCAAGGATCTATACTGCCAGATCACCGATGAAAAAGGTAGAAGGTTCCCAACGACCTCTGTTGTTCATTGGTCTCCTACAATGACGGCTACGAGCACAAGATCCAGTGCTGCTATGCCCCGTGCGTAGCCTGCACGGAGCGAGGATGCGAGTTCGTCACCCGTACATTGACTGTGCATGAGATCTCTGACCACTTCAAACTTTCCCACAAGATGTACTATTTGCCCAAAGTGACCTACTCCAACAAGCACTGGTACCTGACTGACCCGGTGCCCACACCAGAGATCATCGGCATCGGGAAAGAGGGCACGGAGTTTGCCGCCCTAATTGAAAGGTACACCACAGACATCTTCCTATACATTAGGTATGTCAGGTTGACGGCATGCAAATTGCCACGATACAAGGTGATGTTATGGTCGCTGCCATCATAGGATAACCTCCACTCGTTCGAAATGGCAGTGACATCTGAGCAGACGAGCAGGCCTTCGTCGACTGAAGTCATGCTGAAAGGGCTCAAGTTGTACCTCTAGAAACTGCAGTGTTACCTACGAGCTTCTCAAGATGTTGCTGGAATTCCCCCTAGATTACAAGAATATCAACCAAGAGTGAGTTAACATATATAAATCTTCTTGTGATGATCCTAATATGAATATATGTAATGTCGTACTAATTAATTACTTTATGTTGGTGACAAACCCAATTGGTATGGATTGTCCAGCCAAATATGTCTTCATATTCAATGCTCCATGATGTAGTCCCATGGAACTGTGTGGTGCATGGCTGCGAGTTTGCCGCAATTCCGTTTGTGCTCCACTCCCACCTCAAAGAAGCCCACGCCATGAGGTTGCGTATTTTACACTATGGTAGGAAAGGCATGTACATCTCTAAACTGGTGCCAGCACCGGGCTCGCAGAATGTAGATATCGGGCTAACCAGGTACGATGACACGGTGTTCTACGTGATATTTGATGGGCACGACGATGCCATCTTGATATCCATCATGTGCGTCAGGCCGGCGACGCTCTTGTCGCCGTAGTTTAGGGTGAAGTTGAGCTCTGTAAATCCAAATGGTTTGTGTGAGAAGGTATTCCTTGTGAATCCTAAAGCCACTTGCTCTTTGTCAGTTTGCTAGTCTAATCTCGCCGCCCATCGTCGGAATCGACCATCGGAGTTCACTCTGGAATACAAGCTTCGTATCGACAACATTCTTAGAGATTAACACATCTTTATCTTCTTGTGATGATCCTAACTTGAACACATGTACTCCTGGACATGATTTTTCTTATCATTTTTCGACATGTGGTTCCTAGCTTAAGGTAGTTTTGAGTATTTTGTATGGAGTTCTACTACTGCTAATCTATTTTGTAGTAGGAATAATACCTATGTACTAGTACTTGTTCAGACCGACGAATCTAGTGCAGAATATGGTCTCTCTTTCCTTTTGAATCATGGCCTTGCTACATCTACCGAATTTCAATGTCCGCATTGCTGAATCTGTCAATTCCTTTGGTCATTATTTGTACTGCTAAACTGGTCACTTTGAGATGGTGCTAAATCTATCAAGTGCCGCTTATTATGAACTAGGAATCTGTTGATATTTTTCTATCTTATTCTGTACTACTGAATCTTTCAAATGCCAATGAATTTGTCAAATATTCTATTGCTGCTATTACTAAAGTATTTTCAAGAACTAATAGTGATGCATTGGTACTTATTTAGATCAAGACTAGTAGATGGTCTTGCTCTTCTTTTGGAACATGGCCAGAATATGTTATCTCTTTCCTTTTGCATTATGGCCTTACTACATCTATTAAATTTTAGTGTCTTCATTGTTAAATCTGTCAATTCTTTTCGTCATTATCTATATTGATAAATCGGTCACATTGAAATGCTGTTGAATCTATCAATTGCCGCTGATTATGCATTTGGAATCAATTGATATTTTTCTATTCTATTCAATGTTGCTGAATCTTTCAAATGGTAGTGAATCTATCAAATGTTCTGTCATTTTTATTACAGTACTAAAGTATTTTGTAGAAATAATACGGACGTATTGGTACTTTTTTAGATCAAGGGCAGTAGATGGTCTTACTGTTCTTTTGAAACATGGCCTTGTCACAATCAAGATGAGGCTTGGGGTATTTTGGTTTGCATATGTGGGTCGCACAGTCATTGATGTGAGTAGAAGGTATGCACAGCAAATCAGGCTTGATTGTCAGTTTTGCTTGCTTTGATGACCAAGTGGAATCCGAGAAAAGCAACTGATCCTGTGCCAAGGTTTTTAGTGCTGAAACAAGAATTGATTCTCGCCATCCTGCTATTAAATTTCAGAATCTGTATTGCTGAATCGGTCACTTGGAAATGTTGCTGAATATGAATTGCGAACCTGTCATTATTTTCATCAAGCATGATGTCATTTAGGCCGTGGGTTCTTGCCTTTCTAGAAGTTTCAGCAATTTTAGGAGACTTGCCAATCTTTGCAATAGGGCACCTTTCTAGAAAGTTCATATGAGGTTCAGCATCTTGGTATTTTGGTACGTACTATAAAGTACCAAAAAACATAAGTGACTCAACTTACAATTACTCTGTCTAACTAATGTGAATCTAGAAAAAGTGAGGAAATGAAAAAAAAACTACCACATTTGCGCACAAGGTGACACCAAACCACCACCTTTAGGTTTTTTGACACATAAATGCCACTTTTGGGGCCAGGCTACGACGCGGAGCACTAATTCTCTCTGTTTAGCCGTCTAACCACTTTTCTGGCAGGTGGGACCTGCTATCAGTGCGCACGTGGTAGGGGCGGACGGATAGACGAGATGGCCATTAGGCGGCGCGTTAGGGCACGGTTTTAACCGTTGCGCCACAACTTCTCTCTCACTCCCATCCCTCTGTTCTAACCGCGCCCGCCAGAGCCACGTCATCCCCGCCCCGTCGCTAGAGAAGAAGCAGGACGCGCCACCGTTCTGCCATGTTGTCGTGGCCCGATGGAGAAGAATCCTCGCTAGATCTGATCTCGGATGGCGAAAGTGTAAGTTCTCGTGCACTGTTGGTGCGGGTTTTGAGGCTCATAGTGGTGATTTCTAGGGTTCGTGATGAATTTGTGATTTAGGTCAAACCTGGACTAATTTGCACTGCCATTTGCACTTCTTAGAGTATCAATGTCATTTATGATTCGGATTTGTGCGGATTAGCCGACGATGGGGATGAACCTGTGCTTTGTAAATGTGTCTATGTGACGGGAAAATTTGTCGGATTTGAGGGCTACAACACTGGTAGGAGGTTCCTAAGTTGTGAAGCGCAGGTGTGTGATCTAAAAAATGTTTGTTAAATCTGGCATTTTTTAGTTAGTGGTTCTTTGAACTAAAATGTCACTGCTTTTTAGGAAGGAGGGAAGTGTGACTTTCTGCAATTTGTTGATGAACTTCCTACTGATGTTATGATGAAAGCAGTGGGTAAGCTATGGGAAATGTATAGAGAAGATAAGCAAGGCAAGACCACTGATGCCCTGAATTTCATGGAGTAGAAGTTTGAGTATCAAGACCAAATAAACAAGCTCCACATAGATTTGATGAATGCACAAGATGAGCTAGCTAAACAAGTGGAAGAGAAGCAGGTGACTTTAGCCCACAAGGCAGTAGCTTAACAAGCATTGATGGATGCTAGGGCTGCATTAGAAGAGAAAAGGATCACTGGTGAAACAACTTGTAACATGCACAAATGCTTGCTGAAAAAGTAAGAGAAGGATAGGGATAAGTACAAGGAAGAGAAGAGGAAGTTGGAGTACATCATTTCTGACTTGCTGAAGCAGAAAGAAGGCTACAGGAGCAGGTTCAAGAAGATAAAGGATCTTTGTGATGTGTAATTGTATCTTGATAAAGTAATGTTCAATTAGGAGGTGTTGTTGAACTATGCTATATTCTCTATGTTGTTGAACTATTTGTGAGTTGTAATAAGTACAATTATTGTCTGAATTATGGTGTGTTTGTTGAACTATGATCTGAGCTTCATCTATTTGAATTATTGATGGTTTTTCCTATTGAAATTGTGATGTATTTTATGTGTTTTATAACATTTTGGTCTATGTATCTTAATTTCCAAGTGTTTGATAAACTTGTGTTCACTTTAGAGGTACATCATTGACAGAAAAATAAGTGGCATTCACACACATCATCAGAGAAAAATAATGACAAAATAATGACATCAAGAGGGTTTCAATTAAGTAGTTCAACATGATAAACATGTCACAATCTTGTTTTGGCATAACAAAATAATAGTTCATGCATTAGGTAGCTAAATAAGAGGTTCAACATGACACCAATAGTTTTGGCATAGCAAAATAATAGTGTTTACATCACAAATTTTGCTCCCAGCAATTCAACCATCTAAAGCTCCATTATTTGCATCCCTACCATCAGATGCATTTGCCCCAACTGTGAAGTAGGACATGAATCCTCTCCCCTGCCTTGGTCCTGTGCTTGCTTGTGCAGCATTAGTTGATCTTGGAGGAACAAAATAAGTTCTTGGTGGGATGGGCTCTAGCATACTAGATGATCTTTATGCATGTCAGCACCCGGATTTTTAATCCTAGATGCTTGTTATGCCATACCTCGCAATCCCAGGATTACCATTTTTGCGAGACATACCAGATTGGATATCATAGTACATCATCCATTACAAACCATAATTAAGGTCTTACACAAATAAAGGATCTCATGATCTAGTCTTAGTACAATCAAGTAGCGGAATAAATAGCGTAGCGGTGGGATCCATTTTCAGAGTCACAGGCAATGCTGACGATGGGAGATAGTCCTAGTTATCATAGTCGTCCTGTTGTCCTTCATCTTGATAGTCACCTTCATAGTCTGGCCACGAAAATAGCCATGGACAAAATCCATGAGTACTCTTTAAGTACTCTCAAACTATCACTAACAAGTAAGGTAGTTCTAAGTAGAGAATGCTAACTCTAAGTTTATTTGTAAAGTTAAGTTTGAAACCTAAGCTGAGTTCTAAAACAAAGAAAGATAAAAGAAGTTTGAAAACACCTAAGTGGGAACTTAATCATCATAGTCACAACTCTGTTGTGGTCAAGTCATGTCACAATTAATTTCATAAGTTTTTTTGAAAACATCCGACAACAGAACATTATGTCCACTCCAACTGTCCATAACCGCGGACGTGGCTATTCGAATAGTTTGACACTCTGCAGAGGTGGTACACTTTCACCACAAGATTCGATACATCTGTCAGGGATAACCCTGAATCATCATACTTAGTATGCAGATAATCAAACATAACCTTTCCTTAACACAACCTAGTATAAGCACCTCTCCTATGAGCATGGCCTCCCAACCATGACCATCTATCATCTTGGGCACTGCATACGTGGACAACATCGATAGGTAGCCTCAGCTCAAACCTCTCCCGCGAGGGAACTAATACTACGGCATATAAACTTCCGGCTAAGCCTTACCAATTCAGGTATTTTGGTTGTATGGTAAAATTGGAATGGTATCGCATCTGAACCCAACCATCAGTTTTGTAAAAGGGCTAAGGCTCATGCCTCAACATTTTCATCATCATAAACCATTTTTGTTTCTCAACACATGTCAAAACATCTGAATAGAATGACTCATCATTCCAAGGTTTTCACAAATCATTTTCACCAAGTATTCCCATCTAAAGTGAATCAAGTTTTGGTTTAGCTCTAAACTACTAAGTTAAGAGTGTTCACTAATGTGGGATGCTAAGATCAATCTCATGCCATAGAATGACATCTAAGTATAACTAGATATGTAAAGTTTTATACTCTTTATGCTACCTTCAAACAAGTAAAGGACTTTGTAAAGTAAAGAAAAGTAAGACTTGTAAATGAACTTAGAATAGGTATAAGTTAAAATGGTATAACCAAAGCATGCCTAATGCATCTTGCTTAGGATATCTAGTTTGCAAGGGTTAGCTTGCATTGTTAATGATGGCTTGCCTTGTGTAGTGCAGTGGTTGAAGTTTTCTTCCTCGTCCTCTTAGTAGAACTCCTCCTCCTCGTAAGCTTGGTCGGTACTATCGTCTATAAATACATATGGAGTACACAATCACCAAACAATACTTAACTAGTCTACTTAGCACACTAAGGCACACATTTGATGATCTAATATCATCACAAGCATCACAAGGTTGAATTAACTAGCCTCATTCTTTTGATTTGAGAAAAGTAATTTCTACTCATTGAAAATAACTAAGATTTAATATTCTCCAATTAAAATATGGGATCATGTGGACACACATCATCACCACATATTCTAACATATGGGAATGTGATTTAAAGGTTGGATCACATTTTAATAAGTTTAAGTTTAAAATTTAATGATTTAAAGTGACTAGAAATGCCTATATAGCACTATTTTGGTACTAGTCCAAAGTCACTTCATGTAAACCTTAATATTATTACATATTGAGATAGGTATGGTTAAATGTGATTTTTGAGAGTTGGAAACAACTCAAAATCTATTATGGTTGAATTTAGAAAAATGTTTGAATGTGCAAAAGCTTTTGTGGTGTTATTTTTACTAGGAGAGACCTCTAACTCTAAATGAATTACATCCAACGGTCTTGGATAGATCTTTTTAGAAGCTTTCTAACAAAATTGGAATCATTCAATTTGGTTCAGTAAATCTTCTTGAATTGATTTTTGATTTAAGGGACAAAAATGGTTTTAAGTCTAAATAGAAAAACACCTATTTGAATATGTGGGCTAGCGCGGGAAATCTAACGGGCCGGCCTAGTGACGCTCAGCGGCGCAGAGGGCAACTGTCAAGGGGGTGCACATGTCAGCGACTTTTAAAACCCGAAACGGTATCGAGCGATCTAGGCCACATGATTAAACATGGATCAAAAGTCCACAGTCGTCGTCAACTACGAACTCGTCGCCGGCGAGACCGAACCCTAAACGGCTGGTGGGGGTCTACTGGGGACGTACCAGGGCTCCAGCTAGTGCGGCGAGGCGGGCGATCGAACTGGACGGCGATGGCGGACTCAGGCGAGGTAGCGGCAGGGGCTGAGGTGGACAGAATCGACGACAACATCTCCTCCTCTACAGCGGCCTCCTCTGGTGCAATTCCGGCGAACAACGGCTCCGGTGAGAGGGGGAAATGGTTAGTGGAGAGAGAGGAGTGGAATGGTGTGAAGAGATGGTGCTGGGGAGGCCTGCTTATATAGGCGCGACGGTGAGACTGAGAGGCATGGGCGCGGCTCGTCGGTGACGGCGAAATAGGGGGGCCAACGGCGTGGCGAGGTAGGCAGACGATGGGTGGTCTGCTGGTGGTTAGCTATGGCGCAATGGCGCCGCTAGGGGCGGTGCCTAACTGTCAGGGGCTTCATGCGCTCTAGGGGATAGAGGCGGTGCTCGACGGTGATCATGGCGACTGTGGGTCGCGCGGCAGTGCACGCTCGTGTCTGGTGGGTTGCTGGGGTCGAGGCGTAGCGGCGTGCGCGATATGGTGTCAAGGGGCGGTCTGCTATGTGCTGGCGGCAATCGCGCTCTGGCGCGCTTTGGCTTGCTCGCAGAGAGAAAGGGCGGCGACGCTGGGGAGTGGTCCAGGGGCTAGGGTTGATCGAGGGGTGGACCGTGGGCGGAGGTAGGGTTGGGCGAAGCTAGTGGGCACGCTGGAATGGCGCGGCTCAGTCCCTGGCGTGCTGCCCGCGTTTGGCCGACGGTGACCTCATTTGAGCGGTGCTGCACTGGTGCTGCGGGGAAGGGGAAGGCTGGTTGATGGCTTGGTTGGACTCAGGGGGGACATGGGAGAGTAGAGAGGGTCCAATGGGGGACAAAGGCTTAACTTGCAATAGTATTAGTTAGGCCATTTGATCTCTGCCTGCCACCTGTTCGACACAATGGCCGCATGAGAGAATTTTTTGAATTTTGAGCTGATTTTTGGTGGATGCTTTGATCTGATGCTTGGTAGACTGTGGTTGCTAGGATTTGTTAAATGTAATTCATTTGAGTGGTTTTTGAGAAAGTGCGATCTATACATATGAACTACATTCAATTTTCAAATGTCATTTAAATTTAGTGTTTGAAAGTTTTTGGGATGAAACAAAGTGGGCCTTGGCACATCACTACTTGTACTAGCAAGGGGTGCAAAGAACCATAATTGTTTCTGTTAAGATTGGAGTTGTAGGAATAGCCAAAGTAGGCTAGTTAGTTAAAATGGCACAAATGACCATTTCCTTATTTTATTCTTTTTGATTTCTTTTTCTTTGGGAATTGCTTGGGAATGATCTAGATGATGGTTAATTCACCTTAGAATCATTTTACAACCAATGGATCACTCAAACATGGCAATTCAAAACAACTCCTAAATTATATGCACACACATATGAGGGCTTAATCATTTGAAAAGGAAAACTTTTTGTTAACCCTAAATTGGGTAGATTTGATCTTGATTAACCTTGGATTAAGTTTTGGGATGTTAAAGTGCAGCAACAGAGGAAGATGAGCCTGCTCCATCACCACTTGGGCTTGCCCCATGAGGAATGGTCCCATTTGACTACAAATAATAGAGTTAATAACTGAAAATTAAATGAACTGCAGAAATCATTGCCACTTTTACAATTTAGGTACCTTGTGCTGGCTTTTCCTAAGTGCAAGATCTGGTCTGAGTGGTTATTCATAGCTTGTGTACTTGTGTCCTTGCAATTTGCAGTTGCTACAGGTCATAGTGGCCATCCTAGATGATTCCTTGGGTTTAGGGACCTCAAAATTCCCTTTTCTCCTCTTTTCCTGTCTCCTGCCCTTCTGGTGATCTTTAAAAGCAGGAGGCATTATGTCTTCAGTATATTTTCTTGTCCAGCAATGCTGCTGTGGCATTGGATAGAACACATGCCTATAGGATTTGAGGTAATAGGGTTTCTTGTAGAAATCTAAGACAAAATCCTCTGGATATTTTCCTGCTTTATATATTGCACTATGTCGTGGTGGTGGCACGACAGATGCCATGGATAGGCGAAAGATGGGGCCAATGAGTGCTAGGGGAATCTAGGGAGGGAGAGCGCGGTGATGCCACACACGGAAGTTCTTGTATATTCTCTATCAATGGTGTTTACAAGTGCTCCTGAGGCTCTCAGTAGGAAGGAGACGATGTCTCTTACTCCCTGTCCACTAGCCCTAGAGTTCTACCTTAGACAGAGAATGATTGATCAATCGACCGGCCCTCTCTATGGAGGCCTCAGTGCACCTTATATAGGGAAGCCCGGGTTACAATTCTAGGGCACAGGTGGCAACATATTCTATGAATATGCTCCTTTCCTAAAGCAGATGCTTCTTTATTCTCTTTAACGGCTCGTCCGGCTTTGGACGTAACCCATGGCATAATCCTTGTCTTTTGGCATCATCAAACATGGGCTACGTCATCCGGCTTTGCCCGCGTCACCTTGGTCGCCCCTGACCCGCTGGTCCTCTTCTTTACTTTACTTTGCTCATGCTACAGCTAATAAAGCCACCTTTTGACCAGTGAGGGATTCCTTCTCTTGGAAGCTAAGATAATCCGGCTAGCATATAGCTAATCCGGCTTACCCAGTTACTTGCAAAACAGATAGACATGGAGACGCCCCACGATCCGGGTCACACCGTGATTCGGCCTGCCTTGAGGTGAACCAGTCAGCACTTGCTTTGACCGTGCCGTACCCCGGCTAACTCGGCCCTTATACCCTGGTGATACCCTACCCGGGGGTATCCTCCCAACATTAGTCCCCGAAGCTGGTGCGGTCTTAGCAACCTTTAGTTGTTAAGGCCACAGCAGGTTCCCATATCCAGATCTTCTGCTCCTTAGGCCAAGTTACTTCGTAGCCTGAAGTTTCTCATCTTGTGACCCTTTGCTCATTCCAAGTTATTCCTCGTTAGCCAGGTCTTTTGATCGCTTATCTGGGTTACCTTTCCTTCCCTTGTACGCTTCCCCACATCTTACGTGGGGGGTTATCATCATTTGCCTCATTTTAAGGGCCACGCGCATTTACTGCGCCGGTTACTGTCGCAGTGTCAGGCATAACTGCTGTAAACGTCCCATCACTCCAGCGCCTCGTTAACTGTAACATCGCGTCATGTCATGAGATCGCTCGCTCCTGTGGCCCCTCCTGTTGCCTTGCTCTGATTGGTTGTTTCGACCACGTACACGCTCCGTTACGTGTGGCGCGACCACCACAAACGATCCCATGACATGCGTGCTGCACGGTTAAGTAGGAGGCGCGGGGCGCTCTCAGGGGAAGTTCCCCCATTTCTTCTGCGCTTCCCAGCCTTTCTCTTTACAGCAACTCCACCGCTGCTGCTAGTTTTCTGCTCCACGAGCGCCACCGCGACCGTGCTCCGTCAGCCTTTCGCGCATGCGCCACCATTCCCAGTGCTAATTTCCACCACGGGGCCTTGTGCTTCCCGTTTCCCTTCTTCTGGCTACCTCTATTCCGACTACCCCGTCGAAAGCTTCGATCTTACCATGACAGAGGCGGAGGCATCGGTGGTGGCACAGCAGGAGGAAGGGGTGGAGGGCCACGAGCGTAGCTGTTGGGACGGCTCCATCGTCCGCGAGGAGGACCTCGATTGGCTCCGCACCACGCAGCGCATCCCCGCCGGCGTCGCCTGCAGCCTCGCCTCCGATGAAGTCACTCCTTCCCCCAAATCTAGGGAGTACGTTATTTTTCTCTCGCATTTCCAGCGTGGCTTCGGCCTCCCCACATCCGATTTTTTCTTCGATTTTATTTCTACATACAAGCTGCAACCGCATCACCTCCGCGCAAACCCCATTACTTCTCTGTCCTCCTTTGCCTCTGGCATTGAGGGATACATAGGCCTCTGGCCAACTAAAGAACTTTGGATTAAGTTCTTTGGTCTGCGGAGGAACGTGGTTCCGGATAAGGAACTTGCCCTGGAGGCCAAGAACTTGACCCAATGTGGCGCTGCCTCTATCTCTCCCCGCAAGCAATCCATGTTCCCTCGGGTCACCGCTCTTGAGTCTTGCAAGGTCTAGGCCCGGACTTTCTTTTATGCCCGGAACACCACCAAGGAGGAACTGATCCGGCTCCTCCCCTTCAGACTTGGCCCTCCTGACACCTCGCATTGGGAGAGCATTCCCAAGCAAGCCACGACCCTCGCGAATCAAGTGGAGCGCCGGATCAAGGAGCTGCTCAAGTAGCATCTCCGGGGGGAGGATATTATGATTACCTTTATCTATAGCCGGGTCTCCCCCTGCAAAAGCGAGCCAACAAGATCTGCTATCTTAGCGGCCCTCTCGACCCTCACCGGAGTTCTTCCATCGAGCTGGATAACTCGGCGGTTTTCCTCCTGGTTAAGTCCATATTTAATGTGGAGAAGGAGTTCTCTGAGGATGGGAGTGGGGAGTCGAGCCCTTCACCCGGGTCAACCCTCCACCACAGGTGAGTTTTCCTGTTCTTCTTTTCTGAATCTTCTCTGTATGTCAATTCACTCTTGTAACTTGTCAACTGTTGCCTTGTTCTTAGCGATTCTTCTAGCATCCACTTGAGGATGGCGAGGTGCTGGCGAGCAAGTGGTTGGCAAGTGGTTGCCGAACCGCACCTAGGAGGACGAGGAGGAGCCTGATCCGGAGGCCTTCCTGCCTACCTCAAACGTCGTTAGACGCAGCGCTGGTAAGGCCTCTTCTCTAAGGGATTGGCCAAACGATGATGACTCGGACGTTGAGGTCCTTGAGGTATTTGATCCGGTTCTCATCTCTTACTTGCACCTAGCTTATGTTTGAATGTTCAGCTAACCCGGACGATCAGTTCCATGAGGTTCCTCCCCTCGCCACAGGTGGCCCAGCCTCGGCTTCATCCCAGAAGCACGCAGCTACCTCGGCCGTAGCTTCGGAGGTGCCGCCGCCCAAGAAGAGGCAAAAAAAGTCCGGGGTTAAACCCTCGGCCAAGCCTGCCACCAAGAGCGCAGTTCGGAGGGCGCCCAAACCTCGGGTTCCTCCTACCGCGGATGAGTAAGTTCTTTGATACTGCTCCTTGGGATTTTTTCCTTTGCTTGTTTTTGTTTGTTACTGATTCTCTTTTTGACTTGGTGCTTTTTCTTTTTCTTAGAGCTCCTAGGGATATCCCTCAGAGCAGCTCCAGCATTGCCTCCCTACTCTGGAGCAGTCCCTCTCCCACCCCCGCAACGACGATTATCGTCCACTCAGCCCTATTCAGGAGGGCTCCGCGGTTGCACCTGACCAGAACCCCTCTCGCCAAGAGGAGGGCAATGTCGGCGCGGGGGGGTAGTGGGGCGGATCTAGATATAGCAATGCCGGATCTCCCGGGTTCCTCGGCCTCGGCACTAGATTCCGAGGTGCCAGCTTCATCGGCGTCGCCCCCAGTAAATCCTTTTGTCTTAGTACCAGCACCAGCACCAGCAGCGCCGGAAGCACCAGTAGCAGCGCCAGCAACAGCAAAGACCTCCAAACCTCACAAGGGAAAAGCTCCATCAGCTCCCTCCGGGTCTACCCCTTCTGTGGCATATATTTTTCAATCAATTCCTCCACCTTCATCCGGAAAAGTCAAAAAGACTTCCGGGTCAGCAAAAGTAACCTCATCCGGGTCTGCCACCTCTGGATCAGAGGGCAGCCAACACCTAGTTTTGCATACCAGCCCCGCTGCAGCGCAATCCCCGGGCGGGAGGCCCACGTGAAGGGCCTTGTGGCGAGCTATTCTCTGAGCAGCGAAAGCTACAGTCCACTACTCCTTGAGTATGTGAAGAACTGGAACAACACAGAATTCGTCGACCCTCAAGACGATCTGCCAGAGAAGTTCGGCCCAGCCGAGTTCAGCGCCCAGATGAACTCCGCTACCAAGGCTATCTCCTTGGCTGGCCGGATGATGGAGGTAATTTTTTTCTCTGCTATTGATTTTTACATAACTGAACACTTGTAGATATAGCCCCTAGTCCCCGAGCCTCCGAGGGAATAACTTGTTATTCGGTCGGATGCTTCTCGTAGAACTTAGCTTTTCTTCATAATGACATCAAATTTTAGTAGATTTTGAGCCAGGTCTAGTTCCCTTGGCCCGTATCTTATGTACTTCGAATATCCACACATCTAGAGCCGGGTTAAGTCCTAATTGGCCCGGGTCTTGTAGACTTCGAATATCCACACACCTAGAGCCGAGTTAAGTTCCACTTGGCCCGGATCTTGTAGACTTTGAATATCCACACACCTAGAGCCGGGTTAAGTTCCACTTTGCCCGGATCTTGTAGACTTCAAATTATTTTTACTCTTCCTTTGAACTTTGGCATGCCTTGCTTGTTTCAGATTACCACTAAATGCCGAACCGTTGAGTTCCAGCGCCTGCTCGACTCCTACAAAGACATTCGCACGTGTTATGGTAAAGTCCTGGCGGAGTACCAGAAGAGGGGTAATTTCCCATTCTTCCTCTTCCTTGTTCATTCAAACTTCTTAGGACCCATATGAATTTGCTATCCGAATCATGCAACCGAGGTTAAAGCTGAGAACATAATCATGAGGAAAAACCTTGCGGAAATCAAAGGTAAACGTATCCCCTTCACATGATCGTTGTATTTTTCTTGCTTTATCCGGTGGACACTTATACTCTGGGTCCTCCGGGTCATTGTGCTATTGTAGTTTCTCTCGAGGATAGTGTCACCATGCCTGAAATGATGACTCACTTCCTCGAACAAGCAGGAAATCATGAGGCTGAACTGAAAAAGAAAGACGCAGAGATAGCTCGGCTCCAACAGCAAGACTCGGAGATCACTCGGCTGAATGCCAAAATCCAGAGGCTTAAGAGCTCCCATCAGTCTGAGCTGGAGAAGGCCGACCAGGAGTTTGCCGAGGAGAAAGAGCGTTTAACCACACAAATCTCCAAGGACAAGAGCCTATTGGAGGAAGCCGACGTCAAGCTTACGTCGGTGACCACCGAATACGAGAAACTCTAGGCCCATAGTGCGAATGTTGATTCCGAGCTTCAGCGACTCCTCTTCCAAATTGCGCGTAAGTTTTCTGCCCTTGCTTGATCTTCTACCTTCCGGATTTGGTCCTTTTGTTCAAAAAATTTCTTCTTGTCCTTAGGCAAATTTCGAGAGAGCGATACACTCGCTGCTTCTACCGTATGCTAGTCCGCGAATAGCGTGGAATTCCTGCTGCCCTTTGTGCCGAGCCAATCCCTTATACCACAGACGATCTCCTGGCGAGTCTCACCGCTCGTCTTGAGGTAGTAAAGAATCATGGCACGGATATCATCCTGACGACAACACGGATGTTCAGCTGCCTCTGGCCCAGTGAAACCATTCCCAAGAAAGGCTCGGCTATCATAGCCAAGTTAATGGAGTGTGACACGCAGCTGCATCTGTGGCGTGAGTTTGCCGCATGGGCTAGGGCCGACATTGCTCTGAAATTTGCGCTCTCATGGTACGGAGGAATTGACTTGGCATTGCTCACTCGCATGCGCACCGGGTATAAGTGGTGCGAGGATCCGGAGTGGATCACGTGCCGCCAGGCCTGGGCCAACAAGCTCATTTAGTACTCCTTCTGCCATGCTTGGAATGAGGGGCCGAGTTATCTTGATGCTGTTGACGATGAAGTTGTCTCTGGAGCTGAAGAGGAAGGGAGTGAAAGCGAGGGCTCCGAACTGGGCGACGAGGCTGGAGACCCGGAGGATAGCGAGGCTAACCCGGAGGCCAAAGCCGAAGCTAGCGCTCCTCCCCCGCACTCCGGAGTACCTCCCTCCTCGACAGATGATTTGTCTGCTGCTCCTTCTCCTTGAAAAACACTTGTCACATTTATCAGATCCTCGGAATGCCGGGTGCAGATATATTAAATACTTTGGTTTGGTGGTGCTACAATTTTAAGTTCTGAACTAAGTTTTATTGCCAAATTATCGTGGGCGAAGTCCTCGAGTTTCATTTTCTTGTTCCCCTACTTTTGACTCGGCTTGCGTCTACCTTGATTCGGTTTTTTGACTTACGAGTCCGAGGTTCAAAAAATTGACTTAACGATACTTGAAACCTTGAGATTAGCTCAAAATGTTTCGGCATTTTAGTGAATATAACAAAATAGGGGTTAGTCAAAAAACTTATGTCTGCCCGCTTAAGTTCTTTCCCTTAGTCGTTTTTCATGTGCTTTGCCATTCCAAACTTGTTCTCTTGCTTGCCATGAAGCCAATTCTTGTTGGACAACAGCAAAGTCGAAGAGTTAGGTTTTTTGTGCTCACACAGTACTAATCCGACTAAGATATAAGCATCTTAACCCAGCCGACACAAAAATATGAAAACAAGAGACAGGTATTATAGTAGTCCCCGAGTCTCTTCTCGGGGTGGCAAAGTTTTTATTCATAAGCTCATCGACGACATACATACCAACATACGAGTAGTTCGGATACATTCACCTCTTAGTTAGGTGTAGAAAGGACGAAGCAGTGCTACGTTCCACATTCCTTTGGATTCTTCTCTAGACATGTCCGCCTTGTTCTTTTCCTGGGGATGTGCATCAATGAGATAGTAGGAGTCATTGTGCAAGGCTTTGCTTACAATGAAAGGTCCTTCCCATAGGGGGGATAACTTATGCATGCCAGTAGTGCGCTGTATCAGCCAGAGTACCAAATCACCTTCCCCAAAAACTCGGGGGTTTACTTTCCGGCTATGATATCATCGGAGATTTTGCTGATATATGGCGGATCTGGACAAGGACAGTTCTCTCGCTTCTTCCAGAAGATCAACATCATTTTTTCAGGCTTCGTGAACTTCGGCTTCTATGTATTGGGTGCCTCTTGGCGAATCATGCTCTATGTCGGCTGGTAATACAGCTTCTGCCCCATATACCAGAAAGAATGGCGTATAGCCTTTTGATCGATTAGGAGTATTTCTTAAACTCCACTGTACCACTGGTAGTTCTTGTATCCAGCACCACGCTGATCTTTACAGCGGCTCTATGAGCCGGGGTTTTATTCCGGACAATACTAGTCCGTTGGATCTGTCCACTTACCCGTTCAATGCGGGGTTTTTGACTGAGGCAACATCTAACCGGATCTTCTTTTCTCGGCAGAACCTCACGAATGCTCCTTTGGCGAAATTTGTTCCATTATCAGTTATGATGCTATGAGGATAACCATAGCTTAGGATTATATCCTTGAGGATTTTTACTACTTTTGCCCCATCACATTTTTGAAATGGTTTTACTTCAATCCACTTGGTGAACTTGTCAACCATAACTCAGATATGGGTCATTCCTCCTTTCGCTGGCCTAAATGGCCCTACCATATCTAGGCACCATACAACAAATGGCTAGGTAATAGGGATAGTTTTCAGCTCCGACATTGGTAGGTGAGTTTTCGTGGCGTATCTTTGACAACCATTGCATTTTCTCACCAAGTCCTCTGCTTTCTCCAAAGCACTAGGCCAATAAAATCCATGCCTGAAAGCTTTTGCCACTAATGCTCTTGAGGAAGCATGGTGACCACACTCCCCTTGGTGAATATCCCGAAGTATGTCAAGTCCTTTCTCTAGATCAATACACCGTTGTAGTACTATTGTCACACTCCTCTTGTATAGTTCGGCATTAATAATTGTATATGCCTTTGCGCTTCACTAGACCTGCCTTGAGCTTAACTCATCGTCCAGTAGAATTCCTTCTTTCAAGAAATCAAATATTGGCTTGGCCCAAGATGGTATTTCCCGGACTGGAAACGGCTCCTCCTCAATTTCCATCGCATCTACTGACATAACTCATGCCGGATTAGGCTGATCAGTCCACGGGTTTGCTGAGTCAGTCCCCGAGTTTGCTGAAGCAGTCCCCAGATTTGTAGAGGTATTTCCCCACTCTATCTCCACAGGTGCAGCTCCCGATCTAGGAAGTGACGGGATATAAATTGAATCTGATTCGGGTGACGGTGTGATAGATGGTTTTCTCAAGTGCTCCAAAGCCACGTTTGGCAGAATTGGTTGCCGGGATGAGCCTAACTTGGACAGCGTATCTGTTGCCTCGTTTTCAATCCGAGGTATGTGATGGAACTCACATCCTTCAAAGAACCCGCTTATCTTCTGAACATTGAATCTATATAACGCCATGTTAGCATCTAGGGCATCCCAATTTCCAGACACTTGTTGTACCACCAAATCCGAGTCTCCAAAGCATTGTATCTGACGTATTCCCACTTCTTTTGCTACTTTGAGACCATGTAGTAATGCTTCGTACTCCGCCACATTATTCGAGGCATTGAAGTGGATCTGGAGGACATACTTCAACTGATCCTTCTTGGGCGAGGTCAGCACTACTCCGGCGCCCAACCTATCTTTGAGTTTTGATCCGTCGAAATGCATTCTCCAGTAATTAGAGTCTGGCAGGGGTGGTTCGTATTGCATCTCAGCCCAATCCACAAAGAAATGCGCCACAACTTGTGACTTGATTGCATCCCTTCTGTTGAATTGTGGCACATAGGGAGCTAACTCGATTGCCCACTTTGCTATTCGGCTGCTTGCGTCTTTGTTACTCATGATCTCTGAAATGGGTGCCTCACATATCACCTTGATGGGGTGTTCCTCAAAATAGTGTTTGAGTTTCTTGGCCGACATATATACGTTGTATGCCATCTTCTAATAGTGAGGATAGTTCTGTTTCGAGGCTAATAATACCTCGCTCAGATAATACACTGGCCTTTGCACGGATTTTCCTTCCTCTTCGCGCTCCACTGCGATTACTGCACTTACGACTCGGTTGGTCGTGGCTACGTAGAGCAACATGGGCTCCTTAGGTAGTGGTGCAGCTAGGATTGGCACGGTAGATAACATCTTTTTCAATTCTTGAAATGCAAGATCCGCCTGTGGTGTCCATGTGAACTTGTCTTCCATTTTCATTAGCTGGTAGAGGGGCAAGGCCTTCTCCCCCAACCGACAGATGAACCGACTTAACGATGCCAGGCAACCAGTGAACTTCTGCACATCGTTAAGACATTTTGGCAGTTCCATTCTTTCAATGGCCCGGATTTTTGTCGGGTTAGCTTCAATGCCCCGGCTAGACACCAAAAAACCGAGTAACTTTCCGGCGGGTACGCCAAAGGTGCATTTCTCCAGGTTCAGTTTCATTCGGAACCTTCTTAAGTTCGCAAATATCTGCCGGATATCCTCAAGGAGCATATTGCTTTCCTTGGTTTTTATCACCACATCATCCACATAAACATGCACATTCCGACCTATTTGGTCACGCAAGAATTTTTGCATGCATCGCTGGTACGTTGCTCCTGCATTACGTAATCCAAACGACATAGTGCGATAGCAATAAGCCCCATACAGGGTAATAAATGCAGTCTTTATTTGATGATCCGGATTCAGGGGTATCTGGTGGAAACCAGAATACGCATCAATGAATGATAGTAGCTCACACCTTGTCGTTGAGTCTATGACTTGATCTATTCTAGGGAGCGGAAATGGATCTTTAGGACACGCCTTATTCAGGTTCGTGTAGGCAATACACATGCGCCATACAATAGCCATATTTGGATCATCTTTCTTCTTCTCCACCAGCACAGGATTAGAGAGCCAATCTGGATAGAGTACTTCCATGATAAATCCGGCCGCTAGGAGTCTTGCTATCTCATCTCCAATAACTTTCCTTCTATCTTCTGCAAAACGCCTGAGAGGCTGCTTTACCGGCTTTGCCCTGGGTCTTACATTTAATGAGTGCTCAGCCAACTCCCTCGGTACACCTTGCAGATCTTGTGTAGACCAAGCAAAGATATCCCGATTCTCATGGAGGAAGTTGACGAGATCGTCTTCCTATTTGCTGCTTAACCCGGCACCAATGGTCATGGTGCGCTCTGGGAACTGATCATCGATTGGCACTTTCTTCGTGTCCTTAGTTGCTTGGAACGATACGCTCTCGTGTGGGTTGGTCAGGGCCGGCATATGTTGTTGCACGGATTGAGCCAATGCCGCCACTTCTAGTATCTTCCTTTTTTCTTGAGCTATCACGAGTGAATCGGCTAAATTGGATCCGGCTGAGGCGCACTCGATCAAACGCCGGAAGTCCCCTGATACAGTTATCACGCCCTTGGTCCAGGAAACTTCATCTTAAGGTAACTGATGTGGGTAGTTGCCATGAATTTGTTTAGCGCTGGCCTGCCGAGTAACACGTGATAAGCGGTCTCCAGATTCACCATTTATAATTCCAAGTTCTCAGTGTAGATGTTGTCTCTTGTGCCGAATAACACGTCAACCCGGACTTTACCAATTGGTTCACAAGAAATACCTGGCACAATGCCATGAAAGGTCGTCCTTGTTGCTTCCAACATGTTCTATATTATCCCCAACTTGTGCATGGTATCCTTGTACATAACATTGATACTGCTGCCATTGTCAATCAATACCTTGGAAAATGTTACATTGAGATTCGTCCTGATGAACGTTGGATCCAGGACCAGGGCGTAGGTTCCTAGGCTTGGCATAATATTTGGGTGATCCTTGACACTCCCTGTAATCTCCTGATCCGCCCAGGGCATATACCTCACCACCGCTGGCATTACTGCGTTTACCTCCATATGCCAGCGCTGCAAGCTTTTCCGGTCATTCTCTTCCGTGGTGAACACATAGTATCTTTGATGATGTTCTCTGTACTCATTTCGTCCCTCATTCTCGTTGTAACCTTAACCTTGTTGCTGGTTATTGCCCACTTGATGTACAGCATCCCTTCTTTCCGGTTTGTCATACCTCGGAGGAGGTGGTGGCAGCATCAGTTGCTGTCTATTCCCCCTTGCCATTAATTGTGGCCGAGGTGCTTCATTTCTAGGTGCTTCGTTCCGAGGTGCCTGAGCATTCCCCAAACTGCCTTGTTCTAACTTTTTCATCCACTCACATTGCCGGGTCGTATGATTCACCGGACTGTTCGGACTTGGTGGGAACTTCCAAGGTTGATCTAGCATAGACTCAAATGTATACCTCGGTCTATCCTTACGTTCCTGCCATTGGTTTTTCTGCTCCGGGGTCCAAGGCTTTCTCCCTTCGTTTTTCTGTTGCCAGTTCTGCCCTCCAGTTTTTTGGCATTGGCTGGCTCCAGCATTGGATTGATCCCGGTCCACTGCTGCAACCTGCTGCGAGTTATACCGATAATCCGGACGCTCGTCCCTTCTTTTTCCTCGAAAATCATTCCTTCTTGATGACCCAGAGATATCTCGGTTGCAATACTCTTCGTTTGCCTCGCTAGACATTAACCGGGGTTGCATTGGATCTCCCAAGGCATACGAATCTGTGATCTGGATTGTCTCAGCCAAGGTAGTTGGCATATCTCGCTGTAATCTTTGCCACAACACACTTCCATATCTGCATCCCTGAGCGAACCACGCAATAGCTTGTGATTCAATTACTCCTTCGCAAGAGTTTCGCACATTGCACCACCGAGTCAGGAAATCTCTATCTGGCTCATTCGGTCTCTGCCAACATAACGCAAGGGTTTGTGGACTGTTCGGTCTCTTGTAAGTGCTTCATAAATTGCTAACGAACAGCTCCTGGAAATCCAACCAACAATTAACGCTTCCTGGTGGCAAATTGTTCAACCAAAATCGCGCTGGTCCTTCCAACATTTGCGGCACATATCTCACTGCCCATCTCAAATTTCCTGTTGCGATCTCAACTGTTGTGGCATAGTCAATCAGCCAATCCTCTGGTCTGGTACTACCATCATAAGTTCGGGTACCTCTAGCCAGCTGAAAGTTCGGCACTGGTGGCTCATTCATGATCTGGGGCCCGAAACATGCTAGACCCGGTGGACCTTGTATCTCGATTTGCTCCGACCTATAAATCCTATCCAACTTCAACCTTGCATCATCTGCCTGCAAGTTCCTGCTTCCCAGCCGTGATCCAATTATGTGGTGATCCGGTCTGGGGTATCGATCGTTGACCATAGCCGAATAACCATCATCGTATCTTTCCTGATCCGGATGTGCGCGATGCTGTTGTGCCGCAGCTAATAAAGCCACCTTTTGACCAGTGGGGGATTCCTTCTCTTGGAAGCTAAGATAATCTGGCTAGCATATAGCTAATTCGGCTTACCTAGTTACCTGCAAAATAGATAGACATGGCAGACATAAATCTTATGCCGGTCGGACCATTGTCAAGGACACGATCTAGGTCACACCGTGATTCGGTCTGCCTTGAGGTGACCCGGTTAGCACTTGCTTTGACCGCACCATACCCTAGCTAACTCGGCCCTTATACCCCGGTGTTACCCTACCTGGGGGTATCCCCCGAACATACTAACTACATGATTGCATGGCAACCCAGTTAAATCCCATTTTCTACAAGAACATGTTCTATTATCTAGATTTAACTCATATGTGTGATCACCACTTGCTACCTGCCATAGTCCTTCATCTGCTCTTTGTGGGATGCAATATCTAGCATATTTTTTCATCATTTCAAGCTTATCAGCATAATGAGGTGTGATTTCCCACCTATCTTTCCTACCACCATCTCTCTTATCATCAAACCTGACCATTTACTTGTCATAGATCCCTACAAGCATTGTCACTATTGGTTTGTTCCTTTCATCTAGGATATATCTATTGAATACTTCACTCAGATTATTGTTCACCAAATTAGTCTTGCAGTTTGAGTCAAAAGCCCACCTTTCCCATGTGTGCACTGGAAATTTTGAAAGCCACTGCAACGCTTTCTCACATTATTTTTTCATTTCATCCATTGCCTTGTCAAATCCATGCTTGGTGTAAGAATAGACTGCCCTGTCCATGCACTTCTTCAGGTCCTCTCCTCTGAATCCTGCAGTCTGGAAGTTGGCACAAATGTGCCTAAGACAGAATCTCTGGGGTGAGTTTGGAAAGATAGTGGTCACAACTTTTATGAGCCCTTTTTGCCTGTCAGACATGATGGTGTATTGTCCAAACTGTCCTTCCTCTCCACCAAGTGTGTCCTTCAACTGCTCTAGAAACCACTGCCGGTTCTCAATATCTTCTTTTGCAACAATTGCCCAAGCTATTGGATAGATGTTGTTATTGCCATCTCCGCCTGTAGCTGCAAGGATTTGAGCTCCAGTGGTCAGTTTTATGAAGCTGCCATCCAAACCTATGAAGGGCCTACATCCCTCAAGAAATCCAAGCGTAACAGCATTGACACAAAAGAAAAGGCCATGGAATCTTGGCTTGTCACTTATGAAAACCTGTTACCCTCTCTTGATAGCTTCCTTCTCTTCCTCTATTGGGCAAGTCTCAGTGGTAACAATGCATCTAGATCCTGGATTTTTGTCAATCACAGTCTGCAAATAATCCCTTACTCTGTAATACTGTTTCTTGTGATCTCCCATAACAATCTATCTAGCCTTTGTCCTTACTCTGTATGCCATCCTCTTTGGCACATCTACACCAAAGTCCTTTCTAGCTTTGTCAACTAAAAATCTAATACCTGTGTTTGGATCTGATCTAAAATTGTCAACATAAGCAGTGCCCAGCCACTTACTGTTAACTCTGGTGCTTGATGGTTCAGTAGGACAGTAGTGCTCCAAGTGCATCTTCTTTATGCAAAAGGTAGTTTCATGCTTTATCTTTGAAGCTGAAATGAAGAACTAGCAATTGTACATCTCCTTTTTCTCTGGCTTGCACCACACAATGATCCTATCTGGGCAATTTCGGTGGTAATGGAAATTCCTAACCTGCACAATATGAAGTCTACACAATGCCTGCCTAAACTGATACACATCCTTGAAACAAAGTTTTATCCTGAATTGCTGCTCTGCATTTTCCCTTGTCTCATCATACCACACCATCTCTGTTTGCTTCTTTGCTCTATTCTTCCTCCCATTTGGCAACACAAATGGCATAGGCTCAAACCCATCATCATCTTCTTCTCCAAGGAAACCAAGCTGCTCTTCATCATTAGAAGGAGCCCAATCTTTCATAACAGGCACTTCTGCATGAGAGTGTGATCTGGTTGTTGGACCCTGCCTCTTAACTGCCTTCTTTCATTGGCTCCTCTGGAATATAAGTGTCAAAAATATCTTCTGGTTCTAACTCATCCTCATACAACTCCTCATCCACCCCTCTCTTCCTCTTAGCAATTCTTTTCTTCATTTCATATATTTCCTTCCTCCTCAACTGCTCTTGCTAAAATGGGTCAACACAGGAAGGATACATCAAACTGTCATCATCAGATGAATCTCCCACATCTGCATCTTCTTCTTCATCTGCACCAACTTGTTCCTCTGCATCTTCTACTTCCTCTGTTGATTTCTGCATATTTTCATCAACTAGTGTGCATAGAGGCTGAAAATTACCACTGTTCTAAGTCTGCAAGTTATAATCTTGACACCGCTCTTCCCCCTCCAAATCATCTACAATGTGGCTAGGATATGACCTAGCATACAACTTCTCTTTCCCTTCTTGGTCTTGATAGGAGAGACCACAATGGCTTGCTTTGCCTTGTCCCTCATCACTGTTAACACTAGTTTTCTTGACCTTTCATACTTTCTCACCATCTCTTCCACCTTAACATTGCTATCCACTAATTCTAGGCCATTCAATCCCTCCCCTTCATCTTTCACACAATACATTGAATCACAAAGCCCATACCCTTCCTTCTCCATTAGTCCCAACAAGTTCAGAAATCTAATATCACACCGGCGCATGGTTGTTGCCACAAATTTGTCCCCATCGAATTGAATAATCAGTTCCCACGTCTTAGAATGTTCCCTAATGTGAATTAATAGAAAAAAAATTAAGTACACACTCTGTTTACTGAACTACTAAAACCTAAAATCGCATTTTCCCCAATTTTAGAACATAGAACAGGAGAATGGAATTTGTTCTTACCCGTAGTCCGAGAGGTAGTGGCTGAGCGGGTCGTTGCTGCACTGGCTTGCCACTGCTAGTTGTGAGGACCCCTCCTCCGGCGCACCATCTAGCTCTAGCAAGATGTCCCTCGACTCACGGTCCTCATTGCTGTCCAAATCGACGTCGCCCATGTTGAAGCCCGGCCCGAACAACACCTGCTTGACGTATCAGGCACCACCGCCTCCAATCCGACCGCCGCCGTGCCCTTCCAGCGAGCCGCCACCTCCTCTAGTTGCCATGGGAGCCACGGGAGAGTAAATGATGATAGTGAGAGAGAGAAATTGTGGCTTGGACCGTGCCCTAACACGCCGCCTAATGGCTGTCTCGTCTGCTCATCCGCCCCCTGCCACATGCGCACTAACAGCGGGTCTCACCTTCCAGAAAAGTGGTTAGACGGCTAAATAGAGAGAATCAGTGCTCCGCGTCGTAGCCTGGCCCCAAAAGTGGCATTTATGTGTCAAAAAACCCAAAGGTGGTGGTTTTGTGTCACCTTGTGCGCAAATATGGTGGTTTTTGTTCAAGTTGAGGCCATTAGAATATGAACGGGAGGGAGTAGTATAAAAATAGAAGCTGTAAATAAATCATCTCTTAGTTCTAATAACTGAGATGTGATGAGAGAACACTCCATGGCAGCGTGCCAGTCTAGAGTACCTATAGTACTCCCTACTCCATAACTCTAGTCGGCATGCTCGATGCAGTACGACCGACAGAAGACAACCCAAGGAGCACGACAAAATCCCCCTCCTTCAAAGAGCCATATCCAACTCCGAGAGGCCGCATTTGGATCTTATCGAGCATGCATTTCACACATTTTTCTTGCCATCTCACCCGCAACATCGTTCCTTCAGGGCCGCCACCCCTCTCCTCCAAACAAGCCCAACAATCATACATAGATCCGTCCTTGCCCCCAATCCATCCGGACGTGATGGCTATGGATTCGAGGCACAACCGGCTGAACAACATCTGGACGAAGGTCAACGACGATGTCTTCAACGAAATAGCTAAGCGTATGGACACCACCAGTGCCATCTGGCTGGCCGCATGCTCCAAGGAGTTGTACTACCAAGTCGCTAGCGGAAAAGGTAGTAGATGCCCCAACGACATCTGCTGGACTTTGGTCTCCTACAAGGACGTCTACGACCACAAGGTCGCGTGCAACTACCGCCGGTGTGTTTGCATGGAGCCAGGATTCAAGTTCACCGACGTTAAGAAAGTGTTCGTCGAGCACCTCATATCTGCCCACTCGATGGCAATGCCCATATACAACCCCCAAAAATAGGACCCGTCTGTGCCGGTTCATGCACCAGGATCGCTCAGAGCTGAGGTCATCATCATCGAGAAGGAGGGCAAGCTGTTCGTCGCCAAAATTGATGGACATAACACGGACTTACTCCTGTCCGTCAGGCCGATTAGGTCGGTGGTGTGCGAATCGCCGCGGTACAAGGTGAGGTTTTGGTCGTTGGTCTTGTTCGCTAGTTTCAATTAGGTTGTAGTAACAAGGTCATCCAAGACACCGATTAGGCCATCGCTGTCCAACACCACGCAGGAAGTGTTCACGTCTTTTCTGTCCAAGCCGCGGCTTTACTGGCATACTACTGAATCCGTCGTCGGACAAGATTCACTGGTGAGATATCACATCTTAATCCTCTTGTGATGATCCTACTATGAGTGTATGTAATGTTGTACTAATTAGCTAGTTTATGTTGGTGGGAGATTCCCTTCATAATTGGAATTGCCGATTAAGGATCCAAAATTTCCTGGTTTGTCGTATGAATTTTACATGTATGCTACTGACCTAGAGGCTGACAGGCGACAATGAAACGAGAGACGCGTCCGAGGCAGGAAATCAAGCGCGCAGCCTGGCCAGCACTTTGACACGTTGAAGCATTCTCTTTTCTTCGAGTACGTATGATGGGACATGTAGTGGTTCCTAGCTTAGTGTAAGCTTGTAGTTATACACTTCTACTAAGTATTTTGTATGGAGTTCGACTACTGCTAATCTATTTTGTAGTAATACCTATGTATTGGGACTTATTCAAATCGAGTGGAGAAAATGCATGGTATCGCTTTCCTTTTGAAACTTGGCCTTGCCGCATTGTTGTACATCCATTTAATTTCAATATTGGCATTGCTGAACCTGTCAATTCTTTTGGTCATTTTCTGCCACCGTTGAATCAGTCACTTAAAATTGCTGCTAAATCTGTCATGTGCTGCTGAATGTGAATCGGACGCCTGCTCGTCACTCTTGTACAATGTGCTGATCACTACCTATTACTCGACGGTAGAGTTGGGGTTTTGGACCGGTGCAATCTGCAGTTCCTCCACGCCTGGGAGCTGGGCGGTGCCGGGCATCATCCTGAGGAAAAATCATTCCTTTTTGTTATTCCATGAACCATCTCATATTACCCAGGGCCTGCATTACTCAATATGCATCAATCTCTGTGTGTTGGAAGGTGGATTTTGGATGCATAATAGTATTAGAATAGTACTAGTTCTTGTACTTCAGCGTAGTTTGTACTATATATTTGTAGTACTTGTTTAGGTCAAGGACAGGAGATGGTCTTGCTTTGCCTTTGTTGTGTCGTTGCTAATACCAGAGTATTTTGTTGAACTAATAGTGATGTTCTGTCACTTGTTTAGATCAAGTGCACAAGATTGTCTTGCTTTTCTTTTGAAACCTAGTATTGTGACAATTATCTAGATGAGTCTTGGGCATTTTGTGTTGCATATGGGGGGACACACAAGCATTTATGAAATGAGGTTGTATTCACACAGAAGTAGACTTGATCGCCAGTTTTGCTTGTTCGAATGATCGAGCCTATTTGGAGAACATGACAAACAGATCGTGCGCCAAGGTTTTTTGAGATAGAAGAAGAACTTATTATCTCTGTACTGCTATTGAATCTCTCAAATGTTCTGTCGTTGCTATTACTAAAGCATTTTGTGGATATACAATTGTACTAGTACTTGTTTAAATCAAGGGTAGTACATAGTCTTTCTTTTGTTTTGGAACATGGCCTTGTCACAATCTAGATGAGACTTGGGCATTTTGGGTTACATACGGGGGTCACACATGCATTGATGTGAGAAGAAGGTACTAAAAGAAGACTCGATCGTCAGTTTTGCTTGCTCTAATGATCGAGTTTGTTTGGTGAAAAGGGCAAATTGATCACGCGACAAGGTTTTTAGAGACGAAAGAACTGGTTCTCTCTGTACTACTATTGTATTTCAGTGTCTATATTGCTGAATTGGTCACTTTTGAAATACTGCTGAATTGGTCAAGTGTTGCTGAATATGAACTTTGAATCTGTTGATAATTTTTCTATCTTATTCTGTAATGCTGAATTTTGACATGAAATATCTGCCAAAAAGAATTATCACTTTCCCCCTCCCTCCCTGAGGTCTTTGTTTTGAATCCAGCTGAGCACATCACAATGCAATTTTTATTAACCAGGAGAAGAAATATAGTAGCTCATTTGGCCCCCTCTTTAGCCCAGAACATTTTAATTCGGTATTTTTAGGGTCAGGGGAGTGCTAACCACACCCTAGTGAAATTTGAGAAAGGAGCCCATGGATCATAGTCGAGAACATATTAATTCGGCCTTTTAGGTGTCAGGGGACTGCTGAGCACAACCAAGTGAAATTTGAGAAAGAAGCCCATGGAGCATAACCTATGGAGTATAACCCACGTAGAATAGCCTATGTAGAATAGCAAACTCTTTTTAATTCGGCCTATGATATTTTTTCTATAAATATCTTTGTTGTAGTGCGAACACACTTTGTTTAAGTTTATTTGATTTGAAGGTCTTTTGTTGGTATCGCCTATGTGTGTGTGTGTTTTGGGTTTACATTTTTTTCTAGCAATATCGCATTTTGTTGAGGCTGATATCACGGACCCACTAGCCTGCAGCGTCCCTCGAGTTTAATTTTGAGGGTGAGTTTGAAAAAAAGTTTAAATACTTGTGTAGAGAGGCTGGCATCGGGTACCCACCAGACAAAAGATACAAGGCTGCATCGGGGACTCACGAGCCAGAACATACCATAGAGGCTGACATAAGGGCCCTAGCAGTAAGACCATGCATGACCGCCACGGTGAAAACAACGGACGCGGTAGAAAAAATTCCATCATACACACATTACAGTTATAGAGAAGCTGACATGTTTGGCCCAATAGGCCCAAGCATAGCCCATGAAATTATCCTATCATCCCCAAGCATAGCTCAAAACCCTATATGAGTGATCCCATGGAATATAAGCCATGACAGATAGGGCATCCGCCCCGAGTTAGACCATAATCTTTTTAATTCGGCCTTTATGAGAATTTTTGTTACTCTGAGGCTGACATCTGGGACCCGAAAAAAACAGTCCAACATACACACGATTCTTTAAAATAGAGGTTGTCAGCTGGGACACAGCAAGTTGCCAATGTCAAAACAGTGGACATGGCCAAAAAAGTACATCATATGCACATTTCATTTACAGAGAGGCTGATGTGTGGGACCTAGCAGTACGACCTTATACAGATGATGCATCGAGCAACGTTGCCCGTTCGAAATAGGGAGGCCCGAGCAAGAAAAAAGTTCAGCATGCACACATTTCTTGTAATGAGAGGCTGAATTGGGGGCCCAACAGCGTGATTAATCGGTAGATGCATCAAACAACGCTATCAAATTCAGAACACGGTAGCGTGAGCGAAGGAAAAATCCATCATACACACATTTCTTCTAATGAGAGGATGACATGTGGGGCTCAGGAGGTTGGTTAAACGGTAGATGCGTCAAGCAGCTCTATCAACTTCGGAACATGGTAGCACTAGAGAAGGAAACAATTCCATCATACACACATTTCTTCTAATGCGAGGATGACATGTGGGTCCCAGGAGGTTGATTAAACGGTAGATGCATCGAGCAACGCTATCAACTTCGGAACAGGGTAGTGCGAGCGAAGGAAAAAAGTTCCATCATACACACGATTCTTCTAATGAGAGGCTGACATATGGGACCTAGCAGCTTGACTAAATGACAGACGCATCGAGCAACTTTATCGAGTTCAAATCAGGGAGGCGCGACCGAAAAGTATGGTCTGCTAGAGACACTGACGTTTGGGACCCACACCCCTCAAAAGACTTCGGCGAGTCAATATCGCGTGAGGAAATGAAAATCTTGCTTCTGTCACACGCCAGCCGAGCTTCCTCCACATTTTTAGCGGTTCCGTCGTAGTAGAGGGCTATGAAACCAGAAAAAAAAGTTTCCATCAGGCACTGTCGAGCCGAGAATTTTGTCGCGGAAGACGCGCCTTCTACGACAACCTCCGGGCCAAGTTGTTGCGGAAGGAAACTTTTCTTGTAGTGTCCCGCGAGCAAATGAGGTCATCCCGCACCTTGTCAGAGACACTGCACGCACCTTCACCACTACCCTTCCTCCGGTGCGCCCCCAGATGAGCACCCGTTCTATCTCTGGCCGCGCCATGGTTTCCCCTCCCCAGCGTTCACTGGGAGGAAGTTGACGGTGGGTGGTCATTGGTTCGAACTTAATCAATGCTTCATCGCTTCGCTCCCAGTGATGGGTGGCCTCTGCTAGACCCGTTCAAACTTCGCCTTCCCGTGCGCAGCGGGGCCGGGTGGGCCAGTTTCCCATAGGGCGACCCAGCGTTGCTTAGATCTGGCTCGCTACCCTCTCGTGCCCTTTTCTTTTCCCGATTTGTAAAAATACCTATTGGAGTAAATAGAAAAAATAAAAATATCTAGAATACACTAGACCTAAATGCTATCATGTTACTGAACAAGTTCTCTAGCATGCAAAGTAAGTCCCTTGCCCTAAATAAATCCTATTAATTGATGGCATTTAATCTACTAAATAGTGTCCATTCCAACAAATATATCCCTCAGGGAATTTTTGCAGATCCAAATAGGGTAAAACCCCTCCCTACTTGTAGGTACTTGAAGAGCCTATCATCCGACCTTGGTCTCATACCAAATGGAGCTATGGATCTAAAGTAGTAAAAATAACAAAATCAATTCATATCTGACTTTAAGAAATTCTCAAGGTATGTCTACTGCACATTTTTAGTTGATTCCAACTCTCAGTTATGTGGTACTCCGATTTATGAGAAAATATTGAATTCTTCTAAATTAAATACTGCTACCTGCAATAGTTTGACTCAATAAATCCTAGTTGGAGTTATACAACTTTAAAAACTATGAAACCAATTTCTACTGAAATGTATCTACAATGCACACATTGTGTCCTTGGCATCATGCCAAAAGGACATGTAGAATAAATCCAGTGAAAAAGACAATTTGCTTGCAGAACTGACTTTGGGATTTTCCCAAGGGAATTTTGGTAATTATTTTGAAGTGAAACCAACTCCTAGTGAACTAGTACTCAAATACCTCCCGAACCTAAGATTAAGTATTTATTTGAACTACACAAAATTTATGGTGATTTAATCATCAGAATAGGAGTTTAATCCACTAGAAAAATCATAACCAAATAAATAAAAACGATAAAAATGATGAAACCACTTTTGGTGGTTTTGTTATTTCCATACCTACCTACTAGTACCACATTTACATGACGTTATCATACGTAAATTGGCCTTGGCATAAAACCCTTTATTGAGGTAGTGTTTGATAAATAACTCATAATTAAAAGTCTACTTGTGCAAATGGCATCCTTCCAAATGTTTTGAACTCCAATTATCAAAAACTATTATGTATTGGTGTATTGTTCAACTGCTTGCTATATTGTATTGGTGCTTATCTGCTTTGTGTTGATTGTGGTATATTGTTTGTTTGCATGTGTGGTCCGCGGCGATAATAGTTGCGAATGTATTGCCATAGAGAAGGAGAAGGTATTTAAAATCCATTGGATTTCTAAGAAGAAGTCTAGGGACATATTGATGACCCTAGGCAAGCCACCATTCCCGAACCCCTGTTTATTTTTCCATCATACTTGTTTTATTATACTATGCACTATTTTTATTATTGTCTATTTATGGTGACCATATATTGCCTTGGTGTAGTATGTTGTAGATGAACCTCTTGTGATCACCCATTACTCCCTTTAGAAAGTGTACTTGATATATAGCATCTCGCATCCGCGAACCCTATCCTAGAAGATGAAAATCTTGGGTTGGGGGTAGTTTCAAGAACCAAAAGTTTTCGAAAGAGTTTTGAAAAAACATAGGGAAGGTTTCCCTTTTGGGAGAAACTATTTTCGAAAGAGAAGGCTTCATTAAGCTTCGCAAAAAAAGAGGACGGAGGTTTTAAGGAAAGTGTTTTAAAAGTGGTACCTGATCACTAAGCATGTCCTCGAAACAACTGAAACGTGCAACCATAATTACCATATTATGGGACAGGGCATAGTTGGAACCTTGTTTAGCTTGGTCTAGTGGTCTCACAACTCTTTAGAGTTGACCCAAACTATTTTCTCTGATGTCAGGATTTGTCTCTGCTAAGATCCAGAGAGGATTGGGGAAACTTTACATTGTAGTTGCATACAGTCAGATGATACTACGAGCCTCCCACTAAAATTGCACACTCAATATGGAGTGCAAAATGTGCTCTGGTTGGTCCTTGGTACCCGCCACCCTGGTGTTGGGAGGAATAACTCATAGGGTAGGCCCCATATTAGGTTGGGCATGGGGAAGGTTATGATCGGTTATTCGACCCCTTCATATTAAGGTATGGCGACCTAGGAGTGCTCATGATTGGGTAATCGGATGTTGTGGGTAAAATGTACAACCTATGGAGAGTGTAAACCTATTCAAATAGACGTGTCTGTGGTCATGGTCGATTGGGATGGTAATTTCCCAGCTTGTGTCGAGTTTTGTTTTAAAAGAGTTTCGGATAACAAAATATTTTGGTCATGAGATGATGATACCTTCGATCCGGATTCATGGATATAGTATAATAGTCTTTTTCGCTAGTAGACCTAGGTTTAATCAAGGAAACAACGCTAAAAGGAAATAAAAAGGACATGTCTACAAGACTTTGTTTCTTCGTTTTACCTTCATTTACCGGACTAATCTAGTTTACTTTTATTGTGGGTTGTTTCAATGGATGGAGATAGGCGAGGGTTGAAGATCCACCTGCAGCTGCACATCATATGGGATAAAAGATAACAAAAAGCATAGTCATGCGTAATGTTTTAATAGAGATAATCTCTTGTGGTCAACACATCCTAATATACTAGAGCCCCTGAGAGGCAATAGACATAGAAATAGTATTTTGATCCAACCGACTGCACCACGAAGTACTGGGCTACAAACTATTATTAAGTGTAAAACACAGATCAAAGCTTTAATAGGGGATGTTGCTGTGATCCCGAATGGGTCGCTAAGAGAAGAGCATAGAGCCCTTTCTGTCACTAGGTTTCATATGAGATCGTCGCTAGCCAAGTATCTCACCTCAAGAATTATCAATCTCAGGGGTCCTGGGTACCTACAAGTCCAAAGATCGAGGCAAGACACAAAGAAACAAACGATACAAATCGGTCTTTCAAACAATACACAATGCTCCCATAGATTAGATGCACATAATAGATGCGAGGTTTCTCCCCAACCCGCAACCCGTGAGGACTACTCACTCATAATAATAAGATCAAGGACAAAAAAAATTATGCAAAATACTTAGATTGAAATCAAATATTTTTACAGTGGTCACCGAATCACAAGGAGATCTCAGGTACAAAGTAATGGCTATGGCAAATGGAGGGGATGGAAGATGGAAGGGACGAACTATGGTGTGGATTTCCTTTGGTGGTGTTGTGATGCAATCTGAGAATGGCGGCCTTCTCTATGGTGGCTGAGGCCTCAAAATATATAGGTGTCTTCATGAAAGTTGTAGGTTTTGACAGGACAAAGGCGCCACCACATGGTACGGGCGGATGGTACGGGCAGACCCTGCCCATACCAGTGGTCGTTACGGCTACAGACACCTGGCAATGGCTCCAGAATTACTTGGTTGTGTGGACTTCCTCAACACCTTCATTATGACTCCTGATTTTACGTTAAAATCATGATTTCCTGCACAACACAAATCAAAGCAAAGGTTTGCATAACTTTGCAATTATTAGTCATTAGTGTCAAGGCTAGAGAGTTTATTGTCAATTGCTTGACTAAAAACAATGTTTAAACACAGTGGTAGATGGCTATTTTTGGAGCCATCAACCTCCCCAAAGCTCAATCTCCCTCGAGCAAGAAGAAACAGAAGAACTATAAGGAAATCCGCGTTTAAACTTGAAACAACGAGAACAAGAATTCACGTACGGTTGGCAGTCATATGCATCCAACACTTCATCCATTTGAAAGGATTATAAAAGCTAGAGAGATGACAAGAATAATATACAAGCTTCGGTAAATCAATACAATCAAATTAGAGTTTAATATAAGTATAAATAACTAGAAGTGTAACAATCAATCCAATTCTTCTAGTTAACTCTCTGCTTGCCAAGGAACACTAGGATGTTTTAATAGCATAATTGAGTGATAGAGTTCATTCCTAAGTAGCATAACAGTGAAGTGTCTTATTGACGCCCTTCAAGAAAATTCATAAAGTAGTAATGAGACGATGCCAAGGACTGGTTATGTGGATATTCATCTATATTTTTTTCTTCCTTCTTCAAGGATTGTTGAGTGTTTATTTTACAATTACTTGCACAACCTTTGAGAGTATCAATACTTTTGCCCATTACATTGACACGTATGCCACTCATGTCATCAACTTGATATATTGCAAATGTATCTATAATTTTTTATGTTCCATGCTTGGTTTTATCCGCTTTCTTGTGTTTTGTTCCAACTTTGGAGTACTTTTCATATGATTTCTTGGACTAACCTATTAACAAGAGCCATAGTGCCAGCTACCTGTTTTTTGCTGTTTTTGGTTCCAGGAGAGTCAGAAAATGAATATTCTTGGAATTGGACGAGACAAAAACCAAAGTGCCTATTTTTCCGGATGTCAACAAGTGCTAGAATATAAGACGGAGAAGGGCCAGGGAGCCACCACACCACCTGGCCACGCGGCCAGGCCTGACCCGCGCCAGGGGGTGGTGTGGCCGCTCCCGGCACCCCCTCGGCCTCTCCTTCTGCCTATATATTACCCTCGGAACGAAAACCCTAAGTACCCAATCAAAAATCCACGAAAGAGTCTGTAGCCACCGTCATCTCCATCCCTAGATCGGGGGGATCTGAAGGTCTTCCCGGCACCCTGCCGGAGAGGGGAATTCACCCTGGAGGCCTTCTTCATCACCATGCAAGCCTCCGGTGTGATGCGTGAGTAGTTCATCCTTGGACTACGGATCCATGTAGTAGCTAGATGGCTGGTTCTCCTCGTTTGTTCTTCCATGTTTAGATCTTGTGAGCTCCATTCATGATCAAGATCATCTATTTGTAATTCTGCATGTTCTGTTTGCGGGGATCCAATGGATATTGAGATGCTATTTCAGATTGATTATTGATTCTATCATGTCTTTGTTATTTGTGATCTTGCATGCTTTCCGTTGGTAGTAGCTATCTTGGCCAAGTAGATGCTAGCAACTCCAAGAGTTAGTATTGATGCTCGATAGTGGGTTCATGCCTCTGGTAATTTGTGGAAGTGACAGAAATCTCTAAGGTACTAGATGTGATGTTGCTACTAGGGAGAAAACAACAATCCTTTGTTCATAGAACAATCGTATTGTTTACTTTACATGCAGTTCGTAAAGCAATAATCTATTGCTTGCAACTTAATACTAGAGGGGGTTCGGATGATAACCTGAAGGTGGATTATTAGTCATAGATGCAGTTGGATGGCGGTCAATGTATAATTTTTAAATGCCCAATAAAGTCTCAAAGGATTCAAGATGATTAGTATATGCATGTATTGCTTTCTCGATGTTTGACAATTGCCCCGCTATAATTTGTTCACCCAGCATGTTATCTATCTAAGGAGAGCCACCTCTAGTGAACTATGGATCCCGGTCCTTGTCTTTTACATACAATCTACAATCCTTTACTGTTTTGTGTTTACTTTCTGCAAACTTTTACTTCTTTCCATGCGATACGTTTAATCCTTTGTTTTCTGCAAAACATGGTGAGATGACAACCTCATCGCAAGTTGGGGACAAAGTTCTATGGTTGTGTTGTGCAGGTCTCCACGTTGCTACTAGCATCGGTAATGCGCCCTGCCAAAGCTCAGCTAGTAACACCTTTGGGGTGTTTCTTTGGTCCTACTGGTTCGATTAAACCTTGGTTCATAACTGAGGGAAACTTGCTGCTCTGCTCATCATACATTCCTCTTGGGGTTCCCAACGAGCTCTACATCAACACGACCATCAAGCATTTTTCTGGGCACCGTGCATTGAGCCATCAAGCATTTTTCTGGCGAAGTTGCCGGGGAGTCAAGGACATCTTCACAGGGGGACTCCCTCATAACCAATCTCTTTACTTTGTTATTTTTGTTTTGCTTAGTTTCTTTTTGTTTTGTTTGCTTGTTTCTTTATCAAAAACACAAAAAAATTAGTTCCTACTATAGTTGTTGGCTATTATTGCCTTGCTTTGTCATGCTTTCTATCAATGGTTGGTTTCTTTGAAACTGAATCTTATTGGCATGGTGGGTTCACGGAAGAACAAAAATATTATTATAAGGAACACCGCTTGTCACAAAAAGGGAAACACTTATGGAAACAAATTGATAAATTGAATACCATTGCTAGAAACGTGTGCTCTACTTACAATGTTACTAATTGCTATGATAAATCTTGTTGCTGTAGGAGGTATAAACACCTCCCTTTTCAATGTGAGTATAATGATAATGTTACCATATCTTTTTATGTTAAGGGAAATTATGACTTTTATGATGTGGAACAAATTGAAGAATTTATTGCTTGGAAGGGTGCATTCGAACTTGCTTATTTGCTCGAAAATATTGATGATGCACCTTATAAATATGAGGTTTATGATATACTTAAATTTTGCTTTGATAACTACTAGGAAGAAAATGGCTATATTCGTGAATATCTTAATAGATGCTCTCCACCAATGGAAGAGACTAATGCCTTGCAGGAACCTATGGAAGAAGAAATTGCTAAAATTGAAAGCTCATTAGATGAAAAAGAGGAGGAGAGTGATGAACAAAAGGAGGAAGAATGGATCTACCCATGCCTACCTTCTAATGAGAGTAACTCTCCACCCCTTATATTATTTGATTGTCCTCCATGCTTACTAAAGAAGCATGAATGTTATGTTCCTGAGGATTCTTTTGAAAATGTTTATAATGAAGCTCTAGTGCTTGTAGATCATGAAAAGCATGCTTTATGTGATATTTATATTGTTGAGTTTATTCATGAGGCTACTGAAAATTATTATGAGAGGGGAAAATATGGTTGTACAAGTTTTCATTGTACTGAAACACCTCTCTATGTGGTGAAAGCTTTGAAGTTACTCTTGTTTTATCTTCCTATGCCTGTCACTTTGTTCTTTGTGAATTTATTTGCATACAAGATTCCTATGCGTAGGAAGTGGGTTAGACTTAAATATGTTTTTAATTTGCTTCTTGATGCTCTCTTTTACTTCAATTCATATTTCTTATGTGAGCATCTTCTCAAACTATCATGCCTAACTTAAAGGTGTTAAAAAAAGTACTTATTGGAAGATAACCCAAAAGTTTTAGATGAGTCTTGAAAGTTATTACCTCTGTAATAACCTATCCTTATCCTTTTTATTTGCTTTTTGTGCCAAGAGTAACCTCTAATGAGAGTGAAGTAATGATTGGGAAAGTTGTTGTCCCGAAACAGATTTCCGTGCTTCACCGTAAATATTTGTGAGAGACCTCTGTATGTCGGATTGAGCTGTAATATTTTATGCATCTGCCCCAGGTTGTTATCTAACTTTTGTTAGTTCAACACTTTTTTATTTGAGCAACAGAAGTTCTTCGAAAATATTCGTCTTTACCTGCTGGTCTGTTTTGACAGATTTCTGCCATTTTCTGCATTTGCTTCTTGTTGGTTCCTTTTTGAGTTCTTTTGGGGAATTGATCTTTTTGATGGAAGTGATACAGTAGCTAGTGTTCTAATGGAAGTTTATTTTATGTTAGAACTGAACCTTAAGACTTATTTATCTTGAGTGCACTAATATTGCTAATAAAGATTGTGTGAAGTTTTGTATGAAGGAAAATTTTCAGGTGTGTGGAAGGAATGAGTAATGAGATGAAGGATGGACTAAAGCTCAAGCTTGGGGATGCCACACGTGTCACCCTAAGAAATATCCAAGAAGTACAAGCGTCAAAGATTGGGGATGCCCAAGGCATCCCTTCTACATCAATAAAAATCCCAGGTTTCTTTCAAACGCTTCATTTTTATTGTTTCATGCATAGTTGAGTTTTTCTTGGAGCGTCTTCTTTTTGGTTTTTTTTTTGGTTTTTCGTTTGCTTAGTTTTCTGAATAAATTGGTTGGACCCCCTCTTTCATACATTGGTTTGCAAATAGTTTGGTTTGGTTTGGAAAAGAGTAGGAAAGTTCATGCTTATGTGGTAAAAAGAGCTTGTTTTAGACTATGGCCTATGCTTTGTCATGCCATGCTTGATATTGTTTTAGCCTTATGCTTAGTATTCTTTGTTGTATCATGAATTGTTATAAACAATTGAGATTGCTTAATGTGCCTTGGATGAATCATGCATTGTTTTAGCATATTAAAGCATAGTATAGTGGTATTCTCCTTTGATGCTTTATTTGGGTTGACTTGGCGCATGCTCACACCATGATATGACTTTCTCAAGTCACCATAGACTTTATGATCCTTTAGTTTTCAACTTGTAGTATCACTTTATGCTTTGATCAATGATGTTTTGTCACTCTGCATGATTATGGCCATTATTGCTCTCTTAGTTTGTCGCTCCCAGTCTTTTGCTAGCCTCCACAACCAACTATGAGTTACACTCATGCATCCAACTCCCTAAACCAAGTTATTCCAAAGAGTCCACCATACCTACCTATTAGCTTATGTTATTCCAAGTATATTCATGCTTTTGTTTACCTTCCAAATTAAACTTGTTATGAGAAAACTAGTGATTAAAGCTATCACGGACTATATGACACACTTTACTTTACTTGCCCTTAATAAACTTGAACCATTGTGTCTTCTATGTTGTATATGCTTGCACTTATTTGTTGGGAATTAGCAGAACCATGCTTTCATGGGGAACGCTTTCAACATTGCACTTGGTACTTGTACCTAGTTGATATCATGCTCTTTTGTATATGGATGTCATCGGTGTGAAATGAAAGGGGAGCTTGTAAGTCCATGGAGTTATGTATATGTGTTAGAGAAACGCCTGGGCCGCTGGTCTAATCCATGCTGACATGGTGGAAACCTACATCGTAACCATAATGATCTGTCTATGAAGCATTCTTCTTATAAAAAAAGAGTCCTATATTGAGAAAAAAGAGAAAAGAGAAAAAAAGAGATACTATGAAAAGAGGAAAGAGAGAAAAAAGCACCATATTCCCATGGTAAATAAGAAGAATGCTGAGATGCTCGTTGTCTGCTTTCCTTGTCATTTTGATATGGGGATTCTTCCATATCATCGGGCAAGGGGTACCCCTTTGGCGGTTCTCTATGATACACATATACTTACAATGACAAGTTACCGGTGACTAAACTTGAGTAGCATGAGGAGCGACCCTCGTATACAAGGGACATGAGATTTCTAACTTATACTTCGTCAAGCATGTACACCATAGTTTGTTCACTTTAACCTTAATCACTTCAAGATGCTTATGATAGGGGCAATGAGAGCTCAAAGCTATAAGTACCATAATTTTTGGAAGCTCTTTATGAGACTTGAATCCCTACTTCCTTTTACAAAGGCCTTTCTTCCACCATTATATTGAGTCTCCACCTTCTATCTTTATGCACCTACTTTGAGAGCATAGTGGCCATTCTTAGTTCTATGTGCATTGTCCCAAGACTAGTTGATTGATGCATAACCTTTTATTGCTTGTTTTAAACTATTGTATCTAGTCACTATTATGAACTTTGAAGGTGTCCTATGCATTTATATTTGCTACTCTATTGAGGGACAAGCTGAATACTATTATGCTATGTTTTCTTTATGTGAAACAAACAAACGTCTTGCAAAGCATTGCTATTCATGAATCTTTTGTTTATACCTTTTCATGTTGCATCATAGTTTCTTTGCTTATTTCTAGAACTTTGTCTTTCATGTTATGATTGAAGTACTATGATCCTAGCTTTGAATGTTTTACAAATACTTTGATTAAGTCTTTGATGGTGCATGTCACCTCAAAAATTATTCTTTCTTTTTATCACTTACCTACTCGAGGACGAGCAGGAGCTAAGCTTGGGGATGTTGATACATTGCAAATGTATCTATAATTTTTGATGTTCCATGCTTGGTATTATCCTCTTTCTTGTGTTTTGTTCCAACTTTGGAGTACTTTTCATATGATTTCTTGGACTAACCTATTAACAAGAGCCATAGTGCTAGCTGCCTATTTTTTGCTGTTTTTGGTTCTAGGAAAGTCAGAAAATGAATATTCTCGGAATCAGACGGGACAAAAGCCAAAGTGCCTATTTTCCGGATGTCATCAAGTGCCATAATACGAGACGGAGAAGGGCCAGGGAGCCACCACACCACCTGGCCGCGCGGCTAGGCCTGGCCCACGCCAGGGGGTGGTGTGGCCGCTCCCGGCACCCACTCAGCCTCTCCTTCCGCCTATATATTGCCCTCGGGACGAAAACCCTAAGTACCCGATCAAAAATCCACGAAAGAGTCTGTAGCCGCCATCATCTAAATCCCTAGATCAGGGGGATCTGAAGCTCTTCCCGGCACCCTGCCGGGGAGGGGAAATCACCCTGGAGGCCTTCTTCATCACCATGCAAGCCTCCGGTGTGATGCGTGAGTAGTTCATCATTGGACTACGGATCCATGTAGTAGCTAGATGGCTGGTTCTCCTTCTTTGTGCTTCCATGTTTAGATCTTGTGAGCTCCGTTCATGATCAAGATCATCTATTTGTAATTCTGCATGTTGTGTTTGCGGGGATCCGATGGATATTGAGATGCTATTTCAGATTGATTATTGATTCTATCATGTCTTTGTTATTTGTGATCTTGCATGCTTTCCATTGTTAGTAGCTATCTTTGCCAAGTAGATGCTAGCAACTCCAAGAGTTAGCATTTATGCTCGATAGTGGGTTCATGCCTCTGGTAATCTGGGTAAGTGACAGAAATCTCTAAGGTACTAGATGTGTTGTTGCTACTAGGGAGAAAATAATATTCCTTTATTCATAGAACAATCGTATTTATTTACTTTACATGCAGTTCGTAAAGCAATAATCTATTGCTTGGAACTTAATACTAGAGGGGGTTCGGATGATAACCTGGAGGTGGATTATTAGTCATAGATGTAGTTGGATGGCGGTCTATGTATAATGTTGTAATGCATGTATTGCTTTCTCGATGTTTGACAATTGCCCTGCTGTAATTTGTTCACCCAGCATGTTATCTATCTAAGTTGAGCCACCTCTAGTGAACTATGGATCCCGGTCCTTGTCTTTTACATACAATCTACAATCATTTACTATTTCGTGTTTACTTTCTGCAAACTTTTACTTCTTTCCATTTGATACGTTTAATCCTTTTTTTTTCCGCAAAACACGGTGAGATTGACAACCTCATCGCAAGTTGGGGACAAAGTTCTGTGGTTGTGTTGTGCAGGTCTCCACGTTGCAATTAGCACCAGTAGTGAGCCCTGCCAAAGCTCAGCTAGTAACACCTTTGGGGTGTTTCCTTGCTCCTACTGGTTCGATTAAACCTTGGTTTCATAACTGAGGGAAACTTGCTGCTGTGCTCATCATACCTTCCTCTTGGGGTTCCCAACAAGCTCTACATCAACACCGCCATCAAGCATTTTTCTGGGCGCCGTGCATTGAGCCATCACAACTCATAGGCGAAATCTGGGGTTATACCATAGATCGTCCGTAGGCTAGCAGAGTTGTTGGCATCCAAATGTCTGCATGAGAAACATAGAACTTTTTAACTAGTACCATGGTTTGACCCACAAGGTTACCTTTGGCATGCATCATAATTACCGCTAGACTTCATTTCAATCAAACAAGTCCTTTCAAGAGTGTCGTCAAATCTATAAAAACATCTATGGGTTTAAGTACCTTCAAGGGTAAACAATCAAGACAATCATTCATCAAACAAGTCATAAATTTCAGACTTTTTCTTCTTGTACTTCTTCGGAAATATTATTTCCAAGGCAAGACTTGGTTAGCTAAAAGAACTAGAGAAAAAGCTTCCGCAACTCATCATTCATACCAATAGAAAGCTTTACTCTAACTATTTTGAATTACTCCCACTAGCATGGCATCTTAGGAAATCAACCAACTAAAATAAACAATGGAAACTTCAAAAGTGGGAGACATAGGACATAACTCTCATAAGTGACTTCAAAATCCTCTTCTTTATAGGGATGTCTTCCTTCAATAGTCAAGTACAATTTTTGCCATAATAAAATTAAAGCAAAGAAGCAAAGTGCAAATCCACGTCACCGAAAAATGAAAAACGGAATTTGTTTTTGTATTTTTGAGGATAGGGATTAAAGAATAGAAAAGAACTTATGACCAAGAAAGGAACTAAGAAAATAAAAAAAATGAAAAACAAAAGCAAACTAAAAACGTAAGCAAAGGAAAAAAGCAAAGTGTTGGAACAAACCAACACAACTGTTTCAAAGCTCTCAAGGAGCTGGAGTACAACCTCATTATTAGACAATAAAAATTTCGGGGGAACACATCCCCAAGCTTAGGCTTTTTCAAGCCCTTTTGTTGCTCATTGTGCTGGTGGTGGATAATCTCCAACGTTCCATTGGCTGCTCCAATCATGGAACTGGATGGCGAGGTTGGCAGTAGCATCTCGAAGTTTGATGGAGAGGTTGTTCATGTTTTGGATATATACTTCAAGAGCATAGATATATTCATAGATGGTGTAGTAGTTTGGTGGCTGCACATCTTGTTTGGGTCCTTCTTGTTCTACTTCTTCATCGGCTCCTTCCTCTCCCATGGGCAGTTCTTGTTGGGGTAGAATTGAAAGGAATATGCCCGAGAAGCAATAATAAAGTGGTTATTATGTTATTCCAGGTTTATGATAGATGTTTATTTTACATTCTATAATTGTGTTAATAGGAAACATTAATACACAGAAAAGGTTCCTAGTAATGCCTCTCTTAAATAGTACCTTGTTCATTAACTGATGATCATAGGTTTCTTGATCATGAACATTGGATGTTGTTAATAACATGGTCATATCATTAGAGAATGATATGATGAACAGTCACCCAAAGTAGATGTAGCAATACGATCATGTCCTCAAGTTTATATTGTTATCACAGTCGTAGTAACTCAATGTCCTTAGACCATGAGATCATGTCAATCACTTTCACCGGAAAGGTACTTTGATTCCATCAAACGTCACACTGTAATAGGATGATTATAAAGGTGTCGTCAGGTACATGGAAAGTGTTAGTTGAGGCTCATGGATGAAGAGTGGGATTTGTCCATCCAAATGACGGAGAGATGTACTCAGCTCCCTCTCGGTGATATCAAATTAACATAGCTTGCAAGCAAGTGATTGGATCACTAGAATGTTATATCACAGGAACAAGAAAAAGAGTACTTGTCCAGAACGAGATTAAACAACGTATGGAAGATACTGAGTGATTGGATCTCGGACAAGTAAAATTTTGCGAGACAAAAGGAATTTGCTTATAACAAAAAAGGTTCAGACGATCATTGGAATTTCGTGGAACTAGTGGGAGTCATTATGGATCTCCAGATCCTGCTAATGATTATTGATTAGAGAAAGTATCGATCGTGTATACATAGTTCTTGAACCCGTAAGTAGATACACTTAGGGTTAGTCGATGCAATTGAGTGTATATGTAATATCTCACCATAATAAGGTAAGATCCCTGTGATTGAAGTGCTAGTCCCTGGATCGAAAATGCTAGCACCCACAGTTTAAGATGAAGTACACATAAACAAAGGTCATTATGACATCGCATATCCAGGAATATAATGGTTCTTACAACTCACTTAGCCCAAGGCTAAGACACTTAAAGTTCACATTACATAGCATAATAATAATAGAGTCTTTTAGTCTTCATGTGCCACAGGCAAGCATGTCGAGTGTAGACCCGCAACCCTACTCATCATCAGAGTATCCTGTAACATACTAAGTTACAGCCACAAGGGTCAATACATTTGGAATTGTATTGGAAAGTGATACCATATATACTTAGTATAATCCAACAACTACATGAATATATGGTTAAGTGGGGTTGTGGCTGGCTTTGCTAAAAAGCTAGTTTTACTTATAGTTTTTGAAGAGTAAGTTTTCTCATTCAAACACTAAGGTACCAATGATAGACATCACTGAACCTCTACCCATGTTCACCCACAAGTTTTAACTTAGAGAAATTTGGATGAGGAGATTATTGAACTGCTTCACTGTCTTGAGGCTCAGAAGTTGTCCATAACCGGGGACACGGCTAAGTACTTAGTTTTACCCTCTCGAGATGTGGTGCACTTTCCCCACAAGACTCGACATGCATCGAGACAAGACCTTTCAGAAGCAATCCCTCAGACCACCACGGACGCATTCCATCCTACCACATCTACCACCTTCTGTCCGTCTGGCTGAGTTCTTGCAACTTAGTTGGTCAAGGCAGAGCCCATATGCCATGTGGCAGCACTGGAAGCTTCATGACAAGAATGTCTCCAATCTCTTTGTTCCTGGGTGGCCATCCACAAGTGTGATACACCAGCTGACCATAGACATGGCCCCTGAGTAACCACTCAACATAATCCAAGCAAGTCCCATTCCACCCAGGTGTTTCATTAATATTAGTTGTTTTCTTAGTTAAACAAAATAATATCTTTCCATACTATATTATATGTGTATTCCACCCACGAATTCTAATAACATGGCTAAGCACTCTAGCATACGAAGTCTTTCAACTAGGATATAATACCAAGATATAGTCTATAGGGTAGCATAGCATAGTAACATGTAAATAATCCTATCATGCTAAGATCTACCAAAATAACACTAGTGCAATAGTGAAAATAATAGTACATGAGATGAAATATCACTTGCCTTGGTAGCTAGGGGAATAGGTACAATCCTCACAAGAACAAATTTCACAATCCACACAATCTACACAAGATCAATACAACAACAATAATTCAATCAATAAAACATTACAAAAAATATGAATGCATGCAAAATGCAATGATATGATCACTACTCTATAATTTACATAGTCTACAGTACAGAGGGTAAAATACCTCATCTAAATGTATAAGAAATACCCCAAAACATTTTATAGAACAATTTTTATGAGCAAAATACTCCTAAAAGGGTTCTGCCTATAAATCCAACTTTTCAGAGGCAAAAGTGTGAAACAAGGCTTCTATAATAAAGGTCTTATTTTTCTGAATCCATAGACACCAAATTTTCATGTTTCTGAATTGTGGAACAATAGTTATGGATTATCTAAGTTTAATACAAAATCTGTCTAATTTCTATTTAAACAGATAATCCTGGGCGACGTGGCACAATCTAATTGGCCCGTACCGGTTCGGTCGGATCGACCGCTGTGGGCCGTTGGATCTTAAGTGATGACAAACGGATCAGATTAGCCTGTACCGTTTCGTCCACGATCTAATCCTAGCCGCAGACACAAGATCTAATGGTCCCTAGCGACCTGACCGGAGATGGGCGGCGCTGATCGGCTGAGTGCGGCGGTGGAGCGTCGGCCGATGAGGTTTCGGCGATTCTACAAGGGCTGGGAGGCCGTGGACACGTACCAGAGGTCGAGGAGGTCGTGGCGGTCTCGATGGAGGTCACTGCGGTACGGGGGGTGCTCTGGCTTGGCCTGGATCCCTCGCCAGAGTTGCGCAGACAGCGGAGCTCGCGGCTCGGTGTCGGAGACGGCGACCTGGGGCTCGGACCAGACTGCAAAGGGGTCAGCGGGATGCGCAAGGATCTATATGACCTTGCAAAGACCAAAAGGGGACGGCAGGAACCTTAACCTCACCGGAGAAAGCAATGGACGGCGGCGGCAGAGGGGTTCGCCGGAGTGGAATCGCGTCGTCGACCTGGTGCAAAAGAAGGCACGTGGCCAAGGTTAAAACGTGCGCTAGGTCACCGCAAGCATTACGGAGCAGAGAGGAGGGCACGGCGTGGCCGAGGCTCACCGGAATTCTCGCCGGAGGTGCTTCGGTAGGCGGCGGTGTGAGGTGGAAATTGGGAAGCCTAGGGTCTCTCCAGGGGCTGTGTCTAGGGGAATCGGCCGGGGAGAAGGAGGGGATTAAGAAGGGGCCGAAGCGGTGGGAAATTACTCGTGGAAACGCTCGCAATCACTCGACAATGGAAACGGCAGAGGAGGTGGAGGGGGCGTCGGCCGTTCGCGTGGGAGACGCTGAGGTGGCGTTGACGTGGAGGGGGGCCAAGTGGTAAGTGAGTGGGTGTGATTTGAGGGGGGGGGGGTGCGGAAAATAGAGAGGGGGAGAGGGAGGCCGGGTGGGCTATGTGGGCCGGTTTGGGCCAAAATGGCCAGAATTGCTGCTGCGGTTTGAAAATCATTTCCCTCCTTTTCTTTTTCTTTTTTGAATTTCTTTTCTAGTTTTCTTTGAATTTAGCATAAGTGCTCCAAAAAGCCTCTAAATTTCACCAAATTTTTGGAGGACAAATCTAATGCAAAGTAGTACATGCCATGATGATTTGAATGCTATGATGAAGATTTTTTTTAAAGATTTTTTTTTGGGATGTTACAAATCTAGCCCCCTTAAGATGAATCTCGCCCTCGAGATTCGGGTTGGCTAGCAAATAGGTGAGGGTGATCTTTCTGAAGTTCATCCTCTCGCTCCCAGGTTACTTCTGATTCAGTGGGATGGTTCCACTGCACTTTGCAGAATTTGATTGTCTTGGTACGGGTAATTCTTTCTGCTGTCTCCAGAATCTTAATAGGTTTCTCTTCATAAGTGAGATCATTTTCTAGTTGAACTTCCTCCAATGGTATAGTGTCTCTCAGCGAAGTTTCTTCCATCTCTGGGTGACACTTTTTCAGCTGACTGACATGGAATACATTATGAACTGCTGTCAGAGATTCTGGTAATTCTATCTCATATGCCACTTCTCCTTTGCGGCTTAAAATCTTGAAAGGTCCTACATAGTGTGGTGCTACTTTTCCTTTGATTCCAAATCTTCTCACACAACGAAGTGGTGATACCCTGAGATAAGCTCTATCACCAACCTCATAGGTAACCTCTCTATGTTTTGGATCAGCATAGCACTTCTGGCGAGATTGGGCTACCTTTAGCCTATCCCTTACCATCTTGACCTTCTCTTCAGCCTCCTTGATTAGGTCTGGCCCGAACAAATTTCTTGCTCCTACTCCATTCCACAACAATGGTGTAGTACACTTCCTTCCATAAAGAAATTCAAACGGAGCCATTTCTATGCTTGATTGATAGCTGTTATTGTAGGAAAACTCTGCGTATGGTAGACTTTCATCCCAACTGGATCCATAATCTAACGCACATGCTCTCAGCATATCTTCTAATATTTGATTGGTCCTTTCTGTCTGCCCATCAGTTTGCGGATGAAATGCAGTGCTGAATTCTAACCGAGTTCCCAGTGAGTCGTGAAGTTGTCGCCAAAAGTGCGAAGTGAATTGAGTCCCTCTGTCAAACACGATACTTTTAGGTACCCCATGCAAACATACAATTCTATTCATGTATATCTTGGCTAACTTTGCACTTGTGTAAGCGGTCCTTACTGGTATGAAATGGGGCACTTTTGTCAAGCGGTCAACGATAACCCATATAGAATCGTATCCAGATTTAGTCTTGGGCAGTCCGGTAATAAAGTCCATACCAATTTTATCCCATTTCCAATCAGGTATTGGAAGTGGTTGTAATAATCCTGCCGATTTCTGATGTTCTACCTTTACACGACTACACACGTCGCACAGGGCAATGTGCTCTGCTATGTCCTTCTTTAAATTATTCCACTAAAACCTCTCCTTAACATCCATATACATCTTGGTGTTGCCAGGATGAATTGAATATGGCGAGTTGTGCGCTTCTTGTAAGATCAACTTCCTAAGTTCAAGATCCTGCGGAACACAGATACATTTTTCGTACCATAAGATTCCTTGTTCATCTACATGAAATCCTTTTGCCTTGCCATCACTAACCTTACTTTTGATTTCCTCTATTTCTTTGTCCAATTTTTTGGGGTTCTTGGATTCTGTCCATTAGCGTGGGTTGCACTTCCAAGGATGCAAGGTACCCTTCAGGCACTATCTCAAGTCTTAGCTCTCTAAATTGGGCACACAACTCCTCCGACAATTCTCCTTTATTGAGGCCATTTACATAAACCTTGCGGCTTAATGCATCGGCTACGACGTTTGCCTTTCCAGGGTGGTATTGTAAACTTAAGTCGTAATCTTTGATAAGTTCTAGCCATCTTGTTTGTCTCATGTTGAGTGCTTTCTATGTAAAAATGTATTTCAGACTCTTGTGATCAGTGAACATTTCACAACGTTTTCCCATGAGGTAATGCCTCCATGTTTTTAAGGCATGTACAACAGATGCTAACTCTAGATCATGAGTAGGATAGTTCACTTCATGATTTTTGAGTTTCCTTGATGCATAAGCTACAACTCTACCTTCCTGCATCAGTACACCTCCTAATCCTTGGTGAGATGCATCACAATATACTTGAAAGTCTTTCTCAAGGTCTGGCAGACATAACACTGGTGCTGACACTAGTCTCTTTTTCAATTCCTGAAAGCTGGTTTGGCTATCTTAGAGAAATATTCAATGAACCTCCGGTAGTACCCTGCTAGGCCAAGGAAACTACGGATTTCTTTAACCGATTTAGGAGGTTCCCATTCTGGCACAGCTGCTACTTTTGCTGGATCAACAGCTATACCATTTCCAGATACTATGTGCCTAAGAAAAACCCACTTCATTCAGCCAGAATTCACATTTGCTGAACTTGGCATAAAGTTTATGTTCCCTGAGTTTCTCTAGAATCAGGCGTAGATGTTCTTCATGTTCTTTGTTTCTCTTGGAATATACCAATATATCATCGATGAATAGCACTACAAACTTGTCAAGGAATTCCATGAATACCTTATTCATCATGTTCATGAAATAGGCTGGTGCATTAGTCAATCCAAACGGCATCACTGTATATTCATACAACCCATATCTAGTGGTGAATGCAGTCTTGGGTATGTCATGTTCTCTAATCTTTAGTTGGAAGTATCCTGATCAAAGATCAATTTTTGAGAACACACAGGCTCCCTCTAGTTGATCGAAGAGATCATTTATTCTAGGCAGGGGATATTTATTCTTTATGGTCACTTCATTAAGTGAACGATAATCTATGCATAGCCTTTGACTTCGGTCCTTCTTCTCAACAAACAAGACTGGTGCTCCCCAAGACGACGAACTTGGTTGGATAAATCCCTTTTTCAACTATTATCCCAGCTGTTTCTTGAGTTCTTTTAACTCGTCCACCGGCATTTTATAAGGTCTCTTTGCTATAGGCCCCGTTCCTGGCAGTAGGTCTATCAGAAACTCCACATCCCTATCTGGTGGCATGCCAGGTAATTCTTCGGGGAACACATCTGGGTATTGCTTCACTATTGGCACACTATCTAGGCTAACCCCCTTAAGAGAATTAACCTTGCTGCCCTTGGGTTCAAAGTTAGACTTGAACATGATCCTTTTCTTTTTGGGGGTGGTGAGCATAACAGTTCGCTTGGCACAATCAATCACCCCTTCATAATGGGTCAACCAGTCCATCCCTAATATTACATCTAATCCTTGGGATTCTAGGATTATTAAACTAATCGGAAACTTGTTCTTTCCAATTTCTAGGATTATCTGTCGGCACCCAAAATTTACTATCATTTCTCCACCCGGGGAGCTTACTTTAATGGGACATCCAATGGTTTCTGTGGAGAGTTCGTTTTTGATTACAAATGCTCTTGAAATGAATGAATGCGATGCGCCAGTATCGAAAAGGATAAGTGCAGGAAAGGAATTAATCTTGAACTTACCGATCACGGCATTAGATCCTTCTTGAATTTCCTCCACATTAATGTGATTCACATGACCCTTTTGGAATGGGTTTGGCTTAGCCCCATCAGTCTTCTTCTCTGGGCATTCATTAGCATAGTGCCCTGTCTTCTTGCACTTGAAACATTCCACCTGACTGATGTCTTTCTTTGCTGGCTGACTGTGATGATTCTGACCATTTTGGTTTCCATGGCCATGACCATTGTGGTTGTTCCTGAACCCACTTTTGTTATGTCCACAATGATTGTTTCCATCATGGTTGTGGTTATTGTTATGATGGTTATTATGATTCCCATTCTTGTGGAATCCTGAACCTCCACTTCCTTCACCATGAGAGCGCTTGTGAGGAGATCCTGATCCAAAGTTATCAAAATGGTGCTTCCTCTTTCTACGCTCCACTTGTTTCATCTTGTTTTCCAGGATGGTAGCTTTATCACACAAGGATTGATAAGTTGGAACATATGCAACAGATAGTTGCATAGAAATTTCATCATTCAGCCCATCTAGGAACTTCTCCTTTCTCTTTGCATCAGTGTCAACATCGTCGGGTGCATAACGTGACAAATTATTGAACTCTTCGATGTATTCAGAAATACTGCGATGGCATTGCTTGAGGTTATGAAACTCCTTTTTCTTCAACCCCATTATTCTAGAAGAGATGTGAGTGGTGCAAAACCCATCTTCAAACATTGCCCAAGTCACTTCCTTAATAGGGTGAGTAACTTGGAAATTGTCCCACCAATAAGCTGCATGACCTTCCAATAAGTGTGCTGCAAATCTGCCCTTTTCTGCATCCGTGCATCCAACCGTGACTAGGTACTTATTCAAGAACGTAGCCAATTATTTGCTACCATGGGGTCAGTGGTACCCGAGAACTTAGCAGGTCTCAGCCTTAGAAATCTGGTCAGCATATCCAGAGGTGGTGGATTGTTCTAGTTGCTGTTATTGTTATTATTGTTGTTATGATTCTGGTTTGCCATGAATTGAGTCATCATTTGCATCAATTATGTCTGTGCAGCCATCATCTGCTGCATTCCATTGCCATTGTCATTGTTATCCTTGTTGTTGCGTCGGGGAGGCATCTATGGGTTTAATAAGGGTAATTAATGATAGATAACCCAAATAAAAACAACAATCAGACAAACAAGCACATGCAAGTTCAACATCACAGCAATGATAGAGTTTGCGAAAATAAACATACTAGCATAGTCACCCACAAGTCGGTATGACCTATGCAACTCAATAATAATAAAACGATAGGTAGATGGAATAGTATCACTACTCCTCCATGTCAACTTCCTCCTCCACTAGTGCAAGTCCTGCTGCTGCGAATCCTGCCTTGTATTCCTCTAGGCTTGTAGTCAAAGCATCGATCTTTGTCTGTAATTCTCTCTTCTATGTGCGTAGCCTCTCTATCACCTCGTGATCTGCTTCAAGCTCAATGTCCTCCAGGTCTAACTCTGTCTCCAAGTCTCTAATCTTCTTGTTCTTCTCCTGAACTCTCTTCTCTTGGCTCTTGAATTTCTTCTCTTGGTCTTCAAACTTCTTCTCCATTTCCTTGATTCGATTTTCCTATTCCAAGAAGGCCTTGTCCTTCTCCTTAAGTTGGACTCGTAGTTCATCGTTACTAAGCATCACATTAGTCCTATCAGTATCAAGGTGTCTGATAAGGCTCTCTAATTCCTGGAGGTAGTGACGCACGGGCTTGATAGACTCCTTAGTGGCCTCGTCCAACACAATAGGCTCTCCATCCTCATCACGCCTCCCAAAGAAATGGAAGTAGTGGCTCCTGATCTCAGAAGAGTGATATCCACATAGGCGTCCCAACAGCTCCTGCATAGCGACGTCGAGGCCCCTTTCCATGTCATCATGGAGTATCTTGAAGGCAATCTCCCTAGTTTGGGGCTCTGTCTCACGTCCTGGCTGGGTAACTCTGAATCCCCATAAGTCCTTCCTCTGAAACTTCCTCAGCTGAAGTCCCTGAATGGTAGGCATTGGAAGAGTGAGCACTTGGACTAGTTCCAACATACGAGTCCCAAAGCGAGTCCCCTTGAAATCCTCGGCCGTGCTGTAGACAAAATTCGGCATCTTTTGCATAGTATGAAGAAAATTAATAACACACAATAGAGAAAGTAAACACAAGTCAAAAAATAAAAAAAATCAACCAACTGAACATTCCAAGTAGCAATACATTATTCAACTCAAGCACTCAAGGTTCCAGACATAACTTATTTTTGCCATACCACATATATTGGTATGATCAAAATATTAACGTGATAAAACGCCAAGGTGGTGGTCCAACTAATATCTCACTCCTTCTTAACCAAGGTGGCAATCTGGGCATCCTTGGCAGCAATCTGCTTGTCTTGGTCACATAGCTCCAACGCTAGGCCTATGATATCCTTACTTAGGCGTTTCACAGTGGCCTTTGAGTCTTTGACAAGACGCTTCTCCTCCTTGAGATCCTCCTGAGTATTGAGCATTCTATACTTGAGTCTCTCCCCAAGTTCCTCAATAGCTTTCCATGCAGCATTCCTTGCAGAGTCAAAGAATGACGTGTGCATTTCAGAGTTGGTGAACATGCAGAATCCCGTACTCTTGGGATCATCTTCCTTGTTCTTGTACAAATGGAGTTGCACCCACCAATACTCTTGTCCTTCCTCTATCACAGGAAATCCCTTGTACACGGCTTCACCATTCATTCCCAAGCCGAGCATGAGGTTCTTGAGTGCATTGGGAAATTCTGTCTCACACTCCAAGGTCATAGTCATCAGTGGTCCCTTCTTGACAGATTCTTGATGGTGGACATCTACAAAAATAGTTGAGAAGGATGATTAGGGGAAAGCTTTACGAGATGAAAAGACAAGTGTAAGGTTGGAATATAGAGTTATTTTTCCTAAGGGTTTTCCTTAGTCTAATCCATTCTAGGCTCACGAACCTACATGCAACACAGTGCTCTGATACCGTCTGTAAGATCTCGCCATAATAAGGTAAGATCCCTATGATTGCAGTGCTAGTCCCTAGATCGAAAATGCTAGCACCCACAGTTTAAGATGAAGTACATAGAAACAAAGGTCATTATTACATCGCATATCCAGGAATATAATGGTTCTTACAACTCACTTAGCCCAAGGCTAATACACTTAAAGTTCACATTACATAGCATAATAATAATAGAGTCTTTTAGTCTTCATGTGCCACAGGCAAGCATGTCGAGTGTAGACCCGCAACCCTACTCATCATCAGAGTATCCTGTAACATAATAAGTTACAGCCACAAGGGTCAATACATTTGGAATTGTATTGGCAAGTGATACCATAGATACTTAGTATAATCCAACAACTACATGAATATATGGTTAAGTGGGGTTGTGGCTGGCTTTGCTAAAAAGCTAGTTTTACTTATAGTTTTCGAAGAGTAAGTTTCCTCATTCAAACACTAAGGTACCAATGATAGACATCACTGAACCTCTACCCATGTTCACCCACAAGTTTTAACTTAGAGAAATTTGGATGAGGAGATTGTTGAACTGCTTCCCTGTCTTGAGGCTCAAAAGTTGTCCATAACCGGGGACACGGCTAAGTACTTAGTTTTACCCTCTCGAGAGGTGGTGCACTTTCCCCACAAGACTCGACATGCATCGAGAAAAGACCTTTCAGAAGCAATCCCTCAGACCACCACGGACGCGTTCCATCCTACCACATCTACCACCTTCTGTCCATCTGGCTGAGTTCTTGCAACTTAGTTGGTCAAGGCAGAGCCCATATGCCATGTGGCAGCACTGGAAGCTTCATGACAAGAATGTCTCCAATCTCTTTGTTCCTGGGTGGCCATCCACAAGTGTGACACACCAGCTGACCATAGACATGGCCCCTGAGTAACCACTCAACATAATCCAAGCAAGTCCCATTCCACCCAGGTGTTTCATTAATATTAGTTGTTTTCTTAGTCAAACAAAATAATATCTTTCCATACTATATTATATGTGTATTCCACCCACGAATTCTAATAGCATGGCTAAGCACTCTAGCATACAAAGTATTTCAACTAGGAGATACTACCAAGATATAGTCTATAGGGTAGCATAGCATAGTAACATGTAAATAATCCTATCATGCTAAGATCTACCAAAATAACACTAGTGCAATAGTGAAAATAATAGGACATGAGATGAAATATCACTTGCCTTGGTAGCTAGGGGAATAGGTACAATCCTCACAGCAACAAACTTCACAATCCACACAATCTACATAAGATCAATACAACAAAAATAATTCAATCAATAAAACATTAGAAAAAATATGAATGCATGCAAAATGCAATGATATGATCACAACTCTATAATTTACAGAGTCTACAGTATAGTGGGTAAAATACCTCATCTAAATGCATAAGAAATACCCCAAAACAATTTATAGAACAATCTTAATGAGCAAAATACTCCTAAAAAGGTTCTGCCTATAAATCCAATTTTTCAGAGGCAAAAGTGTGAAACAAGGCTTCTATAATAAAGGTCTTATTTTTCTGAATCCATAGACACCAAATTTGCATTTTTCTGAATTGTGGAACAAAAGTTATGTATTTTCTATGTTTAATACAAAATCTGTCTAATTTCTATTTAAACAGATAATCCTGGGCGACATGGCGCAATCTAATTGGCCCGTACCGGTTCGGTCGGATCGACCGCTATGAGCCGTTGGATCTTAAGTGATGACAGGCGGATCAGATTAGCCTATACCGTTTCGTCCACGATCTAATCCTAGCCACAGACACAAGATCTAACGGTCCCTACGACCTGGCCGGAGATGGGCAGCGCTGACCGGCTGAGCGTGGCGGCGGAGCGTCGGCCGATGAGGTTTTGGCGATTCTACAAGGGCTGGGAGACCGTGGAGTACCAGAGGTCGAGGAGGTCATGGCGGTCTCGATGGAGGTTACTGCGGTGCGGGGGGTGCTCTGGCTTGGCCTGGATCCCTTCGCCGGAGTTGCGCAGACAGCGGAGCTCGCGGCTCGGTGTTGGAGTCAGCGACCTGGGGCTTGGACCAGATAGAAAAGGGGTCAGCGGGATTAGCAAGGATCTGTACGACCTAGCAAAGACCAAAAGGGGGCGGCGGGAACCTTAACCTCACCGGAGAAAGCAATGGACGGCGGCTGCAGAGGGGTTCGCCGAAGTGGAATTGCGTCGTCGACCTGGTGCAAAAGAAGGCACGTGGCCGAGGTTAAACCATGCGCTAGGTCACCGCAAGCATTACGGAGCAGAGAGGAGGGCACTGCGTGGCCGAGGCTCACCAGAATTCTCACCGGAGGTGCTTCGGTCGGCGGCGGTGTGAGGTGGAAATTGGGGAGCCGAGGGGCTGTCCAGGGGTTGTGTATAGGGGAATCGGTCGGGGAGAAGGAGGGGATTAAGAAGGTGCCGAAGCGGTGGCGAATTACTGGCGGAAACGCTCGCAATCACTCAGCAATGGAAACGGCAGAGGAGGTGGAGGGGGCGCCGGCCGTTCGCGTGGGAGACGCTGAGGTGGCGTTGACGTGGAGCGGGGCCTAGTGGTAAGTGAGTGGGGGTGAGTTGAGGGGGGGGGGTGCAGAAAACAGAGAGGGGGAGAGGGAGGCCGGGTGGGCTAGCTGGGCCGGTTTGGGCCAAAATGGCCAGAATTGTTGATGCGGTTTGAAAATCCTTTCCCTCCTTTTCTTTTTCTTTTTTGAATTGCTTTTCTAGCTTTCTTTGAATTTAGCATAAGTGCTCCAAAAAGCCTCTAAATTTCACCAAATTTTTGGAGGACAAATCTAATGCAAAGTAGTACATGCCCTAATGGTTTGAATGCTATGATGAAGATCTTTTTAAAGAAAAAAATTTGGGATGTTACAGTATAGGGAACACAGGAGAAGATAATGGACATCTCAGGAATTTGTTCTATCGAATCTACCGAAATGGTTTCGGGGTATCGAAACAAAGCAAGGAAATAAAATGTTAATGTTCATTAAATGAAGTACTCATTAAATTAAGTGTTCATTAAATTGAGTGGCATTAAACTAAGAGAATTAAAGTGCTTTAATTGAATGACCTTTGGTTTTTTGGCTGGAGAATAAATGGAGGAAGTGGAGATTGAATTTTGTGTGAGTAGAGTGTCCACCCATATGAATGAGAGTAGGGGGAGGGGGCACCTCCATGGCACCTGCCAAGGGAGGGGGTTACCCCCCTCTCCCCTATAAAAGGAGGTGGATACCTCCTCCCTCTCACACATTTGCCCACTCCTCTCATATGCCCTTTGGTTGGCATATTCTCCCTCTTGCTAGCGTTGCCCATTGCCACTAGAAAAGGTTCTTAGGAAAATCCCTACTTGATATCTTCCCCATCCACCATCTCTAAAATGGGGTAGCGCTGTTGGAGTTCCTGGGGATCCACTCCTTCCGCTACCTGGCTGGAGCGAGGGTTCAGGAGTCGTCGTCACACCGTACGTGTGACTGATTACGGAGGCGTTGCCCTCTTGTGGTGCTAATCTTTTGGACGTCCTTGAGGATGGTCGTGTACACTCTACATCAGCCATGTTTGGTTGCGGAAATGTTATCCCATGTTACGGTCTTTGAGGGTGAGTCCATCTGAAACTATTACATGTATTTCCTAGATATGATCTTGGTGGTTGCAACCGTAGGAAAGGATGAACACCATCAAGACTTGCCTCAACCTACGCATCATAACGAAAACATCCATCCTTGATAGAGAATAGACCATTAGGCAAATGATCTAGGATCAAGTGATCCGCTCTAGGTATATCAAGGAAGTATCTAGCATTAGTTCTAGAAATCCTACCACAAGCTCCCAGAGTAGAAAAACTAAGACGATGACTTCTTGTCAATGGCTGGATGTTACCTAGGTTGATGTGAAGTGCACGTGCAAGAAAGGTTATGACTCCTCTGCATATGGGACCTCGAGACTGCAGAGGTTGATTCTTAAGGTAAAACAAAAGAAGGGCGCCCAAATTTGGTGTTAAGTTATAGTTAATAATAACAGCTTTAGTGAGGATTATCATATCCTCCTCATTGACTCTAGTAAACTCAAAACATGCCTACAAGGTGTTAGCAATAACATAAAACAAATAATGAATAGAAGGATGATCAACTTGGTTCCCCTTGGGTGTGTTTCCACGAATTCTCATTCTATTAAAGTACTCCCACGGTGCAGGATTTAAAACAAAGGTTGTGGCATGTATGTCGGTGATGTTGTTGGCAAACCCAAAGTATTGAGCCCATTGGTCGACTGTCAAGGAGTACTCACAGTTCATAAAACGAAAGTTGATGCGGTCAGCTCCAGGCATTTTATCCTAGGAACAATAGTGAGAGAACGTTATATGTGTCAAGGTGCTGAGAAACTCAAGCGTCAAGCGGCGATACGTGGCAACATCCTGAAAGACAAAAGTCATACAAACCAATATTGTTGCAGAGTAAAATGAAATCAACACGAATTCCCAAGTTGGTTCAGGATATAGGGACACGCCCACTTGGTGGACTTGATTTCTTTGAGCTTGAGACGGTTGAAACGGTTTAGCTAAAACTCCCCGGTGAACTCGATACCAAGTGACTCGGGGGGTCAACGTATCAACGGGTGGTGCGGCTTGTTCTGCAACCATCACATATGCACGGCTCCTCGTGTTCATGTAAAACAAAATAAAAAATTGCTAATCAATTTTTTTAGTCCAATAGAAACATAGCATAAATGATCCTCTAGACTGTTACAAAAGAAACTCCTCTAAAAACAATACTAAGCATGCTCAATATCAAGATTAGCTCAACAACAAGACCTAAGTCTAGATTGATCATGGTGAAATATTGAGCAGAGTTCTATTGCAAATAAGTTGGGATTGGAGAAGAAACATACCTTAGATCAATTGGGTGTGAGGAATCAAAGAAAGATTGAATAAATTTGAAGATCCAATGGAGGTGGTTTGGAGTTTGGAGGTAGAAGAAAGATAAAAAAATTTGTTCTGGAATTTTAGGGTTACCTCCTCCTAGGTGATATGGCAGTCGCGTACATGGTATGGGCGGGCGGTACGGCTGGAGCCTGCCCGTACCGAGTGCCTAACCTTGGGGTTGACAGTTCCCTTCTAGCGATGCACTCGTCCATACTACTGGTCCTTATGCGTTCAATATATTTGCTTGAAATCTGATGTTTGCTCGGGGATACGATATAGGAGGGAGGTATGGTCAGCTCTAGTCGTACCAGTGGTCGTTACAGCCACTGTGTCCTGCGGCAAAAATCAAAGTTTCTATTTTCCAAAGCCTTGATGTGGTACGGGCGCATGTTACAGGGCCTTTCGGTCATACCAGTGGTTTTTATGTGGCCTGTAAGCTCAAAAAACTCATAGAATTTGGTTAGTACCTTTGTGCGCCTCTACACATCTTAGCAGAGGACAAAATAATAGCAAATAGACTTCATAAAAATTAGCAATACCTTTTAGGCCATGTGTTAGTAAAATAAAAGATCGAGGATTACCTTATTTTCTTCTACTCTCCCCAAAGGATTTCTTAATCAATCATTATTTTAAAACAATAACAAAACAAAGAAAACTAACACAAGAGTAAAATCTTTTATTTCACATGGGTTGCCTCCCATGAAGCGCTTCTAGTTAAGGTCAATTAGCTTGACCCAAATGGTGATCATTTAGGTTTTGTGTCATGGTGGTGGCACGACAGATGCCATGTATAGGCTAAAGATGGGGCCAATATGCACTAGAGGAATCTAGGGAGGGATAGTGTGGTGATTCCACACACAAGTGTTTGTATTTTCTTTCTCTCAATGGTGGATTACAAGGGCTCCTCGAGCTGTTCATGAGAAGGAGACTAGATCTCTTACTCCACACTACAATGCTCTAGGGTTCTTCCTTACATAGAATGATCGATCCCCTTCTATGGAGGCCATGGTTCCCCTTATATAGGGGAGCCCAGGTTATAAAACTAGGGCACACGTGGAGGCATATTCCCTGAATATTCCCTTCGGTTAAAGAAAAATGCCTCTTTTTACACTTTAAACGGCTAGTCCGGACTTGGGACATAACCCTCTGTGAGCTCCTTTTCTTTCGGGCGTCACCCAACATGGATGGCGTCAACGTGGATTGCCTATGTCATCCTTGTCAGCCACGCCCGACTAGTCCTTCCATCTGCCTGCTTCGCTCATGCTAGAGTGGACATGGGCCACCTTTTGACCAGCAAAAGATTCCTTCCTTCCGTTGGATGCCAAGTGGTAACCCGACTAGCATCTAGCTAACCCGGCTACGAGGGTACCTGCAAACAAGGTAGATCAACATAGCCGACATATGTTTTATGCTGGCCAGGTTAACGTTAGAGAAATATCCACCTGGCCGGGTTACTCTGTAAGTCGGCTTGCCTTGAGGTGACCCGGTCAGCATTCACTTTGACCATGTCGTACCTCGGCTAACTCGGCCTTTATACCCCGGCGTGACCCTACCCGGGGGGTATCCCCCTAACATTAGTCCCTGAAGCTGGTGCGGTGTTAGCAAGTTCAGCTGATAAGGCCACAATAGGTTCCACCTACCAAGATCTGCACTTTCCTTGCCGAGTTATCCTGTAACCCGGCTCCTGCTATTTGACATTCCCTTGTCTCGATCCGAGTTACTTCTCGTTGGTCGGGTTATTGTCCATATATCCGAATCATCTTTCCTTCTCTCATACACTTCCCCACATCATACGTGGAGGGTAATCATCACTTTGCCTCATTTTAAGGGTCACGCCAGTTATTTTGCCGGTTACTGTATTGATTGTTAGAAATAACTGTTGCGCAAGTCACGTCGTGGCAACCCCCTCATTAACTGTATCATCACGTCCCGTCGTGGGATCTGGTGCTCCATGTGGCCCTTGGTATGACGCGTGCCTGGTTTGTTGGCTTGGAGAATACATAGCCACGTCGTGTGGCCACGCCGTAGCATTGGATCCCACTACGCCTTCTAGGGGCGCAGCTAAATAGGGGACAGGGGCAGCCCTTAGGGATTTCCCCCACTTTGCAAGCACCCCTGCCCTTTGCTCCCTTCTTCTCCATAGCAACACCGCCTCTGCCGCCGCTTCTTCCTAGTGTAGCATTGCCGCTATTGTGCGCCGTTGTTCTTCTGCATCCACGCCGATGTCGTTGTGCAGGCTCTCCGCTAGGGTGCCTTGCCATTCCAAGCCGCTGCTCCCCACTGAGGATTATCTCTGTGAAGATATCGACTTTGAGATGACGGGGGAGGAAATCATCATCACTGAAGAGGAGGAGGAAGGAGAGGCGCATGAGCGCGGCGGATAGGCTGGTTCATGGGTCTGTCAAGATGATCTTGACTGGATCCACTAGTCCCGCCGCATTCCCGTGGGCGTCTCCTACCACCTCGCCACCCAAGAGATTGCGCCCTCCCTAAATCTCGGCGAGTTCGTGGTGTTCTTGTCCCACTTCTAGCATGGCTTCAGCCTACCCATGAGTGACTTCTTCCGTGATTTCATCACCATCTACCAGCTTCAGCCAAACCATCTTCCAGCAAATGCCATTACCTCCCTCTCTTCCTTCGCTTCCGGCATAGAGGGATATGTCAGCCTCTAGCCTACCAAAAAACTTTGGATCAAGTTCTTGTGTCTCCATAAAAACGTCATTCCTGACCATCTTCTTGCCCCAACCGATAAGCTTCTGACCTAGTGCGGTGGAGCCTCCGTTTCTCCCTACAGGAATTCTGCTTTCCCCCAGGTTACCATCCTTGAATCTTGTAAGGGCTAGGCCCGAACCTTCTTTTATGTTAGGAACAATTGATATGAAGACTTGATTCGGCTGCTTCCCTTCAATTTGGGTCCTCTGGATGCCTCCTTGTGGGACCGGATCCCAAACCGGGCCACTACCTTGGCGAATCAAGTGGACCGCCGGATCAAGGATCTGGTCAAGCTAGGGCTGCGCAGTGAGGATGTCATGATCACCTTCGTCCATAGCCGGATCTCCCCCTCCAGAAACGCTTGCACAAGGTTTGCCACTTGAGTGGTCCTCTTGACCCCAATCACACCTCCTCCTTCAAACTTAGCAACTCTAACGTATTCTGCCGGGTTAAAGCTATCTTCAAGGTAGAAAAGGAGTTCTCCGAGGCGTGGAAGTGGCGGCTTGAGCACTTCAACCGGAGTAACTTGCCTCCTCGGTATGTTCGTATCCTGACCCTTCCTCAAATGGGTGGAAGACTGCTAAGACTCGGACGCTGTTGAGCTGGACCCAGAGACGTTCTTGGCTACTCCGAACAACACCAAGCAAACTTCTGGTAAGCCCTCTTCTTTGAGGGATTGGCCAGATGACGATGATTCCAATGTTGAGATTATGGAGGTACTTGATCCGGTGCCCATCCCTTACACGTTTCAGGTTACCTCAGCTTCAACTAACCTGGCCGATCAGGTCCACAAGGATCCTCCTCTTGACGTGGAAGAGCTGGCTCCTGCACCTTCCTAGAAACGCCTGGCAACCTCGGCCACAGCTTCTGAGGTGCCCCCACCCAAGAAGAGGTAGAAGAAGTCCAACGTTAAGGGTGCCGTCAAGCACGTGACCAAGACCACTCTCCGGAGGGCGCCAAAGCCTCGGGAGCCTCCAACCTCGGGCGAGTAAGTCCATTTTTCTTTGTTGCTCATTTCTGGGTCTTGCTTCATCATCTCTACATATCACGTTTTCCTCTTTCTCCTTTTAACCTGTTGTTCTTTGTTTGGTTCGGCAGCGCTCGAAGGATGATCCCCCAGAGTGGCCCTAGCATCACCTCTCCTATCAGAAGTGCTCCATCTCCCTCCGGTGACGATGACGTTCGCCCGCTGATCCCTGTCCAAGAGGGCTCCATGGCCGCGCCGGATCTGAGCCCACCTCGTCATAAGGAGGGTAATGTCGGTGCGGGGGGGTAGTGGGGCTGCCAAGGATACGGCTATGTCGGACCTCCCCAGTTCCTCATCTCAGCCGCAACCTACCGTTATAGAGGTGCCAGCTTCATCGGGACCACCCCAGACTTCTTCTCCTACTGTACTAACCTCGCCTGCAGCATTAGCTCCTGCACTAGTGCAAGTTCCCTTTCCAACACAAGTACCATGAGCAACACGAGCATCAGCATCTTCGCCAGCACCAATAGCAGCAGCACTAGCACCAGCAGCCACGCCAGCACCAATAGTTGCAGCACCAGTGATGGGGGAATACCAATCGGGGTATACCCATGAAGCGGAGTCGCCCATGGCGGGTCGACTCGCCGAATATAGCGACTGTCGCGTGTTAGACACAGATGACTCGTCGACTAGAGGCCCAAGACGACGACTCCAATAGAAATCCCATTAGCACACTTGTAAACCCTAACTGGCTGCGTATATAAAGCCACCAGGGGCACCCTCATGGGGCACGTTCTCTCCCACGTCTCATTAGATCTAGTCTCTCCCACCGCCTCAGGCGACTCCATGTAACCCAATCTATGATCATACTGGTTTGATAGCAGGACGTAGCGATTATCCATTGAGGGAACGTGAACCTGGGTACATCGTGTGCCAATCTCGCTCCTGGAATCTCCTACTTCGCCTTGCCCTTTCCTCTACGTAAGCTACCCTGTAAAATCTGCCTTGGTCAATACCACGACAGTTGGCGTCCACCGTGGGACAAGCGGTGCTTGGAGGTGATGATCCGGGCGGGATCCCTCGCCATTGCCGGCAGCCAGATTGCATCTCGCACGCCGTATAAGGAAAGCCGATCCATCCGATCCGGCTGCCGCCCAACATGGCCGGCGTGAACCAAGCGGTCGTCTTGGAGATTTCGGCGGCACACGCGGTCGTCTTGCGGATGACTATTGATTGTTCTGTCTCCTTTTGATTTAATTATTCTATTAATTCATTATTCTACTTTGATCTAAAATTTGTCTGATGCTTTTTGCATGGCGGCGCCAGATCCTTGTCTCCTGGTTCGTCGCACGTTAACAACCTAAGCGTGGAAAAATATCAGCATGGAGATCTCAGCTCAAGTTCAAATTTCCTCCACGCACGAATTACTGGCACATCGTCAGTACGTGTCGCGTGGTGATCAAGCAACATGTCAGATCAAATCGCTTTTGCTGTCACTCCACTGCTTGAAGCACAAAAAGAAAACATGCATGTTTGAGTGACGCGGCCGAATTAATGGGTTTACTCTATTTAATCTCATCTCCCTCACGCATTGACTACTCTGCCAATTAATATTTTGTTTAGCCCTAATCCCCAATCGTATCTTCTTTTTGAATACATGTATCATCAACATGAATCGGCCTACGTGGCTTCTAACCTGCACGCCGCGGGAGAACTAATCCATGGAGACGAGACGGTCATGCGGCCGTCTTTTATGTTAGTTTCGATTGTCCGCTGCCACGGCCGTGTCGACTTGATCCTCTTATCTCCAAAAGGCTGGTTCACGACCATTATCGTGGAGTCGCCCACCACGAACACGCCTTCGCAGACTCGCCGTGCTCAAGGATTGCCAACTGCGGACTCGCCATCGCCGACCAGCCAGGCTCACGGACTCGCCATGCTCCGGAACTCGCCTAAACACGGACACGCTTAAATGCGGACTCGCTAGGCTCGGGGACTCGCCTGTCGCGGACTCGATCAGGCACGGACTCGTTGTCGTAGACTTGTCATGCTAATAGCTAAGTTTCTTTACACCCATACATGCTATAAGCCCACAACATATTCATCTTTTCGTTCAATCCAAAAAATCATACTTGGGATCGATTTCAGTTTTGTTTGCTGTTTATTCACGTCCGTCGAAGTAGTGAGGCTGGGTACCAAAAGGCTGACCTTGTCTTCGGGTTTAACATCTGGCATCGCGTCCCTGTTACCCTGCAAGCGTTCTGGAGGTCTGCCTACTCATGAAAAGACACGCATAAACCTTTCATACTGCTAACTGATCCATTTAACAACATGTATTTTATTTCAACATCTACTAATCACACTCTTTACAAATGTTCAATATATTTCATAAATACACCTTACTACAGTTGTACGTTTTTCTCCTTCTCAGCAAAATAGTCTGGTGTCTTTCTCGCCACTCGCCACGCTCGGGGACTCGGCGCGCTCCAGATAGTGACACTCGCCGGTCGCCCGACCTCGCCACTCGCCGTGCTCGGGGACTCAGCGCGCTACATACAGCGCCACTCGCCAGTCGCGCGGCCTCGCCACTCGCCGCGCTCGGGGACTCGGTGCGCTCCAGAGAGCGGCACTCGCTGGTCGCCCGACCTCGCCACTCGCCGCACTCGGGGACTCGATGCGCTCCAGACAGCGCCACTCGCCGGTCGCCCAACCTCGCCACTCGCCGGTCATGGCATACTTGTCCTCAATCCGATGACAGTTGGCCCCTACCGTGGGGCAAGTGAGCTTCAGATCTGCGTTCCGAGAAGAATCTGCAAGAATCAGAATCGCTGAGACCATTGTCGTCGGTCGCATCCTCTATGCCAGCGACGTCCCTCTCATCGTTCTCGACGAGACTTGGATTTTGGCTAGGGAGGCCATGACTGCCTACACAATCATGTCTTTTGGCGAGATCGATGTTTACATCTGTTTCGCTGAACCTGCCCAACCCACCCCAGCGGTGATTATAGAGGCAGAAGAATTTTCTGGGTCCCCTTTGTCCGCGGAGGCGGCAGAGTTCCGGATCTCAGAAAACCCTAATCCCACCTAGCCGCACCAGTTGCGGAGATAGTGGAGAAATCCGAGCCTGAAGAAGACCTAGCGGACCAAGTCGAATCTGGAGTGGGTCTCCCTGGAGAAGCTGGATCCTAGATCGACCCACCCGTGGCAGTCGAAATCCAGGAGGAGCATATCAACGACACTGATTCTGGCTCTGACGACGCCGGGATAGACAGGCCTTTTCTAAGGTACACACTAAGACGTATGATACTGCAAGGCAAAAGCGCAGATGCAATCCTCGAGACCATCAAAAGTTTCGACATGGTTGATCGCGAAAGCCGCAGGTACCTCAGGAAGCACGCGTCGCACTTCGTCGGATACGTGGGATCCGGATGCGGCTCTGCCGATGCCGGAGAAAACACCGACTTTGTGCTAGAGGCAATTGGAACAAACGCCGACGTACCCGCATCCTCGGATGAATCGATGACGTCAGCAGATTTCTGAAAGTTCTCCACGGAATATGAAGAGGATTATAACTCCAAAGCTGCAGAAGAAGGAGAAGCCATGGATGAAGGATCCGGGGAACACTCTCCCAAAGCGCAGGATGACATGGACGTCGGAGATAATCCCGAGGTTCAGATTTCCGAAAGTACCGATTAGAGTTTGACTCCGGGAAACGGACCCAAATCCGTCTTTGCTACAGGCGCTGCCAAGAAGGCAAAGAAGAAGAACAAAAAGAACAAGACCCCGGCAAAAGACCCTCTGATAGAAGAGGTGATTGCCGAGGAATACAAAGAAGACTCGGATGGAGCACTTATCCCAGACGAGCCGAAAAAAGAAGCATCGGTGGATGGACACATGATCACCGAAGGTGCGCGTAAACTCATCGATGCCACATTAACCACACCTATCCCTATAGCTGCAGAACTCACTGCGGATGAGCTGGACGAAAGGGCGCAAGCCCTAGAGGCACATCGTCAACAACTCCTCGAAGAAGCCCAAAACATCGAGGTGGAGAAGAAATGCATTGTTAACTAAGGACTACATGTCTTGGTTGCATCAGAAGACACGAAAGCGTCACACCAATGATGACCAATTCCCACGTGTCCGTGCCTTCCTTTTTGGAGATGAGATGGGGAAGCCACGGAAAGATAACAACGGAGATTGGGTATACCCAACCCCAGTACATAATACCGTGGAAGCCCAAGAAATTCTATCGGCTAATCAAGGACCAGAGGAGATCCGTTTGGGTATCAAGCTACTCAACAAGGGACTGGAGCAGCAAAAGGTCGCCCTGTCCGGAAGTTAAAAACTGGTCTCGGATTCTGACCAATGTCGCACAGATCCGGCATGGGCTGGCATAAGATCCCATTATGTCCGGGCGTAGTATCATCACCCCGAACGACAGGAAGACATCTATTCAAGAACTGGATCATCAGGACAACATCACAGAACTGCGCATAGCTGGAGCAATGTCGCTCCAGCGGCCGAAAAAGATGCCATCGCTGCACTGAATACGAAAAACCCTCCCCGACGAGAATCTAACGTCGGGAGGAGGATCGTCAAAGAATGCCACCTCCTAGACATGAAAGCCGTCCGGCTGAGCCTCACCATGGTGGGAACGATGGACGAAGGAACGACGGAAACCATGCTGGGACAAGCCGGCAGGGGGCTCGTCATAGTCAAGATCCTCCCCGGAACCGGAATAATGACGCTTCGGACGGAGGCCGGCGATCAGCTGGAAACAATTCAGCTGCCCCACCCCCTCCACCAGGCAGTTATCATAACGGCCCCCAAGGAGGGAAAGGAGGACGACATGGCGGAGGAGGTGGTGGCAGAAGCCGAAGTCCGTCTCCACGGCACCGCAGCCACAGCTGGCATTCGGGACGATCTCTATCCCTGAACGACGCAAGGCACATGATCAATTCCAACATAGAGGCGTGGCGCTATGAAAACGATGATATGTACGTGGGCCCAAAGTGCTTCAGACCACGCATCAGAGCTACAAGATTCCCGGAAGGATTTTCTATCTCAAGGCACATCCAAGCCTATGACGGCATTGCTCGGCCAGATACCTGGCTTCAGGATTTTTTCCAAGCTTACTGCATCGACAAAGGCGGAAACAGCCTGGTCGCAACCCGATATCTCCCACTTATGTTGCAGAAGACGGCGCGATCATGGCACAATGAACTTCCGGAAAACACCATCCATAACTGGTATGACATGCAAAGTGCGTTCTTTCGGAATTTCAAAGGCACATATCGGAGGCCCTGTTCGGTCGGAGACCTACAGCGTTGCACCCAGAAAGCCGAAGAAACTTGCCAGGGTTACCTCCGACAATAGATCGACACCAAGAACTCCTGCGAAGGAGTAAACGATGAAACCGCGATTCAAGCTTTCATCGCAGGGCTCCCAATTGGTCTACTACGTCATCGCTTGAAGTGTGACAAGGTCACTGATTTGGGAGAGATGATAGAGACAGCGAGCAAGTATGCAGATGCTAACGACGATGCAGAGGGATTACTCAACATCCTGGCTGTACCTCAGTCAGCAAAGACAAAGCAACAAGCTCAGAAGCGCAAAAATACCTCGGAAGAAAAACCCAACACGGACACAGCGGTGGTTACTACTGTTTCCGGGTCTAGAGGATGAGGAGGACATGGCGGAGGCCGCGGGCGTGGCCGTGGGACTTCAAGGGTCCAAGGTAGAGGAGAATAGCAACCAGGCAAAACCTACACTTGGGCTGACATTGCCAATAACCCATGTGTGCATCACCTAGCCGCCAATGGGGGCTCGTCCCACACCAACGCTGAATGTCGTTTTAATGACGACATCGAGAGAGATGATACCGCGGGATACAAAGCTAAGTGGAAGAAGGGAAAGAAAAATCCTAAAAAGGACAAAGAGACCAAGGAAGATTCCGACATGGAGGAAGCTGATGCTTCAAATCCCAAGTCGGAAGGGAGGAAAACTTTTCCCACTAAGAAAGACACTTACGTCACTTTCCTCGGATCTCAACCAACAAAGGTCAACAAAGTAGTTCTCCACGAGCTCAATGCAACAGTTCTGGCTGTCCCCCAATATCTGGACTGGTCGGAAGTGGCAATCACATTTGACCGCGCTGATCATCCGCCTAAGTTGCAGAGGCGAGGAAAATATGCCTTAATCGTCAATCCACTTATTGACGGTTATGGTTTCTCCAAGACCCTCATGGACGGTGGTAGCAGCATCAATATTCTCTATGTCGAAACACTACGCCGGATGAAGATCTCGGAAACCCAGCTGAACCATAGCTCTGTGATTTTTCACGGAGTTGTCCCAGGAAGACAAGATAATTCCCTGGGAGAGATTACTTTGGATGTTACCTTTGGAACTCCAAAGAATTATCGGACGGAGGCACTTTCCTTCGAAGTTGTCCCATTCAAGAGCGCATACCACGATATATTCGGACGTCTGGCTTACTGGGCTTTTATGGCTCGTCCATGTTACATTTACAATATGATGAAAATTCAAGGTCCCAACGGCGTGATCACCATCAGGGGAGACCCGAAGAAAGTGCGAGAGTGCGAGGATGGAAATGCCGCCTTTGCCGAAGCCGTGCTGCATGCCCAGGAGTACTAGGAGATCAAGAAGAGCATAGATCTGTCCGAGATGCCCGCAACGAAGAAGGAGGTGACAAAGCCAAATCCGGAGTTCAAGGCATCAAAAGAGACGAAGAAAGCGCCGTTGAAGGATGATGACCCCTCCAAGGTGACCCAGATAGGCGTAGGCCTAGGTAGCGCATAGGAAAGTGCGCTCGTCAAGTTCCTCCAAGCAAATCAAGATATCTTCGCATGGCAGCCATCTGACATGACAGGAGTACCTAGGGAACTTGCCAAGCACTCTCTAAATGTAAACCCGAACGCTAAACCCGTCAAACAGTCCCTACGATGGTTTGGCGACGAAAAGCGTAAGGCAATAGCTAAGGAACTAGCACGGCTCGAGTTAGCCGGATTCATAGAAGAGGTCATCCACACTGAGTGGTCGGCCAATCCTGTAATGGTCCCTAAAAGGGACACCACTGATTTAAGGATGTGTGTTGATTATACTACCTTGAACAAGGCTTGTCCAAAAGATCCGTTTGCTCTGCCTAGAATTGATCAAGTCATCGATTCTATGGCAGGCTCGGAACTCCTCTGTTTTCTCGACGCATATTCCGGTTATCACCAAATCCAGATGAAGGAATCTGACAAAATCAAAACTTCATTCATAACCCCCTTCAGAACCTTCTGTTTTGTTACGATGCCCTTTGGGCTGAAGAACGCAGGAGCTACGTACCAGCGCACGATGCAGCGTTGCCTCCACGACCAACTCGGACGCAATGTACATGCATACGTGGATGATATCGCGGTGATGTCCAAAAAGAAGGAAACACTGATTTCCGACTTGGAGGAGACGTTCGCCAATCTACGAAAATACAACATCATGCTTAACCCGAAGAAATGCTTCTTTGGAATACCAGCCAGAAAATTGGTAGGTTTCATCGTGTCTCAAAGGGGCATAGAGGTGAACCGGGACAAAATCAAGGCTATACTCAATATTTCCAGGCCAACTCGCCTGAAGGACGTACAAAGATTAACTGGCTGCATTGCTGCGGTCTGTCGATTTGTAAGGCAGCTTGGTGAAAGAGCCACACCATTATATAAACTCCTGAAAAAGACCAAGGATTTTGTCTGGACTAACGAAGCTGAAGTTGCACTACAAGATCTGAAGAGAGTACTCTCATCTGCTCCTATCCTTGCAGCACCGGAACCTCAGGAACCGATGTTGCTTTACATTGCTGCGACAAATAAGGTCGTCAGTATCGTCATGGTGGTGGAGAGACCAGAGGAAAATCAGGAACACCTGGTGCATCGTCCGACATACTTTGTCAGCGAAGTCCTGACAGAATCAAAACAGCGGTATCCGCACTATCAAAAGTTGGCTTACGGTGTTTTTTTAGCATCTCGTAAGCTACGACATTATTTTCAGGAGCATCCAATTACCGTGGTGAGCAAAGCTACCATGAGAGATATAATCAACAATAGTGACGCCACAGGACGTGTTGCCAAATGGGGCATAGAGCTTTCAACTTTCGATATTGAGTATAAACCTCGGACAGCAATCAAATCCCAGATCCTTGCTGACTTTGTCGCTGATTGGACATCGACGAAGGAGAACATGATCCTCCCTAAGTCGGAATATTGGACCCTCTATTTCGATGGGTCTAAGGCTCGAGGGGGATCGGGGGCTGGCGTGGTGCTCAAATCACCCCAAGGAGATAAACTTTTATACGTGTTGCAGATCCACTTCACAGCGACAAACAACATTGCCGAATATGAAGCACTGCTGCATGGAATCCGGATTGCTAAGGATATTGGCATCTGACGTTTGATGTGTTACGGAGATTCGGATCTTGTTGCTCAGCAAGTGTCGGATATTTGTAATGCAAATAAACACATGGCAGCATATAAAGTTGTCGTAGATGATCTATCTAAATCGTTCGAAGGCTTTGAAGTTCAACACATCCCTCGAGCAGAAAATGAGGAAACAGATGCACTATCTCGGATAGGTTCCCTCCATAAAGGGAGTAGATGAGGAATATCCGACCAAATCCGACTCACCTTTGATAGAAGTTCTGGCTGGAATCCCTAGCTGGACTCAACCCTACCTCGATTATTTGGTAGATGGCAAATTACCCGAAGACGAGGTGCTGAGCCGGCAGATTATCCGACGAGCAAAAGCCTATACTATTGTTAAAGGTGAGCTCCATAAACGGAGTGTTTCTGGGGTCTTTCAGCGCTGTGTATCTCCCGAAGAAGGATTGGAAATCTTAAGGGAAACCCATGAAGGCGAGTGTGGTCACCACGCTCCAACCAAATCTTTAGTGGCAAAAGCTTTTAGACACGGTTTTTTCTGGCTTACAGCTCAGGCAGATGCCGAACGATTAGTCAAGACGTGCAAAGACTGCCAAAAGTACGCCAAGAAAGCTCATGTTCCGGCTGATCAGCTGTGAACAATACCTATTACATGGCCCATTGCGGTCTGGGGGCTTGATATGGTAGGAAGTTTTAAACGAGCTCCAAGTGGATTTACTCACCTCTTAGTGATGGTGGATAAATTCACCAAATGGATTGAGGCAAAACCTATCACTAGTTGTGATGGAGCAACAACCAAAAGATTTGTCGAGGATGTTATAATCCGGTATGGTTATCTGCATAGCATTATCACGGACAATGGGAGTAACTTCTCTATGGGAGAGTTGGCTAAATTCTGCGACGAGCAAAATATCCGGCTTGACACTGCGTCAGTCGCACATCCACAGGCTAACGGACAAGTCGAAAGAGCAAATGGTTTAATCCTACAAGGACTAAAACCAAGACTCGAAGCACCACTACGACGTGCTGCGGGGGCTTGGGTAGAGGAACTACCCTCTGTAATTTGCAGTTTACGAACAACTCCAAACAGGTCAACAGGATACACACCTTTCTTCTTGGTCTATGGCGCAGAAGCAGTCCTTCCTAGTGATTTGATTCATACTTCTCCTAGATTGGCCGCGTATATTGAAGAGGATGCCGAGATTTCTCGACAAAATGATCTCGACTTAGTCGAAGAAGTTCGCGTCGTTGCTGAAATGAGATCTACAGCCTATCAGCAGAAGTTACGCAAGTATCATAGCCAGAGAGTCCGAAATAGATCTTTCAATAAAGGTGATTTGGTTCTCCGTCTTGTGCAACAAAGAAAGCACAAACTTTCCCCGGTATGGGAAGGGCCCTTTTTAGTTAGTCAAGTATTGCACAATGGATCGTACTACTTAACTGAGATGAGGCCAGTCAAAGAAAGACCTGCTACTAAGAAGAGAAAGAGAGCTGGAGGAATTACAAATCCGGATGAGTTAGACAGACCATGGAATATTGTTCAGCTACGTCTCTTTTATTCTTAGTTTATCCTTCTTTGTAATCATATATATGTACATGTTTTGTGAGAAATAGAAGTTTTCGTTGCCTCAAGTTTTTCTGAGAAGTTTTTACCATCTTATTTTCAAATGATCATGTCATAGTCGAAAATCCCAGAATGCTTGAAAGTACTTTATGCTCATGTTCGTTCTGGTTTAGATTTCCGATTCTAAAAATTGCTACCTTCGGGTATAACTCTAAAATTTCTAGTCTTCAATTTGGTTATTTGTCTGATTGCCGGATGCGGGTATTTTCCGAGTAGTGAATTGTTGGTACTAGAAGCCGGCTTTGTTTCCGAGTTTAAACTGGTTTAGCATTTGAGCTCCGTTGCTCGACAAAGTTTTCGGCTGAAGGTTTAGCTGGCTCATGAAAGGGACGAGGCAGAAAGCCAGATAAACGATAAGTGAAGATGAAAAAATACAAGTTCTTATGTAAACATTTCAGGCACACAAAAAAATATCAAAGCCAAAAGTGTTGAATAGATCAAAAAGCTTAGCACTAGCAAAATAAATAGTACTTAATATTTACAAACGCATCATGTTTTTTCGGGATAATACAAAAATTTCTGATCTATGATGCAGGAGGAGATGCAGGAGCTGTCGGCTCGCTGGTTCCGCCTCCTTGGTATCGTTCTGAGATGTCCGCATCCGAGGTGGTGCGTTCATCGTCAGAAACTTCAGCTGTTTCTTCTGGAGGAGGAGGCGGAGTAGCCACATGGGTGAAGAAGGGGATCTCGTAGCTGGTCAGGTCAGCCACGCGACACCCATATCCGGCGCAGGAGTGCATGATGGCTTGAAGGTCCTACTCCTGGCCGTCCTCATCTACCTTGTAGTACCCTATGGTCACTTGCCATATGTCCATGTTTCCATGGTGGCTCAAGACCATGGTGAGAGCGTTCTGCATACCAGTCCGCGCGTAGGACTTGTTCGAGTCCCGAAAAAGTTGCAGCATTTCCTTTGCCTTGTCCCGCACCTGAAAATCTGACATGCTAGGCATGTCCGGAATCTTGAGAGCTTCGCCGATGTCCTCAAGGGATGGCGGAAGTCATGAAGCAGGTCACCAACTTGAGTAAGCCGGTGGGTGCGGGGCTCGGTGGAGGAAGAGTCCGTCAAGATCAGAGGACCTATACACAAAATAAGTTAAGAAAAAACCGACATTGATAGAAGTCGAAGAAAAAGATAAGTCAGACAGATGGAACGTACCAAGAATTACGTGGTCAATCTTGGTCTTCTCCTCCCGGAGACTCTGGAGTTGAGCCCGAAGCGCCTAGGAGATGTCCTTCTCTCTGCCAAGCTCATTCTTGAGATCCGAGATTATTTTATCTTGAGCAGCAATCTTGCGATCACGCTCTTCAGTGGCCATGGAGGAGGATTCAAGGACTTGAGCTATGCTCTTTTCATGATCTGCCTTGAGCTGACCCAGCTCTTGGCGAAGGTTCTCGAAATTCCAACTCCTTGTTTTCCACCACCAAGGTCTTGAGGTTCTCGGCCTCTTCAATCATGGTGACGGATTGTTTCACCAGCGCGGTAAGTCAAAAAGAACAACAGTTCAGGAAAAATTCGACATTTGAACAAATTCGACATTGAAATACAAAGGCAAGGTTTGAATCTCGGAATGTTTACCTTCGGCTTCATCCTTGCCTACTTTTAGTTTAGCATTTTTAAGCTGGAGAGCTTTGATCTCTCTCTGCTTATCACAGACATTCTTCAATAATTCCTGGTTATAGGGACATACTTTCTGTAAGTCAGAATACCCAAAGTCAGAAAGCTACTTAAGACTCGGGCTAATATTTTTGCTAAATATCACCACGAGCCTTGGGGGCTACACTAGTTCGTTCTTTGGCATCCTAATGAAGCATAAACCCGGATTATATATCCTACTTCATGCTTGGGGGCTAGAGGATATGATATAAGATAATGGAAAAAATAGGAGTTGGAATTCCGACTTACATATTGTTCGCGGGTGAGTTTATCCAAACCCGCGTTCACTTTAGCAGCCACCTTTTCGGCGAGAGTCAGAGGAATCACTGGAGCTGTTGGAAGCTCACCGGTCCTAATCCTCTCATCGCGAAGGCGAACCTGGGCGAGAAGGTCAGAGAACTTGACGTCCTCTGCTTCTTGCGCTTCTTCTTCGGGAGATAAATGGCTTTTCTCTAGGCATTGCCTGGCTAGCCACTAGATCTCTTCTGCAGATTTCCGGGACAGGCCAAACTTGGCTAGTCCCGGATTGCTGATGAGGTTTTCGGCAAAGGTTTCTGCCGAGGGATCATTACCCAAGGAGGGTTCACCCTTATCTAGAACTTACTCACCCATGGTGACGTCAGTATGCGATTCAAGGATCACGGGCTCTTTGGAAGGAGCCGGATCTTCTGCGACGACCGGGGAAGGAGTGATCACCGATGTTGCGGAAGGTTGAGGGGCAGGAGTCGGAGGAGCAACAATAGGAGAAGCTATGGTAAGCTTCGTCTGCCGCAGCGGCTTCGAAGGAATCCCTTTCCCTTTGCCCTTGACGAGCGGCTTTGCTCTGAGAATGTAATAAAGTCGGAAACATTACATCTCGGAAAGAAATTCAAATAAAGTACACAGGCGGAAATTGTACTTGAAAGTTACCTCTTCACAACAAGCACCTCCTTTGTGCCCATAGCCACTGTCGAAGCTTTGCGCTTCTTGAGCGCAAGGTCCGGCAATGGGACAACTTCTGTCTCCTGAGAAAACTCAGGAGGATATCCTTTGAGCGGAGCAAGTTCCCACTCGGGGAGGTCGGCAAGCGGAAAATAAGAAAACATATCAGTATTGCAGTATAACTCGAAGATTGAAACACATAAAAGGTGTACTGTTATAAACTTACCGGCACCACGGGGTTTTCTGCCATGTGCATATCCAGACAAACCTCCGGGATTCTCCTCTCAATCCGCTCCTTGATCAGCCACTTAATCTGGCTTATGTAGCCCTGCGTGGTGTAGGCCTTCGAGCTGATATGGAGGGAATATTTCTTGGATGACGTGATGGAGTGCATCTTTGCTTCCTCATCATGCTCCACCACTATTACTGCACTTACAACTCGGTTGGTCGCGGCTATATAGAGCAACATTGGCTCTTTAGATGCTACTTGTTGAATAAATTGTTGGTACATAGCATCATTACCTTGTTTTAAACCAGGATTCTTTTTGGTGATCATCTTTAGTAGATCTTCCATAGTGTATTCAGGTGTAGGTGCGTTGCTATAGTCCAGCTCTTCAGGATTCTCTTCATTTATTTCCATCCTCATCATCTTGAGGTCTTCTACCAGATTTGGCTCAAGCTTCCCAGCAAACTATGCTAGTATGAGAGCTTCGCTCTCAGCTACCTTGCCTAATTGAGCCTCCACGGTCTTTGTCCTTTCCTATAGAGCCTACACATCATTTATAATTGCAACGACTTGGTTAGATAATTTACCTATACTACTTTCATGGTTCTCCATGATTTTAATAAGCATATTTTTTTACTCGGTTTGAGCTTGCATTAAGGTTCTAACAGTTTGTTCAAACGAGGAATTGCCATGATTTGCTGCATTAGCATAATTACTTTAGGGATCTCCTATAGGATTAGAATAATGTTTTTCAACATTGGAAGCAAAATTTTGGTTCTTCCAAGTAGGATTATAAGGAGTCTGAGATATAAAATTAACATCAGTAGCGATAGCATTAACTTGGGTATCTTCCTTGCCTTTACTATGTTGAGGAACTCGTCTACCTTAGATGTAAGCTCTTCATTGTTTACCTCGGTGATTGAATTCACCCTTTTGAGGTTCTTTCCATATGCCATTGGGCATGGTTATTTTGCATATCATCAAGTAATTTCTTTGCAACACTCACTTGCTTTCCTATGATTGTTCCTCCTGTTGTAGTATCTAGCATAGACTTAGACATTGCATTAAGGCCATTATAAAATAAATGTAATATAAGCCATTCTTCCATCCCATGGCTAGGACAGTTCATTATGGCTTCTTTCATCCTTTCCCATGCAAGCGCTAGGGGCTCACGATCTTCTTGTCTAAAACTTGTAATGTTGTATCTTAGTTGCATAGTTTTAGCTAGGGGAAAATTAGTCATAAAAACATTAGTACATTCCTCCAAAGATTTAGTAGTGCCCTTGGATAGAGCTAGCAACCAGTCCTTAGCCTTTCCTCTAAGAGATAAAGGAAAATACATAATTCAACAACATTTGGATCTACATCCTTAATATGCTTCATGTCGCAAATTTCAGTAATAGTATTTAAGTGCAAAGCTGAATCCTCAGAAGATGAGCCCCCAGATTGGTTTTGATGAACCAAACTTAAAAGGTTAGGCTTAATTTCATATGCTTCTGCATCAACAATGGTCTTAGTAATAGGTGCACGAATAAAATCATCAGAAGGAGTAACATACTCCCTAAGTCTCTTTTCAGCCATGGCTCTTTTCTTTTTGGTATTTTTTAAGTAAAGGAAACGAATAACAAGTAATTAATTTTTGGGGGTTTTCAAATAGATAACAAGAAAGTAAACTAATAACAAGAATTAAACTACAAACAAATAATAAAACTAAAAACAAGGTCTCTAGTGACCTCACTAGGATATTGAAATTGCACCCCCGACAACGGCGCTAGAAAAAAGGTTGATACCTTCGATTCGGATTCACGGATGTAGTATAATAGTCTTTTTCCCTAGTAGACCTAGGTTTAATCGAACGTTGGGAAACAACGCTAAAAGGAAATAAAAAAGACACATATACAAGACTTTGTTTATTCCTTTTACCTTCGTTTGTTGGACCAATCTAGTTTACTTTTCTCATGGGTTGATTCAACGGATGGATATAGGTCAGGGTTGAAGATCCACATGTAGCTGCACATCATATGGGATAAAATATAATTATAAGTATACTCATGTGGGCAACACATCCGAATATACTAGAGCGCCTGAGAGGCAATAGGCATAAAAATAGTCTTTTTATCCAACCGAGTGCACCACGAAGCACCGGGCTACAACCGATTATTAATTGTAAAAGACAGATCAAAGCTTTAAGAGGTGATGTTGCTGTGATCTCGAATGGGTCGCTAAGCAAAGACTGTACATCCCTTTCTATCACTGGGTTTCCTATGAGATCACTGCTAGCCAAGTATCTCAACTCAAGCCTTTATCAACCTCGGGGGTCTTGGGCACCTACAAGTCCAAAGATCGAGGCAAGAGACAAAGAAATGAAAGATACTAATCTCTATTTTAAACAATACACAATGCTCCCATAGATTAGATGCACATACTCTCTGTGAGGTTTCTCCACAACCCGTAGCCCGTGAGGACCACTCACTCATAACAATAACATCAAGGATAAAAAACCATTGTGCAAATACTTAGATTGAAATCACATGTTCTTACAATTGTCGCCGAATCACAAGGAGATCTCAAGTAAAAGTAATGGCTATGGATAATGGAGGGGATGGAAGATGGCAGGGATGAACTATGGTGTGGATCTCCTTTGGTGGTGTTGTGATACAATCTGAGAATGACGGGCTTCTGCGCAGTGACCGAGGCCTCAAAATATATAGGCGTATTCACAAAAAATGTAGGGTTTGACGAGATGAAGCCACCACCACATGGTACGAGTGGATGATATGGGAGGAACCTGCCCGTACTAGTGGTCGTTACGGCTGCAGACGCCTGGCAATGGCTCCAAAATTACTTTGTCGTGTGGACTTCCTCAAAACCTTCATTATGACTCCTGATTTCGTGGTAAAAAGCATGATTTCTTGCACAATACAAATCAAAGCAAAGGCTTGCATATGTTTGCAATTATTAGTCATCAGTGGCAAGGCTAGAGAGTTTCTTGTTAATTGCTTGACAAAAAACAATGTTTAAATGCGGTGGAAGATGGCTATTTTTGGAGCCATCAGATGATAGCAATTGGAGATGTGGGGGTCATGAGACTACCCTAGAGGATTTAAGTTTCCGACCTTGAGAAGGTCACCTATCAAAAGGTTTCAACCCGCCCAAGAAATTTTACAACGAGAAACTTGTTTTCTAATTTTTTCAACAAATATATGGAGATATGTTTTACAAATAAAATCAGCCTTAGGTAGATACGACTTCCTACTACAACTTGGATGTATATCCTGTTGTTATCCTATTATGGTAGTTTGCGGGTACATTCAAACATACTCACTGGCATTGTCCCTGGCTATTTACTTGGTCAGACTCGAGAAGGCTAAAAGAGGAGAAGGCTGAGTTGACGACTCTGCGGGCTGGTATGTTCTCCTAGTCAGTTGCCTGTAGGGTTAAGGCAGGACTTGGGCTCGACACTTTGATGAAGTTACACTTCTGATGATCAATGTTAGCCTATCAAGGCTTTCGTATGATGTAGCCATAATAGCATTGAGGTATGACTTGTATCCGCTTATGTAATGGATGATTACTTTGATACTCATCAATTATGCTCCACGACACACCAATCTTGGGGTCGTTGTGGAATGCATAAGAGATTCTCGGATGTCTAATCCGGGGTCCCGACAGATCATCTTATTTAATGCTAATTTAGTGTATCTAATACTAGCACACAACAAGATGTATAAGTTATCAACATCACATGGATTTATAGTGATATGATATGGTCCTTCTTCACGCGCCATGATCTCCATCGAGCGCTTCGGCATGATCTCCATCTTGCCACTGGTATGATGCCAAGTCCATGACGCCATCAGCTGGTCATCCATTGATTTGACGAATATTAATATACGACTTAGTAATAGAAACGTAAAGTACTTTACCTTGACTGTGACCAAGACCATATCACATCATATGTCTCCTGCAAAATAAAGTTAAATGCCTCTACTTTATCTTGTCCAAGTTTTACGTGGCTGTAAGGCTTTCACGACAGAACCATTTCAACCTACAAACTTCCAACCATAGCATGGATGAAACAGTTGTCTATACTACACCCCTTTCCCTTTCCCTTTCCCGCTCGATTTTCCTACTCCGGCCGTGCCACCGTATCTAGCAATTTCTCCACAACGCCGTTGCTCCACTTCTCTTGCACCGCCGTCGCACTCGAGCGCTTCCCTCCACCGAGGCCACAGGGCCACATCAGTCCAGGCCCATTACTTTAGAGGCTAGCACCATGATGGAGGATTTTGAGCCAGAGATGGAATCAAACGACATTGTCACCGTCGAGCAAGAAGAACAGGAGGTCGCCTCGGGGCGCAGCTCCTAGGACGACTCCTCTGTGATCGAAGATGAAACAGATTGGCTCTATTGGAGCCGATGGATTCTGCCGGAGGTGGATTGCCAGCTTCCTAGCGATGAGCTCATCCTTGAGGTCGAGGCTAGTGATTACGTCGTCTTTGTTTCCCATTTTTCTCGCAGATTTTGTCTCCCCGTTAGTGAATTCATTGTAAAGTTCTTCAAGACTTTCGGTCTCCAACCTCACCATTTACCCGCAAATGCTATCTCTTCCATTTCTGCATTCGTCACTTGTTGTGAGGGATATCGCGGCCTATGCCCTTCTGTTTCCCTTTGGTCCAAGTACTTCTAGATCCGGTCCCAGGTTATCCCGTACCGGAATGTTAAAACTGGTGACAAGGCTCTAACCCAGTGCGAAGCCGCCTATCTTGTTCCCCGGAAGAAATCCATATTTTCTCGGATCCACGATTTAGACTCTTGCAAGAAGTGGCAGTGGTCATTCTTCTATGTGAACAATAATACTGGGACAGATAAGATTCAGCTGGCAAAATTCTCCATCGTTGTACCCACCAAACATAACTGGAAGTATGAATCGAAGGACAACAATAGAGATGCCAATGAACTCCATGCCTTTCTGGACGACTTAACTGTTGTCGGTATGTCGGCTGATGACCTCCTGACGGCACTCATTAGATGACGGGTTTGCCCCCTTTAACTCCAGAGTCACAAGATGTGCCACATGAGTAGCCGATTTGACCCGACCCGGACCTCTACCTTGGAGTTGACCAAGGCTCAAGTCTGGAGACGAGTTAAGTCGATCTTCAAGACTGAAATGACTAAGGAATGGGAATGGGGCATGTAGCCCTACGACTGTACAAACCCGGCTCCCAAGGTACTGGCCGAGTTACATTTATCGTCATAAATCTTATGTCGGCCACCACCATACTTATTGTCATTTCCTTTATTGTTTATCCAGAAGTTTACTCAGCAAATTGCCAAAGATACTGATAAACCCCCTAATACCTAGGGCAAATACCGGGAGACCTCGGATTCAGAAGACCCAGATTCCGAGGATTTTATGCCCATTCCTAATGTTGGCTCTGATCCAAACCTTGGTAAGGCTCCAGTCTTTGAACCATTAAAAGATTGGACGGATGATAATGATGATGATAATTGTCATATTCTTTAGGTATTGGACCCTATGCCACTTCCATTCACATTCCAGATGCAATCCACATCAGCTGACCTGGCTGGTCAAGTGCATGATGTGCCCCGTAACCGTGGGAGGCTAGGGCACGGTCAAGAAATGCGCTGCTCCTGCTGCTAAGGCTTCAGAACCCACCAAGCCTACCAAGAGGTGCAAAAGGGGGTTCAAGAAGCCCCTGAAAGAATGTCCAGTCAGCTCCGGGCCAACCCTTTTTGCCAAGATAACCTTATGACTTTGTATTTCTTGTTTCTATCTTTCTTTTCGTCTGTTTGACTCTTTGTTATCAACATCTAATCGCAGGGCCACCTTGGATGCCACCCAAACTGCTTCTAGTATGACCTCTCCAATCAACGTGCCACCTTCTCCTCCTCCTAGCGACACTCGGGTTCCTAGCTCAGCTTGAGCGAGCACCCCTCCGGTTGAAGATGCAGATCTTTCTCGGCTAGAGGGTGAGGGCGAGGTTGGAGGGGGAGGTGGTGCCCCAAATGATAAAGTTATGCCAGATTAGAGGGAAGATATCTCGGTCCCTAATAGAGAAGTAGAGGATTCTGACGCTAGCAACATGGATTCCAAGACAACTGCAGCCAAGATTATGGTTATCCTAGAGTCAACTCAACCGCCATAATAGCAGCGAAGTCCTAAGCCAGTTCAAACTCAATAGCCTTAGCCTCAGCATCAACAATCATCTGAGTCAACCCCAACTCAGTAGCGAGAAACTCAGCAAACGTAGCAATCCCAGCCCCAGCCAACATTATCGCAACAGCAAGTGGATTCTTCGGCCAAGTCGATCTTCCGAGGAGTAAGATATTACTCAGCCGAAGCTTTTAGATCATACTTTCAACCTATAGATTTCTAGCTTCGAATTTCATATTATCCAAGATATGAGCCTACTTACTATGACTTTGTCCAAATCAAAACTAGGCTAGATCAAATATCCAGCCACCAAGGTTTGAGTCGAGTTTACTCGGCTCAAAACTAGACTAGATCAAATATCCAGCCACCAAGGTTTGAGTTGATTTTACTCGGCTCAAAACTAGACTAGATCAAATATCCAGCCACTAAGGTTTGAGTCGAGTTTACTAGCCTCAAAACTAGATTAGATCAAATATTCAGCCGCCGAGGTTTGAGTCGAGTTTATTCGACTCAAAACTAGATTAGATCAAATATCCAGCCACCCAGGTTTGAGTCGAGTTTACTCGGCTCAAAACTAGGCTAGATCGAATATCCGGCCATCAAGGTTTGATTCAAGTTTACTAGGCTCGAAACTGGACTAGATCAAATATCCAGCCAGCGAGGTTTGATTCAAGTATTTAGATCTCCTTTAACAAACGCACTGCTGAGTTCCAGAAACTCGTCTTGGAGCACCGGAGCCTCTATGCCAAGGACAAGAAACTGTTGCTTGATTTGTAGAGTAAAGGTATGTCTCTGCAAATTTGCTCCAGTATTTTATCTATCTTATATCTGCCGAGTTAACTATTGATGCAATGTATGCAACCAAGGTTGAGGCCAAGAATGAGGAGCTACAGAAGCGCCTTGTTGATATGGAAGGTACTTGTCTTCTGCGCTTCTACTTGCAATTTTACCTCATTTGACTCGCACCATAATTTTTATCACGGCACAACAGGGAAAAGGGTTCTTGTAGAGGTGCATCAAGACTATATATCCAGGCCATAACTGATGACTCTATTTCTGGAACAAGCAGGGGAACATCAAGCTCAGCTGAAAGAGCAACACGATGAAATATCTTGGCGTCTTACCAAGAATGAAGAGCTAAAGAAAACTCACAAGGCTGAGCTTGACAAGATTGACCAAGGGTATTCCAAGGACAAGAGACGACTAACCGGCCAAATTGAGAAGGACTAGCAACTGCTCAAAGATGACGACATAATCATCCAGTCTCTTGGCTCTAAGCTGGATGAACTCAAGGGAAAATATTGCCAATGGCAAACTAAGCTCACCCAGATCAACCATATTATTGCCCGTAAGTTTCTTTGACTGGTTTTCCCTTCCTACCGCATATGCCTTAGTCTATATGTGCCTAACTGATTCGCTTCCTTGCTATTCATTCTTTTTAGACAACTTTCCTGAATCAATGTCTGCCGCCGCCTCCGCCATGAAAAAATCTTGCGCGAAAAGATTCGTGTCTGGCCCTATCTCAGACGAGCCCAACGTGGATGACCTTTTGGCCTCCCCTCTCTGCCTGCCTTGAACCAATGCCGACTTTTGGAGTTAATCTTCTTAATGCTGCAATCCGGGTATTCGAAGTTCTCTGGCCAAGAGAGACAATTCCAAAACACGCCGAGCATCTGGTGGAGCGGTTGATGGAGTGCGAGGTGAGGCTGAGTCAGTAGCGTTAATCCGCTACTTGGGCTGGTGCTGATGAAGATTTTATTTTCATACTATCATGGCATGAGAACATTAACTTGGATGTTCTTCGAACAATGGGCATCGCCTCCAAGTGGACCACTGACCCAGAACTCATCAAGAGGAGCCAACCCTAGGCTCATCAATTTATCCAATATGCCGAGATCCACTCTTGATGTTGGGCCACGTAGGGATAAACAAAACTTTTTCCCTACACGGTGATCCTAAGATCTAGCTGAGGTCGTAGCCCACAAGGATTACCACTAGATGCACAATTGTGGAATTGATGAAGCACGTCACTTGATGCAGTGTAGTCCTCACAATCCGTTCTGATCCATGATCATCGAAGTGCTGAACGTATAGAACCTCCACCAATATCCACATGTACGAGGAGGAGCGCCGGCAGCAGACTGCTAGGTCCGTACGACGGGAGGACTAGACTGACTGGAGCTAGGGTTTCCAACACATGAAATGACCAAACCGTGCATGTTGGGCACCTGCTCCCCAATATATATAGGGAGTGAAGGTGGGCTCCACTCACTTTTGGCCCATTCACTAAAAGGCCTATGTTAGTCACTACGAGCCCAACTCACTTACTCAATCTGTGTCCGATTCGGGTCCAACCAACTATATTTCCGATTCAGGTTTAACCCAAATTTTCTCCCGCTCTTAAGTGTGTGACCTGACAGGCTCATGTTGACTCAGACACAATTCGAGTCTCACTCGTAATTGATCAGTCGATAGTGGCTCCTAGCAGAACATGCCGACTCCCAAGTACCAAAGATTCATGACAACATACCTTCCAATGTGACTTTCGTCCGAGTCCCTTTTTCCTCATGATACATCTTCTCAAGCTATAGGCGAATAATCGTCAGCCTTAAAATAGCTCAACTCTCTTCTCGATCCGAGATAAGTGATTCATCCGACTAACTATTAGTCTACCGCCTTCGTGCATGGCCATGCTTTCCGAATCATATCTTTCGAGAGGGCCCATAGAATATCTCTCCAGTTAGAGGGCAAAAATCCCATCTTGGTCATCCACATCATGCAGCTTGATTCTCAGTCGACCCGAACTCTGCCTTTATAACTTCCCTGTGAAAGAACAACGTTTGACAGAACCTATGTCGATGATCTTCAACTCAGAATATGCAATAAACCCGGGTCTAAGGATTACAGTGATTGAGACATACAAATGATGACTTGTTCACGGCATCTCAATACGGGTCAATCCGACTCGCTAAACTCTTTAGCCAAATCCTTGTAAGTCAAAATAGCATCTCCTTGCCCATGACAAGTGGAATTGAGTCATCTGCCGACTTTCACATTAGTCTAAGTTGTGTGTCCAATAAAACCTCAACGACCAAGGATAATTAGTATGAACAACATGAATATATAGTTCCCCAATTGAATCACATATTCAATGATACATATTAGTAGTTCATAGAAGGAGAATAACTTTATGAATACATTGGGAATAACATCATACATGATTGCCTCTAGGGCATATTCCCAACACTTGGACCGAAGGGCCAAGTTTTCTCGACTATGATGATGATGAAGAAGGTGTCGAAGGAGAATATGAAGAGGATGCAGAAGAAGATGAAGATATAAAAGATAACACCAAGGCTGGGACTGCTGCCGCAGGTAAAGAAACCTCTTATATCGCTAGTGATGCTCCTGGTTCTGATCATGTGGCCTCATTGGTTCAAAAAACTTAAATATTATTAAACCTCTGGTATGCTGGATGCAGATGTAATATGCAGTTTAAGTTCTTTTGTTACTATCAAACTTTTATGTCAGATTTCCTTAGGCAGAGTCCCCGAGTTTCATTTATTGTTGACTCAATCTTATGACCTTGGCCCATGTCTACCATTTTTTGGCGTTTGACATATGAGTCCAAAGATCACAAAATGAAATTAACAATACTCAAAACAATCAAGAAATAGTTCAAAGTTATTCGACATAAGAAAAAATAATTAAAAAACAGGGGTTCGTCCAAAAAACAAGTATTGGCTCACTTATTTTTCTTCCGTTAGTCATTTTTATGTGTGTGGCATTCGCTATGTCGTGGTGGTGGCACGGCAGATGCTATGGATAGGCTAAATATGGGGCCAATGTGTGCTAGGGGAATCCAGGGAGGTTAACCGTGGTGATTCCACGCACAGATGTTCGTGTATTCTCTCTATCAATGGTGGTTACAAGTGCACCTCGAGCTACTCGCGGGAAGGAGACGATGTCTCTTACTCCCCACAATCTAGCCCTTGAGTTCTAACATAGACAGAGAAAACGATCGATCTCTCTCTATGGATGCCCCAGTGATCCTTATATAGGTGAGCCCGGGTTACAAGTTAGTGCACACATGGCAGCATATTCTCCAAATATGCCCCTTGGTTAAAGTTAGATGCTTATTTATTCCCTTTAACGACTCGTCCGGGCTTTGGGTGTAACCTGCAATGTAATCCTTGTCTTTAAGCGTCACCAGACATGGGCCACGTCAGCCGCCATTGCCTGTATCACCTTGGTCGCCCCTGACCCACTAGTCCTCCTCTCTCCTTTGCTTTGCTCATGCTACACTAATAGACCCACCTTTTGAACAGCAGGAGATTCCTTCCTTCTCTTGGAAGCCATGTGATAGTCTGGCTAGCACGTGGCTAACCCGGCTATGAGGGTACCTGCATAATAGACAGACAAACATGGCCGGCATATATTTTATGTCGGCTGGGCTACAACTAAGGAGATGCTCCACGGGTCGGGTTACTCCGTGGTTCGGCCTTCCTTGAGGTGACCCGGCCAGCACTTGCTTTTACAGCACCGTACCTCGGCTAACTCGGCCTTTATACCCCGGAGTTACCCTACCCGGGGGTATCCCCCCAACATTAGTCCCCTAAGCTGGTGCGGTCATAGCAACTTTAGTTGTTAAGGCCACAGCAGGTTCCCATATCCGGATCCTTGCCTCTTTGGCCGAGTTACCCCATAACCCGGGGTTTTTCCTCTTGCGATCCCTTGGCTCATTCCGAGTTATTTCTCGCTGGCGGGGTCTTTTGCTTGCTTATCCGGGTTACCATTCCTTCTCTTGCACGCTTCCCCACGTCCTACGTGGAGGGTAATCATCATTTCACCTCAGTTTAAGGGCCACGCACATTTAATGCGCCAGTTACTGTTGCAATGTCAGGAATAACTGGTGCGCACGTCCCTTCACTGTAGAGCCTCGTTAAATGTAACATTGCATCGCGTCATGGGATCTTGTGCTCCCTGTGGCCCTTGCTATGTCCTTGCTCTGATTGGCTGCCTCGGCTACGTACCCGCCCGTTGTGTGTGGCGTGGCAACCGCAAAGGATCCCACTACGTGCCCTCTCGTGCGGTAAAGTAGGGGGCCTGGGGCAATCTTGGGGGAAGTTCCCCATTTCTCTCGCGCTCCCCAGCCTCCTTTCTCTCTTACTACAACTCCACCGCTGCCGCTGTTTCTTCGTCGTAACCGCGCTACTGCAACCGTGCTCAGCAGCACCTTGCGCCTGCGCCACCGCTCCCGCTCAAAGTCTTCACCACGGGGCCATATGCTTCCCGGTTACCCGCCATCGATTATCTTTACTCCGATCTCCTTCTCGAAGACCTCGAGTTCGCCATGACTGAGGAGAAAGCCGTAGTGGTCACTCAACAGGAGGAAGAAGAAGAGGGTCGCGAGCGCGGGTGTTGGGACGACGCATTCGTCTGCAAGGACGACCTGGATTGGCTCCGTGCCACGCGTCGCATTCCCGCCTGCATCTCCTGTCGCCTCACCGTCGACGAGGTTTCCCCCACTCCCAATCCTAGAGAGTATGTTGTTTTTCTTTCTCATTTTCAGTGCGGCTTCGGCCTTCCTACCTCTGATTTCTTCTTCGATTTCATCTCCACATACCATTTGCAACCACACCATCTCCCTGCCAATGCCATCACCTCTCTATCCTCTTTTGCCTTCGGCATAGAGGGGTATGTCGGCCTCTAGCCATCCAAGGAGATGTGGATTAAATTATTTAGTCTCTGGAAGAATGTTGTTCTGGCTAAGGATCTTACTTCGACGGAGAAGCACCTGAATCAGTGCGGCAGAGCCTCCATATGTCCCTGCAAGAACTCCATATTTCCCCGGGTCATCGGGCTCGAGTCTTGCAAAGGCTGGGCCTGGAATTTCTTCTATGTCCGGAATACAACTTCCGAGGATTTGATCCGGCTACACCCCTTCAAGCTTGGACCTCTGGACACCTCTCTTTGGGAGAGCATCCCCAAGTGACCCACAGCCCTAGCGAACCAGGTGGAGCATCGGATCAAGGAGTTGCTCAAGGAGAAGTTCCGGGGGGAAGATATCATGATTACTTTTGTTCACAGCCGAGTCTCCCTCCTACAGAAACGTGCTCACAAGATTTGCTACTTGAGAGGCTCCCTCGACCCCCACCGGACTTCCTCCTTCGAGCTTGATGACTCGGCGGTTTACAGTCGGGTTAAGGCCATGTTCAACGTGGAGAAGGAATTCTCCGAAGATTTGGAATGGGGGCTCGAGCCCTTCACCCAGGACAACCCTCCTCCAAAGGTAAATTTCCTTCTTATTGTTTTCCGGATATGTTCTGTACGTCGGATTATTTTCATAACTTAGCCATTGATGTCTTGTTCTCAGCGATTCCTCCAGTAGCCACTGGAAGATGGCAAGGTGCTGGCGAGCAAGTGGGTACTGAACCGTGCCAAGGAAGACGAGGTGGAGACTGATCCGGAGACCTTCCTGCCCACTCCGGACATCGTCAAACGCGGCTCTGGTAAGGCCTCTTCTTTAAGGGATTAGCTTGATGACGATGACTCGGATATTGAGGTTCTAGAGGTAGTTGACCCAGTTCCCATCTCTTACGCATATTTGGTTATGTTCGAATCTTCAGCTAACCCGGACGGTCAGGTCCACAAGGTTCCCCCCTTGCAATGAGTGGTCCGGTCCCTGCTCCTTCCTAAAGTGTGCGGATACCTCGGCCGCAGCTTCGGAGGCGTCACCGCCCAGGAAGAGGCAGAAAATGTCTAGGGTGAAAGCCTCCACTAAGCCGGCAGCGAAGAGCATGGCCCGAAGGGCGCCCAAACCTTGGGTACCCCAACCTCGGACGAGTATGTCTCTTTGCATTTGCACTTGGGGTTTTTTCCTTTCTGTGTTTGCCTTTGTCTCTTATCGGTTCTTTTTTCTCTTTTTGACTTGGTGCTTTTCTTCTTTTTAGAGCTCCTAGGGTGCGGCTCCGGCATAGCCTCTCCAATCCAGAGCAGCCCTTCTCCCCCATGTGATGACGACACTCGCCCGCTCAGCCCTATCCAAGAGGGCTCCGCGGTTGCGCCTGATCAGTTCCCACCTTGCCATGAGGAGGGCAATGTCAGCGCGGGGGGGTGGTGGGGTAGCTTAGGATACGGCCATGCCGGATCGTCCTAGCTACTCTTCGGTGCTAGCGCCTAGTATTGAGGTGCCAGTTTCATCGGCACCGCCCCAAAAAATTTCTCCTTCAGCTCCATCAGTAGCACTAGCACCAGCATCAGCGGCACCAGCACCACCAGCATCAGCAGTAGCACCACTAGCACCAGCACCAGCACCTACATCAGTAGCAGCACCACTAGCACTTGCCACAGCAGCAGCAGCCACAGCCTCAACAGCAATAGCCTTAGCAACTTCCACTAAGCCTCCCAAGAGGAAAGCCCCATCAAATCTGGCTGAAATCAAAGGTATCCTATCTTGTTCACCCCATCATTGTGTGTTCTTTTCTTCACCTAGTGGATATTTATACTCCGGCTCTACCGGATTAATCCACTGTAGCCGTTACTCTTGAAGACAGCGTTCCTATGCCTGATATGATGACCCATTTCCTTAAACAAATAGGGAAACATGAGGATGAACTGAAGAAGAAGGACGATGAGATAGCTTGGCTGCGGCTCCAGGACTCGGAGATTATTGGGCTAAATGCCGAAATTCAGAGGCTCAAAGACCTCCATAAGTCCGAATTGGAGAAGGCTGACCAGGAGTTTGCCAAGGAAAAAGAGCGTCTAACCACGCAAATTTCCAAGGACCAAAGCTTATTGCAGGAAGCTGACGTCAAACTTACGTCGGTGACCTCTGAATACGAGAAACTCCAGGACCACAGCGCTAATGTCCATGCCGACCTTCAACGACTCCTCTTCCAGATTGCCTGTGAGTTCTTTGCCCTTGCTTAACTTTCATTCCTCCGGGTTTGGTGCTTTTGTTCACTGTTTCCTCTGCTCCGTTCTCAGGCAAATTTCCAGAAGGTGATACTCTTGCTGCTACTGCCGTAACCCGGTCCCACGAATAGTGTGGTATCCCCACAGGTCCTGATGCCGAGCCAATCCCGTATGATACAGAGGATCTGTTGGTGAGCTTCTCCACTCACCTTGAGCTGGTGAAGAATTACTGTGCAGACATTGTACTGGCGGCAACACGGATGTTCAGCTCCCTTTGGACCACTGGGCCCATTCCCAAAATAAATACGGCTTTCATAGCCAAACTGATGGAGTGCGAGCATCAGCTGAATCTGTGGCGTGAGTCGGCTACGCGAGCTGGGGCTGATATTGCCTTGCAGTTCGTCCTTTCGTGGTACGAAGGAATAGATCTGGGGCTACTTACCCGCATGCACACCGGATCCAAGTGGACCGACGATCCGGCGTGAGTTGCATGCTGCAAAGCCAGTGCTAACAAACTTATTTAGTATTCCTTCTGCCCCGCTTGGAATGATGGGCCAAGCTACCTTGACGTTTTCGATGATGAAGTTGCCTCTAAAGATGAAGAAGATGATGGGAGCGAGGGTGAGGCCTCCGAGCTTGGCGACAAGGCCGAAGACCTGGAGGATGGCAAGGTCAACCCCGAGGATGAGGCCGAGGCTAGCGCCCCGCTCCCAAATTCCGAAGTACCTCCTCCTTCGACCGGTGATTCGGCTGCTCCCCCTGCTCCTTAAAAACACTTGACCGTATTTGTCAGATCCCCCGAATGCGGGGCGAAAATGTATTCAAGTACCTTGGTGTGGTTTTTCTACAATTTGTGTTGTTTACAACTAAGTTTTTAACGTTGGATTATCGTGGGCGAAGTCCCCGAGTTTGCTTTTCTTATTCTCCCAATTTTTGACTCGGCTCGTGTCTACCTTGATTTGGTTTTTGACTTACAAGTCCGAGGTTCAAAAAATTGACTTAACAATACATGAAACTTTGAGATTAGCTCAAAATAGTCTGGCGTTAGATAAATATAGTAAACACAGGGTTAGTCCAAAAAAAATGTCGGCCCGCTTAAGTTCTTTTCCTTAGTCGTTTTTCATGTGCTTTGACATTCCAAACTTGTTCTCTTGCTTGCCATGAAGCCAATTCTAGTTGGACAACAGCAAAGTCGAAGAGTTGGGTTTTTGGTGCTCACACATTACTAATCCGGTTAAGATATAAGCGACTTAACACAGCCGACATAAAAATTTAAACACAAGAAGAACAATTATTATGGCAGTCCCCGAGTTTCTGCTTGGGGTGCCAAAGTTTCATTAATAAGCTCATTGCGGACATACATACCGACATATGAGTAGCTCGGATACATTCACCTCTGTCAGGTGTAAAAAGGACGAAGTCGTGCTACATTCCATGGTCGCTTAGATTCCTCTCCGGACCTGTCCACCTTGTTCTTTTCCTGTGGTTGTGCATCAATAAGATCGTAGGAATCATTGTGCAAAGCCTTGCTTACAATGAATGGTACTTCCCATGGAGGGGACAACTTATGCATGCCAGCAGTGCGCTGCACCAACCGGAGTACCAGATCACCTTCCCAGAAGACTCGGGCGTTTACTTTCTCGCTCTGATAGCGTCGGAGATTTTGTTGATATATGGCGGATCTAGACAAGGCCAGTTCTCTCGCTTCTTCCAGCAAATCAACATCATTTTGCCAGGCTTCACGCACTTCGGCTTCTATGTATTGGGTGCCTCTTGGCGAATCATGCTCTATGTCGGTTGGTAATACAGCTTCTTCACCATATACCAGAAAGAATGGTGTTGATCGATTCGGAGTTGTTCTTAAACTCCACAGTACTGCCGGTAGTTCTTCTATCCAGCACCCGCTGATCTTTGCAGCGGCTCTATGAGCCGAGGTTTTATCCCGGACAATACCAGTCTGTTGGATCTTTCTACTTGCCCGTTCGATGCGGGGTGGGCCACTGAAGCTAGATCTAGCCAGATTTTCTTTTCTTGGTAGAACCTCGCAAATGCTCCTTCAGTGAAATTTGTGCCATTATCAGTTATGATACTTTGGGGATATCTGTATCTCAGGATTATGTCCTTGAGAAATTTCACTACTATTGGCCCATCACATTTCCTGATTGGCTTCACTACGATCCATTTGGTGAACTTGTCGACCATAACTAGGATATGGGTCATTCCTCCTTTAGCCGGCTTAAATGGCCCTACCATGTCTAGGCACCGTACAACAAATGGCCAAGTAATGGGGATAGTTTTGAGTTCCAACATTGGTAAATGAGTTTTCGTGGCGTATCTCTGACAGCCATTGCATTTTCTTACCAAATATTCTGCTTGCTCCAAAGCACTTGGCCAATAAAATCCATGTCGGAAAGCTTTTGCCACTAATGCTCTTGAAGATGCATGGTGACCACATTCTCCTTGGTGGATATCCCGAAGTATGTCAAGTCCTTCCTCCGGATCAACGCACCGTTGTAGTACAGTAGTTACACTCCTCTTGTATAGTTCGGCATTGATAATGGTATAGGCCTTTGCCCTTCTCTAGACCTGCCTTGAGAGTATCTCGTCATCCGGAAAGATTCCCTCTTTCAGGAAGTCAAATATTAGCTTGGCCCAAGTGGGTATAGCTCGGACAGGAAAAGGTTCCTCGTCAATTTCCATCGCATCCACCATCATAACTCCTATCGGGTCTGGCTGATCAGTCCTTGTTTGGTGAGGCAGTCCCCGGGTTTGCCGAAGCAGTCCCCAGATTTGCTGAGGTACCTCCCCAATCTATTTCCATTGGTGCAGCTTCTGATCCGGAGAATGCCGGGATATAAATTGATTTAGATTCAGGTGATGGGGTAATAGATGGTTTTCTTAAATGTTCCAAGGCAACATTTGGTGGGATTGGTTGCCGGGATGATCCCAACTTAGACAGTACGTCGGCCGCCTCATTTTCAATCCAATGTATGTGGTGGAATTAACATCCCTCGAAGAATCCGCTTATCTTTTGCACATGAAATTTGTAGAGGGCCATATTTGCATCCACGGCGTCCCAGTTTCCTGATACCTACTTCACCACCAAATCCGAATCTCCAAAGCATTGTATCCGACGTATCCCCACTTCTTTTGCTGCTTTGAGGCCATGCGCCAGTGCTTCATATTCCACGACATTATTTGAGGCACTGAAGTGATTTTGAAGGACATATTTCAATTGATCCTTCTTGGGCGAGGTAAGCACTACTCTAGCGCCCAACCCTTCTTTCATTTTTGATCCATCGAAGTGCATTCGCCAGTAATTGGAGTCCGGCAGAGGTGCATCGTATTGCATCTCGGCCTAGTCCACAAAGAAATCTGCCACAACTTGCGATTTGGTCGCATCTCTTCTGTCAAACTGCGGTGCATATGGGGCTAGCTCAATTGCCCATTTTGCTATCCAGCCACTTGCATCTTTGTTACTTATAATCTCTGATATGGGTACCTCGCATATCAATTTGATGGGATGTTTCTCAAACTAGTGTTTGAGTTTCTTTGCCGACATATACACGCCATACGCCATCTTTTGATAGTGTGGGTAATTCTGTTTTGAAGCAGATAATACCTCACTCAGATAGTACACTGGTCTTTGCACAGACTTTCCCTCTTCTCCGCATTCCACTACAATTACTGCACTTACGACTCGATTGGTCGTGGCTACATAGAGCAACATAGGCTCCTTGGGTAGTGGTGCGGCCAGGATTGGTGCGGTAGACAACATCTTTTTCAATTCTCGAAATGCGATATCCACCTATGGCATCCATGTGAATTTGTGTTCCTTTTTCATTAACTGGTAGAGGGGTGATACGTTGCTAACGTATCCACAATTTTTGATGTTCTATGCTTGTTTTATATCTAATTTATTATGTTTTTTCCACACTATGGAGTATTTCTATACACTTTCTTGGACTAATCTATTAACAAGATGCCACAGTGCCAGTTGCTTGTTTTCTTCTGTTTTTGGTTCTAGAAAAGTCAGAAAATGAATATTCTCGGAATTGGACCGGACAAAAGCTAAAGTCGATATTTTACCGGAAGACTCACGGAGCCAGAAGACAATACGGAGAGGGGCCACAGGGTGGCCACACCCCCCTTGGCGCGGGCAACCCTAGGCCACGCCAGGGCATGGTGTGGGCCCCTGGCCGCCCACCGACCTTGCGTCTTCGCCTATAAGATGCCTCCCGATGCAAAAACCCTAAATCGTCCAGCCTCAAGCAACGAAAAGTTCCGCAGCGCCGCCGCCACCGAAGAGGAGATTCGGTCGACAGAAGTCTCTGTTCCGGCACCCTGCCGGGACGGGGAAGTTCCCTCGGAGCCATCTCCATCGATCTCCATCACCATCTCCATCGCCGTTGTTGATTCCCATGATGAGGAGGGAGTAGTTCTCTCTCGAGGCTAAGGGTTCTACCGGTAGCTATGTGTTCATCTCTCTGCCTATGCATGATCTTATTGAGATCATGAGCTTGTAATCTATAGATCTACCTTGCTACTCAAGTGCTTTAATAGATCTCTGCTCTCTCCATGTGTGTGAAGTTGACAGTGTGCACACCATGGTGGCACTTAGGCTAGAGATTACGAATACTTGTTATGAGTTATATTTGGAGTTGGATGTCTCTATGAAATTGTGGTGTTTGTTGGAGCCATCTAGTGCTCAAGGTGACAGTGTGGGGTTATCTAGATGGGGAAAGCGAACTTTGAGGAGTGCTGTTATAGCCCTACCATGGATTAGAGTGTCCAACCGGAGAGTAGTTCAGAGTAGTATCATGAAGATAATATATTTATATGAGAGTGTTCACTAGTGAAAGTATGATCCCTAGTGTGGCATCCCGCTAAAACTACTACTAGAAAATCGCTGTGTTTTTGTGCATTGCATCATCAATGACCGCATGCTCATGTCATCATGCCACATTGCATTTGAGCATCGTCATCATCTTGCATGGTTTGTTTAAAAACTATTTTCGAAAAGTCTGGTTTTGTTTTCTAAACGCCCCGTCTTTATTCAAATACAAAACCCGGGTCTCCGAATTATTTTGTTTCATCTACCAACGGATTTCAAAAGCCTCGTTTTAAATAATAAAACTTTTATTTTATTTTTAGGGGGCAGCGGAATCGGGCCGATCCGACCCAGCCGGCCACCCCCAGTACAAAAAGCAGAATCGCCAAACCCTTTTATACCCACCCTATCCTACCCAGCCCCCCCCCCTCCACATCACCCCGACCAATCGCTAGCCGCCACCTCACCCCGTGCAACACACTCAACACCTCACACACACACGCACACAGACGAACAACGCCACCTACCCCCTCTTTTCCCGCCTTGCACGCCGCCCCAGCGCGCGCCTGCCACGCCCATCCCCTGGCCCCATACCGACACGCCCCCATCCCGAACCTCCTGGGCACGTCTCCCCCCACCGACAACCTCGATCCCCACCCGCGTGGCACCGCGCCTCTCTCTCTCTCTCCCCTCGCCTCTCTCCCCACCTCGCTCGCCGCCCGCTCTTCCGCCGCAGTCGCCTCGCCTCCTCCGGCCGTGGTCCCGACCCACCTCCTCGGCGCGACACCACGCATCCGGCGGTCTGGCGCGCTTCCTCGTCCTCGCCGCCGGCCCCCTCGACCTCGCGGCCTCCACCCTTCCCCCACCTTCCTGTCCACGACCCCGCCGTCGGGAGCCCCTTCCGCTGCCGCGGCCGAGCTCTTCCCCGGGCGCCCGCGGCCGATCCGCCTTCCCGTTCCCCTGCAACGATGCCAAGGCCGCCCTCCTCATCGTCGCTCGAGCCCAGCCACCGTCCGCTGCACCCGCGAGCTCGTCGTCGGCCGCGAGCTCCATGTGGCGCAGCCCTCTCTTCCGCCCGTTGCTGCAGGCGCCACCATGACTATCTCCGCCACCACCGCGTCTGCCTCCCGCCGCTCTCCACCTACCACGCGCCCCGCCACCCACTCGCCTCTCCCGTACGCGAGCCCCGCCCCGCCTCTCCCTCGCGCCCCCACCAACCTCCTCGATCCCCGCCGCCTCTCCCATTGCCATCCTCCCGCTCGTCCAGCCCACGGCCGCCGGTGACCTCGCCCCGCTCCTCCCCTCACTGGCGCCATCCTCCGCCACCGACGACCCCAGTTCAGCCGCCCCCTGCTTCCCAACCACCGAAGCCCTTCCGCCGCTCGAGCCCGAGCTCGCGCTGGCCCGCCCGCGAGCACCTCAGCCACCGTTGCTGCGACCCGAACCGCCTCCGTCCTCCACCTCGGCCACGTCCCGCCGCCTCCACCGCATCAAGCTCCTCCGGCCGCCGCGCGTGAGGACCTCACCGGGGCCTCACGGTCCTCTGCCGACGTCCGTCCGCGCTCGCCGGCGCACCTCGCCGGGGCCCCACCTTCCCCGCCACCCTCGGCGTCTTCCTCCGCCTCCCGCCTCCGTCGCCCCGACCTCCTGCTCTCCGCTCGGTGCCCACCACCAGCGGCCGTGCCGCGGACCGCCGACGCCCTCCCCATGCGTGCGAGGTGCTATTTTTCCTGTGCGTGCCCACATGTTTGTGACCAACCTGTTACTGCTCAGATGTGATCCTGCAGCGTTGTGGCTTTTTGGAGAGATGGGTACTGCCTTTTGGTGCCGAGTACTTTCCAAGGCTCACAAGATCTTCGCAATCGGTGGCCTCCGTGTGCTGGACCTACCAAGACCTTCGAGGCGACAAAAATCTACATCCATACGGAAAAAACCCTAGGGACCACGCCAAGACGACAAGATCTACCTCACGGAGCTTCGAGACCCCCGGAACCGGAGTAGCCCTGGACACCAAGATCTACCGGCGACCCGACCAAGATTCGAAGACCGAACCCTGGCGCGCCAAGTTCTACGACCCCGAGGACCAATCCACCGGACGCGACAAGACCTCCTTTCCACACCGATGCCGAGGACCGGACGCCAAGATCGCCTACACGGAACGACAAGCACTTCACCCTGGATGCCAAGACCGACTCGATGGTGCGGACCGGACAAGATCTTCGCGATGACAAGATCGACACCGACCAGGGTGAATCCGATGCGCCCCCCGACACCAAACCAAGTCCTTCTTCCCGGTTTCCAAACCTCGCCGGCCCCGTCGAACCCTAAGACCGGACCCCGGACCCCCGGAACCAAGATCTTCCGAACCCAGATGTGTGCCCCTAAGCCCCTATTTTTATAATATGACATTATCAATTGTCGCATATAAATTGTTCATGCATGCATACCTGTCTGTGGGTTTGGGGGTATTATGCCGATTCACCTCATAATTAAATATGGAGACCATATGCGGGCTATTTTTGTCTCATATGGCCCCCATTTAAATTTGTGTAGCGAACCGATGCCATGTTTTGTCTTGTTACAACAACATTTAATTTGCGGGGTAGTTAAACAACTTGAACCATGTAATTAATTGTCGGGACCCCGGTTCCGCTTAATTTTGCCTAACTGCACTGCATCTGTTCCATGCCATGCATCATATCATAAGCATGCCCGATCTTCTACCGTGGTATTAAATATTGCATCCGGTGTTTCTTCTAGTGTTTGATTCTTCTCGGATTAGGCCGATGAGTGGATGCGAGTAACGACAAGTTCTCCAGATATGATCCTTCGCCAGTGTTTCCCAGGCGAGCATCTCTTCCCCTTCTACCTATTTTGCATTTATAGTCTTTATTTCCTCCTATTGATCTATTGCTATCCGTGTCGTGATGCTTTAGTTTCCGTACCCCAGTTATATCCCGTGCAGCCTCTATATTGCCTTGGACACCTCCTATTACCCATGTTTGGTAGATAGCTGGCCTTGCGAGTCGTAGTTGCTTGCTCAGGTGCGATCTCGTGTTGTCAAGTACCACAGATGTTGAAATGCTGGCAGATGCTTATTGGTGGAGATGCTTACTGGTGGAGTTGATCATGACTTTAACTACAACTATTAAAAATGCTAGATTTAGTTAATGCAGAGGCATCGGTGGGCAATAGAGGTTATTTGGTTCTTCCACGCTCAGTTGTGTCCCGTAGGGCCCCGAGTACTTGATACCTGTTCCTTTACTATTCGCACTATCCACATCCGGGAGGCCTGATGGACCCTCCTGAGCTAGAACTTGATTCATTTCTATTTCTTGGGGCCACAAAGTAGTTTGGGGCTTTATTACTATCCTGTACTTATGCCATGTTACTGCTTCATTTAAGATTGTGCGTGGAGCACCTGTAGTGTTTTGGATAGCGCCACGTTTTCGCGGTATCGACAAGCCCAGTCACACTTATGGGTTCCCAGTCATTTACAGCCGTCGTCGCAAACCCTGGGTCCGTTCCGGAGCCGGCCAACTTCGTTGCGGGTAGCTTAGTGGGGTGGCCCCCTGAAATATTTCTGAATCCTGTGATCGCTTTGTCGTGAATGCCTCGTTGGGTTTTGAGTTGGTTTTTCTGAGGTTGATCGAGTGTGGGTTGCTATTTGTGCACCCCTACAGGGTAATACTTTCTGAAAGCCGTGTCCGCGGTAATGGACGACTTGGAGCACAGTATCTCGATCATAGACAAGCATAACTAAAGTAGTGCGATAAATTTGACTTAATATGTGACTAGTAATCAGATGCAACTATAACGGAATGGATATTAAAAATGCCAACAACTGGTGGATCGGGGTTGTTTCGTGATATGCTGTACCTGTCTAGTAAGTATTGCAACTCCAATGGAATGTGATAAAAATGCCAACGATTGCTGGGTTTTGGGGTTCCTCAGGACAATTATATCTGACTAGTAAATGTTCCAACTACAACGGAATGGTGATTAAAGCTGCCCACTACTTCTGCTATCAGGATGACTCATGCTATCTATGTCTGACTAGTAAGTGCTTCAACTATAATGGAATGAATAAAACTGCCAACTGTGTGAGTTCCTCGGTTTGACTTCCTCGTTTGGTCTCGAGGGGAAATACCAGGATGGGTATGTTTGGTGTTACTATCAGGTTGGATCCGAATAGGTCTTTCTTATCCCTCTCTAATAGCCGCCAGTTTTACTGAGTCTCTATAGGTTGTTTAGTGCTGCTGCACTGCCGCTTCAGTCCACCATACCTATGTAGGCGAGAGCCGCTGAATTCTAGCCTCGCCGTGTACTGGCCTCAGTATTGACGCTCATCTTTTTCCTTTGCCCTTCGTCGGCACCCCTTTTGTTTTAGCAGGTTTGACGTCGTTAGTAGGGTTACCCTTCCGGCTTGGCCTGGGCAGGGTTATGGACGCCATTGGTTATTCTTCAGGGATCTTAGCCCCATTTAAATCTTGTCCGTAGTCGGACGCTCTATTGATTTCAAGGTGATTTGGATCTTTGTATTGTATATCTGTATTCTTGACTCGTGGAGTCGGGTTGTATAAATATCTGTTCTGTGGGTCCCATCGAGGACTGTTGTGTAATGGTATTACTTCGTTTCCACCCGCACGAAAGTGCCTGGCGGGTGTCCTTGAATCGTTTCTATGCGGGTTTGGCGGGAAGGGCTAAAACTTGCATAGGGCCGATTTGAGGGTGTTACAGAGTGGTATCAGAGCTCAGCAGTTGTGATGCCCCACAAGTCCAGCCTGTAGGATAACCTAGCTAACGGCCGTAGTAGAGGGTCAAAACTATTTTGGAAAAATCGGTTGGATAGATCTGATTAGGTCTGATTTTACTCCTTACCCCTCTGTTGTTCTCCTCTTACCTCCGCGTGTTTTGATTCTACTCTCTTATCTTTTCTTCAAGCCCAGGAATTCTCGTGGTTGGGTTTCTGTCGTACCTTCAGAGTTTCGCTTCCTCTTTTGGTAACGGTGTTTCTACATCCGGTCTTCATGCTATCGGAGTGATCCTTTATCTGTGGTACCATTCTTTGTTCCTTGTTTGTGCCTTCTGGTGTTTTCCGACGCGACGACATCATCTACGCCAGATCCAATGTAGAGTGTGCCTCACTCCTTGTTTCCGAATCTCGTTTGTCGAGATCTTCAGTCTAATTCCGAGAGTTGGTTGCATAAATCCCCTATTCATATGCAGAGTAATGGTTTGAGTGCCCGATGGACTAATCACCATCCGACTACTCTTATCATTCGCTTTTGTATATCGAATCAGTGGATCCAGCAATTTTACTCCGTCCACGGAAGCTAGAGGTGGCTTTATTGTTGATACCTCTACCCTCGCCTTTTGTTCCCAGAGTGTTCTCTCGATGATCACGAACAAGGACCTCTTATTAGTGGTGTCGTGAGGATCTACACTAAGCGAGAAAATTCAGGTCATCGGCCTTCTTCCCGGTACCATGAGGTGGATCTCGAGGGCGAGATCCATTGTTAGTTGTGTCGAATTGTGGCATCCCGCTAAAACCACTACTAGAAAATCGTTGTGTTTTTGTGCATTGTATCATCAATGACCGCATGCTCATTTCATCATGCCACATTGCATTTGAGCATCGTCATCATCTTGCATGGTTTGTTTAAAAACTATTTTAGAAAAGTCTGGTTTTGTTTTCTTAACGCCCCGTCTTTATTCAAATACAAAACCCGGGTCTCCGGATTATTTTGTTTCGTCTATCAATGGATTTCAAAAGCCCCGTATTAAATAATAAAACTTTTATTTTATTTTTAGGGGGCAGCTGAACCGGGCCGATCCGACCCAGCCGGCCACCCCCAGTACAAAAACCAGAATCGCCAACGCCCCTATCCCGAACCACATGGGCGCGTCTCCCCCCACCGACAGCCTCGATCCCCACCCGCGTGGCCCCGCGCCTCTCTCTCTCCCCTCGCCTCTCTCCCCACCTCGCTCGCCGCCCGCTCTTCCGCCGCAGTCGCCTCGCCTGCTCCGGCCGTGGTCCCGGCCCACCTCCTCGGCGCGACCCCACGCATCCGGCGGTCTGCCGCGCTTCCTCGTCCTCGCCGCCGGCCCCCTCGACCTCGCGGCCTCCACCCTTCCCCCACCTTCCCGTCCACGACGCCGCCGCCGGGAGCCCCTTCCGCCGCCGCGGCCAAGCTCTTCCCCAGGTGCCCACGGCCGATCTGCCTTCCCGTTCCCCTGCAGCGACGCCAAGGCCGCCCTCCGCATCGTCGCTCGAGCCCAGCCACCATCCGCCGCACCCGCGAGCTCGTCGTCGGCCGCGAGCTCCATGTGGCGCAGCCCTCTCTTCCGCCCGTTGCCGCAGGCGCCACCATGACCATCTCCGCCACCACCGCGTCTGCCTCCCGCCGCTCTCCACCTACCACGCGCCCCACCACCCACTCGCCTCTCCCGTACGTGAGCCCCACCCCGCCTCTGCCTCGCGCCCCTACCAACCTCCTCGATCCCCGCCGCCTCTCCCGTCGCCATCCTCCCGCTCGTCCACCCCACGGCCGCCGGCGACCTCGCCCCGCACCTTCCCTCACCGGCGCCGTCCTCCGCCACCGACGACCCTAGTCCAGCCGCCCCCTGCTTCCCTGCCACCGAAGCCCTTCCGCCGCTCGAGCCCGAGCTCGTGCTGGCCCGCCCGCGAGCACCCCGGCCGCCGTCGCTGCGACCCGAACCGCCTCCGTCCTCCGCCTCGGCCACGTCCCGCCGCCTCCACCGCATCAAGCTCCTCCGGACGCCGCGTGTGACGACCTCACCATGGCCTTGCGATCCTCTGCCAACGTCCGTCCGCGCTCGCCGGCGCGCCTCGCCGGGGCCCCACTTTCCCCGCCACCCTCGGCGTCTTCCTCCGCCTCCCGCCTCCGTCCCCCTGGCCTCCTGCTCTCCGCTCGGTGCCCACAACCAGCGCCATGCCGCGGACCGCCGACGCCGTCCCCGTGCGTGTGAGGTGCTATTTTGCCTGTGCGTGCCCACATGTTTGTGACCAACCTGTTGCTTCTCAGATGTGATCCTGCAGCGTTGTGGCCTTTTGGAGAGATGGGTACTGCCTTTTGGTGCCGAGTACTTTCCAAGGCTCACAAGATCTTCGCAATCGGTGGCCTCAGTGTGCTGGACCTACCAAGACCTTCGGGGCGACAAAAATCGACATCCATACGGACAAAACCCTAGGGACCATGCCGAGACGACAAGATCTACCTCATGGAGCGTCGAGACCCCCGAAATCGGAGCAGCCCTGGACACCAAGATCTATCGGCGACCCGACCAAGATTCGAAGACCGAACCCTGGCGCGCCAAGTTCTACGACCCCGAGGACCAATCCACCGGACGCGACAAGACCTCCTTTCCACACCGATGCTGAGGACCGGACGCCAAGATCGCCTACATGGAACGACAAGCACTTCACCCCGGATGCCAAGACCGACTCGATGGCGCGGACCCGACAAGATCTTCGCGATGACAAGATCGACACCGACCATGGTGAATCCGATGCGCCCCCCGACGCCAAACCAAGTCCTTCTTCCCGGTTTCCAAACCTCGCCGGCCCCGTCGAACCCTAAGACCGGCCCCCGGACCCCCGGAACCAAGATCTTCTGAACCTAGATGTGTGCCCCTAAGCCCCTATTTTTATAATATGACATTATCAATTGTCGGATATAAATTGTTCATGCATGCATACCTGTCTGTGGGTTTGGGGGTATTATGCCGATTCACCTCATAATTAAATATGGAGACCATATGCGGGCTATTTTTGTCTCATATGGCCCCCATTTAAATTTGTGTAGCGAACCGATGCCATGTTTTGTCTTGTTACAACAACATTTAATTTGCGGGGTAGTTAAACAACTTGAACCATGTAATTAATTGTCGGGACCCCGGTTCCGCTTAATTTTGCCTAACTGCACTGCATCTGTGCCATGCCATGCATCATATCATAAGCATGCCAGATCTTCTGCCGTGGTATTAAATATTGCATCCGGTGTTTCTTCTAGTGTTTGCCTCTTCTCGGATTAGGCCGATGAGTGGATGCGAGGAACGACAAGTTCTCCAGATATGATCCTTCGCTAGTGTTTCCCAGGCGAGCATATCTTCCCCTTCTACCTATTTTGCATTTATAGTCTTTATTTCCTCCTGTTGATCTATTGCTATCCGTGTCGCGATGGTTTAGTTTCCGTACCCCAGTTATATCCCGTGCAGCCTCTATATTGCCTTGGACACCTCCTATTACCCTTGTTTGGTAGATAGCTGGCCTTGCGAGTCGTAGTTGCTTGCTCAGGTGCGATCTCGTGTTGTCAAGTACCACAGATGTTGAAATGCTAGCAGATGCTTATTGGTGGAGATGCTTACTGGTGGAGTTGATCATGACTTTAACTACAACTATTAAAAATGCTAGATTTAATTAATGCAGAGGCATCGGTGGGCAATAGATGTTATTTGGTTCTTCCACGCTCACTTGTGTCCCGTAGGGCCCCGAGTACTTGATACGTGTTCCTTGACTATTCGCACTATCCACATCCGGGAGGCCTTATGGACCCCCCTGAGCCAGAGCTTGATTCATTTCCATTTCCTAGGGCCACAAAGTAGTTTGGGGCTTTATTACTATCATGTACTTATGCCATGTTACTGCTTCATTTAAGATTGTGCGTGGAGCACCTGTATTGTTTTGGATCGCACCACGTTTTCACGGTATCGACAAGCCCAGTCACACTTCAGGTTCCTAGTCGTTTACAGCCGTCGTCGCAAACCCTGGGTCCGTTCCAGAGCCGATCAACTTCATTGCGGGTAGCTTAGTGGGGTGGCCCCCTGAAATATTTATGAATCCTGTGATCGCTTTGTCATGAATCCCTCGTTAGGTTTTTAGTTGGTTTTTCCAAGGTTAATCGAGTGTGTGTTGCTATTTGTGCACCCTTGCAGGGTAAAACTTTCTGAAAGCCGTGTCCGCGGTTATGGATGACTTGGAGCACAGTATCTCGATCATAGACAAGCATAACTAAAGTAGTGCTATAAATTTGAATTAATATGTGACTAGTAATCAGATGCAACTATAACGGAATGGATATTAAAAATGCCAACAACTGCTGGATCGTGGTTGTTTCGTGATATGCTGTACCTGTCTAGTAAGTATTGCAACTCCAATGGAATCTGATAAAAGTGCCAACGATTGCTGGGTTTTGGGATTCCTCGGGACAATTATATCTGACTAGTAAATGTTCCAACTACAACGGAATGGTGATTAAAGCTGCCCACTACTTCTGCTATCCGGATGACTCATGCTATCTATGTCTGACTTGTAAGTGCTTCAACTATAATGGAATGAATAAAACTGCCAACTGTGTGAGTTCCTCGGTTTGACTTCCTCGTTTGGTCTCGAGGGGAAATACCAGGATGGGTATGTTTGGTGTTACTATCAGGTTGGATCCGAATAGGTCTTTCTTATCCCTCTCTAATAGCCACCAGTTTTACTGAGTCTCTATAGGTTGTTTAGTGCTGCTGCGGTGCCGCTTCAGTCCACCATACCTATGTAGGTGAGAGCCGCCGAATACTAGCCTCGCCGTGTACTGGCCTCACTACTGACGCTCCTCTTTTTTCCTTTTCCCTTTGTCGGTACCCCTTTTGTTTTAGCAGGTTTGACGTCGTTAGCAGGGGTACCCTTCCGGCTTGGCCTAGGCAGGGTTAGGGACGCCATTGGTTATTCTTCAGGGATCTTATCCCCATTTAAATCTTGTCCGTAGTCGGATGCTCTATTGATTTCAAGGTGATTTGGATCTTTGTATTGTATATCTGTATTCTTGACTCGTGGAGTCGGGTTGTATATATATCTGTTCTGTGGGTCCCATCGAGGACTGTTGTGTAATGGTATTACTTCGTTTCCACCCGCACGAAAGTGCCTCGTGGGCGTCCTTGAATCGTTTCTATGCGGGTTTGGCGGGAAGCGCTAAAACTTGCATAGGGCCGATTTGAGGGTGTTACACCTAGGCCTTGTTTCTAAGCATTGAAACACCGTTTGCAATTAGATCTGTTACATGTTTGCTTGCTTCCATCTTTATGTCAGTTTGCCTTTAATCTTTTCCACGCGCCATCAAAGCTATTTTCTGGCACCGTTACCACTTATAATTATCCATACCACTTGTATTTCACTACGTCTTCGCCGAACTAGTGCACCTATACACCTGGCAAGTGTATTGGGTGTGTTGGGGACACAAGATACTTCTCGTATCTTGATTGCGTTGTTACTTGAGAGGGATACCTTTGACCACTTCCTCCCTGAGTTCGATAAACCTTGGGTGATCCACTTAAGGGAAAACTTGTTGTTGTTCTACAAACATCTGCACTTGGAGGCCCAACAACTTTCTACAAGAATAGAAGTGCGTAGACATCAAGGGGAAGGGCCTTCTATCCCAACCGACATATGGACCGGCTTAACGATTCCAGGCAACCAGTGAACTTCTGCACATCGTTAAGGCATTTTGGCAGTTCCATTCTCTCTATGGCCCGGATTTTTGTTGGGTTAGCTTCGATACCTCGGCTAGACACTAGAAACCCGACTAAATTTCCTGCAGGCATGCCAAAGGTGCCTTTTTCTGGGTTAAGCTTCATTCGGAACCCTCTTAAGTTCGCAAATGTCTGCCGGATATCATCAAGGAGCGTATTGCTTTCCTTAGCTTTTATCACCACATCATCCACATAAATTTGCACATTTCGACCTATTTGGTCATGTAAACATTTTTACATGCATCGCTGGTACGTTGCTCTAGCATTACATAATCCAAACGACATAGTGTGATAGCAATAAGCCCCGTACGGGGTAATAAACACATTATTTATTTGATCATCCGGGTTTATGGGTATCTGGTGGAAACCAGAATACGCGTCAATGAATGACAACAGTTCGCATCCGGCAGTTGAATCTATGACTTGGTCTATTCTAGGGAATGGGAATGGATCTTTGGGACACGCCTTATTCAGGTTCGTGTAATCAATGCACATGTGCCATACCACGACCACGTTCGGATCGTCCTTCTTCTTTTCCACAAGTACCGGATTAGAGAGCCAATCCGGATAGAGTACTTCCATGATAAACCCGGTTGCAAGGAGCCTAGCTATCTCATCCCCAATGACTTTCCTTCTGTCTTCGATGAAACGCCGGAGAGGCTGCTTCACCGGCTTAGCCCTGGGTCTTGCGTTTAATGAGTGCTCGGCCAACTCCCTCGGCACACCTTGCAGATCCTGTGTGGACCAAGGAAAGATATCCCGATTCTCACGGAGGAAGTTGACGAGCTCGCTTTCCTATTTTCTATTTAACCTGGCACCAATGGTTATGGTGTGCTCTAGGAACTGATCATCGATTGGCACTTTTGTTGTTTCCTTGGTTGCTTGAAATGACACGCTTCCATGCGGGTTAGTCAAAGTCGGCATATGCTGCTGCGCGGATTGAGCCAATGCCACCACTTCCAATATCTTCCTTTTTTCCTAAGCTATCACGAGTGACTCGGCTAAGTTAGATCCGGTTGACGCACACTCGATCGAATGCATGAAGTCCCCTAATACAGTTATCACTCCTCTAGGTCCGGGCAGTTTCATCTTAAGGTAGCTGATGTGAGTACTTTCCACGAACTTGTTCAATGCGGTCCTCCCGAGTAACACGTGATAAGCGCTCTCCAGATTCACCACTTGGAACTCCATATTTTCAGTCCTGCAATTATCCCTTGTGCCGAATAACACATCAACCCGGACTTTACCAATTGGCTCACAGGAAGTACCTAGCACAATGCCATGAAAGGTGGTCCTTGTTGCTTGCAGCATGTTCTCTATTATTCCCAACTTGTGCATGGTATCCTTGTACATAATGTTGATGCTACTGCCATTGTCAATCAGTACTTTGGAAAACCTCACATTGAGATCCAGGACTAGTGCGTAGGCCCCTGGACTAGGCATGATCTTTGGGCGATCCTTAATACTCCACGTAATCTCCTGATTTGCCTAGGGCATATATCTCACTACTACCGGCATTACCGCGTTTACCTCCATGTATCGGTGCTGCAAGCTTTTCTGGTCATTTTCTTCCATGGTAAATACACATTAGCTTTGATGATGCTCCCTGTACTCGTTTTGTCCCTCATTCGCGTGGTAACCTTTTCCTTGTTGTTGGTTATTGTCCACTTGATGCACATCATCCCTCCTTTCCTGATTTTCGTACCACGGTGGGGGTGGTGGCAACATTAGTTGATGTCCATTTCCCCCTGTCAGTAGTGGCTACCGTGGTGCCTCATTCCTAGGTGCTTCGTTCCGAGGTGCCTGAGCATTCCCCGAACTACCCTGCTCTGACTTCCTCATCCACTCACATTGTCGGGTCGTGTATGAAACTTGCAAGGTTGATCCAACATAGACTTGAACGTATACCTCGGTCGATATTTTCGCTCTTGCCATTGCTTTTTCTAACCCAGGGTCCAAGGCTTCTTCCCTTCATTTTTCTGTTGCCAGTTTTGCCCTTCAGTTTTCTGGCACTGGCTGGCGCCGGCATTGGGCTGATCCCGGTCTACCGCTGCCACCTGCTATGAGTTATATCTGTAATCCAGACACTCGCCTCTTCTCTTTCTTTAGAAATCATTTCTCCTTGACGACTCGAGCCATCTATGTTTTAATATTCCTCATTTGCCTCGCTTGATATTAGTCAGGGTTGCGTAGGATCTCCCAAATGCATATGAATCTGCGATCCAGATTGTCTCAGCTAAAGTGGTTGGCATATCTCGTTGCATCCTCTGCCACAACATACTTCCATATCTGCAGCCCTGGGCGAACCACTCAATTCCTTGTGATTCAATTATTCCCTCACATGAGTTATGCACGTTGCACCACTGAGTCAAGAAATCCCGGTCTGGCTCATTCGGTCTTTGTCGGCATAACGCCAAAGTATGTCGCATGTTGGGCATCTTGTAAGTGCTTGAGAAGTTGCTAACGAATAACTCCTCAAAATCCAGCCAACAATTAACGCTTGCCTATGGCAAATTGTTCAGTCAAACTCTCGCTTGTCCTTCCAACATTTGTGGCACACACCTCACTGCCCATCTCAAATTTCCAGTTCTGATATTGACTGCCGTTGCGTAATCAATCAGCCAATCCTTTAGCCTACTACTACCATTGTAGCTTCTGGTTCCTCTGGCCAACTAAAAGTTTGGCACTGGCGGCTCCTTCATGATCCGGGGCCCAAAGCATGCCGGACCAGGAGCACCTTGTACCTTGATTAGCTCCGAGCTGTTAATTCTATCCAGATTCAGCCTCGCATCATCTGCCTACAAGTTTCTGCTTCCTAGCCTTGAACCAATTATCTAGTGATCAGGTATGGGGTATCCATCATTGATCATCGCTGAATAACCATCATTGTACCTTTCCTGATCCGGACAAGCATTCTGCTGTTGCGCTGCTTGACCTGCACTTCTCTCCTGCTGGGGTGCGTGCTGTTGCAGCTTCCGAGGTACGTTTCTCCCGTTCCCGTAGGATCACGCTGTCCGGCATTGCTGTTGGAAGCATTCCTTTGACCGACATTTCCTTGGTCGTGGTTACCTCGACCAGCCTCGCCTCGGCTGGTACAGTGTCGATCTTCATCAACTTGCACTGCTTTCCCTTTACCAGCTTTCACTGGATCATAGGGGACCATGTGCTTGTCTCTTTTCCCGGAGTTTACCACCTCTTCTCTCCTGGGATTGTGACCCGGAGATGATGTGGCTCCCCCGGATCTTGTCGGGTTATTTCTAGCCGAATGAACCACGTGTGATGCTCCTGGTGGTGCCGGGTTTGCTTTGTTCATTTCTTCATTTTGCTGGCAAGCGACCCTCAGTAAGTGGTTCACCCTCTCTTGTTGCCTTTCCCGACCCTCTCTGGTTAAACCTTCTAACTCAAACGCAGCCGCATTTGCTGCCCTGAGGTTCTTTGCCGAGGTACTGTAGCTCTCTAGCCCTCCTGTTACTATCGTGGCTGTCTGACCCGTCCTAGGCTCGTATTCCTTGTCAATCTCAGTAATCAGGTTCCTACCTCGGATTTTCACTCCATCTATGCGGTTTGCCTTTTCATATTCTCTGAAAGTAATGTTCAAGGACTACTGCAACTCTGCTACTTTCTTTGCCCCAGCTAACATTTTCTGCCTAGTTTCTTCTAACTCAGCTTGAGCCTGAGGCGGATCTACCACAGGTACTATCGGCATTGCTAGGCTATCTATTTCCTGCTGGAGCACATTCTCTGGCCTCTCTAGTGGGGGGGAGCTACACCTGGTCTGCTTCGGCATGACTTTCAGCTCTGGCGCCGGGCCCTTGCTTGCCCCTGCGTCTGGCGCGGTCATTAGGACCTCAACGCTGCTGGTGGGGCGAGAGATACGCACACCATGAGCTACACTAAGAGGTGGTTCGCCTCCCTCGACGATGTGTCGCAGATGAACGCATGACTCATCCACGCCGACGTAGATCTTATGCGCGCCAAGTTTGATGAAGAGGACGTTGCGTGGAGGGGGGTGCCTGCCGAAGCTTCCTGCGTTGTTGCTAACGTAGTCTAGCGCTCCAAAGTGCTGAACCAGGCCGGAGACGACGCGCTTGCCGGTGTTGGAGATGCTTCCCGTCCGAATTTTCACCCCTGCTAGCACCGCTAGCCCCATGGTGGGCGCTAACTATCATGGTGGTGGCACGGTAGATGCCATGGATAGGCTAAAGCTGGGGCCAATGTGTGCTAGGGTAATCCAGGGAAGGAAAACATGGTGATTCCATGCACATATTTTCTTGTATTCTCTCTATCAATGGTGGTTACAAGTGCACCTCGAGCTGCTCGCAGGAAGGAGACGATGTCTCTTACTCCCCACTATCTAGCCCTTGAGTTCTAACTTAGACAGAAAAAATGATTGATCCCTCTCTATGGAGGCCCCGGTGCTCCTTATATAGGGGAGCCCGGGTTACAAGTTAGGGCACACATGGAAGCATATTCTGCGAATATGCCCCTTGGTTAAAGTTAGATGCTTCTTTATTCCCTTTAACGGCTCGTCTGGGCTTTAGACGTAACCCGCAACGTAATCCTTGTCTTTAAGCGTCACCAGACACGGGCTACGTCAGCCGACATTGACCGCATAACCTTGGTCGCCCCTGACCCACTAGTCCTCCTCTTTGCTTTGCTTTGCTCATGCTACAGCTCATAAAGCCACCTTTTGACCAGCGGAAGATTCCTTCCTTCTCTTGGAAGCCATGTGATAGTCCGACTAGCACGTGGCTAACTCGGCTATGAGGGTACCTGCATATAGACAGACAAACATGGCCGACATATATTTTATATTGGCCTGGCTATGGCTAAGGAGATGCTCCACGGGTCGGGTTACTATGTGGTTCGGCCTGCCTTGAGGTGACCTGGCCAGCACTTGCTTTGACCGTGCCATACCTCGGCTAACTTGGCCTTTATACCCCGGCGTTACCCTACCTGGTGGTATCCCCCCAACACGCTAGCTTTTGCTCTTGCTTTCCATGAAGCCGAGTTTCAGACAAAAGCAAGTTGAAGAGTGGGCTTTTGGTACCGACACATTACTAACCTGGACTAAGGGATAAGAAACTTAAGCCAGACGACATAAAAAAGGAAAGTGCTAAATTGACAATTACGATGAAGGTAGTCCCCGAGTTCCTACTCGGGGTGGCGAAATTTCATTCATAAGCTCATTAATAGCATACAGCATACACATACGATATATGAGACTTCGAGATACATACACTTTTGCCTAAGTGTAAAAGCAACGGAGTAATTCTATGTTCCACGGCCTCTTGCTTTCTTCACCTGACCTGTCTGCCTTGTTCTTCTCCTGTGCTTGAGCATCTATTAGATAGTATGTATCATTCTAAAGAGCTTTTCTCAAAATAAATGGCCCTTCCCATGGAGGTGATAATTTTTGCATGCCGGTAGTGCGCTGCACTAGCTGAACCACCAAATCCCCTTCTTGAAATACTCTAGGGCTTACTTTCTGGCTATGGTAGCGTTTGAGATTTTGCTGATATATAGCAGATCTGGACAATGCCAATTCCCGTGCTTCTTCTAGCAAAACGGTGTTGTTTTCCCGGGCTTCCTTTACCTCGGACTCTGTATATTGGGTGACACTTGGCAAGTCATGATCTATGTCGGCTGGTAATACAGCTTCTGTCCCATATACGAGAAAAAATGGCGTATAGCTATTTGAGCGATTTGGAGTTGTCCTCAGACTCCATAGTACTCCTGCTAGTTCATCAATCCAGCATATAGTTGATCACTGTAATGGCTACATCGATGACTCTTGCCAATTTGATTCGGGATGTGCGACCGATGCTACATCGAGTCTTATCCTCTTATCCATGCAAAACCGAGGATTTTGCTTGGCTGCTACTAAATAAGAGGCTAAACACCAAGGATTTAATTATAAGAAAAAACTTCTTTGTGGAATTCAATGATTGAGTTATATGTGACACCTGTCCTCAGGAAACCCTGCTACATCTGTTTTTTGAATGTAGTTTTAGCCAAGGATTCTGGTGGGCCTTGGGACTTGAATGGAACACAGATATGGAGATTCATCAGATGATCAATGATGCTAGAAGAAGATTCAGTCCCAACTTTCTTATGGAAATTATCATCACTGGATGTTGGAGTATATGGGAGCAAAGAAATGGTTATATTTTTAGGGACCTAAATCCCTCAATCACTAGATGTATTTCTTTTTTTAAAGCAACCTTTACCTTGACTATGCATAAAGCTAAACCTAGTATCAAGGAAGGTATGCAAACAGGTTTGCTTGATGTATTTCTTTTTTTAAAGCAACCTTTTGCTTGACACACTATGAATGTAAACAGCTATAACATTTTCATTGATTGAGCCTGGCTCAATCTTCTGTACATTATAAAATTTATAAAATGACACAGTAGGGGACTTCCCTACTGTTTTTTGTCAAAAAAATACCTCTGACACCCATTGCATTTTCTCACTAAGTCTTCAGCTTCTTGTAAGGCACTTGGCCAATAAAATGCGTGTTGGAATGCTTTGGCAACTAGGGCTCTCGTTGAGGCATGATGCCCACATTCTCCCTGATGGATACCCATGGATTTCATGCCCTTCTTCGGGGTCAACACATTGCTACAGAACATTAGTTACTCTTCTTTTATATATCTCGCCATTGATAATGATATAGGCCTTCTCCCTTCTCTACACTTGTATGGCCGAGATCTCATCACTCGGCAAACTTCCATCTTTCAGAAATAACATAATCGGTTGCGCCCAAGTTGGTACAGTACGAGCTGGGAAAATGATTTCATCAATCAACATTGGTCCCACTAACATAATCTCTATCGATTTTGGCTGCACAATCCTTGGGTTTTGCAAAGCAGTCCTCGGGTTTACCGAAGCAGTCCCCGGGTTACTCGAAACACTCCCCATATATATATATCCATAGGGACAACCTCTGATTCCGGATTAGCCAGGATAAAGATTGACTCGTATTCAGGTGATGGTTTGATGGGTGGTTTCCAGATCTGCTCGAGAGCTATGCCAGTTGGGATTGACTATCGAGATGAACCTAGTTTGGATAACACATCAACTGCTTCATTCTCGACGCGAGGTACATGATGGAATTCATATCCTTCGAAGTACTCGCTAATTTGCTGAATGTGGAATCTATATATGGCCATGTTAGCGTCAAGTGCATCCCAATTACCCGAAACCTGCTGTACTACAAGGTCCGAATCACCAAAGCATTGAATTCGAGGAATACCAATTTCTTTAGCTACCTTGATCTCATGCACAAGTGCCTCATACTCGGCTACATTATTTGATGCTGCAAAGTGGATCTGCAACACATATCTCAGCTGATCTTTCTTAGGCGAGGTGAGGACTATGCTGGCACCTAACCCAGTTTTCATTTTGGATCCATCGAAGTGCATACTCCAATAGTTGGAGTCAGGAAATGGTGGCTCATATTGCATTTCAGCCCAATCGGAAGAAGTCGGTCAGTGCCTGAGACTTGATGGCATCTCTCCTATCATACCTTGGTGCGTATGGTGCTAACTCAATGGCCCATTTGGCAAACCGGACACTCGTATCTTTGTTACCCATGATATCCGATATAGGAGCTTCACATATTACTCTAATAGGATGTTCCTCAAAGTACTGTTTGAGCTTTTTGGCCATGATATAGACGCCATATGTCATTTTATGATAGTGTGGGTAATTTTTCTTAGATGCCGAGAGCACTTCACTTAGGTAATATACTGGCCTCTGCACCGACTTACCTTCCTCATCACGCTCCACCAGTACCACTTCACTTACGACTTGGTTCGTTGCTGCAATGTAGAGCAACATCGGCTCTTTGGATAGTAGTGAAGCTAACACTGGTGCAGAGGCTAACATCTTTTTAAGTTAATGAAAGGCGTTACCGCCTGAGGTGTCCAAATGAATTTATCAGATTTTTCAACAATTGATATAAGGGTAGTGTCTTTTCCCCCAACCGACTAACAAAGCGACTTAGCGATGCCAGGCAACCAATAAACTCCTGGACATTTTTAAGACACTTTGGTAGTTCAATTCGTTCAATGGCACTGATCTTAGTCAGGTTCACTTCGATACCTCGATTTGACACCAGAAAATCGAGTAATTTTTCGGCCGGGACACCGAATGTGCACTTTTCCGGGTTTAATTTCATTCGGAACCTTATTAAGTTTGCAAATGTTTACCTTATATCATCCAAGAGAGTATGACTCTCCTTGGTTTAGATGACCACATCATCACCATATACTTGCACATTTTACCAATTTGGTCATGCAAACATTTTTGCATACACCTCTAATATGTATCCCTGCATTGCGTAGACCAAATGACATAGTACAATAGCAATAAGCCCCATATGGGGTAATAAAGGCTGTCTTTATTTGATCTGCCAGATTTAATGGTATCTGGTGGAAACCAGAATATGTGTCTACAAATGATAAGAGTTCACAAGAGGCATTTGAATCAATCACCTGACAGATTCTAGGGAAAGCAAAAGTATCCTTGGGACAAGCCTTGTTTAGATTTGTGTAATCAATACACATTCGCCACACCACAACAACGTTCGGGTCATCCTTCTTCTTGTCGACTAAAACCAGATTCGAAAGCCAATCCAGGTGCATAACTTCCATAATAAATTCAGCTGCGAGCAGCCGAGCTATCTCATCGCCAATAACTTTTATCCTACTCTCGGCAAAGTGGCAGAGAGGTTGCTTCACCAGCCTTGCATCTGGCCTGACGTGCAGAGAGTGCTCGGCCAGATCCCTCGGAACACCCAGCAGGTCCTGTGTAGACCATGCAAATATATCCCGATTCTCATGGAGGAAGCTGACAAGCTCGCTTTCCAATTTGTCGCAGGCCAGCACCAATTGTGATGGTGCGCTCTAGGAACTGCTCAACGATTTGAATATTCTTCGTGTCCTTGGTTGCCTAGAAAGATACACTGCCATGCGGGTTACTTAATGATGGCATATTCAACTGAGCCGACTGAGCAAATGCCATAGCATATTGGATCCTCTTCTTCACTTGAGCGAGCACCAATGACACGGCCAAAGTGGATCTAGCCGAGGCACATTGCACGGATCACCTGAAATCGCCTGCAATAGTTATGACCCCATTTGGCCCTGGGCAACTTCATCTTCAGATAGTTTATGTGGGTACTAGATATGAACTTCAATATTGCTAGCCTACCAAGCACATTGTGATAACAACCTGTGAGATCCACAACCTCGAACAACAGATTTTCTGTCTGACAATTCTCTCTTGTGCCGAATAAAACATCTATCCGGACTTTGCCTATTGGCTCACACAACAATCCTGGTACAATGCCATGGAAAGTAGTCTTTGTTGGATGCAACGTGTTCTCTGTTATGCCCAGCTTGTGCATTGTATCCTTGTACAGTATATTGATAGTCCTGCTGCCATCGATGAGAAACTTGGAGAATTTCACATTCAGGTTTGGCCCAATGAATGTCGGGTCAAGAACCAAAGATCCCCTAGACTCGGCATGATCTTTGGGTGGTCCTTTATGCTCCAAGTGATTTACTGGTCAGACCAGTACATAAAGTTTGGTACTACCGGCATTACTGCATTCACTTCCATTTGGCACCTTTGCTGACTCTGTTTGTCTGTTTATTCCGTCGTAAAGATGACATGCCGACATTGCCATAATCCCCCTAATTCTGGTTTCCAACTTTATGAACTTCCCTTCTCTTCGGATTCTCGTATCTCGGCGGTGGTGGTGGTAACATCAATATCTAGGCATTTTCTCCTGTAAGCGGTGGTGGGTGAGATGCTTGAGGCGGACCGATCTCGCCCTTTCCAGCATGTTGAAACCACACGCACTGTTGTGTCGTATGATCACTACTAGGAATACAGATATAGGTAGACAAGATATTCTATGGGGCATATGCAAAACAATGTGCCACAGATAAGTATTTGTGGCGCACTAAGAAAAATGCGCCACAGATACTTAAAAAATTTCTGGCGCATTTCATAGAGCATGCGCCACATAAGTTAGGTGGGAGCCGCCAGCTGGGGTGGGGCGATACACTTTCTGAGACTTCTGTGGCGCATATCTATATGCGCCACAGGAAGCAGATATCAATGGCGAGCTAACAGTGGTGACTAGGATATGCGCCGCAGAAGATGCATTTCCATGCGCCACAGATAAGCCGATTCCTAGTAGTGGATTCGTCAACTTACCTAGATTTGGCATGTGAAACTTACATGGCTGATCCAACATCATCTCATACGTATACTTTAGCCTCTCTTACCATTGTTTCTTATGCTCATTACTCCACTTTTCTTGCCATCAGTCTTTTGTGTCCATTGCTGATCACTTCTTTTCTGGTTCTGGCTATTGCTGACACTTGGATGATCCTGGTTCACTACTACCACCTGATTTGACATGTACCAGTAATCCAGCCTCTCATCTCTTCTCTTCCCACGTCAATCATTCCTTTTGGATGACCCGGTCCTATCTCGGGAGTAGGACTCCTCATTCGACTCTGCCGACATAAGCAAGGGTTGGGTCATGTCACCCAAAGCATATGAATCTGCTATCTTGATTGTCTTGGCCAAAGTAGTTGGCATATCTCTCTCCAATGTTTTCCACAATACACTTGCGTGTCGCCAACCCTGTGAAAACCACGCTATGGCTTGCGACTCATTTATCCCCTTACAGGAGTTACGCATGTTACACCACCTGGTCATAAATTCTCTGTTAGTCTCATTAGGTTTTTGAAATCTAACCAACAATTTGTGCTTCCTACTAGCAGATTGTTCAACCATACTCTGGCCGACCCCTCCAACATCTGCGAGACATATCTTACTGCTCATCTGAGGTTCCTTTCTTCAATGTGCACAATGGTGGCATAATCTATCAGCCAATCCCGTGGCTTGGTACTGCTGTCATATGTCTTGGTTCCCCTTGCCAACTGAAAGTTTGGCATTGGCGGTTCGCTCATAATCAGAGGTCCAAAACATGCTGGACCCAGGGGACCATGTCTTTCCATTATTTCTGACATATATGTCCTATCCAAATTCAACCTTGCATCATATGATGTTCCAACCTCGGAAACCCAACATTGGCCATGGCCGAGTAACCATCATTGTACCAGTTCTGCATTGCGTGAACATTTTGGTGCTGCACAACTGGTTCCACACTTTGCTGATGCCGAGGTGGGTTTTGCCTTTGATACTCAGGCTGCTGCTGCTGCCCCCCTCCAGCCGAGTGATGGCCTTGATGGTTCAGGTTATTCTTGCTAGCATTGCTGCACCCAACATTCCTTTGAGTGACATTACCCTAGTCGAGGTTTCCATGGCCACCATTTCTATGTCCAGCACTTCCTTGCCCAGTAATGCCTTTCCCGAATACATTCGGGTCATAAGCTAATAATTGTTTGTTTCTTTTGATGGAGTTTACACTTCCTTCTCTCCTAGGAGCTTAAACGGGCGCGTAAGGAGATGATGCTGCTCCGGCAGATTTTGCAGGAGCCACTACAAGAAAAGTTGGCTTTTACAACGGATGATTTTCGTGGTTGAAGGCACATTTTTCATGGTTAAAAATTCTTCTACGATGGGAGCCCTTCGTGGTAAAAGCGCCATCACAAAAGAATCTACCACGGTTTTTTCCGACCGTTGCGGATCGCACCCTTCAGCCACGAAAACATGTTCCATCATAGATCTGTTCGCGTTGACTGTTGATGTCATGCAAACTGCCACGTGGTTGCTGCCGTTAACGGACATAGAACCGTGGTAGAAGCCAGGCCTAGCCAACGCCTGCTAATTACTAAGTGGGTTGTAACTACCTCGGTGAATTACGCTATTAGTTAATGCCTGGATGAACGAAAGTGGTTAAAATAGTACGGTGGGGCCCAGGGCCACTCACGGTAGACCTTTCGGCCGTCCTAACCACTTTCAGTCAACGGGACAAGAACGAGCGGCGTAATCGGCAGGCGAAGGGATCAACTACATACACAAATGAGTATGTATGCAAGCCACATACAACAGTACATCAGAGCCATTCCATCTAAAAGAAATAGAAATATTGCAACGCCATACGGCAAGATCCAAATATCCTAGATAGATATAATAATTTAGGATAGCTCCTCATACATCACACATCAGAGTATCAGGCGGAAGCGGAAAACAAGATCCGAGTACGGATAAGAAGCAAATTGGCATAAGATGCCCCATAAATAAACACATCCCGCCCACAGATCACACGGATCCCCGATCCCGGAATCTCTACACCGAATGATCGTTGCCAACATCATCTGTCTCTTCCACCCAGTATCCATCTTGCGGGTATACCTGTTCGTCTGAATCAAACAGTTTATCGTGTGAGACCCTAGGGGTACTCAGCAAGTCTTTATGCCACTAAAGGGGACACAACCTGGGGTGACGCAATTGCAGCAAAAGATAATACCTAACAATTCTATAGAGACTCGCTAACCTTCCGCCTAACCAATGATAGACGGAAGTCCGTGAATTAAGAACAACAGTTATAATAGTATAATTAACAGATCCATCCTCCTCCTCGCTTACCAACGAGGAAGCGGACGAACAACCCCCATCATCCGTTGGCAGTTTTTATTAACCATTCCATGAGTATTGCACTATTTACTAGTCAAGTACTTAGTCAATTTAAAAGCGGTACTTTAGTTATACTTGTCTATGATCGAGAAACTGTGCTCCAAGTCGTCCATAACCGCGAACACGGCTTTCAGAAAGATTTACCCTGCAGGGGTGCACGAATAGCAACACACACTCGATCAACCTCGGAAAAACCAAATCAAAACCCAACGAGGCATTCACGACAAAGCAATCACAGGATTCAGAAATATTTCAGGGGGCCACCCCATTAAGCTACCCGCAACGAAGTTGGCCGGCTCCGAGAAGGACCCAAGGTTTGTGTGGACGGCAGTAAACGACTGGGAACCCGAAAATAAGACTGGGCTTGTCGATACAGCGAAAACGTGTCATGATCCAAAACAGTACAGGTGCTCCTCGCACAATCTTAAATAAAACAGTAACATGGCATAAGTACAGGATAGTAATAAAACCCCAAACTAATTGTGGCCCCAAGAAATAAGAATGAATCAAGCTCTGGCTCAGGGGGGTCCTTAAGGCCTCCCGGATGTGGATAGTGCGAATAGTCGAGGAACAGGAATCAAGTACGCGGGGTCTACGGGACACAAGTGAGCATGAAAAACCAAATAGCAGATATTGCTCACCGGTGCCTCTATCATTAGTTATCCCATTACTAGTCAGGTTATGTTGTTTAGGTACCTCATTATCCATCAGACACTCACATACCCTACTCATGCTTTTCTACGACTCGCATGGCTCAAACAACTCCTGTAGTAATGGCTCATGGGACCGGAACAAGCTTAGTGTGGTTTAAAAGTAAAGGCTATGCAGTACTTGGGATTCAATTTAATGCAATCGCGACTCAATGATGCAAGAATAAGATAGAGGCAATAGGTACTGTATGTACGCAAGCATGTGGTAGTGCTTGCCTGACAGTTCAGTTGAAGCGAGAGATGGATATGGGTAATACTCCTGTGATTCCTGGTAATTCTCCTGCTGGGCGTCTATTTGAAGAAGAACCAAACAAACAAGGGCCAACATAAATAAAGTGCACAAGCATATGAATTAAAATGCAACAAGCAACCAAGCATGCCATGATGAATGATGCACAATTACATGGCATTAAGGTAGGATGGCAAAGGTGAGGTGTGGATAAAAGAAATAGAGCATTTTATTATTTATTTGACCAAGTTTTATTGTCATAAACAGTTCAGATTTTAAATGACAACATGATGCATGCTTCAATTCAGAACAAGGACTGCATAAATAGAACGGCCTCGTCGCGCTGATCGATTTAGACATATTATTTGTTTAATTTGGAATTATAAAACAAAAGTTATTAATTAATTAAGCAAAAGGGCATTTTCTTGTAATTTTAATCAACTCGAAAATTTAAAGTGTGCAAAATATATTTTGAAGGGCATATTTGAATTCCTCCCATTTTTCTGATCCCAAAACATATATTATTTGTATTATTTGGATTTGTATTTTAAAAATTATTTGAATCTGAAAAGAATTTGAATTTAAATTAATTAGAAAAAGATTTGAATTAAAACAGACTCAGGGAATTACTTTTTATACCCAGGCAAAATTGACCCCAGACAATGACAGGTGGGAACACCGCGGACTAGGGCCACACGCACGAGAAAACGCGTTTGCACGCGGACTGGCTCACCCACATCGGCTGACAGGCGGGCCAGCGCGGAAGGGGCCACGTGCCAGTGGGGAGAGCCCCAGTGGCTGACTGGTGGGGCACCAGCTGGACCGCGGGTTACGGCCAGGAAAGCTGGGGGTGGTTTCTGCAAGAAGGCCAGGGCGACGGACAGGTGGGGCCGTTTGGAGCGCGGGTTGCTGTAATTAAAAAGGGAAGGGGCTTTTTGCCAATTGACCACGGCCGGCTACTGTTTATCGTCTTCGCGCGTCTGGCGCAGGTGGGAGCGCGGCGCGGAGCGGGGATTCGATCCCGGGCCGCGGGAGCGCGCGCTGAGCGGGCTGACCGGTGCGGTGGTGCTAGGGGAGCTGTTAGGAGGGGGTTCGGGTGCTAGGTAGGCTCTAAGCAGCGCGGGAACCGGCCAGACAACGACGAGCTCTAGCGCGCGGCGGCTGTTCGACGAAACGTCCGCCGGCGCTAGACGTCGACGGTGAGGCGGCGCATGTCAGGGAGAGAGGGAGGCTCAGTGCGGGCTCGCTGGTGTGGTCGGATCGGAGCGAGGAGCGGCGGATCGGCGAGGATGCAGACGCACCGGCGGGCTAGGGTTTCGGGGACGGGGAGGTACTGGCGACGCGGTGGATCTTCTCGTCCACGTCGGCGGGGTCGGGGTGGTGCAGGGGGTTCCTCTCGGTCTTCCAGGCCACCTCCAGGTCGAGCACGACGGCTGGGACGCAGAAGAGCCGAGGTTGCTGGCGTCGAACGGCGGCAGGTGGTGGGCGTTGGGGAGGAAGGAGGAGGAGAGGAGGGTGTCCCGGGGTGGATCTGGAGAGGCCAGAGGAGGCGTGGAAGAGGGGGAAGGGAGGGAGAGGGGAAGGAGGGCAGCTGGGGCACGGCAAGATAAAGGTGGCCTCGTGCCACCTTTTTCTTCCCCTTCCTCGAGCACGTGCTCGGCTAGCTGGCTAGGGGGCGTCCTGGGACTGCAGGTGGACCAGGGCAGGATGAGAGGGACGGCAGGGTGGGGCTTAGCCTGGCAGCAAGAAAGAAAAAGAAGAGGGAGTAGATGGGCTAGGGTTAGACATGGCCTCGGGTTAGGTTTAGCTAGGGTTAGGGTTAGCTGGGTGGGCCAGGGAGAGAGGAGGGTGGCTGAGGTGGTGCTGCAAGTGAGAGAGAGGGAGGGAGGGTTAGAGTTAGGGTTTAAGAGAAAATTCGAGAGAGAGAGAGAGAACTAGCTAGGTTAGGTTTTATTTTGGTTTTAGTTTTTTAATTTTTTGCTTAAGAGGCTAGAACAAGGAGATCCAAGGGCTTGAGCTTGCATGAGCTAATGTAGACTAGAAACTAGAAAGAAAGAAGAAGAAAAGAATTAGGTGGAAAAAGGCTCATGTGATCTTATATGTAGATAAAGAAAAATAAGATAAAAGAATGTGGTAAGATCATCTCAAGTGGAACATGGTGAGTGCTAGAATTGACATGAGGTGGAGGTGAAAGGAAGTCCAAGAAAAAGGAAAAGAAAAGAATTATGGGCTAAGCCTCATATGGTTCATGCATGGAGAAAATAATAATAAAAGAAGATGGTATGGTGTGACTAAGGAGAGGTGGAGATGGTTTTCCTAGATAGGATCCACCAAAACCAAAGAAAAACTAATGGAGGGAAAAGGTGGTGGAGAAGCTTGCATGGCCCATGCAAAATATTAATGACATGATTTATTATGTGAAAACAATAATAATATGATGGCATTAATCTTGTGCATTTCCAAGAAGTGGAACAAAGCCAAGCAAAGAAATTTAATGAACTAGATCCACCCTATTGCACATGAGCTAGAGAAAACCAAAGTAAAGACAAACAAGCTCATGATCTAGTAGGATGGTGGAATTATAAAGTGATGGAAGAGAAAGGTGGTGGAAATGAGATAAAAGATATGCCCCCAACTCAACTTGGGCATTGAACAATATATCAATAGCCAAATACAATATCAAGAGGCAAATACAATTAATAATGCATATGAGAGAAAAACCAAAAGAAAAAGGGTTTTATATGATGCTCAAATGCAATGTGGCATGATGACATGAGCAAGATATAATTATGATGCAACAATAATATCTATGGAGTAGCCAATATCTTACTAGGACAAGTAGCATTACAATTGTTAGACAATTGGGGTGCTACAACTCTCCCCCACTAAACAGGAATCTCGCCCCGAGATTCTAGGAAGAAGAAGACTCAAAGAGGGTAGGATACTTGGCACGGAGCTCATCTTCACGTTCCCAGGTGGCTTCATCAACGGAATGGTGCGAGCACTACACCTTGCAGAACTTGATGGACTTGTTGCGAGTCCTTCTTTCTGCGACTTCAAGAATTTTTGTGGGGTGTTCTTGATAAGAAAGGTCTTCTTGGAGATTGATGAGTTCATGGTCCACGGTCCTGCCGGGATCCTTGAAGCACTTCTTAAGTTGAGAGATGTGAAAAACATCATGGACTTTGAGTTGTTCAGGAAGCTCAAGAGCATAAGCAACTTCTCCTCTTCTTCCACGAATTTTGAAAGGACCGATGTATCTAGGAGCCAGCTTTCCTTTGATACCAAAGCGGTGCGTACCTCTCATGGGAGTGACACGAAGGTAAACGAGATCACCAGGGACATACTCCATGTCCGTGTGCTTTCTGTCATAATTGCTCTTCTGGCGACTTTGAGCAATCTTCAGATTTTCAAGAATGATGTGAACTTTCTCCTCCGCTTGAGTTACAATGTCGGGGCCAAACAATATTCTTTCACCTGCGCCCGACCAACCAATCGGAGTTCTGCACTTGCGACCATAGAGAGCCTCAAATGGTGCCATCTTTAGACTTTTCTGGAAGCTGTTGTTGTAAGAGAATTCAGCATAAGGAAGACATTCTTCCCACTTCATGCTGAAAGAGATAACGCAAGCACGGAGCATATCTTCTAGAATCTGATTGATCCTTTCAACTTGTCCTTGCGACTGAGGGTGGTAAGCTGTGCTGAAGTTTAACTTTGTTCCCAAAGCATTTTGGAAACTTCCCCAGAACTTGGAAGTGAAGATGCTTCCACGGTCTGAACTGATCTCAAGAGGAACTCCATAAAGAGAGACAATTCTGTTGATATAGAGCTCAGCCAACTGAATTGCAGAAATCGTTTCCTTGACTGGAAAGAAGTGAGCTACTTTGGAAAGCCTGTCAATGACAACAAAGATTGCATTGTTGCCTTTCTGCGACCTTGGAAAACCAGTGATGAAGTCCATCTCTACTTTCTCCCATTTCCATTCCGGAGGCTTCAATGGCTGTAGAAGACCGGAAGGTTTCTGATGGACAGCTTTAACTCTGCGACAAACATCACACTCCGAGACATACTTGGCACAATATCGTTTCAAACCAGGCCACCAATATTGTGTTTTTAAGTCCATGTACATCTTAGTGCTGCCAGGGTGGATAGAAAGAATAGAATCATGCGCCTCCTTGAGAACTTGGTCTCTTAAACCCGGGTAGTTCGGAACAAACATCCGGTGTTGAAAGAAGAGAGTGCCTTGGTCATCTATGTGAAAAGACTCATACTTCGGAAGCTGAATGTTGGAGATGATCTTTTTAGTGTAAGGATCCCCAAGCTGAATGGAACGGACCTTTTCTTCCAAGAGAGGTGTTGCTAGAAGGTTCAGAAGATAACCTTGATCCACAATTTCAAGGTTGAGCTTGCAGAATTCCTCGCACAAGAGAGGTTGTTGTTCTTCCACCATGAGGTTGTTGACATAAGCTTTTCGGCTGAGAGCATCTGCCATGACATTAGCTTTGCCCGGGGTGTAGTTGATGGTCAAATCGAAATCATTGATTGTTTCAATCCACCTCCTCTGACGAACGTTGAGATCAGGCTGTGTGAAGATATACTTCAGACTCTTGTGATCATAAAAAATCTCACAACGGTTGCCCAGCAAGTAATGCCTCCATACTTTCAAAGCAAAGACAACTGCTGCGAGTTCGAGGTCATGTGTAGGATAGTTGATCTCATGCGTCTTCAACTGACGAGATGCGTAACCAACAACTTGCTTTTCTTGCATAAGGACCGCACCCAATCCTTGCAATGAAGCATCACAGAAAATCTGGAAAGGCTTTGATGTATCTGGAGGAACTAAGACTGGTGTGGAAGTGAGCTTCTCTTTGAGTGTTTCAAAGCTTGCTTGACATGCAGGAGTCCAAAGATATTTCTTGCCTTTCTTGAGGAGATCGGTAAGAGGCTTCGCAATCTTTGAGAAGTTTTGAACGAATCGACGACAGTAACTGGCCAAACCAAGGAAACTCCGGACTTCTTTGACATTTATGGGTGGAAGCCAATCCATAATTGTCTTAATAGTTTCTGGGTTGACGGCAATACCCTTGGCAGAGATGACGTGACCAAGGTAGGTGACTTGAGGCAGCCAAAACTCACACTTGGAGAACTTTGCATACAGGCGGTTCTCACGAAGCTTGTTTAGGACACAACGAAGGTGTTCTTCATGTTCTTCTTTTGACTTAGAATAGACTAGAATGTCATCCAGATAGACCACAACGAACTTATCAAGATACTCCATGAAAACCGAGTTCCTAAGCCTCGAGAAGGTGGCAGGTGCATTGGTGAGACCGAAAGACATGACTGTGTACTCATACAGGCCATAGCGAGTGGTGAAAGCTGTTTTGGGAACATCTTCCTTGCGAATCTTGATTTGATGATAACCACTTCTCAAATCAAGCTTAGAGAATACCACAGCTCCGGCTAGCTGATCGAAGAGATCATTGATCCGCGGAAGGGGATATTTATTCTTGATTGTTTTAGCATTGAGTGCCCGATAGTCAACACAAAGTCTATCAGTCTTGTCTCGCTTCTTCACAAAGAAGGTTGGACTACCCCAAGAAGAAGTACTGTGCTGAATGAAACCCAACTTCTCTTGTTCATCCAACTGACGCTTAAGTTCAGCCAACTCAGCAGGACCCATATTATAAGGCCGCTTGGAAATAGGAGCGGTACCAGGTTCAAGTTCAATGACAAACTCAACCTCACGATCCGGAGGCATACCTGGCAACTCTTCAGGAAAGACATCTGGAAACTCACAAACTTTAGGAACACTCTGAATACCTTCCATAGCATCATCATTCAGAGCCGCCAAAGAATAAAGCTGAATTGCAGGAGCCAGACTTGGAGAATAGACTATATGGCCTTCAGGAATTTTCAGAGAAACCGAACGTTTAGCACAATCAATCACAGCTGCATTTGCTGTCAACCAATCCATGCCCAAGATAACATCAATATCAGAATTGCCCAGAATAATTAAGGAAGCCGGAAATGAAGAACCACCAATCTCAATTTGATTGCCATGGCTGATATGAGCAGCCCTCATGTTTGACCCAGGAGATTGTACCACAAGACGGTGTAATAATGGAGAATGATAATAATCCAAAATAGTACCAAAATGGAATTAATCAAGATTAAGGAATGCAATTCACTGAGATGATATTAAAATATCAACAAGGTTCAAGGCAATTAGAAGATATAAAGCATAACGCACACGACTAAACAAGGAGTGTGGTACACAACTAACAAAGAAAAAATTTCCGCAATTTTTGGCATTAAAATACCACTAAATGCGCATAACCACTTAACGAATCAAGATTAGCAACTCTACTAGTTCAATATACAAAAGCAAATGACAAAAGTAGTGGTATGGTCGCGACTCCATCCCGCACTCAAATCATTACTTCGCACATGAATCAGTAAAACACATATCCCAACAACTTCTTCTTAGATGAACCTAAAGATTGTTAACTACGGAAAAGAACACCCCAACAAGATAACGTAGGATAACAAAGAGTAAGATAGATCGCATCGGTGTACAATGAATCCGAATAGATCACGTCAGTTTACAAAGCCTGTCGGTATGGAATGTACCAACAGTTGATAACCAAAAGGCAGATAGTGATAACATTTGGATGCAACAGATAGACAAGGAATTCACACACACACACACAAACACAACCTATGGTACTATGGAACCCAGAACACGTGAATCCTAATTTGAATTTTAGAAGAGGATTGAAAACGTTACACTTCCTTACCAGAAAAGGGTGGGTGGGTGGGTAAGAAGAAAAATGGAAGCAGTCCTACTCTCACGTTTGTTTTTCCTTAGTATACATAACTACCAAAATATTTGCTAGACAGACAACGACCATTTTGGCTGAGACCCTGAAGGGCGGGATGGCTCTGATACCAATTGTAACTACCTCGGTGAATTATGCTCTTAGTTAATGCCTGGATGAACGAAAGTGGTTAAAATAGTACGGTGGGGCCCAGGGCCACTCACGGTAGACCTTTCGGCCGTCCTAACCACTTTCAGTCAACGGGACAAGAACGAGCGGCGTAATCGGCAGGCGAAGGGATCAACTACATACACAAATGAGTATGTATGCAAGCCACATACAACAGTACATCAGAGCCATTCCATCTAAAAGAAATAGAAATATTGCAACGCCATACGGCAAGATCCAAATATCCTAGATAGATATAATAATTTAGGATAGCTCCTCATACATCACACATCAGAGTATCAGGCGGAAGCGGAAAACAAGATCCGAGTACGGATAAGAAGCAAATTGGCATAAGATGCCCCATAAATAAACACATCCCGCCCACAGATCACACGGATCCCCGATCCCGGAATCTCTACACCGAATGATCGTTGCCAACATCATCTGTCTCTTCCACCCAGTATCCATCTTGCGGGTATACCTGTTCGTCTGAATCAAACAGTTTATCGTGTGAGACCCTAGGGGTACTCAGCAAGTCTTTATGCCACTAAAGGGGACACAACCTGGGGTGACGCAATTGCAGCAAAAGATAATACCTAACAATTCTATAGAGACTCGCTAACCTTCCGCCTAACCAATGATAGACGGAAGTCCGTGAATTAAGAACAACAGTTATAATAGTATAATTAACAGATCCATCCTCCTCCTCGCTTACCAACGAGGAAGCGGACGAACAACCCCCATCATCCGTTGGTAGTTTTTATTAACCATTCCATGAGTATTGCACTATTTACTAGTCAAGTACTTAGTCAATTTAAAAGCGGTACTTTAGTTATACTTGTCTATGATCGAGAAACTGTGCTCCAAGTCGTCCATAACCGCGGACACGGCTTTCGGAAAGATTTACCCTGCAGGGGTGCACGAATAGCAACACACACTCGATCAACCTCGGAAAAACCAAATCAAAACCCAACGAGGCATTCACGACAAAGCAATCACAGGATTCAGAAATATTTCAGGGGGCCACCCCATTAAGCTACCCGCAACGAAGTTGGCCGGCTCCGAGATGGACCCAAGGTTTGTGTGGACGGCGGTAAACGACTGGGAACCCGAAAATGAGACTGGGCTTGTCGATACAGCGAAAACGTGTCATGATCCAAAACAGTACAGGTGCTCCTCGCACAATCTTAAATAAAACAGTAACATGGCATAAGTACAGGATAGTAATAAAACCCCAAACTAATTGTGGCCCCAAGAAATAAGAATGAATCAAGCTCTGGCTCAGGGGGGTCCTTAAGGCCTCCCGGATGTGGATAGTGCGAATAGTCGAGGAACAGGAATCAAGTACGCGGGGTCTACGGGACACAAGTGAGCATGAAAAACCAAATAGCAGATATTGCTCACCGGTGCCTCTATCATTAGTTATCCCATTACTAGTCAGGTTATGTTGTTTAGGTACCTCATTATCCATCAGACACTCACATACCCTACTCATGCTTTTCTACGACTCGCATGGCTCAAACAACTCCTGTAGTAATGGCTCATGGGACCGGAACAAGCTTAGTGTAGTTTAAAAGTAAAGGCTATGCAGTACTTGAGATTCAATTTAATGCAATCGCGACTCAATGATGCAAGAATAAGATAGAGGCAATAGGTATTGTATGTACGCAAGCATGTGGTAGTGCTTGCCTGACAGTTCAGTTGAAGCGAGAGATGGATATGGGTAATACTCCTGTGATTCCTGGTAATTCTCCTGCTGGGCGTCTATTTGAAGAAGAACCAAACAAACAAGGGCCAACATAAATAAAGTGCACAAGCATATGAATTAAAATGCAACAAGCAACCAAGCATGCCATGATGAATGATGCACAATTACATGGCATTAAGGTAGGATGGCAAAGGTGAGGTGTGGATAAAAGAAATAGAGCATTTTATTATTTATTTGACCGAGTTTTATTGTCATAAACAGTTCAGATTTTAAATGACAACATGATGCATGCTTCAATTCAGAACAAGGACTGCATAAATAGAACGGCCTCGTCGCGCTGATCGATTTAGACATATTATTTGTTTAATTTGGAATTATAAAACAAAAGTTATTAATTAATTAAGCAAAAGGGCATATTCTTGTAATTTTAATCAACTCGAAAATTTAAAGTGTGCAAAATATATTTTGAAGGGCATATTTGAATTCCTCCCATTTTTCTGATCCCAAAACATATATTATTTGTATTATTTGGATTTGTATTTTAAAAATTATTTGAATCTGAAAAGAATTTGAATTTAAATTAATTAGAAAAAGATTTGAATTAAAACAGACTCAGGGAATTACTTTTTATACCCAGGCAAAATTGACCCCAGACAATGACAGGTGGGAACACCGCGGACTAGGGCCACACGCACGAGAAAACGCGTTTGCACGCGGACTAGCTCACCCACATCGGCTGACAGGCGGGCCAGCGCGGAAGGGGCCACGTGCCAGTGGGGAGAGCCCCAGTGGCTGACTGGTGGGGCACCAGCTGGACCGCGGGTTACGGCCAGGAAAGCTGGGGGTGGTTTCTGCAAGAAGGCCAGGCGACGGACAGGTGGGGCCGTTTGGAGCGCGGGTTGCTGTAATTAAAAAGGGAAGGGGCTTTTTGCCAATTGACCACGGCCGGCTACTGTTTATCGTCTTCACGCGTCTGGCGCAGGTGGGAGCGCGGCGCGGAGCAGGGATTCGATCCCGGGCCGCGGGAGCGCGCGCTGAGCGGGCTGACCGGTGCGGTGGTGCTAGGGGACCTGTTAGGAGGGGGTTCGGGTGCTAGGTAGGCTCTAAGCAGCGTGGGAACCGGCCAGACAACGGCGAGCTCTGGCGCGCGGCGGCTGTTCGACGAAACGTCCGCCGGCGCTAGACGTCGACGGTCAGGCGGCGCATGTCAGGGAGAGAGGGAGGCTCAGTGCGGGCTCGCTGGTGTGGTCGGATCGGAGCGAGGAGCGGCGGATCGGCGAGGATGCAGACGCACCGGCGGGCTAGGGTTTCGGGGACGGGGAGGTACTGGCGACGCGGTGGATCTTCTCGTCCACGTCGGCGGGGTCGGGGTGGTGCAGGGGGTTCCTCTCGGTCTTCCAGGCCACCTCCAGGTCGAGCACGACGGCTGGGACGCAGAAGAGCCGAGGTTGCTGGCGTCGAACGGCGGCAGGTGGTGGGCGTTGGGGAGGAAGGAGGAGGAGAGGAGGGTGTCCCGGGGTGGATCTGGAGAGGCCAGAGGAGGCGTGGAAGAGGGGGAAGGGAGGGAGAGGGGAAGGAGGGCAGCTGGGGCACGGCAAGATAAAGGTGGCCTCGTGCCACCTTTTTCTTCCCCTTCCTCGAGCACGTGCTCGGCTAGCTGGCTAGGGGGCGTCCTGGGACTGCAGGTGGACCAGGGCAGGATGAGAGGGACGGCAGGGTGGGGCTTAGCCTGGCAGCAAGAAAGAAAAAGAAGAGGGAGTAGATGGGCTAGGGTTAGACATGGCCTCGGGTTAGGTTTAGCTAGGGTTAGGGTTAGCTGGGTGGGCCAGGGAGAGAGGAGGGTGGCTGAGGTGGTGCTGCAAGTGAGAGAGAGGGAGGGAGGGTTAGAGTTAGGGTTTAAGAGAAAATTCGAGAGAGAGAGAGAGAACTAGCTAGGTTAGGTTTTATTTTGGTTTTAGTTTTTTAATTTTTTGCTTAAGAGGCTAGAACAAGGAGATCCAAGGGCTTGAGCTTGCATGAGCTAATGTAGACTAGAAACTAGAAAGAAAGAAGAAGAAAAGAATTAGGTGGAAAAAGGCTCATGTGATCTTATATGTAGATAAAGAAAAATAAGATAAAAGAATGTGGTAAGATCATCTCAAGTGGAACATGGTGAGTGCTAGAATTGACATGAGGTGGAGGTGAAAGGAAGTCCAAGAAAAAGGAAAAGAAAAGAATTATGGGCTAAGCCTCATATGGTTCATGCATGGAGAAAATAATAATAAAAGAAGATGGTATGGTGTGACTAAGGAGAGGTGGAGATGGTTTTCCTAGATAGGATCCACCAAAACCAAAGAAAAACTAATGGAGGGAAAAGGTGGTGGAGAAGCTTGCATGGCCCATGCAAAATATTAATGACATGATTTATTATGTGAAAACAATAATAATATGATGGCATTAATCTTGTGCATTTCCAAGAAGTGGAACAAAGCCAAGCAAAGAAATTTAATGAACTAGATCCACCCTATTGCACATGAGCTAGAGAAAACCAAAGTAAAGACAAACAAGCTCATGATCTAGTAGGATGGTGGAATTATAAAGTGATGGAAGAGAAAGGTGGTGGAAATGAGATAAAAGATATGCCCCCAACTCAACTTGGGCATTGAACAATATATCAATAGCCAAATACAATATCAAGAGGCAAATACAATTAATAATGCATATGAGAGAAAAACCAAAAGAAAAAGGGTTTTATATGATGCTCAAATGCAATGTGGCATGATGACATGAGCAAGATATAATTATGATGCAACAATAATATCTATGGAGTAGCCAATATCTTACTAGGACAAGTAGCATTACAATTGTTAGACAATTGGGGTGCTACATTGGTCGGCCCATGAGGAGAGCCTAATAAGAAGATGACCCGTTACTATTTTGTCCTACACTGCTTGAAATGAGCCCAATAATGCAGCTAGCATAGGCCAACACTCTTTCAGGCCGGGTACTATTTCGGCCTACAGAAGGCCCAAGTTGTTCCAACACCGTGTGACCCATTATTAGCCTGCGCCTAGTATGTCTGGTACTGTTAAGGCTTGCGGTTGGCCCATCACTGCTCTCGTAGCCCATTGTGGGCCGCCTACTAATGACCCTTCTTTGAGATGGTCTATTACTGTTCTAGCGTTTTACTGTTCTGGCCATTAATGGTTCAGGCCACAAGCGTCATGTTACTGTTCTGTACATGTAATTTTGTCAGCCTACTACTGTTCTTATTTGGTATTTCAACATCCTATTACTGTTCTGGCCTTTTACAGTTATGGCCCTTTACTATTGTGGCCTGCTATTGTTATGGCCCGTTAATCCTCTAGTCTGTTACTGTTCTAGCCTTTTACAGTTTCTTGCCTTGTACTATTGTGGCCTGTTACTTTTCTAGCATGTTTCTAGTCTAACATGCTGCTGCCTGGCTTGTTACTGTTCTGACCTATTACTATTGCGGCCTATTACTATTATTAGTTCCCACATGTGGGTCAGCCCAATATGTTTACTGTCTTTTACAGTTTCGACCTTTTTGAAGCCCATGCCAATATCATAAAAGATGTATAATTAGCCAGCATTTTTACTGTTCATCGATGGCCAAATACAAGACGGGCCAAAAACAAAGCCCGATATTGTTCCCTAATCGACCGAGCTGGCGTAGTTATGGTATCTCCTACCGCCATGTGTGGACGACATCAACTAAATGCCTAAATGGCCTATGCGGGTTATCAAGATATTACATCAGCTGCAAACTTCTAAAAATTATTACATATTATCAACTCAAGGGAAAGAAAATTCAGCATTTCAGTTGAGAATCGAGTTGATAGTAGAGTCCTCAATTTGCTTTCTCAATCTACCCGCATCTTTCTTTGAGTGTGAGAGCTACATTGGAGGAGACATGATCTTGCATCCCCCTCGTTGGTGGCGAGAGCAATAATTGCAGTCTTAAACTAAGTAATAACAAGTTAATACATCAAACGAGACAAACTACTAATTTGACTGATATGACAGGAGCTACGAACTGGAGTTTAGAACTGGTCAATGGTTCAATTGTTGACCAGCACGTCAAATAAATAGGAAAAGCAAGCACATATTAAACAAGTGTGCCCATCGTGAAAAATGAGCAATCAAACAATGTGTGTGTGGCTTAGAATTTCAGGAAATATAAACTAGCCAGGTCATTTCAACAAATATATATGGAAGGAGTTGTATACCCTAGAATGTAAGAGACGTTGGGTGACTCATAATTTGCGATGAGCTACACAATGGCATGCAATTACTATCATAGCTAAGAATGAACCAGATAGAAATTATAACTGAATCAGACGAGAACTTGTAGAGCAGGAATGCAAACCACGAATGAACTATATATAGTGGAGCATAGTTATGTCGTTTCTTAGGATGAACCAGAACTAGATGCGAGATAGAATAGTGTCGCTCGTGAACATATAGAACAGGACAAACAATCATTAGACAAGTGTGCCTACAATGAAATGAGAAATCAAGTAAAGTGTTTCTAAGAATTTCAGTAACTATAAATTAGCCAGGTCACTTTAGCAAATATATATGGAAGAAGTGGTATTTCCTGGAATGCAAGAGAAGTTGGGTGACTCAGAATTTGTGGTGAGCTACACAATGGCATGCAGTTACTATCATAGCTAAGAATCAACCAGATAGAAATCTAATGGCATCATAAGAGAACTTCTAGAGCAGGAATGCAAATCACGAGTGAACTACATAGTGGAGGACAATTATGCCATTGCTTAGGATGAACCAACACCTGATAAGGAAATAATGGCATCGCTTGTGAACCTGTAGAAGAGGCTATGCAAACCAACATGTTCATTGTTCCATTCTAGGCTCTATACAAGAAAAAGGAAATAGTTAGTGTTATAGCTTTTGAAGAACCAGATGGCGACAACAAAATTATAATCGAATTACTATGAAGAGTCTAAACGGGTACTACAGGATAGCAGAACGATTCCAAGGAGGAAATAATAACAAGAACTCTGGAGCAGGGAATCTGCACTAATACTTTCCACTGATTTTACATTTTGCAAGAACTACACGATAGTAGGCAATTACTGTTGTTTGGAGTAGCTAATAACATGTGCATGACTTTAAAATTTGTAGAGAGGAGAATACAAACCAACATGTCTAGTGACCAACTTCGTAGTATGTAGCATGAAGAACATGATGGCAATATGCCCGACAGGCAATAATAAAGTGGTTATTATCTTATTCCTTGTTTATGATAAATGTTTATATTGCATGCTATAATTGTATTAATTGGAAACGTTAATACATGTGTGTTTAATAAACAAATAATGGGTTCCTAGTTATGCCTCTATTATAAACTAGCTCATTGATTAACAAGATAAGCAAGGTTTCCTGATCATGGACATTGGATGTTGTTAATAACAAGGTCACAACATTGGTGAAGGATGTGATGAACATTCGTCCGAAGTATAGCATTATGATCAAAGTCATTATGTTTATATTGCTATAACATCATACAAAGTAATCCTAGTCCTTAGACCATGAAATCACGTAAATCACTAACACTAGAAAACCATCTTGATAACATCAAACATCACACTGTGACAGGGTGACTATAAAGGTGGGTTCAGTGCTACGAAGGTGTTATGTAGAGGCTCATGGATCAAGAGTGGGATTTGTCCATCCCGATGACGGATAGATATACTCTAGGCCCTCTCGATGATATCACATTGAGATAGCTTACAAGCTAGTGATATGACCACTGGAATGTTATATCACGGGAACGAGAAAAGCGTGCATGTCGGTAACGAGATCAAACTAGGTATGGGGATACCGATGATTGAATCTAGGAAATGTAATATATCACAAGACAAAGGGATTTAGTTACAATGTTAAAGGTTCACATGATCACTTGAGTCATCGTTGAATGTGTGGGAGTCAGTATAGATCTGTAGGTCCTGCTGCTAATTATTGATCGAAGAGGGGTCTCGATCATGTCTACATTATTCGCAAACTGTAGGGTGACACACTTAAGGGATATTTACAGCATTTGGAGCAAATATATTTCAACTAAACATTTAAGAAAGCTTTGGAATCATTTCGACAGAAACCGGAATTGTTTCGGGTGAAATTGTAGAAACTGGTTCTGCATGTGATATTGAAATGTTGTAGGGGCTTTATGTGAATGTTTTTTATTAAAGTAATTAACAAAATTCTGAATAAAATAAATAAAATAGTTTTATTTAATGAGAGCTTGCATTAAGTTTGGTGGCAAATTAATGCAAAGTGAGTGGAGTTGGTTTTAGTGGGAGCGGGCTTAGTGGAAGCTCTACTCACCATTGTGGAGGGAGAGGTGGGGGTACCACCATGCCATGTGCATGGCCCCTTGGGGGATTCCCCCTCCTATAAAAGGAGCTCTCCTCCTCCTCCACTCTCACACCTCCTTGTGAAGGATCTCTCTCCCCCTCTAGAAACTATTCCCCATGGTCTCCGATTAGCGAGATACATGTTCCCGGTGGCTTTATCTAGAAAGGAGTTGTTGCTTCCATTGCTTTGCTAGAGCGAGGGATGGAGGTTGTCGGCTTACCGAATGTGTGTGAGATCACGGATCCACCGCTGCTTTGCGGTGTTAGACTTGGTGGTGCTAGACCTGCTGGACTTGCTGGTGCTGGACCTGCTGGACTTGCTGGACTTCATCACGATCTTGAGATCGGCAAGTGTATAACTATATCAACCACGAAATAGGTTTCGTTAACAATGGTTTGTCACTCTTCAAGGGTATGTTCTCTATTGATGTATATCCACCCGTTTCTTGAATCTAGGTAGATAGATCTTGGTTTTTAGTAGTTCCCATCATAGGAAAACTTTTGTTTTCTATGTTGCGAACCCAATAGTAGGATCAGAGCCAGGTCTATGCGTACATGCTTTGCAAGGGTAGTACACATATGAGTATGTGGGCGATGATGATCATGTTATTGCTTCTTATATGTATTTTGGATATTGGTGGCATAGTGCGATGAAGCGGCCCATACTAAGTTTACATGTCCTCGCACATGAGACATTTTCCACGATTAACATGCAACTAGTTTTGCATAAGTGGCTAGTGGGTGTCTATCTCTCCTACTATAGTCAATATCTGATTTACACCGAGTTGCTAATAATTCGATTATCATCGTTGTGGTTCCATGTTTGTAGGTAAGACCGGTTCTACCTTCGAAAGCCCTAAGCCACATAAAACTTGCAATGGATAAATTAGAAGCGTCTAGTTTAGGTTGTTGATAGGCTGGTGTCATGATATGGTAATGTTGTAAGTTGATGTATAGTTGATACTCTTGCAAGACACCTAACATGTAAGTTCCATAGACCTTGGCCTTACACACAAAAGAATGATAAAGATCATACCACGATGCACATGATAGTGATCAAGTACAAGAACCATATCATTTCACTTTATGCAAATGATGTTTTCATCTTATATTGCTTGTTTGGCATTTTAGTAGCATTATAAGATGATCCCTCATTTAAATATAAAGATAAAAATGTGTTCTTCCTTAGTATGCACCGTTCTATGGATCATTGTTTCAAGGCATCACGTGATGATCGGGTGTTTTTGACTCTACGCTTTCATAAATGGGTGTAAGACAGTTTTACACACGTGAGTACTAAGGTTCTTACTTGCCGAGCCTAGCATGTACATACATGGCCTCTGAACACGGACTGAAAGGTTAACCATGAGTCATATAGTTGATATGATGCCCATATTTATGCTTGCCTCTAAGTCTACACTGACTCATGTGATGACCGGACTTGCTGTAGTGGATTTGGTTCATGTAATCACCAAAACAACTAAAGGGATGTTGGTTTTGAGTGGGAGTTCATTTCTAATTTGGATCGGTCAAACTCAGTTTATCATAAACTAAAATCAAAGTGAATTTGCATAATTTGTTGTAGTCATTGGCATCCGTTTACTACCTTGTGCTTAGTTTTAATTGAGATAATAGAACTATAGAATTTTGGATATTTCCTTTACAAACTGGTATCGTATTGTTTTAAGTGTCAATTTAAAGTTTAAAAGTCCTATTGCAAACTTTCAACAAACTCCATCTACTCCATGAAGTTTAATAAGTAGTATTAGCCCAAGAGTAAGAATTCTAGTGTTAGTATCTAAAGTATCATGTTTGCCTCCATGATTCTTGATATTCAAATGTTGTTTTAATATCGAGGTTATCTAGGAGATGAAATAATTGTTTTAGAAACCATCATGTGTGGAAGATATTGTGATATCTAGAACAATGTTCATGGTTGCAATATGATAGAGTATAATTTGGCAAAATACATGTTCTCATATTGTATGAGAATTTGTGAATGTTAGAGATGATAGACACATCCAAATCTCCCAAAAAGGTTTTGGTAACTGACATTATACTCGTGATTCGTCCTTATAGGCTATACTAGCTTGATCATGAAAGTTGTCATGCTAAGGATGAATAGAAGATGTAGGTAAAAAATTTACTATACTAAAAGATTACTAAAGAATGGATTTTTGAAAGAACACAATCATTTCATAATGGTGATCAACTTCAAAGTGCAAATCCAAAGGGATTAGTATTTTACTATACATGCTTTGGACTATTTGTCATATGTATGGCACCACTATTGATATTGATAGATTCTTTCAAAATAAAAGGAAATGCTGAAAGAGAATCTATAAAATATTTGGCAAAAAAGAAAAGACTAGAAATGTCCAGCTAAGGTATATAGATGATATACATGTTATGGTTGTATTCTTTGCTTATTAAACTATGTGGTTCTTGGGCATTGGACACCGAATTGGTTGGTATGAAATGTCATACAGAATGACACAATTCATGAACTACAATGCCCTAAGTAACTAGCAAAAGAATATGTGATGATGTTCATCGAAAACAAATAAAGTGTTATTGTGTTTCTTGTTGACATCAAAGCTTGCCTTCAAGATTTGTTTAAATAATTGTTATTTTGTTTTGTTATTATGAGAACAATGGTTGTTGAAATAATTATTGTATTCTAGAGAAGATGGATGAACTTTTACAAGTCTAGTTGGAGAAATCACGTCCATAAAAACTAATGCTAAAATGTCACAAGACAAATGATTGAAAGATCACTTACGAGGTGACATCGCCATTTAAATTATATTGGAAAGAAAACATGAACAAAATCCATGTTGATGGATTTTTGAAGTATTTGATTTTGATCAATTGACGCTTGTGAGACTTTCCTCAAGATAATTGAAACTCTTTTCGTAGGCCAAAGAGGAATGGATGACTAAATTATTAGACATTGTGCATGTTGATGTATATAGTCCATTATGTGTAGCCATATATGGTGGATCTTTCAACTTCATATGCCTTCTTCGAAAATTTGAGTGAATATATCTGTATATTTACTTAATAAGGAAGAAGTATGAAACATTTGAAAATTGTTCAAAGACTTTAAAGATGAAGTGGAAAATCACTGTAACAAGAAAATAAAGGAAGATATTTGAGTTACATGTTTAGCAAAACACCTATTATTTGTGGAATTATTCCATGGATTTGCATTTCCCGATAAACCATAGGAGTATGGTATGTTCGAGAGATCAAATCGAACCTTGTTTAACATGGTAAGATCAAAGGTGTCATTTATAAAACTACCATTATATTGTAAGGACTAAAACTTTAGAGACTACCGCTTTTACACTGAAAAGAGCACCATCGTGATCCGTTAAAATGACACCATAAAGGTTATGGTTTGGGATAAAACCCGAGTTGTATTTTCTTAAATTGTGGTATGCTATGCATAAGTAAAATGTTTACAACCAAAGTCTGATAAGCACATCTTTGTAGGTTATCCTAAAGAATTTTTTGGGTATTCCTCCATAACACCAAAGACAAAAGAGTTTGTCGCTTGGAACGTGAAGTTTCTTAAAGAAGGATTTTTCCACAAAAGTTAAGTGGGAGGACAATAGAACTTTAATTAGGTTGATGAAGCTAAACAACATGTGCTAAGTAACGCAGGGCCGGAAAGTGTCCCAGAGACGGCTAAAATGCTCATGGCTCCCGTGATTACAAAGGTTATGATCTTGGATATTAGAGTTCATATTGAACCCTGTGGGTCGGTAAGAATCAAATAATAAGATTTGATAAACAAGTCGTTATTGTTTTGACAATGATGAACCGACTGCATGCAAACAAGCGATGATGGGCCGTGACTCATTAAAATGAGTAGAAGTCATAAAATTCGTGATAGTATCCATACACGAGAAGTCAAGTTTCTAAATTTGGAAGACCCTCCGAAAAGGCGTGAAGCCTATCGGTCGTATTTGGATCTATAAAGAAATAGACATGGATGTTTGACATCTATGAAATAGTCGACATGTCGGAAATGAGTTTATGACAATGTTCAAGGAGTTGACTCTGACAAGATTTGATCTTTCATAGCGATATTTAGTCTTGATGGATTAATGTAGCAACCACTACATATAGTACGGTATATGGTAGTTGAACAAACAAAACAATATTCTTCTAATAGAATGGTTACCTAGGACGTGTAGATGACATGACCCGAAGGGTTTTGTTAATTCAAAGGATGCTAAAAGGGCGTGCAAACTTCAATGGTTGAAATGAGCATAAAGGAGTTGGAATCTTCACCGTGATGAAACAGTTAAAAGGGTTAATTTCATCAGAGACGATGAAGATGCCTGCATTTGCAAGAAATTAAATGGGAGCGCTGATACATATTTCTAATACATTATGTAGAGGACATATTGTTAATTGGAAATGATATATTTTTTTTGACACAAGTTAAGAATTTCATTATAATTGGATTTCGATGAAAGACTTGGGCAAAACCGAAATATTAGGCAGCAATGTCTATATGGATAGATTGAGGCGCTAATATGGTTGTGCCAGACGTACATATATGAGATATTGAAAGAGTTCAATATGGAAACAAGAAGAAAGGTTCTTGCCGTATGGAAAGGGTTGAATCAAGATTTAAGTGTATTGACACTTGGTAAGTGAAACGATATTCAAGTGTTTCGACACTTGGTGAGTGAAATCACATGAATATTTTAATCAATAATACGGTGATATGTACATATCCATATATGTCCTATGCTCTGAATGTTGTGAGCATACACTAGAATGATTCATAAGATAATCATTGGACGATAGTAAGGATATTCTTATGATCTTTGGAATAACTAAGAATATATTTATGTATAAGTGACAAATAGTTAAAAGTAGTTCATTGTAAAGTGTTACATTGATACTAGTTTGTCACAAGATACAAATTAAATTTATCTCAATTTAAACTATGGGTGGCACAATGTAATGGAAAGGAGGATCCATCATGGATTTGGATGAGTTCCAAAGTTGATACATTGTGACGGATTCTACAACAAAAGGCTAAGTATATGACTGCTATAGTAGCAGCAAAGGAGGAAATTTGGTTAAGTAGTTTGTTATCAAACTAGGTGTGGTTCACACTGGGATAATACTATGAAGATATATTGTGTGACAATTATATCAACATGTTTTAACCCAAAGGAACTAAAGTTCTCACCAAAGGACTAAATTTATACAATGCCATCTCATTAGAGAATGAGTGATGCATAGAGACGGAAAGACATGCAAATACACACAGACCTGAAAGTGTCAGATCCGGAGATTATGTTAACCACTAGCAAACGCGTATATACAACACCAGAAAGCTATAGGTGTTGAATCCACAAGGTTTTCAAACTATATTATTGACTCTAGGTGTAGAAGAGGTTATGCAAACCAACATGTTAATTGTTCCATTCTGGGCTCTATGCAAGAAAAAGGAAATAGTTACTGTTGCAGCTTTTGAAGAACCAGATGGCGAAAACAAATAATAATCAAATGAGTATGAAGAGTCTAAACGAGTACTATAGGATAGCAGAATGATTCCAAGGAGGAAATAATAACAGGAACTTATCTCAGGACGAACCATATAGATTCAGTAATTGTGGAGCAGGGAATCCACACTAATATTTTCCACTAATTTTACATTTTGCAAGAACTACACGATAGCAGGCAATTACTATTGTTCGGAGTAGCTAAGAACATATGCATGACTTTAAAATTTCTAGAGCAGCGAATACAAACCAACATGCCTAGTGAGCTACTTCGTTGTTTGTAGCATGAAGAACATGAAGGGAATATGCCCGAGAGACAATAATAAAGTGGTTATTATCTTATTCCTTGTTTATGTTAAATGTTTATTTTGCATGCTATAATTGTATTAATTGGAAATATTAATACATTTGTGTTTAATAAACAAATAAAGGGTTCCTAGTTATGCCTCTCTTATAAACTAGCTTGTTCATTAACAATATGATAAAGGTTTCCTGATCATGGACATTGGATGATGTTAGTAACGAGGTCACAACATTGGTGAATAATGTGATGAACATTCATCCAAAGTATAGCATTATGATCAAATTCATTATGTTTATGTTGCTATAACATCATACGAAGTAATCCTAGTCCTTAGACCATGAAATCATGTCAATCACTAACACTAGAAGAGTATGTTGATAACAGCAAACGTCACCCCGTGACAGGGTGACTATAAAGGTGGGTTCAGTGCTACGAAGGTGTTATGTAGAGGCTCATGGATCAAGAGTTGGATTTTTCCATCCCGATGACGGATAGATATACTTTGGGCCCTCTCGGTGATATCACATTGAGATATCTAGCAAGCAAGTGATATGATCACTAGAATGTTATATCATGGGAATGGAAAAGAGTGCATGTCAGTAACGAGATCAAACTAGGTATGGGGATACCGATGATCAAATCTCGGTGATGTAATATATCACAAGAGAAAGGGATTTGGTCACGGCGTTAAAGGTTCACATGATCACTAGAGTCATCGTTGAATGTGTGGGAGTCAGTATGGATCTCCAGGTCACGCTACTGATTATTGATTGGAGAGGGGTCTCGATCATGTCTGCATTATTCGTGAACCATAGGGTGACACACTTAAGGGATACCGACACCATTTGGAGCAAATATGTTTTAGATAAAGATTTAAAGAAGCGCTGGAATCATTTCGATGGAAACCAGAATTGTTTCGGCTGAAATTGCAGGAACTAGTTCTGCATGTGATATTCAAATGTTGTAGGGGGTTTTATGTGAATGTTTGTTAATTAATGTATTTAAAAAAATTCTGAATAAAATAAATAAAATAGTTTTATTTAATCAGAGCTTGCATTAAATTTTGTGGAAAATTAATGCAAAGTGACTGGAGTTGGTTTTAATGGGAGTGGGCTTAGTGGAAGCTCCACTCACCATTATGGAGGGAGAGGTGGGGGCACCACCATGCCATGCGCATGGCCCCTTGGGGGCTGCTCCTTCTCCTATAAAAGGAGCCCTCCCCCCTTCCACTCTCACACCTCCTTGTGAAGGATCTCTCCCCCCCTCTAGAAACTATTCCCCATGGTCTCTGATTAGTGAGATACATGTTCTCAGTGGCTTTATCTAGAAAGGAGTTGCTGCTTCCGCTAGTTTACTAGAGTGAGGGATGGAGTTTGTCGGGGTACCGGACGTGTGTGCGATCATGGATGCACCGCTGCTTTGCAGTGCTGGACTTGGTGGTGGTGGACCTGCAGGCCTCGCTGGACTTCATCATGATCTTGAGATCGGAAAGTGTACGACTACATCAACCACGAAATTAGTTTCGTTAACAAAAGTTTGTCGCTCTTCAAGGGTATGTTCTCTATGGATGTATATCCACCCGTTGCTTGTATCTAGGTAGATAGATCTTGGTGCTTAGTAGTTCCATCGTAGGAAAAATATCGTTTTCTATGATGCAAACCCAACAGAACAGTCGTGCGCTTTGACTTGGTGTACAAAACAATTACAAAAATGCAGTTTACTATGATAGGCTTGAACCTATTGTACTGCTGACAAAACAAAAAAGAGTTGGAGATTTGGTTACCATGGCCGGATAGGCTTCTAAGCATCATCCTACCGGTGTAGGTGACATCCTTGTCACCGAGGGTGCTGCGGTTGCGTCCGCTGTTTGCGTTAGGGAAGCAGATCTTGGGCGCTCGATGCCATCTTGAGCGCGGTGGACGAGGGAGAATTGAAGCACTGGACGGTGGCTTTGGTACAATACGGGCGGGGAGGATGCCGGCGGCATTGAAGTAGATCTTGGGTAGTCATTGATGGATTCAGTGCCATGGACGGGAAAGTGGGAAAAGGAAATCAGGTGCGGTGGAGGACGAAAGACAAAGTGACCTGGATCGGGTGAGATGGACGTCGGTGAAGCGACAATGGTGCTTTGGATGAGATCGTAGCTGATGCAGCTCCAATATACTATTGGGTGAGGAGTGCATGTTTTTGAGTTCCAGCGGGCAAAGCCAGCGGGAGAAGTGCTGCGGGAGATTTTGTGCGCGGGAAATTTCACGGTGTTTGAAATGGAGGGGCCGAGGGAGTGGGGACCATGTGATTTTGGTATTGTTTGAAATGGATGGGCGCGAGAAATTTCGTAGTGTTTGAAATGGAGGGGTGTGAGGGAGTGGGGACCACGTGATTTTGGCCGTCTAGCAATCTTGTCTATCCATCCCAAATCAACGGGCCAGAGGGGACACCTTCCCTTCGAAGGCTCTAGCGCGGACGCCTATGCAAGCAATCGCTGGGTGTCCCAGAGTACACTATAGGGGTATATGTGTAGGTTACTCTAGTAGCAGACCATTAAACGGGCTAGCTAGGGCGCATGTGATTTTAGCGCTCCGCGAGTTCAAACTTTTACTTATGGTGTTCAGGAGTGAATGCATGGAGCTCAAAAAAAAGTACTTATGTGATTACGTGCATGATATTATTAGGATACTGAGTTGCATGCATCTTGTAGTAATGAGTGGATTCTATTGGGTTGATCATATTACTCATATTCTCTCTCCGTATTTGCATTGATAATAGTCTAGTTATTGAGTTACATGCATCTACGCACAAGCTCCATCACTTTTATTGAGTGACAAACATTTTTTTGTGCGGTCGAGGCCCCCGTCCGCTGATGACTCTTGCAAATTAACACAGCTCACACATACTGTAGTTTGCAGTCATAACCAGAATTCTAATGAAATTAGACTAGTAAATCATAAGCAAAGTTACATTGTTGTTTTAGAAGTTTATTTTGCGTAGTAGTAGTAGGAGAATCACCTAGGGAGACAGAGTTTAGCATCTAGCAATCTTGTCCGTCCAATCCAAAATCAATAGGTCAAAGCGGATACCTTCCCTATGAAGGCTCTGGCGTGAATGCCCATGCAAGGAATTGTTGGGTGTCCCTGGGTAAACTATAGGGGTAGCTGTGCTTGTGACCCAAAGTACTCTAGACAATAGTGGGTGTCCCTGGTGCTGATGGTGCATTTTCTTTTCTATTACAGTAGTAGATAGACACCACCTCCTGATAGTATATGTCTAAACGGTGGAGAAGTTGAGTAAGAAAATGATTCCCTGAGGTGAGTCTATTACTACTATACACAATCTCTAGTGCAATAAAGAAATGAAAAAAGAACTAGAGAAGAGAACAAGGTTGAACAAACTTGTAAGTTAAGAGAAAGTCCAGCAGCATGCCTACATTTTCTCGCCTACGTGTGTACATGTAGGGTCCTCCCCTAAAGGCTAGTCATAGTGGAGAGTAACATAGACTATAACATGCATAAGGTACTAGTCTATGTTAATAGAGGAGTAGCTCATTTTTTACATAATAGACTCATTTCACCTTGGTATGTGTGATTAACTCACTGTCACATAAGCAATTTTACTCAGTTGGACCCTTAGTTACTCAGGAAGTTATTTGCACTATGACTAGCCTAAAAAGATTCTTCCCCTAAAATTTGCTTATATCCAGCAACAATCCTATATTATCTCCCATATATCATAACCATAATATTTTAGTAGTGAAGAGCAAAGAAAGTCATCCAATAACTCACACATCGACGTAGGGGGCACATATAGGGGAGGCAGAACAATTGATAGTATTACTAGACACTGGATCCCTACACATCTAACAATGTAGAAAGTATGACCAAATTTAAAGATCACTCATTGATGATTTAATTATTTTGATTTATCACACATACTCTCCCTCCATCCTAATTTTTTGAAAATTCCCTCCAACCTAATTAAAATGGATGTGACATATTTGACTAAATTTGAATGTATATGTACACTAAACAATGACTACCATACAACAAGTATATCGTTACAAATGCTCCATAGAGCGCATTCGATTGTTAAGAGTGCAATAGAAGCAATAGAATTATACGAAGACGGCTGATAAAAAAATGATCCATGCACCCAAAAGAGAAAGAAAAAAAGAGGGCCACGGGAAGTCTTCTCCCTTCCTAGTTCCTACTCCAATGCAAAATCTTTCCCTGTCTTAAATTCGGCAATTGCAACACTATGGCCGCTCTGCGGAGGCACGACCTTGACGACCTCCGCAATGGTCGCGACCTCGACGGACAACATGAGATGACTTCCTCTTCCTACATAGTGGGGCGTGACCTGGACAATCTCCACAATGGTAGATGCTAGCTATGGAGCTCCATGACTTCCTTGTTTTTCGCACTCAGCACGAAGCATCGAGGAGTCATGCTCGTAAGATCATGCGAGTTTGATTTGAAAAGCCAAATCAACTCGGAGGCAATCAAACTCTAGGTTGAGATCGAAGTTTTTTTGTAGAATGTTGATGTTATGGCAGTTGATTTCATCTACTTTTTCCGAGATTCTCGCCCTAACTTCCTACATGGAAAATACATCATCAGTGAGAGAACATGGAGTGCATGCAGAGAAGAACATAAAATGCCAATACATGTATAGTGACTATAGTACATCTCTTCTTCGACCGAGAACGGGCATGACGACATTGTATGCGTCACAGATATCCGTCGTGCTATCGATCCGTGGGGTGGAAAATTCGACACTCGAGCCGCTTGCCCTAGAAGATGTACAAAGACGTTTCAATAGTAGGAGCAGACAACCTAGGAATCAATGGAAGTACAAACTTACTCGAACTCTTTGTCCCCATGATATCCTCTCTTCGGATACATGCGCGAAGACGAGCCCTCGCCCCATGGCTGGTCTTCTTTCTCGGACCGATCCTACAGGTCACCCTGCCGGTGGGATTTCTCCACAGCTATAACCACTGCCATCTTGCTATTCTTCCGACGAGACAGGTTATTTTTTGACATCGCTGGATGAAGAAGTAAATAAGCAAGGGAGGAGCAGTGGAAGAAAATGGTTTCTGTGAAGGTGTAGCAAGGTAGTACTAGTAGGAGGAGAGAGAAGAGTGAATGGTGGAAGCAAAATGTCAACGTATGGGTCTCATCACCGGCCTTTGAGCAATCTTGTTGGTCCATCTAAGACCCAACGGGCAGGATCAAGGCTCTGCCGCAGTAGCAAGGAAAACCTAAGTGTATCGGAGTAGACGAGAAAATATCTAGTGATACCATTCTATATATGATACCGTGATACTAGTTCTAAGAAATCAAATTTTCAAGTTTAAAAAAAATTGAAAAGACAATTTGTATGTTCACAAGATGTGTGTTCACAGTCCCTAAAATTTTCGGAACCAAATTCAATATACACAAACATAAACGAATAAGACAAATTGACATGTGAATAGTGTCATTTGTGGTGTCTTTTTGTGGTATTGTCTTTTTGTGGTAGTATTTATATTGATTTGTCATTTTTGTTTCTCTACATGTGTTTCATATTTAGTTCCCGGAGTAGACTATGGGTAGGTCATCATACTAGCGGTCCAGCTACTAGATATATATATTTATGACCCACCCAATGTTCTGTACTTGTAGTAATAATGTCCTGCCAAAGCAGCAGACAAGATTCCATCCGAGAGACGAGTTTTTTACTTTGTTTTTCAGCCAGTACAAGCAACGGAGTAACTCATAAAAAGGTTTTTTATTGTTTCTTTCTACTCAGATGAGTGGGTTCCCTACCTGGTCTAAACGCTGGAACAGATTGTTTTTGAAAGGATAAGGCCCGAAGGGCCGAGAAGCTGCATTAAATTCGAGCGGTTACAGACCATTTTACAAACAGGACCTTGGAAGAAAAGAAAATTACACAGTCGTCCTAATAATAAGCACTAAGGACCCTAGAAAGAAAGCCGAAAACACGATCAGGTCCGAGGTCACCGCCCACGCACTGGATACTCTGACGACCGCCGCCTGCACCACCATGGAACTTGCCACTTGGGGTATAGCCAGCACCAGATGCCGCCGAGAAGCCGGAGAGAAGCATCCACACACAAAGGTTAAACAAACTCCTCCATGGCATTCCAAGGACGAAGATGGTCTCCAATCGACCAACATAGGCAGGGGCTGGGTAGAATTTTATTTTCTTAGTGTATCCACTATGTTGTCCACAGGCTATCCATAAGGGAAAAATGGATAAGGAGTTTGACATACGTAGTGGATCCTATCCATAAGCTCAAAAACTTAAAAGTGACCCTTGAGGGCAGTCCATAAGCATTAAATTATTATTATTAGGTACAAATAGCAATAGAAACAAATTCTAATCACAAGAATGTGTGAGATGGTAGCTGGGTCCTAGCTCATGGACAAATTTGGCTATATACATAGTGGTGCAATCAATTGGCTTATGTTGTACTAAGTGGGTCCCATCTTAAGGATTGGTTTTTGCCGGCCAGTCTAGTAAATTTCTAATAGTAGATTCAGAAAAAAGTCTACTACGTATATTTCTTAGCCATGTCTAGTAACGGCTCACGCTGTACTTGCTCATAGTAGTAGTACTAATAGTAGTAGTCACATTGAATATACTTAGGGCTTGGCGCATAATCATTACAAACGGTCACCAAGGATCGAACTAGAAACTTAAAGATAACTTAGGGCTTCTTCGGATAACAGGATTTAAAAACACAAGAATTTGACTAGGTCATAGGTACAAAACAATGGATTGCAAAACAGAGGAAATAGCTTTCTTCGGATCACTAGAATGCAAAACACAAGATAACAAGGTCGCAGGTACAAAATAGAGGAAATCTGCAGGCTTCAAGTCATTTCTATAAAACATAGGAAACACACAGGAAAATTTCCTTAATCCTAGGCGAATGAGTGTAAAAAAGTGGATGATGAAATTCCTATGGGATTGGGGTGTAGAAATGCAATCCATATGAATTTTTGAGGAATGATTCCTTTAATCCAAAGGTCTTCCTTATGAAAAAAATTCTATGTGTCGAATTCCTCCAAAATTCCTTTGAAAATCCATCGATCCAAAGAGGCCCTTAATCAAGATGTGCATGCTCAAGACAAACACCTTCCGGCAGGAGGTGATGCGGTTGTAGATTTTCATCTTGAACCTGTCTGCGGTGACCTTGAACATATGGCAGTCACCCTGCTTCAACTCATGGAAAGCAGCAAAGGTATCCCACTCTTTGTCTAGGACGATCTGGTCTTTTTGCGGTTGGCATGGAAAACTGATGCCTCTAAAATATAGCCATCGACATCCACATTTAAACTAGATATTACTCATATTTTTGATGAAATATCTCTCTAAACCCTTTCACTAATGCCTAATATTTAGAGGGGTATGCAATCCTTTCTTATATATTTTTCCTACGTAGATAATGTGGTTTGAAGGAGGGAATGACTACATTAAAGTCAAAGATACAAGATTTCCAACAACCAAAAGAAACCTGGAGCCGTAAAGCGGAGGCAAACTATATGTGCGGAGCAAAATTCTGGTCGTATAGCTCCGTTCATATAGTTGGCGCCACCACCGTTAGGTCAAACAGAACAACTTTCATGAAGGGACCACTATATAAAGAAGCCTCGGGCAACGAGAAAACAAGCCAGACCTTAACAAAAAGTCTCTGCCACAGATCACCAACCGCCTCCAGATCTCCCAACCCTTTTCCATCTCCATAGCCATATTCCACCACTTGTAATAGTAGATATCTTCTCCGATTGGCGACATTGTAAGACTATTGCTATCAATCTTACGATTTTTATTACAATGTTTGTGATTGTTGATCTCATCTCTATGTGTGAGTAATTCTCCTTGGGCTAAGGGTTACGGTCTAGCCATGTAGAAATTGTGCATGTTATTTATCATAGATGGGATCGTGTATTAGTTTGTATGACATGATGATTATTGTATCCTCTCTTGCATCAATCCAACGACCTGTTAGGTACCCAAGACCCCGAGGGTTGATCCAGGTATAGGGAATATGAGTAATGACTGATCTGCAGGTTGGGAACCCCAATGACAGAAGGGGTAGTAGGGCTGTATGTGAGGGATTTGCTTGGGATTAACTGTGACATCACTATGCATATCATTATTTCTCTTTCTTCTATGGATGGGACTAGTAGGTTATTGCTATAAGCGGTTGCGGAGGCAATAGCAATTATGGATGCACTGCCGACATATAATTTATCTTTCTCTAACAAGTACATGCATACTTTATTTCTATCTTTTATTCCCATCAAATGTTTTGCACGGCTATATGTGAAGCTGAACTCCCTAGGCCCTCTCTCTCCATCATCGACAACAACAAAAAGACGCAAGCTATTGGTCAAGTAAAAACACAAAAAGAATTCTAAAACTCCCGAAGGTCCATTAAAGTATGGTCACTACGCATTCTCTTCCCGAGGATTCGATAACCTAGGTCTACCAAGGAAAAAGAAGCTATACTACATTCGTAATCCGGATCGAAGGTATCAACCCTTTTTCTGGCGCTGTTTCCAAGGAAGAAATAGCTACCCTGGTGAGGTTATTAGGAAACTTGCTAGTTTTAATTCTTGTTTTTTATTTTGCTAGTTTACTTTCAGTCTTTATTTGATAAACCAAAAAAATTAGTTAGCCTTTAAATTCTTGCTTTTACTATTATAATTCTTTGTTTAAGAAAACCCAAAAACATAGGAAATATGGATAAAAAGAAGCTTGGGGAGTTTGTCACTCCTATTACCCAGCCAACAATTGCTGCTGATGTCTATGAAATTAAGCCCCATTACTTAAGTTTGGTTCAACAGAATCAATTTGGAGGCTTTGTTGTTGAAGACGTGGGTATACACTTGAATACTTTCACTCAAATATGTGATATGATGCGTATAAAAAACGTTGACCCTGATGCGGTCAAATTGCGGAGCAAAAGAATGGTTGCTATCTTTGCCTAGAAATACTATTACATCATGGGTGGGATGTACTTCTCTATTTATGACTAAATTTTTCCCACCTGCAAAGACTATGCAACTCAGATCTAATATTACTAGCTTTAGGAAGGAAGAGCGTGAGCCACTAGCGCTTGCCTGGGAGAGGATGAATGAATGCTTAAGAAACTGCCCTAGTCATGGGATGGAAGATTGGTTAATCCTCCATTTATTTTATAATGCTCTTAATTCTGTGTCTAAGTCTATGCTTTATACTGCACCTGGAGGAACGTTTATGGGTAAAAATATTACTGAAGCAAAGTAGCTGCTAGATAATATGCAAGACAACCATGCCCAATGGCATGTGGAAAGATCAAACACGAAGAAGGTGAACTCTATTTCACCACAAGAAAACGAAAAACTCAATGCCAAGTTGGATGAGCTCACACTAGCTGTAAAAGGTAAGGAAACCCAGGTAAGAGCCACCCCTGAAACAAATATTGAAGAAATAGACTTTGTAGCTCATAATGATTATAACCCTGCTTGGAAGAAGAGTTACAATACTAACTTTCAGAAACATTATTCTAGTCTTGTAGGTAACTCTGATAATAATATGGGAAATAGTAATGGTAGTCTCCAAGAAACACTTAAGTCTTTCTTAGACTCATGAATTGAACAAAACAATATTCTTGTTAAAATAATGGAGAACCATGATGCCATGCTTGGTAAATTATCTAACCAAGCTGTTAATTTGAGAAATGATTTGCAGGCCCTCCAAGAAAGAACGAGGATCATTGAGGCACAACTAGGTAAGATAACCGAGAGTCAAAATCTCATTGTAGCTAAATTTGCAGGTAAAGATGAGCCCAATCCTGTTGAAGAACTCAAAATGATGAGGATCCAAAGGGAGGAGCCTGATGAACTTGATTATAGTAATGCTCCTTCACAAAGTTACACCATTGAAGATCTCGTAAAAAGGATCAACATCAAGATTTCGGTAAGTGAAGGTAGTGAGGAAGCTATGTACCAACACTTTGTCAATCAAGTAGCAATAAAGGTACGTGAGCTTGAGAAAGAATACAAGAAAATTGCTGAAAAATTACGTGTTAAACTAGATGACATATTTGAGCCTACTATTAATATTAAACTTGGAACCAAATGAGATAGTTGCACTTTGTGATCTAGGTGCAAGCATATCAACAATTCCAAAGATTCTTTTTAACAAGTTAAATCTTGGCTCCTTTGAAATCACTGAGTTAAAATTGCATCTAGAAGATTCAACCTACAAACAAGATATAGGAATTAAGGAGAACACTTTAGTATACATTAAAGGTTGTCCTGCTCTCATTGATTTTGTTATTGTTGACATGCCTGAAGATGCTACTACTCCTATTATATTAGGTCGTCCTTTCTTAAGAACTATTAAGGATTTAATTAATCTATATGAAGGGAATGTGAATCTTCAATTGCCTTCATGGGATCCTTGTGTTATTCATTTCCCCAGGAAGAAGAAAGCCAAGCATGATGAAAAGGAGGTCATCCCTTTGAAGGCCAATTACTTTGGAGTGGGTGTTCCACTCATCTGGCCCAAGTGCGTATCGTTAAGTTCAAGCTATTGACTATAAAAGAGTGCTCCATGGGAGGCAACCCATGTGAAATAAAGGTTTGAGTTAAGTTTTTAGGTTTTAGTTTAAGTTTATGTTTAATAAAGAGCGCTAGAAAACTCCAGTTGAGGAGAATAAGTTCGGTAGTACTTGAAATTCTCCTTTATTCATGCTATTGTGGTCAACAATATTTACTGTCAATTTTCTGTCGAAAACAAGGTATATCACTAAGTTACAGGAAAATAAATAGTTTTCGAAGAAACAAAAAAAATTCGATGCACACAGAGAGTTTAATGACAAACTATACAGTGGGAATAAAAATTTCGGCCGTATAGTTCCAGCCGTATAGATATCTTTACCATCGACAATTTTTCTTTAAAATGTACCAAGAGTTTAACGACCAACTATACGACGGGAATGAAAATTTCGGCTGTATAGCTCTGGTCGTATAGATATCAGTGCCTCCATACAAATTCTTTTCCAATGTACTGAGAGTTTAACGACCAACTATACGGCGGGAATAAAAATTCTGGCGGTATAGATATCGATGCCTTTATATATTTTCTTTCATAGGGACAGACGGTTTAACGACCAACTACGGCAGGAACATTTTGTTCCGGCTGTATAGTTGCGCCCGTATAGCTGCACCGCCAGGAGGAAACCATAATATTTTGACAAAAGGCCAACTATACGGCGGGAACGCATTGTTCTAGCCGTATAGTTGCGCCCGACGACAAAATCGCACGGGAAGGTACCTCCAACTCCAAAACTTCAATCCTTTTTCTTTCTTCTACCTCCAAACTCTCTCAAAACCTCAAGATATTTTCATCTCTGCTCAATTTCGTTCGATTTCCTCGCACATGAGTGATCTAAGGTATGTTTCTCCTTCGATCCTCCAATTACTTTTTGCAAATTCATCTTTGATCTATTGTCATTATCAATATACAGTGATACCTACTATGAAGAAATTTCCATGATTTTCTTGCCTAGATTATTATTTTGAGGAGATTCTTTAGTGTGCTTTGATGAGGAATATGATGTACTTACTGTTGTTGCATAAAAAAGTTTTATTTTTTCCTTTCTTCAATGTATTAGATGAAGAACACAAGGAGCCAAACTCGTGCTCATTCCACCGCTAGCGCTTCTCGAGCATTCACTCAAGAACGCATGGGGATATGGTTCAGGGAAGAGGCCCATCATGATCGTTTCAAAAGGATCAAGAACCGGCGAAGTAAAGGCCACCAAGTGGGATTGCCCCATTATATTGAACCAACTCGGTATGTCTGATGACTTTACTCTACTTTGCAATAGAGTTGGCCTGCAAAACTTTGTGTACAATGATGTGCCTACTTATCGTTGCTTAAACATTGAATTTCTAAGTTCGTTGCAAAGCACCGTTAAACAATGGTAAGGAGAGGATACTATTTCTTTTCGTCTGATGAACAACAACTACACCTTAACATTAGATGAATGGTGCGCATGTTTTAATTTTCCAAACAATGATATTCATGCCCTACACGCATCCTTTACTGGCTTAGAACCTTCCCCTGAACAATACTATAATGGAATGAGTTTCACTAGTATAGTGAACAAGGGGAAGAATATTCAACATCCAACAATTCGCTATTTGTTCTATGTTATTGCTAACACCTTGCAGGCACATAATGAGTTCACGAGACTCAACGAGGAGGACATCCGAGTCCTTGTAAAGGTTGCTTACATCAACTGCGGCTTGTCACTCAACTTGGGTGCCATCCTTGTGCGCTACTTGGAGCACCAAGCCTTCCAAAGCCAAGGAACAATCACTGGTGGAGGCGTCATCACCGTGCTTGCCACTTCCCTAAGCATCAACCTAGGTGAGTTACAAGCCGTGCTTGGTGAGACACGTGTTGGTTTCTCCACTTTGAGAGCCTATGGAATGCTCACTAGGAGAGGTGGTGTTTATTATCTGCATATTGCTGGATCTGGGCGTATCTACCTTGCTCCTATATCTAATGGTATTTGCTCTATCGAGGAAGGACGTTTTCTATATGACTTCCAGGTTGAGCAACACAAACCCGAGGAGGAGATTCCATAGGAGGATCAAGACCAAGAGGAGGAGTAAGAAGTTCCTTATCAAGAGGAGTAGCCACAAACCCGGTTCACCACATACCAAGATTTCCAAGGACTTGGAGGGACTATGGAGAGGATGCATAGCCTCTCTTTGAACCTCCGAGAACCAACTAGTAACCTCTCAACTCAATTTGTAAACTGGAGTAGTGACTTTTTCCAACCACCACAATGATTTGAAGGGCTTGCAAAAGCCTAAGCTTGGGGAAGTTTCCTCATGTATCTTTATTTGGCGTTTATTTTCTTTTATTTATTTCGAGGTTGTGTTTTTATTTGAGTTTATATGCACTCGTGTTGGTTTCCCCAACACATTATTTTTAGTTCTTTCTATGCTTTCGATATTTTGTAGCTGAGCTTTGCCGCCAATTTTCTATTCTTTAAACTCCCTCTCTTAATAAGAGCACAAAAAGATTTCTCCATTTTTTCCTTATTTTCCCTCTTTCTTTTCTTTTTGCCTCGAGGTCTTCATGTATTCACAGGAGAGTGATTGACTTCAAGTTTCCAAGAAACAAATAACAAAGCAAGAGAGAAGTGGAACCAAACATGTGAGGTATGCCTTATGACTCCCCACTTTTGAAGTCTGAGAAACTCATGCTAGTTAGTAGTAAATGTTGAGGTATTATATTGGTGGAGTGATTCTTTGTATTGTAGTAAGATTTTCGTTTCCATGGGTATTTAATTGGGTACGTTTTGTTCCAGCTCTCGTAATTACACAAGTCTTGCCTAAAAAATTGCTAAACAGTTGTAATAAGTAAAGGTCTCACAATTGAAGGCTTGGGTGTTATAGTGCTTAGTCTTGAAGGCTTATTTCTAGAGATACTCAACACCACTGAAAATGTTGATTGACTTAATAGCTCTCTTTGAAAGGATTTGTTCGATTGAATTAATGTTTAGAAGTCTTTGTGAGCATGCAAAAGTTTGACCTGTTAATCAAAAGAATGATATAGCTTTATGCGTGTCAAACTTCATGGGATGCCAACAACTCCATTGGCGTATGAACGATCTTTATGGAGGAAACTCCTAGATTTCGGCTATGAGTTAATTAAAAACTTGTAGCAGCAATGCTATAGTGGGTAAGATTATTGGCACTCTCGGGTAGCTGTAATCATGATGGAATCACTCCTCTGGCTGTTATGAGAAATCATTATGCAAAAGGAACGAAACCTTAGTGATGCCACGAGTGTCAATCACAGCTCCATAAACTAATAAAATCTTTGGCATGCTCTCAATTACTTAAAAACTGAAATTCTTGAAGGATAATGAATAGAAAAGTAGTGCTCGAAAAGTCTTGATTTATTGATGTGGGAGAATTGATATACTCTAGTATATATGATTTTCATGACAACTCTCACACTCTTAACTTACATGATTATATATTATCGTTCAAAGCCAAGCCTATGAGTTGATTACTTGACATGGAATAAAGTTTACTTATTTGAATCATCCATGTTGACAATAATTTTGCTGCACTATAAGGATGCATGAAACCCATATTATATGCTTGCCATTACTCTATCTATGCTAAAGTTTTTCAGATTTATGAAGTGAAGGAAACATGAGACTACTGATCATGAGTAAGATCACCATCTCGTTATTTCAGTTTAAATATTGAGTTCCTTTTTGATTTTGGTTTTCTTGCTTAGGGACGATCAAGTTTAAGCTTGCGGAGGTTGATGGCTCTGAAATATAGCCATCTACGTCCACATTTAAACTAGATATTACTCATTTTTTGATGAAATATCTCTCTAAACCATGCTACCAATGCCTAATATTCAGAGGGCTATGCAATCCTTTCTTTTATATTTTTCCAGCCCAGATAATGTCGTTTACAGGAGGGAATCAGTACATTAAAGTCAAGATACAAGATTTCCAACAACCAGAAGAAACCAGGAGCCGTAAAGTGGAGACAAACGCTTTAACAACCAACTATACGACTGGAGCAAAATTCTGCCCATATAGCTCCGGTCGTATAGTTGGCGCCACCACCATTAGGTCAAACAGAACAACTTTCATGAAGAGACCCCTATATAAAGAAGCCTCAGGCGACAAGAAAACAAGCCAGACCTTGCAAAAAGTCTCTGCCATAGATCACCAGCCGCCTCTAGCTCTCCCAACCCTTTTCCATCTCCATATCCATATTCCACGACTTGTAATAGTAGATCTCTTCTCCGACTAACGACATGGTAAGACTATTTCTATCAATCTTATGATTTTTATTACAATGTTTGTGATTGTTGATCTCAACTCTATGTGTGAGTAATTCTTCTTGGGCTAAGGGCTAAGGGCTAGACATGTAGAAATTGTGCATGTTATTTATCATTGATGGGATCGTGTATTAGTTTGTATGACATGATGATTATTGTATCCTCTCTTTCCTCAATCTAAGGACTTGTCAGGTAACCAAGACCCTGAGGGTTGAGCCAGGTATAGGGAGTATGAGTAATGACTGATCTGCAGGTTGGGAACCTCAGTGACAGAAGGGGTAGTACAACTGTATGTTTGGGATTTGCTTGGGATTAACGGTGACATCACTATGCATATTATCAGTTCTCTTTCTTCTATGGATGGGACTAGTAGGTTATTGCTATAAGCGGTTGCGGAGGCAATATAAATTATGGATGCACTGCCCACATATAATTTATATTGCTCAAAAAAGTACATGCACACTTTATTTCTATCTTTTATTCCCATCAGATGTTTTGCACAGCTACAGGTGAAACCGAACGCCCTAGGCCCTCTCTCTCCATCATCGACAACAACAAAAATAAGCAAGCTATTGGTCCGGTAAAAACACAAAAAGAATTCTAAAACTCCCGAAGGTCCATTAAAGTAACTTCAGTATGCATTCGCTTCCCAAGGATTCAATAACCTAGGTGTACTAGGGAAAAAGAAGCTATACTACATCCGTAATCAGGATCGAAGGTATCAACAACCCACTCGCATTCCTCGCATGCTTGGACCACCACTAGTTGTGGGTAGGGGCATCCCTTCACGTAAGGCTTGAAGTAAGTTAGGATGATAAGCATATACAAGTCATGCTAGACTAACTAGATGTAGAAGCGCCTAGGATGATGCACGGTGGCATGGTGTCCGACCAACCTAGGGCGTCTTCTCGGTTTGGCAGAACTAGCGACCGACCTGGTAGCATTTGCCCTTGCCAAGGACTCCACTCTCCTGCCCGGCAACTTCAACTACCTTGGTATGATGGGGAGAGTATCTTCATAGCCACCTAGAGCTGGAGCTGTCCGATCAAGAATGTATTCTAATTTCGGCATTACAACCGGGCCGTCCTAAATGAAAATTACCATTCGGTCAGTCGTTTGGAATTACCAAAACACCACAATGCATTGTATAAATTTCCTAAAGATGACAATGCATCATTGCACCATAAAAATTACATAAACAACACAAGGTATCAGGTAGATTACATTGCCTACAGAGCACAATGCATCATCAGAATCACCTAACCCGATGGGTCCTCAAAATTTTCTAAACAGCTACTAGAAGGCATACCACTTAATTAGATTGATTAAACAGCACAATGCATAATCCAATTGGATAAAATAGCACAATGCATTATCTGGATAGACAAAATAGCATATATGCAGTACATCATCAAAAATACCAAAACAACACAAGGTATCATGTAATTCAATTTCATAAACAGTGTCTACATAATAAAAATTACCTAAACTGATGGGTCATTGAAATAATATGAACAACTAGAAGGCATATCATTTAATCATAAATAGCAGAACACAGATGAAAATGGACGAAACAACACAGTAAGGAGACAAGACACGATGCATCATAAAAAAAACCAAAATAGCACGACGCATCATGGAAAATTCCTAAACAACACAATGCATCATCTAATTACCAAAACAAAACCCTGCATCATCGTCATCAAGAATATTCCATAACTAAGAAAAACAACACAAAAGACAATTATCAAGAATATGACATATAAAGAATAGCACACAATACAATTATCAAGAATATGACATATAACTAAGCAGTTCAACAAAGGACTTGCAGTACACGTTGCAAAAATCTGACTAGATGCACGTTGGATTTGGGTTAAAGCCCCAATCCTCCAGATCTAACCTCGTTGCAGTTGGGGGATGTGAACTTTCATAGGGGTTGATGGGTTGAGCGGATGAACAGGGTGCCACTAACGAAGAATCAACCACATACACCGAAGAAGCACAGACAATCGTGGATGAAGGGGAAGCCACCGATAGGGGTTTCACCGTGTACACTCTGAAATTTGGCACATTGGAAATGGGAGTCCAACCTGTAGACAAAAAGGACACGTCCGCCAATGCACGAGAATTTGGTCCCAATGCACGCGCCGAAACCCTAAGGGCGTTGGACGCCTCACCTTGGGCACGACCCACACACACACACAAAAGGCGAAGGACGCTTCATAAAAGGCGATGCGACCAGCGGAATCGAACAAGCCACCTGCAGCTTCGAACCAGAGTTTGATGAGCTCCCCAGCTCAACCAGAGACAAAGGTTTTGGCATTGGTTTCATTGAAGCAATGGCTGGGTTAATGACCGAGAGTTGAGAGGTGAGTGTGGGAATGTGATAGCAAGAGAGGGAATGGTAGGGAAGGAGTTAGAGAATGGGAGTGGGTAACCCTCTATCCTCTTTAGTAGTACTGTAGTACAAAAAAGTACTACATTTCACATATCATCACTTTTTGACCAACTAGTTCATTTCTTTGAACCAAATAAAATAGTGGGTACCCTTTAGGTTTCAAACTTCCATATGGTACCTATTTTTCTAGTAGTAAGTATAATACAATACTTTGTATACCCTCCATGGTAGTATAAGAAATTTAGATAGAGGAAATTGCACGATCCACCATCTTTTCATCGCACTTTTGCACAAAACACTTGGTGGATGTCATTTTTGCACATTTAATAGTTTTTCGCCTAATATGTACAAATTTGGCCAGTTAGTACTGTAATGACTGATTTAACCTCATTGGTAGAAACACTAACAAGTGGTCCCTCAATGTCATTGCTCCCATTCACACACAAAGATTGAATGATGCTAAAAACTGTATATTAATGATATTTATCACCCACAATACTTTTTGGATGCATGTAGCTATGATGTAAGAGACTTATTTCATATGAAATGTCAATGTTTACACAAAGGTACCAAAATATTTGTCCATCGCTCATTGAATTTGTGAAGGCTGTATTTGGTCATAATAAAATTGTTTTTGAACATAACTTGTTTGTACATAAGATTTGATGTTTCATTCACATAACCAAATGTCCATAGAAGAATTTCTTTTAAAGTGTCAGATGAACGATATATGTCTGTTTATTATACCTCACACAAAAGGACCCCAATTTATCATAAACTTTAAGAAGATACTTATTTTCCTAGGATTTATTTTTCTTGAGAGCAAGCATGGTAAATATGCCGCAGGATGCCACAAGCCCAGTTTCCAGACAAATTTATACATGTTTCACTTATGATTACGAAGGTTTTTGAGTTGTAAAGGATTCCGAGAAAACTCCACACTCTTATACTAACTTAACATGATTTATCTATGTTAGATAAAATTTGAACTATGAGTAAGTAGTATATTGCTCTTAAAGTTATACAAGTATCTTTTGAAGGTACCCACCCAAGCTATTAATATATCGAAAACCAATAAATTTGTTGAATTCAACTTCTTGCTAAGAATTTGCATGTAGACAATTTGACTTTTATTTGAAAATAATAAAAATCATTGCATAATGTCCTCTAACTTGTACTACTTGCCGTGAAAAATTATTATTATCAAGAGAGTTCACATCATTTAAAAAACAAACTAATTGAAAATATGTCCTGCCATGGATGAACGTCCTTAGGCTTCAGGCCGGAAGACAAGCTAAATGGCAGTATATATGTTAAAATTACTTTATGATAATGTTCCCATATTTGGTTGATGAGTGCATCTTGGCATGGTGAACAATAATCCTACCTGCACTAGGAGTTTCCAAAATTTAGGAACAAAAAATCATTTTCAAATTTGAACTACTAGTAAATATGATAGAGTGCTCTTAAAAAGTTACAAACATCCTTTGAGCCTTTATGGTACCGAGGCGGTCAATAATTCAAAAACCAATGAGATTTCTGTAGGATTAAAGTTCTTGCTATGAATATGCATGTTGACAATTTGATCCTCACTAGCTATGAACAAAAATAATGAAAACCCTAAAAATGAATCCTTCATCATGGTGTCCTCTTGCATGTACTACTATTTGCAATGTAAAATAATTAATAACCGTGAGTCATCACAAATTATGAAAAATAGTTACACAATATATGACCCACAGTGTATGAACATTCTTGGGTTTCAAGCCGAACGACAAAGGTAACAACCATATGCACACCATATTGTATTGTAATGTTCCTATATTTGGTAGATGTGTGCATCTTGCAAGGTGAAAAATGGTGGCAACCATAATTTCCAACTGATAGGAATAATTAGGATTATTCAATTTTCGAAGCGACAAGACTTTTTCTGTAAGAAAATACGAAGAAAAATGGCTCAGAGTACCACAACAAAAACCCTAGTTTTCAGACAAATCGTGGACCATGATACACTTAGGATTGACTACCAAGTTTTATGAGATTTCAAGCTTCCTAGCCAACTGTTTTCCTTGCTTAATTTTATGGTGCTTCTTGCTAAATGTATGGACATCGATGTAATTTTAACTTTTTAGGTCCTTGATGTAAAATATACTCCCACCGTCTGTGTAAAATTCAAACCTAACAGCAAGTGGTAAAATTTAAATGTATTTAAGATTATTAGTTGTAAATGAGTATGAACATTGTTGGAGTTTCAAGCTGAATGACCAAGGTCATGGCCATATCTACATCATACTTTATGCTAACGATGATCCCATATCCAAGAATTTGCATGCCGCCAAATTTGGCCATATATTTTTAAAACAAACGAAGAGGAAGTTGTATGAAGAGTATGGATCTATCAGCCGCTCTCTCGAGAAGGAGCCGAACCTGACTACTTTACTTGCTTAATTTTAGGGTACTTCGTGCAATGTAAGGACCTCGATGTAATTTCCCCCTATTAATGTCCTTGATGTAAACCGTAGTCCCACAATCCGTGTAAAATTCGAATTGTGACTAAGTATAAACATTCTTGGATTTCAAGCCGAACGACCAAGGTCATGGCCATACCTACATCATACTTTATGCTGATGATTCATGATCCCATATCCAAGAATTTGCATGCCGCCAAATTTGGCCATATTTTGAAAACAAACAAAGAGAAAGTAGTATGAAGAGTATGGCTTGATCAGCTTCTCTCTTGAGAAGGAGAAAAACATGATTGTTTTCCCTACTTAATTTTAGGGTGCTTCGTGCTAAATGTATGGACCTCGGTGTAATTTTACCTTTTTTAGGTCCTTGATGTAAAACATACTCCCACTGTCCGTGTAAAATTCGAACTTAAAAGCAAGTGGTAAAATATAAACGTATTTAAGATTATTAGTTATCAATGAGTATGAACATCTTGGATTTTAAGACGAATGACCAAGGTCCTGGCCATATCTACATCATACTTTATGCTGATGATTCATGATCCCATATCCAAGAATTTGCATGCCACCAAATTTGGCCATATTTTGAAAACAAACGAAGAGGAAGTAGTATGGAGAGTATGGATCGGTCAGGTTCTTTCTTGAGAAGGAGTCGAGCTCAATTATTTTCCTTTTCTTAATATTAAGGTGCTTCGTGCTAAATTTATGTACCTCGATGTAATTTTCCCCTTTTTAGGTCCTTGATGTAAAATATACTCCCACCGTCTGTGTAAAATTCGAACATAAAGGAAAGTGGTAAAATTTAAACGTATTTAATCTTATTAGTTGTCGATGAGTATGAACATTCTTGCATTTCAAGCCGAACAACCATGGTCATCGACATATCTACATCATACTTTATGCTGATGATGATCCCATGTCCAAGATTTTGCATGGCGCCAAATTTGGTGATATATTTTGAAAACAAACAAAGAGAAAGTAGTACTAAGAGTATGGCTCGATCAGATGCTCTCTCGAGAAGGAGTCGGACCCGATTATTTCCCTTGATTAATTTTAGCGTGTTTCATGCTAAATGTAAGGACGTCGATGTAATTTTCTCCCTTTTTAGGTCCTTGATGTAAATTGTACTCCCACCATCCGTGATGTACCCATTTGGTATTAAATGGGTGAATCATTGCATGGTAACAATGCTACCACTTGGAGTTTCCAACCATTAGGAAAATAAAAAAATCAAATTTCCAAGTGATAGGAGTGTATTTTCTGTAAAGAAAGTACGAAAAATATGTATTTATGTAGAAAAAACAAAGAGAAAGAAGAGAAACTATGAGCACAGAGGAGGCAGCTCGAGAGAGCAGTGAAGAGGAGGAGTTGAAGGCAGTGCGATATTAGAGCAAAGCTATGATGGCTTCCTGACACACGAGGTACATGGTATAGTAACCTAGTAGTACTAGTAGTACGGAACTAGTAGTAAGTTTCAGGACCTTTACTATATATGCATGAAAAACAAATTGTGTTTTCTCTCTCCTTCACTGCCTCATCACCCCCGGCTAGCTGATCTCTCCTTCATCTAAAACGTGGTGCTACGCACGTGGGTCGACCTGCCTTGTCGGTGGCTTCGTGTGAGTATCAAGTGTGCTATGTTGGTGTGCATTGTTGGGTCCGCAACATAGAAAACAAAAAAATTCCAACGATGAGAACTACACGCCAAGATATATCTACTAGGTACAGAGCAACGGGTGGACATACATCCATCGAGAACTTACCCTCAAAGACAACGAGTTTTGTTAACGAGTAGGAACTCGTGGTTGATGTAGTCGTACACTTGCCGATCTCAAGATCATGATGAAGTCCGAGCGCCACCACTGAGCAGCGCATACGTACTCGCACACACGTTCAAGCCACCGGACAACCTCCACCTCCTCGCTCCAGCGATCCAGTAGAAGCAGCAACTCCTTCTAGATGAAATGCCGCTGGGAAGATGTATCTCGCTAATCCGAGACCATGGGGGAATAATTCTAGAGAGGGAGAGAGATCCTTCACAAGGAGCTGTGAGGATGAAGGAGGAAGAGGGGGGCCTTTTATAGGAGGAGGGGGTGCCCCTCCTTCATGGCCGGTGCATGGAGGATGTGTCTCTTCACCTCCTCCTTTCATGTGGTGGTAACCCCTCCACATTAAAATGCCTCTTCACATTCCCTTTTAAAGTCTCCACTTTAAATGCATTAAATTTCTCCAAATTTAATGCTCTCTCATTTAATAAAACTCTTTTATTAATTTTATTCAGAATTTTGTTAATTACTTTAATTAACAAACATTCACATAAAACCCCTTGCAATATTTCAATATCACATGCAGAACCACTTTCTGCAATTTCACCCGAAACAATTTCCGGTTTCTATCGAAACAATTCCTGGGCTTTGCAATTCTTTCGTCTGAAACATATGTGCTCCAAAATGGTGTCTGGTAACTCTTAAGTGTGTCACCCTATAGTTCGCGAATAATGCAGACATGATCGAGACCCCTCTCCGATCAATAATCAGCAGCGGAACCTGGAGATCCATACTGACTCCTACACATTCAACGATGACTTCTGTGATCGTGAGAACCTTTAATGCTAGTAACTAAATCCCTTTGTCTCGCGATATATTACATGTCCGAGATTCGATCATCGGTATCTCCATACCTAGTTTGCTCTCGTTACCGACATGCACTCTTTTCTCGTTCCCATGATATAACATTCTAGTGATCACATCACTTGCTTGGAAGCTATTTCAATGTGATATCACCGAGAGGGCCCATAGTATATCTATCCGTCATCGGGATTGACAAATTCCACTCTTGATCCGTGAGCCTCAACATAACACCTTCGTAGCACTGAACCCATCTTTATAGTCACCCTGTTACGGTGTGACGTTTGATGTTATCAAGATACTCTTCCGGTGTTAGCAATTAACATGATCTCATGGTCTAAGGATAAAGATTACTTCATATGATGTTATAGCAATATAAACATAATGACTTTGATCGTAATGCTATATTTCGGATGAATGTTCATTACATCATTCCACCAATGTTGTGACCCTGTTATTAACAACATCCAATGTCCATGATCAGGAAACCTTGATCATCTTGTTAATCAACGAGCTAGTCTATAAGAGAGGCATAACTAGGAACCTTTTATTTTTTTATTAAACACACATGTATAGACATTTCTGATCAATACAATTATAGCATGCAAAATAAACATTTATCATTAACATGGAATAAGATAATAACCACTTTATTATTGCCTCTCGGGCATATTCCCTTCAGTCTCCCACTTCCAGTAGATTCAATAATCTAGTTTGAAAAACTTTGCATATTGAACACCTATGGCTTTCTGGTGTTGCATATACGCTCTTGCTAGTGGTTAACATAATCTCCGGATCTGACAGTTTCAGGTCCGTGTGTATTTGCATGTATTTGCGTCTCTACGCATCACTCATTCTCAAATGAGATGGCATTATATCAATTTGATCCTTTGGTGAAACCTTTAGTTCGTTCCGGTTAAAATATGCTGATATTATTGTCAAACAATATATCTTCATAGTATTAGCCCACTTTGAACCACACCTAGTTTGATAACAAACTACTTAACACAAATGCCCTCCTATGCTGCTACTATTGCAGTCATATACTTAGCCTTTTGTTGTAGTATCCATCACAATGTCTCAACTTTGGAACTCATCCAAATCTATCATGGAACATCCTTTCCATTACATTGTGCCACCCATAGTCTAAATTGAGATAAATTTATTTTTGTATCTTGTGACAAAACTAGTATCAATGTAACACTTTACAATGAACTACCTTTAACTATTTGTCACTTATACATTATATATTCTTAGTTCTTCCAAAGCTCATAAGAATATCTTTACTATCGTCCATCTCATGAATCATTCTGGTATGTGCTCATAAAATTTAGAGCATAGGACATTCATGATATCTACAAATCATGGTATAATCGATCAAAATCTTCATGTGATTTTACTCACCAAGTGTTGAAACATTTGAATTTTCATACAATCCTTTCCATGCAGCAAGAACCTTTCTTGTCGTTCCATATTGAAATCTTTCAATATCTCATATATGTATGTCTAGCACAACCATATTAGCGCCTTAATCTATCCATATAGATATTGATGCCTAATATTCCGATTTTGCCCAAGTCTTTCATCGAAATCTTATTTTAATGAAATTCTTAACTGGTGTCAATACAAGATACATCATTTCCAATCAACAATATGTCCTCTACATAATGTATTAGAAATATGTCTCAGCGCTCTCACTTAATTTCTTGCAAATGCAAGCATCTTTATCATCTCCGATGAATTTAAACTCTTTTAACAGTTTCATCATGGTAAAGATTCCAACTCTGCTATGCTTACTTCAACTATTGAAGTTTGCATGCCCTTTTAGCACCCTTTGAATTAACAAAACACTTTGGACCGTGTCATGCACACGTCTTAAGTAACCGTTCTATTAGAAGAACATTGTTTTGTTTATTCAATTACCATATACCAAATTATATGTAGTGGTTGCTACATTAATCCGTCAAGACTAAATATCGCTATGAAAGATCAAATCTTGTCATAGTCAACTCCTTGAACATTCTTGTAAACTTATTTTCGACATGTCGACTGTTTCATAGATGTTAAACATCCATGTCTTATTTCTTTATAGATCCAAACACGACCAATAGGCTTCACGCCTTTCCGGAGGGTCTTCCAAGTTCAGAAACTTGATTTCTCGTGTATGGATACTATCACGGATTCTATGACTTCTAGTCATTTTATGGAGTCAGGGCCCATCATCGCTTCTTTGCATGTAGTCGTTTCATCATTGTCAAAACAATAACGACTTGCTGATCAAATCTTACTATTTGATTCTTACCGACCCACACGGTTCTATAGGAACTCTAATCTCCGAGATCACACCTTTTGTAATCATGAGAGCCTTGAGCATTGTGGCCTCCACCGGGACACTTTTCGGTGCTACGCTACTTAGCACATATAGCTAAGGTTCAACAACCTTATCAAAGTTCTATTGTCCTCCCACTTAACTTTTCACGAAAAATTCCTTCTCAAGAAACTTGATGTTCCAAGTAACAAACTATTTTGTCCTTGGTGTTATGGAGAAATTCCCAACAAATTCTTTGGGATAACCTACAAAGACGTGCTTATCCGACTTTGGTTGTAAACATTTTACTTATGCATAGCATACCACAATTTAAAAAAAAGACAACTCGGGTTTTATCCCAAACCATAACTCATATGGTGTCATTTCAATGGATCACGATGGTGCTCTTTTTAGTGTAAAAGCGGTAGTCTCTAAAGCTTCAATCCTTAAAACATAATGGCAGTTTTATAAATGACACCTTTGATCTTACCATGTTAAACATGGTTTGATTTCATCTCTCAAACATACCATACTCCTGTGGTTTATCATGAAATCCAAATTCATGGAACAATTCCTCAAATCTTTGGTGTTTTGCTAAACATCTAACTCAAATATCTTCCTTTATGATCGAATCATGAACTCTTTATTTTCTTGTTACAATGATTTTCCACTTCATCTTGAAAGTCTTTGAACAACTTTCAAATGTTTCATACTTCATCCTTATTAAGTAAATATACATATTCACTCAAATTTTCGAAGAAAGCATATGAAGCAAAAAGATCCATCGCATATGGCTACACATAATGGACTATGCACATCAGCATGCACAATTTCCAATAAGCTAGTCATCCGTTCCTCTCTGGCCTATGGACGGAGTTTCAGTTATCTCGAGGAAAGTCTCACATGCGTCAATTGATCAAAATCAAAGACTCCAAAAATTCATCAACATGGAGTTTCTTCATGTTTTCTTTCCAATATAATTTAAACAGCGATGTCACTTCATAAGTGTTCTTTCATTCATTTGTCTTGCGACATTTTAGCAATAGTGTTTATGGATGTGTCCCACTAGACTTGCAAAAGTTCATCCATCCTTTATGGAATACGGTAATTATTTGAACAACCATTGTTCTCGTAATACCGGAACAAAATAACAATTATTAAAAAAATCTTGAAGGCTAGGTTTGCCGACAACGAAAAAGAACAATAACACTTTATTTGTTTTCAATGATCATCATCACTTATTATCTTGCTAGTTACGTAGGCCATTGCAGTTCATGAATTGTGTTGTCCTGTATGACACTTCATACCAACCAATTCGGTATCCAATACCGGTATCCAATACCTAAGAACCACATTGTTTAACAAGCAAGGAATAGAGTCATAACATGTATATCTTCTATATACCTAAGTTGGACATCTCCATCCTTTTATTTTCTGCCAAATATTTTATAGATTCTCTTTCAGCAATTCCTTTTCTTTTAAAAGAATCTATCAGCATAAACAGTGGTGTCATCAACATGACACATGGTACAAAGCTTGTATATAGTCAAATACTAATACCTTTGGACTTGCACTTTGAAGTGGATCACGATCATCAAATGTTTGGCATTCTTTCCAAAATCCATTCTTTAGTAATCTATTAGTGTAGTAAACATTTTACTTACATCTTCTATTCATCCTTATCATGACAACTTTCATGATCAAGCTACTATAGCCTATAAGGAAGAATCACCAGTATAATATCAGTTCCCAAAACCTTTTTGGTAGATTAGGACGCTTAGCGTCTCCAACCTTCACAAATTCTCATACAATATGAGAACATGTATTTTGCTAAATTATACTCTATCATAATGCAACCAGAAACATTGTTTTAGATATCACAATATCTTTCACACATGATGGTTTCTAAAAAAAATTTTAGCTCCAATATAATCTTGATATTAATACAACTTTTGAATATCAATAATCATGGAGGCAAACATGATACTTTAGATACTAACATTGGAATTCTTACTCTTGATTTAATACTACTTATTAAACTTCATGGAGTAAATAGAGTTTGCTGAAAGTTTGCAATAGGACTTATAAACTTTAAATTGACATTCAAAACAATACGATACCAGTTCATAAAGTAAATATCCAAAATTCTATAGTTCTATTATCTCAAATAAAAACTAAGCATAAGGTAGAAAACGAATGCCAATGACTACAACAAACTATGCAAATTCACTTTAATTTAATTTATGACAAATTTGGTTCGACTAATCCAAATTAGAAATGAACTCCCACCCAAAAACGGCATCCCTCGTTCCTTTTTGGTGATTACATGAACCAAATCCACTATACCAAGTCCGATCATCACGTGAGTTGATGTAGCTTCAAAGGCGAGCATCTATATGGGCACCATATCAACTATATGACTCATGCTTAACCTTTCGGTCCGTGTTCCGAGGCCATGTCTGTACATGCTAGGCTGGCCAAGTAAGAACCTTAGTACTCGCATGTGTAAAACTGTCTTACACCCGTTTGTATGAAAGCGTAGAGTCGAGTACACCCGATCATCATGTGATGTCTCGAAACACGATCCATAAAACGGTGCATACTTAAGGAAGAACACATTTTATCTTGATATTTAAATGAGGGATCATCTTATAATGCTACCAAAAGCGCCAAACTAGCAGTAAAAGATGCTAACATCTAATGTGTAAAGTGAGATGATATGGTCCATGCATTTGATCTCTATCATTTGCATCGTGGTATGGTCTCTATCATTCCTTTGTGTGTGAGGCCAAGGTCTATGGAACTTACACGTTAAGTGTGTTGTAAGAGTATCTATCATACATCTACTTACAACAATACCATATCAATACACTAGCCCAGCAACGATCTAAAGTAGACGCTACTAATTTATCAATTGCAAGTTTTACGTGGCTTAGGGCTTTCGGAGATAGAACCGTTCTTACCTACGAACATGAACCACAATGAGGATAACCAAGTTATTAGCAACTCGTTGTAAATCAGATATTGACTATAGTAGGAGAGACAGACACCCGCCAGCCACTTATGCAAAACAAGTTGCATGTGAGTCGTGGAACCGGTCTCATGTACAATGACATGTAAGGTTGGTCCGGGCCGCTTCATCCCACTATGCCACCAATATCCAAAATACATAGAAGATGCAATAACATGATCATCATTGCCCACATATAAAAATATGTGTACTACCCGTGCAAAGCACCTACGCATAGATCAGGCTCGGATACCATTGTTGGGTCCGCAACGTAGAAAACAAAAAAATCCTATGATGAGAACTACACGCCAAGATATATCTACTAGGTACAGAGCAACGGGTGGACATACATCCATCGAGAACTTACCCTCGAAGACAACGAGTTTTATTAACGAGTAGGAACTCGTGGTTGATGTAGTCATACACTTGCCGATCTCAAGATCGTGATGAAGTCCGAGCGCCGCAACTCAGCAGCACATCCGTACTCGCACACACGTTCAAGCCACTGGACAACCTCCACCTCCTCGCTCCAGCGATCCAAGCAGCAACTCCTTCCAGACGAAATGCCATCGGGAACATATATCTCACTAATCCGAGACCATGGGGGAATAATTCTAGAGGGGGAGAGAGATCCTTCACAAGGAGGTGTGAGGATGAAGGAGGAAGAGGGGGCCTTTTATATGAGGAGGGGGGTGCCCCTCCTTCATGGCCGGCGCATGGAGGAGGTGTCTCTTCACCTCCTCCATTCATGTGGTGGTAACCCCTCCACATTAAAATGCCTCTTCACATTCCCTTTTAAAGTCTCCACTTTAAATGCATTAAATTTCTCCAGATTTAATGCTCTCTCATTTAATAAAACTCTTTTATTAATTTTATTCAGAATTTTGTTAATTACTTTAATTAACAAACATTCACATAAAACCCTTGCAATATTTCAATATCACATGCAGAACCACTTTCTGCAATTTTACCCGAAACAATTTCCAATTTCTATCGAAACAATTTCTGCGCTTTGGAATTCTTTCGTCTGAAACATATGTGCTCCAAAATGGTGTTCGGTAACTCTTAAGTGTGTCACCCTACGGTTCGCGAATAATGTAGACATGATCGAGACCCCTCTCCGATCAATAATCAGCAGCGAAACCTGGAGATCCGTACTGACTCCTACACATTCAACGATGACTTCTTTGATCGTGAGAACCTTTAACGCTAGTAACTAAACCCCTTTGTCCTGAGATATATTACATGTTCGAGATTCGATCATCGGTATCTCCATACCTAGTTTGATCTCGTTACCGACATGCACTCTTTTCTCGTTCACATGATAGAACATTCTAGTGATCACATCACTTGCTTGCAAGCTATTTCAATGTGATATCACCGAGAGGACCTAGAGTATATCTATCCGTCATCGGGATTGACAAATTCCACTCTTGATCCATGAGCCTCAATATAACACCTTCGTAGCACTAAACCCGTCTTTATAGTCACCCTGTTACGGTGTGACGTTTGATGTTATCAAGATACTCTTCTGGTGTTAGCAATTAACATGATCTCATGGTCTAAGGATAAAGATTACTTCGTATGATGTTATAGCAATATAAACATAATGACTTTGATCGTAATGCTATACTTCGGATGAATGTTCATCACATCATTCCACCAATGTTGTGACCTTGTTATTAACAACATCCAATGTCCATGATCAGGAAACCTTGATCATGTAGTTAATCAACGAGCTAGTCTATAGGAGAGGCATAACTAGGAACCTTTTATTTGTTTATTAAACACACATGTATTGACGTTTCCGATCAATACAATTATAGCATGCAAAATAAATATTTATCATAAACATGGAATAAGATAATAACCACTTTATTATTGCCTCTCGGGCATATTCCCTTCATGCATAAGAATGAACCATTTTGGGGCTTGGTGGCAAAAGGTACAGTACTCATACTATTACTATTAGAGTTAGAGTTCAAACTTTCCTAGTTTCAAAATTTTCACTTCCTTTCCAAACATCTGGAGGGAAGGTTACTCAAAATATAGTGGTGCACAAGGGATTGTTTATACTATATGTAGTACTCCCATCGCATTCGATGCACTCCATTACGATATGGCCATCTTTACCACTACTCCGTAGTACTCCATTCTCGTTCCATTTCACACCCAAAGAAGACGAAGCCACCAAGCACACCCGTAGCACGCTGGTTCAAAAAGTAGTATAGTAGGAGTAGTACGAAGGGTATGGCTCAGCCGCTCGCTCGAGAAGGACCCAGACCCGACTGCTTTTCATTGCTTCATTTTAGGGCCCTTTGTGCGAAATGTATGGACCTCAATGTAATTTTGTATTTTTTGGAGGTCTTCGATGTAAACTGTACTCCCATCGACCTTCTCAAATGTTAACTAAAAGTAAGCGAGATATTGCTCTTAAAATTTTCCAAAAATCTTTTGAAGCTAAGCAGGAATTTGGTACATCAAAAACCACCAAAAGTTCTAAAAAATTCACGTTCTTTCTATGCATGCGCATCCTGACAAAGTTGACATGATTTTGATAACATTTCAAATAAAGAACAAAAAGTATAATATTTTTTGTGGCGTCATGTGACGTGTATCCAGAAACACGCATTATAAAAAGTATAATACAAACATTATTAATTATTCTTTGGTTTCGATAATACTTCATGTTGATGATCCCATATCCAAGAATTTGCATACCGCCAAATTTGGCCATATTCTACAAACAAACAAAGAGGAAATAGTATGAAGAGTATGGCTTGATCAGCTTCTCTCTCGAGAAGGAGCCAAACCTGACTGTTCTCCTTGCTTAATTTTAGGGTGCTTCATGCTAAATGTATGGACGTCGATGTAATTTTACCTTTTTAGGTCCTTGATGTAAAATATACTCCCACCGTCCGTGTAAAAGTTGAACCTAAAAGCAAGTGGTAAATTTAAATGTATTTAAGATTATTAGTTGACAATGGGTATGAACATTCTTGCATTTCAAGCCAAACGACCAAGTCATGGCCATATCTACATCATACTTTATGTTAATGATTCATGATCCCATATACAAGAATTTTCATGCCGCCAAATTTGTCCATATTTTAAAAACAAAGGAAGAGGAAATAGTATGAAGAGTATGGCTTGATCAGCTTCTCTCTTGAGAAGGAGAAAAACATGACTATTTTCCCTACTTAATTTTAGGGTGCATCGTGCTAAATGTATGGACCTCGGTGTAATTTTACCTTTTTTAGGTCCTTGATGTAAAACATACTCCCACCATCCGTGTAAAATTGGAACTTAAAAGCAAGTGGTAAAATATAAATGTATTTAACATTATTAGTTGTCAATGAGAATGAACATCTTGGATTTTAAGGCGAATGACCAAGGTCCTTGCCATATCTACATCATACTTTATGCTGATGATTCATGTTCCCATATCCAAGAATTTTGAAAACAAACAAAGATAAAGTAGTACTAATAGTATGCATCGATCAGATGATCTCTCAAGAAGGAGTCGGACCCGATTATTTCCCTTGCTTAATTTTAGGGTGTTTCGTGCTAAATGTAAGAACCTCGATGTAAGTTTCTCCCATTTTAGGTCCTTGATGTAAATTGTAATCCCACAATCCGTGATTTTCCCATATTTTGGAGTAACTGGGTGAATCATGGCATAGTAACAATGCTACCACTCGTAGTTTCCAACCATTAGGAAAAGAAAAAAAATCAAATTTCCAAGTGATAGGAGTGTATTTTCTATAAAGAAAGTAGGAAAAATATGTATTTCTATAGAAAAAACAAAGAGAAAGAAGAGAAACTATGAGCACAGAGGAGGTAGCTCGAGAGAGCAGTGAAGAGGAGGAGTTGAAGGCGGTGCGATATCAGAGCAAAGCTATGATGGCTTCCTGACACACGAGGTACATGGTACAGTCACCTAGTAGTACTAGTAGTACGGAACTAGTAGTAAATTTCAGGACCTTTACTATATATGCATGCAAAACAAATTTTGTTTTCTCTCTCCTTCACTGCCTCATCACCCCCGGCTAGTTGATATCTCCTTCATCTAAAATGTGGCGCTACGCACGTGTGTCGACCTGCCTTGTCGGTGGCTTCGTGTGAGTATCAAGTGTGCTATGTTGGTGTGCATAAGAAGGAACCATTTTGGGGCTTGGTGGCAAAAGGTACAGTACTCATACTATTATTATTAGAGTCAGATTTCAAACTTTCCTAGTTTTAAAATTTTCACTTCCTTCCCAAACATATAGAGGGAAGGTTACTCAAAATATAGTGGTGCACAAGGGATTGTTTATACTATATGCAGTACATCCCATCACATTCGATGCACTCCATTATGATATGGCCATCTTTACCACTACTCCGTAGTACTCCATTCTCGTTCCATTTCACACCCTGAGAAGACGAAGCCACCAAGCACACCCGCATCACGCTGGTTCAAAAAGTAGTATAGTAGGAGTAGTACGAAGGGTATGGCTTAGTCACTTGCTCGAGAAGGACCCATACCCGACTGCTTTTCATTGCTTCATTTTAGGGCCCTTTGTGCTAAATGTATGGACCTCTATGTAATTTTCTATTTTTTGGAGGTCTTCGATGTAAACTGTACTCCCATCGACCTTCTCAAATTTTAACTAAAAGTAAGCGAGATAGACTGCTCTTAAAATTTCCAAAAATATTTTGAAGCTAATTAGGAATTCGGTACATCAAAAACCACCGAATGTTCTGAAAAATTCATGTTCTTTCTATGCATCCGCATCCTGACAAAGTTGACATGGTTTTGATAACATTTTAAATAAAGAACAAAAAGTATAATATTTTTTGTGGCGCCATGTTACGTGTATCTAGAAACACGCGTTATAAAAAGTATAATACAAATATTATTAATTATTCTTTGGTTTCGATAATACTTTATGTTGATGATGGATTTCCATCCCTTCTAATTACTGGATTGAAGCCCCCAACTGGATTATATCCAAGAATTTGCATGCCACCAAATTTGGCCATATTCTAAAAACGAACAAAGAGAAAATAGTATGAAGAGTATGGCTCGACCAGGTTCTCTCTTGAGAAGGAGCCAAACCTGACTGTTCTCCTTACTTAATTTTAGGGTGCTTCATGCTAAATGTATGGACGTCGATGTAATTTTACCTTTTTTAGGTCCTTGATGTAAAATGTACTCCCACCTTCCGTGTAAAAGTCAAACCTAAAAGCAAGTGGTATATTCAAACGTATTTAAGATTATTAGTTGTCAATGGGTATGAACATTCTTGCATTTCAAGCCAGAGGACCAAGGTCATGGCCATATCTACATCATACTTTATGTTAATGATTCATGATCCCATATACAAGAATTTTTATGCCACCAAATTTGGCCATATTTTGAAAACAAACGAAGAGGAAGTAGTATGAAGAGTATGGCTCGATTAGCTTCTCTCGAGAAGAAGGAGCCAAACCTGACTGTTTTCCTTGCTGAATTTTAGGGTGCTTCATGCTAAATGTATGAATCTCGATGTAATTTTTCCCCTTTTTACGTCCTTGATGTAAACTGTACTCCACCGTCCATGTTAAATTTGAACTAAAATCAAGTCGTAACATTTAAACGTATTTAAGATTATTAGTTGTCGATGAGTATGAACATTCTTGCATTTCAAGATGAACGACCAAGGTCATGGCCATATCTAGATCATACTTTTTGCTAATGATTCATGATCCCATATTGAAGAATTTGCATGCTGCCAAATTTGGCCATATTTTGAAAACAAACGAAGAGGAAGTGGTATGAAGTGTATGGCTCGGTCAGGTTCTCTCTCGAGCCCTTTTTAGGTCCCTGATATAAAATATACTCCCACCGTCCATGTAAAATTCAAACCTAAAAGTAAGTGGTAAAATTTAAGCGAATTTAGGGTCATATGTCAATGAGTATGAACATTCTTAGATTTCAAGCCAAACAACCAAGGTCATTGCTATATCTACATCAAACTTTATGCTGATGATGATGCCATGTCCAAGAATTTGCATGCCGCCAAATTTGGCCATATATTTTGAAAACAAACAAAGAGAAAGTAATATGAAGAGTATGGCTCGATCAGCTGCTCTCTCGAGAAGGAGCTGGGCCCGACTATTTCCCTTGCTTAATTTTAGGGTGCTTCATTCTAAATGCAAGGACCTTGATGTAATTTTGTAACATCCCAAAACTTCAATCCAAGCTTATAAAGACCTAAATCATCAAATTTGGGGTTAACAAAAAACTTTTCCAAATTAAAAATGAAAGCATTCATGTGTATGTGCATTTAAAATAGGGATTGATTTGAATTGCCTTGGTTCTGTGATTCTTTGCTTTTAAAATGTTTCTAAGGTGATTTAAACATCATCTACATCATTCCTAAACTTTTCCTAAAGAAAATCAAATAAAAAACAATTAAAAAGGAGTAATGGTCATTTTGGCCATTTTAATCCACTACACTACTTTGAGTGTTCCTAGCACTCATTTCTTAACAGAAAAAATTCATGATCTTTGTACCCCTTGCTAGTACACCTAATGAGGTACCAAGGCCCACCTTTTGATCTGCTAAAAACATTCTTTTACTTATTTTAAATGGCATTTGAAAATTGCATCCAATGCATATGCATAGATCACCCCTATTTCAAAAACCACCTATTTGAGGTCCACTTCCAAAACCCTTGCAACCAGAGACTACCTTGCACCAGTGGAGATCACTCAAAAATTTTGAACTCAAAATTCAATTTTTTTTCTCTTTCGGCCATTTCATCAAACACCAGTGGAGATCAAAGTGGCCTAACTATTACTGTTTTGGGTTGATTTTTGTCTAGAAAATTGAAGTGCTTTGATCATCTTTGTCTCCCTCAAGCCCAACCAGACCCACACCAGCACATCCCCTACCTCCTAGCTGCACTACATTGCCATGTCGAGCCACTCCTCGCCGGACGATCGTGCACTCGCCGCTGCAGACCTCTCCAGCCTCGCTCGCCATGTCTAGCACGTCACTAGTGGTCCACTGCCACCGTCCAACCAGCCCCAGGCCAGAGCCAGAGATAGGAACGACCAGAAACCGCCGTGCCCGGAGCTTGTCGACCATGCCGACATTGCCTACAGAGCACGCTCTGTCCCTGCGTGCACAGACCACCCCTTGGCCGCAGCCAGCGCCCACCGCTCCGCCATGACCCGGGGAACACCCCCGCTAGCCACCCAAAGCCTCATAGCCACCGCTCGCCGTGGACACCGCCGCCTCTGCCGCTCAGAGTGCCACCTCGCCCAGACCGCATACCACCGCCCCTACGCCCGCATTCACTTCCTAGAGCACTGCCAGGAGACCGCATGTCGATCGCCACCCGCAGCCATGCCGCTCTCCACCCCTAGCCGTGTCACCGGAGTCGCCTGCCCATACCCTTCAGTCTCACCATCGGGCCTATATAAACTGGCCTCCCCAGCCTCTTTTCTCCACACCCACTCACTCCTCACCTCTCACCGACGGTCCCACACCATTAGCCGGAGAAAGGGGAGCAGCAGCTCGCCGGAATTGGACCCGGAGCCGCCGCCTCTGGAGGCGAAGGGTGCCGCTGATTGCGACCAGCCCCGGAGCTACCTCAACCATCCCTGAGCTCACCGTCGTTCCCCAGTTTGTTTGCCCACCTCGCCATCGTCGTTGGCGCCTTGGTACGTCCCCAGCAGACCCCCACCGAGCCGCTAGGGTTCGAGCTCACCGGCGACCTGTTCATCGTCGACGACGACCCTCAGCCGTAGATCCCCCTTCTAAGCCTACGGCCCACAACGCGCGTACCGTTTCGTGTGTTAAGACCCACTGACAGGCGGGACCCCCTGTCAGCTGAGCCCCGCGCCGCGCAGCGCCACTGGGCTGGCCCAAGTTCTTTCCCGTGCCAGCCCAACCATTCAAAATTTGATTTTTCCTTTTAAGTTGGATCTAGTTTCTGTCCACTAGTTTAAAATTCAATTCTGAGAGTTTTACAAATCCAAATTGCATGAAACCAGTTTTGTCTGAAAGATATTATGATGATCTATCCAAGCCGGTTGGATTTAATTCTATTAGAGTTATAGATCTCTCCTAATAAAAATAATAAAACCGAAGCTTTTGCACCTTGCAACATTTTTATAAAATCAACCAATTTAGCTTTTGAGTAGATTCCAACTCTCAAAAATCACATTTCATCATATCTATCTAAATATGTAATAATATTAAGGTCTACATGTAGTGACTTTGGACTAGTACCAAAATAATGCTATATAGGCATTTCTAGTCACTTTAAATCATTAAATAATGAACTTAAACCAAAGTAATATTGATCCAACATTTAAATCTCATTTCCCCATGTTAGAATATGTGGTGATGACATGTGTCAACATGATCCCATAATTTAGGTGGTGAATATTAAATTTTAGTTAATTTTTCAATGAGTAGAAATTACTTTTCTAAAATAAAAAGGATGAAACCATTGAATTAAACTTGTGATGCTTGTGATGGTAATAGATCATCAAATATGTGTCTTAGAATGCTACTTAGCCTAGTTAAGTATTGTTTGGTGATTGTGTACTCCATATGTATTTATAGATGATAGTACCGACCAAGCTTTCGAGGAGGAGGAGTTCTACCAAGAAGAAGAAGAAGAAAACTTCAACCACTTCACTACCCAGGGCAAGCTACTATTGGCAAGATAGCACTATCCAAGTTAACCCTTGCAAGTTTAGTGCTTAGCAAGCTTGGATAAAACTAGATGGTTTAGCAAAGATGCCTTAGGCCTGCTTTGATCACACTCCTATGACTATTAGTACCCAAAGTATCATTTATAAGTTCTACCTCCCTTAGTTTACACAAAGTTCTTTACTTGTTTTGAAGATAGCATAAAAAGTATAAAACTTGACCTATTTAGCTAAGATTTAGATGTCATTCTATGGCATGAGATTGAACCCATCTTTTCCACCTTAGTGAACACTCTTAACTTAGTAGTTTAGAGTAGATCAAAACTTGAGTCACTTTAGATGGGAAAACTTGGTGAAAATGAATTATGAAAACCTTGGAATGATGAGTCATTCTATTGAGATGTTTTGACATGTGAACCTTAACCCTTTTATAAAACTGATGGTTGGATTCGGATGCGATACCATTCTAAATTTACCGTACAACCACACTACCTGAATTGGGTAAGGCATACCTAGAAATTTATATGCATTAGTATTAGTTCCCTCAAGGGAGAGGTTTGAGCTGAGGCTACCTCTCAATGTTTTCCACCTATGTAGTGCCCAAGGTGACTGATGGTCATGGTTGGGAGGCCATGCTCATAGGAGAGGTGCTTATACTAGGGTGTGTAAAGGGAAGGTTATGTTTGATTATCTGCATACTAAGTATGATGATTCAGGGTTAACCCTGACAGATGTATTGAATCTTGTGGTGAAAGTGTAACACCTCTGCAGAGTGTCAAACTATTCGAATAGCCGCGTCCGCGGTTATGGACAGTTGGAATGGCCATACTGTTTCGTTGTCAGATGTTTTCTAAGTACTTTGAAATGAATGATGAATCTTGACGTGAACACAACAGGGTTGTGTTTATGACAATAGCTTCCCACCTTAAGTGATTCTAGAACTCTACTTTATCTTTCTTTGCTTCTGAACTCAGCTTAGGTTTCAAACTTAACTTTATAGTTAAACTTAGATTTAGCACTTTAACTTAGAATTATAATACTTGTTAGTGGTAGTTTGCGAGTACTTAAAGAGTACTCATGGCTTTATCCCTGGCTATTATCATGGCTAGACTATGAAGGAGACTATCAAGATGATGGCCAGCAGGGCGGCTATGATAACTAGGACTACCTGCCTTCGTCAGCATTGCATGTGCCCCTAAAGATGGACCCCACTGCTACACTTATCTTTTATTTCCGCAGTTTGTTTTATTAAGACTGGATCATGAGATCCCTATTTGTGTAAGACCTTATGCATGGTTTGTAATGGATGATGTACTGTGACATCCAATCCATTATGTCTCGCAAAAATGGTAATCCTAGGATTGCGAGGTATGGCATAACGGGCATCTGGGATTAAAAATCCGGGTGTTGACAAGTTGGTATCAGAGCCATCCTAACCATAGGAGACCCTAGTTAGAATGGACGTCCGAACAAAAACTTAGTTTCAAAACCAAAGTGAGTATTTATGAAAAACTATCTCCTCTCTTATCCTTGTGAATTCATTCTTTCTCAAAAATTCATGTTCCTCAAAATTCTTACACTACTACTTAAAATTTGACACAGTTGATCACTTCTCTAACTTCCTCATCCTTAACTCTTGTAGATGGAGACTCAGTTCAGCAAGTTCTACCAGTTGGGAAACGGAGGTCAGCTGATCTTCGAGAGGGATCTGGATTAACTGTCAGAGTTACTGGGACGCCCGCACCCGGAGTTTCTTGGAGCTCAACTTCTAGGACCCCCAGGAGGAGACCTACAGTTGCTCGTCACCGCAGATCTTAGAGGAAGCATTGAAGCACCAACTTCTGGGAGAATTCAGTTCTTCGTGAGAGAGAACAACTAGCTAGATGGATTAGCCAGGGTAATGCATGAAGCTCTCGCACGTCTATGTGCCCTCAGCGTCAACCAGATCCAAGGAACTCGTTTTTCCCACTATGCAAGATGTGACTTCATGGGAATGCCAATGGAGATGCCGGGTGACCCCGAGTTGAGGCATCAAGTGGAGAACCTTGACTTCTTGCTACATGACAGACAGCAGGAACAGGACAATGCCAGAGAGTTAGCCAACCAGAACCGTGCCATTGCCGACCAGAAGGCCCAGACTTTCGCACTTCTTGTCCAAGACCGCCAGTCTCTTCGCCGCCAGCGTGCCCAAAAGGATCGCACCATCGTCTGTCTTCGCAAGAAGGTGGCCGACATCGAGAAAACCATCAAGGAGTAGGAAGCTCAGTTTGCAGCAAAGGAAGAAGAAGATGAGGGTGAAGACATCCACGGAGACATGGATTCTTACCTCAGGAACAATGATGAGTTTCTGGAGGAGGATGTCGTGGACTTCTACACTAATTATGATGACTCCGACTTCATTGATGATGAGTAGATGCACTAGAGCACTGTCGTAGCATGAGATGTATCGATCTCACAGTATCGTAGCTTACAGAATGGTTCTTCAAACCATCTATTTTCCCTTTGACTGTTGTGGTGTGTGTTGTATCGTGTGCTTGCTTGCATGAATGAAAATGAAGTTAGTTGAAAAACCTGAGTCTAACTCAAAGTTTTAGCTTTGAAAACCCAAAACCATGAACCTTTGAATTTCCCTCTTACCTCTATATCCTTCTCAATCTTCAGATGACTCGTGGGAACCAAGGAGGGAGCAGCTCGTCACAAGACCCAATGCTGCAGATCTTGCAGAATCTCATAGCCGACTGTGAAGCAAGCATGGCAGAACGTCAAGCCAACTTAGCAACACTACAACAGATCGCCCAGATGGCCCTTAACAACCAAGGGCACGGAAATCAGGATCACTGGGGATCCAAACTCAAAAACTTTCAAAACACCAATCCCGCAATCTTCAACCAATCTGAAAACCCATTAGATGCTGATGACTGGTTACAGACCATGGAAAACAACTTAGGAGTTGCCAGAGTTGATGAAAATGAGAAAGTTCTCTTCGCCACTCAATATCTGGCAGGAGATGCAAGAGCTTGGTGGAATAGTATCCGCAATATGAACCATGGTTAAGTGATGACATGGGAAGCATTCAAAATGAAGTTCAGCCGCACCCACGTGCCACAAGGTCTAGTCAACAAAATGAGAGATGAGTTCCACGAATTAAAGCAAGGAAGGATTGACTGTGGTGGAGTACCATGACAGATTCCTGTCACTTGCCAGATATGCACCTGATGAGATCAACACGGAGGCCAAGAAGAAGGAGAGATTCTTGAACAGACTGCATGATGAGATGTAGACTGTCCTCGTCAACATCCGTTTCCAGGATCTCGAAGAGCTAGTCGACTCTGCCATTCAGATGGAAGGGAAGATTAATCAGGCAAACGACAACCACAAGCGTCGTATGATGCAGCAGTCTGGATCCAACAGTCACCAGAAGTACCGTCCCAACCCTTCACCAGGATATGCACCAAGGAACAATCGACCCCCAATGTCTCGCCCAAGCTACCCCAACCGTAGCGGAGGCAATGTGAAGTCCGGAGGAAACAATCACAACTCCGGTAATGCCAACAATTTCAACCGTGCACCTCCCAAGAACAACAACAACAACAACAACACTACACCCAGAACTGGCAGCAATGTTGTGCCTGTCGCAGTCAAGGACAAGTCCCAGATCACTTGTTTTGAGTGTGGAGTGAAGGGTCACTACTCCAATGAGTGTCCCAAGAAGACTACAGCCAATGCCAATGTGAATGCCCCAGCTCAGCAGCAGCGTCGTGTTCAGCCAGGAAGGAGATTTGCCCCAGGGAACCCTCACAACCGCAATGGCCGTCTCTTCCACATGAACGCAGAAGAAGCCCAGGAAGCGCCAGATGTAGTGTTGGGTATGTTTTCTGTCAACTCAGTTTTAGCAAGAGTATTGTTTGATTCGGGAGCATCGCATTCATTTGCCACCGAAGAATTTGCATGCACTAGTAAGATTCGTCCAACAACCCCGAAGCATGTCATGATAGTTCAAATCCCTGGTTCAACAACCAAAGGTAGAAAAATTTGCAAAGTTGTACCTATCAGAATACATGGGATAGATTTTTATGCCAACCTAATTGTACTTGGAACCAAAGGATTAGAAGTAGTACTAGGTATGGACTGGATGTCAAGGCATAAAGGATTGATAGACTGCGCTAAGAAAGCCATCACCATGACCAGTAGTTCTGGAGTCACAGTAGAGCATATCTCTAAACCCTTACCCCGTCAATTCAAGTGCAACAAGAGTGTAGCCCTGCCCACCATAGACCAAGTCAGAGTAGTCTGTGAATACCCCGACGTCTTCCCAGATGAATTGCCAGGTATGCCCCCGGATAGGGATATTGAGTTCATTATCAAAATATCCCCGGAACCAGACCTATAGCTCAGAGACCCTATAGCATGAACCCCTTAGAGTTAGTGGAACTGAAGAAGCAGTTGGATGCCATGTTAGAGAAAGGCTTGATTCAACGAAGCGCATCGCCATGGAGATCCCCAGTGTTATTCGTCGACAAGAAAGATGGAGGCAACCGTCTATGCATATATTACAGAAAGGTTAATGATGTCACCATCAAGAACAAGTACCCTTTGCCAAAGATAGAGGATCTATTTGATCAGTTGACCGGAGCTCAGGAATTCCCAAAGATTGATCTTAGGACTGGTTATCACCAACTTAAGATTCCTGCAACGGATATTCCGAAGACCGCCTTTACTACTCGCCATGGTTTATACGAGTATACGCTTATGTCTTTTGGATTAACCAATGCCCCTGCTTATTTCATGAATCTCATAGATAATATCTTTATGAATTTCCTAGATAAGTTTGTAGTTGTGTTTATCGACAACATCCTTATCTACTCCATGTCAGAAAAAGAGCATGAGCAACATCTAAGAGTTATCCTAGAAACCCTGAGAGAGCATCATCTGTATGCCAAGTTCAGCAAGTGTGAGTTTTGGCTGAAGGAAGTAGGATTCCTAGGACATATCGTGTCTGCCGGAGGAGTCTCTGTTGATCCCGCCAAGATCAAAGATGTCAAAGAATTGGAAGTCCCAGCCACTCAAACCCAAGTCCGTGCATTTATCGGATTAGCGGGATATTACCGCAAGTTCGTAGAAGGATTCTCGAGCATCGCCCGACCCATGACCCAATTGTTGAAGAAGGACAAGAAGTTTGAATGAACAGACAAATGTGAAGCCAGTTTTTAGAAGCTGAAGAAGAGATTGATATCAGCCCCAATATTGGTCATGCCTGATATCAAGAAGCCATTTGATGTGTATTGTGACGCATCCAAGATTGGTCTAGGATGTGTATTGATGCAAGAAGGCAAAGTCATCGCGTATCTGTCTCGACAACTAAAGCAGCATGAGCAGAACTATCCGACCCATGATCTTGAGCTAGTAGCTGTGGTTCTAGCATTGAAGACATGGCGTCATTATTTGATGGGTAATCGATGTGAGATTTACTCAGATCACAAGAGCTTAAAATATATCTTCACTCAAAAGGAACTGAATATGAGGCAAAGAAGATGGATAGAGTTAATCGAGGATTATGACCTTGACATTCACTATCATCCCGGCAAAGCCAATGTCGTAGCGGATGCTCTTAGAAGATTGCCGTGTAGGCTAAATGCCATGATCAAGGAGAAGCAACCAAGTTTGTATGAAGAGTTGGAGCAATTCAGGACCGAATTAGTTAGCAAAGGATTCTTAGCTAGCATTGAACTTCAACCCACTTTGATTAGCAAAATCAAGGAAGCCCAGAAGGGGAATGAAAGTATCGACGGAATCAAACGTCGTATTGGTACAGTAAAGGTACCTGGTTTCACGGAAGATGAAGAAGGAGTATTGTGGTACAAATGATGTATCTGTGTGCCAGCAGATTCAGAGCTGAAGGAAGTTATCATGAAGGAAGCTCATTATACTCTTTATTCTATCCACCCCGGAGGAACAAAGATGTATCAGGATTTGAAAGTGCAATTTTGGTGGCACAAGATGAAGAGAGAGATCGGAAGCTACATCGCCAAATGCGACATCTGTCAAAGAGTCAAAGCAGAACATCAGAGACATACAGGACTGTTACAACCATTGCAGATTCTGGAATGGAAATGGGATTCCGTCGGAATGGACTTTGTCACCGGTTTACCTACTTCTAGTAGGGGGAATGACTCAATCTAGGTCATAGTTGATAGACTGTCCAAGGTAGCCCACTTTATACCTGTCAAGACAACTTACCAGAGCACAAAGTTAGCAGAGCTATACATTGCTAGGATTGTTAGTCTGCATGGAACCCCCAAGACCATCGTATCAGATCGAGGAACCCAGTTTACCTCAAGATTTTGGTAGAAAGTCCAAGAAGGATTAGGAACCAAGTTGAACTTCAGCACATCGTATCACCCGCAAACAGATGGACAGACTGAGAGAGTCAACCAGATCCTAGAGGATATGCTTAGAGCTTGTGTGTTGAAATATGGATCAAAATGGGAAGACTGTCTGCCTTTCACAGAATTCTCATATAACAACAGTTATCAAGCTAGTTAGCAGATGGCACCATTTGAATTCCTATACGGAAGAAAGTGTCGTACCCCTTTGAATTGGTCGCAAGCAGGAGAGAGTAAGATCTTCGGACTCGACATCCTTCGGGAAGCAGAAGAGAAAGTTCACAAAGGCCGTGAGCACGTCAAGACCGCCCAATCCAGACAGAAGAGTTATGCTAGCAAAAGAAGGAGAGACCTGACTTTCAATGTCGGCGATTTTGTATATCTCAAGGTTTCACCATTGAAGGGAACTCAATGCTTTAGTCTGAAGGGAAAGTTAGCCCCCAGATATATCGGACCTTTCAAGATTCTGAACCATCGAGGAGAAGTATCATATCAACTGGAACTACCAGAAGAGATGCCAGCCATCCACAATGTGTTCCATATCTCGTTACTTCGCAAATTTTTGGAAGTGCCCGAGAAGACTGAAGTTTTCGAGAACATCGATCATAGAGCTGTGGAAATCAACAAGGACCTGACCTATAGAGAAGTACCCATCCGTATCTTAGAAGAAGCCTACTGAACCACCAGGACCAGGAGTATCAAGTTTCTCAAGATTCAGTGGAGCAACCATACCGAGGAGGAAGCCACTTGGGAGCGCGAAGATTACATTAGGACAGAGTTCCCAGATCTCTTTAGTTCCTAGTTTTCTTTGTTAATCTCGGGACGAGATTTTGTTTAAGGGGGAAGGTTTGTAACATCCCAAAACTTCAATCCAAGCTTATTAAGATCTAAATCATCAAATTTGGGGTTAACAAAAAGCTTTTCCAAATTAAAAATGAAAGCATTCATGTGTATGTGCATTTAAAATAGGGATTGATTTGAATTGCCTTGGTTCTGTGATTCTTTGCTTTTAAAATGTTTCTTAGGTGATTTAAACATCATCCACATCATTCCTAAACTTTTCCTAAAGAAAATCAAATCAAAAACAATGAAAAAGGAGGAATGGTCATTTTGGCCATTTTAATCCACTACACAACTTTGAGTGTTCCTACCACTCATTTCTTAACAAAAACTATTCATGATCTTTGTACCCCTTGCTAGTACACCTAATGAGGTGCCAAGGCCCACCTTTTGATCTGCTAAAACCATTCTTTTACTTATTTTAAATGGCATTTGAATATTGAATCCAATGCATATGCATAGATCACCCCTATTTCAAAAACCACCTATTTGAGATCCACTTCCAAAACCCTTGCAACCAGAGACTACCTAGCATCAGTGGAGATCACTCAAAAATTTTGAACTCAAAATTCAAAAAAAATTCTCTTTCGGCCATTTCATCAGACACTTGGTGAGCAAGATCAAAGTGGCCTAACTATTACTGTTTTGGGTTGATTTTTGTCTAGAAAATTGAAGTGCTTTGATCATCTTTGTCTCCCTCAAGCCCAACCAGACCCACACCAGCACATGCTGAGCCACTCCTCACCGGCCGACCGTGCACTCGCAGCTGCAGACCTCTCCAGCCTCGCTCGCCATGTCTGGCACGTCACCAGTGGTCCACTGCCACCATCCAACCAGCCCCAGGCTAGAGCCAGAGACAGGAACGGCCAGAAACCGCCGCGTCTGGAGCTGGTCGACCATGCCGCCGCCGCCTGCAGAGCACACTCTGTCCCCGCGTGCACAGACCACCCCTTGGCCGCAGCCCGCGCCCACCACTCCGCCATGACCTGGGGAACACCCCAGACAGCCCCGCTGGCCGCCCAAAGCCTCACAGCCACCACTCGCCGTGGACACCACCGCGTCTGCCGCTCAGAGCGCCACCTTGCCCAGACTACATACCATCGCCCCTACGCCCGCATTAACTTCCTAGAGCACCGTCAGGAGACCGCCTGTCGATCGCAACCTGCAGCCATGCCTCTATCCACCCGTAGCCATGTCGCGGGAGTCGCCTGCCCATACCCTTCGGTCTCACCGTTGGGCCTATATAAACCGGCCTCCCCAGCCTCTTTTCTCCACACCCACTGATTCCCCACCTCTCACTGACCGTCCCACACCATTAGCTGGAGCAAGGGGAGCAGCAGCTTGCCAGAATTGGAGCCGGAGCCGCCGCCTCTGGAGGAGAAGGGCGCTGCTGATTGCGACCACCCCCGGAGCTACCTCGATCGTCCCTGAGCTCGACGTCGTCTCCCAGTTTGTTTGCCCGCCTCGCCATCGTCGCTGGAGCCCTGGTACGTCCCCAGCAGACCCCCACCGAGACGCTAGGGTTTGAGCTCGCCGGCGACCTGTTCGTCGTCGACCTGTTCCCGCGCTCGCCTAGCCATTCAAAATTTGATTTTTCTTTTTAAGTTGGATCTAGTTTTTGTCCACTAGTTTAAATTTCTATTCTGAGAGTTTTATAAATCCAAATTGCATGAAACCTGTTTTGTCTGAAAGATATTAAGCTGATCTATCCAAGCCCGTTGGATTTAATTCTATTAGAGTTATAGATCTCTCCTAATAAAAATAATAAAACAGAAGCTTTTGCACCTTGCAACATTTTTATAAAATCAACCAATTTAGCTTTTGAGTTGATTCCAACTCTCAGAAGTCACATTTCATCATATCTATCTAAATATGTAATAATATTGAGGTTTACATGTAGTGACTTCGGACTAGTACCAAAATAATGCTATATAGGCATTTCTAGTCACTTTAAATCATTAAATAATGAACTTAAACCAAAGTAGTATTGATCCAACCTTTAAATCTCATTTCTCTATGTTATAATATGTGGTGATGACATGTGTCAACATGATACCATATTTTAGGTGGTGAATATTAAATTTTAGTTAATTTTTCAATGAGTAGAAATTACTTTTCTAAAATAAAAAGGACGAAACCATTGAATTAAACTTGTGATGCTTGTGATGGTAATAGATCATCAAATATGTGTCTTAGAATGCTACTTAGCCTAGTTAAGTACTGTTTGGTGATTGTGTACTCCATATGTATTTATAGACGATAGTACCGACCAAGCTTTCGAGGAGGAGGAGTTCTACCAAGAAGAAGAAGAAGAAGAAAACTTCAACCACTACACTACCCAAGGCAAGCTACTATTGGCAAGCTAGCACTATCCAAGTTAACCCTTGCAAGTTTAGTGCTTAGCAAGCTAGGATAAAACTAGATGGTTTAGCAAAGATGCCTTATGCCTGCTTTGATCACACTCCTTTGACTATTAGTACCCAAAGTCTCATTTACAAGTTTTACCTCCCTTAGTTTACACAAAGTTCTTTACTTGTTTTGAAGGTAGCATAAAAAGTATAAAAGTTGACCTATTTAGCTAAGCTTTAGATGTCATTCTATGGCATGAGATTGAACCCATGTTTTCCACCTTAGTGAACACTCTTAACTTAGTAGTTTAGAGTAGATCAAAACTTGAGTCACTTTAGATGGGAAAACTTGGTGAAAATGAATTATGAAAACCTTGGAATGATGAGTCATTCTATTGAGATGTTTTAACATGTGTTGAGAAACACAAAAATGGTTGATGATGATGAAAATGTTGAGGCATGAGCCTTAACCCTTTTATAAAACTGATGGTTGGATTTGGATGCGATACCATTCCAAATTTACCGTACAACCACACTACCTGAATTGGGTAAGGCTTAGCTGGAAATTTATATGCATTAGTATTAGTTCCCTTACGGGAGAGGTTTGAGCTGAGGCTACCTCTCAATGTTTTCCACCTATGCAGTGCCCAAGGTGACTGGTGGTCATGGTTGGGAGGACATGCTCATAGGAGAGGTGCCTATACTAGGGTGTGTAAAGGGAAGGTTATGTTTGATTATCTGCATACTAAGTATAATGATTCAGGGTTATCCCTGGCAGATGTATCGAATCTTGTGGTGAAAGTGTACCACCTCTGCAGAGTGTCAAACTATTCGAATAGCCGCGTCCGTGGTTATGGACAGTTGGAATGGCCATACTATTTCATTGTCAGATATTTTCTAAGTACTTTGAAATGAATGATGAATCTTGACGTGACCACAACAGGGTTGTGTTTATGACAATAGCTTCCCACCTTAAGTGATTCTAGAAATTTACTTTATATTTCTTTGCTTTTGAACTTAGCTTAGGTTTCAAACTTAACTTTATAGTTAAACTTAGATTTAGCACTTTAACTTAGAATTATAATACTTGTTAGTGGTAGTTTGCGAGTACTTAAAGAGTACTCATGGCTTTGTCCCTGGCTATTATCATGGCCAGACTATGAAGGAGACTATCAAGATGATGGCCAGCAGGACGACTATGATAACTAAGACTATCTGCCTTCGTCAGCATTGCCTGTGCCCTGAAGATGGACCCCACCGCTATGCTTATCTTTTATTTCTGCAGTTTGTTTTATTAAGACTGGATCATGAGATCCCTATTTGTGTAAGACCTTATGTATGGTTTGTAATGGATGATGTACTGTGATATCCAATCCATTATGTCTCGCAAAAATGGTAATCCTGGGATTGCGAGGTATGGCATAACGGGCATCTGGGATTAAAAATCCGAGTGTTGACAAAATTTCTCCCTTTTAGGTCCTTGATGTAAATTATACTCCCACCGTCCATGTAAAGATAGAAGCTAAAAGCAAGTCATAAAGTTTAAACGTATTTAAGATTATTACTCCCTCCGTCCAAAAATAATTGACTTGAGTTTGACCATATTCGAATGTATCTAGACGCACACTACGTCAAGATACATTCGAATTTGGACAAACCTAAGTAAGATATTTCTGGACGGAGGGAGTAGTTGTCAGTGAGTATGAACATTCTTGCATTTAAAGCCGAATGACCAAGGTCATGGCCATATCTACATCATACTTTATGCTCATGATTCATCATCCCATATCCAAGAATTTGCATGCTGCCAAGTTTGGTCATATTTTGAAAGCAAACAAAGAGGAAGTAGTACGAAGGGAATGGCTTGATCAGCTTCTTTCTCGAGAAGAAGCCAAACCTGACTATTTTTCTTGCCTAATTTTAGGGTGCTTCGTGCTAAATGTATGGACGTCGATGTAATTTTACCTTTTATAGGTCCTTGATGTAAAATGTACTCCCACCGTCCGTGTAAAATTCGAACCTAAAAGCAAGTGGTAAAATTTAAACGTATTTAAGTTTATTAGCTATCAATGAGTTTGAACATTCTTGGAGTTTCAAGGCGAACGAACCAAGGTCATGGCCATATCTACATGATACCTTATGTTGATGATGATCCCATATCCAAAAATTTGCATGCCGCCAAAACTCCAAGAATGTTTATCAATATTGGAAATTTATAAATAACAGCCAAAAAATAATACACAACTTTCATTACAGATTATAGGATAGATAAATACACACAGAAAATATCAAAAGGCAGTGCAGCTGCATTGCTTACATAATGTTGCATATGTTACGGAAAAAATAATCTATCTTCTAACATAAGATTATCTATGTGCACACACACAATCAGAGAAAATAGAACCTATAAGGATCAAAAAACACGTAGTTCAAATCCTTAGCAACAGAACATTCTCCTCAAAAAACTCGTAGTTCAAATTCCTTATCAACATAGCACTCTCCCGCAAACTAGAAAAGAGCAAGACAGAGAATTCTCCTACAATCTGGAGAAGAGCAAAATCTGTGTAAGAACTCTAGTAAAAGAAACAACAGAAGATAACCCACATGAATAAGGCAGAAGATATATACATGTACTGGTTAAAAATCCATGACTTGGACACTTCATTACTTCACCTAGGGATGTAGACAGATGTCCGCCTGGACGTCGTGGCATGTCTGCCAAATCAGCTCAGATCTCTAATCACAGAAGGCACCATTATCACATACGCTCCTAGATAACAAATTACAGTAGATGGTACAAGCTTTGTTGTGAATTACCCTAGCGTGATAGATAATTCTAAGGGAGCTGCAAATCCCAGTACAATAAGAAGGAAACATGACAGGGTAGCAAGTAGGAGTACTCACGCGGATAATTGGTCGTAGACATTGAGGGATATGCCAAGGCGCTCTATGATGGGCCACTAGATGCAGGTGAGCGCCACCTTGTGCGTGGTGCCATGGCGGTGGTGGTAGATAGGCGAATAAGCCACGAGACTGTTGGAGGATCCATCGTCAATGGCGAGCAAGCCTCTACCTCCTGTCCAAGATCATGTCCAGGGATGCCTGTAGGGGCTCCAAGAGAGGCCACCTTCACCTTCATATTGCAAGCTAAAATAGCAACAAATACATGAATAGATGCATTATAAAGGACAATGCTTTAAATAAGAGTACCTGTTATCATGAGACAATAATAACCTGAGCACAATGACATAACACAAGTTGATAGATTTAGAGTTTAGTAAATCATAACAGCAATGTATGAGCTATCATGTCAAGATGAGGAACCCGATAACCAACAAGTAAATGTAGTATCATGCATAGTAACTAGCAAGAAGCACAACATAGAGTTAATCCTAGCTCCATCGGCACTGCTAGGACAACAGAGCAAACTGGAGACTAGAAAGCATGAATGAGTGTATCAATGTTGGAGGATTAAACTAGCAGCAAGATAGCAATATAAACATTTACAGGAAGAGTTGCCTTCAATGTGCCATGTGTATTCAATCACAACATGCAACAATATACCACAGTATATTTTAAGTGCCAGCTATTACATTTCGTACAACTAACCGTTCTATGCTGACTGGCAAACATAGCCCGCTATTTTGAGATCAAGACACCAAATAATTTGTTGCAGACTTGTAGATAAATCAGAAAATATACTTATGATAGGTAAAGGCTAAGAGTTTCTGCCTCAACAATAGTTGCATTAAGAAAAGTGGAAGTTATTTCATAGATCCAGAACAGATACAAGTATAGTTTAGATGTTTCAGGAATGTATTCATACATAGTATGGCTAACACTAACCATTACGTGTTTATCAATTGACTATAAAGTAATCCCCTAGGTAGAAATTTACTACAAACAATAATTTACAGTATACTACTACGTGTAAACTCTAATTTTGTGAACTCAAAGATCTGAAATTTCATTCAAGAAATTAATATGCCAATAGTATATGCTATTAAAAAGAGAGTAACTTGTATAGATATGTATATTAAAGGGATGAACTGAGACATCATGATTAGCAGTAACATATGGATAAATATCATTTTAGGAAGCACAAATTTGCACATAGATGCAATCACTAGCTAACAATTAATAGTCTACACTTATAAACTCAAGATTCGGTAACAACTAAGGAACTTCAGATCATCCAACTTCTAACGGGAATCGAAAACCCATTAACAAAGGAATTTGACATCATCCAACAAATTTTTACAGTTAAACAAGCATGTATTAATTGTTCAAGAACCTAGCTAAGCTAGTATGTTGGGTTTGTAACCAATTAGTAAATCACCAAATGGAGAAAATGAATGGCAAGCTGACAGCAACCGCGGAGCGCTCGCTGAGTATTATGCAGTAACACAACCGAGAATATTGATGCTACACAAGAATGGATCTAATGTGTGAGGCAATTGTTTCTTGCGGAGATAGATGTGAAGGAGTCGATCCAGCAAGACGAAGTCAGGTGCATGGGGATTCGGAGAAGAAAGGGTACTTGAGCTCGGCACAATAAATGGGAGTAAGGTGGCGTTGGACGTGTTTGCGGAGGAGGATGCGAGGTCTGTTGCCGACCCGACCTGAGGACGTCACCGTGGAGTCGAGTGCGGGCGAACCCGTTGTCACGGGGGCAGCGGAAGAGGTGGTGAGGCAGCAAACAACGACACACAAGTATTAGACTTGAGCACGGCAGCGGTGGATCCGATGGGCGCGAGGGCGACCGAGGCCATGGCGGAGGTGCCGACGGGGGTCTTGGACTCGGTGATCGATGTTGAGACCATTCTTCTTGGGAGGGAGGTCATAGTCATCAGTTCCTTTTGAGTCTGCGTGAGGATAGTTCATTGTCGGATTCCCTTCAGACAAGTGATCCAATAGAGGGGTGAGGAAAAGGGAAGCTGGGTGGCATCTGTTCCTACCTCGTTGGTTGAAGGTCGAATCCGCAACTCCTCCAAGGTTTGCAGCCGCGCCGCCTTGTGACGGAGAGGAAGGTGATGAGCACCTCCGTGCTACCAGCCGCACTCTAGGGTTAGGGATTCGATGGGAGTTGGATCTGGAAAAGGGAGAAAATGTGGCGGCGGGTAAGGGTTAGGGTTAGAGCATGGGAGAGAGACGGATAAGGGAGGGCGCGGATTTCGGTGGACTTAGAATGATTTTTTGTTTCGCGAAGGCACATATAAGGGAGGGCTGGCGCTTCTGGCTTTAGTGCGAGTGAAATTTTGGATGTTGGATCATCATGTAGATGGGCGAGATATGATTTCATGGGTGATCTGTGGGTAGTCCGCTTCTGTCTTCTCATTGGTTGGCTCTATTGTAACGAGTGCCAAAAATGGGGCGTTTTGTGAAGCAACCACCAAAGAACTATTTCAAAATACTAGACTACATTACATGGCCAATGTCCTAACTGTGGTATCTCAAACCTTTCCATCCACCCCTGGCGAAAAAGACAAATGTTTGCCGAATCGGTAGGAAGTGGGTCCGGTTTGAACTACAGGTACATGATCTAATAATCGTGATTTTTCACAAAAATCATTTTTAGCTTCACAATATTTTGTTTTATCATAGATCCACTAAAAATTTAGCGAGGCTCAGCCCCTAGCTAAGAACCTTCATGCCTTCTGTTTTGACCATAATTTGAAACAAGCATAAGAAATTCAAAAACGGTCCGAATAAGGTAAATCCTTCACGTGGTGTCATATTATGTGACATAGTTGCAAGGAAAAATACCAAACTTTGTATTTTATAGATATCTCCAAAAAACTTCATAGAAATGATCTATCATGTTCGAGGTTTCATGGCTTTCAATTCAAGTGAGCAATGTTATGGCCAGAATTATGGCATAATTTGTGATAATGTTTCCATATTATGCACGCATGTGCATCTTGGGATGGCGAATAATGTTGCAGGAGGAAGTTTTCCTTTTCATCGCGCATTTTCCATTTTTCGAGTGCAAAAAACAGGACGTTGTGTGAAGCAACCACCAAATGCATGTTTCAAAATGGTTCCACCCTATTTTTACAAAATACTAGACCACCTTACATGTACAATTGCCCAACTGGAGTATCAAAAACCTTTCTGTGCACCCCTCGCGAAAAAGACAAATATCCGCCGAATCGGTAGGAAGTGGGTCCGATTTGAACTATAGGTACATGATCTAGTGCTCGTGATTTTTCATAAAAATCATTTTAAGCTTCACAATATGTTGTTGTATCAGATATCTACTAAAAGTTTAGCGAGGCTCAGCCCCTAACTAAGAACCTTCATGCGCGCCGTTTTGACAATAGTTTGAAACGGGCATAAGAAATTCAAAATTGTTCCAAACAAGGTAAATCCTTCGCGTGGTGTCATATTATGTGACATAGTTCAAAGGAAAAATACCAAACTTGGTATTTTGTAGATATCTCAAACCAAACTTGATATTTTGTAAATGACCTATCATGTTCGAGGTTTCATGGCTTTGAGGTTAAACGAGCAATGTTATGGCCCGAAACGCGGCATAGTTTGTGATAATGTGCCCATATTGTGCATGCATATGCATATTGGGATGGTGAACAATGTTGTAGGAGGAATTTTTCCTTTTCGTCGAAAAAATGCATTTTCCATTTTTTGAGTGCAAAAAATGAGGCATTCTGTGAAGCAACCACAAAATGAGAGTATCAAAATGGTTCCACCCAATTTTTACAAAATACTAGACCACCTTACATGGATAATTTCCCAACTTGAGTATCAAAAACCTTTCTGTGAACCCCTCGCGAAAAATACAAATATCTACCAAATCGCTAGGAAGTGGGTCCGATTTTAACTACAGGTACATGATTTAGTGCTCATGATTTTTTTTAAATCATTTTAATTTCACAATATGCTATTTTATAGAGATCCACTGAAAGTTTAGCTAGGCCCAACACCTATACAAGCCACTCCCGTCGTTTTGACCGCGTCTTGAAATTGGCATAACTAAATAAAAAGATTTAAAAATAGAAATCCTTCACATTGTATAATTGTATAGGGATTATTAATTATGTGCCCTTGGTTCTCAAGTTGTGCTTAGTTTTCTCCATGCTCCAAACTTTTGCTCACTTTTCCCCACTTGCTTAGTTGAAACTCTCACAAATGCTCATAGAGGACGTCTGCTGTCTTGGCCGTCAACTCTGACGAGTGGGGCCTGTGTTGGACTCCGTTGATGACCTAACGAGTGGGGCCGCATTGGACTCTGTTGATGACCTGGTTTTTCCTATTGGGTCGTGTTTGTTTTCATAGGACGGACCCATGAATTTAATATCGAGGACGTTGTGCTGGATGCCTGGATCAGCCTTTTATGCATGCCCGTCTTTGGCATCGATACATCCTACTAAGAATGCGATGCTTTCCACGTACGCATCGAGTCCATGCATTTCCCTTCTAGCATGCATGTGTGCCGGCACGCACGCATCGCTTGATTGCATGATTGCTTCGATTCCCGCCGCACCACTGCTTCACTGCCGCTGGATTCAGTCGCTCCGCAGGCAGCCGCCAGCATGTACACATACATGCACGCTTAATTCAGTCCAAGTTTGCCAGCATGCACGCAGACATGCACGCTTCGCAGGTAGCCGCCAGCATGCACGGAGACATGCACGCTTCGTAGGCAGCCGCCATCATGCACGCACACATGCAGGCTCGATTCACACATCGATTCACGCTTGCAGCCACCAGCATGCACGCGTCGAGTCACGCTCGCAGCCGCCAGCATGCACACTCGATTCAGGTGTTGCCTCGTTTCACACAGTCGTCGCGTCCATTCACGCATCCCTTGATGCAATGTGTAAATGGCCAAAAAAGCCTATCCTAGAGATACAGATCGTCATGACACCATTTTTTTGCCTATTCCTTCTACACATCGATCCACTCGTCCTCTCTTTCTATCCCCCGCCGATTTAAACCGCCCTTCTTTGCCTCTTGCTTGTACACATCCATCTGCGCCTCTGCCGTTCTCTTCTTCCTGAAAAGCCAAAGCAAACACGCATTGACGTGATGCCGATGCAGTTCAATGCGCCGACTTTCGGCGTGCCGCCCACCGTGCCGGAGAGGCGGTACCCCGCCTTCATCGTCGTCGAGACCTTACTCTGCGTGTGGGCATTCTCACACTGGAGGAGTTTTCGTGATCTTGCCTCGGGGTTCCTTCGTGTGGTCTATCACCACCTCTTGTCGGGCTCGCCGTCCATGTTCCGCCTCAAGGAACAGCACCACAACTCCAACGCTCCACCGATAGGGCTTGTCACCCACTTCACCAACAGGTTCGATGCCTACTACGTGCTCGGCCATGTGTTTTGGTGTGGATGCGAGTTTATCGCATTCACTACCTACAATATCTACACCGACTTCGATGGCATATTCCCCACTACAAATGGCATGCACACCCTCCCGTACTACCTTGGAGACAACGGTCTGGAGGAGGAGGAGGAGTGAAGACAGCGGTGAATATGGCGGTGAAGACGCCGGTGTTCCCCTATCCTATCTATACGTAGTGTGAGTTTGATGTGTGTGTTGCCCATGACGCGAGTTCTATCTAGGTTTCTATCTATGGTTATCTATCTATGTCATGTTATATGTAAGAACTTGTGTCCCTTCGCTTTATTGTTATCTGTTGTTACTTTTGTTTTGTTTGTCCCAAGTTTAGACATGGATAATTGACGTGGGGAAAACTAACCAAACTTCGTAAAAATGATGCGTTTAAAATGATCCATAAATGAAAGCTTGGGCAATCAAATCCCATCAAAATTAATGAAAGGTTTTGGAATCGTAGAAAGAAAATCTATCGGAAACAAAAAGAACAAAGCAATCGTTCAAAAACAAAAACAGATTCATCGCTTGTTTCTGGGCCTCATTTATCCTTTGTGGGCCTATTGCAGCTTGATTCTCTTTGGGCCCGCGAACTATGTTTCTTTCTCTAGCAGTCAGTGTAATTGATTAAACCATGGAGAAAATTAGGCAAGTGCGAGAGACAAGAGATGAACTCGATGTATTTTTGCTACACAAGTATCGCTTATTGTCATCTGACGAGCGAGGCAATGATCCAACATTCAAGGTAGTTGTCTTCTAGTGAAACTGAAAGTGTCGAAAACTAACACTAAACTGCATACATTCAGAGATCAAGAGAGTTGCAGGGTTTGCTCTCGCATTTGAGATACACATGGTGAAATCCATCACATTAAGGTTCCATCATATGGATTAAGCTAAACAGTAGCAACAACATAGTACAAACATCTCTAACGAGAGATTAACATCAAGTAAAAAATCCTAGAGCAAGTGTACCAACACAAAATCCTAAAGCTACCAGATTAGATTGCTTCTTCAATTCAATCATCCAGTTCAAGTTCTTGTTCATCTTCTTCAATTCCCCCTTCAGTTCGGCATCTCCTACCATCGGAGCGATACTGTCATGGGGAAGATTCTCCAAAGCTAACGCATTGAGCTCGCGGGTTGCATCCCTCCCGAATCCAGCAAGGCCAACCCTTGAATCCTCTCGATGTACTCATCCATCAACTCAAAATGGTAGAATTTCTTCATGATCTGAAAACAAAATCATGAACCCTAAATCCCAAATCTGATAGAAATTTGTTGAACTTAGAGATAAAGGATGCAAGAAGAACTCAGATCTAACCTACCCCTCCAGCTTGCTCTCGCATTTGACAAACTTGTGCCCAAAGTTCCCATTCTTGCTCTCCTTCGAAGTCAACCGCTTCAGTGGCACAGTGCGTGGGCACTCATTGCATCGTGTCATTAGCACTTGACCATATACCGGCCACGTGGTATGGGAGGCTGACGATACGCTCGACATATCGTCGGATAGGAAGAAGCAGAGGAATGGCTGCTCTGTGCAAGGAAGAAGCAGAGGAATCTTCAGAGAGGAAGAAGAATAAGAAGATGGGGAAAGAACCTGTGTGAGCACGAGCTACTATGCGCCTTTGGCTGTTAGATGGAGAAGGGGAAATTTGACGATTTGCCACATTGTATTTTGCAGTTTGAATATTTGCAACATTCTCTTTAACTGACATGTGGTGGTCATGTGCAAAAAAATCAAATATCAGATGTAAAGAGGGGAAGGTAGTAAAAAACTCGAGAAAGACAGTGCACTAGCCTCACTACCCTTGCGGCCAATCAGGATGTAGAACCAGCATCACACGGACCGCCCTTCTCGTGGAATTCCTTCTAGAAGGCCATATCTAATGGGTGTAGTTTGGCGCTAGGGTATGATCTGATGATGGACGTTGGATGCTAGTGTTTGGAGAGATGTTGCAGGGTTTTGAGTCAGTCAACATTTCTATTAGGGTCAAACTACGAATGTTTGGAAATAATCGTGACATAGTTTGTGATAATGTGCCCATATTGTGCATCATCCGATGGCAAACAATGTTGTAGGACGAAGTTTTTTTTTGTTGCACGGGAAAGCCATTTTCTATTTTCGGAGCGCAAAAAATCAGGGTGTTTTGTGAAGCAACACCAAACGGTGAATACAAAAATGCTACCACCCATTTGTTTTTAAAATATTATACCACCTTACATGAACAATTTCCCAACATGGTATTCATAAACCTTTCCTTCCACCTGTGCTGAAAAAGACAAATGTCTTCCGAATCGGCAGGAAGTGGGTCCGGTTTGAACTGCAGGTACATGATATAGTGCTCATGATTTTTTTGAAAAAATCATTTTTAGACTCACAATATGATGTTTCTTCAGGGATCGAGTGCAAGTTTAGCGAGGCTTAGCCCGGAACTAAGAATCTTCATGCCCGCCGTTCAATTAGGATTTGACCTAGTTTCAAATGACCATAATTAAATCAAAAAACTCAAAAAATTGTGAGACCTTCGCGTGGCATCATATTATGTGACATAGCTGGGAGGAAAAATATAAAACTTGGTATATTGATGATGTCTTCAAATGACCATAATTAAATCAAAAAAATCTTCACAAAATTGATAAGTTTTCACAGTAGCTCAAACTGACAACACAAACATGTTAATACAAAGTTCAAATTGATAAAAAGGGATCCATCATTATTACAATTGATAATTTTTCATAGTAGCTCAAATTGACAACGCAAACGTCTTAATACAAAGTTCAAATTGATAAAAAGGGATCCATCATTATTACAACTGATAAGTTTTCATAGTATCTCTAATTGACAACACAAACATCTTAACACAAAGTTCAAATTCAAATCTTCGACTTGCTTCTTGTGTTCGTAGCTGGCTTCACCGACTTGCTCCTGGTTTCCCTAGTTGAGATGCTCCTGGTTCCCCTAGTTGACATGCTCCTTTTGTTCTTCTATACTTGAGGTGTTGATGAAGTACTTCCACGCGCCGAGCACTTGATGACCAACTGACGGTCATCTGTGGGGTCAATAATCTTTAAAGGAACAATTGGAACAATTACCCCTCCTCTTCCTCTCTTATAACTTCAAAACATTCAAAAGCCATGGCTTCAAATTCTAAGACATCAGATGATGGTTGAACTTCGGTTTATTCATCTCTGGGACTTTTCTCCCTAGAGCTGATAAATAAAATTATAAGCCATAGGTAAAAAATAGAACAAATACAAACAAAAGGGTAGTTGCATTCTACAAATTCAAACACATACCAAGGTGCTGGTACTGCATCATTTTCTTCAATCTCTAGTGTAGCTGCATCTTCAATCTCCATTGCTGTTGCATTCTCCTCTGCATTGGCCGCTATCCATCTTTCCTCCTCTCCATATGATGCATCCACTAGAATGGAACAAAGCATAGCAATATGCCCCAGAACTCCACATTTTCTACAAGCACGCATTTTTGGTACACGAACCTCCTCACCCGTTCTGAACCTATTTTTCCTTGGTCTTCCTGGTGGTCTAGTCAATATAGGAGAGTGGGGTTTAAACCTTGGATCAACTATGTTCCATTGATCTTTTCCCAAGAGTGCAGGCACATTGTCAGCATAAGTAGCCATAAATTTGGCAACAAAGAAATACTCAGAGCAATATTGATCAATTTCACCATCTGCACCCCCGATAACAGTCGTCAGATATAGGGCATGTATGCATGGCTTCCCATGGATCTGCCATTGCCTACAACTACATTATCTAGCAGCTAGGTTCACATGATACCTCCATTGCCTATTTTTACTGTCAGTATAGGCTACCTCACCAACATATTTATCAGATAGAATGCATTTAATCTTCAGTCCTCTTGCCTTCAAATGCAATGCCTTAATCAGTGATGGGAGCATTTGATGACCAACATATTATGTTTCTGCAATTCTTTTGTGAAGATCCATCTTTATCATGATCATCTGCCTTATGTTGTCAAATGCTTGCCACAACAAGAGCCCTTTCACTGACTTGAACTTTGCATTGAAGCATTATGCAAGGTTATTGGTCACATAGTCTACTTTGCAGATTTCGTTGAATTTGTTTTCTTGACCACACCTTGCCATGATGAGCATCCATGTACTGCTTCACAAGAGGAATTTGAGCATACAAGACTCTCAAATGGTGTTCGTGCTTCCTTTGGCTGCATGTGTATCATGATGGCCATAAGTTCTCAGCATAAACTTTATAAGGAAACTTCTTTTTGAAATTTTGTGCTAGGTATCTCATACATTCCCTATGCTCAACTCCAGGGAATAAAATTTCTACTTCACTCTCTAAACCCTTGCAAGCATCTGTGTGTAAAGTTAAACCTGGTGGTGTGCCTATAATGTTGCGCAATTGCTGCAGAAACCAGACCCAACTTTCCTCGGACTCTGCCTCCACCACACCAGATGCGACTGTGAATAGCCAGTTGTGTCCATCAACTACAGAACCTGCTACTAGCTGTCCTCTGCATCTTCCAGTCAAATGTGTAGCATCTACGGCCAAATAGGGCCTGCAACCATCTAGAAACCCCTGCCAGCAAGCCTTGAAGCAAACAAAATCCCTTCTAAAGCACTCCTTCTCAAATGACTTCCCTTTTATTTTGAATGGAACTATATGGTTGTCAATCTCTATGACACTTCCTGGACTATCCATCTCCACTTCAGCTTTGAAGGTGTAAAGCAGCTGAAATCTGTCATTCCATTGACCATTAATTCTGTCAAGAGCCCTTTCCATAGCATTGAAAATTCTCATGTAAGTAATTTTTATCTTGTACTTCTCAAAAAGCTTCCCATGGAGTGTTGTTGGACCAAGTCTAGGTTCTTCCCTAAGCTAATCCAATATTGCTTCTTCCACCCACCGAGTTTTTGCTATCTTGGTTTTGTCCTCCCCCTAAAGGTGGACAAGTGTGCTTGAGTAGGTTTTTCTTTATCTGAAACAAAATAAAAGGGTCAAAAACAATTAAGAAACATTACTCATTGATCGGAAACTAAATTACTGACTGAGATGCATGCAACCTCCACCTACACCTATCATATGGACAAAAAACGGTGAACCTTCCTGGCTCACTCCTTTTAATCTCATAGTTGTTTTGATTTAGAATGCACCATGTTGTCACTGCATTCTGACAGTCTGCCATGGATTGGAAAGTGGTGCCTTCAGTAAGCTCAGGTGGTTCCCTATTCCACTCAATTGCTGGCATGTCCTCACCATCGTATTCATCAACGATTAAGTTGTCCATGTTGTCCTCCTTCTCTTCATCGTCGGTGTCATCAAACCTAGCTCGGCTGATGGGCTCCTCTGGATATTCATCATCCACTACTTGTTGACTGGCTATATCTAACAGGTCAGGGTACATCATCTTGTCTTCATCATCATTTGTAAGGACTTCCTCGTCAAGTTCTGCATCTTCCTCTACACCGACTATAGAAAGTACACAAGAAGCAGGAGCTTGATCAGCAACAGAACTTGCCGCAGGCATGTTGTGGCTTTCAGAACCACTTGCTTTACTTGGTGTCGACCTACACGGAGTGCCAGGGTGCTGGCTGTTAGCAGAGACAGATGATGTCTGAACTCTCTTCCCCTTCGCCCGTTCTACGTGTGGTTGAACCACATCGATTTGGATTTTACTGAATCGGCTGCCAACATTTAGAGTAAAAAAGCAACCCCATATGCTCGTCGCAAGTTAATGGAAGAAATCTTTTCTTGCTACTATTGAAATAATTCAGTTCAATGACATCGGCATCACTCCAGGGATATGTGTTACAGAGCTCAGCTCGAAAATCTTTGAAAGATATGTTGGTTTCTACCACTTTGGGATAGAAAAAGTATAAATCCTACGCAGTTTAGTACCACACAGCACACTAATTTCCATTCTAATCGCCAGCCGGAAAGCCAGCGGGGGATCAATCCTATTTTGTTCAAACAAAGGTTGCAGTTAGACCGGGTATAATCGAGCAAAATACGAACGATTCAAGCTAACATAAGACAAATAGGGCCTATATTTGATTTAGAATGTCAATTCAAGGGGAAATGATGCTTACCCAGGTGTAATCCATGAATTATCTACCGTGGATTCAACCCAATCCTCTCCACGATCGATGGCCTTCCGAGCATCCACACCCAACATCGCTTCGTAATCCCAGACAGGGAGGTGGGTTAGATCTTGTGTAGACGCGGTGCCGCCGATGACCGGAATAGGGAGATAGGGTGGAACGAACAACGGCGGCGGACGTGGAAAGGTGCCAGCGGAGGAGGCGGGCGGGCGGAGGGGTGCGGTGCGGCAGGTTCAAACAAGCTGCCCGATACGTGTCTCCTAGTGGTACCACCAGTCAACAAGCAACGGTCAATGTCGGGTGCAGGCCCACTCGTCAGAGTTGTCGGCGCAGACGGCAGATGTCCACTATGAGCATTTGTGAGAGCTTCAGCTAAGCAAGTGGGGAAAAGTGAGCAAAAGTTTAGAGCGTGGGGAAAACTAAGCACAACTTGAAAACCAAGGGCACAAAATTAATAATCCCAATTTTATATGACAAGAATGTTATGCACCTCCTAAAGATGAACCAAATTGATTTTTATATCATTTCAATCCGAAGTCATATAAAAAGATTATAGGGAGATTAAGTTTTTAGATTTTTTGAAAAAAAATCCCTCTACTCGTGTGGGCTAAAACTTTACAAGAATCTCATAGTTTTTAGTAAAATCGATCTGCTAATGACTATTGGGCTATTGGCCCTGCTGGTAGGTAGAAACATTTAGGAAAAATAAAGAGGATGCCATTTCCGCCTGAGGCTGATGCCTGCAAGTGCACATATCGTTTGTAGCTAGTTTCGAAGTATAGATATCGATCCCACAGGGAGCCCAAAGGTAAGTGTTTATGAGTGAAGTCTCTGTCACACCCAAAGTTGTCATAGGTCTTCGAGTGAATTGACTGCAAGTGTTGAAATAAGAATGGAGTTTTGATTAAATGAGATGTATTTAAATAGAACTAAAATGTAAACTTCAGAAATATAAAGCATAAAAGTAAAGAACTAGTTGATTGTTTGTTGTTTTCTACAGATGGCAAAAGAAGGTGTGGGGAGATTCAGATCATGGTGATAGTGACTGTGTCAGGTGGATGAATGATAAATGTAACAATTATAATCTTATAAGTATATGTGTAGGCGAGAAACCCATAATTAGCCGAAACTCCTCTTGGTAGATTTCATCCCAACTTCAATAATCCTACTAGTCTGTTACCAAAACCATGGTCAAACACTAGACGATTAAGACCCTTCAGATCGCTTAGCGATTAAGCTCCTTGGATCGGACTAATGCAATAAGCACAGTGGTTTCTCGTTATCCTCGAGTCTACTAGTTTTCCATTAATATCCCTGTGTCACTCAGGGGTCCCCGGTCTGCTAGCGAACAAGATCCTATCTATGTAGAACAAAGCATCATGTTGTATGGGCCCTTAATTGGACAACAAGCATTACAGATCCCACAAATACTCAAGCACACATAATATAGTAATTAGAATCAATCGCAAACTAATGGAAAATATATGAAGGCACATCACATCTCACCAATCCCCTACATCTCCCATGCCCAAGGAACTTACTCACACATGAGAGAAGAACAGATCATCGATACAATTAGATAAAGGGAAATCTTCTTGATATTACCGTGGAGATCCATAATAAGAATAGAAAAACATCCAACACAATTCAAGATAGGAAGAAACAATCTCAAACCCTAGTCTTACAAGGTGAAGATCCCTCTCTCTCTCAAGTACAAGTAATGTCTAAGGGGGTGTATTGGCTAGGAGGTCGAAGTTCGTGGAGCGAGATGAAGAATGTATTCCCCTTCTTCTCATGATCTCTTTTTTCTCCCTTATAGATGGGATGGCGGCTGTTGTGTTGTATTTGCGTTTGTGGTCTCTTCACGGAAGTTGTCCCTTTTGACAAGAAAGAGGCAGCGGTAGCTATACGGCGGGAACTATAGGGCCAGAAAAATATTCGCACCGTATAGTTGCTCGTTAAAACCTCTGTATGCTCCCCTCGAGTGCTTCGAAAGAGAGACTTGCTTGTTTTTGCCTGAATATTGTGTTTCTCTAGTTAAAACCTTATGTTGACGTTCAGAACCTAAAACACATATTAAAAACCAAGTTGTCGTTGCTACCGAAGTATTAGCATTAGGAAAAGCTAGAAAACGATCAAATCTGGGAGAAAACCATCAATAAAAGCCATAAAAAATGTGTCAAATCTAAGATCTTTCAACTCCCCCAAGCTTAGATGTTGCTCGCCCTCGAGTGACAAAGAAATAAGGAAGAATAGCAGAGATTCGAGACTAAAAATAAAAGAACTTATAAGTTTGAATTGGTGTCAAAATCTTTTCTTTACAATCCATGCAATCTTAAATATGATCATACAAGTATTCAAAAGATTACACTGAGTCCACTTCCTAACCATGTATATCTTGTTAGCAAATAAATCATATGCCCAAACAAGTGTCCAAAGTTTAGCTAGGAAAGTGAGACAAATTGTTTTTGTGTCTCTCTTCGTTGAGAGATGAAATTTTTTGCTCTTGTTTTTTAATCAATCAAGAGTACTCAAGTTGGCACCAAAACATTCCATTTAAGAACAATTCATCTACTCCCATGTCAAAATTTCAAGACTCTCAAAGCACCTTTTTCCTTTCTTTTGCCTTTCAAAAACTTTAGCTCTTTCATAGAGAAATCATGCCACTATTTTTAACATGTTAATTGGGACTGTGTTGTACACTTGTGACCATGCCAATAAATAATTGTTGAGCAATAATGGATCTGAGGAGTACTTTAACTTCACTTGGAACGTGAAACCATCAGGAGACTAAAATTTTTACCCGTCATAGCATTACTGCTACACACGTTTTCCTAACTCAATAGCCGAAATCAAGTGGTTTCCCACATTTAGATCGTTCGTTGGGCAGCAGAGTTAATAGTTCCCTATGGAGCACGACAGTGTTGTAATGACACACGTAAACAAATATGTAACATCCCAATTTCGGCAACCCTGATTAGTTGTCCAGAATGCAAAAATCAGGGGGAACAAAAACTTTTTCTTGCTTAATGCTGAAGTGTTTGCTAGTTGTTTGGATATGCTTATGCATATGAATGTGTATTAGATGATATCCTCCTTACCTTAACACCAGTTGACAAAAGCTACTTCCCAAAATAGTCTTGGCTTAATTTCCATATTTTCAAATGTTCTGGAATTTCAAAACCTGAGCCAAGAAGCCTTGTAAACCAACTATTTTAGTAGCTTCTATTGATCAAACTATGGAGAGCTATATAATATAATCTCCTCATGTTCTCAAGACAGAACCTTCAACTACTCTTACCTCTAAGATTTCCAAAACCTTTTATAAATCCTTTGAACTCTACTCTTGGTAGATGTACCAATCACTGTAGCAGCTTGTCCTCTAGTGCTTGGACACTAGGGCTTAACCTCATATGGATGTCTTGCTTTGCAAACCTCTTCTCCCCATGCAGCTGATGCACACTGCTCTCTCTGACCTGCTTCCAGACTAGATACCACCCTCCACTGCCCACAACATCCTCCCCTCGTTTCACACCTCCCTCCCTTCCCCTTAAATGAACCTAGTCCCCCATGGACTACTCCCTCTCGGTATAAATGGCTAGAGGCCACCCCACTCCCTCCTGCTCCCTCATTTCTCCCCCTCTCACTCCCACTCACCTTCCCCGAGTACCACTCCTTCTCCCCTGCCCTCTCCTGCCCGTGAGAGAGAGGGAGAAGAAGCTTCGGCCTCCCCATGGATTCGAGCAGGGACCTCTCCTCCTTGCCCCTCTCTCACTGCATGTGGCCATACCGTGCTCCCCTCCTCTCCCTACATCTAACCCCGTGTCCCTTTTGCCCTAGGATCTCCCTTGGACGCTACTCTGGCGAGCTCCCGAGAGCACATCCGCGGGTGTCATCGCGCGAGCCACCTCCAGTCGCGGAACCTGCTGCTTCCGCCCCTCCTTGAGATCGCCGTTGTCTACCGCATCACCCTGTGGCCCCCTCTTCGCCGGAGACGGCCCTGGTAAGCCTCCCTGCACCTGACGGCGCCGCCACTAGGGCTCCCTCCCTGTTGCGCGCTATAAGAGGAAGAGGACAACTGGGCGTCGTCGATCTCCGCTAGATCCGACGGCTCTCATCCCTCTATACCGCTCGCGCCCCGTGTGGCTGACAGCCGGGCCCCACCGTGCGGGATTTGAACTTCGATCGGCACGTGGCTCGCCCCCTAGGTGGGCCGAATCCCCTCTGCCCGGCCCTTTGCGCTGAAGAAATCGGCCCGGCCGTGCCCCCTTTTCTTATTCTTTTATTCAAATACTCCTATCCCTAGTATTACCAATAGGTTTAATTCAATATGAAAATGAAAATACCTCTTTTTGCCCAGATTCAATTTTTGACATGTTCCTGTATATTTTATCTAACATGCAGACCACTCCCCTTGGCCACCTTTACTTTTATTATTTTCTAGAAAATAAGCTACTAAAAAGTATCAAATACAGGAAATATAATCCTCAGGGAGTTTCGAAACTCCAAATGGAGAAAACCCAATTGTCTCTGGTAGATGCTTAATATACCTAACACATGGAATTGGCCTCTAGCCAAGTGGAGCTTTTGTTTTCCTGTAATAAAAATAACAAGATCAGTCCTTATCTGCCTTAGGTGATTTCTCTAGGTCAAATGTTCCAAGACATGCTCCCCAATCCTTCTAATCCATTTCCTCAACACCACTAATGATTTGTAATCTTGTATTTTCATTTGATTGTTGCATGGTTTTGATGCTTGAATGCCTTGTTTGATTGTGGTCTTGTTTGCTTGCTTGTATAATCGGTGACGACGATAGTTGCGCTTGTATTGATGCCAAGAAGAAGAGGTCTTATTATTATTGGTATTCTTGGTTATCTAAAGAAGAAGTCCAGGGACATATTGCCATATTTCTGATCATCAGGCAAGCCACCTTCTTGCTCATAAGCCTTGTCCTACTGTTTTACTTACGCATGTTTTATCTACTATTTATGAAACTACATTGTTTTAGTATATGTTAATGTATATATGGTAGTGGTTTGGCTCCTCCGAACTATTACACTTTGGTACTACTAAGTTCAATCCCCTTGATGATACCTACTTGTCCGTAGTGGAATAGATGGTGTAATACCCATACCCTATTTGAAGACCCTGATTTAGCCAAAGCAAAGCTAGAGGATGGGAAGACCCCGAAAAAATATTTACCAAATGATTTATGATAAAACCTTGATGAGGTGGGACCCCCCAAGAGTTGTTGAGAAAGAAAAAGATTTTGTTTTACAAAATGTTGAAGGAAAGATGGAGTAAAAAGGTTTACAAAAACGCACCCGGTTCTTTGCAGTTTTGCTAGAACAATTAACCCTGTGCAACCACATTACTCTAGTATGGGACAGGGCTGGATTTGATGTTTGTCTATTCTGGTATAAGCTGCCTCACAACTACTATAGGGGATGAAACTACTTGGAGGGTATGCCTTCTCTGGACAATGGTCCATGTGAGACATCGACCGGGAGAAGGAACGAAGGGTCTATAGACCTCCACGCGTTACTATGAGCCCCTCATTGAAAGCGTGCACGTGGGACGTGCAATATGCGCTCCGGTTGGTCCTCGGTAGCTGATGTCCCGGTGTTGAGGGGAACAACACACATAGGGTAGGCACTTATATTGGAGTGGGAATTCGGAGAGTCTTGATCGGTTACTCGACCCACGGTCGGTGAAGATCAGGGTAGTGTACCCGGATGGTGTGGGTAAAGTGTACAACCTCTGCAGAGTGTAAATCTATTCGAATAGCCGCGTCCGCGGTCATGGACGGTTGCGAAGATTGCTGTAGAGCGGTGATGGTTTTGTTTTCAAAAAAGTTTTTGGAAAAGCAAAGGCTTTGAAAATATTTTGACCATGGGATGGTCAAAAAGGAGAAAGGTTTTGACCATGAGATGGTCAGAAAGGAATGAAAGGAGTTTGGGCATGGGACGACCGGGAGAAAGGAACAAATGGTTGACCTAGTCATAATGTTTTCCAAAACTTTTCAAAATGGTTTACAAAAGTTTGCAACAAAGATACATAGATGCTATATCTACAAGAGAAACTATTTGAGAAAAGAACCTCTCTTGAAGCCCTCCCACTACCACAGCCATAATGCATATCCTCTTGTTATTATTGTTAATTTAAGGTGGTTTGCGAGTACATTCAAAGTACTCACGACATTTTCCCTGGCTATTAACTTGGTCAGATATCAAGAAGAAGACGATGTTGGCGACTATGCGAGCTAGGACGTTCTCCCAGTCAGGTGCCTGTAGGTTAAGGCATGGATCGGGCGCTACGCTTGATGAAGTTCCGTTGATGATTATTGATGTAGCCATAATAGCACCTATGTAAGTCTTGTAACTCGGTATGTTTCGGATGTTGTAATGATACTTGTCGGTTATGTGCCACGACTAGCTGATCATGGGTCGTGGTTGTATGTATAACAGGGATTCTCGGAGGATTAATCCGGGGGCCCCACACAATATCTTATGGTAATTATTAGAAAACGTAGTGGCATAATCTCTACTACTTCGAAGCATCCATTTTATCAAACAATTTCATTCAAGGGTACTATCAAGTCTATTTATATTAAGCTCAAATGGGATGGAGTAGTTCTAAAATCAAATTCTTTGGGCTAAACATGGACTCAAGTCATCTTTCAGATGCTTTTTCTTGTTGTAAAAATGTAGGAAGTATTTTCAATCAAGTTCATTGCTCATTGTTTCAAAGCTAAAAAGGAGACACTAGCAAAGGAATATAATTTACAGGATATCAAGCTAAGCGGGGAGTGACTCCAGTGCAAGCGAGTAAATAATTGTAGGATCAATTTAAGGTTGTAGAAAGGGTGATGAATTGAATGTGATACCTCCTCCTGATTGCTTCGTTCTCATATTTGAGTCAAACCCTCTCTGTATTTCTATATTGCCAAGTCAACTGAAATTGAGCAATCTCCGAGAGAAACAAAGAAACGAACTTGCAAATAAAATTGCAACTAATTTGTTTTGTATTTTTGGTTTAGGAATGCAAACTGAAAATAAACATGCAAACTTGAAGAAATAAAATAAATCAAAAGAAGAAATAAAAACATGAATGCAAAGTTTGGAGGTTTTCAAACCTCCCCCAAGCTTAGGCTATTGACAGGCTCAGTTGTTGCCATTATTCGGTGGATGGTGCGGATACTGCTGGTAGTAGTCGGGGAATTGGGTCATGAAGTGACTGAAGTTGTGAGTCAAAGAACTCACATCTTCATTCACTCCTTGAAGAGTGTGGTCAATCTCCCCAACGTGTTGGTTGAGCTCCTGGACTTCTTGATAGGGAACGTAGTTGTACCCCTGCTGTGGCTGGTTGGGCCACGGGTCCCAAGCTCCCCCTTGCTATTGTTGCTACTGTCCCTCCCAAGAAGGGTTGTGTCCCTGCTTGTCCTCATGCTCCTACTCATCCTCATCCTGCTGCCCTCCTTCTTCATCTTCCTCTTCAGCAAGATGAAGTTCGGCCATGATCTCCATCACTTGGTCCTTGGTGAGGATCCAAGTGTCCTTCTCCACAATCAAGAAGGCTTGGGTACAGGGCAACGGAACCTGCCCCCTATGCATTATCAAGATAATTAACTGATAGGCTCGGAGCCTCCGGTTAGCTTGGTAAACACCAAGGAAGCCACAAGCAGTTAAATACTTGACGTCCATAAGCTTGGAACCATCAACAGATTGCATAACAGGTAATGTAATATTTAATGCATCGGCAAGGTGGGTTACCAATCCACCAATGCGAATATCACCTTTGGTCTTGCTTCTTTGGTGGCAAAAGTGCTGGATGAGTAAAGATGCAGGATTGGGGCTTTGTGGTGCAGTGGGAAAGAGAGCCTTGGTGATCATTGCCATGTCTGCATTGGCCATGAAACCAGTGTCACATCTTCCCAGTAGTGTGTTGGCAAGGAACAAGGAGTAGTAGTGAATTGTTGGGTTCTGAATGGTGGACATCTTCTTTTGGTAGAAGTTGGTGACACCATTAACAAAAATAGCCTCCCAAGTTTCCCTGCTTGTGATGCTATAGAGGTTAGTAACAGTTGGCTCCCCAACATGAGGGAAACCGAAAGCATCACAAAATTGTTCAAAAGTTATTTCATAGTGCTGTCGGTTCATGGTGAAGCTTACTGTGCACATATTACCTTTCTCTCTGTGGTCGTCATAGAAGGAGGCAATAAACTCATAAGTAAGCTCGGCGTAGGTGTCGTGGCTTGATAAGCCAAGTACCATTAGCCTGGCCTTATTACACATGAGGTCAAAGTCCTCCTTCAGCCCCGCCACGGTGAGAAATCTATGGTCGGCCCAACATGTGGGAAGCACCCTCCTCGATGAAACCATAGCTAACTTGGGGTTGCGCTCGGCTCGGGACCCCGATCCCGAGCCCTCACCACGTTGGTGCTTGCGCATGCAAAAGATGTTCCCAATTTTGTTCATCGTGATGCACTGAAAATTTCACCATAAAACCTTAGGCATATAGTTTCTACATGATATATGAATGATCCTACATGGAAAAATTAAATCCTAATGTGAGAAATCAATAGGAAAAACAAAATAAGCTTGAGTTTATCCACTAGATCAATGTGAGAGTTTCAACCATGGAAATCTAAAAATAAAGCATGGATAGGGAGAGAAACATACCGATATGTTGATTCCCCCACTCAGACGGATGAAATCCGCGAAGAATCAATAATTCTAGGTGGATTTTGAGAGGTTTGGAGAGAGAATATGAGAGAAATAATGATGAGGGAGGAGAGACCTAGCCGCCCCGGTACAATTTTGTGGTCTCACCGAACTATACTGCCGGAACTATATGGGCGGGATATGTTGTTCCACCCATATAGTAGTGGCGGCGCCACCTACTAGGGTGTCTTTGCGCGGAATATAGCTATATGGACGCAACTATATGGCCGAATCATAGTGATCCCGTCGTATAGTTGGTCGTTAAACCGTTTGTACCCTCGAGATAAATTTGTAAAACAAGCATCGATATCTATACGACCGGAACTATACGGCCGGAACTTTTATTCCCTCCGTATAGTTGGTCATGAAAATGTCAGTACCTTTGGGATAAATTTCTAAGAGAGGCATCGATATCTATACGACCGGAACTATACGGCTGGAATTTGTATTCCGACCGTATAGTTGGTCAAACTATCAGTACCTTTGAGAAGATACTGTATGAAGGCATCGATATCTATAAGAATGGAACTATACGGCCGGAATTTTTATTCCTGTTGTATAGTTGGTCGTTAAATTCTCAGTGTCTTCGAAGAAAATTTGTTGATGGCAAAGATATCTATACGAGCGGAACTATATGGCCGGAATTTTTATTCATGTTGTATAGTTGGTCGTTAAACCATCAGTAGTCTTCAAAAAATTTCTATTTCTTCGAGAATACCTTCTTATCCCAAAACTTGGCGAAATGCCTTATTTTTGATAGATATTGATAGTAGAAACTGCCGACCAACATTAGCGTATGAAGAGCAAAATTTTAGTCCTTGTAGATAAAACTCAAACTTTTATTTTTGTTCTGATTCTATACTCATTCAATCGATGTTTCTACTACTTTTTGACAGCTGCATCTTCACGGGCGCGCTTCCGCAAGAATGTCTATGAAAAAGTGGTAGGAATGCGATGAACTTTGTATTCTTTAGTTTATTTTATTGATGAGATGGGTTGACTCCCATTAAGCATTTTATTAAGAATGGTTTAGTAACTCAACCCCTTCTTTGTTCTAGAATTCTTACCTTGGGCTGTCCCTTATCAAAGGCACTTACCACATGAACTCGTTTTGCCGGTGGAATATATCTTTCTCCTGCTTCTAGCTTCTTTGGAAAATACCGAATGATTTTAGCATCAAAAATCATTGAAGATTATTTTTCCCTTAGCACAATCAACTGATGCCCCTGAAGTACTAAGGAAAGGTCTTCCAAGTATTATGGATAATTTTTCATCTTCTAGCATCTCAAGAATAATAAAATCAGTGGGAATAACATGCTCATATATTCTAAGTAGAACATCCTCAACGATACCAATGGGTTGTTTAGTAGACTTGTCAGCCATCTGTAAAGTGATAGTAGTAGGAGAATACTCTCTTAACCCTAACCTTTTATAGAGGGAGTATGGCATTACACTAACTCTTGGTCCTAGATCACACAAGGCATTGTGAATATCAGTTTTACCTATTGAGCATTAAATAGTTGGTATTTCGGGATCTCCGGACTTAGACAATAACTTTCCATTCGCGGGATAACTTGTTACCATGGCAACAGTTTCAGTTATTTCTTTCTTTCTACTAAGAATATCACGGAGGGTTTTAGAATAGGTAGGAACTTTGATTGCATCCGCAAATAGAATTTCCAGACGAAGGTCACTAAGTGCCTTTGTAAAAGAATTATAAATTACATGATCTGGTGCTTTCTTTTTTCGATCTGGGTAAGGAAGCTATTTCTCACCTGACTTATTCTTGTCTTTTACCTTTTGTGGGGGGTCAGGCTCTTTTGTTGCTTTCTTTTGTTGTTGGTTATCGCTTTTCTTCTTTTCTACTACAACAACTTCGTCTTCCTTGCTTATCTCTTTTCTTCTCTTGGATCAACCGTCTCTGCATTAGAGTCATAATGGTCATCCTTGGTTTAATCTTGTGTTTCTTAAGCAGTTTCATCTTGAGGATCCACCAATGTATCATATTCTTGGCTTGTTTCGAGCAAGGCTTTTGCCTTTCGTTCTTTTTTAGCTTCAAATTCTGGTGGTACTGATGGTCCTGTAACAACTACACCTCTTATTGTGACAACATTAGTAGAAACATGAATATCCTTATCATCTTGAAGAAAATTTTGATAACCAGATGCTATTTGTTCACACTGGGTTTCAATCATACTAAGATACTTGTGAAATAATTTTATTTCTTGGCCAATCTCATCATAATTTTCCGTGAGTTCTGCCAAAATATTTTTGTGTTTTTGAAAGTGCTTATGCACGCTATTATGAGATTTTGCTTGTCGATGTTTTAATTCTTGAAAATCTTTTCTACTTTCATCTTCTTCTGTTCAAACTTGTAACAAGTCTACTTTGTTTTCCTTAACAAGTTCATAAGGTGTACCTTTTTCTTTCATTGTTTTGCGTACTTTAGGCATAAGATCAGGAGTTATCCGAAGTATCCCTTTTTCCAGCTTAGTGCCAAAATCAGGATTATATAAAGACTCATTATTTACCCGAGTAGACATCAATGCCAAACATTCTTTAATAGCTAAAGTATTTATCGATCCTCCTGCTGAGAAGTCAAGAAACTCTCTACATTGAGTATTGAGACCGTGATAAAATAAATGGAAAATAGTTGATTCAGAATAGCCATGATTGGGAATGTTATTGATCATTCCAAAGAATCTATCCCATGCTTGTGGGTAGTTTTCTCCCACGTTCTGACTAAAGTTGCCTATATTCTTTCTTAGTCCAGTTACCTTTTTAAAAGGATTAAACATGTCTATGAATTTAACAATGTCATTTTCCCAACATTTAATGTAATGGCGAGGTAGAGAATATAACCACTCTAGAGCCTTACCTTTAAGAGACCAACAAAATAATTTTAGACGAGAGAAGTCTCTTGGCAAACCTTTTGGTCCAAATGATGTTATCACATTGTTGAACTCTCTAAGATGCCTTCCTGGGTCTTCATCTTCCCTTCCATTGAAAGCTTTTTCCTACAAAATTTTAATAATTCCACCATTAAATCGATATTCTCTAACTCCAGGATTAGGGAATTCTATTGGTTGTTTAAGAAATTCAGAACTTGGAGCACTATATTCTCTGAGAGTTTTCTCAGGTTTCATGGGAGTTGTCCTGTAAATAGACATGATTTCCATAATATCACTCTGGTTTTCAACTTCAACTTTATTCGACCTTAAATGTTTTTCAATAATTTCTTCGCGCCTTTGAGCATGCACGCGCTCAATATAATCCGGTAGATAGTTCCCACTAGATCCTGTAGACCCTTTGTCTCCTAGGGAGAATATTTTGTAGCAACAACACCAGAAATGTCAAAAGACAAACACTTAGCGCTTAGCTCCCTGGAAACGGTGCCAGAAAATAGCTTGATGTATGAAAGTGCACAAATCATTTGTAGCTAGTTTCGAAGTATAGATATTGATCCCACGAGGAGCCCAAAGGTAAGTGTTTATGAGTGAAGTCTATGTCACACCTGAAGTTGTCACAGGTCTTTGAGTGAATTGACTCCAAGTGTTGAAATAAGAATAGAGTTTTGATTAAATGAGATGTATTTAAATAGAACTAAAATGTAAACTTCAGAAATATAAAGCATAAAAGTAAAGAATGACTTGGTTGTTTGTTGTTTTCTGCAGATGGCAAAAGAAGGCGTGGGGATATTCATTTCATGGTGATAGTGATTGTGCCAGGTGGACGAATGATAAATGTAACAATTATAATCTTATAAGTATATGTGTAGGCGAGCAACCCATAATTAGCCATAACTCCTCTTGGTAGATTTCATCCCAACTTTAATAATCCTACTAATTTGTTACCAAAACCATCGTCAGACACTAGACGATTAAGACCCTTCAGGTCGCTTAGAGATTAAGCTCCTTGGATCGGATTAATGCAATAAGCATAGTGGTTTCTCATTATCCTCGAGTCTACTAGTTTTTCATTGATATCCCCGTGTCACGCGAGGGTCGCCGGTCTGCTAGCGAACAATATTCTATCTATGTAGAACAAAGCATCATGTTGTATGGGCCCTTAATTGGACAACAAGCATTAGGCATCCCACAGATAGTTAAGAACACATAATACAGTAATTAGAATCAATCACAAACTAATGGAAAATATATGAAGGCACATCACATCTCACCAATTCCCTACATCTCCCAAGCCCAAGGAACTTACTCACACATGAGAGAAGAACGGATCATTGATCTAATTAAATAAAGGGATATCTTCTTGATATTATTGTGGCGATCCCCAATTAGAATAGAAAAATATCCAACACAATTCAAGATAGGAAGAAATAATCTCAAACCCTAGTCTTGCAAGGTGAAGATCCCTCTATCTATCAAGTAAAAGTAATGGCTATGGGGGTGTATTAGCTAGGAGGTCGAATATCATGGATCGAGATGAAGAACGTCTTCCCCTTCTTCTCTGGATCTCTTCTTTCTCCCTTCTAGATGGGATGGCGGCTACTGTGTTGTCTTTTCGCGTCTGGCCTCTTCATAGAAGTTGTCCCTTTTGACAAGACAGAGGCGGGGCAGCTATACGGCGGGAACTATATGGTCGGACAAATATTCCCGCCATATAGTTGCTCGTTAAAGCCTCTATATGCTCCCCTCCAGTGCTTCCAAAGAGAGAGTTGCGTGTTTTCGCCTGAATATTGTTATTCTCTAGTTAAAACCTTCTGTTGACGTTCAGAACCTGAAACACATATTAAAAACCAAGTTTTATTTGGTACCGAAGTATTAGCGTTAGGTAAATCTATAAACCGATCAAATTCGGGAGAAAACCATCAATAAAATCCATAAAAATGTGTGGAATCTCATAGCTATCAGAGGCCTAGGACCAACACTGTTTTACCATATACAAAAAGGTTGCGCGTGGTATATGAACACAAATGAGGTGTTGGTCCATTGGTTTGGTTTCCTGGGTGTGAGCAAGAGGTCGTGGGTTCAAACCCTTTGTTGCACCCTTTTTGGCCTTAATTATGCTATTGGGTTCATCATATTGAAAAGGATCAAACTTTTTTGTTTACAACAACTAAGTGTTGGTTGAGTGGTCATGTTCTATGAACTAGAGTAATGGGTTGTGGGTTTGACCCCCCACTTCTCCCTTTTTTTCCTTAATTATTCTATTAGGTTCGGCATATTAAAAAGATCAAACGTTGTTTGTTTGCATCAAGGAACTGTTGGTCGAGTGATCATGTTCTCTGAACATGAGTAAGTAGTCGCGGGTTTGAGTCCTCGTGGTCATATTAAAAAGGATCAAACGTTTTTTTGTTTACAACAACTAAGTGTTGGTTGAGTGGTCATGTTCTATGAACTAGGTAATGGGTCGTGGGTTTGACCCCCCCCCCCCCTCACTTCTCCCTTTTTGGCCTTAATTATTCTAGTAGGTTTGGCATATTAAAAAGATCAAACGTTGTTTGTTTGCATCAAGGAACTGTTGGTCGAGTGGTCATGTTCTCTGAACATGAGTAAGCAGTCGCGGGTTCGAGTCCTCGTGGCTCAATTTTTTTCCATAATTCACTACTTGTTTAATATCAGAATGATAGGTAGACTCCACTAGTCAGTGATACTATAATAAAATACAAGATTCATTTGTAGACCCACACATATGGACATGTCATATGACACATAGACGAATTGCTTAGGTGGTGGTCTAGTCACCTTCTTTATACTTTAGAATATATTGTTATTATATGATATGACCATCTAAATTGGTCGTAGTCTCCCAGATAACTCATTTTAGACTAGTATTATCCGTCTATGACCATTTTGTGTTAGGACACTATGACCATTCTGACAAAATTGGTTGTTATTTTTCAAGGTTTAGACCCTCCCAAATTCCCTATGACCAATTGGTTAAGAATGGTCATAGATCTATGATCGAAAAATCTATGATCGTTAACAAAAGGTCACTAGTCACCAGATTTCTTGTAGTGTAAGAAAAGAAAAAAATCAATTTTGCAAATGACAGGAGTGTATTTTTATAAAGCAAGTAGGAAGAATATGTAATTTCTGCAGAAAAAAACAAAGAGATAGAAGAGAAACTATGAGCATAGAGGAGGCAGCTCGAGAGAGCAGCGAAGAGGAGAAGTTGAAGGCGGTGCGATATCAGAGCAAAGCTGTGATGGCTTCCTGACACGAGGTACACGATACAGTCACCTAGTAGTACTAGTAGTATGGAACTAGTAGTAAATTTCAGGACCTTTACTACATATATACGCAAAACAAATTGTGACCTTTTCTCTCTCATTCACTACCTCATCACCCCCGACTAGCTAATCTCTCCCTCGTCCAAAACATGGCGCTCCGCACATGTGTCGATCTGCCTTGTCGGTGGCTCTGTGTCAATGTCAGGCGTGCTGCGTTGGTGTGCATAAGAAGGAACCATTTTGGGGCTTGGTAGCAAAAGGTACAGTACTCATACTATTACTATTAGAGTCGGAGTTCAAACTTTCTCGGCTTCAAAATTTTCACTTCCTTCCCAAACATTTGGAGGGCAGGTTATTCAAAAGACAATGGTGCACATGGGATTGTATATACTGTATGCAGTATGTCCCATCGCATTCGACGCACTCCATTATGATCTGGCCAGCTTTACTACTACTCTGTAGTACTCCATTCTCGTTCCATTTCACACCCTGCAAAGATGAAGCCACCAAGCACACCCATAGCATGCTAGTTTGAAAGTAGTATAGTTGGAGCAGTACGAAGGGTATGGCTCAGCTGCTCGCTCAAGAAGGACCCGAACCTGACTACTTTTCATTGCTTCATTTTAGGGCCCTTTGTGCTAAATGTATGGACCCCAATGTAATTTTATATTTTTTGAGTTCTTCGATGTAAACTGTACTCCCACCGCCTTCTCAAATTTTAACTAAAAGTAAGCGTGATAGACTACTCTTAAAATACTCCAAAAATCTTTTGAAATTAAGCAGGAATTCGGTACATCGAAAACCACTGAAAGTTCAGAAAAATTCATGTTCTTGCTATGGATCTGCATCCTGACAAATTTGACATGGTTTTGAGAAAATTTCAAATAAAGAATAAAAGTATAATATTTTTTGTGGCATAATGTTACGTGTATCAAGAAACACGCGTTATAAAAAGTATAATACAAATATTATTAATTATTCTTTAGTTTTGATAATACTTTATGTTGATGATACCATATCCAAGCATTTGCATGCCGCCAAATTTGGCCATATTTTGTAAACAAAAGAAGAGGAAGTAGTATGAAGATTATGGCTCGATCGGCTTCTCTCTCGAGAAGGAGTCAAACCTGACAGTTCTCCTTGCTTAATTTTAGGGTGCTTCATGCTAAATGTACGGACGTCGATGAAATTTTACCTATTTTAGGTTCTTGATGTGAAATGTACTCCCACCATCTGTGTAAAAGTCGAACCTAAAAGCAAGTGGTAAAATTTGAACGTATTTAAGATTATTAGTTGTGAATGAGTATGAAAATTCTTGCATTTCAAGTCGAAAGACCAATGTCATGGCCATATCTACATTATACTTTATGCTAATGATTCATGATACCATATCTAAGAATTTTCATGCCGCCAAATTTGGCCATTTTTTGAAAATAAACGAAGAGGAAGTAGTATGAAGAATATGGCTCGATCAGCTTCACCGTCGAGAAGGAGCCAAACCTGACTATTTTCCTTGCTTAATTTTAGGGGGCTTGTGGCTAAATGTATGGACGTCGATGTAATTTCCCCCTTTTTAGGTCCTTGATATAAAATGTACTCCCACCGTCCATGTAAAATTCGAACCTAAAAGTTAGTGGTCAAATTTAAACGAATTTAAGGTTAGTTGTGAATGAGTTTGAACAATCTTGGATTTCAAGCCAAATGACCAAGGTCATTGCCATATCTACATCATACTTTATGCTAATGATTCATGATCCCTGATACGTCCATTTTGCATCACTATTCTATGTCATAATTCACTGTTATTTATTGATATATTTTATATTAAGAGGTGATACTTATGTTATTTCATCTGTTTTTGCATGGTTGATGACTTTTGGAGCATGGACCACTGCAGTCAGGATTCTGATGGAAAACGTGTTGTTTGGAGGGAAAATTTGTGAAGATCAGAAAATCTGAGAAAATATATAGAAAATCCTATTTTTCCATAAGACGAAGGATGCCAGAAGGAGGAGTGGAGATGGGCCATAGGGGGCCCAAACCACCCCATGGCGCGGGCCAGCCTAAGTCATGCCACCAGGTGGTGTGGCCGCCCTGGCCCACCTCTGGCTCTCCCGTCAGGCGTATATATTCCTCCCGAAACCCTAAGACTCGGGGAGCGACCACAGAAAGATTCCACCGCCTCTACGGGGCGGAAAACACCGAGAGAGAAAGATCTCTTCGGCACACAGATTTCTGCAGGGGGAATTCCTTCCCGGAGAGGGGAGATCGTCGCCATCAACACCACCATCAAGCTGGACTTCATCGGGATCATGATCATCATCATCACCACCATCATCACCATCAGCACCCTCATCACCATCTCCATATTGCTGTAACAATTGGGTCGATTCTTGTATAATTCTTAGGGGAAACTTTCCCGGTGTTGATTACTCCTTGTAGTTGATGATATTGGGTGAACCATTGAATTATTGTGTATGTTCAGATTGTTACTTATCATTATTCCATCTCTGATCATGATCCATATGATGTCTTGTGAGTAGTTCGTTTTGTTCTTGAGGACATGGGAGAAGTCATGTTGGTAATACTGGAGTTGTGTTGAGAAAGATTCAATGGTTTGATTTTTAAGTTGTGGTGTATTTCTTCTAGTGGTGTCATGTGAACGTCGACTACATGACACTTCACCTATATGGGCCTAGGGGCATGCATTGTGTATTTGGCTACTAATCGTAGGGGTTGCCGGAGTGACAGAAACATGAACCCCTGTTAGGAAACCATTGCACAAGGAGCGTAAGGGTCTTAGAGTTTAAAGTTGTGGTTAGGATTCCACCTTAATTACTTTCTTGTACTTACGGATGTTTGCAAGGGGTATAATCACAAGCATGTATTAGTCCTATGAAGGTCGGTACATTAGCACAGGTTCACCCACACAACACCTAGCACGCTAAAGAAGATTAATCAACTATATGAAGCGAAAGCACTTGACAGTCTTCCCATGTGTCTTCGAGAACGTTTGGTCATCTTAAGTAATATAAGCATCTTGTCCTTTGCTGCATAAAGGATTGGGCCACTTGCTGCATTTATTCTTATTGTATTTTATTTACTCGTACTTTGTTTACTTGCATTATCAAAAACCCCTACAAATCCATTTGCTAAGTATTTTTAGAGAATGCCTGATCCATACCACTAGCCAGCACCTTCTGCTCCTCGTTGGGTTCGACACTCTTACTTATCGAAAATACTGCGATACATGCCCTATACTTGTGGGTCATCAAGACCATATCCAAGAATTTGCATGCCGCCAAATTTGGCCATATTTTGAAAATAAACGAAGAGGAAGTAGTATGAAGAGCATGGTTCAATCAACTTCTCTCTCGAGAAGGAGCCAAACCTGATTGTTTTCCTTGCTTAATTTTAGGGTGCTTCGTGCTAAATGTATGGATCTCTATGTAATTTTCCCCATTTTTAGGTCCTTGCTATAAAATGTACTCCCACCGTCGGAGTTAAATTCGAACCTAAAAGAAAGTGGTAAGATTTAAAGCTATTTAAGATTATTAGTTGTTAATGGGTATGAACATTCTTGCATTTCAAGCTAAACGACCAAGGTCATGGCCATATCTACATCATACTTTATGCTGATGATGATCACATATCCAAGAATTTCATACCGCCAAAATTGGCCATATTTTGAAAACAAACGAAGAACAAGTACTATGAAGACTATGGCTTGATCAGCTACACTCTCGAGAAGGAGCCAAACCTGACTATTCTCCTTGCTTAATTTTAGGGTGCTTCGTGCTAAATGTATGGACATCGATGTAATTTTACCTATTTTAGGTTCTTGATGTGAAATGTACTCCCACCATCCGTGTAAAAGTCGAACCTAAAAGCAAGTGGTAAAATTTGAACCTATTTAAGATTATTAGTTGTGAATGAGTATGAAAATTCTTGCATTTCAAGTCGAAAGACCAAGGTCATGGCCATATCTACATCATACTTTATACTAATGATTCATGATACCATATCCAAGAATTTTCATGCCGCCAAATTTGGCCATTTTTTGAAAATAAACGAAGAGGAAGTAGTATGAAGAATATGGCTCGATCAGCTTCACCGTCGAGAAGGAGCCAAACCTGACTATTTTCCTTGCTTAATTTTAGGGGGCTTGTGGCTAAATGTATGGACGTCGATGTAATTTCCCCCTTTTTAGGTCCTTGATATAAAATGTACTCCCACCGTCCATGTAAAATTCGAACCTAAAAGTTAGTGGTCACATTTAAACGAATTTAAGGTTAGTTGTGAATGAGTTTGAACAATCTTGGATTTCAAGCCAAATGACCAAGGTCATTGCCATATCTACATCATCCTTTATGCTAATGATTCATGATCCCTGATACGTCCATTTTGCATCACTATTCTATGTCATAATTCACTGTTATTCATTGATATATTTTATATTAAGAGGTGATACTTATGTTATTTTATCTGTTTTTGCATTGTTGATGACTTTTGGAGCATGGACCGCTGCAGTCAGGATTCTGATGGAAAGGTGCTGTTTGGAGGGAAATTCGTGAAGAATAGAAAATCCGAGAAAATATATAGAAAATCCTATTTTTCCAGAAGACGAAGGATGCCAGAAGGAGGAGTGGAGATGGGCCATAGGGGGCCCACACCACCCCATGGCGCGGGCCAGCCTAGGCCGTGCAACCAGGTGGTGTGGCCGCCCTGGCCCACCTCTGGCTCTCCCCTCTGGCGTATATATTCCTCCCAAAACCCTAAGACTCGGGGAGCGACCACAGAATGATTCCGCCGCCTCTACGGGGCGGAAAACACCGAGAGAGAAAGATCTCTCCGGCACACAGATTTCTGCAAGGGGAATTCCTTCCCGGAGAGGGGAGATCATCGCCATCAACACCACCATCAATCTGGACTTCATCGGGATCATGATCATGATCATCACCATCAGCACCCTCATCACCATCTCCATATTGCTGTAACAATTGGGTCGATTCTTGTATAATTCTTAGGGGAAACTTTCCCGGTGTTGATTACTCCTTGTAGTTGATGCTATTGGGTGAACCATTGAATTATTGTTTATGTTCAGATTGTTACTTATCATTATTCCATCTCTGATCATGATCCATATGATGTCTTGTGAGTAGTTCGTTTTGTTCTTGAGGACATGGGAGAAGTCATGTTGGTAATACTAGAGTTGTGTTGAGAAAGATTCAATGGTTTGATTTTTAAGTTGTGGTGTATTTCTTCTAGTGGTGTCATCTGAACGTAGACTACATGACACTTCACCTATATGGGCCTAGGGGCATGCATTGTGTATTTGGCTAATAATCGTAGGGGTTGCCGGAGTGACAGAAACCTGAACCCCTGTTAGGAAACCATTGCACAAGGAACGTAAGGGTCTTAGAGTTTAAAGTTGTGGTTAGGTTTCCACCTTAATTACTTTCTTGTACTTACGGATGTTTGCAAGGGGTATAATCACAAGCATGTATTAGTCCTATGAAGGTCGGTACATTAGCACAGGTTCACCCACACAACACTTAGCACGCTAAAGAAGATTAATCAACTATATGAAGCGAAAGCACTTGACAGTCTTCCCATGTGTCCTCGAGAACATTTGTTCATCTTAAGTAATATAAGCATCTTGTCCTTTGCTTCATAAAGGATTGGGCCACTTGCTGCATTTATTCTTATTGTATTTTATTTACTCGTACTTTGTTTACTTGCATTATCAAAAACCCCTAAAAATCAGTTTGCTAAGTATTTGTAGAGAATGCCTGATCCATACCACTAGCCAGCACCTTCTGCTCCTCGTTGGGTTTGACACTCTTACTTATCGAAAATACTACGATACACGCCCTATACTTGTGGGTTATCAAGACCATATCCAAGAATTTGCATGCCGCCAAATTTGGCCATATTTTGAAAATAAACGAAGAGGAAGTAGTATGAAGAGCATGGCTCGATCAACTTCTCTCTCGAGAAGGAGCCAAACCTGATTGTTTTCCCTGTTTAATTTTAGGGTGCTTCGTGCTAAATGTATGGACCTCTATGTAATTTTCCCCATTTTTAGGTCCTTGCTATAAAATGTACTCCCACCGTCGGAGTTAAATTCGAACCTAAAAGAAAGTGGTAAGATTTAAAGGTATTTAAGATTATTAGTTGTCAATGAGTATAAACATTCTTGCATTTCAAGATAAACGACCAAGGTCATGGCCATATCTACATCATACTTTATGCTGATGATGATCACATATCCAAGAATTTCATACCGCCAAAATGGGCCATATTTTGAAAACAAACGAAGAACAAGTACTATGAAGACTATGGCTTTATCAGCTACACTCTCGAGAAGGAGCCAAACCTGACTGTTTTAGTTTCAAAATTTTAGGGTACTTCGTGCTAAATGTATGGACCTTGATGTAAAATGTACTCCCATCATCCATGTAAAATTCGAACATAAAAGTGAGTGGTAAAATTTAAACGAATGTAAGGTCAGTTATGAAGTAGTATGAACATTCTTGGATTTCAAGTTGAACGACCAGGGTCATGGCCATATCTACATCATACTTTATGATGATGATGATCCCACATCCAAGAATTTGCATGCCGCCAAATTTGGACATATATTTTCATGGCCATATCTACATCATAAAAGTGAGTGTATGTCTCGATCAACTTCTCTCTCGAGAAGGTGTTGAACCCAACTATTTTCCTTGCTAAATGTTATAGTGCGTCATGCTAAATGTATGGACCTCAATGTAATTTCCCCCCTTTTAGGTCCTTGATGTAAATTATACTCCCATCATCTGTGTAAAATTCAAACCTAAAAGTAAGTGGTAAAATTTAAACGTATTTAAGTTTAATTATCAATGAGTATGAATATTCTTTGTTTTCAATTAGAACGACAAAGGTTGTGGCCATATCTACATCATACTTTATGCTAATGATTCATGATACCATATCCAAGAATTAGCATGCTTCCAAAATTAGGCCATGTTTTGAAAACAATCGAAGAGGAAGTAGTATGAAGAGTATGGCTCAATTAGCTTCTCTCCCGAGAAGGAGCCGAACCCGACTTTTTCCTTTCTTAATTTTACGGTGCTTTGTGCTAAATGTGTGGACCTCGATATAATTTACCCCCTTTAGTTTCTTGATGTAAAATGTACTCCGACCGTCCGTGTAAAATTTGAATCTAAAAGTAAGTGGTAAAATTTGAACGTATTTAAGCTTAGTTGTCAATGAGTATGAAAATCTTGGATTTAAATCCGAAAGACCAAGGTCATGGCCATATCTACATCATACTTTATCTTGATGATGATCCCATATCTAGTAATTTTCATGCCGCCAAATTTGTCCATATTTAGAAAACAAACAAAGAGGAAGCAATGTGAAGAGTATGGCTCAATTAGCTGCTCTCTCGAGAAGGAGCCGAACCCGACTGTTTTCCTTGCTTAATTTTTGGGTGCTTCGTGCAAAATGTATGGACCTCGCTGTAATTTTACATTTTTAGGTCATTGGTGTAAAATGTACTCCCACCACCATCCGGGTAAAATTCGAATCTAAAAGTAAGCGCGATAGTTTTCTCTTCAAAAATTTCAAGAATCTTTTGAAGCTAAGCAGGAATTCAGTACATCGAAAACCACCAAAAGTTCAGAAAAAATCATGTCCTTGCTATGCATCCGCATAGTAAGGAAGTTGATATGGTTTTGAAAACATTCAAATAAATAATAGAAAGTATAATATTTTTGTGTGGCATCATGTTATGTGTATCCAGAAACACACGTTATAGAAAGTATAATACACATTATTAATTAATCTTTGGTTTTGATAAGCTTAGTTGTCAATGAGTACGAACATTCTTGGATTTCGAGCCAAACGACCGATTAGGTCATGGCCACTCTACATCATAGTTCATGATAATGTTCCCATATTTGGTAAATAATGTTGGGGTGGTAGTTTCGAACTAGTATTAAGAAAATCATGTTCAAATTTTTGAGTGTATCTTTAGGGTCTAGGTTGTAAAAGTGTAGGTCCCAAATGTATTTTGGTTTTCTTTATGGATAGCTATGTAAATTTTATGCCCACCCTTGGATTTTAACGTACACCTTCTTGGTACTTCGGGGAAGATTCCTTGTTAGAAAGAAAAAGAAAAGGTTGCCGGTGACCGGAATTATTTTCTATAAAGCAAGCACGAATATTTTAGATCTTAATGCCACAAATCCAATTTTCCAGACAAAGAGGATTGTTGTGCAAAACTCGAGTAGTCCGTACATCTTCTGAACCAGGTGTTGGAGATATGCCCAAGAGGCAATAATAAAGTGGTTATTATTATATCTTTATGTTTATGATAAATGTTTACATCCCATGCTATAATTGTATTAACCGGAAACATTAATACTTGTGTGTTTTGTAAACATAAAAGAGTCCCTAGTTAGCCTCTTGTTAAACTAGCTTGTTGATTAATGGATGATCATGGTTTCCTGATCATGGACATTGGATGTCGTTAATAACAAGATCATATCATTAGGAGAATGATGTGATGGACACACACTCGTAGTAAGCATAGCATAAGATCAAGTCATTAAGTTCGTTTGCTATAAGCTTTAAAATACATAGTAACCTAATCCTTCGACAATGAGGTTATGTTAATCACCATCACCGGATGGGTACTTTGATGACATCAAACACCGCTTCGTAACTGGGTGGTTATAAAGGTGTCATTGGGTATTCTGAAAGTATGTGTTGAAGCGCATGGACCAAGATTGGGATTTGTCCATCCATATGACGGATAGATATGCTCTGGGCCCTCTCGGTGGAATGTCATCTAGTTAGCTTGCAAGCATGTGAATGGGTCACAAGGGATGACATATCACGGAACGAGTAAAGAGTACTTGTCAGTAACAAGGTAGAGCTCGGTATGGAGATACCGACGATCAAACCTCGGATAAGTATAGTATCGCGTGACAAAGGGAATTGGTTTCGTATGTAAATGGTTCTATCGATCACAAAGTCATCATTGAGTATGTGGGAGCCATTATGGATCTCTAGGTCCCGCTGATGGTTATTGATAGGAGATGTGTCTCTGTCATGTCTACATATTCACGAACCGTAGGGTGACACACTTAAGGTTCGAAGTTGTTTTAAGTAGATATGGAATGTGCGTTGGAGACCGAATGTTGTTCGGAGTCTTGGATTGGATCCGGGACATCACGAAGAGATTCGGAATTGTCCGAAGAATAAGATTCATATATTGGGGATCATTTTATGAGTTAGGAAATGTTCCGGAGTATTTGTATGAGGATTCTAGAAGGTTTCGGAATGTTCCGGAAGGTTCTGGAAGATTCCTTGGAGTTTCCTTGAAAACCAAGAAAGGATCAAGGAGTCCTTGTGGGGTAAGACAAGGAGTCGTGGGGGAGGAGGACTCCTCCCCCCTTCCCAATCCGCCGGCCAAGGGAGAGGGGAGTCCTACAAGGACTCCACCTCCCCATGGCGCCTCCCCCCTTTAAATAGAGGGGTGGGGGCGCCAACCCCTGGCCCTCCTCCACAACTCCAAATCTCCGCCACCTCTCTCCTCCTCCTTTCTTCTGCACAGGCATATGCGAAGCCCTGCAGAATTCTCTACTCCACCACGACCACCACGCCGTCGTGCTGCTGGGATTCCGTGGAGAAGATCTACTACCTCTGCTGCTCGCTGGAACGAGGAGAGGAAGGTCTGCTTCGACTCCGCACGTGTGACCGACTGCGGAAGCGCTGCCGGAACGCGGCGCCGGAAGGATCTTCCACACGATCTTGAGATCGGCAAGTGATCGACTACATCAACCACGAGATCTAATCTCGTAACGCTTTAGGATCTACGAGGGTTAGTACATATCTATCTCGTTGCACATGTCTAATAGATTAGATCTTGGCTTTTATCTAGATTAGATCTGGGTTTTGTTCGTTCTTACGGTAGAAAACTTTTGTTTTCCATCCTACGAACCCATCAGTGGTATCAGAGCCGTATCTATGCGTAGATCTGTTGCACGAGTAGAACACAATGGTTTTGTGGGCGTTGGTGCTCGTGCCGTCTTTTTCTTTGTGTACTTTGCATCTTGCGGCATGGTGGGATGAAGCGGCTCGGGCTAACCTTACATGTCATCGCACATGAGACTTGCTCCACGCCTGACGTGTAACTTGCTTTGCACAAGTGGCTTTGCGGGTGTCTGTCTCTCCCACCATAGTATAGATCCAATTTACACTTTGCACTTGATAGCACTTGTATCAACGTTGTGGTTCAGTTTTGTAGGTAAGATCCGTTATTGTTCGAAAGCCCCAAACCACGTAAAACATGCAAAGAAAATTAGAGGCGTCTAAATTTTTTTTGCAGGGGTTTTGTGATGTGATATGGCCATCATGTGATTGTGATTATATTTGATGTATGCAATGATCCTTGTTGTAATATGGCAACCGGCAGGAGCCTAATGCTTGTCTTTAAGTCTGTTAAGACCTGCGTGTCTATTCATCTTGTAATAGCTTTATTCCAAGTAGTTGTAATAGTTGCTAGTGATGATGGACAACCATGAAGCGGCGCCACTGACCTTGACGCAATGCTGGTGATGATGGAGATCATGTTCGTGCTTTGAAGATGGAGATCAAAGGCGCAAGAAGAAAGGGCCATATCATATCACACTAATTATGAATTGCCTCTGATGTTAATCCTTTATGCATCTTGTATTGCTTAGATCGCGATGGTAGCATTATAAGATGATCCCTCTCACTAAATATCAAGTAGTAAAGTGTTCACCCTTAGTTGGCACCGTTGCTAAGACTCGTCATTTCGAAGCATCTCGTGATGATCGGGTGTGATAGACTCTACGTGTGCATACAACGGGTGCAAGCCAGATTTGCACATGCGGAAACTAAGGTTAACCTTGACGAGCCTAGCATGTACAGACATGGTCTCGGAACACGGAATACCGAAAGGTAAAGAATGAGTCATATGGATGATATGATGAACATGTTGATTGTTCGCCTTTAAAGCTACATCATCTCACGTGATGATCGGACTTGGTGTAGTGGATTTGGTTCGTGTAATCACTAAAACAACTCGAGGGATGTTGTTTTGAGTGGGAGTTCATTTGTAATTTGGATTAGTCGAACCCAATTTATCATAAACACAATCAAAGTGAATTTGCATAGTTTGTTGTAGTCATTGGCATCCGTTCACCACCTTACGCTTAGTTATAGTTGAGATAGTAGAACTATAGAAATTCTGGATATTTACTTTACGAACTGGTATCGTATTGTTTTGAATGACAATTTAAAGTTTATAAGTCCTATTGCAAAATTTCAACAAACTCTATTTACTCCATGAAGTTTAATAAGTAGTATTAAATCAAGAGTAAGAATTCCAATGTTAGTATCTAAAGTATCATGCTTGCCTCCATGATTCTTGATACTCAAAAGATTGTTTTAATATCAAGTTTATCTAAAAGCTGAAAGCAATGTTTCAGAAACCATCATATGTGAAAGGTATTGCGATATCTAAAACAATGTGTTGGTTACAACATGATAGAGTATACGTCCTCATATTTGATGAGAATTTGCGAAGGTTGGAGACGCTAGTCGTCCTAATCCTCCAAAAGGTTTTGAAAAAGAAACATTATACTCGCAATTCACCTTTATAAGCTATAGCAGCTTGATCATGAAAGTTGTCATGATAAGGATGAATAGAAGATGTAAGTAAAATGTTTACTACACTAAAAGATTACTAAAGAATGGATTTTTGAAAGAACACCAAACATTTTATGATGGTGATCCACCTCAAAGTGCAAGTCCAAAGGTATTAGTGGTTGACTATACGCTTTGTACCATGTGTCATGTTGATGACACCACTATTGATGTTGATAGATTGTTTTAAAAGAAAAGGAATTGGTGAAAGAGAATCTATAAAATATTTGGCAGAAAATAAAAGGTTGGAGATGTCCAACTTAGGCATATAGAAGATATACATGTTATGGTTGTATTCCTTGCTTGTTAAACAATGTGGTTCTCCGGTATTGGATACCGAATTGGTTGGTATGAAGTGTCATACAGGACAACACAATTCATGAACTACAATGGCCTAAGTAACTAGCAAGAGAAAATGTGATGATGTTCATCGAAAACAAACAAAGGTTAACATCAAAGCTTGCCTTCAAGATTTGTTTCAATAATTGTTATTTTGATCAGGTATTATGACGACAAAAGGTTGTTCAAATAATTACCGTATTCCATAATAGATGGATAATATACAAAGTTTGGTAGGAGAAATAACGACCATAAAACTAATGCTAAAATGTCGCAAGACAAATGATTGAAAGATCACTTGCAAAGTGACATCGCCGTTTAAATTATATTGAAAGGGATACATGAAGAAACTCCATATTGATGGATTTTTGGAGTCTTTGATTTGGATCAAATGACGCTTGTGATACTTTCCTAGAGATAATTAAAACTCCGTTCGTAGGCCAAAAGAGGAACGGACGACTAACTGATTGGAATTTGTACATATTGGTGTATATAGTCCATTATGTGTAGTCGTGGGCGATGGATTTCAACTTCATATGATTCGAGTGAGTATATGTATATACTTACTCAATAAGGAAGAAGTATGAAACATTTGAAAAATGTTCAAAGACTTTCAAGATGAAGTGGAAAATCATTGTAACAAGAAAATAAAAGAGTTTATGATTGGATCATAAAGAAAGATGTTTGAGTTACAAGTTTAGCAAAACACCTAAGATTTGAGGAATCGTTCCAAGGATTTGCATTTCCCAAAACACCATAGGAGTATGGAGTGTTCGAGATATGTAATGAAACCTTGTTTTACATGGTAAGATCAAAGGTGTCATTTATAAAACTGCCATTATATTTTAAAGATTAAATCTTTAAGGACTACCGCTTTTACACTGAAAAGAGCTCCATCGTGATCCGTTGAAATGACACCATATGAGTTATGTTTTGGGATAAAACCCGAATTGTCTTTTCTTAAATTTTGGTATGCTATGCATAAGTAAAATGTTTAAAACCAAAGTCGGATAAGCACGTCTTTGTAGGTTATTCCAAATAATTTGTTGGGAATTTCTCCATAACACCGAGGACAAAAGAGTTTGTCGCTTGGAACGTCAAGTTTCTTGAGAAGGAATTTTTTGTGAAAAGTTAAGTGGGAGGACAATAGAACTTTGATAAGGTTGTTGAACCTTAGCTATATGTGCTGATTAGCGCAGCGCCGGAAAGTGTCCCGGTGGCGGCCACAATGCTCATGGCTCTCGTGATTACAAAAGGTGTGATCTCGGAGATTAGAGTTCCTATAGAACCATGTGGGTCGGTAAGAATCAAATAGTAAGATTTCATAAGCAAGTCGTTATTGTTTTGACAATGATGAACCGATTACATGCAAAGAAGCGATGATGGGCCCTGACTCCATAAAATGACTAGAAGTCATGGAATCCGTGATAGTATCCATATACGAGAAATCAAGTTTCCGAACTTAGAAGACCCTCCGGAAAGGCGTGAAGCCTATCGGTCGTGTTTGGATCTATAAAGATATAGACATGGATGTTTCAAATCTATGAAATAGTCGACATGTCAGAAAGAGTTTACAACAATGTTCAAGGAATTGACTATGATAAGATTTGATCTTTCATAGCGATATTTAGTCTGGACGGATTAATGTAGAAACCACTACATATATTTTGGTATATGGTAGTGGAACAAACAAAACAAGTTCTTCTAATAGAATGGTTACCTAGGACGTGTACATGACACGATCCAAAGGGTTTTTTTAATTCAAAGGATGCTAAAAGAGTATGCAAAACTTCAGTGGTTGAAGTGAGCATCGCGGAGTTGGAATATTCAAAGACGATGAAGATGTTTGCATTTTGCAAGAAATTAAGTGGGAGCGCTAAGACATATTTCTAATACATTATGTGAAAGACATATTGTTGATTAGAAATAATGTATCTTTTATAGACACAGGTTAAGAATTTCATTTCGATGAAAGACTTAGGCATAACTCAAGAATTAGGAATCAATGTCTATATGGATAGATTGAGGCGCTAATATGGTTTTGCCAAATGTACATAGATAAGATGTTGAATGAGTTCAATATGGAAACAACAAGAAAGGTTCTTGACGCCCGGAAAGGACTAAATCAAGATTCAAGTGTGTTGACACGAGATTCAAGTGTTTTGACACTTGGTGAAATCACAAGAATATTTTGATCAATCATTCTTTGAGATGTACACGTCTAGATATGTCCTATGCTCTAAATGTTATGAGCATATACCAGAATGATTCATAAGATGATCATTGGACAATAGTAAAGATATTCTTATGAGCTTTGGAAGAACTGAGAATATATCATGTATAAGTGACAAATAGTTAAAGGTAGTTCATTGTAAAGTGTTACATTGATACTAGTTTTGTCACAAGATACAAATTAAATTTATCTCAATTTAGACTATGGGTGGCACAATATAATGGAAAGGATGTTCCATGATGGATTTGGATGAGTTCCAAAGTTGAGATATTGTAACGGATACTACAACAAAAGGCTAAGTATATAACTGCTATAGTAGTAGCAAAGGAGGGAATTTGTGTTAAGTAGTTTGTTATCAAACTAGGCGTGGTTCATAGCGGGATAATACTATGAAGATACATTGTACGAAAATTGTATCAACATGATTTAATCCCAAGGAACTAAAGGTCTCACCAAAGGAACAAATTTATACAATGCCATCTCATTGGAGAATGAGTAATGCGTAGAGACGCAAGGACATGCAAATACACACGGACCTGGAAGTGTCAGATCCGAAGATTATGTTTACCACTAGCAATAGTGTCTATACAACACCAGAAAGCCATAGGTGTTGAATGCACAAGTTTTTTAACTAGATTATTGACTCTAGTGCAAGTGGGAGACTGTTGGAGATATGCCCAAGAGGCAATAATAAAGTGGTTATTATTATATCTTTATGTTTATGATAAATGTTTACATCCCATGCTATAATTGTATTAACCGGAAACATTAATACTTGTGTGTTTTGTAAACATAAAAGAGTCCCTAGTAAGCCTCTTGTTAAACTAGCTTGTTGATTAATGGATGATCATGGTTTCCTGATCATGGACATTGGATGTCGTTAATAACAAGATCATATCATTAGGAGAATGATGTGATGGACACACACCCGTAGTAAGCATAGCATAAGATCAAGTCATTAAGTTCGTTTGCTATAAGCTTTAAAATACATAGTAACCTAATCCTTCGACCATGATGTTATGTTAATCACCATCATCGGATGGGTACTTTGATGACATCAAACGCCGCTTCGTAACTGGGTGGTTATAAAGGTGTCATTGGGTATTCTAAAAGTATGTGTTGAAGCGCATGGACCAAGATTGGGATTTGTCCATCCATATGACGGATAGATATGCTCTGGGCCCTCTCGGTGGAATGTCATCTAGTTAGCTTGCAAGCATGTGACTGGGTCACAAGGGATGACATATCACGGAACGAGTAAAGAGTACTTGTCAGTAACGAGGTAGAACTAGGTATGGAGATACCGACGATCAAACCTCGGATAAGTATAGTATCGCGTGACAAAGGGAATTGGTTTCGTATGTAAATGGTTCTATCGATCACAAAGTCATCGTTGAGTATATGGGAGCCATTATGGATCTCAAGGTCCGGCTGATGGTTATTGATAGGAGATGTGTCTCTGTCATGTCTACATATTCACGAACCATAGGGTGACACACTTAAGGTTCGAAGTTGTTTTAAGTAGATATGGAATGTGCGTTGGAGACCGAATGTTGTTCGGAGTCTCGGATTGGATCCGGGACATCACGAGGAGATCCGGAATTGTCCGGAGAATAAGATTCATATATTGGGGATCATTTTCTGAGTTACGAAATGTTCCGGAGTATTTGTATGAGGATTCTAGAAGGTTTCGAAATGTTCCGAAAGGTTCTGGAAGATTTCTTGGAGTTTGCTTGAAAACCAAGAAAGGATCAAGGAGTCCTTGTGGGGCAAGACAAGGAGTCGTGGGGGAAGAGGACTCCTCCCCCCTTCCCAATCCGCCGGCCAAGGGAGAGGGGAGTCCTACAAGGACTCCACCTCCCCATGGCGCCTCCCCCCTTTAAATAGAGGGGTGGGGGCGCCAACCCCTGGCCCTCCTCCACAACTCCAAATCTCCGCCGCCTCTCTCCTCCTCCTTTCTTATGCACAGGCATAGGCGAAGCCCTGCAGAATTCTCTACTCCACCACCACCACCACGCCGTCGTGCTGCTGGGATTCCGTGGAGAAGATCTACTACCTCTGTTGCTCGCTGGAACGAGGAGAGGAAGGTCTGCTTCGACTCCGCACGTGTGACCGACTGCAGAAGCGCTGCCAGAACGCGGCGCTGGAAGGATCGTCCACACGATCTTGAGATCGGCAAGTGATCGACTACATCAACCACGAGATCTAATATCGTAACGCTTTCGGATCTACGAGGGTTAGTACATATCTATCTCGTTGCACATGTCTAATAGATTAGATCTGGGTTTTGTTCGTTCTTACGGTAGAATTTTTTTTTCATCCTACGAACCCATCACCAGGGGCACCAGAAAATTAACCCCAAAGCTACCAAAGAAAAAATGGAGAAAAAATGAAGAGCGAGAAGAGATTATATGAGAATATACTAAACGGGAAGCAGTACGAGAGTAGTGTAGGAGGAGTTGAGGGCGGTGCGATGTCAGAGTAAAGCTAGTTTGACAAATTCCTGACACGAGGTGAAGGTACCTACTAGTATATGTTTTCTCTCTCCTTTGCTGTCTCTCACCATCCATCCTCCCTCTCCCCTCATGTGCAGAGCCCCACACGCACTACCCGGCAGATCTCTCCCTCATCCCACAGCGTGAAGCCATGCACGTGTGCCTTGGTACGACCATGCTATGTGTGTGTCTCTGGCATAGTTTTTTAGAAGAGTCTCTAGCGTGTTGGTCAGCTGCCTTGGTGTGTATATATAGGAAGAGGACATCGCATATTTCACCATGTCTTGGTTCGTGTGTTGCACAAACCACCACTTGGACAGTTTTTTGCAGTTTTCACCAGTTGTTGGTCCAATCCATTGCAATTTTCACCTCTTGGTCATCTAAACTATTTAGCTTTGCTGACAACATATGAGATAGTTTGGTCTGCCTTGTTAGTACTTCCATTAATTAACAAATTTGTAAAAACTTACATATTCATAAATGGCTAATAATTCATCCAATATTTATAATTTTTTAAATGATCTGTTGAATGTAATAGTCTCTACTCTATATGTAGCACCACTTTGGGGCTTGCCGATAGAAGATAGTATTAGAGTCGGAGTTCAAACTTTCTCGGTTTTGAAATTTTCACATCCTTCCCAGACATATGAAGGGAAGGTTATTCAAAAGAAAGTAGTGCACAAGGGATTGTTTATACTGTATGTAGTACGTACCACACATTTGATGCACTTCTTTATGATCTGGCCAACTTTCCTACTGTACTCCGTATTACTCCATTCTCGTTCCATTTCACATCCTAGGAAGAGGAAGCCACCAAGCTCACCTACAACACGCTCGTTCGAAAGTACAGTAGGAGTAGTAGTACGTAGGGTATGGCTCAACCGCTCCCTCGAGAAGAACCCGACTACTTTTCATTATATTTCTTCATTTTAGGGCCCTTTGTGCTAAATGTATGGACCTCTATGTAATTTTCTATTTTTGAGATATTTAATGTAAACTATACTCCCACCGACCATGTCAAATTTTAACTAAAAGTAAGTGCGATAGATTGCTCTTAAAATTTTCCAAAAAACATTTGGAGCTAAGCAGGAACCTCTATCCAAGAGTATGGCTCGATCAACCACTTTCTAGAGAAGAAGTTGAGCCCAACTTTTTTCCCTGATTATTTTAGGGTGCTTCGTGCTAAATATATAGATCTCGATGTAATTTTCCCCTTTTGAGGTCCTTCATGTAAAATGTACTCACACCATCCGTGTAAAATTCAAACCTAAAAGTAAGTGGTAAAATTTAAACAGTTTTAAGCTTAGGTGTCAATGAGTATGAACATTCTTGGATTTCAAGCCGAACGACCAAGTTCAAGGCCATATCTACATCATACTTTATTCTGATTATGATCCCATATCCAAGAATTTGCATGTCGTCTAATTAATTTTGCCATATTTTGAAAAAAAACAAAGAGGATGTAGTATGAAGAGTATGGCTCAATCAGTTTCTCTCTCGAGAATGAGAGATGAACCTAACAGTTTTCCTTACTTAATTTTAGGGTGCTTCGTGCTAAATGTATGGGCCTTTATGTAATTTTCTGTTTTTAGGTCCTTAATGTAAAATATACTCCCACCATCCAAGTAAGTGGTAAAATTTAAGCGAATTTAAGCTTAGCTGTATATGAGTATGAAGATTCTTCGATTTCAAGCCGAACGACGAAGGTCATGTGGCCATATCTACATTGTACTTTATGCTGATGATAATTTCATATCCAAGAATTTGCATGCTGCTAATTTGGCCATATTTTGAAAATGATCGAAGAGGAAGTAGCTAGTATGAAGAGTATGGTTCGATTAACTGTACTCTCGAGAATTGAAGGAGCCGACCCAACTGTTTTCCTTACATAATTATAGGGTGCTTTGTGCTAAATGTATGAACCTCGATGTAATTTTACCTTTTTTAGCTCCTTGATGTAAAATGTACTCCCACCATCTATGTGATATTTGAACCTAAAAGTAAGTGATAAAATTTAAATGTGTTTAATCTTATTAGTTGTCAATGAGTCTGAACATTTTGGATTTCAAGTCGAACGACCAAGGTCATGGCCATATATACATCATACTTTATGCTGATGTTTCATGATCCCATATCCAAAAATTTGCATGCCGCCAAGTTTGGCCATATTTTGAAAACAAACAAAGAGGAAGTAGTATGTAGAGTATGGCTCGATCAGATTCTCACTGACCCGACTGTTTTTCTTTCTTAGTTTTAGGGTGCTTCGTGCTAAATGTATGAATGTCGATGTAATTTTACGTTTTTCAGGAACTTGATGTAAAATCTACTCCCACTGTTTTGTAAAATTCGAACCTAAAAGAAAGTGCTAAAATTTAAATGAAATTAAGCTTAATTTTAAATGAGTATGAATAGTCTTGGATTTCAAGTCGAACGACCAAGGTGATGTCCATATCTAATTCATACTTTATGCTGATGATGATCCCATATCAAAGATTTTTGCATGCTGCCAAATTTGACTATATTTTGAGAACGAGCGAAGTAGAAGTAGTATGAAGAGTATGGTGCAATCATCTGCTCTCTCGAGAAGGAGCCGACCCGACTATTTTCCTCTCTTAACTTTAGGGTGCTTCGTGGTAAATGTATGGACCTTGATATTATTTTACCTTTTTTAAGTCCTTGATGTAAAATGTAGCCCTACCATCCGTGTAAAATTTGTACCTAAAAGTAAGTGGATTTTTTAAATGAATTTAAGCTAGTTGTCAATGAGTATGAACATTCTTGGATTTTAGGCCGAGCGACCAAGGTCATGGCCATATATACATCATAATGTATGCTGATGATGATCCCATATCCAAGAATTTGCATGCCGCCAAATTTGGCCATATTTTTAAAATGATCAAAGAGGAAGTAATATGAAGAGTATGGTTTAATCAGCTGCTCTCTCGAGAAGGATCCAACGTGATTGTTTTCCTTGCTTAAATTTAGGCTGCTTTGTGCCAAATGTATGGACTTTGATGTAATTTTACATTTTTAGGTCCTTGATGTAAAATGTACTCCCACCGTTGATGTAAAATTCGAACCTAAAAGTAAGTTGTAAAATTTAAATGAATTTAATTTTAGTTTTCAATGAGTATGAACATTCTTGGATATCAAGCCGAACGGCCAAGGTCATGGCCATATCTACATCATACTTTATGTTGATGATGATCCGAGATCCAAGAATTTGCATGCCACTAAATTTGGCCATATTTTGAAAACGGCCGAAGAGGAAGTTGTATGAAGAGTATGGTTTGACCAACTACTCTCTCGAGAAGGAGCCGACCCAACTATTTTCCTTGTTTAATTTTAGGTTGCTTCGTGCTAAATGTATGGACCTCGATGTAATTTACCTTTTTTAGGTCCTTGATGTAAAGTGTACTCCCATTGTCCGTGTAAAATTTGAACCTAAAAGTAAGTTGTAAAATTTGTATGAATTTAAGCTTAGTTATCAATGAGTATGAACATTCTTGGATTTTAAGCCGAACGACCAAGGTCGTGGTCGTATCTACATCATACTTTATGCTGATGATGATCCGAGATCCAAGAATTTGCATGCCACCAAATTTAGCCATATTTTGAAAATGATCGAAGAGGAAGTTATATGAAGAGTTTGGTTCGATAAGCTTCTCTCTCGAGAAGGGTCGACCCGACTATTTGCTTTTCATAATTTTAGGGTGCTTCATGGTAAATGTATGGACCTCGATGTAATTTTACCATTTTTGGTTCTTGATGTAAAATGTACTCCTACCATCCATGATGTTCCCATATTTGGGAGTAGATGGGTGAAACTTGGCATCGTAAACAATGGTGCCATTGGTGTTTCTAACCACTATGAAAAAAATCCAAGTGACATGCGTGTATTTTATGTATGGAAAGTAGGAAGAATATGTATTTTGTATAGAAAAAAGAGAGCAAGAAGTGAAACTATGAGCATAAAGGAGGCAACTCGAGGGAGCAGCGAATAGGAGGAGTTGAAGGAGATGCGATATTAGAGCAAAGTTGTGATGGCTTCCTATCACGAGGTATAGGGTACAGTTACTTAGTAGTTCTTGTATTCGCAAAAAAACCCTAGTAGTACTTGTAGTACGGAGTAGTAGTAAATTTCACGACCTTTACTATAGTAGTTCTCTCTCTTATCCAAATTAAGGTTCTCAAATTGTCTAAATTTAGATGTATCTAGCACTAAAACATGACTATATACATTCGAATCTAGATAAATCTGAGAACATTATATGGATCGGAGGGAGTAGTATATATGCACTCAAAATAAACTGTGTTTTCTCTTTCCTTCAATGCCTCATCACCATCCCCACACAAAAACAAATTTGAGGATATTTCAAACTTTTTTCTTCGGCATGGTCTGATTTGCTATGCTCTAGCTACTGACAGGAAATAACAGTAGAACCTCAAACTAGCGGTTAGCGTTGTAGGCCGGAGCATTTAAGAAATATACTAATTTTCTGTTATTATTCCTTTTTGCATAACCGTCTATGTTCATGTCCCGCGTTAGTTTTTCCCTAATATACCAGGTCAGAGGAGTCAATCCGACAATCGTAGGAGAACCTCCCACCCCCATCGTCTTCCTATGCCACTCTGGCCGCTTGTGTACCATTGTAGCCCCTCTCCACCCTTGCAGAAAGGTAGAAACTGCCAACCCATCCCAACTAATCTTCCATAGTACTCTTCCCAAAGCACATCTCGAGTGATGAAGCGTAAGCTATCTGAGTGCTACCGCCACATAATGGGATGGGAAACCTCCACGATGGAGGGCTGAGCAACATCACCAGGCGTGCCGATCTTCTGAGCACCGCTCACCTGGCTCGTGGCATGGTTGGCATGCATTGAGGGATTGTAGAAGATCCTAGTCTCCCGTTTGTTTTGCCCTCCCTACTTCACTCTGACCCACAGACATGTCCACTAGACCGTGACGAGCAGGTAAAATCAGTTTTATATGATTTTTGTAGGATTGAAATCTTTAGATTCTTTCCTATGGATTGCATTTGGATCAAAGGAATCATGGTACCCAAATTGTTTTGAACTACACCCCCCCCACGAATGCTTAAATCTTGTAGGAATTGGAACATCTACCTGAGCTTCAACTCTCATCATGTGCACATGATTGAAACATGCCATTGATATGTCCATTTTGCATCACTATTCTATATCATATTTGACTGTTATTCATTGATATATTTCATATTAAGAGATGAAACTTATGTTATTTCATCTGTTTGTGCATGGTTGATGACTTCTAGAGGATGGACCGATGAAGTCAGGATTCTGATGGAAAAGGCACTATTTGGAGGCGAAATTCGCGAAGATCAGAAAATCTCAGAAAATACATGGAAAATTCTATTTTTCAAGAAGACGAGGGATGCCAGAAGGGGGAGCGGAGTTGGGCTACAGGGGCCCACACCACCCCCTGGCGCGGGCCACCTCTGGCCGCGCCACCAGGTGGTGTGGCCACCCTGGTCCACCTCCAGCTCTCCCCTCTGGCATATATTATCCCCACGAAACCCTAAGCCTGGGGGAGCGACCATAGAAATATTCCGCTGCCTCTGTGGGGCGGAAAACTACAGAGAGAGAAAGAGCTCTTCGGTAGATATAAATTCCTTCCTAGAGAGGGGAGATCGTCACCATCAACACCACTATCAAGCTGGACTTCATCGGGATCATCATCACCATCATCTCCATCATCATCTCCACCAGCACCATCATCACCACTCCATACCACTTTAACAATTGGGTTGAATCTTGCATAGTTCTTAGGGGAAACTTTCCCGGTGTTGATTACTTGTTGTAGTTGATGCTATTGAGTGGAACCATTGAATTATGTTTTTATGTTCAGATTGTTACTTATCATTATTCCATCTCTGATCTTGATCCATATGATGTCTTGTGAGTAGTTCGTTTAGTTCTTGAGGACATGGGACAAGTCATGTTGTTAGTAGTGGAATTGTGTTGAGAAAGATTCAATGGTTTGATATTTAAGTTGTGGTGTTATTCTTCTAGTGGTGTCATGTGAGCATAGAATACATGACACTTCACCTTTATGGGCCTAGGGGAATGCATTGTGTATTTGGCTACTAATCATAGGGGTTGCCGGAGTGACAGAAACCTGAACCCCCGTTAGGAAACCTTTGCACAAGAGATGTTAGGATCTTAGAGTTTAAAGTTGTGGTTAGGTTTCTATCTTAATTACTTTCTTGTACTTGCAGATGCTTGCAAGGGGTATAATCACAAGTATGTATTAGTCCTAGGAAGGTCGGTACATTAGCATAGGTTCACCCACACAACACTTATGAAACTAAAGAAGATTAATCAACTATATGAAGCGAAAGCACTTGACGATATTCCCATGTGTCCTCGAGAACGTTTTGTCATCTTAAGTAATACAACCGGCTTGTCCTTTGCTAAAGAAAGGATTGGGCCACTTTCTGCATTTATTATTATTGTCTTTTATTTACTCATACTTTATTTATCTGCATTATCAAAAACCCCTAAAAATCTGTTTGCTAAGTATTTACAGAGAATTCATGATTCAAGCCACTCGTCAACACCTTCTGCTCCTCGTTGGGTTCGACACTCTTACTTATCGAAAATATTGCGATACACCCCCTATACTTGTGGGTCATCAGCCATTCACGTAGGTGGTTTTCCTACGTTTTACATTCGCCTGTTTTTCACCGGCAAACCTTTGACAATCCTTTGTTCTCAATCCTGCGATCCAAAGAGGCCAGGACTATTGATACCCGTAGCAGAAGGTGTTTTGGCCAATCAAGGCTGTCGTTATATTTAAGTTTCATGTGTTTTACAAACACAAGATTTCTGTAAAAAGTTGGCTTTTGGTTTACATGAATACAAAAACATAGGATTACTTTAAAACATGTTAAAATCAAAATCAAACCTCATGGGAGCGTATATTTATGATGTTATCGTGTCTCTTGCGACCTCATTCTTGCTCTTTGCACGCATAGGAATTTGAAAATGAGGTCCAAGTTGGATATGAAGAATTGCATATGAGTTTTGGGGGATTCTAACCCATAGGATTTTGGAAGATATAAAATTCCTATGGAGTTCCTTCTTAGTTCCTATGCGCTCCATTCCATAAGAATCTAAACATGAGCTCCAGCCTCATCCTATTTATCCTTTGGGAAGTCCAATGCACTCACACTATATTCCTACAAAACTCCTGTGTTTGTTTCCTATTCACCATCCAAAGACACTTGTTACAAAATTCCCGCATTTTTAATTCCTAATATGAATTTACTATACGTGCCATGTCAATCCTGTGTTCTTCTATTCCTACATTTTATAAAAATTGTTTGTGTTTTTTCCTTTGGCCCATTCCTCTAAACCAAACGGCTGAACAATGCCAGCATAGAAAACTTTCCTATTCCTACACTTTTTCTTTAATGCAAACAAGACCTTATTCCTTAGTGTGTTTGTCTACATGTATTCATGATTTATTCATCACTTTTCTGCATCTTTCAGATAGTAGTTTTTCCGCAAAGCTAGCTAACACTCCCCCTTTGTGAAACACCTTGCATGCCGCTAGATATGAAGAAAATATATTGTAGGGCATTGACGTGTTGCTGATGCCACTAGACAATCCAACAGTAGAAGCATTTGTACCAGTCGATGATGACATACTCGGAACTTGGGATGATGAAGGATTTGAAAACAAGGGTCGCTGGGTTGGTGCCAACGGAGAAAAGATTGCGATTGCAAAGCACCTGAGGCACTGGTACCTCCAAAACGTCTACAGTATGGCACATATTGAGCTGCCACATGTGCAGCGTGTTGATATTTATCCATCAGGTAACCAGTGTTTCCTCAACCCACCATGCACTTACAGCTAGAAGCAGCGAGTATCGAGCTACTAAAGATACAAATAACAAAGAAATCGTACAGATTTGACAACCAATGGCACTACAGTGTGATAGCGGTGTTTGACAAATTCATTCCTAACATAGATTTTCCTAGTCACAAGGACTAGATTATCCTTTGAAACAGTTGTCTTGCACCAGCAACATATGTTGATGCAATTGCCATGAGTCTAATCAGTGGTTCTATTAATCACATATATACGGTGACAGAATCGTGAGGAGCCATGTGTCATACATGCTCCAATAATTAAAGAGCCAGCAAACGTCCAAGCTGGTGATGATGCCAAGGCTGAAGATATTGCATTACGCAGCTCGTACTTGGTAGAGCTTGGCTGGGATATCCTGTGGATTCACACCAGGGGTGCACAAACAAGCAGTCATGGTGATCCTGTATCATACATGGGTAGAGAGATTCTCTCTTATCCCTCGCTCCACTGCCATGTTTTCCAGAGGGCCCTTAATCTGGATGACCCTGTAGCACCGGACTAGATCAGAAGGGACAATCTCGAATGGAGGTAAGTGTTTGTGGGAATCAACCATCCATTCATCCTCGAGCCCCCTACAAACCCCGAACCTGGTGCTGCCGATGTTGACGAAGCTCTGCCAGTGTTCATAGCAGACTTGGGTTTGCTACACACACGTGCGCTGCCAACATCATCCATAGCCAGTTCCAGATTGGAGCCTCATGCATGTCAATAGGGGGTTGTCATAGGTTGATAAGTTAACTACACTGGAGCGGAACATAGGGAGCAAATGTTCGAGGCGCCAATGTGGTCCGTGTCAATCCTGCCTCATTAGAACTATGTGAAGTTTGACCAAAATGTAGAAAACCTGATTATCGTCACTCACAACATCATTTCTATAGCTAGTACTTGTCACCATGTAATGTACAATATTACATACGTAGTACTTTCATACTGTATTGTCGTATCAGCACTTGCAACATCACTTCCACTATTGCTTGTACTAGGCACCACGTACGTAATAATATACTTTCATAGTATGTGTTTGATGTTTCCATATTCAAACATTCAAGCTTTCGTGCCTAATTTTATAGGCTATTAATTTTGGCATGATAATTAGTAGTAATGTATTGGTGGCCATTGGATTTATGATACGGTAGATATTATGGCGAAACTACCGCGAAATAAACGCAAGATTTTCTTTGTCCACATCATACGTCTGGCCTTGCCGCATTTATTCCATCACCAGCCCTTCCCAGCTCTCTCACACACAACACTCCTTAATAGTCATTTCTCTTACCTCCATTGACAACCACAACCTCCAAAACTTAATCATCTTAGGAAGGTCAGTTGCGGGCGGTGGGCCTTGCAACCTCATCTATAGTGCCATCGCATCCCTTAGACATGGCGGTGCCAGTGCGGTATGTACATAATCCCTGAAACCCTTGATCTTAATGATGAGATGCGGCCAAGCTTTTATTAGCACTTGGCTAACATTTGGTTGGTGTTGAGTAGTTCTCATATAATACATTTAACTAGTTTGTATACTAGAGTACGGTTTTACACATGCAAGCTAGTTGTAGGGCTAGATCTATAGTGAACTATAATAATAAGTTCAAATTTTGTATTGATCGATCCACGGCTGATGATGATTTGGGAGGCCACTTGGCATGTTTTGCTTGGTTGGTCTTAGGGGCGGAGGTCCCTTTAATTTGGGAAAGTTAGGGCAGCTGCTTCCCTATCCTGATTTTTGCCAAAATTTCAAGTATATGTATGCATCTCTAGCATCGTCAGTAGATAGATCTCATCATGTTCGTACATTCGTCTATTCTTGGGTGTTCGGTATCGGTACTGCTCGATAATGAACTGCACCAATATGATGCCTAGACCTTGGTAGTACTAATATAACTAGCGTTTCATGCTAGCCAGAGTTAAGACTTTGTGTACTTCGATAAGAAAATAGCTCCACTTTACTTTCTTAGTTGATCTTGTATTGTACTCTACCAGCTAATACTATACTATTTCACAATTATTGACAGCTGGTAGACACATTATCTGTCCACTGTATTTTTTTGCAGTGTTCGGGCAAGAAGCTCAAGCTTGGAGAGACTCATCATTGAAGAAGACAAGAGAGCCCTATGCAATTTGGATGGAGGGGCGAGCTAGGAACACACATGTGGAGAACAACTGTGTAAGATGCCGTTAATACCGGGAGGGTTAGACGTGCGGAGCATACCCAACTCCTTTTTGCCAATGTTTGGCGGTGAGTATCCAGAGGCTATCAAGCTAAAGATATGTAAAGCCCGCAGCTGGGACATCGACCTGAAGAAGCAAGATGGCAAGGTAATCCTTGATGAAGGATGGCTAGATTTTGTCAAAGCACATGACTTGAAGGTAGGATACATTCTGGTATTCAAAAATCTTGCCACTAGTTCCTTTAAGTTGATAGTATTTGATCATGATAACTGTGAGAAGGTGATCAGATGTGTAGGTTATCACCCATCATTTGATGAACAATTTACTATTTCATAGGTGTATTAATGCAGTGACTATTCGCTGCTAGTTATAACTACTCTGTAAAGAGGTGGTCTATAACTATATCCCTCTTGTCATGCATTGTGTTGGAACACTCTGGTACTTGATTGCGCTAGGCTCCAATGTGGAGGTATTTATTGTACTATGTTTGTAGTAAAACTGCAAAACAAACAACTAGTGTACTACTGCTAGTATTGTACTATCTATGTTCCATAGTATAATCCTTTTTAGAAAACTAAACAATCATCTTGTTAGTTCCGCCGCGTACAAGAGTTGTACTGCGTTGGTGTACCTAACAATCAAGTGGGCAGGTGTACAACTCCTGTATGCAGCGGAACTGACGAGATGATTTTTCGTTGTACTCTACTACTAGTACTACTAGTATTGTACTAGTACAAGTGTATTACTACTAGGTAGGAGTACTATATTTTAGGAAAATATTGTAGAAGTGGTATATAAACATCATATCGTCAAACATGACAGTAGTAGTAACTCTAGTCGGTGTTCACGACAGCATGCCGACCTAGCTATAATGGCCTAGGATGTGACACGGTTAATTTAGTGCACGGCAGCATGCCATCGTAGCTATAAAATGCGCTAGGAATTCAGATGGTTAATTTAGTGCACTGCTGCAGGCCAGCCAAGCTATAGTCCGTGTCCTGGTGCAGCTCTAGACGCCTTGCAAAAAAACCCTCGTTCAAAGAACCATCCCATCTTCCCCATCTTCATTGTTTTATCCACACTCACCAACCTTGCCTGGCTGCATTTGGGATCGTCTCCAGTGCGTGCTTTGCACATTTTCCTCGCCATCTAACCCACTGCATCAGTTTCTTGCAGGCCACGCCACCCCTCTACAAAACTCCCTCGATAGTCATACTTTGGTCCGGCCTCTTCCCCCAATCCATCCCGATGTCGCAATCGACCCACGACTTGCTCCACGGCGTCTGGACCATGGTCGGTGATGATGTTTCCAACGAAATTACTATGCATATGGACACTACCAGCGCTGCCCGTCTGGCCGCTTGATCCAAGGAGTTGTACCACCAAGTCGCAGGCGGAAAAGGTAGTAGATGCCCCAATGAGCACTGCGGGACATTCGTCCCCTACAACGACGTCTACGACCACATAATCGGATGCTTTCACGGCTAGCAATTTTGCATGGAGCCTGGATGCGAGTTCATCACCTTGTCGGTAGAGCTAACACCTATGGTAGAGCTTGTCCGCCACCTCAAAGTTTCCCACTTGAGGACTACGGCCATAATTCCCTATAGCTACAAACACTGGGAGCTGTCTAAGCCGGTGCCCACAAGAGGCTCGCGGAGAGCGGATATCACTGGCATCGGGAAAGAGGATACCGTGTTTGTCGCCCAAATTGATGGCCACACCATGGACATTGTCATATCGCCCAGGTACGTCAGTTCAGGGGCGCTCGAATCACCACGGTACAAGGTGAAGCTTTGGTCGTTGTCTCTATGGCATGAGTTCCATGCGGTCGAATTGGTGGTGAGATCTGAGTTGACGAGCAGGCCGTCGTCGGCCGAAGTTGCCCTGGAAGGGCTAAGGTCGTACCTGTTGCAACTACGGTGTTACCTGGAAGCTTCTGAACCGTTTGTCGGAATTCCCTATGGATTAGAAGCAAGTTTCAAAAGCGAGATAAAACATCTAAATCTTCTCATGACAATGCCAATGTTAAGATATGTAATATCGTACTAATTAATATTATTTTATGTTGGTGACAGATTCAATTTGTATGCGGAGAGGTGGAACAAGATGGTGGCAATGTATACCTATTTCCAATGTACTCTGCTGACATAGTGGGCCCACAGGAAACAGTGTGACAAGGAAAGCGTAAAAGGCAGGAAAGAAAGAAAGCGTTACCCGGCCAACACTTAGACATGTTGTTGCATTATGCCGAGTATTTTGTATGGAGGTCTGCTACTGCTAATCTATTTTTTAGTAATACATATGTACTGGTACTTGTTTAGATCGACCGATCGAGTACAGACAATGGCCAAAAGAAATGACAGATTCAACAATGTAGCCATTGAAATTCAATAGTTGTAGCATGGCCATGACTCAAAAGGAAAGAGAGTCCATATTCTGTCACTTTGAATCGGTCACTTTGAAATGCTACTTAATCTGTCACGTGGTGCTGAATATGAATTGGGAATCTATCGATATTTTTTCTATCTTATTTTCTACTGCTCAATCTTTCAAATGCTACTGAATATGTGAAGTGTTATGTCATTACTATTACTAAAGTATTTTCTAGAGCTAATACTGATGTACTACTACTTGTTTAGATCAAGTGTAGTAGATGGTCTTGCTTTTGTTTTTGAACTTGGCCTTGTCACAATCTAGATGAGGATTGGGCATTTTGGGATACATATATGGGGTCACACCAGTATTGATCTGAAGAGTAGGTATGCACACAAAAGCATACTTGATTGTCAGTTTTTCATACTCCAATGATCGAGTGTATTTGGAGAAAAGGGCAAGCTGATCGTGCGACAAGGTTTTTAGAGGTAAAACATGAATCGGTTCCCTTTGTACTGATATTGAATTTTAGTGTCTATATTGCTGAACAGTCACTTTGGAATGCTGCAGAATCGGTTAGGTGTTGCTGAATATGAAATAGGAATCTGTCGATATTTTTTGTCTTATTCTGTACTGCTGGATCTTTCAAATGCTACTGAATTTGTGAAAAGTCCTGTCTCTATTGCTAGGAAGCTTCCACTAGAGCTTTTGCCTGTGTGTCATCAGAACCGTTGGATGTGTTTTGGATAGAGATGAGAGGGTACCAAGTGAAGTCATTGGATACTAGTCTAGTTTTGGCGCACGCGGTTTGTGTCCCTTGTTATTTAGATATTTTTACATGAATATGTGTTAAAATAATTATAACTTTTTCCTCCGGTAGTGAGATCTGTGTTCTGAATCCGGTCGAGCCACAGCAGAATGCAAATTTTACTAACGAGGAGATGAAAACTGCCCCATTCAGCCCCTTTTTAGCCTAGAACAATTTAATTCGGCCTTTTAGGGGCCAGGGACTTGCTGACCACATCCTATTTAAATTTTTATCAAGGGGCCCATCGTGAATAGCGCATGGAGTATAGCCTATTGAGTATAATAGATGTAGAATAACCCAAAATCTTTAATTTGCCATTTTTGGAATTTCCCTTTAAAAAAGTCCGCCTACCTTTTTTTTAAGAAACAACTCCATTATGTGGCATTTAATAAATTGAGATGCCATGCTCTTATTTGTTTGACGTAGTGGAAATGCACAAGGTTTATACGTGTTTTGAAGTCTTGAGTTCAATTCTCTATGCTTGACAAAAAATTATCTTGGGTTTACATTTTCTCTAGCAATATTCCTTTATGGAGAGGCTCGCGGACCCGACAGCCTGCAGCGTCCCTCGAGTTTGATGGGCGGGTTTGAAAAAAAAGTTAAGTACTTCTACAAAGAGGCTGGCATTGGGAACCCACAAGTTAGAACATACCAGGGAGGCTAACATGCACAAGCCAGAATATACCAGGAAGACTAATATGTGGTCCCCATCATCAAGACCATACACGGCTGTCGCATCGAGCAACATTGCCCAGGTCAAAACAATAGACGTAGCCACAAGAAAAGTCCATTATACACACTTTTCATTTAGATAGATACTAACATGGGGGACCCAGTAGCGAGACCTTATACATGTACTGCATCTAGCAATGTTTATCAAATGAGTAGAAGACTTGACGCTGCCCAATGAAGTGCTGCTAAGGCTTTCCCCTATTGAGTCGCTCTTTCCTAAGCTTCTTAGAAGTTTGAAACAGGGAGGGGCGAGCAAGAAAAAAGTCCAGGATGAACACATTTCTTTTAATAAGAGGCTGACATGGGGGACTGCTGACCACAACCTAGAGAAATTTGAGAAAGCATCCCATGGAGCATAGCCCTGAACATATTTTAGTTCGGCCTTTTAGGGGTCAGGGGACTGCTGATCACAACATAGTGAAATTTGAGAAAGGATCCCATGTAGATAGGCAAACTCTTTTTAATTTGACCTTTTAGGCATTGCCCCCACCTCTCAAAATAAAAAAACTCAGCTACCCTTGTATTAAACTGCTCCAGTATGTGGCATTTTATAAATTGAGATGTTTGAGCGCTCCCATTTTATATTTTAGAAAACTAATACATAAGTTGTAGTACTAATACATGTTTAATGATATATCTTCTATAAACATATTTGGTGTAGTGGCAAAGCACTGAGCTTACGTCTATTTGATTTGATTTGAAGGTCTTGAGTTCAAATCCCCTATGTTTACATATTTATATATATCGTTGGTTTACTTTTTTGAGAAAGGGTTTACATTTTAATATCACATTACGGAGAGGCTGACATCACAGATCCACCAGCCTGCAGCATCCCTCGAGTTTAATTGTCGGGTTTGAAAAAAAGTTAAATAATTGTACAGAGAGAATGGCATCAGGGACCCACCCGCCAGAACATACAAGGCTGCATCGGGGACCCACAAGCCAGAACATAACCGAGAGGCTGACATGGGGGCCTATAACATCCCAAAACTTTAATCCAAGCTTATCAAGATCCAAATCATCAAAATTAGGGTTAACAAAAACTTTTCCAAATTAAAAATGAAAGCATTCATGTGTATGTGCATTTAATTTAGGAATTGATTTGAATTTCCATGGTTTTGTGATTCCTTGCTTGTAAAATGTTTCTTAGGTGATTTGAATCTTTCCCAAGCAAATCCCAAAGAAAATCAAATCAAAAACAATTAAAAGGGAGGAATGGTCATTTTGGCCTTTTTAATCCACTACACTACTTTGAGTGTTCCTAGCCCTCATTTCTCAACAGAAATAATGCTGGATCTTTACACCCCTTGCTAGTACACATAATGAAGTATCAAGGCCCACTTTTTGATCTGCTAAAAACCTTCAAATACTTTTTTTTAATGGCACGTGAAAATTGAATTCAATGCATATGCCTAGATCACCCCTATTTCAAAAACCATCAATTTGAGCTCCACTTTCAAAACCCTTGCAACCAGAGACTACCTAGCACCAGTGGAGAACACTCAAAAATTTTGAAACCAAATTTCAAACTTTGGTCTCGTGCGGCCATTTCATCAAACAGGTGGCAGACACAAATCTTGCAAATTCCAAAACACTATAGTGAGCAGTGGATTTAGTCCCCATTTGGTCCTAACTCGGTCCCCTTGTCCCCCCAGCTAAAACCCCAGCCCTAGCTCTCTCTCCCTCTCCCCTATCTGCTCCAGTACCAAGCCACCCGATGCCATGCGCCAGGCCGACCATGGACGGCTCGCCTCAACCCGTCCCACGCTCTCCTTCGCTTGCTGGCAGACAAGCGCCATCACACCGCACCGCCTCGACCAGCCCCTGACCAAAGTCGAGCGAAGGACCAACCGAATTTGCTCGTGCCCATGCCTCTGTCCGCCATGCCGATCACCCTGGAGCGCCACGCCTGCCAGAGCAGCACCGGCCTCGCCAAGCCTTAGCCTTGTGTGGCAGCACCCGCAGCAGGCCCAGCAACCGCCCAGACATCCTCGTTCGCCGCCTCGCGACTAGCAGCCTGGAAGAACCGCGTCGAACACCGCCGCCCGCGCTCAGTTCACCACACGCTCCTGACCCGTAGAGAGCTCGCCTTGCCACCCCTTTAAGCCCCAGAGGACCGCCAGGGGACAGAGAATCCATCGCCGCCATCGCCCATGCCGAGAGCGCCCCACATCGTCGTCACCGATGACCTCACCGGCGCCCGCTCTGCCCTCTCGTCGAGCCTATATAAAGCGGCCACCCCAACCTCATTTATCCACACTCACTCACTCCCCACCTCTCTCTGAACCTCACCCACCTCTCTCCGAAGCCGCTCGAGCTCTGCCTCGCCAGAATTGGAGCCGAAGCCGCAGCAGCAGGAGGAGAAGGGCGTCTGCGATTTAGGGCACCCCAAGCTCCGCCGTAACCGCGCCCCACCTCGCTGTCGTCTACCGGACCGTTTGCCCGCCTCACCGACCTTGCTGGAGCCCTGGTATGCCCCCATTCGACCCCCATCACCGCGTCTAGGTCAGACTCTCGCCGGAGTAATCCTTCGTCGACGATGACTCTCCACCGTTGGATGGTCTTTAGATCGTGTGGCCTAGGATGCTACATACCGTTTCGGTGTTTCTGTGCCGCTGACTGGTGGAGCCCGCATGTCAGGCAGCCTGTTGCGCTCACTGTGTGTAGCTGGGCCGGCCTAGTTAGTTCTCGCGCGAGTTAGAGATTCAAATTTAGTTTTTCTACTTAGAGTTAATCTAGTTTCTGTCCACTAGTTTAAAAATCAATTCTGGGAGTTTCACAAATCCAAATTTCATGAAACCAATTTTGCCTGAAAGGTATGGAAATGATCTATCCAAGCCCGTTAGATTTAATTTAAATAGAGTTATAGATCTCTCCTAGTAAAAATAACAAAACAGAAGTATTTGCAACTTGCAACATTTTTATAAAATCAACCAAGATAGGTTTTGAGTTGATTCCAACTCTAAAAATTCACATTTCATCATACCTATCTGAATATGTAATAATATGAAGGTTTACATGCAGTGACTTTGGACTAGTACAAAAATAATGCTATATAGGCATTTCTAGTCACTTTAAATCATTAAATAATGAACTTAAACGAAAGTAATATTTATCCAACCTTTAAATCACATTCCCACATGTTAGAATATGTGTTGATGACATGTGTCCACATGATCCCATATTTTAAGTGGTGATTATTAAATCTTAGTTAATTTTCAATGAGTAGAAATTACTTTTCTAAATTAAAAAGAGTGAAACTATTGAATTAAACTTGTGATGTTTGTGATGATAATAGATCATCAAATGTGTGTCTTAAAATGCTAATTAGATTAGTTAAGTATTGTTTGGTGATTGTGTACTCCGTATGTCTTTATAGACGATAGTACCGACCAAGCTTTCGAGGAGGAGGAGTTCTACCAAGAAGAAGAAGAAGAAGAAGAAAACTTCAACCACTGCACCAACCAAGGCTAGCTATTGTAGAAAACTAGAATTAAGCTTGTTAATTTGATCCAAGATGCTATAGGCATGCTTTGGTCACACTCCTTTGATTATTAGTTACCCCAAGTCTAATTTACAAGTTTTACTTCCCTTAGTGTACACAAAGTTCCTTACTTATTTCAAAGGTAGCATAAAGAGTATAAAACTTGACCTATTTAGAACCCCTTTAGATGTCATTCTATGGCATGAGATTGAACCCATCTTATCCACCTTAGTGAACACTCTTAACTTAGTAGTTTAGAGTAGATCAAAAACTTGAGTCACTTTATATGGGAATACTTAGAAAAAAATGAATTATGAAAACCTTGGAATGATGAGTCATTATATTGAGATGTTTTGACATGTGTTGAGGAACACAAATGGTTTATGATGATGAAAATGATGAGGCATGAGCCTTAACCCTTTTATAAAATTGATGGGTGGATCCGGATGCGATACCATTCCAAATTTACCATACAACCACACTAACTAAATTGGGTAAGGCTTAGCTGGAAATTTATATGCATTAGTATTAGTTCCCTCGCGGGAGAGGTTTGTGCTGAGGCTACCTCTCAATGTTGTCCACCTATGTAGTGCCCAAGATGACTGATGGTCATGGTTGGGAGGCCATGCTCATAGGAGAGGTGCTTATACTAGGGTGTGTAAAGGGAAAGTTATGTTTGATTATATGCATACTAAGTATGATGATTCAGGGTTATCCCTAACAGATGTATCGAATCTTGTGGTGAAAGTGTACCACCTCTGCAGAGTGTCCAACTATTCGAAGAGCCGCATCCACAGTCCTGGACAGTTGGAATGGCCATACTGTTTCGTTGTCAGATGTTTTCCAAACAACTTATGAAATGAATGATGAATCTTGAATTGACCACAATAGGGTTGTGTTTATGACAATAGCTTCCCAACTTAAGTGATTCTAGAACTTTATTTTATCTTTCTTTGCTTCTGAGCTCAGCTTAGGTTTCAAACTTAACTGTATAGTTAAACTTAGATTTAGCACTTTAACTTAGAATTGTATTACTTGTTAGTGGTAGTTTGCGAGTACTTAAAGAGTACTCATGGCTTTTGTCCCTGGCTATTCTCATGGCCAGACTATGAAGGAGACTATCAAGATAATGGCCAACAGGACGGCTATGATAACTAGGACTATCTGCCTTCGTCAGCATTGCATGTGCCCCTGAAGATAGACCCCACCACTACGCTTATCTTTTATTTCCGATGCTTGTTGTATTAAGACTGGATCATGAGATCCTTATTTGTGTAAGACCTTATGTATGGTTTGTAATGGATGATATACTATGATATCCAATCCGTTTTGTCACGCAAAAATGGTAATCCTGGGATTGCGAGGTATGGCATAACGGGCATCTGGGATTAAATATCCGGGTGTTGACAAGTTGGTATCAGAGCCATCTTGACCATAGGAGACCCTAGTTAGAATGGACGTCCGCACAAAAACTTAGTTTCAAAAACCAAAGTGAGTATTTATGAAAAATTATCTCCTCTCTCATCCTTGGGAATTCTTTCTTTCTCAAAAATTCATGTTCCTCAAAATTCCTACATTACTACTTAAAATTTGACACACTTGATCACTTCCCTAATTTCCTCATCCTTAATTCTTGTAGATGGAGACTCAGGTCAACAAGTTTTACCAGTTGGGAAACGGAGGTCAGATGATCTTCGAGAGGGATCTGGATTCATTGTCGGAGTTACTGGGACGCCCACATCCGGAGTTTCTTGGAGCTCAACTTCCAGGACCCCTAGGAGGAGACTTACAGTGGCTAGTCACCGCGGACCTTAGAGGAAGCATCGAAGCACCAACTTCTGGGAGAATTCAGTTCTCCGTGAGAGAGAACAACTGGCTACATGGATTAGCCAGGGCAATGCATGAAGCGCTCGCACGTCTATGTGCCCTCAGCGTCAACAAGATCCAAGGAACCCGTTTTGCCCACTATGCAAGACGTGACTTCATGGGAATGCCGATGGAGATACCATGTCACCCAGAGTTGAGGTGTCAAGTAGAGAATCTTGACTTCTTGCTTCATGACAGACAGCAGGAACTGGACAATGCTAGGGAATTAGCCAACCAGAACCGTGCCATTGCCGACCAGACGGCCCAGACTTTCGCACTGCTCGTCCAGGATCGCCAGTCTCTTTGCTGCTAGCGTGCAAAGAAGGATCGCACCATCGCCCGTCTTCGCAAGAAGGTGGCCGACCTCGAGAAGCCAGTCAAGGAGCAGGAAGCTCAGCTTGCAGCAAAGGAAGAAGAAGATGAGGGGGAAGACATCCAGGGAGACATGGATTCTTACCTCAGCAATGATGATGACTTTCTGGAGGAGGATGCCGTGGAATTCTACACCGATGATGAGGACTCCGACTTCATCGATGATGAGTAGATGCACTAGAGCACTATCGTAGCATGAGATGTATCGGTCCCACTGTATCGTAGCTTGCATGATGGTTCTTCAAACTATCTGCTTTCCTTTGATTGTTGTGGTGTGTGTTTGTATCGTGTGTTGCTTGCATGAATAAAATGAAGTTAGTTGAAAAACCTGAGTCTAACTCAAAGTTTTAGCTTTGAAAACCCAAACCATGAACCTTAGAATTTCCCTCTTACCCCTATATATATCTCAATCTTCAGATGACTCGTGGAAACCAAGGAGGGAGCAGCTCGTCGCAAGACCCAATGCTGCAGATCTTGTAGAATCTCATCGCCGACCGTGAAGCAAGCACGGCAGAACGCCAAGCCAACTTAGTAACACTTCAACAGATCGCCCAAATGGCTCTCAACAACCAAGGGCATGGAAATCAGGATCATCTAGGATCCAAACTGAAGAATTTTCAGAACACCAATCCCCCAATCTTCAGCCAATCTGAAACCCATTAGATGCTCATGACTGGTTGCAGACCATTGAAAACAACTTAAAAGTTGCAAGAGTTGATGAAAATGAGAAAGTTCTCTTTGCCACCCGCTATCTGGCAGGATATGCAAGAGCTTGGTGGAATAGTATCCGCAATATGAACCATGGTCAAGTGATGACATGGGAAGCATTCAAAGTGAAGTTCAGCCGCACACACGTGCCGCAAGGTCTAGTCAACAGAATGAGAGATGAGTTCCGCGAATTGAAGCAAGGAAGAATGACTGTGGGGGTGTACCGTAACAGATCGTGTCACTTGCCAGATATGCACCTGATGAGATCAACACGGAGGCTAAGAAGAAGGAGAGATTCCTGAACGGACTGCATGATGAGATGCAGACTGTCCTCGTCAACATCCGTTTCGAGGTTCTCGAAGAGCTAGTCGACTCTGCCATTCAGATGGACGGGAAGATTAACTAGGCAAACGATAACCGCAAGCGTCGTATGATGCAGCAGTCTGGATCTAGCAGTCACCAGATGTACTGTCCCAACCCTTCATTGGGATATGCACCAAGGAACAACCGACCCCCAACGTCTCTCCCAAGCTACCCCAACCATAGCGGAGGCAATGGGAAGTCCGGAGGAAACAATCACAACTCTGGCAATGCCAACAATTTCAACCGAGCACCTCCCAAGAACACCAGCAACAACAACAACACTGCACCCAGAACTGGCAGCAATGCTGTACCTGTCGCAGTAAAGGACAAGTCCCAGATCACTTGTTTCGAGTGTGGAGTGAAGGGTCACTACTCCAATGAGTGGCCCAAGAAGACTGCAGCCAATGCCAATGTGAATGCCCCAGCGCAACAGTAGCATCGTGTTCAACGAGGAAGAAGATTTGCCACAGGGAACCCTCACAACCGCAACGGCCGTCTCTTCCACATGAACGCAGAGGAAGCCCAGGAAGCGCCAGATGTAGTACTGGGTATGTTTTCTGTCAACTCAGTTTTAGCAAGAGTATTGTTTGATTCTAGAGCATCGCATTCATTTGTCACCGAAGAATTTGCATCCACTAGTAAGATTCACCCAACCAATCTGAAGCATGTCATGATAGTGCAAATACCCGGTTCAACAACCAAAGCTAGAAAAATTTGCAAGGCTATGCCTATCAGAATACATGGGATAGATTTTTATGCCAACCTAATTGTACTTGGAACCAAAGGATTGGAAGTAGTACTAGGTATGGACTAGATGTCAAGGCATAAGGGACTGATAGACTGTGCTAAGAAAGCCATCACCATGACCAGTAGTTCTGGAGTAACAGTAGAGCACATAACGGAAACCTTACCCCGCCAATTCAAGTGCAACAAGAGTGTAACCCTGCCCACCATTAACCAAGTCAGAGTAGTCTTTGAATACCCCGACGTATTCCCAGATGAATTGCCAGGTATGCCCCCGGATAGGGATATTGAGTTCATTATTGAACTAATCCCCAGAACTGGACCCATAGCACAGAGACCCTATAGCATGAACCCCTCAGAGTTAGTAGAACTGAAGAAGCAGTTGGATGCTATGTTAGCCAAAGGCTTGATTCAACCAAGCGCATCGCCATGGAGATCACCAGTGTTATTCGTCGACAAGAAAGATGGAGGCAACCGTCTGTGCATAGATTACATAACGTTGAATGACGTCACTATCAAGAACAAGTACCCATTGCCAAAGATAGAGGATCTATTTGATCAGTTGACTGGAGCTCGGGTATTCTCAAAGATTCATCTTAGGACTGGTTATCACCAAGTTAAGATTCGTGCAACGGATATTCCAAAGACCGCCTTAACTACTCGCTATGGTTTATACAAGTATACGGTTATGTCTTGTGGGTTAACCAATGCCCCTGCTTATTTCATGAATCTCATGAATAAGATCTTTATGAATTTCCTAGATAAGTTTGTAGTTCTGTTTATCGACGACATTCTTATCTACTCCAAGTCGGAAGAAGAGCATGAGCAACATCTGAGAATCATCCTAGAAACCCTGAGAGAGCATCAGTTATATGCCAAGTTTAGCAAGTGTGAGTTTTGGCTAAAAGAAGTAGTATTCCTAGGACATATTGTGTCTGCCGGAGGAGTCTCTATTGATCCAGCCAAGATCAAAGATGTCGAAGAATGGGAAGCCCCAACCACTCAAACCCAAGTCCGTGCATTTCTCGGATTAGCGGGATACTACCGCAAGTTCGTAGAAGGATTCTCGATCATAGCCCGACCAATGACCCAATTGTTGAAGAAGGACAAGAAGTTTGAATGGACAGACAAATGTGAAGCCAGTTTCTAGGAGCTGAAGAAGAGATTTTTGAAACTAAGGGTAAGAGAGGAAATAGTTTTCATAAAACTCACTTTGGTTTTTTGAAACTAATTTTTTGTTCGGGCGTTCATTCTAACTAGGGTCTCCTATGGTCAGGATGGCTCTGATACCAACTTGTCAACACCCGGATTTTAATCCCAGATGCCTGTTATGCCATACCTCGCAATCCCAGGATTACAATTTTTGCAAGACATAATAGATTGGACATCACAGTACATCATCCATTACAAACCATAATTAAGGTCTTACACAAATAAAGGATCTCATGATCCAGTCTTAGTACAATCAAGTAGCGGAATAAATAGCGTAACGATGGGGTCCATTTTCAGAGTCATAGGCGATGCTGACGATGGGAGATAGTCCTAGTTATCATAGCCATCCTGTTGTCCTTCATCTTGGTAGTCACCTTCATAGTCTGGCCACGGGAATAGCCAGGGACAAAAGCCATGAGTACTCTTTAAGTACTCGCAAACTATCACTAACAAGTAAGGTAGTTCTAAGTAGAGAATGCTAACTCTAAGTTTATTTGTAAAGTTCAGTTTGAAACCTAAGCTGAGTTCTGAAACAAAGAAAGATAAAAGAAGTTTGAAAACACCTAAGTGGGAACTTAATCATCATAGTCACAACTCTGTGGTGGTTAAGTCATGTCACAATTCATTTCATAAGTTGTTTTGAAAAAATTTGACAATGGAACAGTATGGCCACTCCAACTGTCCGTAACCGCGAACACGGCTATTCGAATAGTTTGACACTCTGCAGAGGTGGTACACTTTCACCACATGATTCAGGGATAACTCTGAATCATCATACTTAGTATGCAAATAATCAAACATAACCTTTCCTTTACACACCCTAGTATAAGCACCTCTCCTATGAGCATGGCCTCCCAACCATGACCATCTGTCATCTTGGGCACTGCATAGGTGGACAACATCGAGAGGTAGCCTCAGCTCAAACCTCTCCCGCGAGGGAACTAATACTAAGGCATATAAACTTCTGGCTAAGCCTTCCCAATTCAGGTATTGTGGTTGTATGGTAAAATTGGAATGGTATCACATCTGAACCCAACCATCAGTTTTGTAAAAGGGCTAAGGCTCATACCTCAACATTTTCACCATCATAAACCATTTGTGTTTCTCAACACATGTCAAAACATCTCAATAGAATGACTCATCATTCCAAGGTTTTCACAAATCATTTTCACCAAGTATTCCCATCTAAAGTGAATCAAGATTTGGTTTAGCTCTAAACTACTAAGTTAAGAATGTTCACTAATGTGGCATGCTAAGATCAATCTCATGCCATAGAATGACATCTAAGTATAAGTAGATAGGTAAAGTTTTGTACTCTTTATGCTACCTTAAAACAAGTAAAGGACTTTGTAAAGTAAAGAATAGTAAGACTTGTAAATCAACTTAGAATAGGTATAAGTTAAAATGGTATAACCAAAGCATGCCTAATGCATCTTGCTTAGGATATCTAGTTTGCAAGGGTAAGCTTGCATTGTTAATGATGGCTTGCCTTGTGCAGTATAGTGGTTGAAGTTTTCTTCCTCCTCCTCTTAGTAGAACTCCTCCTCCTCGTAAGCTTGGTCGGTACTATCGTCTATAAATACATACGGAGTACACAATCACCAAACAATACTTAACTATCTACTTGGCACACTAAGGCACACATTTGATGATCTAATATCATCACAAGCATCACAAGGTTGAATTAACTAGCCTCATTCTTTTTATTTGAGAAAAGTAATTTCTACTCATTGAAAATAACTAAGATTTAATATTCTCCAATTAAAATATGGGATCATGTGGAGACATGGCATCACCACATATTCTAACATATGGGAATGTTATTTAAAGGTTGGATCACATTTTAAGAAGTTTAAGTTTAAAATTTAATGATTTAAAGTGACTAGAAATGCCTGTATAGCACTATTTTGGTACTAGTCCAAAGTCACTGCATGTAAACCTTAATATTATTACATATTTAGATAGGTATGGTTAAATGTGATTCTTGAGAGTTGGAAACAACTCAAAATCTATTATGGTTGAATTTAGAAAAATGTTTGAATGTGCAAAAGCTTCTGGCGTGTTATTTTTACTAGGAGAGATCTCTAACGCTAAATGAATTAAATCCAACGGGCTTGGATAGATCTTTTCAGAAGCTTTCCAACAAAATTGGAATCACTCAATTTGGTTCAGTAAATCTTCCTGAATTGATTTTTGAACTAAGGGACAGAAATGGTTTTAAGTCTAAATAGAAAAACACCTATTTGAATTTGTGGGCTAGCGCGGGAAAACTAACGGGCCGGCCCAGTGACGCTCAGCGGCGCAGAGGGCGACTGACAAGGGGGGTCCACCTGTCAGCGACTTTTAAAACCCGAAACGGTATCGAGCGATCTGGGCCACACGATTAAAACATGGATCAACGGTCCACAGTCATCGTCGACTACGAACTCGTCGCCGGCGAGACCGAACCCTAAACGGCTGGTGGGAGTCTACTGGGACGTACTAGGGCTTCAGCTAGTGCGTCGAGGCGGGCGATCGAACTAGACGGCGATGGCGGACTCAGGCAAGGTAGCGGAAGGGGCTGAGGTGGACGAAATCGACGACAGCGTCTCCTCCTCTGCAACGGCCTCCTCCAGTGCAATTCGGACGAACAACAGCTCGAGCGGCTCCGGCGAGAGAGGGGAAATTGTTAGTGGAGAGAGGGGAGTGGATTTTTGTGAAGAGATGGTGCTGGGGAGGCCTGCTTATATAGGCGCGACGGTGAGACCGAGAGGCATGGGCGCGGCTCGTCGGTGATGGCGAAACAGGGGGGCTACCGGCGTGGCGAGGTAGGCAGACGGTGGGTGGTCTGCTGGTGGTTAGCTACGACACAATGGCGCGGCTAGGGGCGATGCCTAATTGTAGGGGGCTTCACGCGCTCTGGGGGACAGAAGCGGTGCTCGACGGCGATCATGGCGACTGTGGGTCGCGTGGCGGTGCACGCCCATGTTTGGTGGATTGCTAGGGTGGAGGCGAAGCGGCGTGCGCGATATGGTGTCAAGGGGTGGTCTGCTGCGTGCTGGCGACAATCGCGCTCTAGCTTGCTCGCAGAGAGAAAGGGCGGCGACGGTGGGGAGTGGTCTAGGGCTTGGGGTTGATCGAGTGGTGGACCGTGGGCGGAGCTAGTGGGCACGCTAGAATGGCGCGGCTTGGTCCCTGGCGTGCTGCCCGCGTTTGGCCAGCGGTGACCTCATTTGAGCGGTGCTGCATTGGTGCTGCGGGGAAGGGGGAGGCTGGTTGATGGCTTGGTTGGACTCAGGGGGGACATGGGAGAGTAGAGAGGGTCCAATGTGGGACAAAGGCTTAACTTGCAATAGTATTAGTTAGGCCATTTGATCTCTGCCTGCCACCTATTCGACACAATGGCCGCATGAGAGAAATTTTTGAATTTTGAGCTGATTTTTGGTGGATGCTTTGATCTCATGCTTGGTAGACTGTGGTTGCTAGGATTTGTTAAATGTAATTCATTTGAGTGGTTTTTGAGAAAGTGGGATCTATACATATGAACTACCTTCAATTTTCAAATGTCATTTAAATTTAGTGTTTTGAAGTTTTTGGGATGAAACAAAGTGGGCCTTGGCACATCACTACTTGTACTAGGAAGGGGTGCAAAGAACCATAATTGTTTCTGTTAAGATTGGAATTCTAGGAATAGCCAAAGTAGGCTAGTTAGTTAAAATGGCACAAATGACCATTTCCTTATTTTATTCTTTTTATTTCTTTTTCTTTGGGAATTGCTTGGGAATGATCTATATGATGTTTAATTCACCTTAGAATCATTTTACAACCAATGGATCACTCAAACATGGCAATTCAAAACAACTCCTAAATTATATGCACACACATATGAGGGCTTAATCATTTTAAAAGGAAAAGTTTTTGTTAACCCTAAATTGGGTAGATTTGATCTTGATTAACCTTGGATTAAGTTTTGGGATGTTACAGTGCAGCAGCAGAGGAAGATGAGCCTGCTCCATCACCACTTGGGCCTGCCCCATGAGGAATGGTCCTAGTTGACTACAAATATAGAGTTAATAACTAAATATTAAATGAACTGCAGAAATCATTACCACTGTTACAGTTTAGGTACCTTGTGCTTGCTTTTCCTAAGTGCAAGATCAGGTCTGAGTGGTTATTCATAGCTTGTGTACTTGTGTCCTTGCAATTTGCAGTTGCTATAGGTGATAGTGGCCATCCTAGATGATTCCTTGGGTTTAGGAACCTTAAACTTCCCTTTTCTCCTCTTTTTCTGTCTCCTGCCCTTCTGGTGATCTTTAAAAGAAGGAGGAATTATGTCTTTAGTATATGTTCTTGTCCAGCCATGCTGCTATGGCATTGGATAGAACATATGCCTATAGGATTTGAGGTAGTAGGGTTTCTTGTAGAAATCTGAGACAAAATCCTCTAGATATTTTCCTGCTTTATATATTGCACTATGTCGTAGTGGTGGCACGGCAGATGCCATGGATAGGAGAAAGATGGGGCCAATGAGTGCTAGGGGAATCCAGGGAGGGAGAGTGTGGTGATGCCACACACGGAAGTTCTTGTATATTCTCTATCAATGGTGTTTACAAGTGCTCCTGAGGCTCTCAGCAGGAAGGAGACGATGTCTCTTACTCCCTGTCCACTAGCCCATAGAGTTCTACCTTAGACAGAGAATGATTGATCAATCGTCAGGCCCTCTCTATGGAGGCCTTGGTGCTCCTTATATAGGGAAGCCCGGGTTACAATTCTAGGGCACAGGTGGCAGCATATTCTACGAATATACTCCTTTCCTAAAGCAGATGCTTCTTTATTCTCTTGGACGTAACCCATGGCGTAATCCTTGTATTTTGGCGTCATCAAACATGGGCTACGTCATCCGGCTTTGCCCGTGTCACCTTGGTTGCCCCTGACCCGCTGGTCCTCTTCTTTACTTTACTTTGCTCATGCTACAGCTAATAAAGCCACCTTTTGACCAGCGGGGGATTCCTTCTCTTGGAAGCTAAGATAATCCGGCTAGCATATAGCTAATCTGGCTTACCCAGTTACTTGCAAAACAGATAGACATGGCAGGCATAAATCTTATGCCGGTCGGACCATAGTCAAGGAGCCGCCCCACGAGCCGGGTCACACCGTGATTCGGCCTGCCTTGAGGTGACCCGGTCAGCACTTGCTTTGACCGCGCCGTACCCCGGCTAACTTGGCCCTTATACCACGTACCTGGGGGTATCCTCTTAACATTAGTCCCCGAAGCTGGTGCGGCCTTAGAATCCTTTAGTTGTTAAGGCCACAGCAGGTTCCCATATCCGGATCTTCTGCTCCATCGGCCGAGTTACTTCGTAGCCCGAAGTTTCTTATCTTGCAACCCTTTGCTCATTCGAGTTATTCCTCGTTAGCCAGGTCTTTTGATCGCTTATCCGGGTTACCTTTCCTTTCCTTGTACGCTTCCCCACATCTTACGTCGGGGGTAATCATCATTTGCCTCATTTTAAGGGCCACACGCATATACTGCGCACGTTACTATCGCAGTGTCAGGCATAACTGATGTAAACGTCCCATCACTGCAGCGCCTCCTTAACTGTAACATCACGTCATCTCATTAGATCGCTCGCTCCTGTGGCCCCTCCTGTTGACTTGCTCTGATTGGTTGTTTCGACCACATACATGCTCCGTTACGTGCGGCGCAACCACCACAAATGATCCCATGATGTGCATGATGCACGGTTAAGTAGGAGGCATCAGGCGCTCTCAGGGGAAGTTCCCCCATTTCTTCTGCGCTTCCCAGCCTTTCTCTTTCACAGCAACTCCGCCGCCGCCAGTTTTCTGCTCCATGAGCGCCACTGAGACCGTGCTCCGGCAGCCTTTTGCGCATGCGCCACCGTTCCCAGTGCTAATTTCCACCACGGGGCCTTACGCTTCCCATTTCCCTTCTTCTGGCTACCTTCCGACTACCCCGTCGAAAGCTTCGATCTTACCATGACAAAGGCGGAGGCATCGGTGGTGGCGCAGCAGGAGGAAGGGGCGGAGGGCCACGAGCGCGGCTGTTGGGATGGATCCATCGTCCGCGAGGAGGACCTTGATTGGCTCCGCGCCACGCGGCGCATCCCCACCGGTGTCGCCTGCCGCCTCGCCTCCGATGAAGTCACTCCTTCCCCCAAATCTGGGGAGTACGTTGTTTTTCTCTCGCATTTCCAGCGTGGCTTCGGCCTCCCCACTTCCGATTTTTTCTTTTATTTTATTTCTACATACAAGCTGCAACCACATCACCTCTCCGCAAACGCCATTACTTCTCTGTCCTCCTTTGCCTCTGGCATTGAGGGATACATCAGCCTCTGGCCAACCAAAGAACTTTGGATTAAGTTCTTTGGTCTGTGGAGGAACGTGGTTCCGGATAAGGAGCTTGCCCTAGAGGCTAAGCACTTGACCCAATGTGGCGCTGCCTCTATCTCTCCCCGCAAGCAATCCTTGTTCCCCCGGGTCACCGGGCTAGAGTCTTGCAAGGGCTAGGCCCGGACTTTCTTTTATGCCCGGAACACCACCAAGGAGGAACTGATCCGGCTGCTCCCCTTCAGACTTGGCCCTCCTGACACCTCGCGTTGGGAGAGCATTCCCAAGCGAGCCACGGCCCTAGCGTATCAAGTGGAGCGCCGGATCAAGGAGCTGCTCAAGGAGCATCTCCGGGGGAGGATATTATGATTACCTTTATCCGTAGCCGAGGCTCCCCCCCTGCAAAAGCGAGCCCACAAGATCTGCTATCTTAGCGGCCCTCTCGACCCTCACCGGACTTCTTCCATCGAGCTGGATAACTCGGCGGTTTTCCACCGGGTTAAGTCCATATTTAATGTGGAGAAGGAGTTCTCTGAGGATTGGGAGTGGGGAGTCGAGCCCTTCACCTAGGTCAACCCACCACCACAGGTGAGTTTTCCTGTTCTTGTTTTCTGAATCTTCTCTGTATGTCAATTCACTCTTGTAACTTGTCAACTGTTGCCTTGTTCTCAGCGATTCCTCCAGCATCCACTAGAGGATGGCGAGGTGCTGGCGAGCAAGTGGTTGCCGGACCGCACCGAGGAGGATGAGGAGGAGCCTGATCCAGAGGCCTTCCTGCCTACCCGGACGTCATTAGACGCAGCGCTGGTAAGGCCTCTTCTCTAAGGGATTGGCCAAACGATGATGACTCGGACATTGAGGTCCTTGAGGTATTTGATCCGGTTCTCATCTCTTACTTGCACCTAGCTTATGTTCGAATGTTTAGCTAACCCAGACGATTAGGTCCACGAGGTTCCTCCCCACGCTACAGGTGGCCCGGCCTAGGCTTCATCCTAGAAGCGTGCAGCTACCTCGGTCGTAGCTTCGGAGGTGCCGCCGCCCAAGAAGAGGCAAAAAAGTCCGGGGTTAAACCCTCGGCCAAGCCTGCCACCAAGAGCATAGTTCGGAGGGTGCCCAAACCTCGGGTTCCTCCTACCGCGGATGAGTAAGTTCTTTGATACTGCTCCTTGGGATTTTTTCCTTTGCTTGTTTTTGTTTGTTACTGATTCTCTTTTTGACTTGGTGTTTTTTGTTTTTCTCAGAGCTCCTAGGGATATCCCTCAGAGCTGCTCCAGCATTGCCTCCCCACTCCGGAGCAGTCCCTCTTCCCCCCGCAATGACGATTATCGTCCGCTCAGCCCTATTCAGGAGGGCTTCGCGGTTGCGCCTAACCAGATCCCCTCTCACCAAGAGGAGGGCAACATCGGCGTGGGGGGTAGTGGGGCGGATCTGGATACAACAATGCCGGATCTCTCGGGTTCCTCGGCCTCGGCGCGAGATTCCAAGGTGCCAGCTTCATCGGCATCGCCCCCAGCAAATCCTTTTGTCTCAGTACCAGCATCAGCAGCACTAGCAGCACCAGCACCAGCACCAGCAGTGCCGGCAGCACCAGTACCAGCACCAGCACCAGCAGCACCAGCAACAATAAAGACCTCCAAACCTCACAAGGGAAAAGCTCCATCAGCTCCCTCCGGGTCTACCCCTTCTGTGGCAGATATTTTTTCAATCAATTCCTCCACCTTCATCCGGCAAAGTCAAAAAGACTTCCGGGTCAGCAAAAGTAACCTCATCCAGGTCTGCCACCTCCGGATCAGAGGGTAGCCAACACTTGGTTTTGCATACCAGCCCCGCTGCAGCTCAATCCCAAGGCGGGACGCCCACGTGAAGGGCCTTGTGGCGAGCTATTCTCTGAGTAGCGAAAGCTACAGTCCACTACTCCTTGAGTATGTGAGGAACTGGAACAACGCAGAATTCGTCAAACCTCAAGACGATCTGCCAGAGAAGTTCGGCCCAGCCGAGTTCAGCACCCAGATGAACTCCGCTACCAAGGCTATCTCCTTGGCTGGCCGGATGATGGAGGTAATTCTTTTTCTCTGTTGTTGATGTTTTACATAACTGGACACTTGTAGATATAGCCCCTAGTCCCCGAGCCTCTGAGGGAATAACTTGTTATTCGGTCGGATGATTCTCGTAGAACTTAGCTTTTCTTCATAATGACATCAAATTTTAGTAGATTTTGAGTCGGGTCTAGTTCCCTTGGACCGTATCTTTTGTACTTCTAATATCCACACATCTAGAGCCGGGTTAAGTCCTACTTGGCCCGGGTCTTGTAGACTTCGAATATCCACACACCTAGAGCCGAGTTAAGTTCCACTTGGCCCGAATCTTGTAGACTTTGAATATCCACACACCTAGAGCCGGGTTAAGTTCCACTTGGCCCGGATCTTGTAGACTCCGAATATCCACACACCTAGAGTCGGATTAAGTTCCACTTGGCCCGGATCTTGTAGACTTCAAATTGTTTTTACTCTTCCTTTGAACTTTGGCATGCCTTGCTTGTTTCAGATTACCACTAACCGCCGAACCGCTGAGTTCCAGCGCCTGCTGGACTCCTACAAAGACATTCGCGCTGTTATGGTAAAGTCCTGGAGGAGTACCAGAAGAGGGTAATTTCCCATTCTTCATCTTCCTTGTTCATTCAAACTTCTTAGGACCCATATGAATTTGCTATCTGAATCATGCAGCCGAGGTTGAAGCTGAGAACATAATCATGAGGAAAAACCTTGCGGAAATCAAAGGTAAACTTATCCCTTCACAAGATCGTTGTATTTTTCTTGCTTTATCCGGTGGACACTTATACTCTGGGTCTTCCAGGTCATTGTGCTGTTGTAGTTTCTCTCGAGGATAGTGTCACCATGCTTGAAATGATGACTCACTTCCTCGAACAAGCAGGAAATCATGAGGCTGAACTGAAAAAGAAAGACGCGGAGATAGCTCGGCTCGAACAGCAGGACTCGGAGATCACTCAGCTGAATGCCGAAATCTAGAGGCTTAAGAGCTCCCATCAGTCCAAGATGGAGAAGGCCGACCAGGAGTTTGCCGAGGAGCAAGAGCCTTTAACCACACAAATCTCCAAGGACAAGAGCCTATTGGAGGAAGCCGACGTCAAGCTTACGTCGGTGACCACCGAATACGAGAAACTCCAGGCCCATAATACCAATGTTGATTCCGAGCTTCAACGACTCCTCTTCCAAATTGCGCGTAAGTTTTCTGCCCTTGCTTGGTCTTCTACCTTCTGGATTTGGTCCTTTTGTTCAAAAAAATTCTTCTTGTCCTTAGGCAAATTTCTAGAGAGCGATACGCTCGCTGCTTCTACCGTACGCTAGTCCGTGAATAGTGTGGAATTCCTGCTACCCTTGGTGCCGAGCCAATCCCTTATACCATAGAGGATCTCCTGGCGATTCTCACCGCTCGTCTTGAGGTAGTAAAGAATCATGGAGCGGATATCATCTTGATGGCAACTCGGATGTTCAGCTGCCTCTGGCCCAGTGAAACCATTCCCAAGAAAGGCTCGGCTTTCATAGCCAAGTTAATGGAGTGTGACACGCAGCTGCATCTGTGGCATGAGTCTGCCGCATGGGCTGGGGCCGACATTGCTCTGAAATTTGTGCTCTCATGGTACGAAGGAATTGACTTGGCATTGCTCACTCGCATGCGCACCGGGTCTAAGTGGTGCGAGGATCCTGAGTGGATCACGTGCCGCCAGGCCTGGGCCAACATGCTCATTTAGTACTCCTTCTACCATGCTTGGAATGAGGGGCCGAGTTATCTTGATGCTGTTGAAGATGAAGTTGTCCCTGGAGCTAAAGAGGAAAGGAGTGAAATCGAGGGCTCCAAACTGGGCGACGCGGCTGGAGACCTAGAGGATAGCGAGGCTAACCCGGAGGCCTAAGCCGAAGCTAGCGCTCCTCCCCCGCACTCCGGAGTACCTCCCTCCTCGACATATGATTTGTCTGCTGCTCCTGCTCCTTGAAAAACACTTTTCACATTTATCAGATCCCCGGAATGCTGCGTGTAGATGTATTAAATACTTTAGTTTGGTTGTGCTACAATTTTAAGTTCTGAAACTAAGTTTTATTGCCGGATTATCATGGGCGAAGTCCCCGAGTTCCATTTTCTTGTTCCCCTACTTTTGACTCGGCTCGCATCTACCTTGATTCGGTTGTTCAACTTATGAGTCCGAGGTTCAAAAAATTGACTTAACAATACTTGAAACCTTGAGATTAGCTCAAAATGATTCGGCATTTTAGTGAATATAACAAAATAGGGGTTAGCCAAAAAACTTATGTCTGCCCGCTTAAGTTCTTTCCCTTAGTCGTTTTTCATGTGCTTTTCCATTCCAAACTTGTTCTCTTGCTTGCCATGAAGCCAATTCTTGTTGGACAGCAGCAAAGTTGAAGAGTTAGGTTTTTTGTGCTCACACATTACTAATCCGACTAATATATATGCGTCTTAACCCAGCCGACACAAAAATACGAAAACAAGAAACAAGTATTATAGCAGTCCACGAGTGTCTTCTCAGGGTGGCAAAGTTTTTATTGATAATCTCATCGACGACATACATACCAACATACGAGTATTCGGATACATTCACCTCTTAGTTAGGTGTAGAAAGGACGAAGCAGTGCTACGTTCCACAGTCTTTTGGATTCTTCTCCGGACATGTCCGCCTTGTTCTTTTCCTGGGGATGTGCATCAATGAGATAGTAGGAGTCATTGTGCAAGTCTTTGCTTACAATGAAAGGTCCTTCCCATGGGGGGGATAACTTATGCATGCCAGTAGTGCGCTGTATCAGCCGGAGTACCAAATCACCTTCCCAGAAAACTCAGGGGTTTACTTTCCGGCTATGATAGCGTCGGATATTTTGCTGATATATGGTGGACCTGGACAAGGCCAGTTCTCTCGCTTCTTCCATAAGATCAACATCATTTTGCCAGGCTTCGTGCACTTCGGCTTCTATGTATTGGGTGACTCTTGGCGAATCATGCTCTATGTCGGCTGGTAATACAGCTTCTGCCCCATATACCAGAAAGAATGGCGTATAGCCTTTTGATTGATTAGGAGTTGTTCTTAAACTCCACAGTACCACTAGTAGTTCTTCTATCCAGCACCCCGCTGATCTTTACAGCGGCTCTATGAGCCGGGGTTTTATCCCGGACAATACTAGTCCGTTGGATCTTTCCACTTACCCGTTCAATGCGGGGTTTTCGACTGAGGCGACATCTAACCGGATCTTCTTTTCTCGGCGGAACCTCGCGAATTCTCCTTCGGCGAAATTTGTTCCATTATCAGTTATGATGCTATGAGGATAACCATATCTTAGGATTATATCCTTGAGGATTTTAACTACTGTTGCCCCATCGCATTTTCGAATTGGTTTTACTTCAATCCACTTGGTGAACTTGTCAACCATAACTCAGATATGGGTCATTCCTCCTTTCGCTGGCCTAAATGGCCCTACCATATCTAGGCACCATACAGCAAATGGCTAGGTAATAGGGATAGTTTTTAGCTCCGACATTGGTAGGTGAGTTTTCGTGGCGTATCTTTGACAACCATTGCATTTTCTCACCAAGTCCTCTGCTTGCTCCAAAGCACTAGGCCAATAAAATCCATGCCGGAAAGCTTTTGCCACTAATGGTCTTGAGGAAGTGTGGTGACCACACTCCCCTTGGTGAATATCCCGAGTATGTCAAGTCCTTTCTCCATATCAATACACCGTTGTAGTACTGTTGTCACACTCCTCTTGTATAGTTCCACATTAATAATTGTATATGCATTTGCCCTTCACTAGACCTGCCTTGAGCTTAACTCATCGTCCGGTAGAATTCCTTCTTTCAAAAAATTGAATATTGGCTTGGCCCAAGATGGTATTGCCCAGACTAAAAACGGCTCCTCCTCAATTTGTTGTCGGGATGAGCCTAGCTTGGACAGCGTATCTGCTGCCCCGTTTCAATCAGAGGTATGTGATGGAACTCACATCCTTCGAAGAACCCCCTTATCTTCTGAACATTGAATCTATATAACGCCATGTTAGCATCCAGGGCATCCCAATTTCCAGACACTTGTTGTACCACCAAATTCGAGTCTCCACAGCATTGTATCCGACGTATTCCCACTTCTTTTGCTACTATGAGACCATGTAGTAATGCTTCATACTCCGCCACATTATTCGAGGCATTGAAGTGGATCTGGAGGACATACTTCAACTGATCCTTCTTGGGCGAGGTCAGCACTACACCGGCGCCCAACCCATCTTTGAGTTTTGATCCATCGAAATGCAATCTCCAGTAAATAGAGTCTGGCAGGGGTGGTTCGTATTGCATCTCAGTCCAATCCACAAAGAAATCTGCCACAGCTTGTGACTTGATTGCATCCCTTCTGTCGAATTGTGGCGCATAGGGAGCTAACTCGATTGCCCACTTTGCTATTCAGCCGCTTGCCTCTTTGTTACTCATGATCTCCGAAATGGGTGCCACACATATCACCTTGATGGGGTGTTCCTCAAAATAGTGTTTTCGTTTCTTGGCCAACATATATACGTTGTATGCCATCTTCTGATAGTGAGGATAGTTCTGTTTCGAGGCTGATAATACCTCGCTCAGATAATACACTAGCCTTTGCATGGATTTTCCGTCCTCTTCGCGCTCCACTACGATTACTGCACTTACGACTCGGTTGGTCGTGGCTACGTAGAGCAACATTGGCTCCTTAGGTAGTGGTGTAGCTAGGATTGGCGCGGTAGATAACGTCTTTTTCAATTCTTGAAATGCAAGATCCGCCTGTGGCGTCCATGTGAACTTGTCTGCCTTTTTCATTAGCTGATAGAGGGGCAAGGCCTTCTCCCCCAACCGACAGACGAACCGACTTAACGATGCCAAGCAACTAGTGAACTTCTGCACATTGTTAAGACATTTTGGCAGTTCCATTCTTTCAATGGCCCGGATTTTTGCCGGGTTAGCTTCAATGCCCGGCTAGACACCAAAAAAGCGAGTAACTTTCCGGCGGGTACGCCAAAGGTGCATTTCTCCAGGTTCAGTTTCATTCGGAACCTTTTTAAGTTCGCGAGTGTCTGCCGGATATCCTCAAGGAGCATATTGCTTTCCTTGGTTTTTATCACCAAATCATCCACATAAACATGCACATTCCGACCTATTTGGTCACACAAGCATTTTTGCATGCATCGCTGGTACGTTACTCCTACATTACGTAATCCAAACGGCATAGTGCAATAGCAATAAGCCCCATACGGGGTAATAAATGCAGTCTTTATTTGATGATCCGGATTCAGGGGTATCTGGTGGAAACCAGAATACGCATCAATGAATGACAGTAGCTCACATCCTACCGTTGAGTCTATGACTTGATCTATTCTAGGGAGCGGAAATGGATCTTTAGGACACGCCTTATTCAGGTTCGTGTAGTCAATACACATGCGCCATACCATAGCCACGTTTGGATCATCTTTCTTCTTCTCCACCAGCACCGGATTAGAGAGCCAATCCGGATAGAGTACTTCCATAATAAATCGGCCGCTAGGAGTCTTGCTATTCATCTCCGATAACTTTCCTTCTATCTTCTGCAAAACGCCTGAGAGGCTGCTCTACCGGCTTTGCCCCGGGTCTTACATTTAATGAGTGCTCAGCCAACTCCCTCGGTACACCTTGCAGATCTTGTGTAGACCAAGCAAAAATATCCCGATTCTCACGGAGGAAGTTGATGAGCTCGTCTTCCTATTTGCTTCTTAACCCGGCACCAATGGTCACGGTGTGCTCTGGGAACTTATCATCGATTGGCACTTCCTTCGTGTCCTTAGTTGCTTGGAACGATACGCTCCTGTGTGGGTTGGTCAGGGCCGGCATATGTTGTTGCACGGATTGAGCCAATGTCGCCACTTCCAGCATCTTCCTTTTTTCTTGAGCTATCAGAGTGACTCAGCTAAATTGGATCCGGCTGAGGCGCACTCGATCGAACGCCGGAAGTCCCCTGATATAGTTATCACGCCCCTTGGTCTGGGCAACTTCATCTTAAGGTAACTGATGATGGTAGTTGTGATGAATTTGTTTAGCGCTGGCCTACCGAGTAACGCGTGATAAGCGCTCTCCAGATTCACCACTTATAATTCCAAGTTCTCAGTGCGGAAGTTGTCTCTTGTGCTGAATAACACGTCAACCCAAACTTTACCAGTTGGTTCACAAGAAATACCTGTCACAATGCCATGAAAGGTGGTCCTTGTTGCTTGCAACATGTTCTCTATTATCCCCACTTGTGCATGGTATCCTTGTACATAATGTTGATACTACTGCCATTGTCAATCAATACCTTGGAAAATGTTACATTGAGATTCGGCCTGATGAATGTCGGATCCAGGACCAGGGCGTAGGTTTCTAGGCTTGGCATGATCTTTGGGTGATCCTTAACACTCCATGTAATCTCTTGATCCGCCTAGGGCATATACCTCACCACCGCTGGCATTACTGCGTTTACCTCCATATGCCAGCGCTGCAAGCTTTTCCGGTCATTCTCTTCCGTGGTGAACACATAGTAGCTTTGATGATGTTCTCTGTACTCATTTCGTCCCTCATTCTCGTTGTAACCTTGACCTTGTTGCTGGTTATTGCCCACTTGATATACCACATCCCTTCTTTCCGATTTGTCATACCTCGGAGGAGGTGGTGGCAGCATCAGTTGATGTCCATTCCCCCTGTCAATAACTATGGCCGAGGTGCTTCATTTCTAGGTGCTTCGTTCCGAGGTGCCCGAGCATTCCCCGAACTTCCTTGTTCTAACTTTTTCACCACTCACATTGCCGGGTCATATGATTCACCGGACTATTCAGACTTGGTGTATGGAACTTGCAAGGTTGATGTAGCATAGACTCAAATGTCTAGCTTGGTCTATCCTTACGTTCCTGTCATTGGTTTTTCTGCTCCGGGGTCTAAGGCTTTCTCCCTTCGTTTTTCTGTTGCCAGTTTTTCCCTCCAGTTTTTTGGCCTTGGCTGGCTCCGGCATTGGATTGATCCCGGTCCACTTATGCGACCTGCTGCGAGTTATACCGATAATCCGGACACTGGTCCCTTCTTTTTCCTCGAAAATCATTCCTTCTTGATGACCTGGAGATATCTCGGTTGCAATACTCTTCGTTTGCCTTGCAAGACATTAACCGGGGTTGCGTTGGATCTCCCAAGGCATATGAATATGCGATCCGGATTGTCTCAACCAAGGTAGTTGGCATATCTCACCGTAATCTTTGCCACAACACACTTCCATATCTGCATCCTTGAGCGAACCATGCAATATCTTGTGATTCAATTACTCCTTCGCAAGAGTTTCGCCCATTGCACCACCGAGTCAGGAAATCTCTATCTGGCTCATTCGGTCTCTGCGAGCATAACGCAAGGGTTTGTGGTCTGTTGGGTCTATTGTAAGTGCTTCAGAAATTTCTAATGAACAGCTCCTGGAAATCCAACCAACTATTAACGCTTCCTGGTGGCAAATTGTTCAACCAAACTCGCGCTGGTCCTTCCAACATTTGCGGCACATATCTCACTGCCCATCTCAAATTTCCTGTTGCGATCTAGACTGTTGTGGCATAGTCAATCAGCCAATCCTCTAGTCTAGTACTACCATCATAAGTTCTGGTTCCTCTAGCCAACTGAAAGTTCGGCATTGGTGGCTTGTTCATGATCTGGGGCCCGAAACATGCTAGACCCGGTGGACCTTGTATCTCGATTTGCACCGACCTATAAATCCTATCCAACTTCAACCTTGCATCATTTGGCTGCAAGTTCCTGCTTTCCAGCCGTGATCCAATTATGTGGTGATCCGGTCTGGGTATCCATCGTTGACCATAGCCGAATAACCATCATTGTATTTTTCCTGATCCGGATGTGTGCGATGCTGTTGTGCTGCAGCTAATAAAGCCACCTTTTGACCAGCGGGGCATTCCTTCTCTTGGAATCTAAGATAATCCGGCTAGCATATAGCTAATCCGGCTTACCTAGTTACCTGCAAAACAGATAGACATGGTAGACATAAATCTTATGCCGGCCGGACCGTAGTCAAGGACATGCCCCACGAGCCAGGTCACACCGTGAATCGGCCTTCCTTGAGGTGACCCGGTCAGCACTTGCTTTGACCGCACCGTACCCTAGCTAACTCGGCCCTTATATCCCGGTGTTACCCTACGCGGGGGTATCCCCCCAACAAACTAACCACATGATTGCATGGCAACCCAGTTAAATCCCATTTTCTACAAGAACATGTTCTATTATCTAGATTTAACTCATATGTGTGATCACCACTTGCTACCTGCCATAGTCCTTCATCTGCTCTTTGTGGGATGCAATATCTAGCATATTGTTTCATCATTTCAAGCTTATCAGCATAATGAGGTGTGATTTCCCACCTAGATTTCCTACCACTATCTCTCTTATCATCAAACCTGACCATTTACTTGTCATAGATCCCTACAAGCATTCTCACTATTGGTTTGTTCCTTTCATCTAGGATATATCTATCGAATACTTCACTCAGATTATTGTTCACCAAATTTGTCTTGCAGTTTGAGTCAAAACCCCACCTTTCCCATGTGTGCACTGGAATTTTTGAAAGCCACTTCAAAGCTTTCTCACATTGTTTTTTCCATTTCATCCATTGCCTTGTCAAATCCATGCTTGGTGTAAGAATCGGCTTCCCTGTCCATGCACTTTTTTAGGTCCTCTCCTTTGAATCCTGCAGTCTGGAAGTTGGCATAAATGTGCCTAAGACAGAATCTCTGGGGTGAGTTTGGAAAGATAGTGGTCACAGCTTTTATGAGCCCTTTTTGCCTGTCAGACATGATGGTGTATTGTCCAAATTGGCCTTCCTCTCCACCAAGTGCTTCCTTCAACTGCTCTAGAAACCACTACCAGTTCTCAGTATCTTCTTTTGCAACAATTTCCCAAGCTATTGGATAGATGTTGTTATTGCCATCTCTGCCTGTAGCTGCAAGGATTTGAGCTCCAGTGGTCAGTTTTATGAAGCAAAAATCCAAACCTATGAAGGGCCTACATCCCTCAAGAAATCCAAGCCTAACAGCATTGACACAAAAGAAAAGGCCATGGAATCTTGGCTTGTCACTTATGAAAACCTACTACCCTCTCTCGATAGCTTCCTTCTCTTCCTCTGTTGGGCCAGTCTCAGTGGTGACAGTGCATCTAGATCCTGGATTTTTGTCAATCACAGTCTACAAATAATCCCTTACTCTGTAATACTGTTTCTTGTGATCTCCCATAACAATCTATCTAGCCTTTGTCCTTAATCTGTATGCCATCCTCTTTGGCACATCTACACCAAAGTCCTTTCTAGCTTTGTCAACTAAAGATCTAATACCTGTGTTTGGATCTGATCTAAAATTGTCAACATAAGCAGTGCTCAGCCACTTACTGTTAACTCTAGTGCTTGATGGTTCAGTAGGACAGTAGTGCTCCAAGTGCATCTTCTTTATGCAAAAGGTAGTTTCATGCTTTATCTTTGAAGCTGAAATGAAGAACTGGCAATTGTACTTCTCCTTTTTCTCTGCCTTGCACCACACAATGATCCTATCTGGGCAATTTCTGTGGTAATGTAAATTCCTAACATGCACAATATGAAGTCTACACAGTGCCTGCCTAAACTGATACACATCCTTGAAATAAAGTTTTATCCTGAATTGCTGCTCTGCATTTTCCCTTGTCTCATCATACCACACCATCTCTGTTTGCTTCTTTGCTCTACTCTTCCTCCCATTTGGCAACACAAATGGCATAGGCATAAACCCATCATCATCTTCTTCTCCAAGGAAACCAAGCTGCTCTTCATCATCAGATGGAGCCCAATCTATCATAACAAGCACTTCTGCATGAGAGTGTGATTTGGTTGTTGGACCATGCCTCTTAACCGCCTTCTTTCATTGGCTCCTCTGGAATATAAGTGTCAAAAATATCTTCTAGTTCTAACTCATCCTCATACAACTCCTCATCCACCCCTCTCTTCCTCTTAGCAATTCTTTTCTTCATTTCATCTATTTCCTTCCTCCTCAACTACTCTTGCTGAACTGGGTCAACACTGAAGGATACATCAAACTGTTATCATCAGATGAATCTCCCACATCTGCATCTTCTTCTTCATCTGCACCTACTTGTTCCTCTGCATCTTCTACCTCCTCTGCTGATTTCTGCATATTTTCATCAACTAGTGTGCACAGAGGCTGAAAATTACCACTGTTCTAAGTCTGCAAGTTATTGTCTTGACACTGCTCTTCCCCCTCCAAATCATGTACAATGTGGCTAGGATATGACCTAGCATACAACTTCTCTTTTCCCTTCTTGGTCTTGATAGGAGACACCACAATGGCTTGCTTTGCCTTGTCCCTCATCACTGTTAACACTAGTTTTCTTGACCTTTCATACTTTCTCACCATCTCTTCCACCTTAACATTGCTGTCCACTAATTCTAGGCCATTCAATCCCTCCCCTTCATCTTTCACACAATACATTGAATCACAAAGCCCATACCCTTCCTTCTCCATCAGTCCCAACAAGTTCAGAAATCTAACACCACACTGGCGCATGGTTGTTGCCACAAATTTGGCCCCATCGAATTGAATAAACAGTTCCCACGTCTCAGAATGTTCCCTAATGTGAACTAATAGAAAAAAATTAAGTACACACTCTGTTTACTGAACTACTGAAACCTAAAATCGCATTTTCCCCAATTTCAGAACATAGAACAGGGGAATGGAATTTGTTCTTACCCGTAGTCTAAGAGGTAGTGGCTGAGCGGGTCGTTGCTGCACTGGCTTGCCACCGCTAGCTATGAGGACCCCTCCTCTGGCGCACCATCTAGCTCTAGCTCTAGCAAGATGTCCCTCGACTTGCGGTCCTCATCGCTGTCCAAATCAACGGCGCCCATGTTGAAGACCGGCCCGAACAACACCTGCTTGACGTATCAGCCACAACCGCCTCCAATCCGACCGTCGCCGTGCCCTTCAAGCGAGCCGCCACCTCCTCTAGTCGCCATGGGAGCCATGGGAGAGTAAATGACGATAGTGAGAGAGCGGAATTGTGGCTTGGACCGTGCCCTAACGCGCCGCCTAATGGCTGTCTCGTCTGCTCGTCCGCCCAGGCCACGTGCGCACTCAGAGCGGGTCCCACCTTCCAGAAAAGTGGTTAGACGGCTAAACAGAGAGAATTAGTGCTCCGCGTCATAGCCTGGCCCCAAAAGTGGCATTTATTTGTCAAAAAACCCAAAGGTGGTGGTTTTGTGTCACCTTGTGCGCAAATATGGTGGTTTTTTGTCAAGTTGAGGCCATTAGAATATGAACTGGAGGGAGTAGTATAAAAATAGAAGCTGGAAATAAATCATCTCTTAGTTCTAATAACTGAGATGTGATGAGACAACACTCCATGGCAGCGTGCTAGTCTAGAGTACCTATAGTACTCCCTACTCCATAACTCTAGTCGGCATGCTCGATGCAGTACGCCTGACACAAGACAACCCAAGGAGAACGACAAAACCCCCCTCCTTCAAAGAGCCATCTCCAACTCCGAGAGGCCGCATTTGGATCTTCTCGAGCATGCACTTCACACATTTTTCTCGCCATCTCACCCGCAACATCGTTCCTTCAGGGCCACCACCCCTCTCCTCCAAATAAGCCCAACAGTCATACATAGATCCGTCCTTGCCCCCAATCCATCCGTACGTGATGGCTGTGGATTCGAGGCACAACCGGCTGAACAACATCTGGACGAAGGTCAACGATGATGTCTTCAATGAAATAGCTAAGCATATGGACACTACTAGTGCCGTCTGGCTGGCCGCATGCTCCAAGGAGCTGTACTACCAAGTCGCTGGCGGAAAAGGTAGTAGATGCCCCAACGACATCTGCTGGACTTTGGTCTCCTACAAGGACGTCTACGACCACAAGATCGTGTGCAACTACCGCTGGCCTGTTTGCATGGAGCCAGGATTCAAGTTCACCGGCGTTAAGAAAGTGTTCGTCGAGCACCTCATATCTGCCCACTCGATGGTAATGCCCAGATACAGCCCCCAAAAATGGGACCCGTCTATGCCGATTCATGCACCAGGATCGCTCAGAGCTGAGGTCATCAACATCGAGAAGGAGGGCAAGCTGTTCGTCGCCCAAATTGATGGACATAACACGGACATACTCCTGTCCGTCAGGCCGATTAGGTCGGCGGTGTGCGAATCGCTGCGGTACAAGGTGAGGTTTTGGTCGTTGGTCTTGTTTGCTAGTTTCAATTAGGTTGTAGTAACAAGGTCATCCGAGACACCGATTAGGCCATCGCCGGCCAACACCACGCAGGAAGTGCTCACGTCTTTTCTGTCCAAGCCGCGGCTTTACTGGCATACTACTGAATCTGTCGTCAGACAAGATTCACTAGTGAGATATCACATCTTAATCCTCTTGTGATGATCCTACTGTGAGTGTATGTAATGTTGTACTAATTAGCTAGTTTATGTTGGTGGCTGATTCCCTTCGTAATTGGAATTGCCGAAATTAAGGATCCAAAATTTCCTGGTTTGTCGTATGAATTTTACATGTATGCTGCTGACCTAGAGGCCGACAGGCGACAATGAAACGAGAGACGCGTCTGAGGCAGGAAATCAAGTGCGCAGCCCGGCCAGCACTTTGACACGCTGAAGCATTCTATTTTCTTCGAGTACGTATGATGGGACATGTAGTGGTTCCTAGCTTAGTGTAAGATTGTAGTTATACACTTCTACTAAGTATTTTGTATGGAGTTCGGCTACTGCTAATCTATTTTGTAGTAATACCTATGTACTGGGACTTATTCAAATCGAGTGGAGAAAATGCATGGTCTCGCTTTCCTTTTGAAACTTGGCCTTGCGGCATTGTTCTACATCCATTTAATTTCAATATTGGCATTGCTAAACCGGTCAATTCTTTTGGTCATTTTCTGCCACCGTTGAATCAGTCACTTTAAATTGCTGCTAAATCTGTCATGTGCTGCTGAATGTGAATCGGATGCGTGCTCGTCGCCCTTATACAATGTGCTGATCACTGCCTATTACCAGACGGTAGAGCTGGGGTTTTGGACCGGTGCAATCGGCAGTTCCTCCATGCCTGGGAGCTGGCGGTGCTGGGCATCATCCTGAGGAAAAATCATTCCTTTTTGTTGTTCCATGAACCATCTCATATTACCCAGGGCCTGCATTACTCAATATGCATCAATCTCTGTGTGTTGGAGGGTGGATTTTGGATGCATAGTAGTATTAGAATAGTACTAGTTCTTGTACTTCGTCGTATTTTGTACTATATATTGGTAGTACTTGTTTAGGTCAAGGACAGGAGATGGTCTTGCTTTGCCTTTGTTCTGTCGTTGCTAATACCAGAGCATTTTGTTGACCTAATAGTGATGTTTTGTCACTTGTTTAGATCAAGTGAAGAAGATTTTCTTGCTTTTCATTTGAAACCTAGTATTGTCACAATTATCTAGATGAGTCTTGGGAATTTTGTGTTGCATATGAGGGGTCACACAAGCATTGAAGAAATGAGGTTGTATTCACATAGAAGTAGACTTGATCGCCATTTTTGCTTGTTCGAATGATCGAGCCTATTTGGAGAACATGACAAACAGATCGTGCGCCAAGGTTTTTTGAGATAGAAGAAGAACTTATTATCTCTGTACTGCTATTGAATTTCAAGAAGGAAAGCTACTGAATCTCTCAAATGTTCTGTCATTGCTATTACTAAAGCATTTTGTGGATATACAGTTGTACTAGTACTTGTTTAAATCAAGGGTAGTAGATAGTCTTTCTTTTCTTTTGGAACATGGCCTTGTCACAATCTAGATGAGACTTGGGCATTTTGGGTTGCATACGGGGGTCACACATGCATTGATGTGAGAAGAAGGTAATCAAAGAAGACTCGATCGTCAGTTTTGCTTGCTCTAATGATCGAGTTTGTTTGGTGAAAAGGGCAAACTGATCACGCGACAAGGTTTTTAGAGATGAAATAACTGGTTCTCTCTATACTACTATTGTATTTCAGTGTCTGTATTGCTGAATTGGTCACTTTTGAAATACTGCTGAATTGGTCAAGTGCTGCTGAATATGAACTTCTAATCTGTTGATAATTTTTCTATCTTATTCTGTAATGCTGAATTTTGACATGAAATATCTGCCAAAAAGAATTATCACTTCCCCCTCCCTCCCCGAGGTCTTTGTTTTGAATCCGGCCGAGCACATCACAATGCAATTTTTATTAACTAGGAGAAGAAATATAGTAGCTCATTTGGCCCCCTCTTTAGCCCAGAACATTTTAATTCGGTATTTTCAGGGTCAAGGGACTGCTAACCACACCTTAGTGAAATTTGAGAAAGGAGCCCATGGATCATAGTCGAGAACATATTAATTTGGCCTTTTAGGTGTCAGGGGACTGCTGAGCACAACTCAGTGAAATTTGAGAAAGAAGCCCATGGAGCATAACCTATGGAGTATAACCCACGTAGAATAGCCTATGTAGAATAGCCAAACTCTTTTTAATTCGGACTATGATATTTTTTCTATAAATATCTTTGTTGTAGTGCGAACACACTTAGTTTAAGTTTATTTGATTTGAAGGTCTTTTGTTGGAATCGCATATGTGTGTGTGTGTGTCTTGGGTTTACATTTTTTTTCTAGCAATATCGCATTTTGTTGAGGCTGATATCACGGACCCACTAGAATGCAGCGTCCCTCGAGTTTATTTTTGAGGATGAGTTTGAAAAAAAGTTTAAATACTTGTGCAGAGAGGCTGGCATTGGGTACCCACCAGAGAAAACATACAAGGCTGCATCGGGGACCCACGAGCCAGAACATACCATAGAGGCTGGCATAAGGGCCCTAGCAGTAAGACCATACACGACCACCACGGTGAAAACAACGGACGCGGCAGAAAAAAGTCCATCATATACACATTACAGTTACAGAGAAGCTGACATGTTTGACCCAATAGGCCCAAGCATAGCCCATGAAATTATCCTATCATCCCCAAGCATAGCTCAAAACCTTATAGGAGTGATCCCATGACAGATAGGGCATCCGCCCCGAGTTAGACCAAAATCTTTTTAATTTGGCCTTTATGAGAATTTTTGTTACTCTGAGGCTGACATCTGGGACCCGAAAAAACAATCCAACATACACACATTTCTCTAAAATAGAGGTTGTCAGCTGGGACACAGCAAGTTGCCAATGTCAAAACAGTGGACATGGCAAAAAAAGTACATCATATGCACATTTCATTTATAGAGAGGCTGATGTGTGGGACCTAGCAGTACGACCTTATACAGATGATGCATCGAGCAACGTTGCGTGTTCGAAACAGGGAGGCGTGAGCAAGAAAAAAGTTCAGCATGCACATGTTTCATGTAATGAGAGGCTAAAATGGGGGCCTAGGAGCGTGATTAAACGGTAGATGCATCGAACAACGCTATCAAGTTCGGAACAGGGTAGCGCGAGCGAAGGAAAAATCCATCATACACACATTTCTTCTAATGAGAGGATGACATGTGGGGCTCAGGAGGTTGGTTAAATGGTAGATGCGTCAAGCAGCGCTATCAACTTCGGAACATGGTAGCACTAGCGAAGGAAACAATTCCATCATACACATGTTTCTTCTAATGCGAGGATGACATGTGGGTCCTAGGAGGTTGATTAAACGCTAGATGCATCGAGCAACGCTATCAACTTCCGAACAGGATAGCGCGAGCGAAGGAAAGAAGTTCCATCATACACACGATTCTTCTAATGAGAGGCTGACATATGGGACCTAGCAGCCTGACTAAATGACAGACGCATCGAGCAACTTTATCGAGTTCAAATCAGGGAGGCGCGACCGAAAAGTATGGTCCGCTAGAGACACTGACGTTTGGGACCCACACCCCTCAAAAGACTTCGGTGAGTCAATATCGCGCGAGGAAATGAAAATCTTGCTTCTTCCACGCGCTAGCCGAGCTTCCTCCACATTTTTAGCGGTTCTGTCATAGTAGAGGGCTACGAAACCGGAAAAAAAAGTTTCCATCAGCCACTGTCGAGTCGAGAATTTTGTCGCGGAAGATACGCCTTCTATGACAACCTCTGGGCCAAGTCGTTGCGGAAGGAAACTTTTCTTGTAGTTTCCCGCGAGCAAATGAGGTCATCCTGCACCTTGTCGGAGACACTGCACGCACCTTCACCACTACCCTTCCTCCGGTGCGCCCCCAGATGAGCACCCATTCTATCTCTGGCCGCACCATGGTTTCCCCTCCCCAGCGTTCATTGGGAGGAAGATGACAGTGGGTGGTCGTTGATTCGAACTTAATCAATGCTTCATCGCTCCGCTCCCAGTGATGGGCGACCTCTGCTAGACCCGTTCAAACTTCGCCTTCCCGCGTGCAGCGGGGCCGGGTACCCTCTTGTTTAGATCAGGCTCGCTACCCTCTTGTGCCCTTTTCTTTTCCCGATCTATAAAAACACCTATTGGACTAAATAGAAAAAATAAAAATATCTAGAATACACTAGACCTAAATGCTATCATGTTACTGAACAAGTTCTCTAACATGCAAAGTAAGTCCCTTGCCCTAAATAAATACTATTAATTGATGGCATTTAATCTACTAAATAGTGTCCATTCCAATCAATATACCCCTCAGGGAATTTTTGCAGATCCAAATAGGGTAAAACCCCTCCCTACTGGTAGGTATTTGAAGAGCCTATCATCCGACCTTGGTCTCATACTAAATGGAGCCGTGGATCTAAAGTAGTAAAAATAACAAAATCAATTCATATCTGACTTTAAGAAATTCTCAAGGTATGTCTACTACACATTTTTAGTTGATTCCAACTCTCAGATATGTGGTACTCTGGATTCTACCAAACCCTAGGACCTCAGGATTTGTGAGAAAATATTGAATTTTACTGAATTTAATACTGCTACCTGTAATAGTTTCACTCAATAAATCCTAGTTGGAGTTATACAACTTTAAAAATTATGAAACCAATTTCTACTAAAATGTATCTACAATGCACACATTGTGTCCTTGGCATCATGCCAAAAGGACATGTAGAATAAATGCAGTGAAAAAGACAATTTTCTTGCAGAACTGACTTTGGGATTTTCCGAAGGGAATTTTGGTAATTATTTTCAAGTGAAACCAACTCCTAGTGAACCAGTACTCAAATACCTCCCCAAACCTAAGATTAAGTATTTATTTGAACTACGCAAAATTTATGGTGATTTAATCATCATAATAGGAGTTTAATCCACTAGAAAAATCATAACCAAATAAATAAAAACGATCAAAATGATGAAACCATTTTTGGTGGTTTTGTTATTTCCATACCTACCTACTAGTACCACATTTACATGACGGTATCATACGTAACTTGGCCTTGGCATGAAACCCCTTATTGAGGTAGTGTTTGATAAATAAATCATAATTAAAAGTCTACTTGTGCAAATGGCATCCTTCCAAATGTTTTGAACTCCAATTATCAAAAACTATTATGTATTGGTGTATTGTTCAACTGCTTGCTATATTGTATTGGTGCTTATCTACTTTGTGTTGATTGTGGTATATTGTTTGTTTGCATGTGTGGTTCGCGGCGATGATAATTACGAATGTATTGCCATAGAGAAGGAGAAGGTATTTAAAATCCATTGGATTTCTATGAAGAAGTCTAGGGACATATTGATGACCATGGGCAAGCCACCATTCCCGAACCCCTGTTTATTTTTCCATCATACTTGTTTTATTATACTATGCACTATTTTTATTATTGTCTATTTATGGTGACCATATCTTGCCTTGGTGTAGTATGTTGTAGATGAACCTCTTGTGATCACCCATTACACCCTTTATAAAGTGTACTTGATATATAGCATCTCGCATCCCCGAACCCTATCCTAGAAGTTGAAAATCTTGGGTTGGGGATAGTTTCAAGAACCAAAAGTTTTCAAAAGAGTTTTGAAAAAACTTAGGGAAGGTTGCCCGTTTGAGAGAAACTATTTTCGAAAGAGAAGGCTTCATTAAGCTTCGCAAAAAAAGAGGATGGAGGTTTTAAGGAAAGTGTTTTAAAAGTGGTACCTGATCACTAAGCATGTCCTCGAAACAAGTGAAACGTGCAACCACAATTACCATAGTATGGGACAGGGCATAGTTGGAACCTTGTTTAGCTTGGTCTAGTGGTCTCACAACTCTTTAGAGTTGACCCAAACTATCTTCTCTGACGTTAGGATTTGTCTCTGCTAAGATCCAGAGAGGATTGGGGAAACTTTACATTGTAGTTGCATACAGTCAGATGATACTACGAGCCTCCCACTAAAAGTGCACACTCAATATGGAGTGCAAAATGTGCTCCGGTTGGTCCTTGGTACCCGCCGCTTTGGTGTTGGGAGGAATAACTCATAGGGTAGGCCCCATATTAGGTTGGGCAAGGGGAAGGTTATGATCGGTTATTCGACCCCTTCATACTAAGGTATGGCCACCTAGTAGTGCTCATGATTGGGTAATCGGATGTTGTGGGTAAAATTTACAACCTATGGAGAGTGTAAACCTATTCAAATAGACGTGTCCATGGTTATGGACGATTGGGATGGTAATTTCCCAACTTGTGTCGAGTTTTGTTTTAAAAGAGTTTCGGACAACAAAATATTTTGGTCATGAGATGATGATACCTTCGATCCGGATTCATGGATATAGTATAATAGTTTTTTTCCCTAGTAGACCTAGGTTTAATCGAGAAAACAACGCTAAAAGGAAATAAAAAGGACATGTCTACAAGACATTGATTCTTTGTTTTACCTTCATTTACCGGACCAATCTAGTTTACTTTTATTGTGGATTGTTTCAATGGATGGAGATAGGCCAGGGTTGAAGATCCACCTGCAGCTGCACATCATATGGGATAAAAGATAACAAAAAGCATAGTCATGTGTAATGTTTTAATAGAGATAATCTCTTGTGATCAACACATCCTAATATACTAGAGCCCCTGAGAGGCAATAGACATAGAAAAAGTATTTTGATCCAACCGAGTGCACCACGAAGCACTGGGCTACAACTATTATTAAGTGTAAAACACAGATCAAAGCTTTAAGAGGTGATGTTGCTGTGATCCTGAATGGGTCGCTAAGAGAAGAGCATAGAGCCCTTTCAGTCACTGGGTTTCCTATGAGATCGTCGCTAGCCAAGTATCTCACCTCAAGAATTATCAATCTCAAGGGTCCTGGGTACCTACAAGTCCAAAGATCGAGGCAAGATACAAAAACCAAAAGATACAAATATGTCTTTCAAACAATACACAATGCTCCCATAGATTAGATCCACATAATAGATGCGAGGTTTCTCCGCAACCCGCAGCCCGTGAGGACTACTCACTCATAATAATAAGATCAAGGATAGAAAAAATTATGCAAAATACTTAGATTGAAATCAAATATTCTTATAGTGGTCACCGAATCACAAGGAGATCTCAAGTACAAATTAATGGCTATGGCTAATGGAGGGGATGGAAGATGGAAGGGACGAACTATGGTGTGGATTTCCTTTGGTGGTGTTGTGATGCAATCTGAGAATGGCGGCCTTCTCTATGGTGGCTCAGGCCTCAAAATATATAGGCGTCTTCATGAAAGTTGTAGGTTTTGACAGGACAAAGGCGCCACCACATGGTACGGGCAGACCCTGCCCATACCAGTGGTCGTTACGGCTGCAGACACCTGGCAATGGCTCTAGAATTACTTGGTCGTGTGGACTTCCTCAAAACCTTCATTATGATTCCTGATTTTACGTTAAAAATCATGATTTCCTGCACAACACAAATCAAAACAAAGGTTTGCATATCTTTGCAATTATTAGTCATTAGTGTCAAGGCTACAGAGTTTATTGTCAATTGCTTGACTAAAAACAATGTTTAAACACGGTGGCAGATGGCAATTTTTGGAGCCATCAACCTCCCTAAAGCTCAATCTCCCTCGAGCAATAAGAAACAAAAGAACTATAAGGAAATCAACGTTTAAACTTGAAACAACGAGAACAAGAATTTACTTACGGTTAGCAGTCATATGCATCCAACACTTCATCCATTTGAAAGGATTATCAAAGTTAGAGAGATGACAAGAATAATATACAAGCTTCGGTAAATCAATACAATCAAATTAGAGTTTAATATAAGTATAAATAACTAGAAGTGTAACAATCAATCCACTTCTTCTAGTTAACTCTCTGCTTGCCAAGGAACACTAGGATGTTTTAATAGCATAATTGAGTGATAGAGTTCATGTCCTAAGTAGCATAACAGTGAAGTGTCTTATTGACGCCCTTCAAGAAAATTCATAAAGTAGTAATGAGACCATGCCAAGGACTTGTTATGTGGATATTCATCTATATTTTTTTCTTCCTTCTTCAAGGATTGTTGAGTGTTTATTTTACAATTACTTGCACAACCTTTGAGAGTATCAATACTTTTGCCTCTTACATTGACATGTATGCCACTCATGTCATCAACTTGATACAATTCAAATGTATATATAATTTTTGATGTTCCATGCTTGGTTTTATCCGCTTTCTTGTGTTTTGTTCCAACTTTGGAGTACTTTTCATATGATTTCTTGGACTAACCTATTAACAAGATCCACAGTGCCAGCTGCCTGTTTTCTGCTGTTTTTGGTTCCACGAAAGTTAGAAAATGAATATTCTCGGAATTGGACGGGACAAAAGCCAAAGTGCCTATTTTTCCGGATGTCATCAAGTGCTAGAATACGAGACGGAGAAGGGCCAGGGATCCACCACACCACCTGGCTGCGTGGCCTGGCCAGTGCCAGGGGGTGGTGTGGCCGCTCCCGGCACCCCCTTGGCCTCTCCTTCTTCCTATATATTGCCCTTGGGACGAAAACCCTAAGTACCCGATCAAAAATACACGAAAGAGTCTATAGCCACCGTCATCTCCATCCCTAGATCGGGGCGGATCTGAAGCTCTTCCCGGCACCCTGCCGGAGAGGGGAATTCACCCTCGAGGCCTTCTTCATCACCATGCAAGCCTCCGGTGTGATGCGTGAGTAGTTCATCCTTGGACTATGGATCCATGTAGTAGCTAGATGGCTGGTTCTCCTCCTTTGTGCTTCCATGTTTAGATCTTGTGAGCTCCGTTCATGATCAATATCATCTATATGTAATTTTGCATGTTGTGTTTGCGGGGATCCGATGGATATTGAGATGCTATTTCAGATTGATTATTGATTCTATCATGTCTTTACTATTTGTGATCTTGCATGCTTTCCGTTGTTAGTAGCTATCTCGGCTAAGTAGATGCTACCAAATCCAAGAGTTAGTATTTATGCTCGATAGTGGGTTCATGCCTCTGGTAATCTGGGGAAGTGACATAAATCTCTAAGGTACTAGATGTGTTGTTGCTACTAGGGAGAAAGCAACAATCCTTTGTTCATAGAACAATTGTATTGTTTACTTTACATGCAATTCGTAAAGCAATAATCTATTGCTTGTAACTTAATACTGGAGGGGGTTCGGATGATAACCTGAAGGTGGATTATTAGTCATAGATGCAGTTGGATGGCGGTCTATGTATAATGTTGTAATGCCCAATCAAGTCTCAAAGTAGTCAAGATGATTAGTGTATGCATGTATTGCTTTCTCGATGTTTGACAATTGCCCCGCTGTAATTTGTTCACCCAACATGTTATCTATCTAAGGAGAGCCACCTCTAGTGAACTATGGATCCCGGTCCTTGTCTTTTACATACAATCTACAATCCTTTACTGTTTTGTGTTTACTTTCTGCAAACTTTTACTTCTTTCCATTCGATATGTTTAATCCTTTGTTTTCCGCAAAACACGGTGAGATTGATAACCTCATCGCATGTTGGGGACAAAGTTCTGTGGTTGTGTTGTGCAGGTCTCCACGTTGCTACTAGCATCGGTAGTGCGCCCTGCCAAAGCTCAGCTAGTAAAACCTTTGGGGTGTTTCCTTGCTCCTACTGGTTCGATTAAACCTTGGTTTCATAACTGAGGGAAACTTGTTGCTGTGCTCATCATACATTCCTCTTGGGGTTCCCAACGAGCTCTACATCAACACCGCCATTAAGCATTTTTCTGGGTGCCGTGCATTGATCCATCAAGCATTTTTCTGGCGACGTTGCCAGGGAGCCAAGGACATCTTCACAGGGGGAGTCCCTCATAACCAATCTCTTTACTTTGTTATTTTTGTTTTTCTTAGTTTATTTTTGTTTTGTTTGCTTGTTTCTTTATCAAAAACACACAAAAATTAGTTCCTACTATAGTTGTTAGTCCATTATTGCCTTGCTTTGTCATGTTTTCTATCAATGGTTGGTTTCTTTGAAACTGAATCTTATTGGCATGGTGGGTTCACGGAACAACAAAAATATTATTATAAGGAACACCACTTGTCACAAAAAGGGAAACACTTATGGGAACAACTTGATAAATTGAATACCATTGCTAGAAACGTGTGCTCTACTTACAATGTTACTTATTGCTTTTATAAATCTTGTTGCTGTAGGAGGTATTAACACCTCCCTTTTCAATGTGAGTATAATGATAATGTTACCATATCTTTTTATGCTAAGGGAAATTATGACTTTTATGATGTGGAACAAATTGAAGAATTTATTGCTTGGAAGGGTGCATTCGAACTTTCTTATTTGCTTGAAAATATTGATGATGCACCTTATAAATATGAGGTTTATGATATACTAAAATTTTGCTTTGATAACTACAAGGAAGAAAATGGCTATATTCTTGAATATCTTAATATATGCTCTCCACCAATGGAAGAGACTAATGCCTTGCAAGAACCTATGGAAGAAGAAATTGCTAAACTTGAAATCTCATTAGATGAAAAAGTGGAGGAGAGTGATGAACAAAACGAGGAAGAATGGATCTACCCATGCCTACCTTCTAATGAGAGTAACTCTCTACCCCTTACATTATTTGATTGTCCTCCATGCTTACTAAAGAAGGATGAATGTTATGTTCCTGAGGATTCTTTTGAAAATGTTTATAATAAAGCTATAGTGCTTGTAGATCATGAAAAGCATGCTTTATGTGATAGTTATATTGTTGATTTTATTCATGAGGCTACGGAAAATTATAATGAGAGGGGAAAATATGGTTGTAGAAGTTTTCATTGTACTGAAACACCTCTCTATGTGCTGAAAGCTTTGAAGTAACTCTTTTTTTATATTCCTATGCCTATCACTTTGTTCTTTGTGGATTTATTTGCATACAATATTCCTATGCATAGGAAGTGGGTTAGACTTAAATATGTTTTAAATTTTCTTCTTGATGCTCTCTTTTACTTCAATTCATATTTCTTATGTGAGCACCTTCTCAAACTATCATGCCTAACTTAAAGGCGTTAAAAAAAGTACTTATTGGAAGATAACCCAAAAGTTTTAGATGAGTCTTGGAAGTTATTACCTCTTTAATAACCTATCTTTATCCTTTTTATTTGCTTTTTGTGCGAAGAGAAACCTCTAATGAGAGTGAAGTAATGATTGGGAAAGTTGCTGTCCCGAAACAGATTTCTGTGCTTCACCGTAAACATTCGTGAGAGATATCTGTATTTCGGATTGAGCTGTAATTTTTTGGGCTTCTGCCCTAAGTTGTTATATAACTTTCGTTAGTTCAATACTTTTTTATTTGAGCAACAGAAGTTCTTCAAAAAAATTCGTCTTTACCTGCTGGTCTGTTTTGACAGATTTCTGCAATTTTCTGCATTTGCTTCTTGTTGGTTCCATTTTGAGGTCTTTTGGGGAATTGATATTTTTGAGGGAAGTGATACAGTAGCTAGTGTTCTAATGGAAGTTTATTTTGTGTTAGAACTGAACCTTAAGACTTATTTATCTTGAGTGCACTAATGTTGCTAATAAAGATTGTGTGAAGTTTTGTATGAAGGAAAATTTTCAGGTGTGTGGAAGGAATGAGTAATGAGATGAAGGATGGACTAAAGCTCAAGCTTGGGGATGCCACGCGTGTCACCCTAAGAAATATCCAAGAAGTAGAAGCGTCAAAGCTTGGGGATGCCCAAGGCATCCCTTCTTCATTAATAAAAATCCCAAGTTTCTTCCAAACACTTCATTTTTATTGTTTCATGCACAGTTGTGCTTTTCTTGGAGTGTCTTCTTTTTCGTTTTCGTTTTGGTTTTCTGTTTGCTTGGTTTTCTTAGTTTGCTGAATAAATTGGTTGGACCCCCTCTTTTCATACATTGGTTTGCAAATAGTTTGGTTTGGTTTGGAAAAGAGTAGGAAAGTTCATGCTTATGTGGTAAAAAGGGCTTCTTTTTTACTATGGCTTATGCTTTGTCATGCCATGCTTGATATTGTTTTAGCCTTACGCTTAGTATTCTTTCCTGTAGCATGAATTGTTATAAACAGTTGAGATTGCTTAATGTGCCTTGGATGAACCATGCATTGTTTTAGCATATTAAAGCATAGTATAGTGCTATTCTCCTTTGATGCTTTATTTGGGTTGACTTGGCGCATGATCACACCATGTTATGACTTTCTCAAGTCACCATAGACTGTATGATCCTTTAGTTTTCAACTTGTAGTATCACTTTCTGCTTTGATCAATGATGTTTTGTCGCTCTGCATGATTATGGCCATTATTGCTCTCTTAGTTTGTCGCTCCCAGTCTTTTGCTAGCCTCCACAACCAACTACGAGTTCCACTCATGCATCCAACTCCCTAAACCAAGTTATTCCAAAGAGTCCACCATACCTACCTATTAGCTTATGCTATTCCAAGTATATTCATGATTTTGTTTACCTTCCAAATTAAACTTGTTATGAGAAAACTAGTGATTAAAGCTCTCACGAACTGGATGGCACACTTTACTTTACTTGCCCTTAATAAACTTGAACCATTGTGTCTTCTATGTTGTATATGCTTGCACTTATTTGTTGGGAATTGGCAGAACCATGCTTTCATGGGGAACGCTTTCAACATTGCACTTGGTACTTGTACCTAGTTGATATCATGCTCTTTTGTATATGGATATCGTCGGTGTGAAATGAAAGGGGAGCTTGTAAGTCCATGGATTTATGTATATGTGTTAGAGAAACGCCTGGGCCACTAGTCTAATCCATGCTGACATGGTGGAAACCTGTAGCGTAACCATAATGAGCTTTCTATGAAGCATTCTTCTTATAAAAAAGAGTCCTATATTGAGAAAAAAGAGAAAAGAGAAAAAAAAGAGATACTATGAAAAGAGGAAAGAGATAAAAAAGCACCATATTCCCATGGTAAATAAGAAGAATGATTGGATGCTCGTTGTCTACTTGCCTTGTCATTTTGATATGGGGATTCTTCCGAATCATCGGGTAAGGGGTACCCTGTTGGCGATTCTCTATGATACACATATACTAACAATGACAAGAACTTACCGGTGACTAAACTTGAGTAGCACAAGGAGCGGCCCTCGTATACAAGGGACATGAGATTTCTGACTTATACTTCGTCAAGCATGTACACCATAGTTTGTTCACTTTAACCTTAATCACTTCAAGATGCTTATGATAGGGGCAATGAGAGCTGAAATCTATAAGTACCATAATTTTTGGAAGCTCTTTATGAGACTTGAATCCCTACTTCCTTTTACAAAGGCCTTTCTTCCACCATTATATTGAGTCTCCACCTTTCTATCTTTATGCACCTACTTTGAGAGCATAGTGGCCATTCTTAGTTCTATGTGCATTGTCCCAAGACTAGTTGATTGATGCATAACTTGTTATTGCTTGTTTTAAACTATTGTATCTAGTCACTCTTATGAACTTTGAAGGTGTCCTATGCATTTATATTTGCTACTCTATTGAGGGACAAGCTGAATACTATTATGCTATGTTTTCTTTATGTGAAACAAACAAACGTCTTTCAAAGCATTTTTATTCATGAATATTTTGTTTGTACCTTTTCATGTTGCATCATAGTTTCTTTGCTTATTTCTAGAACTTTGTCTTTCATGTTATGATTGAAGTACTATGATCCCAGCTTTGAATTTTTTACAAATACATTGATCAAGTCGTTGATGGTGCATGTCACCTCAAAATTATTCTTTCTTTTTATCACTTACCTACTCGAGGACAAGCAGGAGCTAAGCTTGGGGATGTTGATACATTGCAAGTGTATCTATAATTTTTGATGTTCCATGCTTGGTTTTATCCGCTTTCTTGTGTTCCAAGCCGCTGCTCCCCACTGAGGATTATCTCCGTGAAGATATCGACTTTGAGATGACGGAGGAGGAAATCATCATCACTGAAGAGGAGGAGGAAGGAGAGGCGCACAAGCGTGGTGGCTAGGCTGGTTCATGGGTCTGTCAAGATGATCTTGACTGGCTCCACTAGTCTCGCCACATTCCCGTGGGCGTCTCCTGCCGCCTCGCCACCCAAGAGATCGCTCCCTTCCTAAATCCCAGCGAGTTCGTGGTGTTCTTGTCCCACTTCTAGCATGTCTTTGGCCTCCCCGTGAGTGACTTCTTCCGTGATTTCATCACCATATGCCAGCTTCAGCCACACCATCTTCCAGCAAATGCCATTACCTCCCTCTCTTCCTTCGCTTCCGGCATAGAGGGATATGTCAGCCTCTAGCCTACCAAAGTACTTTGGATCAAGTTCTTGTATCTCCGTAAATGAGTCATTCCTCACCCTCTTCTTGCCCCGACTGATAAGCTTCTGACCTAGTGCGGTGGAGCCTCCATTTCTCCCTACAGGAATTCTGCTTTCCCGCAGGTTACCATCCTTGAATCTTGTAAGGGCTAGGCCCGGACCGTCTTTTATGTTAGGAACAATTCATATGAAGACTTGATTCGGCTGCTTCCCTTCAATTTGGGTCCTCTGGATGCCTCCTTGTGGGACCGGATCCCAAACTGGGCCACTACCTTGGCGAATCAAGTGGACCGCTAGATCAAGGAGCTGGTCAAGCTAGGGCTACGCAGTGAGGACGTCATGATCACCTTCGTCCATAGCCGGATCCCCCCCTCCAGAAACGCTTGCACAAGGTTTGCCACTTGAGCGGTCCTCTTGACCCCAATCACACCTCCTCCTTCAAACTTAGCAACTCTGACGTATTCTGCCGGGTTAAAGCTATCTTCAAGGTAGAAAAGGAGTTCTCCGAGGCGTGGAAGTGGGGGCTTGAGCACTTCAACTTGAGTAACTTGCCTCCTTGGTATGTTCCTCTCCTGACCCTGTTTTCGAGTCGTGTGGTATGTCGGACTGTATTCTAATTTGATCCTTTAGTACTTTTGCTCTCAGTTGTTTCTCCAACAGACAATTGAAGATGGGAAGGAGCTGGCCCTCAAATGGGTGGAAGACTGCTAAGACTCGGACGCTGTTGAGCCGGACCCAGAGACGTTCTTGGCTACTCTGAACAACACCAAGCAAACTTCTGGTAAGGCCTCTTCTTTGAGGGATTGGCCAGATGACGATGATTCCGATGTTGAGATTATGGAGGTACTTGATCCGGTGCCCATCTCTTACATGTTTCCGGTTACCTCGGCTTCAGCTAACCCGGCCGATCAGGTCCACAAGGATCCTCCTCTCGACGTGGAGGAGCCGGCTCCTGCCGCTTCCCAGAAACTCATGTCAACCTCGGCCGCAGCTTATGAGGTGCCCCCACCCAAGAAGAGGTAGAAGAAGTCCAACATTAAGGGTGTTGGCAAGCACGTGCCCAAGACCACTGTCCGGAGGGCGCCAAAGCATCGTGAGCCTCCAACCTCGGGCGAGTAAGTCCATTTTTCTTCGTTGCACATTTCTAGGTCTTGCTTCATCATCTCTACATATCACTTTTTCCTCTTTCTCCTTTTAACCTATTGTTCTTTGTTTGGTTCGGCAGTGCTCCAAGGATGATCCCCCAGAGTGGCCCCAACATCTCCTCTCCTATCAGAAGTGCTCCATCTCCCTCCCGTGACGATGACGTTCGCCCGCTGAGCCCTGTCCAAGAGGGCTCCATGGGCGCGCCGGATCTGAGCCCACCTCGTCATAAGGAGGGTAATGTCGGTGCGGGGGGTAGTAGGGCTGCCGAGGATACAGCTATGCTGGACCTCCCCAGTTCCTCATCTCAGCCGCAACCTACCGTTACAGAGGTGCCAGCTTCATCGGGACCACCCCAGACTTCTTCTCCTACTGTACTAACCTTGCCTGCAGCATTAGCTCCTGCACCAATGCAAGTTCCCTCTCCAACACAAGTACCAACAGCAACACCAGCATCAACATCTTCGCCAGCACCAATAGCAGCAGCACTAGCACCAGCAGCCACGCCAGCACCAACAGTAGCAGCACCAGTGATGGGGGAATACCAATCGGGGTATACCCATCAAGCGGAGTCGCCCATGGCGGGTCGACTCGCCGAACATAGCGACTGTCGCGTGTTGGACCCAGATGACTCGTCGACTGGAGGCCCAAGAGGACGACTCCAATAGAAATCCCATTAGCACACTTGTAAACCCTAACTGGCTGCGTATATAAAGCCACCAGGAGCACCCTCATGGGGCGCGTTCTCTCCCACGTCTCATTAGATCTAGTCTCTCCCACCGCCTCCGGCGACTCCCTGTAAACCAATCTATGATCATACTGGATTGATAGCAGGATGTAGCGATCCTCCATCGAGGTAACGTGAACCTGGGTACATCGTGTGCCAATCTCGCTCCCGGAATCTCCTACGTCACCTTGCCCTTTCCTCTATGTAAGCTACCTTGTAGCATCTGCCGTTGTGAATACCACGACTGTTGGCGTCCACCGTGGGGCAAGCGGTGTTTGGAGGTGATGATCCGGGCGGGATCCCTCGCCATTGCCGGCAGCCAGATTGCATCTCGCACGCCATATAAGAAAAGCCGATCCATCCGATCTGGCTGCCGCCCAACATGGCCGGCGTGAATGAAGCGGTCGCCTTGGAGATTTCGGCGGCACACGCACATATGCAGATGACTATTGATTGTTATGTCTCCTTTTGATTCAATTATTCTATTAATTCATTGTTCTACTTTGATCTAAAATTTGTCTGATGCTTTTCGCATGGCGGCGCCAGATCCTTGTCTCCTGGTTCGTCGCACGTTAACAACCTAAGCACCTAATCGTGGAAAAATATCAGCATGGAGATCTCAGCTCAAGTTCAAAATGCCTCCACGCACGAATTACTGGCACTTCGTCGGTATGTGTCGTGTGGTGATCAAGCAACAGGTCAGATCAAATCGCTTTTCCTGCCACTCCACCACTTGAAGCACAAAAGCAAACACGCATGTTTGAGTGACGCGGCCGAATTAATGGGTTTACTCTATTTAATCTCATCTCCCTCGCGCATTGACTACTCTACCAATTAATATTTTGTTTAGCCCTAATCCCCAATTGTATCTTCTTTTTGAATACATATGTATCATCAACATGAATCGGCCTACTTGGTTTCTTCCCTACACGCCGTGGGAGAACTAATCCATGCAGACGAGACGGTCATGCGGCTGTCTTTTATGTTAGTTTCGATTGTCCGCTGCCACAGCCGTGTCGACTCGATCCTCTTATCTCCAAAAGGCTGGTTCACGACCATTATCGTGCAATCGCCCACCACGAACACGCCGTCGCGGACTCGCCGTGCTCAAGGATTTCCCACTACGAACTCGCCATCGCCAACCAGCAATGCTCGCGGACTCGCCATGCTCCGGAACTCGCCTAAACGCGGACATGCTTAAACGCGGACGTGCTAGGCTCGGGGACTCGCATGTCGCGGACTCGATCAGGCGCGGACTCGCTGTCGTAGACTTGTCATGCTAACAGCTAACTTTCTTTACACTCATACATGCTATAAGTCCACAATATATTCATCTTTTCGTTCAATCTACAAAATCATACTTGGGATCGATTTCAATTTTGTCTGCTATTTCTTCACGTCCGTCGAAATAGTGAGGCTGGGTACCAAAAGGCTGACCTTGTCTTCGGGTTTAACAGTCTGGCATCGCGTCCCTGTTACCCGGCAAGCGTTTGATGCTGGAGGTTTGCCTACTCATGAAAAGACACGCATAAACCATTCATACTTCTAACTGATCCATTTAACAATATGTATTTTATTTCAACATCTACTAATCACACTCTTTACAAATGTTCAATATATTTCATAAATACACCTTACTGCAGTTGTACGCTTTTCTCCTTCTCAGCAAAACGGTCGGGGACTCGGCGCGCTCCAGATAGAGATACTCGCCGATCGCCCGACCTCGCCACTCGCCGCGCTCGGGGACTCAACGCGCTACATTCAGCGCCACTCGCCGGTCGCGCGGCCTCGCCACTCGGTGCGCTCCAGAGAGCGGCACTCGCCGGTCGCCCGACCTCGCCACTCGCTGCACTCGGGGACTCGGTGCGCTCCAGACAGCGCCACTCGCCATTCGCCCAACCTCACCACTCGCCACGCTTGGGGACTCGGCGCGCTCCAGACATCGGCACTCGTCGGCCGCCTGACCTCGCCACTCGCCGCGCTCGGGGACTCGGTGCGCTCCAGACAGCGCCACTCACCGGTCGTCCGACCTCGGCACTCGCCGCGCTCGGGGACTCGGCGCGCTCCAGACAGCGGCACACGCCGGCCGCCCGACCTGGCCACTCGCCGCCCTCGGGGACTCGACGCGCTCCAGATAGTGGCACACGCCGGCCGCCCGACCTCGCCACTCGCCGCGCTCGGGGACTCGGCGCGCTCCAGACAGCGACACTCGCCGGTCGCCCGACCTCGCCACTCTCCGCCCTCAGGGACTCGGTGCGCTCTCGACAGCGCCACTCGACGGTCACCCGACCTCGCCACTCACCGTGCTCGGGGACTTGGCGCGCTATAGAGAGCGACACTCGCTGGTCGCCCAACCTTGCCACTCGCCGCACTCGGGGACTCGGCACGCTCCACGGTCAGGGACTTCCCGCAACTGGTGGCTTCACGACTCCCCGCACGTTTTGCCAACTGGCCCTTACCCACTGGCTCTCGCCGACTGGCTCTTGCCGATTGGTTCACACCGACTGGCCCACGCCGACTGGCTCTCGCCGATTGGTTCTCACCGACTGGTTCTCGCTGACTGGCTATCGCCAACTGGTTAACACCGACTGGCGCACGCCGACCGCCGACCGCCTCCCGCTTCACGATTATTTCCTCTACTCAGGAGCTCGTCACCGATTCGCCACGATCCACCGCCAAGACTCTCCGCGCCCTGCCTCAAGCCCGTGTCGAACCCACGACGCGCTCGGGGTCTACCAATGGGGGAATACCAATCGGGGTATACCCATGAAGCGGAGTCACCCATGGCGGGTCGACTCGCTGAACATAGCGACTGTCACGTGTTGGACCCAGATGACTCATCGACTGGAGGCCCAAGACGACGACTCCAATAGAAATCCCATTAGCACACTTGTAAACCCTAACTGGCTGCTATATAAAGCCACCAGGGGCACCCTCATGGGGCACGTTCTCTCCCATGTCTCATTAGATCTAGTCTCTCCCACCGCCTCCGGCGACTCAATGTAAGCCAATATATGATCATACTGGATTGACAGCAGGACGTAGCGATCCTCCATCGAGTGGACGTGAACCTGGGTACATCGTGTGCCAATCTCGCTCCTGGAATCTCTTACGTCGCCATGTGCTTTCCTCTACGTAAGCTACCCTGTAGCATCTGCCATGGTCAATACCACGAAAACCAGCACCAACCGTAGCAGCACCCAAGAAGAAACCTCATGGAGCTGCATCCGGATCAACCATCTCCAATTAGGATATATTCTATGGTGCTTCACAAGCTCAATCTGGAGCAGCAACCTCGGCTCCTCTACAGTAGCCTAAGCTGCCAGCAAGAGCAAGAAGGCGGCTGAGGTAGCCAAGGGTTCGGCCTCCAAGAGCACAAATATTGAGTCCGATCAACGCACCCTCGCGTCCGTGACCAAGAAAGATGGCGCCACCTCTGGGTCTTCTGCAGCCGGGTCAGAGGGTAGTAAGAAACTCACTTTGCATACTAGCATAGGTGCTTCCTAGGTCGCGAGGCGAGAAGCTCACGCCAAGGGTCTGGTGACGAGTCTAGCGCTTAGCAAGGAGAATTATAGCCCGGCGCTCATTGAATATGTAAACAACTGGAATGACACCGAGTTTATAAACCCTCGGGACGATCTCCCGGATAAGTTTGGTCCGACGGAGTTTAGTGCTACTTTGAACACTGCCACCAAGGCCATCTCCCTAGTTGGTCGCACGATGGACGTAAACCCCTTTTCCGCCATCCTTTTAATATGTCCAAACACTTAGTGATATACCCACTAGTCCCCGAGCCTCTGAGTGAGTGATTTATTACTCCGTCGAATGCTCTTAGATAACTAGCACAAGTCCTTAGTAGTTTCAAATATCCACACACCTAGAGCCGGGTTAAGTTCCACTTGGCCCGGATCTCGTAGACTTCGAATATCCACACACCTAGAGCCAGGTTAAGTTCCACTTGGCCCGGATCTTGTAGACTTCGAATATCCACACACTTAGAACCAGGTTAAGTTCCACTTGGCCCAGATCTTGTAGACTTCGAATATCCACACACCTAGAGCCGGGTTAAGTTCCACTTGGCCCAGATCTTGTAGACTTTGAATATCCACACACCTAGAGCCGGGTTAAGTTCCACTTGGCCTGGATCTTGTAGACTTCGAATATACACACACCTAGAGCCGGGTTAAGTTCCACTTGCCCCAGGTCTTGTAGACTTCGAATATCCACACACCTAGAGCTGGTTTAAGTTCCACTTGGCCTAGATCTTGTAGACTTCGAATATCCACACACCTAGAGCCGGGTGAAGTTCCACTTAGCCCGGATCTTGTAGACTTCGGATATCCACACACCTAGAGCCGGGTTAAGTTCCTCCAGGCTCGAATCTTGTAGACTTTGAATATCCACACACCTAGAGTCGGGTTAAGTTCCACTTGGCCCGGATCTTGTAGACTTCGAATATCCTTTGCTATTTCTATAATAACACTCGTTTCTTTTCTAGATCACCACCAACCGCCAAACTGTGGAGTTCTAGCGTCTACTGGACACATATAAGGACCTTCGTGCCAAGCACGTCAAACTTCTTGGTGAGCTAAAGAAGAAGTGTAAGTCATTTTACTTAGAAATTTTCAGTCTCACTTTTCTATGTTACTTGCTATCCGTGGTAACTTGTCTTTCGGATAACACAGCCAAGGCTGAGGCTAAGACCATCATCATGCGCAATAATTTGGCCTAGGTGACAGGTAACTCGTCTTGGTCATTTAACTTTACTTACCTTTACTCTTACTTAGGAAACTATTTATACGTCGGATCTGCCAGGTCAACCAACTATTGAAGTGACACTTCAAGATAGCGTGCCTATTCCTGACATGATGCTTCATTTTCTCGAACAAGCAGGAAAGCATCATGCCGAGCTCAAAAAGAAAGACGATGAGATCGCCAAGATCTGCCTTAAGGATGACGAGATAACTCGGCTTAATGCTGAAATCAAGAAACTCAAGGATCTCCACAAGGAAGAGCTGGACAAGGCTGACCAGGAATTCTCCAGAGAGAGAGAGAGCGTGAAGACCTAGCTCACCAAGGACAAAGACTTGTTGAAGGAAGCCAACATCAAACTTGAGTCGGTGACCACTAATATGAAAAGCTTAGGATGAGGAATGCTGACGGACAAAAGGAGCTGAGTCGGATCCTTTGCCACATTGCTTGCGAGTTTTCTTCCTCCATCCGACATTCGTTTCTCTAGGTCACGTGCCCTTACTTATTGATATTGCTTGTTCTGTTTACAGGTAAGTTCCTAGAGAGTGAACATCTTGCTTCCGCTATTGTCGCCAAATTCTGCTTGCAGCGGAGTATCCCACCTGGTCCTGCCTCTGAGTCTATTACTTATGACAAGGAGCACATGTTGGTGAGCCTCTCCGCATGCATTGAAGTCATGAAAATTATGGCACGGACATTATGCCAGCAGCAGTCCGGATGTTCAACACTCTCTGGCCCACTGATCCCACTCCCAAAGGCAGTACAACTTTCATTTCCAAGCTGATGGAGTGTGAGACTCAGCTGAACTTATGGCGTGAATCTTCCGCATGCGAAGGGGCTGAAACGGTGCTGAGCTTAGTTCTCTCCTAGTACAAGATGCTGGATCTCAAGCTGCTTGATCGATGGACCACTGATCTGGAGTGCATCGCTCAGTTCAAGGCCTATGGCAACAATCTCATTTAGTACACCTGCTACCATAGCTGGAACGAGGGTCCAAGCTTCCTCGATGCTGTTGACGATAAATATGTTTCTGGTGGCGAGGACGAGGAAGAGGAAGAAGCGTCCGAGCTCAGCGAGGATACCGAAGACCTGGAAGATGAGGGTGTTAACCCAGAAGATGAGGCGGACAAGTGCTCTGCCTACGGAAACCGAATTATCCCCTCCTTCGGCCGATGATTTGGCTCCTGTCGCTACTCCCTGAGCTTAGCAATACTTTAATATTCATGACATCCCCGGTATGCTGGGTGCAAATGTATCTAAGCATAATGGTTCGTTTTTCTATAATTGCTTGTGTTTTGCTACTAAGTTATTAATGTCGGATTAACTTAGGTGGAGTCCTCGAGTTTCCTTTTTCTTGTTTCTCCAATTTTATGATCCGGCTCGCGTCTACCTTGATTTGGTTTTTGACTTACGTGTCCGAGTTTCAAAAAATTGACTTAACGATACTCAAAACTTTGGGATTAGCTCAAAATAATTCGACGCAACATAGATAAAGTAAATATAGGGTTAGTACGTATAACAAATGTCGGCCCGATGGAGTCCCTTTACTTAGTCATTTTTCATGTGCTTTGCAATTGCAAACTTGTTCTCTTGCTTGCCATGAAGACAATTCTTGTTGGACAGCAGGAAACTCGAAGAGTTAGGTTTTTGGTGCCTACACACTAGTAATCCGACTAAGGTGGAAGTAATTTAAGCCAGCTGACATATATAAAAAAAGTAAGTATAGGAAATACAATTATTAAGGCAGTCTCTGGTTTCTGCTAGGGGTGCCAAAGTTTCATTGATATGCTCATTGCCGACATACATACCGACATATGAGTGACTCGGATACATTCACCTTTTTACTAGGTGTAAAATGTACGAAGTAGGGCAACATTCCACAAACGCTTAGATTCCTCGCCGGACCTATCCGCCTTGTTCTTCTCCTTTGGCTATGCATCGATAAGATAGTAGGAGTCATTGTGCAAACCTTTGATTATAATGAAAGGTCCTTCCCATGGAGGGGATAACTTATGCATGCCAGCAGTGCGTTGCACCAGCCGAAGTACGAGATCACCTTCCTGGAAAACTCAGGGTTTACTTTTCGGCTATGGTAACATCAGAGATTTTGCTGATATATGGCGGATCTGGACAAGGCCAGTTCTCTTGCTTGTTCCAGCAAATCAACATCATTTTGCCAGGCTTCACGCACTTCGGCTTTTGTGTATTGGGTGACCCTTGGCGAATCATGCTCTATGTCGGCTGGTAGTACAACTTCTGCCCCATATACCAGAAAGAACAGCATATAGCATGTTGATCGATTCGGAGTTGTTCTTAAACTCCACAGTACCACTGGTAGTTCTTCTATCTAGCACCCCGCTGATCTTTGTAGCGGCTCAATGAGCCAGGGTTTTATCCCTGACAGAACTAGTCTGTTGGATCTTTCCACTTGCCCGTTTGATGCGGGGTGGGCTACAGAGGCGATATCTAGCCGGATCTTATTTTCTCGACAGAACCTCTCAAATACTCCTTCAGCAAAGTTTGTGCCATTATCAGTTATGATATTGTGGGGGTAGCCATATCTCAAGATTATCTCTTTGAGGAATGTCACTACTATTGCCCCATCACATTTCCTGATTGGCTTGACCTCAATCCATTTGGTAAACTTGTTCACCATGACCAAGATATGAGTCATGTTACACTTTGCCAGCTTAAATGGACCAACCATATCCAAGCACCACACTGCAAATGGCCAGGTGATAGGTATAGTTTTCAGTTCCGACATTGGCATATGCGTCTTTATGGCGTATCTCTGACAACCATTGCATTTTTTTCACAAGATCCTCTGCTTGATCCAAGGCACTAGACCAATAAAATTCATGCCGAAAAGCTTTTTCCACTAATGCTCTCGAAGATGCATGATGACCACATTCTCCTTGATGGATATCTCAGAGTATATCAAGCCCTTCTTCTGGGTCTACGCATCATTGCAGAACACTTGTGACACTCCTTTTGTGTAACTCGGCATTGATACTAGTGTATGCCTTTGATCTTCTCCAAATTTGCCTTGAGAGTATCTCGTCACTTGGCAAGGTTCCCTCTTTTAGGAATTCGAATATTGGCTTAGCCCATGTAGGTATAGGCCAAACAGGGAATAACTCCTCATCAATTTCCATTGCATCCACTGATATAACTCTAGCTGGATCAAGCTGAACAGTCCCTGGGTTCTATGTGGCAGTCCCCAGGCCTGCCGAGGTAGTCCCCAGGTTTGCTGAGGTGCTTCCCTAGTCTATTTCCATAGGGCAAGCTTCCGATCTAGAGAGAGCCAGGACATAGATTGAGTTGGATTCTGGTGACGGTGTGATGGATGGCTTTCTTAAGTGCTCCAATGCAACATTTGGCGGGATTGGCTACCGAGATGACCGCAGCTTGGATAATACGTTGGCCGCCTCATTTTCACTATGAGGTACGTGATGGAATTCACATCCCTCAAAGAAGCCACTTATCTTTTGGACATGGAATCTGTAAAGAGCCATGTTTGCATCTAGAACATCCTAATGGGTAGACACTTGTTGCACCACCAAATCGGAGTCTCCAAAGCATTGCATCCAACATATTCCCACTTCTGTTGCTACCTTAAGCCCATGCATGAGTGCCTCGTACTCGGCAACATTATTTGATGCATTGAAATGGATTTGGAGGACATATTTCAACTGATCTTTCTTGGGCGAGGTAAGCACTGCCCCGACGCCCAGCCCTTCTTTTAATTTTGATCCATCAAAGTGCATTCGCCAATAGTTTGAATCCGGCAAAGGTGGTTTGTATTGCATCTCGTCCCAATCCACAAAGAAATCTGCCACTGCTTGTGACTTGATCGCATCTCTTTTATCAAACCGTGGTGCATATGGGGCTAACTCAATTGCCCATTTTGCGATTCAGCCGCTGGCATCTTTGTTGCTCATAATCTCGGATATGGGTGCCTCACATATAACCTTGATGGGGTGTGCATCGAAGTAATGTTTGAGCTTCTTGGCCTCCATGTACACACCATATTCCATCTTCTGATACTAAGGGTAGTTCTATTTTGAAGTCGATAACACCTCGCTCAGGTAATACACCGGCATTTGCACCGACTTTCCTTCCTCATCACGCTCCACCACTATTACTGCACTTACAACTCGGTTGGTCGTGGATATATAGAACAACATTGGCTCTTTAGATAGTGGGGAGGCTAATATTGGTGCCAAAGACAACATCTTTTTTAACTCTCGGAATGTGCTTCCAGCTTATGGTGTCCATGTAAATTTATCTACCTTTTTCATTAACTGGTAGAGGGGTAATGCCTTCTCTCCCAGCCGACTTACAAACCGACTTAACGATGCTAGGCAACCAGTGAACTTCTGCACATCGTTAAGACATTTTGGCTATTCCATTCTTTCTATGGCTCGGATTTTCGTGGGGTTAGCTTCGATACCTCGGTTGGACACGAGAAAACCAAGTAACTTCCCAGCCGACACACCAAAAGTACATTTCTCCGGGTTAAGCTTCATTGGAACCGCCTTAGGTTCGCGAATGTCTGCCTAATATCATTAAGGAGCGTTTTGCTTTCCTTAGTTTTTATCACAACATCATCCACATAGACTTGCACATTTCAACCTATTTGATCATGTAAAATGTTTTGCATGCATCATTGATACGTTGCTCCTGCATTACATAATCCAAACAGCATAGTGTGATAGCAATAAGCCCCATATGGGGTGATAAACGCAGTCTTTATTTGATCATCCGGATTCATAGGTATCTGGTGGAAACCAAAATATGCATCTATGAATGACAACACTTCACATCCAGCAGTTGAGTCTATGACCTGATCTATCCTCGGCAGTGGAAATGGATCTTTTGGACACGCCTTATTGATATTCGTATAATCGATACACATACGGCACACCACAGCCACATTCGGATCATGTTTCTTCTTTTCCATGAGCACCAGATTAGATAGCCAATCCAGGTAAAGCACTTCCATGATAAATCCGGCTGCAAGGAGCCTGGCTATCTCGTCTCCAATGACTTTTCTCCTATCTTCAGCGAAGTGGCGGAGAGGTTGCTTCACCGGCTTAGACCCGGGTCTCACATTCAAAGAGTGCTCGGCCAACTCCCTCGGTACACCTTGCACATCCTGTGTGGACCAAGCAAAGATATCCCGATTCTCACGAAGGAAGTTGACGAGCTTGCTTTCCTATTTGTCGCCTAACCCGACACCAATGGTCATGGTGCGCTCTGGGACCTGATCATCATTGGGCACCTTCTTTGTATCCTTTATCGCTTGAAATGACACACTCCCATGTGGGTTGGTTAGAGCCGGCATATGCTGCTACGCAGACTAAGCCAATGCCACCACCTCCTAAATCCTTCTTTTCTCTTGTGTAATCACGAGTGACTCAACCAGGTTAGACCCGGCGGAAGCACACTCAATTGAACGCCTAAAGTCCCCAGCTACGGTAATCACTCCACTTGGTACGGGCAATTTCATCTTCAGGTAACTGATGTGAGTGCACGCCATGAACTTGTTCAGAGCAGGCATGTCGAGTAACGTGTGATATGTGCTTTCCAAGTTTACAACCTCAAACTCCAAGTTTTCAGTTTGGTAGTTTTCCCTTGTGCCAAATAACACATCAACTCGGACCTTACCAATGGGCTCACAGGAAATACCTGGCACAATGCCATGGAAGGTGGTCCTTGTTGCTTGGAGCATGTTCTCCGAGATTCCCAACTTGTGCATGGTATCCTTGTACATGATGTTAATGCTACTGCCATTGTCTATCAGCACCTTGGAAAATCTCATGTTGATGTTAGGCCCAATGAATGTCGGATCTAACACCAGCGCATATGATCCAAGACTCGGCATGAGCCTGGGATGATCCTTGATACTCCAAGTAATTTCCTGATCTGACCAAGGCATATACCTCGTCACAGCCGGCATTATCGTATTCACCTCCATATGTTGACGTTGTAAGCTCTTTCTGTCAATTTCCTCTGTGGTGAACACATAGTAGCTTTGGTGATGTTCTCTGTACTCATGCCTCCATTCATTACCATGATACCCTTGGTCTTGTTGTTGTTGGTTATTCACCTGATGCACTGCATCCCTTCTTTCTTGATTTTCATTTCTCAATGGAGGTGGAGGTAACATCAGTTGCTGTTCATTCCCCCTAGTGAGCAGTTGCTGCCGAGGCGCTTCATTCCGACGTGCTTCATGCTGAGGTGCCTGAGCATTCCCCGTGCTACTCTTCTCTAGCTTCCTCATCCACTCACATTGCCGGGTTCTATGACTCACCAGAATATTTGGACTTGGCGTATGGAACTTGCACGGCTGATCCAACATAGACTCAAACGTGTATCTCGGAAGATCCTTTCTTTCCTACCACTGTTTCTTCTGCTCCAGAGTCCAAGGATTCTTGCCTTCACTCTTTTTCTCCCAATGTTATCCTCCAATTTTCTGGCGATGGCTAGCGCCGGCATTGGGCTGCTCCGATCTACAACCGCCACTTGCTGCGAGTTGTACCTGTAATCCGGACGATCATCCCTTCTTTTACCTTAGAAGTCATTCCTCCTGGATGATCCAGAACCATCTCTGTTGTAGTATTCCTCATTCGACTCGCTTGACATTAGCTGAGGTTGGGTTGGATCCCCCAAAGCATACGAATCCGTGATCCGGATCGTCTCTGCCAGTGTGGTTGGCATATCTCCTACAACCTTCGCCACCACATACTTCCATACCTACATCCTTGGGCGAACCACGCGATTTCTTGTGATTCAATTACCCCCTCATAGGAATTGCGCACATTACACCACCGAGTCAAGAACTCTCGGTCCGGCTCATTTGGTCTTTGCTTGCATAACGCCAAACTTTGTGGCCTATTTGGCCTCTTGTAGGTGCTCGAGAAGTTGCTGATGAACAACTCCTCTAAATCCAACCAAAAATTGATGCTACCTTGCGGCAAGTTGTTCAACCAAACCCTTGCTGGTCCTTCCAACATCTGGGGTACATATCTCACAGCCCATCTCAAGTTACCCGTTGCAATGTTTACTGCACTTGCATAATAAATGAGCCAATCATTTGGATTGGTGCTACCATCATATGTCTTTGTTCCTCTGGCTAACTAAAAGTTCGCCACAGGTGGTTCTCTCATGATCCGAGGTCCAAAGCATGCCAGACCCGATGGACCCTGCACTTCAATCATCTCCGACCTATAGATTCGGTCTAGCATTAGACTTGCGTCATCCGGCTGCAAACTCTTGTTTCCCAATCTTGATCCGACCACATGGTGCTCTGGTCTTGGAAATGTGGCATCAACCATTATAGAGTAACCATCATTGTATCTATCCTGACCCGAACGAGCATTTTGTTGCTGCATTGCCGGGCCTACACTTCTCTCGTGCCGAGGTGCGTATTGCTGCTGCTATTGCCGTGTGCATTTTGCCCTGTTCCCGCCGGATTACGCTATCTGGCATTGCCCTTGGCAGCGTTCCTATGGCTGGCATTGCCTTGGTCACGGTTATCTCGGCCAACTTCACCCCGGGTGGCACTGTGGCGGTCCTCATCAACCTGCACTGCTTTTCCTTTTCCTGCCCTTACTGGGTTATACGGTACCATCTGCTTATCTTTTCTCCCAGAGGTTACAACTTCTTCTCTTCTAGGGCCATCATGAGGTGATGATGTAGCTCTAGTGGACCTTGCCAGATTGTTTCTTGCGGAATAAACCACATGCGATGCTCCGGGTTGTGCCGGGTTTGCTTTGTTTAGTTCCTCATTTTGTTGACATGCCACCCTCAACAAGTGGTTAACTCTCTCCTGTTGCCTCTCTCGGGCCTCTCCGATTAAGCCTTCTAACTCGGACGCAGCCGCATTGGCAGCCCTGAGGTTTTTCGTCGGGGTGTTATACCTCTCCAACCCTCCGATTACTATAGTAGCTATCTGACCCGGCTTAGGCACATACTCCTTGTCAATTTCAGTAATCAACTTCCTACCTCGGATTTTTTTACTCCATCTATGTGGTTTGCCTTTGCATACTCCCGCAGAGTAATGTTCAGTGACTGCTGCAACTCAACTACTTTTTTAGCACTAGCTAGCATTTTCTGCCTAGTTTCCTCTAACTCAGCCTGCGCCTGAGATGGATCTACCATTGGAGCTATGGGTGTTGCTAGGCTATCTATTGCCTGCTACAGTACATTCTCTGGCCTCTCTAGTGGATGGAATCTAGACCTTGCATTCTTCGACATGGCCTCTGGACCTGGTGCTGGGTCCTTGCTTGCTCCTGCGTCTGGCGTCATCATCATAACCTCAATGCATCTTGCGGGGCGAGTGATACGCGTGCCGCAAGCCGCACCGAGAGGTCGCTCGCCTTCCTCAACGATGTGCCATAGATGTATGTAGGACTCGTCGACACCAACGTAGATATTGTGGGCGCCAAGCTTGATGAAGAGGTTGTTGCACGGACGAGGACGCCTGCCGAAGCTCCCAAACATTGTCGCTGGCGTAGTCCAGTGCTCCAAAGCACTAAACCAGACCAGAGACGATGTGTTCGGCGGTGCCGAAGATGTTTCCCGTTCATATTTTTACTCCTGCAAGCGTCGCTAGCCCCACAGTGGGCGCCAACTATGATGGTGGTGGCACGACAGATGCCATGTACACTAGAGGAATCCAGGGAGGAATCTAGGGAGGAATCTAGGGAGGGATAGTGTGGTGATTCCACACACAAGTGTTTGTATTTTATTTCTCTCAATGGTGGATTCAAGGGCTCCTCGAGCTGTTCGTGAGAAGGAGAGTAGATCTCTTACTCCACACTACAATGCTCTAGGGTTCTTCCTTAGACAGAATGATCGAACCCCTTCTATGGAGGCCCTGGTGCCCCTTATATAGGGGATCCCAGGTTACAAAACTAGGGCACACGTGGAGGCATATTCCCCGAATATGCCCTTTTGTTAAAGCAAGATGCCTCTTTTTACACTTTAAACGGCTAGTCAGGACTTGGGATGTAACCCTCTGTGAGCTCCTTCGCTTTTGGGCGTCACCCGACATAGATGGCGTCAACCGGCATTGCCTATGTCATCCTTGTTGGCCACGTCCCACTGGTCCTTCCCTCTGCTTGCTTTTCTCACGCTACAGTGGACAGAGGCCACCTTTTGACTAGCGAAAGATTCCTTCCTTCCCTTGGAAGCCAAGTGGTAACCCGGTGTAGCACCCCGGTAAAACCACTACTAGAAAATCGCGTGTTGTTTTCATTTTGTGCATCATCATGATCGCATGCTCATGTAATCATGCCACACTGCATTTGAGCATCGTCATATCATCATGCATGGTTTGCCTAAAACTATTTTCTAAAAGCCTTGTTTTCTAGATATCTTCGTCTTTATTTCAAACCAAAATCCCGATGTTTTGAATATCTCTATTTGCCGAAAACTATTTTCTAAATATTTTGTTTTATAAAAATATGTTTGTACCAGGGAGGTAGTCCAGCCAGTCAGGCCAGAGGCACAACTGGCCAGACCACCTACTACCCGACCCAAAACCACCTAGCCCTCTAGACCAAACCCTAACCTAAAAATCTACCTAACACCTAACCAATACCCCCTGCCGCCACAGCACACGCGCGCGTGCAACACAGCAAGCAAAGCCACACACATCTAGCGACGCACGCGGTGTATCGCACCACCCCGCGACACGCTAACCCCCAAGCATGCCCTGCTCGCCCGTGGCCCACCCCAGAGATGCCACTACCACGCGACCGACCCCGCCCCACCCCGTGATTCCTCCCCTAGACCCGATAACCGCCGCGCACTCCTCCCCAAATCCCGCCGTTGCCTGCGCGACCCAGTGGCCGCCGCCTGGGCCTTGATCCGGCGGAGCTCCGGCCACAACCCTACTTCCTCTCTGTTGGCCGTTGCGGGCCCCGCTTCTCTATCGTCCGCGACCCCGCTGGCCTCCCTGCCCCTGGAAGTTTCCTCTCTATAGCCGCGCGCGACTCCGGTGTCCGCCGTTGTCACCTGGCCTGTGAGCCCTTCCTCGAGCCCTCCCCGTCGAGCTTCCAAGCCACTGTGAGGCCGCACCCCTCCTCCAACGCCTCCATCGCACCGCCCGAGCCCCTATCGGGCCACCTCGGTGCCGACATGGGCGCCCTCGCCCTCATCGCGGCGGCAGCAAGCACCGCTTCCCCGACCAAAGCTCCTCCCGCTCGCCGTTCGTTGCTAGGCCCCACCGTCTGCATCGCCTCTCCCCGGCCCCGCCTGCTGTCGAGCTCGACCTCTACCCCGAGCATGGCCTCCTTTCTACCCTGTCGTCTGCAAGCTCGGCCGCCCTCGTCGCCTCGCGCCGTCCTCTCCGCTGCCCCTCAGCATGCCGGCACCACGCCTCCCTCGGCCTGGTGTCGCCGCCCCTGATGCCTTGTGTCCATGACCGTGACCCTGCAGCACGAGTGGTTCAACAGGCTCCTACCACCGTGTATGGTGTTGTCCCAAGCCGTGCTTGGTTTTGAAGATCGTCAGTGGCCCTATTTTTCTGTCTCAGTTTTCCGCGTTTGTGTTGTTGGAGGCATATGTGGTAACATGGCCACATTATTTTGCGTCTTTGCCTGACACGTGTACCCGATGGCCTTGACGCAACATGTTCTGCAGACAAGTGTGTCTTGTTCCAGCAAGCTCGTCGCCCTTGATGGTCGTTCCATGCCAAGTTCTACTTCCGGTTCCACCAAGATCTACCAAAGATTCACAGCGGCACGAAACCCAAAGTCGCCGATGTACACTCTGAAGGGAACGAAGACGCCCGTACCTGGACGCTGAGATCTTATTCTCGAAATTAAAGATCAAACCCTAGGAACCACCGGTGCCTGGACCCGAGAGAACCACGCCGAGACCTCGAAGACTGAACCTGGCATCGGCTTCACACTCTCCTTCCCAAGATCCGAAGACCGATCCCGCCGAACCCGAACCCCTCCGAACCCCCAAGATCTTCGATCTGAGATGTGCGACCCTCTTTTCTGAGCGCTATTTTATAAAATATAATATAAACCTTGTTGCATATTAAATCGTTCATGCTTGCATACATCGCATCATGTGGTTTGGGGGTATTTTGTCGATTCACCTCATAATTAAATATGGAGACCATATGTGGGTTATTCTAGTCTTATAATGGCTCCATTTAAATTTGTGTAGCGAACCAATGCCATGTTTTGCCTTGTTAAGACAATATTTAAATTGCGGGTTATCTAAACAATATGAACCATCTAATTAATTATCAGGACCCCAGTTCCATTTAATATTGCCTAGTTGCACCGCATCTTTGCATGTCATGCATCATACATGCATCATGCCTGATCTTCTACTGTAGTATTAAATAGTGCATCCGGTGTTTCTTTTAGTGATTTGCTTCTTCTCGGATTAGGCCGTTGAGTGGGTGCGAGTACTGACAAGTTCTTCAGATAAAGTATCTTCGGCTATGTTTTCCAGACAAGCATTCTCCCTCTTTCTACCTATTTTGCATTTATAGTTTTTATTTCCTCCTGTTGATCTATTGCTATCCGTGTCGTGATGCTTTAGTATTCCGTACCAGATATATTCCGTGCAGCCTTTATATTGCCTTGGACACCTCTTATTACCTGTTGTTTGGTAGATAGATGGTCTTGCGAGTCGTAGTCGCTTGCTCAGGTGCGATCCCGTGAAGTACCACACAGTTATTGGAATGCTGTCATATGCTTTATGGTGGAGAGGATCATGACTTTAAATACAACTATTAAATTGCTCGGATACCTAATGAAAGAGGCACCGGTGGGCAATATATGCTATTTGGTTTTTCATGTCCACTTGTGTCCCATAGGCCCCGAGTACTTGATACATGTTACTCGAGTATTCGCACTATCCACATCCGGGAGACCCTATGGATCCCCCTTAGCCAGAGCTTGATTCATTTCTTATTTCTTGGGGCCACAAAGTAGTTTGGGGCTTTATTACTATCATGTACTTATGCCATGCTTTACTGCTTTATTTATGATTGTGCGTGGAGCACTTGTACTTTTTTGGAACGTGGAATGTTTTTGCGGTATCGACAAGCCCAGTCACACTTTTGGGTTCCCTATCGTTTACAGCCATTGGCACAAACCCTGGGTCCGTATCGGAGCCGGCCAACTTCATTGCGGGTAGCTTAGTGGGGTGGCCCCCTGAAATATTTTATGAATCATGTGATTGCTTTGTCGTGAAAGCCTCGTTGGGTTTTGATTTGTTTTTCCGAGGTTGATTGTGTGTGTGTTGCTATTTGTGCACCCCTGCAGGATAAATCTTTCTGAAAGCCGTGTCCGTGGTTATGGACGACTTGGAGCACAGTATCTCGATCATAGATAAGCATAACTAAAGTAGTGCTATAAATTTGACTTAATATGTGACTAGTAATCAGCTTCAGTACAATGGAATGGATAATAAAAGTGCTAACAATTGGTGGAACTGGGGTGTATCGTGTCATGTTATACCTGGCTAGTAAGTATCACAACTCCAATGGAATGAAATAAAAGTGCCAACAACTACTGGGTTTGGGATGTCACATGCTAATTGTATCTGACTAGTAAGTACTGCAACTACAACTGAATGGTTAACTATAACTGCCCACTACTTATGCTATCAAGATGACTCGTGTTATCTATATCTGACTAGTAAGTGCTGCAACTATAATAGAATGAATAAAACTGCCAACTGTGTGAGTTCCTCGGTTTGACTTCCTCGTGTGGTCTCGAGGGGGAAATACCAGGATGGGTATGTTTTGGTGTTACTATCAGGTTGGATCTGAATAGGTCTTTCTTATCCCTCTCTAATAGCCGACAGTTGAATCGAGTCTCTATAGGTTGTTTAGTGCATGTTACGCTGCCTCTTAAGTCCACCATACCTATGTAGGCGAGAGCTGCCAAATTCTAGCCTCACCGTGAACTGGCCTCAGTACTGACCGCTCTCTTTTTCCTTTGCCCTTTGTCGGCATAAGTTCGACGTCGTTAGTAGCGTTACCCATCCGGCGTGGCCTGGGCAGGGTTATGGACGCCATTGGTTATTCTTCAGGGCTCTTAGCCCCATTTGCATCTTATCCGTACTCATATGTTGTATCGTTTTCGAGGTGATTTTGATCTTTGTACTGTACATCTGTATTCTTGACTCATGGAGTCGTTGTTGTATATATATGTTCTGTGGGTCCCATCGTGGACTATTGTGTAATGATATTACTTCGTTTTCCACCCGCACGCAAGTGCCTGGTGGGCGTCCTTGAATCGTTTCTATGCGGGTTTGGCGGGAATCGAAATCTGCATACGGCCGATTCGAGGGTGTTACACTCGGCTAGCATCTAGCTAACCCGGCTACGAGGGTACCTGCAAACAAGGTAGATATACATAGCCGCCATATGTTTTATGTTGGCCAGGTTAACGTTACACAAACACCCACCCGGCTAGGTTACTCCATAAGTCGGCCTGCCTTGAGGTGACTCGGTCAGGATTTGCTTTGACCGTGCCGTACCTCGGCTAACTTGGCCTTTATATCCTGGTGTGACCCTACCCGGGGGTATCCCCCCAACATTTTGTGAGTGGGATACCCACTCCAAAGTAATTGGCTTTGAGTGTAATCATACCATCATCATCATTATTAGGCTTGGCCTTCTTCTTCCTAGGGAAGTGGACTATAAAAGGATCTCTAGATGGCAGTCCTATTCTCACATTCCCTTCATGTAAATTGATTAGAGCTTTCATATTTCTTAGGAATGGCCTACCTATAATTATAGGTGGTGTGGGATCTTGAGGCATGTACACTATAACAAGATCAATAAGAGCGGGACTTCCTTTAATTTCAACAACTATGTTTCTTTTATCCAAACAACTTGTTTATAAGTTGAATCTTCTAGATGGATTCTCAATTCAGTGGTTTCAAAAGGCCCCAAATTTAACTTGTCAAATAGACGTTTGAAAAAATTTGAGACGCTTGCACCAAGATCACAAAGTGCAGATATCTCATTAACCCCAATTTTAATTTTAATAGTGGGCTCAAATATATCATCTAGCTTAGCAGGAAGCTTATCAGCTAGTATTTGATACTCCATCTCTAATTCTTGAACTTTAGATGCTACTTGTTGAATAAATTGTTGGTACATAGCATCATTACCTTGTTTTAAACCAGGATTCTTTTTGGTGATCATCTTTAGTAGATCTTCCATAGTGTATTCTGGTGTAGGTGCGTTGCTATAGTCCAGCTCTTCAGGATTCTCTTCATTTATTTCCATCCTCATCATCTTGAGGTCTTCTACTAGATTTGGCTCGAGCTTCCCAGCAAACTATGCTAGTATGAGAGCTTTTCTCTCAGCTACCTTGCCTAATTGAGCCTCCACGGTCTTTGTACTTTCCTGTAGAGCCTACACATAATTTCTAATTGCAACGACTTGGTTAGATAATTTACCTATACTACTTTCAGGGTTCTCCATGATTTTAATAAGCATATTATTTTGCTCGGTTTGAGCTTGCATTAAGGTTCTAACAGTTTGTTCAAACGAGGAATTGCCATGATTTGATGCATTAGCATAATTACTTTACGGATCTCCTATAGGATTAGAATAATGTTTTTGAACATTAGAAGCAAAATTTTGGTTCTTCCAAGCAGGATTATAAGGAGTCTGAGATATAAAATTAACATCATTAACATCAGTAGCGATAGCATTAACTTGGGTATCTTCCTTGCCTTTAGTATGTTGAGGAACTCGTCTACCTTAGATGTAAGCTCTTCATTGTTTACCTCGGTGATTGAATTCACCCTTTTTGAGGTTCTTTCCACATGCCATTGGGCATGGTTATTTTGCATATCATCAAGTAATTTCTTTGCAACACTCACTTGCTTTCCTATGATTGTTCCTCCTGTTGTAGTATCTAGCATAGACTTAGACATTGCATTAAGGCCATTATAAAATAAATGTAATATAAGCCATTCTTCCATCCCATGACTAGGATAGTTCATTATGGCTTCTTTCATCCTTTCCCATGCAAGCGCTAGGGGCTCACGATCTTCTTGTCTAAAATTTGTAATGTTGGATCTTAGTTGCATAGTTTTAGCTGGGGGAAAATTAGTCATAAAACATTAGTACATTCCTCCAAAGATTTAGTAGTGCCCTTGGATAGAGATAGCAACCAGTCCTTAGCTTTCCCTCTAAGAGAGAAAGGAAAAAACGTAATTCAACAACATTTGGATCTACATCCTTAATATGCATCATGTCGCAAATTTCAGTAATAGTATTTAAGTGCCAAGCTGAATCCTCAGAAGATGATCCCCCAAATTGGTTTTGATGAACCAAACTTAAAAGGTTAGGCTTAATTTCAAATGCTTCCGCATCAACAATGGTCTTAGTAATAGGTGCACGAATAAAATCATCAGCAGGAGTAACATACTCCCTAAGTCTCTTTTCAGCCATGGCCCTTTTCTTTTTGGTATTTTTTAAGTAAAGGAAACGAATAACAAGTAATTAATTTTTGGGGGTTTTCAAATAGATAACAAGAAAGTAAAGTAATAACAAGAATTAAACTATAAACAAATAATAAAACTAAAAACAAGGTCTCTAGTGACCTCACTAGGATATTAAAATTGCACCCCCGACAATGGCGCCAGAAAAAGGGTTGATACCTTCGATTCAGATTCATGGATGTAGTATAATAGTATTTTTCCCTAGTAGACCTAGGTTTAATCGAACGTTGGGAAACAACGCTAAAAGGAAATAAAAAAGACACATATACAAGACTTTGTTTATTCCTTTTACCTTCGTTTGTTGGACCAATCTAGTTTACTTTTCTCATGGGTTGATTCAATGGATGGATATTGGTCAGGGTTGAAGATCCACCTGTAGCTGCACATCATATGGGATAAAATATAATTATAAGTATAGTCATGTGTAATGTTTTAAAAGAGATAATCTCTTGTGGGCAACACATCCTAATATACTAGAGCGCATGAGAGGCAATAGGCATAAAAATAGTCTTTTGATCCAACCAAGTGCACCACGAAGCACCGGGCTACAACCGATTATTAATTGTAAAAGACAGATCAAAGCTTCAAGAGGTGATGTTGCTGTGATCTCGAATGGGTCGCTAAGCAAAGACTGTGCATCCCTTTCTATCACTGGGTTTCCTATGAGATCGCTGCTAGCCAAGTATCTCAACTCAAGCCTTTATCAATCTCGGGGGTCTTGGGCACCTGCAAGTTCAAAGATCGAGGCAAGAGACAAAGAAATGAAAGATACTAATCTCTATTTTAAACAATTCACAATGCTCCCATAGATTAGATGCACATAATCTCTGCGAGGTTTCTCCACAACCCGCAGCCCATGAGGACCACTCACTCATAACAATAAGATCAAGGATAAAAAACCATTGTGAAAATACTTAGATTGAAATCAGATGTTCTTACAATTGTTGCCGAATCACAAGGATATCTCAAGTAAAAGTAATGGCTATGGATAATGGAGGGGATGGAAGATGGAAGGGATGAACTATGGTGTGGATCTCCTTTGGTGGTGTTGTGATACAATCTGAGAATGGCGGGCTTCTGCGCAGTGGCCGAGGCCCCAAAATATATAGGCGTATTCACAAAAATTGTAGGGTTTGACGAGTTGAAGCCACCACAACATGGTACGGGTGGATGATATGGGAGGAACCTGCCTGTACTAGTGGTTGTTACAGCTGTAGACGCCTGGCAATGGATCCAAAATTACTTTGTCGCATGGACTTCCTCAAAACCTTCATTATGACTCTTGATTTCGTGGTAAAAAGCATGATTTCTTGCACAATACAAATCAAAGCAAAGGCCTGCATATGTTTGCAATTATTAGTCATTAGTGGCAAGGCTAGAGAGTTTCTTGTCAATTGCTTGACAAAAAACAATGTTTAAATGCGGTGGAAGAAGGCTATTTTTGGAGCCATCATATGATAGCAACTGGAGATGTGGGGGTCATGAGACTACCCCAGAGGATTTAAGTTTCCGACCTTGAGAAGGTCACCTATCAAAAGGTTTCAACCCGCCCAAGAAATTTTACAACGAGAAACTTGTTTTCTAATGTTTTTCAACAAATATATGGAGATATGTTTTACAAATAAAATCAGCCTTAGGTAGAGACGACTTCCTACCACAACTTGGATGTATATCCTGTTGTTATCCTATTATGGTGGTTTGCGGGTACATTCAAACATACTCACTGGCATTGTCCCTGGCTATTTACTTGGTCAGACTCGAGAAGGCTAAAAGAGGAGAAGGCTGAGTTGACGACTCTGCGGGCTGGTACGTTCTCCTAGTCAGTTGCCTGTAGGGTTAAGGCAGGACTTGGGCTCGACGCTTTGATGAAGTTACACTTCTGATGATCAATGTTAGCCCGTCAAGGTATGACTTGTATCCTCTTATGTAATGGATGATTACTTTGATAATCATCGATTATGCTCCACGATACACTAATCTTGGGGTCGTTGTGGAATGCATAAGAGATTCTCAGATGTCTAATCCGGGGTCCCCACAGATCATCTTATTTAATGCTAATTTAGTGTATCTAATACTAGCACACAACAAGATGTATAAGTTATCAACATCACATGCATTTATAGTGATATGATATGGTCCTTCTTCACGCGCCATGATCTCCATCGAGCGCTTCGGCATGATCTCCATCTTGCCACCGGTATGATGCCAAGTCCATGACACCATCAGCTGGTCATCCATTGATTCGAAAAATATTAATATACGACTTAGTAACAGAAAAGTAAAGTACTTTACCTTGACTGTGACCAAGACCATATCACATCATATGTCTCCTGCAAAATAAAGTTAAATGCCTCTACTTTATCTTTTCCAAGTTTTACGTGGTTGTAAGGCTTTCACGACAGAACTATTTCTACCTATGAACTTCCAACCACAACATGGATCAAACAGTTGTCTATACTACATCCCTTTCCCTTTCCCTTTCCCCGCTCGATTTTCTCACTCCGCCGCCGCCGCCGTATCTAGCAATTTCTCCACAACGCCGACGCTCCACTTCTCTTGCACCGCCGTCCCACTCGAGTGCTTCCCTCCACCGAGGCCACAGGGCCACATCAGTCCAGGCCCATCACTTTAGAGGCTAGCACCATGATGGAGGATTGGGAGCCAGAGATGGAATCCAACGACATTGTCACCGTCGAGCAAGAAGAACAGGAGGTCGCCTCGGGGCGCAACTCCTAGGACGACTCCTCTGTGATTGAAGATGAAACAGATTGGCTCCGTTGGACCCGATGGATTCTGCCGGAGGTGGATTGCCAGCTTCCTAGCGATGAGCTCATCCTTGAGGTCGAGGCTGGTGATTACGTCGTCTTTGTTTCCCATTTTTCTCGCAGATTTTGTCTCCCCGTTAGTGATTTCATTGTAAAGTTCTTCAAGACTTTCGGTCTCCAACCTCACCATTTACCCGCAAATGCTATCTCTTCCATTTCTGCATTCGTCACTTGCTGTGAGGGATATCGCGGCCTACGGCCTTCTGTTTCCCTTTGGGCCAAGTAATTCTAGATCCGGTCCCAGGTTACCCTGTACCGGAATGTTAAAACCGGTGACAAGGCTCTAACCCAGTGCGAAGCCGCCTCTCTTGTTCCCCGGAAGAAATCCATATTTGCTCGGATCCATGATTTAGACTCTTGCAAGAAGTGGCAGCGGTCATTCTTCTATGTGAACAATAATACTAGGACAGATAAGATTCGGCTGGTGAAATTCTCCATCGTTGTACCCACCAAACTTAATTGGAAGTACGAATCAAAGGAAAACAATAGAGATGCCAATGAACTCCATGCCTTTCTGGATGACTTAACTGTTGTCGGTATGTCGGCTGATGACCTCCTGACGGCACTCATTAGCTGACAGGTTTGCCCCCTTCAACTCCAGAGTCACAAGATGTGCCAGATGAGTAGCCGATTTGACCCGACCCGGACCTCTACCTTCGAGTTAACCAAGGCTCAAGTCTAGAGACGAGTTAAGTTGATCTTCAAGACTGACATGACTAAGGAATGGTAATGGGGCATGCAACACTACGACTGTACAAACCCGGCTCCCAAGGTACTAGCCGAGTTACTTTTATCTTCATAAATCTTATGTCGGCCACCACCATACTTATTGTCATTTCCTTTATTGTTTATGCAGAAGTTTACTCAGCAAATTTCCAAAGATACAGATAAACCCCCTAACACATGGGGCAAATACCGGGAGACCTCGGATTCAAAAGACCCAAATTCCGAGGATTTTATGCCCATTCCTGATGCCGGCTCTGATCCAAACCTTGGTAAGGCTCCAGTCTTTGAACCATTAAAAGATTGGACGGATGATAATGATGATGACAATTGTCATATTCTTGAGGTATTTGACCCTATGCCACTTCCATTCACATTCCTGATGCAATCCGCATCAGCTGACGTGGCTGGTCAAGTGCATGATGTGCCCCTGTAACTGTGGGAGGCTAGGGCACGGTCAAGAAATGAGTTGCTCCTGCTGCTAAGTCTTCAGAACCCACCAAGCCTACCAAGAGGTGTAAAAGGAGGTTCAAGAAGCCCCTGAAAGAATGACCAGTCAGCTCCGGGCCAACCCTTTTTACCAAGATAACCTTATGACTTTGTATTTCTTGTCTCTGTCTTTCTTTTCGTCTGTTTCACTCTTTGTTATCAACATCTAATCGCAGGACCGCCTTGGATGCCACCCAAACTGCTTCTAGTATCACATCTCCAATCAACGTGCCACCTTCTCCTCCTCCTAGCGACACTCGGGTTCCTAGCTCAGCTTGAGCGAGCACCCCTCCGGTGTCAGATGCAGATCTTTCTCGGCCAGAGGGTGAGGCCGAGGTTGGAGGGGGAGGTGGTGCCCCAAATGATAAATTTATGCCAGATTAGAGGGAAGATATCTGGGTCCCTAATAGAGAAGTAGAGGATTCTGACGCTAGCAACATGGATTCCAAGACAACTGCAGCCAAGATTATGGTTATCCTAGAGTCAACTCAACCGCCATAATAGCAGCGAAATCCTAAGCCAGTTCAAACTCAATAGCCTTAGCCTCAGCAGCAACAATCATCTGAGTCAACCCCGACTCAGTAGCGAGAAACTCAGCAAACGTAGCAATCACAGCCCCAGCCAACATTATCGCAACAGCAAGTGGATTCTTCGGCCAAGTCGATCTTCTGGGGAGTAAGATATTACTCGGCCGGAAGCTTTTAGATCATACTTTCAACCTATAGATTTCTAGCTTCGAATTTCATATTATCCAATATATGAGCCGACTTACTATGACTTTGTCTAAATCAAAACTAGGCTAGATGAAATATCTAGCCGCCAAGGTTTGAGTCGAGTTTACTCGGCTCAAAACTAGACTAGATCAAATATCTAGCCACCAAGGTTTGAGTTGAGTTTACTCGGCTCAAAACTAGACTAGATCAAATATCTAGCCACCATGGTTTGAGTTGAGTTTACTAGCCTCAAAACTATATTAGATCAAATATTCAGCCGCCGAGGTTTGAGTCGAGTTTACTTGCCTCAAAACTAGATTAGATCAAATATCCAGCCACCGAGGTTTGAGTCGCGTTTACTCGGCTCAAAACTAGGCTAGATCAAATATCCGACCATCACGGTTTGAGTCAAGTTGACTCGGCTCAGAACTACACTAGATCAAATATCCAGCCACCGAGGTTTGAGTCAAGTATTTAGATCTCCTTTAACAAACGCACTGCTGAGTTCCAGAAACTCCTCTTGGAGCACTGGAGCCTCTCTGCCAAGGACAAGAAACTGTTGCTTGATCTGTAGAGTAAAGGTATGTCTCTGCAAATTTGCTCCAGTATTTTATCTATCTTATATCTGCCGAGTTAACTCTTGATACAACGTATGCAGCCAAGGTTGAGGCCAAGAATGAGGAGCTATAGAAGCGCCTTGTTGATATGGAAGGTACTTGTCTTCTGCGCTTCTACTTGCAATTTTACATCATTTGACTCGCACCATAATTTTTATCACGGCACGGCAGGGAAAAGGGTTCTTGTAGAGGTGCATCAAGACTATATATCCAGGCCATAACTGATGACTCTATTTCTGGAACAAGCAGGGGAACATCAAGCTCAGCTGAAAGAGCAACACGATGAAATTAAGCTTGACAAGATTGACCAAGGGTATTCCAAGGAGAAGAGCTGACTAACCGGCCAAATTGAGAAAGACCAGCAACTTCTCAAAGATGACAACATAATGATCCAGTCTCTTGGCTCTAAGCTGGATGAACTCTAGGGAAAATATCGCCAATGGCAAACTAAGCTCACCCAGATCAACCATATTATTGCCCGTAAGTTTCCTTGACCGGTTTTCCCTTCCAACGGACATATACCTTAGTCTATATGTGCCTAATTGATTCGCTTCCTTGCTATTTATTCTTTTTAGACAACTTTCCTGAGTCAAAGTCTGTCGCCGCCTCCGCCATGAAAAAATCTTGCGCGAAAAGAGTCATGTCTGGCCCTATCTCGGACGAGCCCAACGTGGATGACCTTTTGACCTCCCCTCTCTGCCTGCCTTGAACCAATGACGACTTTTGGAGTTAATCTTCTTAATGCTGCAATCCGGGTATTCGAAGTTCTCTGGCCAAGAGAGACAATTCCAAAACACGTCGAGCATCTGTTGGAGCGGTTGATGGAGTGCGAGATGAGGCTGAGTCAGTGGCGTTAATCCACTACTTGGGCCGATGCTGATGAAGCTTTTATTTTCGTACTATCATGGCACGAGAACATTAACTTGGATGTTCTCCGAACAATGGGCACCACCTCCAAGTGGACCACGGACCCAGAACTCATCAAGAGGAGCCAAACCTAGGCTCATCAATTTATCCAATATGCTGAGATCCACTCTTGATGTTGGGCCACGTAGGGATAAACAAAACTTTTTCCCTACAACGGTGATCCTAAGATCTAGTGAGGTCGTAGTCCACAAGGATTACCACTAGACACACAATTGTGGAATTGATGAAGCACGTCACTTGATGCAGTGTAGTCCTCATGATCCGTTCTGATCCATTATCATCGAAGTGCTGAATGTATAGATCCTCCACCAGTATCCACATGTACGAGTAGGAGCGTCAGCGGCAGACTGCTAGGTCCGTACGACGGGAGGACTAGACTGACTGGAGCTAGGGTTTCCAACACATGAAATGACCAAACCGTGCATGTTGGGTACCTGTGCACCAATATATATATGGAGTGAAAGTGGGCTCCACTCACTTTTGGCCCATTCACTAGAAGGCTTATGTTGGTCACTACGAGCCCAACTCACTTACTCAATCTGTGTCCGATTCGGGTCCAACCAACTATATTTCCGGTTCAGGTTTAACCCAAATTTTCTCCCGCTCTTAAGTGTGTGACCCGACAGGCTCATGTTGACTCAGACACAATTCGAGTCTCACTCGTAATTGATCAGTCGATAGTGGCTCCTAGCAGAACATGCCGACTCCCAAGTACCAAAGATTCATAACAACATACCTTCCAATGTGACTTTCATCCGAGTCCCTTTTTCCTCACGATACATTTTCTCAAGCTATAGGCGAATAATCGTCATCCTTAAAATAGCTCAACTCTCTTCTCGATCCGAGATAAGTGATTCATCCGACTAACTATTCGTCTGCCACCTTCGTGCATGGACATGCTTTCCGAATCATATCTTTCGAGATGGCCCAGAGAATATCTCTCCAGTCGGAGGGTAAAAATCCCATCTTGGTCATCCACATCATGCAGCTTGATTCTCAGTCGACCCGAACTATGCCTTTATAACTTCCCTATGACAGAACAATGTTTGACAGAACCTAAGTCGATGATCTTCAACTCAGAATATGCAATAAACTTAGGTCTAAGGATTACAGTGATTGAGACATACAAATGATGACTTGCTCACGACATCTCAATACGGGTCAATCCGACTCGCTAAACTCTTTAGGCGAATCCTTGTAAGTCCAAATAGCATCTCCTTGTCCATGACAAGTGGAATTGAGTCATCTACCAACTTTCACATTAGTCTAAGTTGTGTGTCCAATACAACCTCAACGACAAGGTACAATTAGTATGAACAACATGAATATATAGGTCCCCAACTGAATCACATATTCGATGATACATATTAGTAGTTCATACAAGGAGAATAACTTTATGAATACATTGGGAATAACATCATACATGATAGCCTCTAGGGCATATTCCCAACACTTGGACCGAAGGGCCGAGTTTTCTCGACTATGATGATGATGAAGAAGGTGTCGAAGGAGAATATGAAGAGGATGCGGAAGAAGAGGAAGATATAGAAGATAACACCAAGGCTGGGACTTCTGCCGCGGGCAAAGAAACCTCTTATACCGCTGGTGATGCTCCGGGTTCTGATCATGTGGCCTCATAGGCTCCAAAAACTCAAATATTATTAAACCTCTGGTATGCTGGGTGCAGATGCAATATACAGTTTAAGTTCTTTTGTTACTATCAAACTTTTATGTCAGATTTCCTTAGGCAGAGTCCCCGAGTTTCATTTCTTGTTGACTCAATCTTATGACCTTGGCCCATGTCTACCTTTTTTGGCGTTTGACATATGAGTCACAAGATCAAAAAATGAAACTAACAATACTCAAAACAATCAAGAAATAGCTCAAAGTTATTTGACATAAGGAAAAATAATTAAAAAACAGGGGTTCGTCCAAAAAACAAGTATTGGCTCGCTTATTTTTCTTCCGTTAGTCATTTTTATGTGTGTGGAACTCGCTATGTCATGGTGGTGGCACGGCATATGCTATGGATAGGCTAAAGATGGGGCCAATGTGTGCTAGGGGAATCCAGGGAGGGAAAACGTGGTGACTCCATGCACAGATGTTCGCGTATTCTCTCTATCAATGGTGGTTCCAAGTGCACCTCGAGCTGCTCGAGGGAAGGAGAAGATGTCTCTTACTCCCCACAATCTAGCCCTTGAGTTCTAACATAGACAGAGAAAACGATCGATCCCTCTCTATGGAGGCCCCGGTGCTCCTTATATAGGTGAGCCCCGGTTACAAGTTAGGGCACACATGGCAGCATATTCTCCGAATATGCCCCTTGGTTAAATCAAGATGCTTATTTATACCCTTTAACGACTCGTCCGGGCTTTGGGCGTAACCCGCAATGTAATCCTTGTCTTTAAGCGTCACCAGACATGGGATATGTCAGCCGATATTGCACGCGTCACCTTGGTCGCCGTTGACCCGCTAGTCCTCCTCTCTGCTTTGCTTTGCTCATGCTACAGCTAATAGAGCCACCTTCTGAACAACGGGAGATTCCTTCCTTCTCTTGGAAGCCATGTGATAGTCCTACTAGCACGTGGTAAACCGGCTATGAGGGTACCTGCATAATAGACAAACAAACATGGCCGGCATATATTTTATGTCGGTTGGGCTACAACTAAGGAGATGCTCCACGGGTCGGGTTACTCCGTGGTTCGGCCTGCCTTGAGGTGACCCGGCCAGCACTTGCTTTGACCGCACCATACCTCGGCTAACTCGGCCTTTATACCCCGGCGTTACCCTACCCGGGGGTATCCCCCCAACATTAGTCCCCAAAGCTAGTGCAGTCATAGCAACTTTATTTGTTAATGCCACATCAGGTTCGCATATCCGGATCCTTGCCTCTTTGTCCGAGTTACCCCATAACCCGGGGTTTTTCCTCTTGCGATCCCTTGGCTCATTCCGAGTTATTCCTTGCTGGCCGGGTCTATTGCTTGCTTATCCGGGTTACCATTCCTTCTCTTGCACGCTTCCCCACGTCCTACATGGAGGGTAATCATCATTTCACCTCATTTTAAGGGCCACGCGCATTTAATGCGCCAGGTACTGTTGCAATGTCAGGAATAACTGCTGCGCGCGTCCCTTCACTTTAGAGCCTTGTTAAATTTAACATTACATCGCGTCATGGGATCTTGTGATCCCTATGGCCCTTGCTATGGCCTTGCTCTGATTGGCTGCCTCGGCTGCGTACCCGCCCATTGCGTGTGGCGTGGCAACCGCAAAGGATCCCACTACGCGCCCTCTCATGCGGTTAAGTAGGGGGCCTGGGGCAATCTTTGGGGAAGTTCCCTATTTCTCTCGCGCTCCCCAGCCTCCTTTCTCTATTACTACAACTCCACCACTGCCGCTGCTTCTTCGTCGTAACCGTGCCGCTGCAACCGTGCTGAGCAGCACCTTGCGCCTGCACCACCACTCCCGCTCAAGGTCTTCACCATGGGGCCCTATGCTTCCCAGTTCCCCGCCATCGGTTATATTTACTCCGATATCCTTCTCAAAGACCTCAAATTCGCCATGACTGAGGAGGAAGCCGCAGTGGTCGCTCAACAGGAAGAAGAAGAGGGTCGTGAGCACGGCTGCTGGGATGGCGCATTCGTCTGCAAGGATGACCTGGATTGGCTCCGTGCCACGCGTCACATTCCCACCTGCGTCTCCTGTCGCCTCGCCGTCGATGAGATTTCCCCCTCTCCCAATCCTAGAGAGTATGTTGTTTTTCTTTCTCATTTTCAGTGCGGCTTCAGCCTTCCTACCTCTAATTTCTTATTCGATTTCATCTCCACATACCAGTTGCAACCACACCATCTCCCTGCCAATGCCATCACCTCTCTATCCTCTTTTGCCTTCAGCATAGAGGGGTATGTCGGCCTCTAGCCGTCCAAGGAGATGTGGATTAAATTCTTTAGTCTCTGGAAGAACGTTGTTCCGGCTAAGGATCTTACTCCGACAGAGAAGCACCTGACTCAGTGCGGCGGAGCCTCCATATCTCCCTACAAGAACTCCATATTTCCCCGGGTCACCGGGCTCGAGTCTTGCAAAGGCTGGGCCCGGACTTTCTTCTATGTCCGGAATACAACTTCCGAGGACTTGATCCGGCTGCACCCCTTCAAGCTTGGACCTCTGGATACCTCTCTTTGGGAGAGCATCCCCAAGCGACCCATAGCCCTAGCGAACCAGGTGGAGCATCGGATCAAGGATTTTCTCAAGGAGAAGTTACTGGGGGGAGATATCATGATTACTTTTGTTCACAGCCGAGTCTCCCTCCTGCAGAAACGTGCTCACAATATTTGCTACTTGAGCGGCTCCCTCGACCCCCACCGGACTTCTTCCTTCGAGCTTGATGACTCGGCGGATTACCGCAGGGTTAAGGCCATGTTCAACATGGAGAAGGAATTCTCCGAAGATTGGGAATGGGGGCTCGAGCCCTTCACCCGGGACAACCCTCCTCCAAAGGTAAACTTCCTTCTTATTGTTTTCTGGATATGTTCTGTACGTCGGATTATTTTCATAACTTAGCCATTGATGTCTTGTTCTCAGCGATTCCTCCAGCAGCCACTAGAAGATGGCGAGGTGCTGGCGAGCAAGTGGGCACCGGACCGCGCCGAGGAAGATGAGGTGGAGACTGATCCGGTGTAACTACCTCAGTGAATTACGCTCTTAGTTAGTGCCTGGCTGAACGAAAGTGGTTAAAATAGTACGGTGGGGCCCAGGGCCACTCACGGTAGACCTTTCGGCCGTCCTAACCACTTTCAGACAACAGGACAAGAACGAGCGGCGTAATCGGCAGGCGAAGGGATCAACTACATACACAAATGAGTATGTATGCAAGCCACATACAACAGTCCTCAGAGCCATTCCATCTAAAAGAAATAGAAATATAGCAACGCCATACGGCAAGATCCAAATGTCCTAGATAGATATAATAACTTAGGATAGCTCCTCATACATCACACATCAGAGTATCAGGCGGAAGCGGAAAACAAGCTCCGAGTACGGATAAGAAGCAAATTGGCATAAGATGCCCCATAAATAAACACATCCCGCCCACAGATCACACGGATCCCCGTTCCCGGAATCTCTACACCGAATGATCGTTGCCAACATCATCTGACTCTTCCACCCAGTATCCATCTTGCGGGTACACCTGTTCATCTGAATCAAACAATTATCGTGTCAAATTTGGAGTTATAAAACAAAAGTTATTAATTAAATAAGGAAAAGGGCATTTTTATTGGAATTTTAATCATCTCGAAAATTAAAGTGTTCAAAATATATTTTGAAGTGCATATTTGGATTCCTCACATTTTTCTGATTCCAAAACATATATTATTTGTATTATTTGGATTTGTATTTTAAAAATTATTTGAATCTGAGAAGAATTTTAATTTAAATAAATTTGAAAAGATTGGAATAAAAACAGACTCAGGGAATTACTTTTCATACCCAGGCAATTCTAACCACAGACACTGATAGGTGGGCCTGGTGCTAACTGGGCCATGCGCGCGCGAAAACGCTTTAACATGCGGCTCTGGCTTACCCACAGCGGCTGACAGGCGGGCCAGCGGCGGAAGGGGCCACGTGCCAGTGGGAAAGCTCCCAGCGGCTGACTGGTGGGGCGCCAGCTGGACCACGGGTTGCGTCAGAGAAAAACGGAGGGGTTTTCTGCAAGATTTCTAGCGCGGCTGACTGGTGGGGCACTAGGAGCGCGGGTTGCGAGAATTAAAAAGGTGGGGGGATTTTTGCAATTTAACCACGGCCCGGTTTACTTTTTATCGTTTTCCTCTGTCTGGCGAGGAAACGCGGTGCGTGGCGCGAGCGAGGACTCGAACCCGGGTCGCGGGAGAGCGAGCTGAGGGACGGAACCGCTGCGGTGGTGCTAGGGGAGCTGTTAGGAGGGGGTTCGGGTGCTAGGTAGGCTCTAAGCAGCGTGGGAACCTGGCAGACAACGGCGAGCTCTGGCGCGCGGTGGCTGTTCGATGAAACGCACGGCGAGGCTAAAGCGGTACGGTGAGGCGGAGGTTGTCAGGGAGAGGGAGATGCTCACCGCGAGTTGCCTGTTGGCGTTGGATCGGCGCGAGGGGCTGCGGAACGGCGAGGATGCAGACGCACCGGCGGGCTAGGGTTTCGGGGACGGCGAGGTACTGGCGACGCGGTGGAGCTTCTCGTCCACGTCTGCGTGCACGGGGCGTCGCAGGGGGCCGTGCTTGGTCTTCTCCACCACTTCACGGTCGCGCTGCACGGCTGGTTCGTCGGGGCGGGGTGGTACCTGGCGGCGACCGGCGGCGGCTGGTGGTGGACGGAGAGGAAGAAGGGGACGGAGGAGTGCGTCTCGGCCAGATCTGGGGAGGCCAGAGAGGCGTGGGGAGGAAGGGAAAAGAAGGGAGAGAGGGAGGAGGCAGCTGGGACACGGTAGAGATAAAGGTGGCCTCGTGCCACCTTTTTCCTCCTCCTCGAGCATGTGCTCGGCCGGCTGGGCTGGCTGGGGCTGGTCCAGGGCGAGGCAGTGAGGCTGCAGGGTGGGGCTGGCATGAGGGAGAGAAGAGAGGGAGGGGCTAGCTCGGGTTAGGTTAGATGGTGGCCTCAGGTTAGGTTTAGCTAGGGTTAGGGTTTGGGTGAGCTAGGTTAGAGAGAGGAGAGGCTGGGGTGGTGGGTCAGGTAGAGAGAGGGTGGCCAGGTGGAGAGAGGGGCTTGGCATGGAGGCCAAGCTAGAGAGAGAGAGAGAGAGGGTTAGTAGAAATTAGGGTTATGGGAAGAATAAAGGAATTTATTTAGTTTGATTATTTTTAAGTATTTAGATTGGAATTTTGGTGTAGGAGGCTAATCCAAGAAGAACAAAAAGGGCTTGGTCTTGCATGGACTAATGTAGAGAAGAAACTAGAAAGAAAGAAGAAGAAAAGAATTAGGTGGAATAAGGCTCATGTGATCTTATATGTAGATAAAGAAAAATAAGATAAAAGAATGTGGTAAGATCATCTCAAGTGGAACATGGTGAGTGCTAGAATTGACATGAGGTGGAGGTGAAAGGAAATCCAAGAAAAAGGAAAAGAAAAGAATTATGGGCTAAGCCTCATATGGTTCATGCATGGAGAAAATAATAATAAAAGAAGATGGTATGGTGTGACTAAGGAGAGGTGGAGATGGTTTTTCCTAGATAGGATCCACCAAACCAAAGAAAAACTAATGGAGGAAAAAGGTGGTGGAGAAGCTTGCATGGCCCATGCAAAATATTAATGACATGATTTATTATGTGAAAACAATAATAATATGATGGCATTAATCTTGTGCATTTCCAAGAAGTGGAAAATAAGCCAAGCAAAGAATTTGGGAGATTGATCCACCCCAAACTACATGAGCTAGAATTAAATAGCTAAAGAAAAAGAAACAAGCTCATGGTTAATGGGATGGTGGGATTATAAAGTGGTGGAAGAGAAAGGTGGTAGGATGGAAATAAAAGATATGCCCCCAACTCAACTTGGGCATTTGAACAATATATTCATAGCCAAATATAATATCAAGAAGCAAATACATTTAATAATGCATGTGAGAGAAGAACCCAAAGAAAATGAGTTTTATATGATGCTCAAATGCAAGGTGGCATGATGACATGAGCATGATATAATTATGATGCAACAATAATATCTATGGAGTAGCCAATATCTTACTAGGACAAGTAGCATTACAATTGTTAGACAATTGGGGTGCTACAACTCTCCCCCACTAAACAGGAATCTCGCCCCGAGAATCTAGGAAGAAGAAGATTCAAAGAGGGTAGGATACTTGGCACGGAGCTCATCTTCACGTTCCAGGTGGCTTCATCAACGGAATGGTGCGACCACTGCACCTTACAGAACTTGATGGACTTGTTGCGAGTCCTTCTTTCTGCGACTTCAAGGATTTTTGTGGGGTGCTCTTGATAAGACAGATCTTCTTGGAGATTGATGAGTTCATGGTCCACGGTCCTGCCGGGATCCTTGAACCACTTCTTGAGTTGAGAGATGTGAAAAACATCATGGACTTTGAGTTGTTCAGGGAGCTCAAGAGCATAAGCAACTTCTCCTCTTCTTCCACGAATTTTGAAAGGACCGATGTATCTAGGAGCCAGCTTTCCTTTGATACCAAAGCGATGCGTGCCTCTCATGGGAGTGACACGAAGGTAAACGAGATCACCAGGCACATACTCCATGTCTGTGTGCTTTCTATCATAATTGCTCTTCTGGCGACTTTGAGCAATCTTCAGATTTTCAAGAATGATGTGAACTTTCTCTTCCGCTTGAGTTACAATGTCGGGGCCAAACAATATTCTTTCTCCTGCGCCCCACCAACCAATCGGAGTTCTGCACTTGCGACCATAGAGAGCCTCAAATGGTGCCATCTTTAGACTTTTCTGGAAACTGTAGTTGTAAGAGAATTCAGCATAAGGAAGACATTCTTCCCACTTCATGCCGAAAGAGATAACGCAAGCACGAAGCATATCTTCCAGAATCTGATTGATCCTTTCAACTTGTCCTTGCGACTGAGGGTGGTAAGCTGTGCTGAAGTTTAGTTTGGTTCCCAAAGCATTTTGGAAACTTCCCCAGAACTTGGAAGTGAAGATGCTTCCACGGTCTGAACTGATCTCAAGAGGAACTCCATACAGAGAGACAATTCTGTTAATATAGAGTTCAGCCAACTGAATTGCAGAAATTGTTTCCTTGACTGGAAAGAAGTGAGCTACTTTGGAAAGCCTGTCAATGACAACAAAGATTGCATTGTTGCCTTTTTGCGACCTTGGAAAACCAGTGATGAAGTCCATCTCTACTTTCTCCCATTTCCATTCCGGAGGCTTCAATGGCTGTAGAAGACCGGAAGGTTTCTGATGGACAGCTTTAACTCTGCGACAAACATCACACTCTGAGACATACTTGGCACAATATCGTTTCAAACCAGGCCACCAATATTGTGTTTTCAAGTCCATGTACATCTTAGTGCTTCCAGGGTGGATAGAAAGAACAGAATCATGCGCCTCCTTGAGAACTTGCTCTCTTAAACCCGGGAGTTCGGAACAAACTTCTTGTGTTGAAAGAAGAGAGTGCCTTGGTCATCAACGTGGAAAGACTCATACTTCGCCAGCTGAATGTTGGAGATGATCTTTTTAGTGTAAGGATCCCCAAGCTGAATGGAACGGACCTTTTCTTCCAAGAGAGGTGTTGCTAGAAGGTTCAGAAGATAACCTTGCTCCACAATTTCAAGGTTGATTTTGCGGAATTCTTCGCACAAGAGAGGCTGTTGTTCTTCCACCATGAGGTTGTTGACATAAGCTTTTCGGCTGAGAGCATATGCCATGACATTGGCTTTGCCCGGGGTGTAGTTGATGGTCAAATCGAAATCATTGATTGTTTCAATCCACCTCCTCTGACGAAGGTTGAGATCAGGCTGTGTGAAGATGTACTTCAGACTCTTGTGATCAGAAAAGATCTCACAACGGTTGCCAAGCAAGTAATGCCTCCATACTTCCAAAGCAAAGACAACTGCTGCGAGTTCGAGGTCATGTGTAGGATAGTTGATCTCATGCGTCTTCAACTGGCGAGAGGCATAAGCAACAACTTGTTTTTCTTGCATAAGGACCGCACCCAATCCTTGCAATGAAGCATCACAGAAAATCTGGAAAGGCTTTGATGTATCTAGAGGAACCAAGACTAGCGTGGAAGTGAGCTTCTCTTTGAGTGTTTCAAAGCTTGCTTGACATGCAGGAGTCCAAAGATATTTCTTGCCTTTCTTGAGGAGATCGGTAAGAGGCTTCGCAATCTTTGAGAAGTTTTGAACGAAGCGACGACAGTAACTGGCCAAACCAAGGAAACTCCGGACTTCTTTGACATTTATGGGTGGAAGCCAGTCCATAATTGTCTTAATAGTTTCTGGGTTGATGGCAATGCCCTTGGCAGAGATGACGTGACCAAGGTAGGTGACTTGAGGCAGCCAAAACTCACACTTGGAGAACATTGCATACAGGCGATGCTCACGAAGCTTGTTTAGGACACACCGAAGGTGTTCTTCATGTTCTTCTTTTGACTTAGAATGGACTAGAATGTCATCCAGATAGACCACAACGAACTTATCAAGATACTCCATGAAAACCGAGTTCATAAGCCTCGAGAAGGTGGCAGGTGCATTGGTGAGACCGAAAGGCATGACCGTGTACTCATACAGGCCATATCGGGTGGTGAAAGCTGTTTTAGGAACATCTTCCTTGCGAATCTTGATTTGATGATAACCACTTCTCAAATCAAGCTTAGAGAATACCACAGCTCCAGCTAGCTGATCGAAGAGATCATTAATCCGCGGAAGGGGATATTTATTCTTGATTGTTTTAGCATTGAGTGCCCGATAGTCAACACAAAGTCTATCAGTCTTGTCTCGCTTCTTCACAAAGATGGTTGGACTACCCCAAGAAGAAGTACTGTGCTGAATGAAACCCAACTTCTCTTGTTCATCCAACTGACGCTTAAGTTCAGCCAACTCAGCAGGACCCATTTTATAAGGCCGCTTGGAAATAGGAGCGGTACCAGGTTCAAGTTCAATGACAAACTCAACCTCACGATCCGGAGGCATACCTGGCAACTCTTCTGGAAAGACATCTGGAAACTCTCAAACTACAGGAACACTCTGAATACCTTCCATAGCATCATCATTCAAGCCGCCAAAGAATAAAGCTGAATTGCAGGAGTCAGACTTGGAGAATAGACTATATGGCCTTCAGGAATTTTCAGAGAAACCGAACGTTCAGCACAATCAATCACAGCTGCATTTGCTGTTCAACCAATCCATGCCCAAGATAACATCAATATCAGAATTGCCCAGAACAATTAAGGAAGCCGGAAAAGAAGAACCACCAATCTCAATTTGATTGCCATGGCTGATATTAGTAGATAACAATCTTGCCCCGGGAGAAAGAACCATTAACTTTTTATCCAGCTGGTCTATAACAAGCTCATGCTCATTTGCAAATTTGTGAGAAACGAAAGAATGTGAAGCACCAGAATCAAACAAAACTCGTGCAAGGAACTGAGTTAACAGGAAGCATACCCATGAAAACTCCAGGTGCATGCTCAGCTTGAGCGACGTGGACACAGTTGGCACGAGCAACCGTAGATCCCGGCTTAGTGTTGATGTTGAGAGCCCGAGGTGGAGGTGCACGAATCATAGGAGCACTTGCCGCAGGTCTTAGAGGTGGTGGTGGAAGAGCTTTGTTGTTCAATGGACAATTCCATTGTTGATGTCCAGTGTTACCACAAGTATAGCAAGCACCAGGTGGACGTGGAGCAACGTAGCCAGGGACTCCGCCAGGCGCTCCAGGGTAGTTGTGGTTGTAGCCCCTAGGAGCCGCAGTGAAGGAGTTTGGTGGCCTTGGTGCATAGCTTGAAGGTCTTGGTGGAGCAGGGAGCGACGGTGGGGTGTTAGGAACCCAGACACGACGCTTAGAAGGAGCTGTCATAGCAGAAGAGCTTGCTGAATCACGGCTGTGTTTCTTTGACTCCTCAAACACTTGCCTACTTGCTTCTTCCTGCAGAGCTGTGTGCTGAAGTTCCAGGAAAGATGCTGGCCTTGCATGAGTGATTGCATATTTGATGGAAGCATTGAGGCCTTGCCGAAACCTCTTTTGCTTCTTCTTGTCATCAGAGATCTCATCGCCACCATAACGAGACTAGGTTCATGAAGTTTCTGATGTAGGTGTTGACATTGTCAGTGCCCTGCTTGAGGTTGAGAAACACTTCCTTCATCCTTTCCATGACGATTTCTGACAGATATTGCTCTTTGAAAGCAGCTGTGAACCGCTCCCAAGTAGGCTGAAAACCAGAAAGATCTGCCTTGAGATAATTTTCCGACCAGAGAGCTGCATCTCCCTTCAGAAGGTGAGTAGCACACTTGACCCATTCTTGCTCGGGAACATCCGCAGTCATGAGCAACCTTGACACTTCACGAAGCCAATCATCCGCATCAAGTGGCTGATCAGACACTTCGAATTGACGTGGGTTGAACTTGAGAAAACTCTTGATGTCTCCTCGCTTGGGAGGTGGAGGTAGCGGAGCAAACTCATTCCTCCTCACACTTTCCTCGAAGCGCTGCTGGTTCTGCTGCATAGTGCCCAAAGCATTTGCAATACTTGCCAAAGCAGCCCCGAGTTCAGGTGGTATATCCTCCTCAGAACGGCGTGGTGGTGCCATCCTGTGATTGATATAAACACAAGTCAGTACTATAATGGAGAATAATAATAATCCAAAATAGTACCAAAATGGAATTAATCAAGATTAAAGAATGCAATTCACTGAGATGATATTAAAATATCAACAAAGTTCAAGGCAATTAGAAGATATTAAGCATAACACACACGACTGAACAAGGAGTGTGGTATACAAACTAACAAAGAAAAATTTTCCGCAAATTTTGGCATTAAAATACCACTAGATGCGCAAAACCACTTAACGAATCAAGATTAGTAACTCTACTAGTTCAATATACAAAAGCAAATGACAAAAGTAGTGGTATGGTCGCGACTCCATCCCGCACTCAAATCATTACTTCGCACATGAATCAGTAAAACACATATCCCAACAACTTCTCCTAAAGATGAACCTAGAGATTGGTAACTACGGAAAAGGACACCCCAACAAGATAACATCGGATAACAAAGAGTAAGATAGATCGCATCGGTGTACAACGAATCAGAATAGATCGCGTCGGTTTACAAAGGACTGTCGGTAGGGAATGTACCAACAGTTGATAACCAAAAGGCAGATAGTGATAACATTTGGATGCAACAGATAGACAAGGAATTCACACACACACACACACAAACATAACCTATGGTACTACGGAACCCAGAACACGTGAATCCTAGTTTGAAGTTTAGAAGAGGATTGAAAACGTTACACTTCCTTGCCAGAAAAGGGTGGGTGGGTGGGTAAGAAGAAAAATGGGAGCAGTCCTACTCTCACGTTTTGTTTTTCCCTAATATACATAACTACCAAAATATTTGCTAGACAGACAACGACCATTTTGGCTGAGACCCTGAAGGCGGGATGGCTCTGATACCAATTGTAACTACCTCGGTGAATTACGCTCTTAGTTAATGCCTGGCTGAACGAAAGTGGTTAAAATAGTACGGTGGGGCCCAGGGCCAGTCACGGTAGACCTTTCGGCCGTCCTAACCACTTTCAGACAACGGGACAAGAACGAGCGGCGTAATCGGCAGGCGAAGGGATCAACTACATACACAAATGAGTATGTATGCAAGCCACATACAACAGTCCTCAAAGCCATTCCATCTAAAAGAAATAGAAATATAGCAACACCATACGGCAAGATCCAAATTTCCTAGATAGATATAATAATTTAGGATAGCTCCTCATACATCACACATCAGAGTATCAGGCGGAAGCGGAAAACAAGATCCGAGTACGGATAAGAAGCAAATTGGCATAAGATGCCCCATAAATAAACACATCCCGCCCATAGATCACACAGATCCCCGTTCCCGGAATCTCTACACCGAATGATCGTTGCCAACATCATCTGACTCTTCCACCCAGTATCCATCTTGCGGGTACACCTGTTCATCTGAATCAAACAATTATCGTGTGAGACCCTAGGGGTACTCAGCAAGTCTTATTGCCACTAAAGGGGACACAACCTGGGGTGACGCAATTGCAGCAAAAGATAATACCTAACAATACTACAGATACTCGCTAACCTTCCGTCTAACCAATGATAGACGAAAGTCCGTGAATTAAGAACAACAGTTATCCAGTATAATTAACAGATCCATCCTCCTCCTCGCTTACCAACAAGGAAGCGGACGAACAACCCCCATCATCCATTGGCAGTTTTATTAACCATTCCATGAGTATTGCACTATTTACTAGTCAAGTACTTAGTCAATTTAAAAGCGGTACGTTAGTTATACTTGTCTATGATGGAGAAACTGTGCTCCAAGTCGTCCATAACCGCGGACACGGCTTTCAGAAAGATTTACCCTGCAGGGGTGCACGAATAGCAACACACACTCGATCAACCTCGGAAAAACCAAATCAAAACCCAACGAGGCATTCACGACAAAGCAATCACAGGATTCAGAAATATTTCAGGGGGCCACCCCATTAAGCTACCCGCAACGAAGTTGGCCGGCTCCGAGACGGACCCAAGGTTTGTGTCAATGGCTGTAAACGACTGGGAACCCGAAATTGTGACTGGGCTTGTCGATACCGCGAAAACATTCCACGATCCAAAACAGTACAGGTGCTCCACGCACAATCTTAAATAAAGCAGTAACATGGCATAAGTACAGATAGTAATAAAGCCCCAAACTACTTGTGGCCCCAAGAAATAAGAATGAATCAAGCTCTGGCTCAGGGGGGTCCATAAGGCCTCCCGGATGTGGATAGTGTGAATAGTCAAGGAACAGGAATCAAGTACTCGGGGTCCTACGGGACACAAGTGAGCAGGAAAAACCAAATAGCAGATATTGCTCACCGGTGCCTCTTTCATTAGTTATCCCATTACTACTCAGGTTATGTTGGTTAGGTACCTCGTTATCCATCAGACACTCACATACCCTACTCATGCTTTTCTACGACTCGCATGGCTCAAACAACTCCTGTGGTAATGGCTCATGGGAACGGAACAGGCTTAATGTGGTTTAAAAGTAAAGGCTATGCAGTACTTGGGATTCAATTTAATGCAATCGCGACTCAATGATGCAAGAATAAGATAGAGGCAATAGGTACTGTATGTATGCAAGCATGTGGTAGTGCTTGCCTGGCAGCTCAGTTGAAGCGAGAGATGGATCTGGGTAATACTCCTGTGATTCCTGGTAATTCTCCTGCTGGGCGTCTATTCGAAGAAGAACCAAACAAACCAGGGCCAACATAAATAAAGTGCACAAGCGTATGAATTAAAATGCGACAAGCAAACAAGCATGCCATGATGAATGATGCACAATTTGCATGGCATTTAAGTAGCATGGCAAAGGTGAGGTGTGGATACAAGAAATAAAGCACTTTATTATTTATTTGCCCAAGTTTTATTGTAATAAACAGTTCAGAATTTAAATGTTGACATGATGCATGCTTCAATTCAGAACAAGGATTGCATAAATAGAACGGGCTCGTCGCGCTGATCGATTTAGACATATTATTTGTCAAATTTGGAGTTATAAAACAAAAGTTATTAATTAAATAAGGAAAAGGGCATTTTTATTGTAATTTTAATCATCTCGAAAATTGAAAGTGTTCAAAATATATTTTGAAGTGCATATTTGGATTCCTCACATTTTTCTGATTCCAAAACATATATTATTTGTATTATTGGATTTGTATTTTAAAAATTATTTGAATCTGAGAAGAATTTGAATTTAAATAAATTTGAAAAGATTGGAATAAAAACAGACTCAGGGAATTACTTTTCATACCCAGGCAATTCTAACCACAGACACTGACAGGTGGGCCTGGTGCTGACTGGGCCACGCGCGCGCGAAAACGCTTTAACACGCGGCTCTGGCTTACCCACAGCGGCTGACAGGCGGGCCAGCGGCGGAAGGGGCCACGTGCCAGTGGGAAAGCTCCCAGCGGCTGACTGGTGGGGCGCCAGCTGGACCGCGGGTTGCGTCAGAGAAAAACGGAGGGGTTTTCTGCAAGAGTTCTAGCGCGGCTGACTGGTGGGGCACTAGGAGCGCGGGTTGCGAGAATTAAAAAGGTGGGGGGATTTTTGCAATTTAACCACGGCCCGGTTTACTGTTTATCGTTTTCCTCCGTCTGGCGAGGAAACGCGGTGCGCGGCGCGAGCGAGGACTCGAACCCGGGTCGCGGGAGAGCACGCTGAGGGACGGAACCGGTGCGGTGGTGCTAGGGGAGCTGTTAGGAGGGGGTTCGGGTGCTAGGTAGGCTCTAAGCAGCGTGGGAACCTGGCAGACAACGGCGAGCTCTGGCGCGCGGTGGCTGTTCGAACGAAACGCACGGCGAGGCTAAAGCGGTACGGTGAGGCGGAGGTTGTCAGGGAGAGGGGAGATGCTCACCGCGAGTTGCCTGGTTGGCGTTGGATCGGCGCGAGGGGCTGCGGAACGGCGAGGATGCAGACGCACCGGCGGGCTAGGCTTTCGGGGACGGCGAGGTACTGGCGACGCGGTGGGAGCTTCTCGTCCACGTCTGCGTGCACGGGGCGTCGCAGGGGGCCGTGCTCGGTCTTCTCCGCCACTTCACGGTCGCGCTGCACGGCTGGTTCGTCGGGGCGGGGGTGGTACCTGGCGGCGACCGGCGGCGGCTGCTGGTGGACGGAGAGGAAGAAGGGGAAGGAGGAGTGCGTCTCGGCCAGATCTGGGGAGGCCAGAGAGGCGTGGGGAGGAAGGGAAAAGAAGGGAGAGAGGGAGGAGGCAGCTGGGACACGGTAGAGATAAGGTGGCCTCGTGCCACCTTTTTCCTCCTCCTCGAGCACGTGCTCGGCCGGCTGGGCTGGCTGGGGCTGGTCCAGGGCGAGGCAGTGAGGCTGCAGGGTGGGGCTGGCATGAGGGAGAGAAGAGAGGGAGGGGCTAGCTCGGGTTAGGTTAGATGGTGGCCTCGGTTAGGTTTAGCTAGGGTTAGGGTTGGGTGAGCTAGGTTAGAGAGAGGAGAGGCTGGGGTGGTGGGTCAGGTAGAGAGAGGGTGGCCAGGTGGAGAGAGGGGCTTGGCATGGAGGCCAAGCTAGAGAGAGAGAGAGAGAGAGGGTTAGTAGAAATTAGGGTTATGGGAAGAATAAAGGAATTTATTAGTTTGATTATTTTTAAGTATTTAGATTGGAATTTTGGTGTAGGAGGCTAATCCAAGAAGAACTAAAAGGGCTTGGTCTTGCATGGACTAATGTAGAGAAGAAACTAGAAAGAAAGAAGAAGAAAAGAATTAGGTGGAATAAGGCTCATGTGATCTTATATGTAGATAAAGAAAAATAAGATAAAAGAATGTGGTAAGATCATATCTCAAGTGGAACATGGTGAGTGCTAGAATTGACATGAGGTGGAGGTGAAAGGAAATCCAAGAAAAAGGAAAGAAAAGAATTATGGGCTAAGCCTCATATGGTTCATGCATGGAGAAAATAATAATAAAAGAAGATGGTATGGTGTGACTAAGGAGAGGTGGAGATGGTTTTTCCTAGATAGGATCCACCAAACCAAAGAAAAACAATGGAGGAAAAAGGTGGTGGAGAAGCTTGCATGGCCCATGCAAATATTAATGACATGATTTATTATGTGGAAAAACAATAATAATATGATGGCATTAATCTTGTGCATTTCAAGAAGTGGAAAATAAGCCAAGCAAAGAATTTGGGAGATTGATCCACCCCAAACTACATGAGCTAGAATTAAATAGCTAAAGAAAAAGAAACAAGCTCATGGTTAATGGGATGGTGGGATTATAAAGTGGTGGAAGGAGAAAGGTGGTAGGATGGAAATAAAAGATATGCCCCCAACTCAACTTGGGCATTTGAAACAATATATTCATAGCCAAATATAATATCAAGAAGCAATACATTAATAAGCATGTGAGAGAAGAACCCAAAGAAAATGAGAATTATATGAGCCAAATGAATGGCATGATGACTGAGCATGATATAATTATATCAACAAAGTTCAAGGCAATTAGAAGATATTAAGCATAACACACACGACTGAACAAGGAGTGTGGTATACAAATAACAAAGAAAAAATTTCCGCAAATTTTGGCATTAAAATACCACTAGATGCGCAAAACCACTTAACGAATCAAGATTAGTAACTCTACTAGTTCAATATACAAAAGAAAAATGACAAAAGTAGTGGTATGGTCGCGACTCCATCCCGCACTCAAATCATTACTTCGCACATGAATCAGATAGTAAAACACATATCCCAACAACTTCTCCTAAAGATGAACCTAGAGATTGGTAACTACGGAAAAGGACACCCCAACAAGATAACATCGGATAACAAAGAGTAAGATATATCGCATCGGTGTACAACGAATCAGAATAAATCGCGTCGGTTTACAAAGGACTGTCGGTAGGGAATGTACCAACAGTTGATAACCAAAAGGCAGATAGTGATAACATTTGGATGCAAAAGATAGACAAGGAATTCACACACACACACACAAACATAACCTATGGTACTACGGAACCCAGAACACGTGAATCCTAGTTTGAAGTTTAGAAGAGGATTGAAAACGTTACACTTCCTTGCCAGAAAAGGGTGGGTGGGTGGGTAAGAAGAAAAATGGGAGCAGTCCTACTCTCACGTTTTGTTTCCCTAATATACGTAACTACCAAAATATTTGCTAGACAGACAACAACCATTTTGGCTGAGACCCTGAAGGCGGGATGGCTCTGATACCAATTGTAACTACCTCGGTGAATTACGCTCTTAGTTAATGCCTGGCTGAACGAAAGTGGTTAAAATAGTACGGTGGGGCCCAGGGCCAGTCACGGTAGACCTTTCGGCCGTCCTAACCACTTTCACACAACGGGACAAGAACGAGCGGCGTAATCGGCAGGCGAAGGGATCAACTACATACACAAATGAGTATGTATGCAAGCCACATACAATAGTCCTCAGAGCCATTCCATCTAAAAGAAATAGAAATATAGCAACGCCATACGGCAAGATCCAAATGTCCTAGATAGATATAATAATTTAGGATAGCTCCTCATACATCACACATCAGAGTATTAGGCGGAAGCGGAAACAAGATCCGAGTACGGATAAGAAGCAAATTGGCATAAGATGCCCCATAAATAAACACATCCCGCCCACAGATCACACGGATCCCCGTTCCCAGAATCTCTACACCGAATGATCGTTGCCAACATCATCTGACTCTTCCACCCAGTATCCATCTTGCGGGTACACCTGTTCATCTGAATCAAACAATTATCGTGTGAGACCCTAGGGGTACTCAGCAAGTCTTATTGCCACTAAAGGGGACACAACCTGGGGTGACGCAATTGCAGCAAAAGATAATACCTAACAATACTACAGATACTCGCTAACCTTCCGTCTAACCAATGATAGACGAAAGTCCGTGAATTAAGAACAACAGTTATACAGTATAATTAACAGATCCATCCTCCTCCTCGCTTACCAACAAGGAAGCGGATGAACAACCCCCATCATCCATTGGCAGTTTTATTAACCATTCCATGAGTATTGCACTATTTACTAGTCAAGTACTTAGTCAATTTAAAAGCGGTACTTTAGTTATACTTGTCTATGATCGAGAAACTGTGCTCCAAGTCGTCCATAACCGCAGACACGGCTTTCAGAAAGATTTACCCTGCAGAGGTGCACGAATAGCAACACACACTCGATCAACCTCGGAAAAACCAAATCAAAACCCAACGAGGCATTCACGACAAAGCAATCACAGGATTCAGAAATATTTCAGGGGGCCACCGCATTAAGCTACCCGCAACGAAGTTGGCCGGCTCCGAGACGGACCCAAGGTTTGTTTCAATGGCTGTAAACGACTGGGAACCCGAAATTGTGACTGGGCTTGTCGATACCGCGAAAACATTCCACGATCCAAAACAGTACAGGTGCTCCACGCACAATCTTAAATAAAGCAGTAACATGGCATAAGTACAGAATAGTAATAAAGCCCCAAACTACTTGTGGCCCCAAGAAATAAGAATGAATCAAGCTCTGGCTCAGGGGGGTCCATAAGGCCTCCCGGATGTGGATAGTGCGAATAGTCAAGGAACAGGAATCAAGTACTCGGGGTCCTACGGGACACAAGTGAGCAGGAAAAACCAAATAGCAGATATTGCTCACCGGTGCCTCTTTCATTAGTTATCCCATTACTACTCAGGTTATGTTGGTTAGGTACCTCGTTATCCATCAGACACTCACATACCCTACTCATGCTTTTCTACGACTCGCATGGCTCAAACAACTCCTGTGGTAATGGCTCATGGGAACGGAACAGGCTTAATGTGGTTTAAAAGTAAAGGCTATGCAGTACTTGGGATTCAATTTAATGCAATCGCGACTCAATGATGCAAGAATAAGATAGAGGCAATAGGTACTGTATGTATGCAAGCATGTGGTAGTGCTTGCCTGGCAGCTCAGTTGAAGCGAGAGATGGATCTGGGTAATACTCCTGTGATTTCTGGTAATTCTCCTGCTGGGCGTCTATTCGAAGAAGAACCAAACAAACCAGGGCCGACATAAATAAAGTGCACAAGCGTATGAATTAAAATGCGACAAGCAAACAAGCATGCCATGATGAATGATGCACAATTTGCATGGCATTTAAGTAGCATGGCAAAGGTGAGGTGTGGATACAAGAAATAAAGCACTTTATTATTTATTTGCCCAAGTTTTATTGTAATAAACAGTTCAGAATTTAAATGTTGACATGATGCATGCTTCAATTCAGAACAAGGATTGCATAAATAGAACGGGCTCGTCGCGCTGATCGATTTAGACATATTATTTGTCAAATTTGGAGTTATAAAATAAAAGTTATTAATTAAATAAGGAAAAGGGCATTTTTATTGTAATTTTAATCATCTCGAAAATTGAAGTGTTCAAAATATATTTTGAAGTGCATATTTGGATTCCTCACATTTTTCTGATTCCAAAACATATATTATTTGTATTATTTGGATTTGTATTTTAAAAATTATTTGAATCTGAGAAGAATTTGAATTTAAATAAATTTGAAAAGATTGGAATAAAAACAGACTCAGGGAATTACTTTTCATACCCAGGCAATTCTAACCACAAACACTGACAGGTGGGCCTGGTGCTGACTGGGCCACGCGCGCGCGAAAACGCTTTAACACGCGGCTCTGGCTTACCCACAGCGGCTGACAGGCGGGCCAGCGGCGGAAGGGGCCACGTGCCAGTGGGAAAGCTCCCAGCGGCTGACTGGTGGGGCACCAGCTGGACCGCGGGTTGCGTCAGAGAAAAACGGAGGGGTTTTCTGCAAGAGTTCTAGCGCGGCTGACTGGTGGGGCACTAGGAGCACGGGTTGCGAGAATTAAAAAGGTGGGGGGATTTTTGCAATTTAACCACGGCCCGGTTTACTGTTTATCGTTTTCCTCCGTCTGGCGAGGAAACGCGGTGCACGGCGCGAGCGAGGACTCGAACCCGGGTCGCGGGAGAGCGCGCTGAGGGACGGAACCGGTGCGGTGGTGCTAGGGGAGCTGATAGGAGGGGGTTCGGGTGCTAGGTAGGCTCTAAGCAGCGTGGGAACCTGGCAGACAACGGCGAGCTCTGGCGCGCGGTGGCTGTTCGACGAAACGCACGGCCAGGCTAAAGCGGTACGGTGAGGCGGAGGTTGTCAGGGAGAGGGAGATGCTCACCGCGAGTTGCCTGGTGGCGTTGGATCGGCGCGAGGGGCTGCGGAACGGCGAGGATGCAGACGCACCGGCGGGCTAGGCTTTCGGGGACGGCGAGGTACTGGCGACGCGGTGGAGCTTCTCGTCCACGTCTGCGTGCACGGGGCGTCGCAGGGGGCCGTGCTCGGTCTTCTCCGCCACTTCACGGTCGCGCTGCACGGCTGGTTCGTCGGGGCGGGGTGGTACCTGGCGGCGACCGGCGGCGGCTGCTGGTGGACGGAGAGGAAGAAGGGGAAGGAGGAGTGCGTCTCGGCCAGATCTGGGGAGGCCAGAGAGGCGTGGGGAGGAAGGGAAAAGAAGGGAGAGAGGGAGGAGGCAGCTGGGACACGGTAGAGATAAAGGTGGCCTCGTGCCACCTTTTTCCTCCTCCTCGAGCACGTGCTCGGCCGGCTGGGCTGGCTGGGGCTGGTCCAGGGCGAGGCAGTGAGGCTGTAGGGTGGGGCTGGCATGAGGGAGAGAAGAGAGGGAGGGGCTAGCTCGGGTTAGGTTTAGCTAGGGTTAGGGTTTGGGTGAGCTCGGTTAGAGAGAGGAGAGGCTGAGGTGGTGGGTCAGGTAGAGAGAGGGTGGCCAGGTGGAGAGAGGGGCTTGGCATGGAGGCCAAGCTAGAGAGAGAGAGAGAGGGAGGGTTAGTAGAAATTAGGGTTATGGGAAGAATAAAGGAATTTATTTAGTTTGATTATTTTTAAGTATTTAGATTGGAATTTTGGTGTAGGAGGCTAATCCAAGAAGAACTAAAAGGGCTTGGTCTTGCATGGACTAATGTAGAGAAGAAACTAGAAAGAAAGAAGAAGAAAAGAATTAGGTGGAATAAGGCTCATGTGATCTTATATGTAGATAAAGAAAAATAAGATAAAAGAATGTGGTAAGATCATCTCAAGTGGAACATGGTGAGTGATAGAATTGACATGAAGTGGAGGTGAAAGGAAATCCAAGAAAAAGGAAAAGAAAAGAATTATGGGCTAAGCCTCATATGGTTCATGCATGGAGAAAATAATAATAAAAGAAGATGGTATGGTGTGACTAAGGAGAGGTGGAGATGGTTTTTCCTAAATAGGATCCACCAAACCAAAGAAAAACTAATGGAGGAAAAAGGTGGTGGAGAAGCTTGCATGGCCCATGCAAAATATTTATGACATGATTTATTATGTGAAAACAATAATAATATGATGGCATTAATCTTGTGCATTTCCAAGAAGTGGAAAATAAGCCAAGCAAAGAATTTGGGGGATTGATCCACCCCAAACTACATGAGCTAGAATTAAATAGCTAAAGAAAAAGAAACAAGCTCATGGTTAAGGGATGGTGGGATTATAAAGTGGTGGAAGAGAAAGGTGGTAGGATGGAAATAAAAGATATGCCCCCAACTCAACTTGGGCATTTGAACAATATATTCATAGCCAAATATAATATCAAGAAGCAAATACATTTGATAATGCATGTGAGAGAAGAACCCAAAGAAAATGAGTTTTATATGATGCTCAAATGCAAGGTGGCATGATGACATGAGCATGATATATTTATGATGCAACAATAATATCTATGGAGTAGCCAATATCTTACTAGGACAAGTAGCATTACAATTGTTAGACAATTGGGGTGCTACATCCGGAGACCTTCCTGCCCACTCCGGACGTCGTCAAACGTGGCCCTGGTAAGGCCTCTTCTTTAAGGGATTAGCGTGATGACGATGACCCGGATATTGAGGTTCTCGAGGTAGTTGACCCAGTTCCCATCTCTTACGCATATCTGGTTATGTTCGAATCTTCAGCTAACCTGGACGGTCAGGTCCACGAGGTTCCCCCCTTGCGATGAGTGGTCCGGTCCCCGCTCCTTCCTAAAGCATGCGGCTACCTCGGCCGCAGCTTCAGAGGCGTCACCGCCCAAGAAGAGGCAGAAAATGTCCAGGGTGAAAGCCTCGACTAAGCCGGCCGCCAAGAGCACGGCCCGAAGGGCGCCCAAACCTCGGGCACCCCCAACCTCGGGTGAGTATGTCTCTTTGCATTTGCACTTGGGGTTTTTTCCTTTCTGTGTTTTACTTTGTCTCTTATCGGTTCTTTTTTCTCTTTTTGACTTGGTGCTTTTCTACTTTTTAGAGCTCCTAGGGTGCGGCTCCGGCATAGCATCTCCAATCTAGAGCAGCCCTTCTCCCCCCACGTGATGACGACACTCGCCCGCTCAGCCCTATCCAAGAGGGCTCCGCGGCTGCGGCTGATCAGATCCCACCTTGCCATGAGGAGGGCAATGTTAGTGTGGGGGGTGGTGGGGTAGCTCAGGATACGGCCATGCCAGATCCTCCTAGCTCCTCTGCGGTGCTAGAGCCTAGTATTGTGGTGCCAGTTTCATTGGCACCGCCCCAAACAAGTTCTCCTTCAGCTCCATTAGTAGCACCAACACCAGCATCAGCGGCACCAGCACCACCAGCATCAGCAGTAGCACCACTAGCACCAGCACCAGCACCTACATCAGTAGCAGCACCACCAGTACCCCGGCCCCAGCAGAAGCAGCCACAGCCTCAACAGCAATAGCCTTAGCAACTTCCACTAAGCCTCCCAAGAGGAAAGCCCCATCAACTCCCTCCAGATCAACTATGTCAATCGTGGATATCTTCCAGCCAGCTCCTCAGGCTTCATCCGGATCAGCGGCCTCTGATCTTCCGCCGCGTCCTCCTTCATCTTGCAAGTTTAAGAAAAATACCGGGCCAACCAAGGGTACTCCTTCCAGGTCTTCCGCCACTGGATCAGAGGGTAGCAGGCAACTGGTCCTGCATACCAGCCCTGCTGCAGCTCAATCTTCCAGGCGAGAAGCCCACGTCAAAGGCTTGGTGCCGAGTTAGTCTCCGAGTGGCAAAAGTTATAGTCCACTGCTCCTGGAGTATGTGCATAACTGGAACACCACTGAATTCATCGACCCCAATGATGATCTACCGGAGAAGTTTGGCCTCGCCAAATTCAGCACGCAGATGAACTCCGCCACCAAGGCCATCTCTTTGGCTGGCCGGATGATGGAGGTAACTTTTTTCCTCTGCTATGGTACTTTCTATTCATGGGCACTTGTAGATATACCCCTAGTCCACAAGCCTCCCAGGGAGTAACTTGTTACTCAGTTGGATGCTCCTAGAGAATTTAGTTTTTTGTCCTTAGCAATTTCAAATATTGACACACCTAGAGTCTGGTTAAGTTCCACTTGGCCTGGATCTTCTAGACTTCAAATATCCACACACCTAGAGCCGGGTTAAGTTCCACTTGACCCAGATCTTCTAGACTTAGAATATCCACATACCTAGAGTCGGGTTAACTTCCACTTGGGTCGGATCTTCTAGACTTCGAATATCCACACACCTAGAGCCGGGTTAAGTTCCACTTGGCCCGGATCTTGTAGACTTCGAATATCCACACACGTAGAGCCGAGTTAAGTTCCCTTGGCCCGGATCTTGTAGACTTCGAATATCCACACAACTAGAGCCGGGTTAAGTTCCACTTGGCTTGGAACTTGTAGACTTCGAATATCCACACACCTAGAGACGAGTTAAGTTCCACTTGGCTCGGATCTTGTGGACTTCGAATATACACACACCTAGAGCCGGGTTAAGTTACCTTGGCCCGGATCTTGTAGACTTCGAATATCCACACACCTAGAGCCAGGTTAAGTTCCACTTGGCCCGGAATGTGTAGACCTCGAATTATTTTTACTTTGCCTTCAAACTTGACATTGCCTTGCTTATTTCAGATTACCACTAACCGCCGATCTTCTGAGTTCCAGCGCCTGCTGGACTCCTATAAAGTTGTTCGCGCGCGTTATGGCAAACTCCTGGAGGAGCATCAGAAGAAGGGTGATGTTTCTTACTGAGACTTTCCTTCTTCCACTTTCGTTCGTTCGAGTTATCTGTGATTCGTATTAAGTTGTTACCCGAAACATGCAGCCGAGGTTGAAGCTGAGAACACCATCATGCGGAAAAATCTAGCTGAAATCAAAGGTATCCTATCTCATTCACCCCATCATTGTGCGTTCTTTTCTTCACCTGGTGGATATTTATACTCCGGCTTTGCCGGATTAATCCACTGTAGCAGTTGCTCTTGAAGACAGCGTTCCTATGCCTGATATGATGACCCATTTCCTCGAACAAACAGGGAAACATGAGGCTGAACTTAAGAAGAAGGACGATGAGATAGCTCGGCTGCGGCTCCAGGACTCGGAGATTACTGGGTTGAATGCCGAAATTCAGAGGCTCAAAGACCTCCATAAGTCTGAATTGGAGAAGGCTGACCAGGAGCTTGCCAAGGAAAAAGAGCGTCTAACCACGCAAATATCCAAGGACCAAAGCTTATTGCAGGAAGCTGACGACAAACTTACGTCGGTGACCTTTGAATACGAGAAACTCCAGGCACACAGCGCCAATGTCCATGCCGAGCTTCAACGACTTGTGGCATCCCGCTAAAACCACTACTAGAAAATCACGGTGTTTTTGGTGCATTGCATCATTATGACTGCATGCTCATGTCATCATGCCACGTTGCATTTGAGCATCGTCATCATCATGCATGGTTTTGTCTAAAAATATTTTTGAAAAGCCTGGTTTTGTTTTCTAAACGTCCTGTCTGTATTTCAAATTAAAACCCGGATCTCCGGAATATTTTATTTCGTCTAAAAATGGAGTCTAAAAGCCTTGTTGTGACAAATAAAATAATTATATTATTTTTGGAGGGAGCCAAACCGGGCTGATCCGACCCGGCCGGCCACCCCCGGTCAACAAAAAAACCAGATCAAACCCTACCCTAGATCCCTACCTACCCTCTCCTCTCTCCTCCCTAATCCAGCCGCCACACGTTTCCCTCCCGCGCGCGCAGCTCCCCACCGCCACCTGCGCACCCCGGGATTCCCCCGGACCCTCCTCCTTTTCCCTCCCACACTCACCTGCCGCCCACGCGAACCGAACCCCTGGGTCGATCCCAACCTCCCCTAGTCGCCACCCTGGCCACCATCCCGCGCAGCAGATCACCCCGCCAACCACTCCTCACTGCACTGCTGCTCCCGTGCGCGCCGGCAACCGCCCAGCGTCCCGTGTCGCATGCTGCACGCCTCGCGTGCCCCGGCCCCCATGTATGCTCCCCGACAAGGCCCTGGCCCACCCCGGAGACCCCACCAACCCCCGCTCTACCCGATCCCCATATTGTTCCCCACCTACCCTGCAATCCCGCTCGAGCCCGCCCGCCTCTGCTCTCCACCGCCACCACCGCGAATCCCTCTCTGCCGGCCGCCCTGTAGCGCGTGCCCCTCCCCGAGCCCCACGAGCTCCGCCGCCCTTTGTCTCGCCGCCCCCGACCTCGGCTACCTCCACAGCGCCACCCGGGGCTGCTCCCTCCTCCTCAAGTCGGTCGCCCCCAACCACCGCGGCCACCCGTCGACCTCGACCCCGCACGTGACCTCGCCTCGCGATTCCCTGCCCCGCTCGTCCCCTCCATCCCCGCCGTCGTGGACGCCCCTGCGTCCCACTGCCCGAGCCCTCCCCACCATGGACCATGCCGGTCCCCGCCAGGAGAGGACTAGAACCGCGCGCCTCCTCTTCTCCCGACCGCATTCGCTCGCCTCGCTCAGCGCCGGCCGCCAATTTCTGCTTCCGCCGCCACCTCCCTCTACCGGTCAAGCCAAGGACCGCGTCCGCACATCGTCGCACGCCTCCGCCCCATGGACGTGCTGCCTCATCGCTGCGTCTTCTGCGCGCCTTCCATCCTCCACAGCTAGGGTCGTCACCATCTTTCCTCTACGAGCAGAGGCGCGACCCTCCTCTACATCAACCCCGTCCTCCTATTGACCCTCGTCCCCGTGCCCTCCTACCGACCCTGCATCGTCGACCGTGTCCCCGTTCAGCTCTGCGGACCCGACAGAGTTCTACTCAATTTGCACCTGCTGATGATGTGAGCCTCCACGGTGTTGATGTGATGGTGCTGCTACCAGTTCTCGAAGGCAAGATTGACAGCTTGTTTCATTGACTGATGTTGTGGTACTGTTTGTGTACCTACATGAGTTGGTAGTGCGGTGAGTTTCGGCTAATAAAACCTCATCCGGTAATCCGAAGAATCTATGATGTGTAGCCCCCTGTCTCCACGCCAAGATCTACTTCCAAATGCGTTGACCGATGATCGAGATGGCACACCAAGGTCTTCATCCCGGAACGACAAGAGCATCGCAATAGAGCCGAAGACCCGATCCCGGAACCAGAACCTTCGGCACGCCAAGTACTGTGGAACTCCATGACCTCCTTCACGGATCCGGCGCACTCGGTGCCAAACCCGAAGACTGATCCCGGCGAGACCAAACCCGAACCACATTGAACCAAGAGCGCCGGACGCAAATGTGTGACCCCTTTCCCGAGACCCCTATTTTATAAATGACATCTACTTGTTTCATATTAAATTGTCCACGATTGAATACATATTGTGGGTGCTTGCGGGTATTTCGATGATTCACCTAAATTAAATGTGGAGCCCATATGCGGGCTATTCTAGTCTTGTATTGGCTCCATTTAAATTTGTGTAGAGAACCGATGCCATGTTTTGCCCTGTTAATACAACATTTAAATTGCGGGGTTTCTAAACAACTCAAACATTAAATTTAATTGTCGGGACCCCGGCTCCGCTTAATATTGCCTAAGTGCACCGCATCTATGCCACGCCATGCATCATATCATAAACATACCGGGTCTTCTGCCGTAGTATTAAATATTGCATCCGGTGTTTCTTCTAGTGTTTGCTTCTTCGCGGATTAGGATGATGAGTTGATGCGAGTATCAACAAGTTCTCCGGATAAGATCCGTCAGCAGTGTTTCCCAGGTGAGCATCTGCCCCTTTCTACCTATTTTGCTTTTATAGTCTTTATTTCCTCCTGTTGTTCTATTGCTATCCGTGTTGCGATGCTTTAGTTTCTGAGCACCATTTATACTCCTTGCAGCCCCTATATTGCCATGGACACATCCTATTGCCTGTTGTTTGATAGATAGTAGGCCTTGCGAGTCGTAGTTGCTTGCTTATGTGTTGCTTCGCGTTGTTGTCATTTCACCATTGACGGCAAGTTGGCACATGACAAATGTGGAGATGCTTAATGGTGGAGATGATCATGTCTTTAATTACAACTATTAAATTGCTGTGATAACTAATGAAAGAGGCACTAGTGGGCAATATATGTATTTGGTTTTTATGCCCACTTGTGTCCCATAGGCCCCGAGTACTTGATACCTGTTCCTTGACTATTCGCACTATCCACATCTGGGAGAGTCTATGAATCCCCCTTAGCCAGAGCTTGATTCATTTCTTATTTCATGGGGCCACAAAGTTGTTTGGGGCTTTATTACTATCCTGTACTTATGCCATGCTTTACCGCTTTATTTAAGATTGTGCGTGGAGCACCTATACTGTTTTCGAATGTGGAGTGTTTTCGCGGTATCGACAAGCCCAGTCACACTTTTGGGTTCCCAGTCATTTACAACCATTGACGCAAACCCTGGGTCCGTCTCGGAGCCGGCCAACTTCGTTGCGGGTAGCTTAGTGGGGTGGCCCCCTGAAATATTTTATGAATCTTGTGATTGCTTTCTCGTGAAAGCCTCGTTGGGTTTTGAGTTGATTTTTCCGAGGTTGATCATGTGTGTGTTGCTATTTGTGCATCCCTGCAGGGTAAATCTTTCTGGAAGCCATGTCCGCGGTTATGGACGACTTGGAGCATAGTATCTCGATCATAGACAAGCATAACTAAAGTAGTGTTATAAATTTGACTTAATATGTGACTAGTAATTCCGTTCACTACAATGGAATGGATAATAAAAATGCCAACAACTGGTGGATCTGTGGTGATCTGTGCCATACTATACCTGCCTAGTAAGTATTGCAACTCCAATGGAATGAGATAAAAGTGCCAACAACTGCTGGGTTTTGGGATTCCTCAGGACAATTATATCTGACTAGTAAATGTTCCAACTACCACGGAATGGTTAATTAAAATTGCCCACTACTTATGCTTCAGGATGACTCATGCTATCTATATTTGACTAGTAAGTGCTTCAACTATAATGGAATGAATAAAACTGCCAACTGTGTGAGTTCCTTGGTTTGACTTCCTCGTTTGGTCTCGATGGGGAATACCAGGATGGGTATGATTGGTGTTAGTATAAGGTTGGTTCCGAATAGATCTTTCTTATCTCCCTCTAATAGCCGACAGTCAATCGAGTCTCTATAGGTTGTTTAGTGCATGTTGCGCTGCCGCTTCAGTCCACCATACCTATGTAGGCGAGAGTCGCCGAATTCTAGCGTCGTCGTGTACTGGCCTCCGTACTGACGCTCCTCTTTTTCCTTTGCCCTTTGTCGGCACCCCTTTTGTTTTAGCAGGTTTGAGATCGACGTCGTTAGCAGGGTTACCCTTCCGGCTTGGCCTGGGCAGGGTTATGGACGCCATTGGTTATTCTACAGGGCTCTTAGCCCCATTTGCATCTTGTCCGTAGTCGGACGCTCTATCGTTTTCAAGGTGATTTGGATCTTTGTATATTATATCGGTATTCTTGACTCATGGAGTCGTTGTTGTATATATATGTTCTGTGGGTTCCACCGTGGACTAATGTGTAATGGTATTACTTTGTTTTCCACTCGCACGCAAGTGCCTGGTGGGCGTCCATGAATCGTTTCTATGCGGGTTTGGCGGGAAACGCTGAAATCTGCATAGGGCCGATTCGAGGGTGTTACACGACTCCTTTTCCAGATTGCCCGTGAGTTCTTTGCCCTTGCTTAACTTACATTCCTATGGGTTTGGTGCTTTTGTTCACTGTTTCATCTGGTCTGTTCTCAGGCAAATTTCTAGAAGGTGATACTCTTGCTGCTGCTGTCGTAACCCGGTCCCACGAACAATGTGGTATCCCCACAGGTCCTGATGCCGAGCCAATCCTGTATGATACAGAGGATCTGCTGGTGACCTTCTCGACTCACCTTGCGCTAGTGAAGAATTACGGCGCAGACATTATACTGGCGGCAACGCGGATGTTCAGCTCCCTCTGGCCGACTGAGCCCATTCCCAAAATAAATACGGCTTTCATAGCCAAACTGATGGAGTGCGAGCATCGGCTAAATCTGTGGCGTGAGTCGGCTGCACGAGCCAGGGCTGATTTTGCCTTGCAGTTCGTCCTTTCGTGGTACGAAGGAATAGATCTGGGCTACTTACCTGCATGCACACCGGATCCAAGTGGACCGAAGATCCGGCGTGAGTTGCACGCTGCAAAGCCAGTGCTAACAAACTTATTCAGTATTCCTTCTGCCACGCTTGGAATGATGGGCCGAGCTACCTTGACGTTTTCGATGATGAAGTTACCTCTAAAGATGAAGAAGATGATGGGAGTGAGGGTGAGGCCTCCGAGCTTGGCGACACGGCCAAATACCCGGAGGATGGCAAGGTCAACCCCAAGGATGAGGCCGAGGCTAGCGCCCCGCCCCCAAATTCCAAAGTACCTCCTCCTTCGGCCGGTGATTCGGCTGCTCCCCCTGCTCCTTAAAAACACTTGACCGTATTTGTCAGATCCCCCGAATGCGGGACGAAAATGTATTCAAGTACCTTGGTGTGGTTTTGCTACAAATTGTGTTGTTTAAAACTAAGTTTTTAACGTCAGATTATCATGGCGAAGTCCCCGAGTTTGCTTTTCTTGTTCTCCCAATTTTTGACCCGGCTCGTGTCTACCTTGATTTGGTTTTCGACTTACAAGTCCGAGGTTCAAAAAATTGACTTAACAATACATGAAACTTTGAGATTAGCTCAAAATAATCCGGTGTTAGATAAATATAGTAAACACAGGGTTAGTCCGAATAAAAAATGTCGGCCCGCTTAAGTTCTTTTCCTTAGTCGTTTTTCATGTGCTTTGCCATTCCAAACTTGTTCTCTTGCTTGCCATGAAGCCAATTCTAGTTGGACAACAGCAAAGTCGAAGAGTTGGGTTTTTGGTGCTCACACATTACTAATCTGGCTAAGATATAAGCGACTTAACCTAGCCGACATAAAAATTTAAACCCAAGAAGAACAATTATGATGGCAGTCCCCGAGTTTCTGCTTGGGGTGCCAAAGTTTCATTAATAAGCTCATTGTCGACATACATACCGACATATGAGTAGCTTGGATACATTCACCTCTGTCAGGTGTAAAAAGGACGAAGTAGTGCTACATTCCACGGTCGCTTGGATTCCTCGTTGGACCTGTCCACCTTGTTCTTTTCCTGTGGTTGTGCATCAATAAGATAGTAGGAATCATTGTGCAAAGCCTTGCTTACAATGAATGGTACTTCCCATGGAGGGGACAACTTATGCATGCCAGCAGTGCGCTGCACCAACCGGAGTACCAGATCACCTTCCCGGAAGACTCGGGGGTTTACTTTCCGGCTCTGATAGCATCAGAGATTTTGTTGATATATAGCGGATCTAGACAAGGCCAGTTCTCTCGCTTCTTCCAGCAAATCAACATCATTTTGCCAGGCTTCACGCACGTCGGCTTCTGTGTATTTGGTGACTCTTGGCGAATCATGCTCTATGTCGGCTGGTAATACAGCTTCTTCACCATATACCAGAAAGAATGGTGTATAGCCTGTTGATCGATTCGGAGTTTTTCTTAAACTCCACAGTACTGCCGGTAGTTCTTCTATCCAGCACCCCGCTGATCTTTGCAGCGGCTCTATGAGCCGAGGTTTTATCCCAGACAATACCAGTCCGTTGGATCTTTCTACTTGCCCATTCGATGCGGGGTGGGCCATTGAAGCTAGATCTAGCCAGATTTTATTTTCTCGGCAGAACCTCGCAAATGCTCCTTCAGCGAAATTTGTGCCATTATTAGTTATGATACTTTTGGGATATTCGTATCTCAGGATTATGTCCTTGAGAAATTTCACTGCTATTGGCCCATCACATTTCCTGATTGTCTTCACTTTGATCCATTTGGTGAACTTGTCGACCATAACTAGGATATGGGTCATTCCTCCTTTAGCCAGCTTAAATGGCCCTACCATGTCTAGGCACCGTACAGCAAATGGCCAAGTAATGGGGATAGTTTTGAGTTCCGACATTGGTAAATGAGTTTTCGTGGCGTATTTCTGACAACCATTGCATTTTCTTACCAAATATTCTGCTTGCTCCAAAGCACTTGGCCAATAAAATCCATGTTGGAAAACTTTTGCCACTAATGCTCTTGAAGATGCATGGTGACCACATTCTCCTTGGTGGATATCCCGAAGTAAGTCAAGTCCTTCCTCCGGATCAACGCACCGTTGTAGTACAATGGTTACACTCCTCTTGTATAGTTCGGCATTGATAATGGTATAGGCCTTTGCCCTTCTCTAGACCTGCCTTGAGAGTATCTCGTCATCCGGCAAGATTCCCTCTTTCAGGAAGTCAAATATTGGCTTGGCCCAAGTGGGTATAGCTCGCACAGGAAAAGGATCCTCGTCAATTTCCATCGCATCCACCATCATAACTCCTGTCGGGTCTAGCTGATCAGTCCTCGGGTTTGCTGAGGTAGTCCCCAGGTTTGCCGAAGCAGTGCCCGGATTTGCTGAGGTACCTCCCCAATCTATTTCCATTGGTGCAGCTTCTGATCCGGAGAATGCCGGGATTTAAATCGATTCGGATTCAGGTGATGGGGTAATAGATGGTTTTCTTAAATGTTCCAAGGCAACATTTGGTGGGATTGGTTGCCGGGATGATCCCAACTTAGATAGTATGTCGGCCGCCTCGTTTTCAATCCAATGTATGTGGTGGAATTCACAACCCTCGAAGAATCCTCTTATCTTTTGCACATGAAATCTGTAGAGGGCCATATTTGCATCCACGGCGTCCCAGTTTCTAGATACCTACTTCACCACCAAATCCGAATCTCCAAAGCATTGTATCCGACGTATCCCCACTTCTTTTGCCACTTTGAGGCCATGCACCGGTGCTTCATATTCCACTTCATTATTTGAGGCACTGAAGTGAATTTGAAGGACATATTTCAATTGATCCTTCTTGGGCGAGGTAAGCACTACTCTGGCGCCCAACCCTTCTTTCATTTTTGATCCATCGAAGTGCATTCGCCAGTAATTGGAGTCCGGCAGAGGTGGCTCGTAGTGCATCTCGGCCCAGTCCACAAAGAAATCCGCCACAGCTTGCGATTTGATCGCATCTCTTCTGTCAAACTGCGGTGCATATGGGGCTAGCTCAATTGCCCATTTTGCTATCCGGCCACTTGCATCTTTGTTACTTATAATCTCTGATATGGGTACCTCACATATCAATTTGATGGGATGTTCCTCAAAATAGTGTTTGCGTTTCTTTGCCGACATATACACGCCATGCGCCATCTTTTGACAGTGTGGGTAATTCTGTTTTGAAGAAGATAATACCTCACACAGATAGTACACTGGGATTTGCACCGAATTTCCCTCTTCTTCGCATTCCACTACAATTACTGCACTTACGACTCGGTTGGTCGTGGCTACATAGAGCAACATAGGCTCCTTGGGTAGTGGTGCGGCCAGGATTGGTGCGGTAGACAACATCTTTTTCAATTCTCGAAATGTGATATCCACCTATGGCATCAATGTGAATTTGTCTTCCTTTTTCGTTAACTGGTAGAGGAGTGATACGATGCTAACGTATCCACAATTTTTGATGTTCTATGCTTGTTTTATATCTACTTTATTATGTTTTTTCCACACTTTGGAGTATTTCTATACACTTTCTTGGACTAATCTATTAACAAGATGCCACAGTGCCAGTTGCCTGTTTTCTTCCATTTTTGGTTCCAGAAAAGTCAGAAAATGAATATTCTCGGAATTGGACCGGACAAAAGCCAAAGTCGATATTTTACCGGAAGACTCACGGAGCCAGAAGACGAGACCGAGAGGGGCCACAGGGTGGCCACACCCCCCTTGGCGCGAGCAATCCTAGGCCGCCCCAAGGCATGGTGTGGGCCCCCTGGCCGCCCACCGACCTTGCGTCTTCGCCTATAAGATGCCTCCCGATGCAAAAACCCTAAATCGTCCAGCCTCCAGCCACGAAAAGTTCCACAGCGCCCCCGCCACCGAAGAGGATATTCGGTGGTCAGAAGTCTCTGTTCCGGCACCCTGCCGAGACGAGGAAGTGCCCTCAGAGCCATCTCCACCGATCTCCATCACCATCTCCATCGCCATTGGTGATCCCCATGATGAGGAGGGAGTAGTTCTCTCTCGAGGCTAAGGGTTCTACCGGTAGCTATGTGTTCATCTCTCTCCCTATGCATGATCTTATTGAGATCATGAGCTTGTAATCTATAGATCTACCTTGCTACTCAAGTGCTTTAATAGATCTCTGGTCTCTCCATGTGTGTGAAGTTGACACTGTGCACACCATGGTGGCACTTAGGCTAGAGATTACAAATACTTGTTATGAGTTATATTTGGAGTTGGATGTCTCTATGAAATTGTGGTGTTTGTTGGAACCATCTAGTGCTCAAGGTGACAGTGTGGGGTTATCTAGATGGGGAAAGTGAACTTTGAGGAGTGCTGTTATAGCCCTACCATGGATTAGAGTGTCCAACCGGAGAGTAGTTCAGAGTAGTATCATGAAGATAATATATTTATGTGAGAGTGTTCACTAGTGAAAGTATGATCCCTAGGCCTTGTTTCTAAGCATTGAAACACCATTTGCAATTAGATATGTTACATGTTTCCTTGCTTCCATCTTTATTTTAGTTTTCCTTTAGTCTTTTCCTCACGCCATCAAAGCTATTTTCTGGCACAGTTACCACTTATAATTATCCATACCACTTGTATTTCACTATCTCTTCGCCGAACTAGTGCACCTATACACCTGACAAGTGTATTGGGTGTGTTGGGGACACAAGATACTTCTCGTATCTTGATTCCATTGTTACTTGAGAGGGATACCTTTGACCACTTCCTCCCTGAGTTCGATAAACCTTGGGTGATCCACTTAAGGGAAAACTTGTTGCTGTTCTACAAACCTCTGCACTTGGAGGCCCAACAACTTTCTACAAGAATAGAAGTGCGTAAACATCAAGGGGCAGGGCCTTCTATCCCAACCGACATATGGACCGGCTTAACGATGCCAGGCAACCAGTGAACTTCTGCACATCGTTAGGGCATTTTGGCCATTCCATTCTCTCTATGGCCCGGATTTTCGTCGGGTTAGCTTCGATAGCTCGGCTAGACACTAGAAACCCGAGTAACTTTCCTGCAGGCACGCCAAAGGTGACTTTTTCCGGGTTAAGCTTCATTCGGAACCCTCTTAAGTTCGTGAATGTCTGCCGGATATCATCAAGGAGCGTACTGCTTTCCTTAGTTTTTATCACCACATCATCCACATAAATTTGCACATTTCGACCTATTTGGTCATGTAAACATTTTTGCATGCATCGCTAGTACGTTGCTCCAGCATTACATAATCCAAAAGGCATAGTGCGATAGCAATAAGCCCCGTACGGGGTAATAAACAAATTCTTTATTTGGTCATCCGGGTTTATGGGTATCTGGTGGAAACCAGAATAGGCGTCAATGAATGACAACAGTTCGCATCCAGCAGTTGAATCTATGACTTTGTCTATTCTAGGGAATGGGAATGGATCTTTGGGACACGCCTTATTCAGGTTCGTATAATCAATGCACATGCGCCATACCGCGACCACGTTCGGATCATCCTTCTTCTTTTCCACAAGTACCAGATTAGAGAGCCAATCCGGATATAGTAAGTCCATGATAAACCCGGCTGCAAGGAGCCTAGCTATCTCATCCCCAATGACTTTCCTTCTGTCTTCGATGAAATGCCGGAGAGGCTGCTTCACCGACTTAGCCTCGGGTCTTGCGTTTAATGAGTGCTCGGCCAACTCCCTCGGCACACCTTGCAGATCATGTGTGTACCAAGGAAAGATATCCCAATTCTTACGGAGGAAGTTGACGAGCTCTCTTTCCTATTTTCTATTTAACCCGGCACCAATGGTTACGGTGTGCTCTGGGAACTGATCATCGATTGGCACTTTTGTTGTGTCCTTGGTTGCTTGAAATGACACACTTCCATGCGGGTTAGTCAGAGTCGGCATATGCTGCTGCGTGGATTGAGCCAATGCCACCACTTCCAATATCTTCCTTTTTCCTGAGCTATCACGAGTGACTCGGCTAAGTTAGATCCGGCTGAGGCACACTCGATCGAATGCCTGAAGTCCCCTAATACAATTATCACTCCTCTAGGTCCGGGCAGTTTCATCTTAAGGTAGCTGATGTGAGTACTTGCCATGAACTTGTTCAATGCGGGCCTGCCGAGTAACACGTGATAAGCTCTCTCCAGATTCACCACTTGGAACTCCATATTTTCAGTCTAGCAATTATCCCTTGTGTCGAATAACACATCAACCCGGACTTTACCAATTGGCTCATAGGAAATACCTGGCACAATGCCGTGAAAGGTGGTCCTTGTTGCTTGCAGCATGTTCTCTATTATTACCAGCTTGTGCATGGTTTCCTTGTACATAATGTTGATGCTACTGCCATTGTCAATGAGTACTTTGGAAAACCTCACATTGAGATTCGGCCTGATGAACGTTGGATCCTGGACCAGTGCGTAGGTCCCTGGACTAGGCATGATCTTTGGGCGATCCTTAATACTCCACGTAATGTCCTGATCCGCCTAGGGCATATATCTCACTACTGCCGGCATTACCGCTTTTACCTCCATGTGTCGGTGCTACAAGCTTTTCTGGTCATTTTCTTCCGTGGTAAATACACATTAGCTTTGATGATGCTCCCTATACTCTTTTTGTCCCCCATTCGCGTGGTAACCTTTTCCTTGTTGCTGGTTATTGTCCACTTGATGCACAGCATCCCTCCTTTCCGGATTTTCGTACCTCAGTGCAGGTGGTGGCAACATTAGTTGATGTACATTTCCCCCTGTCAGTAGTGGCCGCCGTGGTGCCTCATTCCTAGGTGCTTCATTCCGAGGTGCTTGAGCATTCCCCGAACTGCCCTGCTCTGACTTCCTCATCCACTCACATTGCTAGGTCATATGATTTGCCGGACTATTCAGACTTGGTGTATGAAACTTGCAAGGTTGATCCAACATAGACTCGAACGTATACCTCAGTCGATATTTTCGCTCTTTCCATTGTTTTTTCTGCTCTGGGGTCCAAGGCTTCTTCCCTTCATTTTTCTGTTGCCAGTTTTTCCCTCCAGTTTTCTAGCACTGGCTTGCGCCGACATTGGGCTGATCCCGGTCTACCACTGCCACCTGCTATGAGTTATATCTGTAATCCAGACACTCGTCTCTTCTCTTTCCTCGGAAATCAATTCTCCTTGATGACTCAGAGCCATCTCAGTTGTAATATTCCGCATTTGGCTCGCTAGATATTAGCCGGGGTTGCGTCGGATCTCCCAAAGGCATACAAATCTGCGATCCAAATTGTCTCAGCTAAAGTGGTTGGCATATCTCGTTGCAGCCTCTGCCACAACATACTTCCATATTTACAGCCCTGGGCGAACCACGCAATTCCTTGTGATTCAATTATTCCCTCGCATGAGTTATGCATATTGCACCACTGAGTCAAGAAATCCCAGTCTGGCTCATTCGGTCTTTGTCGGCATAACGCCAAAGTCTGTGGCCTGTTGGGCATCTTGTAAGTGCTTGAGAAGTTGCTAATGAATAACTCCTCAAAATCCAGCCAGCAGTTAACGCTTCCTGGTGGCAAATTGTTCAGTCAAACTCTCCCTGGTCCTTCCAACATTTGTGGCACATACCTCACTGCCCATCTCAAATTTCCAGTTGCGATATTGACTGTCGTTGCGTAATCAATCATCCAAACCTCTGGCCTACTACTATCATCGTAGGTTCTGGTTCCTCTGGCCAACTGAAAGTTTGGCACTGGCGGCTCCTTCATGATCCGGGCCCAAAGCATGCCGGACCAGCAGGACCTTGTACCTTGATTAGCTCCGACCTGTTAATTCTATCCAGATTCAGCCTCGCACCATCTGCCTAGAAGTTTCTGCTTCCCAGCCTTGACCCAATTATCTAGTGATCCGGTCTGGGGTATCCATCATTGATCATCATTGAATAACCATCATTGTACCTTTCCTGATCCAGACAAACATTCTGCTGTTGCGCTGCTTGACCTGCACTTCTCTCCTGCCGGGGTGCGTGCTGTTGCAGCTTCCGAGGTACGTTTTGTCCCGTTCCAGCGGGGTCACGCTGTCCGGCATTGCTGTTGGAAGCATTCCTTTGACCGGCATTTCCTTGGTCGTGGTTACCTCGACCAGCCTCGCCTCGGCTGGTACAGTGTCGATCTTCATCAACTTGCACTGCTTTGCCTTTACCAGCTTTCACTGGGTCATAGGGGACCATGTGCTTGTCTCTTTTCCCGGAGTTTACCACCTCTTCTCTCCTGGGATTGTGACCCGGAGATGATGCGGCTCCCCCGGATCTTGTCGGGTTATTTCTAGCCGAATGAACCACATGTGATGCTCCTGGTGGTGCCGGGTTTGTTTTGTTCATTTCTTCATTTTGCTGGCAAGCGACCCTCAGTAAGTGGTTCACCCTCTCTTGTTGCCTTTCCCGGCCCTCTCTCGTTAAACCTTCTAACTCGGACGCAGCCGCATTTGCTGCCCTAAGGTTCTTTGCCGGGGTACTATAGCTCTCCAGCCCTCCTGTTACTATCGTGGATGTCTGACACGGCCTAGGCTCGTATTCCTTGTCAATCTCAGTAATCAGGTTCCTACCTTGGATTTTCACTCCATCTATGCGGTTTGCCTTTGCATATTCTCTCAAAGTAATGTTCAAGGACTGCTGCAACTCTACTACTTTCTTTGCCCTAGCTAACATTTTCTGCCTAGTTTCTTCTAACTCAGCTTGAGCCTGAGCTGGATCTACCACAGGTACTATCGGCATTGCTAGGCTATCTATTTCCTGCTAGAGCACATTCTCCGGCCTCTCTAGTGGGGGGAGCTACACCTGGTCTGCTTCGCGCGTGACTTTCAGCTCTAGCATCGGGCCCTTGCTTGCCCCTGCGTCTGGCGCGGTCATTAGGACCTCAACCCTGCTGGTGGGGCAAGAGATACGCACACCATGAGCTACGCTGAGAGGTGGTTCGCCTCCCTCGATGATGTGTCATGGATGAACGCATGACTCATCCATGCCGACGTAGATCTTATGCGCGCCAAGTTTGATGAAGGCGTTGTTTCGTGGAGGGGGGTGCCTGCCGAAGCTTCATGCGTTGTTGTTAATGTAGTGCAGCGCTCCAAAGCGCTGAACCGGGCTGGAGACGATGCGCTTGCCAGTGTTGGAGATGCTTCCCGTCCGAATTTTCACACCTGCTAGCACCGCTAGCCCCATGGTGGGCACCAACTGTCGTGGTGGTGGCACGGTAGATGCCATGGATAGGCTAAAGATGGGGCCAATGTGTGCTAGGGGAATCCAGGGAGGGAAAACATGGTGATTCGATGCACAGATGTTCTTGTATTCTCTCTATCAATTGTGCTTACAAGTGCACCTCGAGCTGCTCGTAGGAAGGAGACGATGTCTCTTACTCCCCACTATCTAGCCCTTCAGTTCTAACTTAGACAGAGAAAATGATTGATCCCTCTCTATGGAGGCCCCGATGCTCCTTATATAGGGGAGCCTGGGTTAGAAGTTAGGGCACACGTGGAAGCATATTCTCTGAATTTGCCCCTTGGTTAAAGTTAGATGCTTCTTTATTCCCTTTAATGGCTTGTTCGGGCTTTAGACGTAACCCGCCATGTAATCCTTGTCTTTAAGCGTCACCAGACACGGGCTACGTCAGCCGACATTGACCGCATAACCTTGGTCGCCCCTGACCCCCTGGTCCTCCTCTTTGCTTTGCTTTGCTCATGCTACAGCTAATAAAGCCACCTTTTGACCAGCGGAAGATTCCTTCCTTCTCTTGGAAGCCATGTGATAGTCCGACTAGCATGTGGCTAACCCGGCTATGAGGGTACCTGCATAATAGACAAACAAACATGGCCGACATATATTTTATGTTGGCTGGGCTACGGCTAAGGAGATGCTCCACGGGTCGGGTTACTACGTGGTTCAGCCTGCCTTGAGGTGACCCGGCTAGCACTTGATTTGACCGTGCCATACCTCGGCTAACTCGGCCTTTATACCCCAACGTTACCCTACCTGGAGGTACCCCCCAACACGCTAGCTTTTGCTCTTGCTTTCCATGAAGCCGGGTTTCAAACAGCAGCAAGTTGAAGAGTGGGCTTTTGGTACCGACACATTACTAACCTGGCCTAAGGGATAAGAAACTTAAGCCAGCCGACATAAAAAAGAAAATTGCTAAATTGACAATTATGATGAAGGTAGTCCCCGAGTTCCTGCTTGGGGTGGCGGCATTTCATTCATAAGCTCATTAATGGCATACACGTACGATATATGAGACTTCGAGATACATACACTTTGTCCTATGTGTAAAAGCAACGGAGTAATTCTACGTTCCACGGCCTCTTGCTTTCTTCACCTGACCTGTCTGCCTTGTTCTTCTCCTGTGCTTGAGCATCTATTAGATAATATGTATCATTCTGAAGAGCTTTTCTCACAATAAATGGCCCTTCGTATGGAGGTGATAATTTTTGCATGCCGGTAGTGCGCTGCACTAGCCGAACCACCAAATCCCCTTCTTGAAATACCCTAGGGCTTACTTTCTGGCTATGGTAGCATTTGAGATTTTGCTGATATATAGCAGATCTGGACAATGCCAATTCCCGTGCTTCTTCTAGCAAAATGGTGTTGTTTTCCCAGGCTTCCTTTACCTCGGCCTCTGTATATTGGGTGACTCTTGGAAAGTCATGATCTATGTCGGTTGGTAATACAGCTTGTGTCCCATATACGAGAAAAAAATGGCGTATAGCTATTTGAGCGATTTGGAGTTGTCCTTAGACCCCATAGTACAGCCGGTAGTTCATCAATCCAACATATAGTTGATCGTTGTAATGGTTCAATGAGACGAGGTTTTATCCCGGAAATTACCAGTCTATTGGATCTCTCCACTTGCCAATTTGATTTGGGATGTGCGACCGATGCTACATCGAGTCTTAACCTCTTATCCATGCAAAACCGAGCAAAGGCTCCTTCGGCAAAGTTGATGCCATTATCCATTAGAGTTGTGCGGATATCCATACCTCAAGATTATATCTTTCAGGAATGATAGAGTCGTTGGGCCGTCACACTTTCTTATTGGTTTGACATTAATCCATTTGGTCAATTTATGCACCATGACCAAGATTGAGTCATGTTGCCACGTGCCGAATTAAACGGCCCAACCATATCAAAACACCACACTGCAAATAGCAAGTGATTGGTATGGTTTGAGTGCAGAGGCCGACATATGAATCTTGCTGGAATACCTCTGACACCCATTGCATTTTCTCACTAAGTCTTCAGCTTCTTGTAAGGCACTTGGCCAATAAAATGCGTGTTGGAATGCTTTGGCAACTAGGGCTCTCGATGAGGCATGATGCCCACATTCTCCCTGATGGATACCCATGGATTTCATGCCCTTCTTCCGGGTCAACACATTGCTGCAGAACATTAGTTACTCTTATTTTATATATCTCGCCATTGATAATGGTATAGGCCTTCTCCCTTCTCTACACTTGTATGGCCGAGATCTCATCACTCGGCAAACTTCCATCTTTCAGAAATAACATAATCGGTTGCACCCAAGTTGGTACAGTACGAGTAGGGAAAATGATTTCATCAATCAACATTGGTCCCACTGACATAATCTCTGTCGAGTTTGGCTGCAAAATCCTTGGGTTTTGCAAAGCAATCCTCGGGTTTGCCGAAGCAGTCCCCAGGTTACTCGAAACACTCCCCATATATATATCCATAGGGACAACCTCTGATTCCGGATTAGCCAGGGTAAAGATTGACTCGTATTCAGGTGATGGTTTGATGGATGGTTTCCAGATCTGCTCGAGAGCTATGCCAGTTGGGATTGACTGTCGAGATGAACCTAGTTTGGATAACACATCAACTGCTTCATTCTCGACGCGAGGTACATGATGGAATTCATATCCTTCGAAGTACTCGCTAATTTGCTGAATGTGGAATCTATATGTGGCCATGTTAGCGTCAAGTGCATCCCAATTACCCGAAACCTGCTGTACTACAAGGTCCAAATCACCAAAGCATTGAATTCGAGGAATACCAATTTCTTTAGCTACCTTGATCCCATGCACAAGTGCCTCATACTCGGCTACATTATTTGATGCTGGAAAGTGGATCTGCAACACATATCTCAGCTGATCTTTCTTAGGCGAGGTGAGGACTATGCTGGCACCTAACCCGGTTTTCATTTTGGATCCATCGAAGTGCATTCTCCAATAGTTGGAGTCAGGAAATGGTGGCTCATATTGCATTTCAGCCCAATCGAAAAAAGTCGGTCAATGCCTGAGACTTGATGGCATCTCTCCTATCATACCTTAGTGCGCATGGTGCTAACTCAATGGCCCATTTGGCAACCCGGCCACTCGTATCTTTATTACCCATGATATCCGATATAGAAGCTTCACATATTACTCTAATAGGATGTTCCTCAAAGTACTGTTTGAGCTTTTTGGCCACCATATAGACGCCATATGTCATTTTATGATAGTGTGGGTAATTTTTCTTAGATGCCGAGGGCACTTCACTTAGGTAATATACTGGCCTCTGCACCGACTTACCTTCCTCATCACGCTCCACCAGTACCACTTCACTTATGACTTGGTTCGTTGCTGCAATGTAGAGCAACATCGGCTCTTTGGATAGTAGTGAAGCTAACACTGGGGCAGAGGCTAACATCTTTTTAAGTTAATGAAAGGCGCTATCCACCTGAGGTGTCCAAATGAATTTATCAGCTTTTTCAACAATTTATATAAGGGCAGTGTCTTTTCCCCCAACCGACTAACGAAGCGACTTAGCAATGCCAGACAACCAGTAAACTCCTGGACATTTTTAAGACACTTTGGTTGTTCCATTCTCTCAATGGCACTGATCTTAGTCAGGTTCACTTCGATACCTCGTCTTGACACGAGAAAATCGAGTAATTTTTTGGCCGGGACACCGAATGTGCACTTTTCCGGGTTCAATTTCATTCGGAACCTTATTAAGTTTGCAAATGCTTACCTTATATGATCCAAGAGAGTATGACTCTCCTTGGTTTAGATGACCACATCATCACCATATACTTGCACATTTTTACCAATTTGGTCATGCAAACATTTTTGCATACACCTCTAATATGTATCCCTGCATTGCGTAGACCAAATGACATAGTACAATAGCAATAAGCCCCATATGGGGTAATAAAGGCTGTCTTTATTTGATCTGCCATATTTAATGGTATCTGGTGGAAACCAGAATATGTGTCTACAAATGATAAGAGTTCACAAGAGGCAGTTGAATCAATCACCTGATAGATTCTAGGGAAAGGAAAAGTATCCTTGGGACAAGCCTTGTTCAGATTTGTGTAATCAATACACATTCGCCACACCACAACAACATTTGGGTCATCCTTCTTCTTCTCGACTAAAACCAGATTCCAAAGCCAATCCAGGTGCATAACTTCCATAATAAATTTAGTTGCGAGCAGCCGAGCTATCTCATCACCAATAACTTTTATCCTACTCTCGGCGACGTGGCAGAGAGGTTGCTTCACCAGCCTTGCATCTGGCCTGACGTGTAGAGAGTGCTGGGCCAGATCCCTCGGAACACCCAGCAGGTCCTGTGTAGACCATGCAAATATATCCCGATTCTCATGGAGGAAGCTGGCAAGCTCGCTTTCCTATTTATCGCTCAGGCCAGCACCAATTGTGATGGTGCGCTCCGGAAACTGCTCAACGATTTGAATCTTCTTCGTGTCCTTGGTTGCCTAGAAAGATACATTGCCATGCGGGTTACTTAACGATGGCATACTCAACTGAGCCGACTGAGCCAATGCCACAACATCGTGGATCCTCTTCTTCACTTGAGCGAGCACCAATGACACGGCCAAAGTGGATCCAGCCGAGGCAGATTGCATGGATCACCTGAAATCGCCTACCATAGTTATGACTCCATTCGGCCCTGGCAACTTCATCTTCAGATAGTTTATGTGGGTACTAGACATGAACTTCAATATTGCTGGCCTACCAAGCACATCGTGATAACAACCTGTGAGATCCACAACCTCGAACAACAGATTTTCTATCCGACAATTCTCTCTTGTGCCGAATAAAACCTCTATCCGGACTTTGCCTATCGGCTCACACAACAATCCTGGTACAATGCCATGGAAAGTAGTCTTTGTTGGATGCAACATGTTCTCTGTTATGCCTAGCTTGTGCATTGTATCCTTGTACAGTATATTGATACTCCTTCTGCCATTGATGAGAACCTTGGAGAATTTCACATTCAGGTTTGGCCCAATGAATGTCGGGTCAAGAACCAAAGCGCCCCTAGACTCGGCATGATCTTTGGGTGGTCCTTTATGCTCCAAGTGATTTCTTGGTCAGACCAGTACATAAAGTTTGGTACTACCGGCATTACTGCAATCACTTCCATTTGGCACCTTTGCTGACTCTGTTTGTCTGTTTATTCCGTCGTAATGATGACGTGCCGACATTGCCATAATCCCCCTAATTCTGGTTTCCAACTTTATGAACTTCCCTTCTCTTCGGGTTCTCGTATCTCGGCGGTGGTGGTGGTAACATGAATGTCTGGGCATTTTCTCCTGTAAGCGGTGGTGGGTGAGATGCTTGAGGCGGACCCATCTCGCCCTTTCCAGCATGTTGAAACCACACGCAATGCTGTGTCGTATGATCACTACTAGGAAAACAGCTATAGGTAGACAAGATATTCTATGGCGCATATGCAAAACAATGTGCCACAGATAAGTATTTGTGGCGCACTAGGAAAAATGTGCCACATATACTTAAAACTTCTGTGGCGCATTTCATAGAGCATGCGCCACAAAAGTTAGGTGGGACCCGCCTGCTGGGGTGGGGCGATACACTTTCTGAGACTTCTGTGGCGCATATCTATATGCGCCACAGGAAGAAGATATCAATGGCGAGGTAACAGTGGTGACTAGGATATGCGCCCAGAAGATGCATTTCCATGCACCACAGATAAGTTGTTTCCTAGTAGTGGATTCGTCAGCTTACCTGGATTTGGCATGTGAAACTTACATGGCTGATCCAACATCATCTCATACGTATACTTTATCCTCTCTTACCATTGTTTCTTACGCTCATTACTCCACTTTTCTTGCCATTAGTGTTTTGTGTCCATTGCTGATCACTTCTTTTCTAGTGTTGGCTATTGCTGACACTTGGCTGATCCTGGTTCACTACTGCCACCTGATTTGACATGTACCAGTAATCCAACCTCTCATCTCTTCTCTTCCCACGGCAATCATTCCTTTTGGATGACCCGGTCCTATCTCGGGAGTAGTACTCCTCATTTAACTCTGCTGACATAAGCAAGGGTTGGGTCATGTCACCCAAAGCATATGAATCTGCTATCTTGATTGTCTTGGCCAAAGTAGTTGGCATATCTCTCTCCAATGTTTTCCACAATACACTTGCGTGTCGGCAACCCTGTGAAAACCACGCTATGGCTTGCGACTCATTTATCCCCTCACAGGAGTTACGCATGTTACACCACCTGGTCATAAATTCTCTGTTAGTCTCATTGGGTTTTTGAAATCTAACCAACAATTTGTGCTTCCTACTAGCAGTTTGTTCAACCATACTCTGGCCGGCCCCTCCAACATCTGCGAGACAGATCTTACTGCCCATCTAAGGTTCCTTTCTTCAATGTGCACAATGGTGGCATAATTTATTAGCCAATCCTGTGGCTGGGTACTGCTGTCATATGTCTTGGTTCCCCTTGCCAACTGAAAGTTCGGCATTGGCGGTTCGCTCAAAATCAGAGGTCCAAAACATGTTGGACCCGGGGGACCATGTCTTTCCATTATTTCTGACTTATATATCCTATCCAAATTCAACCTTGTATCATATGATGTTCCAACCTCGTAAACCCAAAATTGGCCATGGCCGAGTAACCATCATTGTACCAGTTCTGCATTGCGTGAACATTTTGGTGCCGCACAACTGGTCCCACACTTTGCTGATGCCGAGGTGAGTTCTGCCCTTGATACTCAAGCTGCTGCTGCCCCCCTCCAGCCGAGTGATGGCCTTGATGGTTCAGGTTATTCTGGCTAGCATTGCTGCACCCAACATTCCTCTGAGGGACCTTACCCTAGTCGAGGTTTCCATGGCCACCATTTCTATGTCCAGCACTTCCTTGCCCAGTAATGCCTTTCCCGACTACATTCGGGTCATAAGCCAATAATTGTTTGTTTCTTTTGCTGGAGTTTACACTTCCTTCTCTCCTAGGAGCTTAAACGGGCGCGTAAGGAGATGATGCTACTCCGGCAGATTTTGCAGGAGCCACTACAAGAAAAGTTGGCTTTTACAACGGATGATTTTCGTGGTTGAAGGCGCGTTTTTCATGGTTAAAAATTCTTCTATGATGGATGCCATTCGTGGTAAAAGCCCCATCACAAAAGAATCTACCATGGTTTTTTCCGACTATTGCGGATCGCACCCTTCAGCCACGAAAACATGTTCCATCATAGATCTATTCGCCAGGCGCGTTGACTATTGATGTCATCCAAACTGCCACGTGGTTGCTGCCGTTAACGGACATAGAAACCGTGGCAGAAGCCAGGCCTAGCCAACACCTGCTAATTACTAAGTGGGTCGGCCCATGAGGAGAGCCTAATAAGAAGATGACCCGTTACTATTTTGTCCTACACTGCTTGAAATGAGCCCAATAATGCAGCTAGCATAGGCCAACACTCTTTCAGGCCGGGTACTATTTCGGCCTACAGAAGGCCCAAGTTGTTCCAACACCGTGTGACCCATTATTAGCCTGCGCCTAGTATGTCTGGTACTGTTAAGGCTTGCGGTTGGCCCATCACTGCTCTCGTAGCCCTTTGTGGGCCGCCTACTAATGACCCTTCTTTGAGATGGTCTATTACTGTTCTAGCGTTTTACTGCTCTGGCCATTAATGGTTCAGGCCACAAGCGTCATGTTACTGTTCTGTACATGTAATTTTGTCAGCCTACTACTGTTCTTATTTGGTATTTCAACATCCTATTACTGTTCTGGCCTTTTACAGTTATGGCCCTTTACTATTGTGGCCTGCTATTGTTATGGCCCGTTAATCCTCTAGTCTGTTACTGTTCTAGCCTTTTACAGTTTCTTGCCTTGTACTATTGTGGCCTGTTACTTTTCTAGCATGTTTCTAGTCTAACATGCTGCTGCCTGGCTTGTTACTGTTCTGACCTATTACTATTGCGGCCTATTACTATTATTAGTTCCCACATGTGGGTCAGCCCAATATGTTTACTGTCTTTTACAGTTTCGACCTTTTTGAAGCCCATGCCAATATCATAAAAGATGTATAATTAGCCAGCATTTTTACTGTTCATCGATGGCCAAATACAAGACGGGCCAAAAACAAAGCCCGATATTGTTCCCTAATCGACCGAGCTGGCGTAGTTATGGTATCTCCTACCGCCATGTGTGGACGACATCAACTAAATGCCTAAATGGCCTATGCGGGTTATCAAGATATTACATCAGCTGCAAACTTCTAAAAATTATTACATATTATCAACTCAAGGGAAAGAAAATTCAGCATTTCAGTTGAGAATCGAGTTGATAGTAGAGTCCTCAATTTGCTTTCTCAATCTACCCGCATCTTTCTTTGAGTGTGAGAGCTACAGTGGAGGAGACATGATCTGGCATCCCCCTCGTTGGTGGCGAGAGCAATAATTGCAGTCTTAAACTAAGTAATAACAAGTTAATACGTCAAACAAGACAAACTACTCATTTGACTGCTATGACAGGAGCTATGAACTGGAGTTTAGAACCGCTCAATGGTTCAATTGTTGACCAACACGTCAAACAAATAGGAAAAGCAAGCACATATTAAACAAGTGTGCCCATCGTGAAAAATGAGCAATCAAACAATGTGTGTGTGGCTTAGAATTCCAGCAAATATGAACTAGCCAGGTCATTTCAACAAATATATATGGAAGCAGTTGTATACCCTAGAATGTAAGAGACGTTGGGTGACTCAGAATTTGCGATGAGCTACACAATGGCATGCAGTTACCATCATACCTAAGAATGAACCAGATAGAAATTATAACCGCATTATACGAGAACTTGTAGAGCAGGAATGCAAACCACGAATGAACTATATATAGTGGAGCATAGTTATGTCGTTTCTTAGGATGAACCAGAACCAGATGCGAGATAGAATAGTGTCGCTCGTGAACATATAGAACAAGACAAACAATCATTAGACAAGTGTGCCTATAATGAAATGAGAAATCAAGCAAAGTGTTTCTAAGAATTTCAGTAACTATAAACTAGCCAGGTCATTTTATCAAATATATATGGAAGTAGTGGTATTTCTTGGAATGCAAGAGAAGTTGGGTGACTCGGAATTTGTGGTGAGCTACACAATGGTATGTAGTTACTATCATAGCTAAGAATCAACCAGATAGAAATCTAATGACATCATAAGAGAACTTCTAGAGCAGGAATGCAAACCACGAGTGAACTACATAGTGGAGGACAATTATGCCATTGCTTAGGATGAACCAACACCTGATAAGGAAATAATGGCATCGCTTGTGAACCTGTAGAAGAGGCTATGCAAACCAACATGTTCATTGTTCCATTCTAGGATCTATACAAGAAAAAGGAAATAGTTAGTATTACAGCTTTTGAAGAACCAGATGGCGACAACAAAATTATAATCGAATTACTATGAAGAGTCTAAACGGGTACTACGGGATAGCAGAACGATTCCAAGGAGGAAATAATAACAAGAACTCTGGAGCAGGGAATCCACACTAATATTTTCCACTAATTTTACATTTTGCAAGAACTACACGATAGCAGGAAATTACTGTTGTTTGGAGTAGCTAATAAGATCTGCATGACTTTAAAATTTTTAGAGAGGAGAATACAAACCAACATGTCTAGTGACCAACTTCGTAGTATGTAGCATGAAGAACATGAAGGCAATATGCCCGAGAGGCAATAATAAAGTGGTTATTATCTTATTCCTTGTTTATGATAAATGTTTATATTACATGCTATAATTGTATTAATTGGAAACGTTAATACATGTGTGTTTATAAACAAATAAAGGGTTCCTAGTTATGCCTCTATTATAGACTAGCTCATTGATTAACAAGATGATCAAGGTTTCCTGATCATGGACATTGGATGTTGTTAATAACGAGGTCACAACATTGGTGAATGATGTGATGAACATTCATCCGAAGTATAGCATTACGATCAAATTCATTATGTTTATATTGCTATAACATCATACGAAGTAATCCTAGTCCTTAGACCATGAAATCATGTAAATCACTAACACTAGAAAACCATCTTGATAACATCAAACGTCACACTGTGATAGGGTGACTATAAAGGTGGGTTTAGTGCTACGAAGGTGTTATGTAGAGGCTCATGGATCAAGAGTGGGATTTGTCCATCCCGATGACGCATAGATATACTCTGGGCCCTCTCGATGATATCACATTGAGATAGCTTACAAGCAAGTGATATGACCACTGGAATGTTATATCACAGGAATGAGAAAAGAGTGCATGTCGGTAACGAGATCAAACTAGGTATGGGGATACCGATGATTGAACCTAGGACATGTAATATATCACAAGACAAAGGGATTTAGTTACGATGTTAAAGGTTCACATGATCAATTGAGTCATCGTTGAATGTGTGGGAGTCAGTACAGATCTCTAGGTCCCGCTGCTAATTATTGATCGAAGAGGGTTCTCGATCATGTCTACATTATTCGCAAACTGTAGGGTGACACACTTAAGGGATATTACACCATTTGGAGCAAATATGTTTCAAGTAAAGATTTAAGAAAGCATTGGAATCATTTCGACAGAAACCAGATTTGTTTCGGGTGAAATTGTAGAAACTGGTTCTGCATGTGATATTGAAATGTTGTAGGGGCTTTATGTGAATGTTTTTTATTAAAGTAATTAACAAAATTCTGAATAAAATAAATAAAATAGTTTTATTTAATGAGAGCTTGCATTAAGTTTGGTGGCAAATTAATGCAAAGTGAGTGGAGTTGGTTTTAGTGGGAGCGGGCTTAGTGGAAGCTCCACTCACCATTATGGAGGGAGAGGTGGGGGTACCACCATGCCATGTGCATGGCCCCTTTGGGGATTCCCCCCGCCTATAAAAGGAGCTCTCCTCCTCCACTCTCACACCTCCTCGTGAAGGATCTCTCCCCCCCTCTAGAAACTATTCCCCATGGTCTCAGATTAGCGATATACATGTTCCTGGTGGCTTTATCCAGAAAGGACTTGCTGCTTCTGTTTCTTTCCTGGAGCGAGGGATGGAGGTTGTCGGGTTACTGACTGTGTGTGCGATCACGGATCCACCGCTGCTTTGCGGTGCTAGACTTGGTGGTGCTAGACCTGCTGGACTTGCTGGTGCTGGACTTGCTGGACTTCATCACGATCTTGAGATTGGCAAGTGTATAACTACATCAACCACGAAATAGGTTTCGTTAACAATGCTTTGTCACTATTCAAGGGTATGTTCTCTAATGATGTATATCCACCCGTTTCTTGAATCTAGGTAGATAGATCTTGGTGCTTAGTAGTTCCCATCATTGGAAAACTTTTGTTTTCTATGTTGCAAACCCAATGTAGTATCAGAGCCAGGTCTATGCATACATGCTTTGCAAGGGTAGTACACATATGAGTATGTGGGCGATGATGATCATGTTATTGCTTCTTATATGTATTTTGGATATTGGTGGCATAGTGGGATGAAGCGACCCAGACTAAGTTTACATGTCTTCGCACATGAGACATGTTCCACGATTAACATGCAACTAGTTTTGCATAAGTGGCTAGTGGGTGTCTATCTCTCCTACTATAGTCAATATCTGATTTACACCGAGTTGCTAATAATTCGATTATCATCGTTGTGGTTCCATGTTTGTAGGTAAGACCGGTTCTACCTTCGAAAGCCCTAAGCCACATAAAACTTGCAATGGATAAATTAGAAGCGTCTAGTTTAGGTTGTTGATAGGCTGGTGTCATGATATGGTAATGTTGTAAGTTGATGTATAGTTGATACTCTTAAAACACACATAACATGTAAGTTCCATAGACCTTGGGCTTACACACAAAGGAATGATAAAGATCATACCACGATGCACATGATAGTGATCAAGTGCAAGAACCATATCATTTCACTTTATGCAAATGATGTTTGCATCTTATATTGCTTGTTTGGCATTTTAGTACCATTATAAGATGATCCCTCATTTAAATATAAAGATAAAAATGTGTTCTTCCTTAGTATGCACTGTTCTATGGATCATTGTTTCAAGGCATCACGTGATGATCGGGTATTTTTGACTCTACGCTTTCATAAATGGGTGTAAGACAGTTTTAGACACGTGAGTACTAAGGTTCTTACTTGCCGAGCCTAGCATGTACATACATGGCCTCGGAACAGGGACTGAAAGGTTAACCATGAGTCATATAGTTTATATGATTCCCATATTAATGCTTGCCTCTGAGACTACACCGACTCATGTGATGACCGGACTTGGTGTAGTGGATTTGGTTCATGTAATCACCAAAAGAACTAAAGGGATGTTGGTTTTGAGTGGGAGTTCATTTCTAATCTGGATCAGTCAAACTCAATTTATCATAAACTAAAATCAAAGTGAATTTGCATAATTTGTTGTAGTCATTGGCATCCGTTTACTACCTTGTGCTTAGTTTTAATTGAGATAATAGAACTATAGAATTTTGGATATTTACTTTACGAACTGGTATCGTATTGTTTTAAGTGTCAATTTAAAGTTTAAAAGTCCTATTGTAAACTTTCAACAAACTCCATCTACTCCATGAAGTTTAATAAGTAGTATTAACCCAAGAGTAAGAATTCTAGTGTTAGTATCTAAAGTATCATGTTTGCCTCCATGATTCTTGATATTCAAATGTTGTTTTAATATCGAGGTTATCTGGGAGTGAAATAATTGTTTTAGAAAGCATCATGTGTGGAAGATATTGTGATATCTGAAACAATGTTCATGGTTGCAATATGATATAGTATAATTTGGCAAAATACATGTTCTCATATTGTATGAGAATTTGCGAATGTTAGAGATGATAGACACATCCAAATCTCCCACAAAGGTTTTGGGAACTGACATTATACTCGCGATTCGTCCTTATAGGCTATACTAGCTTGATCATGAAAGTTGTCATGTTAAGGATGAATAGAAGATGTAGGTAAAAAATTTACTACACTAAAAGATTACTAAAGAATGGATTTTTGAAAGAACACAAACATTTGATAATGGTGATCATCTTCAAAGTGCAAATCCAAAGGAATTAGTATTTGACTATACATGCTTTGGACTATGTGTCATATGTATGGCACCACTATTGATGTTGATAGATTCTTTTAAAACAAAAGGAAATGCTGAAAGAGAATCTATAAAATATTTGGCAAAAATGAAAAGACTAGAAATGTCCAGCTAAGGTATATAGATTATATACATGTTATGGTTGTATTCTTTGCTTATTAAACTATGTGTTTCTTGGGTATTGGACACCGAATTGGTTGGTATTAAATGTCATACAGAATGACACAATTCATGAACTACAATGCCCTAAGTGACTAGCAAAAGAATATGTGATGATGTTCATCGAAAACAAATAAAGTGTTATTGTGTTTCTTGTTGACATCAAAGCTTGCCTTCAAGATTTGTTTAAATAATTGTTATTTTGTTTTGGTATTATGAGAACAATGGTTGTTCTAATAATTATTTTATTCCAGAGAAGATGGATGAACTTTTACAAGTCTAGTTGGAGAAACCACGTCCATAAAAACTAATGCTAAAATGTCACAAGACAAATGATTGAAAGATCACTTACGAAGTGACATCGTCGTTTAAATTATATTGGAAAGAAAACATGAACAAACTCCATGTTGATGGATTTTTGAAGTATTTGATTTTTATCAATTGACGCTTGTGAGACTTTCCTCGAGGTAATTGAAACTCTTTTCGTAGGCCAAAGAGGAAGGGATGACTAAATTATTAGACATTGTGCATGTTGATGTATATAGTCCATTATGTTTTGCCATATGCGGTGGATCTTTCAACTTCATATGCTTTCTTTGAAAATTTGAGTGAATATATCTGTATATTTACTTAATAAGGAAGAAGTATGAAACATTTGAAAATTGTTCAAAGACTTTCAAGATGAAGTGTAAAATCACTGTAACAATAAAATAAAGAGTTTATAATTCTATCATAAAGGAAGATATTTGAGTTACATGTTTAGCAAAACACCTAAGATTTGTGGAACTGTTCCATGGATTTGCATTTCCTGATAAACCATAGCAGTATGGTATGTTCGAGAGATCAAATCAAACCTTGTTTGACATGGTAAGATCAAAGGTGTCATTTATAAAACTACCATTATATTGTAAGGACTAAAGCTTTAGAGACTACCGCTTTTACACTGAAAAGAGCACCATCATGATCCGTTAAATGACACCATAAAGGTTATGGTTTGGGATAAAACCCAAGTTGTCTTTTCTTAAATTGTTGTATGCTATGCATAAGTAAAATGTTTACAACCAAAGTCTGATAAGCACGTCTTTGTAGGTTATCCAAAAGAATTTGTTGGGTATTCCTCCATAACACCAAAGACAAAAGAGTTTGTCACTTGGAACGTGAAGTTTCTTAAAGAAGGATTTTTCCACAAAATTTAAGTGGGAGGACAATAGAACTTTAATTAGGTTGATGAAGCTAAGCAACATGTGCTAAGTAACGCAACGCTAGAAAGTGTCCCAGAGACGGCTAAAATGCTCATGGCCCCCGTGATTACAAAGGTTATGATCTTGGATATTAGAGTTCATATTGAACCCTGTGGGTCGGTAAGAATCAAATAGTAAGATTTGATAAACAAGTCGTTATTGTTTTGACAATGAGGAACCGACTGGATGCAAACAAGCGATGATGGGCCGCGACTCCATAAAATGACTAGAAGTCATAAAATTCGTGATAGTATCCATACACGAGAAGTCAAGTTTCTAAATTTGGAAGACCCTCTAGAAAGGCGTGAAGCCTATCAGTCGTATTTGGATCTATAAAGAAATAGACATGGATGTTTGACATCTATGAAATAGTCGACATGTCAGAAATGAGTTTACGGCAATGTTCAAGGAGTTGACTCTGACAAGATTTGATCTTTCATAGCGATATTTAGTCTTGATGGATTAATGTAGCAACCACTACATATAGTACAGTATATGGTAGTTGAACAAACAAAACAATATTCTTCTATTAGAATGGTTACCTAGGACGTGTAGATGACATGGTCCGAAGGGTTTTGTTAATTCAAAGGATGCTAAAAGGGCATGCAAACTTCAATGGTTGAAATGAGCATAACAGAGTTGGAATCTTCACCGTGATGAAACAGTTAAAAGGTTTAATTTCATCGGAGACGATGAAGATGCTTGCATTTGCAAAAAATTAAGTGGGAGCGCTGAGACATATTTCTAATACATTATGTAGAGGACATATTGTTAATTGGAAATGATATATTTTTTTGACACAAGTTAAGGATTTCATTAAAATTGGATTTCGATGAAAGACTTGGGCAAAACCGAAATATTAGGCATCAATGTCTATATGGATAGATTGAGGCGCTAATATGGTTGTGCCAGACGTACATATATGAGATATTGAAAGGGTTCAATATGGAAACAAGAAGAAAGGTTCTTGATGCATGGAAAGGGTTGAATCAATTCAAGTGTATTGACGCATGGTAAGTGAAACGATATTCAAGTGTTTCGACACTTGGTGAGTGAAATCACATGAATCTTTTAATCAATAATACGGTGATATGTACATATCCATATATGTCCTATGCTCTGAATGTCGTGAGCATATACTAGAATGATTCATTAGATGATCATTGAACGATAGTAAGGATATTCTTATGATCTTTGGAATAACTAAGAATATATTTATGTATAAGTGACAAATAGTTAAAAGTAGTTCATTGTAAAGTGTTACATTGATACTAGTTTGTCACAAGATACAAATTAAATTTATCTCAATTTAAACTATGGGTGGCACAATGTAATGGAAAGGAGGTTCCATCATGGATTTGGATGAGTTCCAAAGTTGATACATTGTGACGGATTCTACAACAAAAGGCTAAGTATATGACTGCTATAGTAGCAGCAAAGGAGGAATTTGGTTAAGTAGTTTGTTATCAAACTAGGTGTGGTTCACACTGGGATAATACTATGAAGATATATTGTGTGACAATTATATCAACATGTTTTAACCCAAAGTAACTAAAGTTCTCACCAAAGGACTAAATTTATACAATGCCATCTCATTAGAGAATGAGTGATGCACAGAGACGCAAAGAGATGCAAATACACACGGACCTGAAAGTGTCAGATCCGGAGATTATGTTAACCACTAGCAAACGCGTATATACAACACCAGAAAGCTATAGGTGTTGAATCCACAAGGTTTTCAAACTATATTATTGACTCTAGGTGTAGAAGAGGCTATGCAAACCAACATGTTAATTGTTGCATTCTGGGCTCTATGCAAGAAAAAGGAAATAGTTAGTGTTGCAGCTTTTGAAGAACTAGATGGCGAAAACAAAATTATAATCGAATTAGTATGAAGAGTCTAAACGGGTACTATAGGATAGCAGAATGATTCCAAGGAGGAAATAATAACAGGAACTTATCTCAGGACGAACCATATAGATTCAGTAATTGTGGAGTAGGGAATCCACACTAATATTTTCCACTAATTTTACATTTTGCAAGAACTACACGATAGCAGGTAATTACTATTGTTCGGAGTAGCTAAGAACATATGCATGACTTTAAAATTTCTAGAGCAGCGAATACAAACCAACATGCCTAGTGAGCTACTCCGTTGTTTATAGCATGAAGAACATGAAGGGAATATGCCCGAGAGACAATAATAAAGTGGTTATTATCTTATTCCTTGTTATGTTAAATGTTTGTTTTGCATGACATAATTGTATTAGTTGGAAATGATAATACATTTGTGTTTAATAAACAAATAAAGGATTCCTAGTTTTGCCTCTCTTATAAACTAGCTTGTTCATTAACAAGATGATCAAGGTTTCCTGATCATGGACATTGGATGATGTTAGTAACGAGGTCACAACATTGGTGAATAATGTGATGAACATTCATCCAAAGTATAGCATTATGATCAAATTCATTATGTTTATATTGCTATAACATCATACGAAGTAATCCTAGTTCTTGGATCATGAAATCATGTCAATCACTAACACTAGAAGAGTATCTTGATAACAGCAAACGTCACCCCGTGACAGGGTGACTATAAAGGTGGGTTCAGTGCTACGAATGTGTTATGTAGAGGCTCATGGATCAAGAGTTGGATTTGTCCATCCCGATGACGGATAGATATACTTTGGGCCCTCTCGGTGATATCACATTGAGATATCTAGCAAGCAAGTGATATGATCACTAGAATGTTATATCATGGGAATGGAAAAGAGTGCATGTTAGTAGCAAGATCAAACTAGGTATGTGGGTACCGATGATCAAATCTCGGAGATGTAATATATCGCAAGAGAAAGGGATTTAGTCACGGCGTTAAAGGTTCACATGATCACTAGAGTCATCGTTGAATGTGTGGGAGTCGGTATAGATCTCCAGGTCACGCTACTGATTATTGATTGGAGAGGGGTCTTGATCATGTCTGCATTATTCGTGAACCGTAGGGTGACACACTTAAGGGATACCGACACCATTTGGAGCAAATATGTTTTAGATAAAGATTTAAAAAAGCGCTGGAATCATTTCGATGGAAACCAGAATTGTTTCGGCTGAAATTGCAGGAACTGGTTCTGCATGTGATATTCAAATGTTGCAGGGGGTTTTATGTGAATGTTTGTTAATTAAAGTATTTAACAAAATTCTGAATAAAATAAATAAAATAGTTTTATTTAATGAGAGCTTGCATTAAATTTTGTGGAAAATTAATGCAGAGTGACTGGAGTTGGTTTTAATGGGAGTGGGCTTAGTGGAAGCTCCACTCACCATTATGGAGGGAGAGGTGGGGGCACCACCATGCCATGCGCATGGCCCCTTCGGGGCTGCCCCTTCTCCTATAAAAGGAGCTCTCCTCCTCCTCCACTCTCACACCTCCTTGTGAAGGATCTCTCTCCCCCTCTAAAAACTATTCCCCATGGTCTCGGATTAGTGAGATACATGTTCTCGGTGGCTTTATCTAGAAAGGAGTTGCTGCTTCCGCTAGTTTACTGGAGTGAGGGATGAAGGTTGTCGGGGTACCGGACGTGTGTGTGATCATGGATGCACCGATGCTTTGCAGTGCTGGACTTGGTGGTGCTGGACCTGCTGGCCTCGCTGGACTTCATCACGATCTTGAGATCAGAAAGTGTACGACTACATCAACCACGAAATTAGTTTCGTTAACAATGCTTTGTCGCTCTTCAAGGGTATGTTCTGTATGGATGTATATCCACCCGTTGCTTGTATCTAGGTAGATAGATCTTGGTGCTTAGTAGTTCCCATCGTAGGAAAAATATCGTTTTCTATGATGCGAACCCAACAGAACAGTCGTGCGCTTTGACTTGGTGTACAAACCAATTACAAAAATGCGGTTTACTGTGATAGGCTTGAACCTATTGTACTGCTGACAAAACAAAAAAGAGTTGGATATTTGGTTACCATGGTCGGATAGGCTTCTAAGCATCATCCGTACCGGTGTGGGTGACATCCTTGTCACCAAGGGTGCTGTGGTTGCGTCGGTTGTTTGCGTTAGGGAAGCAGATCTTGGGCGCTCGATGCCATCTTGAGCGCGGTGGACGAGCGAGAATTGAAGCACTGCATGGTGGCTCTGGTACAGTACGGGCGGGGAGGATGCTGGCGGCATTGAAGTAGATCTTGGGTAGTCATTTATGGATTCAGTGCCATGGACGGGAAAGTGGGAAAAGGAAATCAGATGCGGTGGAGGACGAAAGACTCAGTGACCTGGATCAGGTGAGATGGACGTCGGTGAAGCGACAATGGTGCTTTGGATGAGATCGTAGCTGATGCAACTCCAGTATTCTCTTGGGTGAGAGTGCATGTTTTCGAGTTCTAGCGGGCAAAGCCAGCGGGAGAAGTGCTGCGGGAGGTTCTGGGTGTGAGAAATTTCACGGTGTTTGAAATGGAGGGGCCGAGGGAGTGGGGACCATGTGATTTTGGTATTGTTTGAAATGGATGGGCGCGAGAAATTTCGTAGTGTTTGAAATGGAGGGGCGCGAGGGAGTGGGGACCACGTGATTTTGGCCGTCTAGCAATCTTGTCTATCCATCCCAAATCAACGGGCCAGAGGGGACACCTTCCCTTCGAAGGCTCTAGCACGGACGCCTATGCAAGCAATCGCTGGGTGTCCCAGAGTACACTATAGGGGTATATGTGTAGGTTACTCTAGTAGCAGACCATTAAACGGGCTAGCTAGGGCGCATGTGATTTTGGCACTCCACGAGTTGAAACTTTTACTTATGGTGTTCAGGAGTGAATGCATGCAGCTCAAAAAAAGTACTTATGTGATTACGTGCATGATATTATTAGGATACTGAGTTGCATGCATCATGTAGTAATGAGTGGATTCTATTGGGTTGATCATATTACTCGTATTCTCTCTCCGTATTTGCGTTGATCATAGTCTAGTTACTGAGTTACATGCATCTGCGCAGAAGCTCCATCACTTTTATTGAGTGACAAACATTTTTTTGTGCGGTCGAGGCCCCCGTCCGCTGATGACTCTTGCAAATTAACACAGCTCACACATACTGTAGTTTGCAGTCATAACCAGAATTCTAATGAAATTAGACTAGTAAATCATAAGCAAAGTTACATTGTTGTTTTAGAAGTTTATTTTGCGTAGTAGTAGTAGGAGCATCACCTAGGGAGACAGAGTTTAGCATCTAGCAATCTTGTCCGTCCAATCCAAAATCAATAGGTCAAAGCGGATACCTTCCTTATGAAGGCTCTGGCGTGAATGCCCATGCAAGGAATTGTTGGGTGTCCCTGGGTAAACTATAGGGGTAGCTGTGCTTGTGACCCAAAGTACTCTAGACAATAGTGGGTGTCCCTGGTGCTGATGGTGCATTTTATTTTCTATTACAGTAGTAGATAGACACCACCTCCTGATAGTATATGTCTAAACGGTGGAGAAGTTGAGTAAGAAAATGATTCCCTGAGGTAAGTCTAGTACTACTATACACAATCTCTAGTGCAATAAAGAAATGAAAAAAAACGAGAGAAGAGAACAAGGTTGAACAAACTTGTAAGTTAAGAGAAAGTCCACCAACATGCCTACATTTTCTCACCTATGTGTGTACATGTAGGGTCCTCCCCTAAAGGCTAGTCATAGTGGAGAGTAACATAGACTATAACATGCATAAGTTATTAGTCTATGTTAATAGAGGAGTAGCTCATTTATTACATAATAGACTCATTTCACCTTGGTATGTGTGATTAACTCACTATCACATAAACAATTTTACTGAGTTGGACCCTTAGTTACTCATGAGTTATTTGCACTATCACTATCCTAAAAAGATTTTTTCCCTAAAATTTGCTTATATCTAGCAGCAATCCTATATTATCTCCCATATATCATAACCACAATATTTTAATAGGGAAGAGCAAAGAAAGTCATCCAATAACTCACACATCGACGTAGGGGGCACATATAGGGGAGGCAGAACAATTGATAGTATTACTAGACACTGGATCCCTACACATCTAACAATGTAGAAAGTATGACCAAATTTAAAGATCACTCGTTGATGATTTAATTATTTTGATTTATCACACATACTCTCCCTCCATCCTAATTTTTCTGAAAATTCCCTCCAACCTAATGAAAGGGATGTCACATATTTGACTAAATTTGAATGTCTATGTACACTAAACAATGACTACTATACAACAAGTATATCATTACAAATGCTCCATAGAGCGCATTCGATTGTTAAGAGTGCAATAGAATTATACGAAGACGGCTGATAAAAAAAGATCCATGCACCCAAAAGAGAAAGAAAAAAAGAGGGCCACGGGAAGTCTTCTCCCTTCCTAGTTCCTACTCCAATGCAAAATCTTTCCCTGTCTTAAATTCAGCAATTGCAACACTATGGCTGCTCTGCGGAGGCACGACCTCGACGACCTCCGCAATGGTCGTGACCTCGATGGATAACATGAGATGACTTCCTCTTCCTACATAGTGGGGCGTGACCTGGACAATATCCACAATGGTAGATGCTGGCTATGGAGCTCCGTGACTTCCTTGTTTTTTTGCACTCAGCACGAAGCATCGAGGAGCCACGCTCATAAGATCATGCGAGCTTCATTTGAAAAGCCAAATCAACTCGGAGGCAATCAAATTCTATGTTGAGCTTGAAGTTTTTTTGCAGAATGTTGATGTTATGGCAGTTGATTTCATCTACTTTGGCCGAGATTCTCGCCCTAACTTCCTACATGGAAAATACATCATCAGTGAGAGAACATGGAGTGCATGCAGAGAAGAACATAAAATGCCAATACATGTATAGTGACTACAGTACATCTCTTCTTCGACCGAGAACGGGCATGACAACATTGTATGCGTCAGAGATATCCGTCGTGCTATCGATCTGTGGGGTGGAAAATTCGACACTCGAGGCGCTTTCCCTAGAAGATGTACAAAGACGTTTCAATAGTAGGAGCAGACAACCTAGGAATTAATGGAAGTACAAACCTACTCGAACTCTTTGTCCCCATGATATCCACTCTTCGGATACATGCGCGAAGACGAGCCCTCACCCCATGGCTGGTCTTCTTTCTCGGACCGATCCTATAGGTCACCATGCCGGTGGGATTTCTCCATGGATCTAACCACTGCCATCTTGCTATTCTTCCGACAAGAAAGGTTATTTTTTGACATCACTAGATGAAGAAGTAAATAAGCAAGGGAGGAGCAGTGGAAGAAAATGGTTTCTGTGAAGGTGTAGAAAGGTAGTACTAGTAGGAGGAGAGAGGAGAGTGAATGGTGGAAGCAAAATTTCAAGGTATGGGTCTCGTCACCGGCCTTTGAGCAATCTCGTTGGTCCATCTAAGACCCAGCGGGCAGGATCAAGGCTCTGCCGCAGTAGCAAGGAAAACCTAGGTGTACCGGAGTAGACGATAAAATATCTAGTGATACCATTATATATATGATACCGTGATACTAGTTCTAAGAAATCAAATTTTCAAGTTTAAAAAAAATTGAGAAGACAATTTGTATGTTCACAAGATGTGTGTTCACAGTCCCTAAAATTTTTGGAACCAAATTCAATATACACAAACAGAAACGAATAAGACAAATTGACATGTGAATAGTGTCATTTGTGGTATCTTTTTGTGGTACTATTTATATTGATTTGTCATTTTTCTTTCTCTACATGTGTTTCATATTTAGTTCCCAGAGTAGACTATGGGTAGGTCATCATACTAGCGGTCGAGCTACTAGATGTAAATATTTATGACCCACCCAATGTTCTGTACTACTAGTAATAATGTCCTGTCAAAGCAGCAGACAAGATTCCATCCGAGAGACGAGTTTTTTACTTTCTTTTCAGCCAGTACAAACAACGGAGTAACTCATAAAAAAGGTTTTTTTATTGTTTCTTTCTACTCAGATGAGTGGGTCCCCTACCTGGTCTAAATGCTGGAGCAGATTTTTTTTGAAAGGATAAGGCCCCGAAGGGCCGAGAAGCTGCATTAAATTCGAGCGGTTACAGACCATTTTACAAACAGGACCTTGGAAGAAAAGAAAATTACAGAGCTGTCCTAATAATAAGCACTAAGGACCATAGAAAGAAAGCAGAAAACACGATCAGGTCCGAGGTCAACGCCCACGCACTGGCTACTCCGACGACCGCCTCCTGCACCACCAGGGAACTTGCCACTTGGGGTATAGCCAACACCAGATGTCGCCGAGAAGCCGGAGAGAGGCATACACACACAAAGGTTAAACAAACTCCTCCATGGCATTCCAAGGACGAAGATGGTCTCCAATCGACCAACACAGGCAGGGGCTAGGCAGAATTTTATTTTCTTAGTGTATCCACTATGTTGTCCACAGGCTATCCATAAGGAAAAAATGGATAAGGAGTTTGACATACGTAGTGGATCCTATCCATAAGCTCAAAAACTTAAAAGTGACCCTTGATGGCAGTCCATAAGCATTAAATTATTATTATTAGGTACAAATAGCAATAGAAACAAATTCTAATCACAAGAATGTGTGAGATGGTAGCTGGGTCCTAGATTATGGACAAATTTGGCGATATACATAGTGGTGTAATCAATTGGCTTATGTTGTACTAAGTGGGTCCCATATTAAGGATTGGTTTTTGCCAGCCAGTCTAGTAAATTTCTAATAGTAGATTCAGAAAAAAATTCTAGAACGTATATTTCTTTAGCCATGTCTAGTAACGGCTCATGCTGTACTTGCTCATAGTAGTAGTAATAATAGTAGTAGTGACATTGAATATACTTAGGTCTTGACGCATAATCATTACAAACGGTCACCAAGGATCGAACTAGAAACTTAAAGATAACTTAGGGCTTCTTCGGATAACAGGATGTAAAAACACAAGAATTTGACTGGGTCACAGGTACAAAACAATGGATTGCAAAACAGAGGAAATAGCTTTCTTCGGATCACAGGAATGCAAAACACAAGATAACAAGGTCGCAGGTACAAAATAGAGGAAATCTGCAGGCTTAAAGTCATTTCTATAAAACATAGGAAAATTTCCTTAATCCTAGGCGAATGAGAGTAAAAAAGTGGATGATGAAATTCCTATGGGATTGGAGTGTAGAAATGCATCCATATGAATTTTGGAGGTATGATTCCTTTAATCCAAAGGTCTTCCCTATGGAAAAAAATCTATGGGTCGAATTCCTCCAAAATTCCTTTGAAAATCCATCGATCCAAAGAGGCCCCTAATCAAGATGTGCATGCTCAAGACAAACACCTTCCGGCAAGAGGTGATGCGGTTGTAGATTTTCATCTTGAACCTGTCTGCGGTGACCTTGAACATATGGCAATCACCCTACTTCAACTCATGGAAAGCAGCAAAGGTATCCCACTCTTTGTCCAGGACGATATGGTCTTTTTGCGGTTGGCATGGACAACTGATGCCTCTGAAATATAGCCATCGACATCCACATTTAAACTGGATATTACTCATATTTTTGATGAAATATATCACTAAACCCTTTCACTTATTCCTAATATTCATAGGGGTATGCAATCCTTTCTTATATATTTTTCCTGCGTAGATAATGTCGTTTGAAGGAGGGAATCACTACATTAAAGTCAAAGATACCAGGATCCGTAAAGCGGAGGCAAACTATATGACCGGAGCAAAATTCTGGTCGTATAGCTCCGTCGTATAGTTGGCCCCACCACCGTTAGGTCAAACAGAACAACTTTCATGAAGGGACCACTATATAAAGAAGCCTCGGGCAGCGAGAAAACAAGCCAGACCTTAACAAAAAGTCTCTGCCATAGATCTCCAACTGCCTCCAGATCTCCCAACCCTTTTCCATCTCCATAGCCATATTCAACCACTTGTAATAGTAGATACCTTCTCCGATTGGCGACATTGTAAGACTATTGCTATCAATCTTATGATTTTTATTACAATGTTTGTGATTTTTGATCTCATCTCTATGTGTGAGTAATTCTCCTTGGGCTAAGGGCTTCGGCCTAGACATGTAGCAATTGTGCATGTTATTTATCATAGATGGGATCGTGTATTAGTTTGTATGGCATGATGATTATTGTATCCTCTCTTGCCTCAATCCAAGGACTTGTCAGGTACCCAAGAACCTGAGGGTAGATCCAGGTATAGGGAATATGAGTAATGACTGATCTGCAGGTTGGGAACCTAAGTGACAGAAGGGGTAGTAGGGTTGTATGTGAGGGATTTGCTTGGGATTAACTGTGACATCACTATGCATATCATTAGTTCTCTTTCTTCTATGGATGGGACTAGTAGGTTATTACTATAAGTGGTTGCGGAGGCAATAGCAATTATGGATGCACTTCCGACATATAATTTATCTTTCTCTAACAAGTACATGCATACTTTATTTCTATCTTTTATTCCCATCAGATGTTTTGCACGGCTATATGTGAATATGAACGCCCTAGGCCCTCTCTCTCCATCATCGACAACAACAAAAAGATGCAAGCTATTGGTCAAGTAAAAACACAAAAAGAATTCTAAAACTCCCCAAGGTCCGTTAAAGTATGGTCACTACGCATTCTCTTCCCGAGGATTCGATAACCTAGGTCTACTAAGGAAAAAGAAGCTATACTACATCCGAATCCGGATCGAAGGTATCAACCTTTTTTCTGGCGCTGTTTCCAAGGAAGAAATGGCTACCCTAGTGAGGTTATTAGGAAACTTGCTAGTTTTAATTCTTTTTTTTAATTTTGTTAGTTTGCTTTCAGTCTTTATTTGATAAACCAAAAAAATTAGTTAGCCTTTAAATTCTTGCTTTTACTATTATAATTCTATGTTTAAGAAAACCCAAAAACATAGGAAATATGGCTAAAAAGAAGCTTGGGGAGTTTGCCACTCCCAACAATGATTATTTGCGTACTCCTATTACTCAGCCAGCAATTGCTGCTGATGACTATGAAATTAAGCCCCATTACTTAAGTTTGGTTCAACAGAATCAATTTGGAGGCTTTGTTGTTGAAGACGCAGGTATACACTTGAATACTTTCACTGAAATATGTAATATGATGCGTATAAAAAACGTTGACCCTGATGCGGTCGAATTGCATTTATATCCTTTCTCCCTAAGAGGGAGAGCAAAAGAATGGATGTTATCTTTTCCTAGAAATACTATTACATCATGGGTGGGATGTACTTCTCTATTTATGACTAAATTTTTCCCACCTACAAAGACTATGCAACTCAGATCTAATATTACTAGCTTTAGGAAGGAAGAGCGTGAGCCACTAGCGCTTTCATGGGAGAGGATGAATGAATCCTTAAGAAACTGCCCTAGTCATGGGTTGGAAGATTGGTTAATCCTCCATTTATTTTATAATGCTCTTAATCCTGTGTCTAAGTCTATGCTTTATACTGCAGCTGGTGGAACGTTTATGGGTAAAAATATTACTGAAGCAAAGTAGCTGCTAGACAATATGCAAGACAACCATGCCCAATGGCATGTGGAAAGATCAAACACGAAGAAGGTGAACTCTATTTCACCACAAGAAAACAAAAAACTCAATGCCAAGTTGGATGAGCTCACACTAGCCATAAAAGGTAAGGAAACCCAGGTAAGAGCCACCCCTGAAACAAATATTGAAGAAATAGACTTTGTAGCTCGTAATGATTATAACCCTGCTTGGAAGAAGAGTTACAATCCTAACTTTCAGAAACATTATTCTAGTCTTGCAGGTAACTCTAATAATAATATGGGAAATAGTAATGGTAGTCTCCAAGAAACACTTAAGTCTTTCATAGACTCACAAATTGAACAAAACAATATTCTTGTTAAAATAATGGATAACCATGATGCCATGCTTGGTAAATTATCTAACCAAGCTGTTAGTTTGAGAAATGATTTGCAGGCCCTCCAAGAAAGAAGGAGGATCATTGAGGCACAACTAGGTAAGATAACTGAGAGTCAAACTCTCATTGTAGCTAAATTTGCAGGTAAAGCTGAGCCCAATCCTGTTGAAGAACTCAAAATGATGAGGATCCAAAGGGAGGAGCCTGATGAACTTGATTATAGTAATGCTCCTTCACCAAGCTACACCATTGAAGATCTCGTAAAAAGGATCAACATCAAGATTTCGGTAAGTGAAGGTAGTGAGGAAGCTATGTACCAACACTTTGTCAATCAAGTAGCAATAAAGGTACGTGAGCTTGAGAAAGAATACAAGAAAATTGCTGAAAAATTACGTGTTAAACTAGATGACGTATTAAGATTAGAGATAGTTGCACTTTGTGATCTAGGTGCAAGCATATCAACAATTCCAAAGATTCTTTTTAACAAGTTAAATCTTGGCTCCTTTGAAATCACTGAGTTAAAATTGCATCTAGAAGATTCAACCTACAAATAAGCTATAGGAATTAAGGAGAACACTTTAGTATACATTAAAGGTTGTCCTGCTCTCATTGATTTTGTTATTGTTGACATGCCTTAAGATGTTACTGCTCCTATTATATTAGGTCGCCTTTCTTAAGAACTATTAAGGCTTTAATTAATCTATATGAAGGGAATGTGAATCTTCAATTGCCTTCATGGGATCCTTGTGTTATTCATTTCCCCAGGAAGAAGAAAGCCAAGCATGATGAAAAGGAGGCCATCACTTTGAAGGTCAATTACTTTGGAGTGGGTGTTCCACTCATCTGGCCCAAGTGAGTATCATCAAGGTCAAGCTATTGACCATAAAAGAGTGCTCCATGGGAGGCAACCCATGTGAGATAAAGGTTTGAGTTAAGTTTTTAAGTTTTAGTTTATGTTTATGTTTAATAAAGAGTGCAAGAAAACTCCAGTTGAGGAGAATAAGTTCGGTAGTACTTGAAATTCTGCTTTATTCATGCTATTGTGGTCAACAATATTTACTGTCAAATTTCTGTCAAAAACAAGGTATATCACTAAGTTACAGGAAAAGAAATAGTTTTCGAAGAAACAGAAATTTTTCGATGCACACAGAGAGTTTAACGACCAACTATACAGTGGGAATAAAAATTCCGGCCTTATACTTGCGGTCGTATAGATATCTTTACCATCGACAATTTTTCTTTAAAATGTACCAAGAGTTTAACGACCAACTATAAGACGGGAATGAAAATTTTGGCCGTATAGCTCTGGTCGTATAGATATCAGTGCCTCCATACAAATTCTTTTCCAATGTACTGAGAGTTTAACGACCAACTATACGGCGGGAATAAAAATTCCGGCTGTATAGATATCGATGCCTTTATATATTTTCTTTCGTAGGGACAGACAGTTTAACGACCCACTACGCAGGAACATTTTGTTCCAGTTGTATAGTTGCGCCCGTATAGCTGCACCGCCAGGAGGAAACCATAATATTTTGACAAAAGGCCAACTATACGGTGGAAACGCATTGTTCTGGCCGTATAGTTGCGGCCGACGACAAAATCGCACGGGAAGGTACCTCCAACTCCAAAACTTCAATCGTTTTTCTTTCTTCTACCTCCAAACTATCTCAAAACCTCAAGATATTTTCATCTCTGCTCAATTTCGTTCGATTTCCTTGCACATGAGTGATCTAAGGTATGTTTCTCCTCCGATCCTCCAATTACGTTTTGCAAATTCATCTTCGATCTATTGTCATTATCAATCTACGGTGATACCTACTATGACCCAATTGCCATGATTTTCTTTCCTAGATTATTATTTTGAGGAGATTCTTTAGTGTGCTTTGATGAGGAATATGATGTACTTACTGTCGTTGCATCAAAAAGTTTTATTTTTTCCTTTCTTCAATGTATTAGATGATGAACACAAGGAGCCAAACTCGTGCTCGTTCCACCGCTAGCGCTTCTCGAGCAGTCACTCAAGAACGCATGGGGATATGGTTCAGGGATGAGGCCCATGATGATCGCTTCAAAAGGATCAAGAACCGCGAAGTAAAGGCCACCAAGTGGGATTGCCCCATTATATTGAACCAACTCGGTATGTCTGATGACTTTACTCTACTTTGCAATAGAGCTGGATTGCAAAACTTTGTGTACAATGATGTGCCTACTTATCGTTGCTTAACCATTGAATTTCTAAGTTCGTTGCAAAGCACCGTTAAACAATGGTAAGGAGAGGATACTATTTATTTTCGTCTGATGAACAACAACTACACCTTAACATTAGATGAATGGTGCGCATGTTTTAATTTTCCAAACAATGATATTCATGCCCTACACACATCCTTCACTGGCTTAGAACCTTCCCCTGAACAATACTATAATGGAATGAGTTTCACTAGTATAGTGAACAAGGGGAAGAATATTGAACATCCAGCAATTCACTATTTGTTCTATGGTATTGCTAACACTTTGTAGGCACGTAATGAGTTCACGAGACTCACCGAGGAGGACATCCGAGTCCTTGTAAAGGCTGCTTACATCAACTGCGGCTTGTCACTCAACTTGGGTGACATCCTTGTGCGCTACTTGGAGCACCAAGCCTCCCAAAGCCAAGGACCAATCACTGGTGGAGGCGTCATCACCGTGCTTGCCACTTCCCTAAGCATCAACCTAGGTGAGTTACAACCTGTGCTAGGTGAGACACGTGTTGGTTTCTCCACTTTGAGAGCCTATGGAATGCTCACTAGGAGAGGTGGTGTTTATTATCTGCATATTGCTGGAGCTAGGCGTCTCTACCTTGCTCCTATTCCTAATGGTCTTTTCTCTATCGAGGAAGGACGTTTGCTATATGACTTGCAGGTTGAGAAACACCAACCCGAGTAGGAGATTCCAGAGGAGGATGAAGACCAAGAGGAAGAGTAAGAAGTTCCTTATCAAGAGGAGTAGGCACAAACCCGGTTCACCACATACCAAGATTTCCAAGGACATGGAGGGACTGTGGAGAGGATGCATAGCCTCTCTTTGAACCTCCGAGAATCAACTAGTAACCTCTCAACTCAATTTGTAAACTGGAGTAGTGACTTTTTCCAGCCACCACAATGATTTGAAGGGCTTGCAAAAGCCTAAGCTTGGGGAAGTTTCCTTATGTATCTTTATTTTGCCTTTATTTTCTTTTATTTATTTCGAGGTTGTGTTTTTATTTGAGTTTATAGGCACTCGTGTTGGTTTCCCCAACACATTATTTTTAGTTCTTTCTATTTTCTTTTGATATTTTCTAGCTGAGCTTTGCTGCCAATATTCTATTCTTTAAACTCCCTCTCTTAAAAACCACAAAAAGATTTCTCCATATTTCCTTATTTTCCCTCTTTCTTTTCTTTTCGCCTCGAGGTCTTCATGTATTCACAGGAGAGTGATCGACTTCAAGTTTCCAAGAAACAAATAAAAAAGCAAGAGAGAAGTGGAACCAAACATGTGAGGTATGCCTTATGACTCCCCACTTTTGAAGTTTGAGAAACCCATGCTAGTTAGTAGTAAATTTTGAGATATTATATTGGTGGAGTGAGTCTTTGTATTGTAGTAAGATTTTCGTTTCCATGGGTATTTAATTGGGTACGTTTTGTTCCAGCTCTTGTAATTACCCAAGTCTTTCCTAAAAATTGCTAAACAGTTGTAATAAGAAAAGTTCTCACAATTGAAGGCTTGGGTGTTATAGTGCTTAGTCTTGAAGGCTTATTTCTAGAGACACTCAACACCACTGAAAATGTTGAATGACTTAATAGCTCTCTTTGAAAGGATTTGTTCGATTGAATTAATGTTTAGAGGTCTTTGTGAGCATGCAAAAGTTTGACTTGTTAATCAAAAGAATGATATAGCTTTATGCGTGTCAAACTTCATGGGATGCCAACAACTCCATTGGCGTATGAACGATCTTCATGGATGAAACTCCTAGATTTCGGCTACGAGTTAATTAAACACTTGTAGCAGCAATGCTATAGTGGGTAAGATTCTTGGCACTCTCGGGTAGCTGTAATCATGATGGAATCACTCCTCTGGCTGTTACGAGAAATCATTATGCAAAAGGAACAAAACCTTAGTGATGCCATGAGTGTCCATCACAGCTCCATAAACTAATAAAAATCTTTGGCATGCTCTTAATTACTTAAAAACTGAAATTCTTGAAGGATAATGCATAGAAAAGTAGCGCTTGAAAAGTCTTGATTTATTGATGTGGGAGAATTGATATACTCTAGTATATATGCTTTTCATGACAACTCTCACACTCTTAACTTACATGATTATATATTATCGTTCAAAGCCAAGCCTATGAGTTGATTACTTGACATGGAATAAAGTTTACTCATTTGAACCATCCATGTTGACAATAATTTTGTTGCACTATAAGGATGCATGAAACCCATATTATATGCTTGCCATTACTCCATCTATGCTAAAGTTTTTCAGATTTATGAAGTGAAGGAAACATGAGACTACTAATCATGAGTAAGATCACCATCTCGTTATTTCAGTTTAAATGCCGAGTTCCTTTTTGATTTTGGTTTTCTTTCTTGGGGACGATCAAGTTTAAGCTTGGGGAGGTTGATGGCTCTGAAATATAGCCATCTACGTCCACATTTAAACTGGATATTACTCATATTTTTGATGAAATATCTCTCTAAACCCTGCTACCAATGCCTAATATTCAGAGGGGTATGCAATCCTTTCTTTTTTATTTTTCCTGCCCAGATAATGTCGTTTAAAGGAGGGAATCACTACATTAGAGTCAAGATACAAGATTTCCAACAACCAGAAGAAACCAGGAGCCGTAAAGTGGAGACAAACGCTTTAACAACCAACTATACGACCGGAGCAAAATTCTGGCCGTATAGCTCCGGTCGTATAGTTGGCGCCACCACCATTAGGTCAAACAGAACAACTTTCATGAAGGGCCCCCTATATAAAGAAGCCTCAGGCGACAAGAAAACAAGCCAGACCTTGCAAAAAGTCTCTGCCATAGATCACCAGCCGCCTCTAGATCTCCCAACCCTTTTCCATCTCCATATCCATATTCCACCACTTGTAATAGTAGATCTCTTCTCCGACTAACGACATTGTAAGACTATTGCTATCAATCTTATGATTTTTATTACAATGTTTGTGATTGTTGGTCTCAACTCTATGTGTGAGTAATTCTTCTTGGGCTAAGGGCTAAGGGCTAGACATGTAGAAATTGTGCATGTTATTTATCATTGATGGGATCGTGTATTAGTTTGTATGATATGATGATTATTGTATCCTCTCTTTCCTCAATCTAAGGACTTGTCAGGTAACCAAGACCCCGAGGGTTGAGCCAGGGATAGGGAGTATGAGTAATGACTGATCTGCAGGTTGAGAACCCCAGTGACAGAAGGGGTAGTACAACTGTATGTGAGGGATTTGCTTGGGTCTAGTACAACTGTATGTGAGGGATTATTGTATCCTCTCTTTCCTCAATCACTATGCATATCATTAGTTCTCTTTGTTCTATGGATGGGACTAGTAGGTTATTGCTATAAGCGGTTGCGAAGGCCATAGAAATTATGGATGCACTGCCCACATATAATTTATATTGCTCTAAAAAGTACATGCACACTTTATTTCTATCTTTTATTCCCATCAGATGTTTTGCATAGCTACAGGTGAAACCGAACGCCCTAGGCCCTCTCTCTCCATCATCGACAACAACAAAATAAGCAAGCTATTTGGCCGGTAAAAACACAAAAAGAATTCTAAAACTCTCGAAGGTCCTTTAAAGTAACTTCAGTATGCATTCGCTTCCCAAGGATTCGATAACCTACGTCTACTAGGGAAATATAAGCTATACTATATCCGTAATCAGGATCGAAGGTATCAACAACCCACTCGCATTCCTCGCATGCTTGGACCACCACTAGTTGTGGGTAGGGGCATCCCTTCACGTAAGGCTTGAAGTAAGTCGGGATGATAAGCATATACAAGTCATGCTAGACTAACTGGATGTAGAAGCGCCTAGGATGATGCACGGTGGCATGGTGTCCGACTGACCTAGGCTGTCTTCTCGGTTTGGCAAAACTTGCGACCGACCTGGTAGCATTTGCCCTTGCCAAGGACTCCACTCTCCTGCCTGGTAGCTTGAACTCCCTTGGTATGGTGGGGAGAGTATCTTCATAGCCACCTAGAGCTGGAGATGTCCGATCAAGAATGTAGTCTAATTTCCGCATTACAACTGGCCTGTCCTAAATGAAAATTATCATTGGGTCAGTCGTTTGGAATTACCAAAACACCACAATGCATTGTATAAATTTCCTAAAGATCACAATGCATCATTGCACCATCAAAATTACCTAAACAACACAAGGTATCAGGTAGATTAAATTGCCTACAGAGCACAATGCATCATCAGAATCATCTAACCCGATGGGTCCTCAAAATTATCTGAACAGCTACTAGAAGGCATACCACTTAATTAGATTGATTAAACAGCACAATGCATAATCCGAATGGATAAAATAGCACAATGCATTATCTGGATAGACAAAATAGCATATATGCAGTACATCATCAAAAATACCAAAACAACACAAGGTATCATGTAATTCAATTTCATAAACAGTGTCTACATAATCAAAATTACCTAAACTGACGGGTCATTGAAATAATCTGAACAACTAGAAGGCATATCATTTAATCATAAATAGCAGAACGCAGATGAAAATGGACGAAACAACACAGTAAGGAGACAAGACACGATGCATCATAAAAATCCAAAATAGCATGACGCGTCATGGAAAATTCCTAAACAACACAATGCATCATCTAATTACCAAAACAGAACCCTGCATCATTGTCATCAAGAATATTCCATAACTAAGAAAAACAGCACAAAAGACAATTATCAAGAATATGACATATAAAGAATAGCACAAAATACAATTATCAAGAATATGACATATAACTAAGCAGCTCAACAAAGGACCTGCAGTACACGTTGCAAAAATCTGACTAGATGCACGTCGGATTTGGGTTAAAGCCACAATCCTCCAGATCTAACCTTGTTGAAGTTGGGGGATGCGAACTTTCACAGGGGTTGATGGGTTGAGCGGATGAACAGGGTGCCACTAGCGAAGAATCAGCCACATACACCGAAGAAGCACAGACAATCGTGGATTAAGGGGAAGCCACCGATAGGGGTTTCACCGTTTACACTCTGAAATTTGGCACATTGGGAATGTGAGTCCAACCTGTAGACAAAAAGGACACGTCCGCCGATGCACGATAATTCGGTCCCAATGCACGCGCCGAAACCCTAAGGGCGATGGACGCCTCACCTTGGGCACGACCCACACACACGCAAAAGGTGAAGGACGCTTCATAAAAGGCGATGCGACCAGCGGAATCGAACAAGCCACCTGTAGCTTCGAACCAGAGTTTGATGAGCGCCCCAGCTCAACCAGAGACAAAGGTTTTGGCATTGGTTTCATCGAAGCAATGGCTGGGTTAATGATCGAGAGTTGAGAGGTGAGTGTGGGAATGTGATAGCAAGAGAGGGAATGGTAGGGAAGGAGTTAGAGAATGGGAGTGGGTAACCCTCTATCCGCTTTAGTAGTACTGTAGTACAAAAAAGTACTACATTTCACATATCATGACTTTTTGACAAACTACTTCATTTCTTTGAACCAACTAAAATAGTGGGTACCCTTTAGGTTTCAAACTTCCATATGGTACCTATTTTACAAGTATTAAGTACAATACAATACTTTGTATACCCTCCATCGTAGTATAAAAAATTTAGATAGAGGAAATTGCACGATCCACCATCTTTTCATCACACTTTTACACAAAACACTTGGTGGATGTCATTTTTGCACATTTAATAGTTTTTGGCCTAATATGTACAAATTTGGCCAGTTAGTACTATAATGACTGATTTAACCTTATTCGTAGAAATACTGACAAGTGGTCCCTCAATGTCATTGCTCCCATTCACACACAAAGATTGAATGATGCTCAAAACTGGATACTAATGATATTTATCACCCATAATACTTTTTGGATGCATGTAGCTATGATGTAAGAGACTTATTTCATATGAAATGTCAATGTTTACACAAAGGTACCAAAATATTTGTCCATCGCACATTGAATTTGTGAAGGCTTTATTTGGTCATAATAAACTTTTTTTTGAACATAACTTGTTTGTACATAAGATTTGATGTTTCATTCACATAACCAAATGTCCATAGAAGAGTTTCTTTTAAAGTGTTAGATGAACGATATATGTCTATTTATTATACCTCACACAAAAGCACCCTAATTTATCATAAACTTTAAGAAGATACTTATTTTCCTAGGATTTATTTTTCTTCAGAGCAAGCATGGTGAATATGCCTCAGAATGCCACAATCCCCGTTTCTAGACAAATTTATACATGTTTCACTTATGATTACAAAGTTTTTTGAGTTGTAAAGGTTTCCGAGAAAACTTCACACTCTTAAACTAACTTAACATGATTTATCTATGTTAGATAAAATTTGAACTATGAGTAAGTAGTAGATTGCTCTTAAAGTTATACAAGTATCTTTTGAAGGTACCCACCCAGGCTATTAATATATCGAAAACCAATGAATTTGTTGAATTCAACTTCTTGCTAAGAATTTGCATTTAGACAATTTGACTTTTATTTGAAAACAATAAAAAACATTGCATGATGTCCTCTAACTTGTACTACTTGCCGTGAAAAATGATTATTATCAAGAGAGTTCACATCTTTTAAAAAACAAACTAATTGAAAATATGTCCTGCCAAGGATGAACGTCCTTAGGCTTTAGGCCGAAAGACAAGCTAAATGGCAGTATATATGTTAAACATACTTTATGAGAATGTTACCATATTTGGTTGATGAGTGCATCTTGGCATGGTGAACAATAATCCTACCAGCACTGGGAGTTTCCAAAATTTAGGAACAAAAAATCATTTTCCAATTTCAACTACTAGTAAATATGATAGAATGCTCTTAAAAAGTTACAAACATCCTTTGAGCCTTTATGGTACCGAGGCGGTCAATAATTCAAAAACCAATGAGATTTCTGTAGGATTAAAGTTCATGCTATGAATATGCATGTTGACAATTTGATCCTCACTAGCTATGAACAAAAATAATGAAAACCCTAAAAATGAAGCCCTCTTCATGGTGTCCTATTGCATGTACTACTATTTGCAATGTAAAATAATTAATAACCGTGAGTCATCACAAATTATGAAAAATTAGTTACACAATATATGACCCACAGTGTATGAAAATTCTTGGGTTTCAAGCCGAACGACAAAGGTAACAACCATATGCACACCATATTGTATTGTAATGTTCCTATATTTGCTAGATGTGTGCATCTTGGCATGGTGAAAAATGGTGGCAACCATAGTTTCCAACTTATCGGAATAATAAGGGTTATTCAATTTTTTAAGCGACAAGATTTTTTCTATAAGAAAATACGAAGAAAAATGGCTCAGAGTACCACAACAAAAATCCTAGTTTTCAGACAAATCGTGGACCTTGATATACTTAGGATTGATTACCAAATTTTATGAGTTTTCAAGCTTCCTAGCCAACTGTTTTCCTTGCTTAATTTGAGGGTGCTTCTTGCTAAATGTATGGACATCGATGTAATTTTAACTTTTTAGGTCCTTGATGTAAAATGTACTCCCAGCGTCTGTGTAAAATTCAAACATAATAGCAAGTGGTAAAATTTAAATGTATTTAAGATTATTAGTTGTAAATGAGTATGAACATTGTTGGAGTTTCAAGCTGAATGACCAAGGTCATGGCCATATCTACATCATACTTTATGCTAATGATGATCCCATATCCAAGAATTTGCATGCCGCCAAATTTGGCCATATATTTTGAAAACAAACGAAGAGAAAGTTGTATGAAGAGTATGGATCTATCAGCTGCTCTCTCGAGAAGGAGCCGAACCTGACTGCTTTACATGCTTAATTTTAGGGTACTTCGTGCAATGTAAGGACCTCGATGTAATTTCCCCCTATTTAGGTCCTTGATGTAAACTGTACTCCCACTATCCGTGTAAAATTCGAACCTGAAAGCAAGTGATAAAATTAAAATGTATTTAAGCTTTGTTGTGACTTAGTATAAACATTCTTGGATTTCAAGCCGAACGACCAAAGTCATGGCCATACCTACATCATACTTTATGCTGATGATTCATGATCCCATATCCAAGAATTTGCATGCCGCCAAATTTGCCCATATTTTGAAAACAAAGAAAGAGAAAGTAGTATGAAGAGTATGGCTCGGTCAGCTTCTCTCTTGAGAAGGAGAAAAACATGACTGTTTTCCCTACTTAATTTTAGGGTGCTTCGTGCTAAATGTATGGACCTTGGTGTAATTTTACCTTTTTTAGGTCCTTGATGTAAAACATACTCCCACTGTCCGTGTAAAATTTAAACTTAAAAGCAAGTGGTAAAATATAAACGTATTTAAGATTATTATTTGTCTATGAGTATGAACATCTTGGATTTTAAGACGAATGACCAAGGTCCTGTCCATATCTACATCATACTTTATGCTGATGATTCATGATCCCATATCCAAAAATTTGCATGCCGCCAAATTTGGCCATATTTTGAAAACAAACAAAGAGGAAGTAGTATGGAGAGTATGGCTCGGTCAGGTTCTTTCATGAGAAGGAGTCGAGCTCGATTATTTTCCTTTTCTTAATATTAAGGTGCTTCGTGCTAAATTTATGTACCTCAATGTAATTTCCCCTTTTTAGGTCCTTGATGTAAAATATACTCCCACCATCTGTGTAAAATTCGAACATAAAAGAAAGTGGTAAAATTTAAACGTATTTAAGCTTATTAGTTGTCGATGAGTATGAACATTCTTGCTTTTCAAGCCGAACGACCGAGGTCATGGACATATCTACATCATACTTAATGCTGATGATGATCCCATGTCCAAGATTTTGCATGCCGCATAATTTGGCCATATATTTTGAAAACAAACAAAGAGAAAGTAGTACTAAGAGTATGGCTCGATCAGATGCTCTCTTGAGAAGGAGTCGGACCCGATTATTTCCCTTGCTTATTTTTAGGGTGTTTCGTGCTAAATGTAAGGACGTCGATGTAATTTTCTCCCTTTTTAGGTACTTGATGTAAATTGTACTCCCACCATCCGTGATGTACCCATATTTGGTAGTAAATGGGTGAATCATTGCATGGTAACAATGCTACCACTCGGAGTTTCCAACCATTAGGAAAAGAAAAAAATCAAATTTCCAAGTGATAGGAGTGTATTTTCTGTAAAGAAAGTAGGAAAAATATGTATTTATGTAGAAAAAACAAAGAGAAAGAAGAGAAACTATGAGCACAGGGGAGGTAGCTCGAGAGAGTAGTGAAGAGGAGGAGTTGAAGGCAGTGCGATATCAGAGCAAAGCTGTGATGGCTTCCTAACACATGAGGTACATGGTACAGTCACCTAGTAGTACTAGTAGTAAATTTCAGGACCTTTACTATATATGCATGCAAAACAAATTCTTTTTTCTCTCTCGTTCACTGCCTCATCACCCCCGGCTAGCTGATCTCTCCTTCATCTAAAACGTGGGGCTACGCACGTGTGTCGACCTGCCTTGTCGGTGGCTTCATGTGAGTATCAAGTGTGCTATGTTGGTGTGCATAAGAAGGAAACATCTTGGGGCTTGGTGGTAAAAGGTACAGTACTCATACTATTACTATTAGAGTCAGAGTTCAAACTTTCCTAGTTTCAAAAATTTCACTTCCTTTCCAAACATCTGGAGGGAAGGTTACTCAAAATATAGTGGTGCACAAGGGATTGTTTATACTATATAAAGTACTCCCATCGCATTCGATGCACTCCATTATGATATGGCCATATTTACCACTACTCCGTAGTACTCCATTATCGTTCCATTTCACACACTGAGAAGACAAAACCACCAAGCACACCCGCAGCACGCTGGTTCAAAAAGTAGTACACTAGGAGTAGTACGAAGGGTATGGCTCAGCCGCTCGCTCGAGAAGGACCCAGACCCGACTGCTTTTCATTGCTTCATTTTAGGGCCCTTTGTGGTAAATGTATGGACCTCTATGTAATTTTCTATTTTTTGGAGGTCTTTGATGTAAACTGTATCCCATCGACCTTCTCAAAATTGCTCTTAAAATTAAGCGAGATAGATTGCTCTTAAAATTTTGAAAACAAACAAAGAGAAAGTAGTACTAAGAGTATGGCTCGATCAGATGCTCTCCCGAGAAGGAGTCGGATCCGATTTTTTCCCTTGCTTAATTTTAGGGTGTTTCGTGCTAAATGTAAGGACCTCGATGTAATTTTCTACCTTTTTAGGTCCCTGATGTAAATTGTACGCCCACCATCCGTGATGTTCCCATATTTTGGAGTAAATGGGTGAATCATGGCATGATAACAATGCTACCACTCGTAGTTTCCAACCATTAGGAAAAGAAAAAAAATCAAATTTCCAAGTGATAGGAGTGTATTTTCTGTAAAGAAAGTAGGAAAAATATGTATTTCTGTAGAAAAAACAAAGAGAAAGAAGAGAAACTATGAGAATAGAGGAGGCAGCTCGAGAGAGCTGTGAAGAGGAGGAGTTGAAGGTGGTGCGATATCAGAGCAAAGCTGTGATGGCTTCCTGACACACGAGGTACATGGTACAGTCACCTAGTAGTACTAGTAGTACGGAACTAGTAGTAAATTTCAGGACCTTTACTATATATGCATGCAAAACAAATTGTGTTTTCTCTCTCCTTCAATGCCTCATCACCCCCGGCTAGATGATCTCTCCTTCATCTAAAACGTGGAGCTACGCACGTGTGTTGACCTACCTTGTCGGTGGCTTCGTGTGAGTATCAAGTGTGCTATGTTGGTGTGCATAAGAAGGACCCATTTTGGGGCTTGGTGGCAAAAGGTACAGTACTCATACTATTACTATTAGAGTCAGAGTTCAAACTTTCCTAGTATTAAAATTTTCACTTCCTTTTCAAACATCTGGAGGGAAGGTTACTCAAAATATAGTGGTACACAAGGGATTGTTTATACTATATGCAGTACGTCCCATCGCATTCGATGCACTCCATTATGATGTGGCCATCTTTACCACTACTCCGTAGTACTACATTCTCGTTCCATTTCACACCCTGAGAAGACGAAGCCACCAAGCACACCCGCAGCACGCTGGTTTAAAAAGTAGGACACTAGGAGTAGTACCAAGGGTATGGCTCAGCCGCTCGCTCGAGAAGGACCCAGACCCGACTGCTTTTCATTGCTTCATTTTAGGGCCCTTTGTGCTAAATATATGGAACTCTATGTAATTTTCTATTTTTGGGAGGTCTTCAATGTAAATTGTACTCCTATCGCCTTCTCAAATTTTAACTAAAACTAAGCGAGATAGATTGCTCTTAAAATTTTCCAAAAATATTTTGAAGCTAAGCAGGAATTCGGTACATCAAAAACCACCGAAAGTTCTGAAAAATTCATGTTCTTTCTATGTATCCGCATCCTGACAAAGTTGACATTGTTTTGATAACATTTCAAATAAAGAACAAAAAGTATAATATTTAATATTTTTGTGGCGTCATTTTACATGTATCAAGAAACACGCATTATAAAAAGTATAATACAAACATTATTAATTATTCTTTGGTTTCGATAATACTTTATGTTGATGATGGATTTCCATCCCTTCTAATTATGGGATGGAAGCCCCCAACTGGATTATATCCAAGAATTTGCATGCCAGCAAATTTGGCCATATTCTAAAAACAAACAAAGAGAAAATAGTATGAAGAGCATGGCTCGATCAGCTTCTCTCTTGAGAAGGAGGCAAACCTGACTGTTCTCCTTACTTAATTTTAGGGTGCTTCATGCTAAATGTATGGACGTCGATGTAATTTTACCTTTTTTAGGTCCTTGATGTAAAATGTACTCCCACCATCCGTGTAAAATTCGAACCTAAAAGCAAGTGGTAAATTTAAACGTATTTAAGATTATTAGTTGACAATGGGTATGAACATTCTTGCATTTCAAGCCAAAGGACCAAGATCATGGCCATATCTACATCATACTTATGTTAATGATTCATGATCCCATATACAAGAATTTTCATGCCGCCCAATTTGGCCATATTTTGAAAACAAACGAAGAGGAAGTAGTATGAAGAGTATGGCTCGATCAGCTTCTCTCGAGAAGAAGGAGCCAAACCTGACTGTTTTCCTTGCTGAATTTTAGGGTGCCTCATGCTAAATGTATGAATGTCGATGTAATTTTTCCCCTTTTTAGGTCCTTGATGTAAAATGTACTCCCACCGTTCATGTTAAATTCGAACTAAAATCAAGTGGTAACATTTAAACGTATTTAAGATTATTAGTTGTCGATGAGTATGAACATTCTTGCATTTCAAGCTGAACGACCAAGGTCATGGCCATATCTAGATCATACTTTTTGCTGATGATTCATGATCCCATATTGAAGAATTTGCATGCTGCCAAATTTGGCCATATTTTGAAAACAAACGAAGAGGAAGTGGTATGAAGAGTATGGCTCGGTCAGGTTCTCTCTCGAGAAGGAGCCGAACCCGACTATTTTAATTTGCTTAATTTTATGGCATGCTTCGTGCTAAATTTATGTACCTCGATGTAATTTTCCCTTTTTAGGTCCCTGATATAAAATATACTCCCACCGTCCATGTAAATTTCAAACCTAAAAGTAAGTGGTAAAACTTAAGAGAATTTAGGGTTATATGTCAATGAGTATGAACATTCTTAGATTTCAAGCCAAACAACCAAGGTCATTGCTATGTCTACATCATACTTTATGCTGATGATGATGCCATGTCCAAGAATTTGCATGCCACCAAATTTGCCCATATATTTTGAAAACAAACAAAGAGAAAGTAATATGAAGAGTATGGCTTGATCAGCTGCTCTCTCGAGAAGGAGCCGGGCCCGACTATTTCCCTTGCTTAATTTTAGGGTGCTTCATCCTAAATGCAAGGACCTTGATGAAATTTTCTCCCTTTTAGATCCTTGATGTAAATTATACTCCCACCGTCCGTGTAAAGGTAGAAGCTAAAAGCAAGTCGTAAAATTTAAACGTATTTAAGATTATTACTCCCTCCGTCCAAAAATAATTGACTTGAGTTTGTCCATATTCGAATGTATCTAATGCACACTACATCAAGATACATTCGAATTTGGACAAACCTAAGTAAGTTATTTCTGGACAGGGGGAGTAGTTGTCAGTGAGTATGAACATTCTTGCATTTAAAGCCGAACGACCAAGGTCATGGCCATATCTACATCATACTTTATGCTCATGATTCATCATCCCATATCCAAAAATTTGGATGCTGCCAAGTTTGGCCATATTTTGAAAGCAAACGAAGAGGAAGTAGTATGAGGGGAATGGGTTGATCAGCTTCTCTCTCGAGAAGAAGCCAAACCTGACTATTTTTCTTGCTGAATTTTAGGGTGCTTCGTGCTAAATGTATGGACATCGATGTAATTTTACCTTTTATAGGTCCTTGATGTAAGATGTACACCCACCGTCCGTGTAAAATTCGAACCTAAAAGCAAGTGGTCAAATTTAAACGCATTTAAGATTATTAGCTATCAATGAGTATGAACATTCTTGTAGTTTTAAGCCGAACGAACCAAGGTCATGGCCATATCTACATGATACCTTATGTTGATGATGATCCCATATCCAAGAATTTGCATGCCGCCAAATTTGGCCATATATTTTGAAAACAAATGAAGAGGAAGTAGTATGAATAGTATGGCTCGATCAGGTGTTCTCTCAAGAATTAACCGAACCTGACTGTTTTCCTTGCTTAATTTTAGGTTACTTTGTGCTAAATGTAACAACCTCGATGTAATTTCCCCATTTTTATGTCCTTGATGTAAACTATACTCCCACCATCCGTGTAAAATTTGAACCTAAAAGAAAGTGATAAAATTTAAATGTATTTAAGCTTAGTTGTGATTGAGTATAAACATTTTTTGATTACAAGCCGAACGACCAAGGTCATGGCCATACCTACATCATACTTTATGTTGAAGATTCATGATCCTATATCCAAGAATTTGCATGCCGCCAAATTTGGCTATATTATGAAAATAAACGAAGAGGAATTAGTATGAAGAGTATGGCTCGATCAGCTTCTCTCTCGAGAAGGAGAAAAACATGACTATTTTCCCTGCTTAATTTTAGTTTGCTTTGTGCTAAATGTGTGGACCTTGATGTAATTTTCCCCCTTTTTAGGTCCTTGATGTAAAATGTACTCCCGCTATCCGTGTAAATTTCGAGCATAAAAGCAAGTGGTAAAATTTAAACGTATTTAAGCTTATTAGTTGTCAATGAGTATGATCATTCTTGCATTTCAAGCCGAACGAGCAAGGTAATGGACATATCTACATCATACTTTATGTTGATGATGATCCCATGTCCAATAATTTGCATGCCCCCAAATTTGGCCTTATATTTAAAAACAAACAAAGAAAAAGTAGTATGAAGAGTATGGCTCAATCAACCGCTCTCTACGGAAGGAGTCGGACCTGACTATTTCCCTTGTTTAATTTTAATGTGCTTCGAGCTAAATGTAAGGACCTGGATGTAATTTTTTCCCTTTATAGGTCCTTGATGTAAATTGTACTCCCACCATCCGTGATGTTTCCATATTTGGGAGTAAATGGGTGAATCATGCCATGGTAACAATGTTCCCTCTCGAGGTTTCCAACGATTAACATTACAAGAAATCTCGTGATACATGACCCTCCATATTGGTCACTGAAAGGTCATATTTTTTAATTTGTGACCTTTTTGACCAAATATAGAAGGTCAAAAGCTAAGTGTCACTAGTTAAACACCACGACCCTTTTTCTGAATTGGTCATAGACATATATGACCATGTATTGGTCATAGAATCTATGACCAACTATATTGGTCATAGACTGTCTACCTTGTCCAGGCCAGATCCTACGTGGTTGATCTGATGTGGCAAATCTGTGACCAATTGGAAAGGTTGTCAATCAGATTCAGCCAAGTCCAGTTAGATGTTTTACATGGGCTAAGACCAACAATTTCAGCATTTTGTTCTCTTGTCCTTGGCATTTTACAATGTATTTCTTTTTGGGTTGTGGCCTTGTTTCGCCATATTTTCTGTTTCTATTTAATTTAGAGCTAGCCCCACCAGACATGTTTCTATTTGTATTGGTCCCACCATTCAGATGTGCCCTACTTGTCATGTTTCTATTTTGAATTGGACCCACACACCATATTTCATTTCCAAACTAGTCCCACGAATTAGATTTCTACATTTTGAATGTAAATAAATTATCAATATTGGAAATTTATAAATAACAGCAAAAAATAATACACAACTTTCATTACAGATTATAGGATGGATAAATACACACAGAAAATATCAAAAGGCAGTGCAGCTGCATTGCTTACATAATGTTGCATATGTTACAGAAAAAATAATCTATCTTGTAACATAAGATTATCTGTGTACACACACACAATCAGAGAAAATAGAACCTATAAGCATCAAAAACACGTAGTTCAAATCCTTAGCAACAGAAAATTCTCCTCAAAAAACTCGTTGTTCAAATTCCTTATCAACATAGCACTCTCCTGCAAACTAGAAAAGAGCAAGACAGAGAATTCTCCTACAATCTGGAAAGAGCAAAATCTCTGTAAGAACTCTAGTAAAAGAAACAACGGAAGATAACCCACATGAATAAGGCAGATGATATATACATGTACTGGTAAAAAAATTCATGACTTGGACACTTCATTACTTCACCTAGGGATGTAGACGGATGTCCGCCTGGACGTCGTGGCATGTCTGCCAAATCAGCTCAGATCTCTAATCATAGAAGGCACCATTATCACATACGCTCCTAGATAACAAATTACAGTAGATGGTACAAGCTTTGTTGTGAATTACCCTAGCGTGATAGATAATTATAAGGGAGCTGCAAATCCCAGTACAATAAGAAGGAAACATGATAGGGTAGCAAGCAGGAGTACTCACAAGGATAATTGGTCATAGACGTTGAGGGATATTCCAAGTCACTCTATGATGGGCCGCTAGATGCAGGTGAGCACCTCCTTGTGCACGGTGCCATGGCGGTGGTGGTAGATAGGCGAATAAGCCATGGGACTGTTGGAGGATCCATCATCAATGGCGAGCAAGCCGCTGCCTCTTGTCCAAGATCATGTCCAGGGATGCCTGTAGGGGATCCAAGAGAGGCCACCTTCACCTTCATCTTGCAACCTGAAATAGCAACAAATACATAAATAGATGCATTATAAAGGACAATGCTTTAAATAAGAGTACATGTTATCATGAGACAATAATAACCTGAGCACAATGACATACACAATTTGATAGATTTAGAGTTTAGTAAATCATAACAACAATGTATGAGCTATCATGTCAACATGAGGCACCCGATAACCAACAAGTAAATCTAGTATCATGCATAGTAACTAGCAAGCAGCACAACACAGAGTCAATCCTAGATCCATCGGCACTGCTAGGACAAAAGAGCAAACTGGAGACTAGAAAGCATGAATGAGTGTATCAATATTGGAGGATTAAACTAGCAGCAAGATAGCAATATAAACATTTACAGGTAGAGTTGCCTTCAATGTGCCATGTGTATTCAATCACAACATGCAGCAATATACCACAGTATATTTTAAGTGCTAGCTATTACATTTCTTACAACTAATCGTTCTATGCTGACTGGCAAACATAGCCCGCTATTTTGAGATCAAGACACCAAAAAAATATGTTGCAGACTTGTAGATAAATCAGAAAATATAATTATGATAGGTAAAGGATAAGAGTTTCTACCTCAACAATAGTTGCATTAAGAAAACTGGAAGTTATTTCATAGATCCAGAACAGGTACAAGTATAGATTAGATGTTTCAGGAATGTATTCATACATAGTATGGCTAACACTAACCATTAAGTGTTTATCAAGTGACTATAAAGTAATCCCCTAGGTAGGAATTTACTACAAACAATAATTTACAGTATACTGCTATGTGCAAACTCTAATTTTGTGAACTCGAAGATCTGAAATTTCATTCAAGAAATTAATATGCCAATAGTATATGCTATTAAAAAGAGAGTAACTTGTATAGATATGTATAGTAAAGGGATGAACTGAGACATCATGATTAGCATAACATATGGATAAATATCATTTTAGGTGTAACACCCTCGAATCGGCCCTATGCAAGTTTTAGCCCTGTTCTGCCAAACCCGCATAGAAACGATTCAAGGACGCCCACCAGGCACTTTCGTGCGGGTGGAAAACTAAGTAATACCATTAGACAACAGTCATCGATGGGACCCATAGAACAGATATATATACAACACGACTCCATGAGTCAAGAATACTGATATATACAGTACAAAGATCCAAATCACCTTGAAACCGCTACAGCCCCCGAGTACGGACAAGATGCAAATGGGACTAAGAGTCTTGAAGAATAACCAATGGCGTCCATAACCCTGCCCAGGCCAAGCCGGAAGGGTAACCCTACTAACGACGTCGATCTCAAACCTGCTAAAACAAAAGGGTTGCCGACAAAGGGCAAAGGAAAAAAGAGGAGCGTTAGTACTGAGGCCAGTACACGGCGAGGCTAGAATTCGGCGGCTCTCGCCTACATAGGTATGGTGGGCTGAAGCGGCAGCGCAGTGACACTAAACAACCTATAGAGACTCAATTCAACTGGCGGTTATCACAGAGGGGTAAGAAAGACCTATTCGGATCCAACCTGAAGCTAACACCAAACAAACCCATCCTGGTATTTCCCCCTCGAGACCAAACGAGGAAGTCGGACCAAGGAACTCACACAGTTGGCATTTTTATTCATTCCATTATAGTTGAAGCACTTGCTAGTCAGATATAGATAGTATGAGTCATCCTGGAGCATAAGTAGTGGGCAGTTTTAACCACCATTCCGTTGTAGTTGGAACATTTACTAGTCAGATATAATTTTCCTGAGGAATCCCAAAACCCAACAGTTGTTGCCACTTTTATCACATTCCATTGGAGTTGCAATACTTACTAGGCATATAGCATACCACCAGCTGTTGGCATTTTTTAATATCCATTCCGTTATAGTTGAGCTGATTACTAGTCACATATTAAGGCAAATTTATAGCACTACTTTAGTTATGCTTGTCTATGATCGAGATACTATGCTCCAAGTCGTCCATAACCGCGGAGACGGCTTTCAGAAAGTTTTACCCTGCAGGGGTGCACAAATAGCAACACACACTCGATCAACCTCGGAAAAACCAACTCAAAACTCAACGAGGCATTCACGACAAAGCGATCACAGGATTCAGAAATATTTCAGGGAGCCACCCCACTAAGCTACTCGCAACGAAGTTGGCCGGCTCCGGAACGGACCCAGGGTTTGCGCCAATGGCTGTAAACGACTGGGAACCCGAAAGTGTGACTGGGCTTGTCGATACCGCGAAAACACTCCGCAATCCTAAATAGTACAGGTGCTCCACGCACAATCTTAAATAAAGAAGTAAACCATGGCATAAGTACATGATAGTAACAAAACCCCCAACTAGTTCGTGGCCCCAAGAAATAGAAATGAATCAAGCTCTGGCTTAGGGGGGTCCATAAGGCCTCCCGGATGTGGATAGTGCGAAAAATCAAGGAACAGGTATCAAGTACTCGGGGTCCTACGGGACACAAGTGAGCGTGGAAGAACCAAATAACATATATTGCCCACCGATGCCTCTGCATTAGTTATATCTAGTATTTTCATAGTTGTATTTAAAGCCATGATCGTCTCCACCAATAAGCATCTCCACCAATAAACATATGCCAGCGTTCCAACAGTTGTGGTACTTGACAACACGAGATCACCCTGAGCAAGCGACTACGACTCGCAAGGCCAGCTATCTACCAAACACAGGTAATAGGAGGTGTCCAAGACAATATAGAGGCTGCACGGGATATAACTGGGGTACGGAAACTAAAGCATCGCGACACGGATAGCAATAGATCAACAGGAGGAAATAAAGACTATAAATGCAAAATAGGTAGAAGGGGGAGAGATGCTCGCCTGGGAAACACTGTCGAAGGTTCATAACTGGAGAACTTGGCGATACTCGCATCCACTCATCGTCCTAGTCCGCGAAGAGGCAAACACTAGAAGAAACCCCGGATGCAATATTTAATACCATGCCAGAAGATCCGGCATGATAATGATATGATGCAAATGCGGTGCAATTAGGCAGTGTTAAGCAGAACCGGGGTCCCGACAATTAATTAAACGGTTCCGGTTATTTAGATACCCCGCATTTTAAATGTTGTGATAACAGGGCGAAACATGGCATCGTTTCACTACACTAATTTAAATGGAGACGATATAAGACTAGAAAAGCCCTCATATAGTCTCCAAGTTTAATTTAGGTGAATCGCCTATTTAACCCAACCCACCAGATGACATGCATGTAAGAAAGTTGATTTAATTATGCGACAGATATATGTCATATTATAAAAACAGGGTCTCAGAGAAGGGGTCACACATCTGGGTCCGGAAGCTCTTGGGTTCCGGGGGTTCGGGGTTCGACAGGGTTCGACGGGGATCGGACTCCGCGATCGGGCCTCGGACTTGGGGTCTTCAGGGTCTCGGCCATCGGATCCGGGAATAAGTACTTGTCGCATCTGTGGTCTTCGGGTTCGTGTAGACGGTCATGGCGTTCAAGGTGGAGAACTCGGCGTTCTGTGGAGATCCTGGTTCGGTCTCAGTCCAAGCATTCGGGAGCAGATCTTGGTGTTCCGGGCGTCTTCCGGTCAGGGTATCGGCGTCCCTGAAGATCTTGTCTATCCGGCATCGGTTTCCTTGGTGGAACCGCATCATCGGTGGCAATCGTCTTCGAATACCATCGTTCTGAGTGGTGGCCGTCCTTAGGTTCCGGCTTGTCGCCCTTGTCGCACGGTGTCTTGGATAGCTGCAGCAATAATCATATCCACACAACAGAGTACCACACGCAACTGCATAAGCCACACATACTGCACCAACATCTCACCACATGCACGAGCTCGGCCAGGAACAAACAGAAGAAAAGGCACCAGGGAGCTACGAGGGTGTGGTCGCGGCCATGACGATAGGGGAGCTTCGGGCCGACAGAGAGCGAAGCCGGCGCGGGTGGCGCGTGGGCCGATGCAGAGGCGAGGAGGCCAGGTCGCCACGGCCCGTGCAGGGGGTCGGGTAGACGAAGTCGTCGCTGCAAGGGGCCCGCTTGCGGAAGGCGGCTCGGCGGCTACGGAGGCCGGGCGAGGTTTGTCGGGCTCGGAGAGGAGGCGGAGAGGAGGCGGCCTCGCCGTGGAACGGGAGCCGGCGACGGGGTGGTAGCTGCAGGTGGCGGCGGAGGTTGCGGGAGATCCCGTCCGAGGCGGGGTCGGTGGTGAAGACGGAGGGGAGGGGCAGCGCTGCGAGGCAGAGGCCGCGGTGGAGGGCGGCGGCGAGGTGGCCGATGCGGTGGCAGATGGAGATCTGGCGGCGGCCGGAGAGGAGGGGAGAGAAGCGCGGCGCGGGGCGCGTTGGTGGAGGAAGAGGGAGGAGGAAGCGGGGCGCGAGGTGCGGGGCCAGGGGAGCGCGCGTGGGAGGACGGCGTGGCGTCAGGGTGGGGCCAGGCGGTCGGGTGGAAGGCGGTTGGCGATGGGATTGGTGCCCAGGAGGGTGTGGTCGGTGTGGGGGGGTTGGTGGGGTGGTGGAGATGGGGAGTGGACCAGATGGTGACGTGGGGCTGCTGGTGGGCTGGTGGGGTGAGGTGGCGGCGGTTGAATGGATGGAGATAGGGGCCAGCCTGATGTGGCGCAATGGGATAGCTTGGGGTGAGGTGGAGGGGGCTGGGTAGATTAGGTTTAGGTGGAAAAAAGGGTTTGGGTAGGATTAGGAATTAGACTAGGTTTTAGTTTAGGGCGTGGAGGTGGCCGGCCGGGCTTCCAGGCCTGGCGGGCTGCCTCCCAAAAATAAAATAAAAGTTTTATCATTTAAAACGGGGCTTTTGAAATCCGTTGGTAGACAAAACAAAATATTCCGGACAGACCCGGGTTTTATAATTTGCATAAAAGACGGGGCGTTTAGAAAACAAAAACAGACTTCTCGAAAATAGTTTTATGTAAACAAATGCAAGATGGCATGACGATGCTCAAATGCAAGGTGGCATGATGGCATGAGCATGCGGTCATGATGATGCAATGCACAAAAACAACGCAATTTTCTAGTAGTGGTTTTGGCGGGGCGCCACATTAGGAAACTCAAATTTGCACACAGATGCAATCACTAGCTAACAATTAACAGTGTACACTTATAAACTCAAGATTCGGTAACAACTAAGGAACTTCAGATCATCCAACTTCTAACGGGAATCGAAAACCCATTAACAAAGGAATTTGAGATCATCCAACAAATTTTTACACTTAAATAGGCATGTATTAATTGTTCAAGAACCTAGCTAAGCTAGTATGTTGGGTTTGTAACCAATTAGTTAATCACCAAATGGAGAAAATGAAAGGCAAACTGATAGCAACCGCGGAGCGCTCGCCGAGTATTATGTAGTAACACAACCGAGAATATTGATGCTACATGAGAATGGATCTAATGTGTGAGGCAATTGTTTCTTGCGGGGACAGATTTGAAGGAGTCGATCCAGCAAGAAGAAGTCAGGTGCATGGGGATTCGGAGAAGAAAGGGTACCTGAGCCCCGCGGAATAAATGGGAGTAAGGTGGCGTTGGACGTGTTTGCGGAGGAGGATGCGAGGCCTGTTGCCGACCCGACCCGAGGACGTCGCCGTGGAGTCGAGTGCGGGCAAAGCCGTTGTCACAGGGGTAGCGGAAGAGGTGGTGAGGCAGGGAACAACGGAACGCAAGTATTAGACTTGAGCACGGCCGCGGTGGAGCCGATGGGCGCGAGGGCGACCAAGGCCATGGCGGAGGTGCCGACGGGGGTCTTGGACTCGGTGATCGATGTTGAGACCATTCTTCTTGGGAGGGAGGTCATAGTCATCGGTTCCTATTGAGTCTGCGTGAGGATAGTTCATTGTCGGATTCCCTTCAGAGAAGTGATCCAATAGAGGGGTGAGGAAAAGGGAAGCTGGGTGGCATCAGTTCCTACCTCGGTGGTTGAAGGTCGAATCCGCAGCTCCTCCTAGGTTTGCAGCCGTGCCGCCTTGTGACGGAGAGGAAGGTGATGAGCACCTCCATGTTGCCAGCCACACTCTAGGGTTAGGGATTCGATGGGAGTTGGATCTGGAAAAGGGAGAAAATGTGGCCGCGGGTAAGGGTTAGGGTTAGAGCATGGGAGAGAGACGGATAAGGGAGGGCGCGGGTTTCTGTGGACTTAGAATGAATTTTTTGTTTCGTGAGGGCACAGATAAGGGAGGGCTGGCGCTTCCGGCTTTAGTGCGAGTGAAATTTTGGATGTTGGATCATCATGTAGATGGGCGAGATCTGATTTGATGGGTGATCTGTGGGTAGTCCGCTTCTGTCTTCTCATTGGTTAGCTCTATTCTAACGAGTGTCAAAAATGGATCGTTTTGTGAAGCAACCAACAAAGAGCTAATTCAAAATAGACTACATTACATGGCCAATGTCCTAACTGTGGTTTCTCAAACCTTTCCGTCCATCCCTGGCGAAAAAGACAAATGTTTGCCGAATCGGTAGGAAGTGGGTCCGGTTTGAACTACAGGTACATGATCTAATACTCGTGATTTTTCACAAAAATCATTTTTAGCTTCACAATATGTTGTTTTATCATAGATCCACTAAAAATTTAGCGAGGCTCAGCCCCTAGCTAAGAACCTTCATACCTTCTATTTTGACCATAATTTGAAACAAGCATAAGAAATTCAAAAACGGTCCGAATAAGGTAAATACTTCACGTGGTGTCATATTATGTGACATAGTTGCAAGGAAAAATACCAAACTTGGTATTTTGTAGATATCTCAAACAAAACTTCACAGAAATGACCTATCATGTTTGAGGTTTCATGGCTTTGAGGTTAAACGAGCAATGTTATGGCCATAATCGCGACATAGTTTGTGATAATGTGCCCATATTGTGCATGCACATGCATCTTGGGATGGTGAATAATGTTGTAGGAGGAAGTTTTCCTTTTCATGGAAAAAATGCATTTTCCATTTTTTTAGTGCAAAAAACAAGGCGTTTTGTGAAGCAACCACAAAATGAGAGTTTCAAAATGGTTCCACCCAATTTTTACAAAATACTATACCACCTTACATGGATAATTTCCCAACTTGAGTATCAAAAACCTTTCTGTGCACCCCTCGCGAAAAATACAAATATCTGCCAAATTGGTAGGAAGTGTGTCCGATTTTAACTACAGGTACATGATTTAGTGCTGATGATTTGTTTTTAAAAATCATATTTAGTTTCACAATATGCTATTTTATAGAGATCCACTAAAAGTTTTGCAAGGCCCAACACCTATACAAGCCACTCCCGTCGTTTTGACCGCGTCTTGAAATTGGCATAACTAATTAAAAACATTTAAAAAATAGAAATCCTTCACATTGTATAATTGTATAGGGATTATTAATTATGTGCACTTGGTTCTCAAGTTGTGCTTAGTTTTCCCCATGCTCCAAACTTTTGCTCACTTTTCCCCACTTGCTTAGTTGAAACTCTCACAAATGCTCATAGAGGACGTCTACCGTCTTGGCCGTCAACTCTGACGAGTAGGGCCCGTGTTGGACTTTGTTGATGACCTAATGAGTGGGGCCGCATTGGACTCTGTTGATGACCTGGTTTTGCCCGTTGGGTCGCGTTTGTTTTCGTAGGACGGACCCATGAATTTAATATCGAGGACGTTGTGTTGGATGCCTGGATCAGCCTTTTATGCATGCCCGTCTTTGGCATCGATGCAGCCTACTAAGCATGCGATGCTTGCCACGTATGCATCGAGTCCATGCATTTGCCTGCTAGCATGCATGCGCGCCGACACACACGCATCGCTTGATTGCATGACTGCTTGGATTCCTGCCGCACCACTGCTTCCCTGCCGCTGGATTCAGTGGCTCCGCAGGCAGCCGCCAGCATGCACACATACATGCACGCTTGATTCAGTCCAGGTTTGCCAGCATGCACGCAGATGTGCACGCTTCGCAGGCAGCCGCCAGCATGCACTCAGACATGCACGCTCGATTCACAAGTCGATTCACGCTTGCAGCCGCCAGCATGCACGTGTCGAGTCACGCTCGCAGCCGCCAGCATGCACACTCGATTCAGGTGTTGCCTCGTTTCACACAGTCGTCGCGTCCATTCACGCATCCCTTGATGCAATGTGTAAATGGCCAAAAAAAACTTAGCCTAGAGATACAAATCGTCATGACACCGTTTTGTTGCCTATTCCTTCTACACATCAATCCACTCGTCCTCTCTTTCTCTCCCCGCCTATTTAAACCGCCCTTCTTTGCCTCTTTCTTGTACACATCCATCTGCACCTCCGCCCTTCTCTTCTTCCCAAAAAGCCAAAGCAAACACGCATCGACGTCACGCTGGTGCAGTTCAACGCGCCGACTTTCGGCGTGACGCCCACCATGCCGGAGAGGCGGTACCCCGCCTTCATCGTCGTTGAGACCTTACTCCGCGTGTGGTCATTCTCACACTGGAGGAGTTCTCGTGATCTTTCCTCGGGGTTCCTTCATGTGGTCTATCACCACCCCTTGTCGGGCTCGCCGTCCATGTTCCGCCTCGAGGAACAGCGCCACAACTCCAACGCTCCACCGATAGGGCTTGTCACCCACTTCACCAACAGGTTTGATGCCTACTACGTGCTCGGCCGTGTGTCTTGGTGTGGATGCGAGTTCATCGCATGTAATACCTACAAGATCTACACCGACTTCGATGGCATATTCCCCACTACAAATGGCATGCACACCCTCTCGTACTACCTTGGCGACAACGGCCTGGAGGAGGAGGAGGAGTGAATACAGCGGCGAATATGGCGGTGAAGACGCCGGTGTTCCCCTACCCTATCTATCTGTAGTGTGAGTTTGGTGTTTGTGTTACCCATGACGCTAGTTCTATCTAGGTTTCTATCTATGGTTATCTATCTATGTTGTGTTATACGTAAGAACTTGCGTCCCTTCGCTTTATTGTTACCTATTGTTACTTTTCTTTTGTTTGTCCCAAGTTCAGACACGGATAATTGACGTGGGGAAAACTAACCAAACTTCGTAAAAATGATGCGTTTAAAATGACCCATAAATGAAAGCTTGGGCAATCAAATCCCATCAAAATTAATGCAAGGTTTTGGAATCGTAGAAAGAAAAAATCTATCAGAAACAAAAAGAACAAAGCAATCGTTCAAAAACAAAAACAGAGTCATCGCTTGTTTCTGGGCCTTATTTATCCTTTGTGGGCCTATTGCATCTTGATTCTCTTTGGGCCCATGAACTACGTTTCTTTCTCTAGCAGGCAGTGTAATTGATGAAACCATGGAGAAAATTAGGCAAGTGCGAGAGACAAGAGATGAACTCGATGTATTTCTGCTGCACAAGTATCGCTTATTGTCATCGGACGAGCGAGGGTATGATCCAACACTCAAGGTAGTTGTCTTCTAGTGAAACTGAAAGTGTCGAAAGCTAACACTAAACTGCACACATTCAGAGATCGAGAGATTTGCATGGTTTGCTCTCGCATTTGAGATACACATGGTGAAATCCATCACATTAAGGTTCCATCATATGGATTAAGCTAAACAGTAGCAACAACACAGTGCAAACATCTCTAACGAGAGATTAACATCAAGTAAAAAATCCTAGAGCAAGTGTACCAACATAAAATCCTAAATCTATCAGATTAGATTGCTTCTTCAATTCAATCATCCAGTTCAAGTTCTTGTTCATCTTCTTCAATTCCCCCTTCAGTTCGGCATCCCCTACCGTCGGAGCGATACTGTCATGGGGAAGATTCTCCAAAGCTGACGCATTGAGCTCACGGGTTGCATCCCTCCCGAATCCAGCAAGTCCAACCCTTGAATCCTCTCGATGTACTTATCCATCAACTCAAAATGGTAGAATTTCTTCATGATCTGAAAACAAAATCATGAACCCTAAATCCCAAATCTGACAGAAATTTGTTGAACTTAGAGATAAAGGATGCAAGAAGAACTCAGAGCTAACCTACCCCTCCGGCTTGCTCTCGCATTTGACAAACTTGTGCCCAAAGTTCCCATTCTTTCTCTCCTTCGAAGTCAACCGCTTCAGTGGCGCAGTGCGTGGGCACTCATTGCATCGAGTCATTAGCACTAGACCATATACCAGCCACGTGGTATGGGAGGCTGACGATATGCTCGACATATCGTCGGATAGGAAGAAGCAGAGGAATGGCTGCTCTGTGCGAGGAAGAAGGAGAGGAATCGCCAGAGAGGAAGAAGAATAAGAAGATGGGGAAAGAACTTGTGCGAGCACGAGCTACTATGCGCCTTTGGCTATTAGATGGAGAAGGGGAAATTTGACGATTTGCCACATTGTATTTTGCAGTTTGAATATTTAAAACATTCTGTTTAACTGACATGTGGTGGTCATGTGCAAAAAAATCCAATATCAGATGTAAAGAGGGGCAGGTCGTAAAAAACTCGAGAAAGACAGTGCACTAGCCTCACTACCCTTGCGTCCAATCAGGATGCAGAACCAGCATCGCACGTACCGCCCTTCTCGTGGAATTCCTTCTAGAAGGCCATATCTGATGGGTGTAGTTTGGCGCTAGGGTACGATCTGATGATGGACGTTGGATGCTAGGGTTTGGAGAGATGTTGCAGGGTTTTGAGTCAGTCAACGGTTCGATTAGGGTCAAACTACCAATGTTTTGTCAATAATCGCGACATAGTTTGTGATAATGTGCCCATATTGTGCATCATCGGATGGCAAACAATGTTGCAGGACGAAGTTTTATTATTATTTTTGCACGGGAAAGCCATTTTCTATTTTCGGAGCGCAAAAATCAGGGCGTTTTGTGAAGCAACACCAAACGGTGAATACAAAAATGCTACCACCCATTTTAAAAAAAATACTATACCACCTTACATGAACAATGTCCCAACAAGGTATTCATAAACCTTTCCTTCCACCCGTGCTGAAAAAGACAAATGTCTTCCGAATCGGCAGGAAGTGGGTCCGGTTTGAACTGCAGGTACATGATATAAAACTCATGATTTTTTGAAAAAAAATCATTTTTAGACTCACAATATGATGTTTCTTTAGGGATCGAGTGCAAGTTTAGCGAGGCTCAGCCCCGAGCTAAGAATCCTCATGCCCGCCGTTCAATTAGGGTTTGACCTAGTTTCAAATTACCATAATTAAATCAAAAAGCTCAAAAAATTGTGAGACCTTCGCGTGGCATCATATTATGTGACATACTTGGGAGGAAAAATATAAACTTGGTATATTGATGATGTCTCCAAAAAAACCTTCACAAAATGACCTATCTCATTCGAGGTTTTCTGGCTTTCGGGCCACACTACCAATGTTTTGGCAATAATCGCGACATAGTTTGTGATAATGTGCCCATATTGTGCATCATGGGATGGCAAACAATGTTGCAGGACAAAGTTTTCTTTTTCGTCGCACAGAAAAGCCGTTTTCTATTTTTGGAGCACAAAAATCGGGGCGTTTTGTGAAGCAACACCAAACGATGAATACAAAAATGCTAACACCTATTTTTAAAAAAATACTATACCACCTTACATGAACAATGTCTCAATAGGGTATTCGTAAACCTTTCCTTCCACCCGTGCTGTAGAAGACAAATGTCGGCCAAATCGGTAGGAAGTGCGTCCAGTTTGAACTGTAGGTATATGATATAATGCTCATGATTTTTTGGAAAAATCATTTTTAGACTCACAATATGATGTTTCATCAGAGATCCAGTGCAAGTTTAGCGAGGCTCATCCCCGAGCTAAGAATCTTCATGCCAGCCGTTCGATTAGGGTTTGACCTAGTTTCAAATGACCATAATTAAATAAAAAATCAAAAAATGCGAGACATTCGTGTGGCATCATATTATTTGACATAGTTGGGAGGAAAATATCAAACTTAGTATATTGATGATGTATCAAAAAAACCTTCACAAAATGACCTATCTCATTCGAGGTTTTATGGCTTTCGGGTGAAACTACCAATGTTTTGGCCGTAAATCGCGACATAGTTTGTGATAATGTGCCCATATTGTGCATGCATGTGCATAATGGGATGGCAAACAATATTGCAGGACAAAGTTTTCTTATTCATCGCATGGAAAATCCATTTTCTATTTTTGGAGCACAAAAATCGGGGCGTTGTGTGAAGCAACACCAAACGGTGAATACAAAAAATGCTACCACCCATTTTGAAAAAATACTATACCACCTTACATGACAATGTCCCAAATAGGTATTCGTAAACATTTCCTTCCACCTGTGCTGAAAAAGACAAATGTCTTCTGAATCGGCAGGAAGTGGGTCCGATTTGAACTGCAGGTACATGATATAATGCTCATGATTTTTTGAAAAATCATTTTTAGACTCACACTATGATGTTTCTTCAGAGATCCAGTGCAAGTTTAGCGAGGCTCAATCCTGAGCTAAGAATCTTCACACCCGTCGTTCGATTAAGGGTTGACCTAGTTTCAAATGACCATAATTAATTAAAAAAATCAAAAAATGCGAGACCTTCGTGTGGGATCATATTATGTGACATAGTTAGGAGGTAAAATATCAAACTTGGTATATTGATGATGTCTTCAAATGACCATAATTAAATCAAAAAAATCTTCACAAAATTGATAAGTTTTCACAGTAGCTCAAACTGACAACACAAACATGTTAATACAAAGTTCAAATTGATAAAAAGGGATCCATCATTATTACAATTGATAATTTTTGATAGTAGCTCAAATTGACAACACAAACGTCTTAATACAAAGTTCAAATTGATAAAAAGGGATCCATCATTAGTACAACTGATAAGTTTTCATAGTAGCTCTAATTGACAACACAAACATCTTAATACAAAGTTGAAATTCAAATCTTTGACTTGCTTCTTCTGTTCGCAGCTGGCTTCACCGACTTCCTCCTGGTTTCCCTAGTTGAGATGCTCCTTTTGTTCTTCTTTACTTGATGTTTGATGAAGTACTTCCACTCGCCGAGCACTTGATGAACTGACAGTCATCTGTGGGGTCAATAATCTTTAAAGGAACAATTGGAACAATTACCCCTCCTCTTCCTCTCTTATAGCTTCAAAACATTCAAAAGGCATGGCTTCAAATTCTAACCCATCAGATGATGGGTGAACGTTGGTTTATTCATCTCTAGGACTTTTCTCTCTAGAGCTAATAAATAAAATTATAAGCCAAAGGTAAAAATAGAACAAATACAAACAAAAGGGTAGTTGCATTCTACAAATGCAAACACATACCAAGGTGCTGGTACTGCATCATTTTCTTCAATCTCTAGTGTAGCTGCATCTTCAATCTCCATTGATGTTGCATTCTCCTCTGCATTGGCTGATGTCCATCTTTCCTCCTCTCCAAATGATGCATCCACTAGATTGGAACAAAGCCAAGCAATATGCCCCAGAACTCCACATTTTCTACAAGCATGCTTTTTTGGTACACGAACCTCCTCACCCATTCTGAACCTGTTTTTCCTTGGTCTTCCTGGTGGTCTAGTCAATATAGGAGAGTGGGGTTTGAACCCTGGATCAACTATGTTCCATTGATCTTTTCCCAAGAGTGCAGGCACATTGTCAGCATAAGTAGCCATAAATTTGGCAACAAAGAAATACTCAGAGAAATATTGATCAACTTCACCATCTGCACCCCCGATAATAGTCGTCAGATATAGGGCATGTATGCATGGCTTCCCATGGATCTACCATTGCCTACAACTACATTATCTAGCAGTTAGGTTCACAGGATACCTCCATTGCCTATTTATATTGTTAGTATAGGGTACCTCACCAACATATTTATTAGATAGAATGCATTTAATCTTCAGTCCTCTTGCCTTCAAATGCAATGCCTTAATCAGTGATGGGAGCATTTGATGGCCAACATATTATGTTTCTGCAATTCATTTGCAAAGATCCATCTTTATCATGATCATCTGCCTTATCTTGTCAAATGCTTGCCACAACAAGAGCCCTTTCACTGACTTGAACTTTGCATTGAAGCATTCTGCAAGGTTATTGGTCACATAATCTACTTTGCAGATTTCATTGAATTTGTTTTCTTGACCACACCTTGCCATGATGGGCATGCATGTACTGCTTCACAAGAGGAATTTGAGCATACAACACTCTCAAATGGTGTTCGTGCTTCCTTTGGCCGCATGTGTATGATAATGGCCATAAGTTCTCAGCATAAACTTTACCAGGAAACTTCTTTTTGAAATTTTGTGCTAGGTATCTCTTACATTCCCTATGCTCAACTCCAGGGAATACAATTTCTACTTCACTCTCTAAACCCTTGCAAGCATCTGTGTGTATAGTTAAACCTGGTAGTGTGCCTATAATGTTGCGCAATTGCTGCAGAAACCAGACCCAACTTTCCTCGGACTCTGCCTCCACCACACCAAATGCGACTGAGAATAGCCAGTTGTGTCCATCAACTGCAGAAGCTGCTACTAGATGTCCTCTCCATCTTCCAGTCAAATGTGTAGCATCTACGGCCAAATAGGGCATGCAACCATCTAGAAACCCCTGCCAGCAAGCCTTGAAGCAAACAAAATCCCTTCTAAAGCACTCCTTCTCAAATGACTTCCCTTTTATTTTGAATGGAACTGTATGCTTGTCAATCTCTACGACACTTCCTGGACTATCCATCTCCACTTCAGCTTTGAAGGTGTAAAGCAGCTGAAATATGTCATTCCATTGACCATTAATTCTGTCAAGAGCCCTTTCCATAGCATTGAAAATTCTCATGTAAGTAATTTTTATCTTGTACTTCTCAAAAAGCTTCCCATGGAGTGTTGTTGGACCAAGTCTAGGTTCTTCCCTAAGCCAATCCAATATTGCTTCTTCCACCCGTCGAGTTTTTGCTAGCTTGGTTTTGTCCTCCCCCCTAAAGGTGGACATGTGTGCTTGAGTGGGTTTTTTTTATCTGAAACAAAATAAAAGGGTCAAAAACAATTAAGAAACATTACTCATTGATCTAAAACTAAATTACTAATTGTAATTGGATTATCTGAATCAGTTTGCTCTTTAACATATGAGATGCATGCAACCTCCACCTACACCTATCATATGGACAAAAAACAGTGAACCTTCCTGGCTCACTCCTTTTAATCTCATAGTTGTTTTGATTTAGAATGCACCATGTTGTCACTGCATTCTGACAGTCCGCCATGGAATGGAAAGTGGTGCCTTCAGTAAGCTCAGGTGGTTCCCTATTCCACTCAATTGCTGGCATGTCCTCACCATTGTATTCATCAACGATTAAGTTGTCTGTGTTCTCCTCCTTCTCTTCATCGTCGGTGTCATCATACCTAGCTCGGCTGATGGGCTCCTCTGGATATTCATCATCCACTGCTTGTTGACTGGCTATAACTAACAGGTTAGGGTGGATCATCTTGTCTTCATCATCATTTTTAAGGACATCCTCGTCAAGTTCTGCATCTTCCTCTACACCGACTATACAAAGTACACAAGAAGCAGCAGCTTGATCAGCAACAGAACTTGCCGCAGGCATGTTGTGGCTTTCAGAACCACTTGCTTTACTTGGTGTCGACCTACAAGGAGTGCCGGGGTGCTGGCTGTTAGCAGAGACAGATGATGTCTGAACTCTCTTCCCCTTCGCCCGTTCTACGTGTGGCTGAACCACATCGATTTGGATTTTACTGAATCGGCTGCCAGCATTTAGAGTCAAAAAGCAACCCCATATGCTCGTCGCAAGTTAATGGGAGAAATCTTTGCTCGCCACTATTGAAATAATTCAGTTCAACGTCATCGGCATCACTACAGGGATATGTGTTACGGAGCCCAGCTCGAAAATCTTTGAAAGATATGCTGGTTTCTACCACTTTGGGATAGAAAAAGTATAAATCCTACGCGGTTTAGTACCACACATCACACTAATTTCCATTCTAATCGCCAACCGGAAAGCTAGCGCGGGATCAATCCTATTTTGTTCAAACAATGGTTGCAGTTAGACCTGGTACAATCGAGCAAAATACGAACGATTCAAGCTAACAGAAGACAAATAGGGCCTATATTTGATTTAGAATGTCAATTCATGGGGAAATGATGCTTACCCAGGTGTAATCCATGAATTATCTACCGGGGATTCAACCCAATCCTCTCCACGATCGATGGCCTTCCGAGCATCCACACCCAACATCGCTTCGTAATCCCAGATGGGGAGGTGGGTTAGATCTGGTGGAGACGCGGTGCCGCCGATGACCGGAATAGGGGGATAGGGTGGAAGGAACAACGGCGGCGGACGTGGCAAGGTGCCAGCGGAGGAGGCGGTCAAGCGGCAGGTTCAAACAAGCTGCCCAATACGTGTCTCCTAGTGGTACCACCAGTCAACAAGCAATGGTCAATGCCGGATGTGGGCCCCACTCGTCAGAGTTGATGACCAAGACGACAGATGTCCACTATGAGCATTTGTGAGAGTTTCAGCTAAGCAAGTGGGGAAAAGTGAGCAAAAGTTTGGAGAGTGGGGAAAACTAAGCACAACTTGAGAACCAAGGGAACAAAATTAATAATCCCAATTTTATATGACAAGAATGTTATGCACCTCCTAAAGATGAACCAAATTGATTTTTATATCATTTCAATCCGAAGTCATATAAAAAGATTATAGGGAAATTAAGTTTTTAGATTTTATGAAAAAAATCCCTCTACTCGTGTGGGATAAAACTTTACAAGAATCTCATAGTTTATAGTAAAATCGATCTGCTAATGACTATTGGGCTATTGGCCCAGCTGGTAGGTAGAAACATTTAGGAAAAATAAAGAGGATGCCATTTCCGCCTGGGGCTGATGCCTGCAAGTGCACAGATCGTTTGTAGCTAGTTTCAAAGTATAGATATCGATCCCACAAGGAGCCCAAAGGTAAGTATTTATGAGTGAAGTCTTTGTCACACCCGAACTTGTCACAGGTCTTCGAGTGAATTGACTGCAAGTGTTGAAATAAGAATGGAGTTTTGATTAAATGAGATGTATTTAAATAGAACTAAAATGTAAACTTCAGAAATATAAAGCATAAAAGTAAAGAACTAGTTGATTGTTTGTTGTTTTCTACAGATGGCAAAAGAAGGTGTGGGGAGATTCAGATCATGGTTATAGTAACTGTGCCAGGTGGATGAATGATAAATGTAACAATTATAATGTTATAAGTATATGTGTAGGCGAGAAACCCATAATTAGCCGAAACTCCTCTTGGTAGATTTCATCCCAACTTCAATAATCCTACTTGTCTGTTACCAAAACCATGGTCAGACACTAGACGATTAAGACCCTTCAGGTCGCTTAGTGATTAAGCTCCTTGGATCGGACTAATGTAATAAGCACAGTGGTTTCTCGTTATCCTCGAGTCTACTAGTTTTCCATTAATATCCCTGTGTCACTCAGGGGTCGCTGGTCTGCTAGCGAACAAGATCCTATCTATGTAGAACAAAGCATCATGTTGTATGGGCCCTTAATTGGACAACAAGCATTACGCATCCCACAGAATCAATCACAAACTAATGGAAAAATGGAAAATATATGAAGGCACATCACATCTCACCAATCCCCTACATCTCCCATGCCCAAGGAATTTACTCACACATGAGAGAAGAACAGATCATCGATACAATTAAATAAAGGGAAATCTTCTTGATATTACCGTGGAGATCCATAATAAGAATAGAAAAATATCCAACACAATTCAAGATTGGAAGAAACAATCTCAAACCCTAGTCTTACAAGGTGAAGATCCCTCTCTCTCTCAAGTACAAGTAATGTCTATCGGGGTGTATTTGCTAGGAGGTCGAAGATCGTGGAGCAAGATGAAGAACGTATTCCCCTTCTTCTCCTGATATCTTTTTTCTCCCTTATAGATGGGATGGCGGCTATTGTGTTGTATTTGTGTGTGTGGCCTCTTCACGGAAGTTGTCCCTTTTGACAAGACAGAGGCGGCGGTAGCTATACGGTGGGAACTATAGGGCTAGAAAAATATTCCCGCCGTATAGTTGCTCGTTAAAGCCTCTGTATGCTCCGCTCGAGTGCTTCCAAAGAGAGACTTGCTTGTTTTTGCCTGAATATTGTGTTTCTCTAGTTAAAACCTTATGTTGACATTCAGAACCTAAAACACATATTAAAAACCAAGTTTTCTTCGTACCGAAGTATTAGCGTTAGGCAAAGCTAGAAAACGATCAAATCTGGGAGAAAACCATCAATAAAAGCCATAAAAAATGTGTCGAATCTAACATCTTTCAAATCCCCAAGCTTAGATGTTGCTCGCCCTCGAGTGACAAAGAAATAAGGAAGAATAGAAGAGATTCGAGACTGAAAATAAAAGAACTTATAAGTTTGAATTGGTGTCTAAATCTTTTCTTCACAATCCCTGCAATCTTAAATATGATCATACAAGTATTCAAAAGATTGCACTGAGTCCACTTCCTAACCATGTATATCTTGTTAGCAAATAAATCATATGCCCAAGCAAGTGTCCAAAGTTTAGCTAGGAAAGTGAGACAAATTCTTTTGGTGTCTCTCTTCGTTGAGAGATGAAAACTTTTTGCTCTTGTTTGTTTAATCAATTAAGAGTACTTAAGTTGGCACCAAAACATTAAATTTAAGAACAATTCATCTACTCCCATGTCAAAATTTCAAGACTCTCAAAGCACCTTTTTCCTTTCTTTTGCCTTTCAAAAACTTTAGTTCTTTCATAGACAAATTATGCCACTATTTTTAACATGTTAATTGGGACTGTGTTGTGCACTTGTGACCATGCCAATAAATAATTGTTGAGCAATAATGGGTCAGAGGAGTACTACAACTTCACTTGGAACGTGAAACCATGAGGAGACTAAGATTTTTACCCGTCATAGCATTACTGCTACAGACGTTTTCCTAACTCAATAGCAGAAATCAAGTGGTTTCCCACATTTAGATCGTTCGTTGGGCAGCGGAGTTAATAGTTCCCCATGGAGCACGACAGTGTTGTAATGACACACGTAAAGCAATATGGAACATCCCAATTTCGGCAACCCTCATTAGTTGTCCAGAATGCAAAAATCAGGGGGAACAAAAACTTTTTCTTGCTTAATGCTAAAGTGTTTGCTAGTTGTTTGGATATGCTTATGCATCTGAATGTGTATTAGATGATATCCTCCTTACCTTAACACCAGTTGACAAAAGCTACTTCCCAAAACAGTCTTGGCTTAATTTCCATATTCTCAAATGTTCTGGCATTTCAAAACCTGAGCCAAGAAGCCTTGCAAACCAACTATTTTAGTATCTACTATTGATCAAACTATGGAGAGCTATATAATATAGTCTCCTCATGTTCTCAAGACAGAACCTTCAACTACTCTTACCTCTAAGATTTCCAAAACCTTTTATAAATCCTTTGAACTCTACTCTTGGTAGATGTACCAATCACTGTAGCAGCTTGTCCTCTAGTGCTTGGACACTAGGACTTAACCTCATATGGATGTCTTGGTTTGCAAACCTCTTCTCCCCTTGCAGCTAATGCACACTACTCTCTCTGACCTGCTTCTAGACTAGATACCACCCTCCACCGCCCACAACATCCTCCCCTGGTTTCACACCTCCCTCCCTTCCCCTTAAATGGACCTAGTCCCCCATGGACTACTCCCTCTCCGTATAAATGGCCAGAGGCCACCCCACTCCCTCCTGCTCCCTCATTTCTCCCCCTCCCACTCCCACTCACCTTCCCCAAGTACCCCTCCCTCTCGCCTGCCCTCTCCTACCCGTGAGAGAGAGGGAGAAGAACCTTCGACCTCCCCATGGATTCGAGCAGGGACTTCTCCTCCTTGCCCCTCTCTCACTGCATGTGGCCATACCGCGCTCCCCTCCTCTCCCTGCATCTAACCCCGTGTCCTTTTTGCCCTAGAATCTCCCCTGGACGCTACTCCGACGAGCTTTTGAGAGCACATCCGCAGGCGTCATCGCGCGAGCCACCTCCAGTCGCGGAACCTGCTGCTTCCACCCCTCCTTGAGATCGCCATCGTTTACCGTGTCGCCCTGTAGCCTCCTCTTCGCCGGAGACGGCCCTGGTAAGCCTCCCTACACTCGCCGGCGCCGTCGCTAGGGCTCCCTCCCTATTCCGCACGATAAGAGGAAGGGGACGACTGGGCATCGTCGATCTCCACTAGATCCGATGGCCCTCATCCCTCTATACCTCTTCGCGCCCCGTGTGGCTGACAGCCGGGCCTCGCCGCGCGGGATTTGAACTTCCACCCGCGCGTGGCTCGCCCCCTAGTGGGCTGAATACCCTCTGCCCGGCCCATTGCGGTGAAGAAATCGGCCCGGCCGTGCCCCTTTTTCTCATGCTTTTATTCAAATACTCCTATCCCTAGTATTACCAATAGGTTTAATTCAATATGAAAATGAAAATACCTCTTTTTGCCCAGATTCAATTTTTGACATGTTCCTGTATATTTTATCTAACATGCACACCACTCCCCTTGGCCACATTTACTTTTATTTTTTTGGAAAATAAGCTACTAAAAAGTATCAAATACAGGAAATAAAATCCTCAAAGAGTTTCAAAACTCCAAATGGAGAAAACCCAATTGTCTCTAGTAGATGGTTAATATACCTAACACATGTAATTGGCCTCAAGCCAAGTGGAGCTTTTATTTTCCTGTAATAAAAATAATAAGATTAGTCCTTATCTGGCTTAGGTGATTTCTCTATGTCAAACAAAAAGAGGTATTTCCCTAATTCCAACTCCCAGTAAAACTCCATATCAACATCTATCAAACCCTAGCAGCTCAAATTTTATTGAGCTCTGGTTCAATTTTAATGAATTAAACATATCTATCCATAGTGTTTACACTGGATAAATCATCACAATAGTTCCACAACTCCGCAAAGGATGATTCAAATTTCTACAGAAAGGCACTACAAATTCTTACCATGTTCCCTTAGAACCAACTCAAAATCTTCTGTAGATTTAATCTGGTGAAAAAGACAAGTTGTGTACAGAACTGCCTTTGGGAATTTACTGAGGGAATTATGATAATTATTTTGACATGATTCCAACTCTGAGTGAACAAGTACATTAAACCCTACTGAACCATCCAAATAAATAATTTTTGGAGCTCCAAAACTTTTCTGGTGAATTATTTCCTAAAACTAGAGTCTTATTCACTATAAAAATCACTATAAATATTTGGTAAGTGATAAAATAGTGAAACCACTTTTGTTGGTTTCATTTTATCAATACCTATCTGTTGGTATCATGTTTTCACAATGGTATCTTACATAATAAGTCTTTGGTCCAAAACCCTCTCATCCCTAGTTTCGAGACTACGAAACCCCTATGGTTTCCTTCAAATGTTCCAAGACATGCTCCCCAATCCTTCTAATCCATTTCCTCAACACCACTAATGATTTGTAATCTTGTATTGTCATTTGATTACTGCATGGTTTTGATGCTTGAATGCCTTGTTTGATTGTGGTCTTGCTTGCTTGCATATATACTCGGTGACGACGATAGTTGCGCTTGTATTGACGCCGAGAAGAAGAGGTCTTATTATTATTATTGGTATTCTTGGTTATCTAAAGAAGAAGTCCAGGGACATATTGCCATATTTCTGATCATCAGGCAAGCCACCTTATTGCTCATAAGCCTTGTCTTACTGTTTTACTTATGCATGTTTTATCTAATATTTATGAAACTACATTGTTTTAGTATATGTTAATGTATATATGGTAGTGGTTTGGCTCCTCCGAACTATTACACTTCGGTACTACTAAGTACAACCCTCTTGATGATACCTACCTGTCCGTAGTGGAATAGATGGTGTAATACCCATACCCCTTTTTGACCCTGATTTAGCGAAAGCAAAGCTAGAGGATGGGAAGAGCTCGGAAAAAAGATTTACCAAATGATTTATGATACAACCTTGGTGATGTGGGACCCCCCAAGAGTTGTTGAGAAATAAAAAGGTTTTGTTTTACAAAATGCTGAAGGAAAGATGGAGGCAAAAGGTTTATGAAAACACACCCGGTTCTTTGCAGTTTTGCTAGAACAATTAACCCTGCGCAACCACATTACTCTGGTATGGGATAGGGCTGGATTTGATGTTTGTACATTCTGGTATAAGCTGCCTCACAACTACTACAAGGGATGAAACTCTCTGGAGGCTAGGCCTTCTCTGGACAATGGTCCATGTGAGACATCGACCGGGAGAAGGAACGAAGGGTCTACAGACCTCCGCGCGTTACTATGAGCCCCTCATTAAAAGCGCGCATGTGGGACGTGCAATATGCGCTCCGGTTGGTCCTCGGTACCCGACGCCTCGGTGTTGAGGGGAACAACACTCATAGCGTAGGCACTTATACTGGATTGGGCATCCGTAGAGTCTTGATCGGTTACTCGACCAATGATCGGTGAAGATGAGGGTAGTGTACCCGGATAGTGTGGGAAAAGTGTAAACCTCTGCAGAGTGTAAATCTATTCGAATAGCCGCGTCCGTGGTCATGGATGGTTGGGAAGGTTGCTGTAGAGTGGTGCTGGTTTTGTTTTCAAAAAGGATTTTGGAAAAGCAAAGGCTTTGAAAATAATTTGAGCATGGGATGGTCAAAAAGGAGAAAGGTTTTGACCATGGGATGGTCAGAAAGGAATGAAAGGAGTTTGGTCGTGGGACGACCGGGAGAAAGGAACAAATGGGTGACCCAGTCCTAATGTTTTCCAAAACTTTTCAAAATGGTTTCCAAAATGGTTTATGAAAGTTTTCAACAAAGATACGTAGATGCTATATCTGCAAGAGAAACTATTTGAGAAAAGAACCTCTCTTGAAGCCCTCCTACTACCACAGCCATAATGCATATCCTCCTGTTATTATTGTTAATTTAAGGTGGTTTGCGAGTACATTCAAAGTACTCACCGACATTGTCCCTGGCTATTAACTTGGTCAGATATCAAGAAGAATACGATGTTTGGCGACTATGCGAGCTAGGACGTTCTCCCAGTCAGTTGCCTGTAGGTTAAGGCATGGATCGGGCTCTACGCTTGATGATGTCCCGCTGATGATTATTGATGTAGCCGTAATGGCACCTATGTAAGTCTTGTAACTCGGTATGTTTCGGATGTTGTAATGATACTTTTCGGTTATGTGCCACGACATGGGATCGTGGTTGTATGCATAACAGGGATTCTCGGAGGATTAATCTGGGGGCCCCACGGACTTGGTATCAGAGCTATCCTGACTGTAGGAGAACCTTAGTGAGCATGGTCGCTAGACAGGAACCTTATTTTGAAAACCCCGTCTTTCGAAAACTAGTTTCCCAATGAGTTTCAAAAAGTTCTACTTCTTCTCTTACTCTAAGTAAATGATTTCGAAAATGGTTTCCTCTAACTCTCGTCCAAACTTCAAATCTACGGATTTTAATAACTAGGATCTAGAACCCGGTAAAGACAATGAGAATAAGATGAAGACAAGCAACTACCAGCAAACACAAGGAGACTACAATATTGCTCTACCAGCGGAATCCTCACAATCAGAAGACATCGGGTGCTGCACTATCAAGAAGCAGCCAAGATACGACGAAGGCTTCATCTGCAAGATAGTGAATCCAACTTGAAGAAAGACGATATCTAGGGCAGATAGTCCTAAGAATAGGATTCCCCTACATCGCGAGTAGTGAACTCCTTGGTCCCTAGCATTGACCGTGTTTGCTTGCCTAAGTGCATACTATGTTGCTTGATGTGTGTTGTCTGCTGAGGACATTGCGATCCCCTCGCTCTGTTCGCCTTGTTTGTATGTTCTGGATTGCTTTGGCCTGCTTAAAAATTTGACTCGAGGAGCGATAACCCACCTAGTAACTCCAGAAACCCCTATGTTAGATGTCGGTAATAAGAACCAGACTAACCTCTAGAGTATATGAGAGGAATAGAATCGCAAGAACCAGGAGTTCAACGTCATCAAGACAGAACAACTCGAAGACTTCCCCTCAGCAGGATGGCATACCTCGTCCAACCCGCCTCTCAAAGACTCGGTGATGGCGCAACACTCCTTTGTTCCTCAGTCTTGTACAACAAGAGTCCCGCTGAAACTGGAAGACTATGACCGAAGGCTCCCCACTACTCACGATAAACCACAAGAATTGGTAACCCAGACAGGAAGTAAAGAACAAACTTCATCAACCTTCGGTATATTAGAGTTTCCCATAGCCCCACTGAGACTAACTAACTCTTAGTCGACCCGTTTGTCCCCAAGCTGGCGGGCAATTCCTCACAAAAAGGGGCTAAAATACCCCAAATCCTAAAGATCTAGGTGCGCGAAGATAACTCCTCCGAAGCTGGATGTCTCTACTTTGACTAAAGACTAGCCAAAAGCATCGTTAACCGCTAACTTGCCTCGAGCTAACTCTGCTAGGAAACCACACCAACTAGGTCTATCACAATAGAAGGACACTCGAAGACCCCAGCTCAAGACTCCGAGAAGATACAGCCTCCCACTAACAGAAATTCAGCCGTCCAAGATAGAAGCTCCAAACCATTCCCGAAGCACCTTAGTGAAGCTCTAAGGTGGAAAAACTGCGTCTTTCCACTAAAATCTTTAGAAGACTGTCTACCAGAAGATACTTTAGAAAATATCTCCGGATTTGAAGTCTTTCCGCCAAGCAACAATCCGTGAGTTATCCGATGAGAAACTAACTGAAGATTCTACGAAGCCCCTCCGCTACTTCAGCTGAAGACCCACCCGAAGGACCGCCGAACCGCTAACCCCTAGGTCCTTAATGCTTAGAGGACGTGAGACTCCAATGACTCCACCGGGCTAAGTATGAATAATAGTAGTATATAAGCCCCGCAGGCCATAGCTCCACGGATGCCTTCCGAAGACCTCGATTACAAGAAAAAGATGGACGACAATCTTCAGAACCGCCACCAATGAAGTCAAGAAGGAAGGAATGCATTATCTCCAAGCTAACCTAGTCAAATCCTAAGGGAGTCTTTCCCACACAAATAGAGTAAACCCTCGCCAGGAGCCAACCTAGAAGCTTGGACCTCAATGTCGTTAATACGATACGCTACGACCCTAAGGAAGAGGTGTGAATCCTTGCAGGGAGGTACTCCCAACCGTAGTTTCTATCCCTTGACGAGTACCCGTGAAGTTCAGCATCGAGACAGTCTGCCTAGTCTAAGCCCTCGAGGTATCGAGCCCTGAAGGAATCTAAGATCCTTCCTTGCAATCAAGACTGGACTCTACTCAACTCTCCGTGCATCCCGGAAGACTGAAGCTCAACTTCATCGACCGAGTAGTCAGTTTCAAAGACGAAGTCCGTAAGATACTACGCGTATGACACCTTGTATCAACCCGGCTCAAAATCCCCTAACCCTACTCTCCGGAATATCAGGACGAGATTATTTTAAGGGGGAAAGATCTATAACATCCCAATTTCGGCAACCCTGATTAGTTGTCCAGAATGCAAAAATTAGGGGGAACAAAAACTTTTTCTTGCTTAATGCTGAAGTGTTTGCTAGTTTTTTGGATATGCTTATGCATATGAATGTGTATTAGATGATATCCTCCTTACCTAACAACCAGTTGACAAAAGCTACTTCCCAAAACAGTCTTGGCTTAATTTCCATATTCTCAAATGTTCTGGCATTTCAAAACCTGAGCGAAGAAGCCTTGCAAACCAACTATTTTAGTAGATTCCATTGATCAAACTATGGAGAGCTATGTAATATAATATCCTCATGTTCTCAACACAGAACCTTCAACTACTCTTACCTCTAAGATTTCCAAAACCTTTTATTAATCCTTTGAACTCTACTCTTGGTAGATGTACCAAGGACCTTAACTTTTTCAAACTCCAACCTTTCAAAATTGCCCATCCTTACCTCAAGCTAAGCTTGAAGGTAACCCTAGTAGGAGTTGATTTTCTTGTAGGATGAGTTGCCTTGATCTGTTGTTTGACTTGATTGCTTAGAAGTAATATGAGCTACCCTAGGAGCTCATCCACTATGATCAAGATACTTTAAGATCACCAAATCCTAAGAAGGAATACAAGATGGATCTGATCTCTAGCCACTAGGTGATCATCTAAAACCCTTAACCAGAGCAGCTAAATCCAGAAGCTTCCAAGTCAATGAAGACCAATATCAAGCATGGATCCTTTCTACTCAATCTACACTTCAAAATAATCCACTTGATGCTTGGGTACCTTACAACCCATCAGAAACATCCCCTCTCATGCTCTAGTCAAAAACCCTAAGTCTTCCAAATTTGGCCAAGTCTAGAATTTGTTTCCAACATCACCTTTTTGAATGCCTCCTTTTCTCAACCCTTGTGCATTTTTGAAAATGCATCTGAACCATATTGTTAACCATCATAAGGACTACCAAGGCCCAATCTTTCCCTTGGTTAGATCATACTCAAACCTATTTGTTCTTAATGGTTTTGCAGGCAATAAAATAACGTTTTCTGCAAATCTAGTCCTCATGCCTACTTTTATAGAAGCTCACACCACCATCCAACCTTCTATGGACCAACTCTTTGCATGGTTGTGTTCTACTCATATAGGTATATCAACATCTAATTCACTTGCTCCAATTGGATCTTGATACTTCTTAAACGCACATGGTTTTGAAGGCTAGTTGATAATCTGCCTTGGTAGGCTTAATTTATTCAAAGTTTGGAAACAATCCTTGGAAAGCTCAAACATGATCAAGGTCAAACCTCTATACCATGTTAATGTACATCACTTGGTCTATCCATCCATATACCCCATGCCCCAAGGGGAGATCTGAACTCCAAGATACAACCATGCTTTGATGCTATGAAATTAAATTCACCCTAGATCCTTAATCTAGGGTATTTCACCAAAATCAACTTGGATCCTCCAATCCCAAGGTTCAAAATGCTTGCTATACCTAGTCTACATCATCTACCTTGGTCATCAAGATTTATCAAATATTATCCATAATTATTATCTCTCCAAATCTAATTAATCTCTTTAATAGTCAAAATCTCCAAAACTCCTTTCCCAAAGGAAAGTTTGGTTTCCGCCAAAACACTTCCCCAATTTTTGGCTCAATTGAGATCTATATATCATACCCTAACTTCCAACTTCAAAAGCAAATATTTATGAAGGGTTTTATTATTTATTTTTGACCATTTTCTTAAATGGCTGAAATGGAATAATAATGGTTTTAAATAATTTTATCTTCCAATGAATCTTTGGAAAATTCGCCTAAGTGTGTATTCACATTTGGGACCATATCACATAAAAAACTCCACTTGTCCAATGTAAATTTATCAAATGGGTTTCTAGAAACTACTTCTGCAGTTTTTGAATAAATGGATTAAAGTGTACTTCTAAATCTTGGAAAAATATGAAACATTTCCTAGAAGGGCACCTTCTCCCCTTGCAGCTGATACATACTCTTCTCTCTGACCTGCTTCCAGACCAAATACCACCCTCCACCACCCACAACATCCTCCCCTGGTTTCACACCTCTCTCCCTTCCCCTTAAATGGACCTAGTCCCCCATGGACTACTCCCTCCCGGTATAAATGGCCAGAGGCCACCCCACTCCATCCTTCTCCCTCATTTCTCGCCCTCCCACTCCCACTCACCTTCCCCGAGTACCACTCCCTCTCCCCTGCCCTCTCCTGCCTCTGAGGGAGAGAGAGAAGAAGCTCCGGCCTCCACATGGATTCGAGCAGGGATCTCTCCTCCTTGCCCCTCTCTCATTGCATGTGGCCATACCGCGCTCCCCTCCTCTCCCTGCATCTAACCCGTGTCCTTTTTGCCCTAGGATCTCCCCTGGACGCTACCGGCGAGCTCCTAAGAGCACATCCGCAGGCGTCATCACGCGAGCCACCTCCAGTCGCGGAACCTGCTGCTTCTGCCCCTCCTTGAGATTGCCGTCGTCTACCACGTCGCCCTGCGGTCTCCTCTTCGCCGGAGACGGCCCCGGTAAGCCTCCCTGCACCTACCGGCGCCGCCGCTAGGGCTCCCTCCCTGTTCTGCGCGATAAGAGGAAGGGGACGACTGGGCGTCGTTGATCTCCGCTAGATCCGACGGCCCTCATCCCTCTATACCGCTTCGCGCCCCGTGTGTCTGGCAGCTGGGCCTCGCCGCGCGGGATTTGAACTTCCACCCGCGCGTGGCTCGCCCCCTGGGTGGGCCGAATCCCCTCTACCCGGCCCATTGCGGTGAAGAAATCGGCCCGGCCATGCCCCTTTTTCTTATTATTTTATTCAAATACTCCTATCCCTAGTATTACCAATAGGTTTAATTCAATATGAAAATGAAAAATACCTCTTTTTACCTAGATTGAATTTTTACATGTTCCTGTATGTTTTATCTAACATGCAGACCACTCCCCTTGGCCACCTTTACTTTTATTATTTTCTAGAAAATAAGCTACTAAAAGTATCAAATACAGGAAATAAAATCCTCAGGGAGTTTCAAAACTCCAAATGGATAAAACCCAATTGTCTCTGGTAGATGCTTAATATACCTAACACATGGAATTGGCCTCAAGCCAAGTCGAGTTTTTGTTTTCCTATAATAAAAATAACAAGATCAGTCCTTATCTGCCTTAGGTGATTTCTCTAGGTCAAACCAATATAGGTATTGGCCTAATTCCAACTCCCAGTAAACTCCATATCAACATCTATCAAACCCCAGCAGCTCAAATTTTATTCAGCTCTGGTTCAATTTTAATGAATTAAACATTTATGTCTATAGTGTTTACACTGGATAAATCATCACAATAGTTCCACAACTCCGCAAAGGATGATTAAAATTTCTACAGAAAGGTACTACAAATTCTTACCATGTGCCCTTGGAACCAACTCAAAATCTTCTGTAGATTTAATCTGGTGAAAAAGACAAGTTGTGTACAGAACTGCCTTTGGGAATTTACTGAGGGAATTATGATAATTATTTTGACATGATTCCAACTCTGAGTGAACAAGTACATTAAACCCTACTGAACCATCCAAAGAAATAATTTTTGGAGCTCCAAAACTTTTCTGGTGAATTATTTCCTAAAACTAGAGTCTTATTCACTATAAAAATCACTATAAATCTTTGGTAAGTGATAAAATAGTGAAACCACTTTTGTTGGTTTCATTTTATCAATACCTATCTGTTGGTATCATGTTTTCACAATGGTATCTTACATAATAAGTCTTTGGTCCAAAACCCTCTCATCCCTAGTTTCTAGACTACGAAACCCCTATGGTTTCCTTCAAATGTTCCAAGACATGCTCCCCAATCCTTCTAATCCATTTCCTCAACACCACTAATGATTTGTAATCTTGTATTGTCATTTGATTGGTGCATGGTTTTGATGCTTGAATGCCTTGTTTGATTGTGGTCTTGTTTGCTTGCATGTATACTCGGTGACGACGATAGTTGCGCTTGTATTGACGCCGAGAAGAAGAGGTCTTATTATTATTGGTATTTTTGGTTATCTAAAGAAGAAGTCCAGGGACATATTGCCATATTTCTGATCATCGGGCAAGCCACCATCTTGCTCATAAGCCTTGTCCTACTGTTTTACCTACGCATGTTTTATCTACTATTTACGAAACTACATTGTTTTACTATATGTTAATGTATATATGGTAGTGGTTTGGCTTCTCCGAACTATTACACTTCGGTACTACTAAGTACAACCCCCTTGATGGTACCTACCTGTCCATAGTGGAATAGATGGTGTAATACCCATACCCCATTTTGAAGACCCTGATTTAACCAAAGCAAAGCTAGAGGATGGGAAGACCCTAGAAAAAGATTTACCAAATGATTTATGATAAAACCTTGGTGAGGTGGGACCCCCAAGAGTCGTTGAGAAAGAAAAAGGTTTTGTTTTACAAAATACTGAAGGAAAGATGGAGGAAAATGGTTCACAAAAACACACCCGGTTCTTTGCAGTTTTGCTAGAACAATTAACCCTGTGCAACCACATTACTCTGGTATGGGATAGGGCTGGATTTGATGTTTGTACATTCTGGTATAAGCTGCCTCACAACTACTACAAGGGATGAAACTCTCTGGAGGCTGGGCCTTCTCTGGACAATGGTCCATGTGAGACATCGACCGGGAGAAGGAACGAAGGGTCTACAGACCTCCGCGCGTTACTATGAGCCCCTCATTGAAAGCACACATGTGGGACGTGCAATATGCGCTCCGGTTGGTCCTCGGTACCCGACGCCTCGGTGTTGAGGGGAACAACACTCATAGCGTAGGCACTTATATTGGATTGGGCATCCGGAGAGTGTTGATCGGTTACTCGACTAATGATCGGTGAAGATGAGGGTAGTGTACCCGGATGGTGTGGGTAAAGTGTACAACCTCTGCAGAGTGTAAATCTATTCGAATAGCCGCGTCCGCGGTCATGGACGGTTGGGAAGGTTGTTGTAGAGTGGTGATGGTTTTGTTTTCAAAAAGAGTTTTGGAAAAGCAAAGGCTTTGAAAATATTTTGACCATGGGATGGTCAAAAAGGAGAAAGGTTTTGACCATGGGATGGTCAGAAAGGAATGAAAGGAGTTTGGTCGTGGGACGATAGGGAGAAAGGAACAAATGGGTGACCCAGTCCTAATGTTTTCCAAAACTTTTCAAAATAGTTTCCAAAATGGTTTACAAAAGTTTTGAACAAAGATACGTAGATGCTATATCTACAAGAGAAACTATTTGAGAAAAGAACCTCTCTTGAAGCCCTCCTACTACCACAGCCATAATGCATATCCTCTTGTTATTATTGTTAATTTAAGGTGGTTTGCGAGTACATTCAAAGTACTCACGGCCTTGTCCCTGGCTATTAACTTGGTAAGATATCAAGAAGAAGACGATGTTGGCGACTATGAGAGCTAGGACGTTCTCCCAGTCAGTTGCCTATAGGTTAAGGCATGGATCGGGCGTTGCGCTTGATGAAGTTCCACTGATGATTATTGATGTAGCCATAATGGCACCTATGTAAGTCTTGTAACTCGGTATGTTTCGGATGTTGTAATGATACTTGTCGGTTATGTGCCATGACTAACTAATCATGGGATCGTGGTTGTATGCATAACAGGGATTCTCGGAGGATTAATCCGGGGGCCCACACAATATCTTATGGTAATTATTAGAAAAAGTAGTGGCACAATCTCTACTTCTTCGAAGCATCCATTTTATCAAACAATTTCATTCAAGGGTACTATCGAGTCTATTTATATTAAGCTCAAATGGGATGGAGTAGTTCTAAAATCAAATTCTTTGGGCTAAACATGGACTCAAGTCATCTTTCAGATGATTTTTCTTGTTGTAAAAATGTAGGAAGTATTTTTAATCATGTTCATTGCTCATTGTTTCAAAGCTAAAAAGGAGACACTAGCAAAGGAATAGAATTTATAGGATATCAAGCTAAGGAGGGAGTGACTCCAGTGCAAGCGAATAAATAATTGTAGGATCAATTTAAGGTTGTAGAAAGGGTGATGAAAGGAATGTGATACCTCCTCTTGCTTGCTTCGTTCTCGTATTTGAGTCGAACCCTATTTGTATTTCCATATTGCCAAGTCAACTGAAATTGAGAAATCTCCAAGAGAAACAAAGAAACGAACGTGCAAATAAAATTACAACTAATTTTTTTTGTATTTTTGGTTCAGGAATGCAAACTGAAAATAAACATGCAAACTTGAAGAAATAAAATAAATCAAAAGAAGAAATAAAAACATGAATGCAAAGTTTGGAGGTTTTCAAACCTCCCCCAAGCTTAGGCTATTGAGAGGCTCAGTTGTTGTCATTATGCGGCGGATGGTGCGGATACTGCTGGTAGTAATCAGGGAATTGGGTCATGAAGTGACTGAAGTTGTGAGTCAAAGCACTCACATCTTCATTCACTCCTTGAAGTGTGTGGTCAATCTCCCCAACGCGCGGGTTGAGCTCCTGGAATTCTTGATAGGGGACGTAGTTGTACCCCTAGTGTGGTTGGTTGGGCCACGGGTCCCAAGAAGCGTTGTGTCCCTGCTTGTCCTCATGCTCCTACTCATCCTCATCCTACTGCCCTCCTTCTTCATCTTCCTCTTCAGCAGGATGACGTTCGGCCATAATCTCCATCACTTGGTCCTTGGTGAGGATCCAAGTGTCCTTCTCCACAATCAAGAAGGCTTGGGTACCGGGCAACGGAACCTGCTCCCCCTATGCATTATCAAGATAATTAACTGATAGGCTCGGAGCCTCCGGTTAGCTTGGTAAACACCAAGGAAGCCACAAGCAGTTAAATACTTGACGTCCATAAGCTTGGAACCATCAACAGATTGCATAACAGGTAATGTAATATTTAATGCATCGGCAAGGTGGGTTACCAATCCACCAATGCGAATATCATCTTTGGTCTTGTTTCTTTGGTGGCGAAAGTGCTGGATGAGTAAAGATGCAGGATTGGGGCTTTGTGGTGCAATGGGAAAGAGAACCTTGGTGATCATTGCAATGTCTGCATTGGCCATGAAACCGGTGTCACATCTTCCCAGTAGTGTGTTGGCAAGGAACAAGGCGTAGTAGGGAATTGTTGGGTTCTGAATGGTGGAGATCTTCTTCTGGTAGAAGTTGGTGCCACCATTAACAAAACTAGCCACCCAAGTTTTCCTGCTTGTGATGCTATAGAGGTTAGTAACAGTTGGCTCCCCAACATGAGGGAAACCAAAAGCATCGCAAAATTGTTCAAAAGTTATTTCATAGTGCTGTCGGTTCATGGTGAAGCTTATCGTGCACATATTACCTTTCTCTCTGTGGTCGTCATAGAAGCAGGCAACAAACTCATAAGTAAGCTCGGCGTAGGTGTCGTGGCTTGCGAAGCCACGTACCATTAGCCTGGCCTTATTACACATGAGGTCGAAGTCCGCCTTCAACCCCGCCATGGTGAGAAAGCTATGGTCGGCCCAATGTGTGGGAAGCACCCTCCTCGATGAAACCATAGCCAACTTGGGGTTGTTCTCGGCTCGGGACCCCGAGCCCGAGCCCTCACCACGTTGGCGCTTGCTCTTGCCAAAGATGTTACCAATTTTGTTCATCGTGATGCACTAAAAATTTCACCATAAAACCTTAGGCATATAGTTTCTACATGATATATGAATGATCCTACATGGAAAAATTAAATCCTAATGTGAGAAATCAATAGGAAAAACAAAATAAGCTTGAGTTCATCCACTAGATCAATGTGAGAGTTTCAACCATGGACATCTAAAAATAATGCATGGATAGGGAGAGAAACATACCGATATGTTGATTCCCCCACTCAAACGGATGAAATCCGCGAAGAATCAATAGTTCTAGGTCGATTTTGAGAGGTTTGGAGAGAGAAATAATGACGAGGAAGGAGAGACCTAGCCGCCCCGGTACAATTTTGTGGTCTCACCGAACAATACTGCTGGAACTATATGGGCGGGATATGTTGTTCCACCCATATAGTTGTGGCGGCGCCACCTACTAGGGTTTCATTACGCGAAATATAGATATATGGACGCAACTATATGGCCGGATCGTAGTGATCCCGCCGTATAGTTGGTCGTTAAACCGTTTGTACCCTCGAGATAAATTTCTAAAACAAGCATCGATATCTATACGACCGGAACTATACGGCCGGAATTTTTATTCCCGCCATATAGTTGGTCGTTAAACCGTTAGTACCTTTGCGATAAATTTCTAAGAGAGGCATCCATATCTACACGACCGGAACTATATGGATGGAATTTGTATTCCCACCGTATAGTTGGTCGTTAAACTATCAGTACCTTTGAGAAGATATTGTATGAAGGCATCGATATCTATAAGACTGGAACTATACGGCCAGAATTTTTATTCCCGTTGTATAGTTGGTCGTTAAATTCTCTATGTCTTCGAAGAAAATTTGTTGATGGCAAAGATATCTATATGACCGGAACTATATGGCTGTAATTTTTATTCATGTTGTATAGTTGGTCGTTAAACCATCAGTAGTCTTCAAAAAATTTCTATTTCTTCGAGAATACCTTCTTATCCCAAAACTTAGTGAAATGACTTATTTTTGATAGAAATTGATAGTAGAAACTATCGACCAACATTAGCGTATGAAGAGCAAAATTTTAGTCATTGTAGATAAAACTCAAACATTTATTTTTATTCTTATTCTATACTCATTCAATCGATGTTTCTACTACTTTTTGATAGCTGCATCTTCACGGGCGCGCTTCCGCAAGAATGTCTGTGAAAAAGTGGTAGGAATGCGATGAAATTTTTATTCTTTAGTTTATTTTATTGATGAGATGGGTTGACTGTCATTAAGCATTTTATTAAGAATGGTTTAGTAACTCAACCCCTTCTTTCTTCTAGAATTCTTACCTTGGGTTGTCCCTTATCAAAGGCAGTTACCACATGAACTCGTTTTGCTGGTGGAATATATGTTTCTCCTACTTCTAGGTTCTTTGGAAAATACCGGATGATTTCAGCATCATAAACATTGAAGATTATTTTTCCCTTAACACAATCAACTGATGCCCCTGAAGTACTAAGGAAAGGTCTTCCAAGTATTATGGATAATTTTTCATCTTCTGGCATCTCAAGAATAATAAAATCAGTGGGAATAACATGCTCATCTATTCTAAGTAGAACATCCTCAACGATACCAATGGGTTGTTTAGTGGACTTGTCAGCCATCTGTAAAGTGATAGTCGTAGGAGAATACTCTCCTAATCCTAACCTTTTTATAGAGGGAGTATGGCATTACACTAACTCTTGGTCCTAGATCACACAAGGCATTGTGAATATCAACCTATGGAGCATGAAATAGTTGGTATTCCGGGATATCCAGACTTAGACAATAGCTTTCCATTCGCAGGATAACTTGTTACCATGGCAACAGTTTCAGTTATTTCATTCTTTCTACTAAGAATATCACGGAGGAATTTAGAATAGGTAGGAACTTTGATTGCATCCGCAAATAGAATTTCCAGATGAAGGTCACTAAGTGCCTTTGTAAAAGAATTATAAATTACCTGATCTGGTGCTTTCTTTTTTCGATTTGGGTAAGGAAGCTATTTATCACCTGACTTATTCTTGTCTTTTACCTTTTGTGGGGGGTCAGGCTCTTTTGTTGCTTTCTTTTGTTGTTGCTTATCGCTTTTCTTCTTTTCTACTACAACAACTTCATCTTCCTTGCTTATCACTTTTCTTCTCTTGGATCAACCGTCTCTGCATTAGAGTCATAATGGTCATCCTTGGTTTAATCTTGTGTTTCTTGAGCAGTTTTATCTTGAGGATCCACCAATGTATCATATTCTTGGCTTGCTTCGAGCAAGGCTTTTGCCTTTCGTTCTTTTTAGCTTCAAATTCTGGTGGTACTGATGGTCCTGTAACAACTGCACCTCTTATTGTGACAACATTAGTAGAAACAGGAATATCCTTATCATCTTGAAGAAAATTTTGATAACCAGATGCTATTTGTTCACACTGGGTTTCAATCATACTAAGATACTTGTGAAATAATTTTATTTCTTGGCCAATCTCATCATAATTTTCCGTGAGTTCCGCCAAATTTTTTTTGTGTTTTTGAAAGTGCTTATGCACGCTATTATGAGATTTTGCTTGTCTATGTTTTAATTATTGGAAAACTTTTCTACTTTCATCTTCTTCAGTTCAAACTTGTAACAAGTCTACTTTGTTTTCCTTAACAAGTTCAGAAGGTATACATTTTTCTTTCATTGTTTTGCATACTTTAGGCATAAGATCAGGAGTTATCCAAAGTATCCCTTTTTCCAGCTTAGTGCCAAAATCAGGATAATATAAAGAATCATTCTTAACCCTAGTAGACATCAATTCCAAACATTCTTTAATAGTTAAAGTATTTATCGATCCTCCTGCTGAGAAGTCAAGAAACTCTCTACATTGAGTATTGAGACCGTGGTAAAATAAATGGCAAATAGTTGATTCAGAATAGCCATGATTGGGAATGCTATTGATAATTCCAAAGAATCTATCCCAGGCTTGTGGGTAGTTTTCTCCCACGTTCTGACTAAAGTTTCCTATATTCTTTCTTAGTTCAGTTACCTTTTTAAAAGGATTAAACATGTTTATGAATTTAACAATGGCACTTTCCCAACATTTAACGTAATGGGGAGGTAGAGAATATAACCACTCTAGAGCCTTACCTTTAAGAGACCAACAAAATATTTTTAGACGAGAGAAGTCCCTTGGCAAACCTTTTGGTCCAAATGATGTTACCACATCGTTGAACTCTCTAAGATACCTTCCTGGGTCTTCATCTTCCCTTCCATTGAAATATTTTTCCTACAAAATTTTAATAATTCCACCATTAAATCGATATTCTCTAACTCCAGGATTAGGGAATTCTATTGGTTGTTTAAGAAATTCAGAACTTGGGGCACTATATTCTCTGAGAGTTTTCTCAGGTTTCATGGGAGTTGTCCTGTAAATAGACATGATTTCCATAATATCACTCTAGTTTTCAACTTCAACTTTATTCGACCTTAAATGTTTTTCAATAATTTCATCGCGCCTTTGAGCATGCACGCGCTCAATATAATCTGGTAGATAGGTCCCACTAGAGCCTGTAGCCCTTTATCTCCTAGGGAGAACATTTTGTAGTAGCAACACCAGAAATGTCAAAAGACAAACACTTAGCGCTTAGCTCCCTGGCAACGGTGCTAGAAAATAGCTTGATGTATGAAAGTGCACGGATCATTTGTAGCTAGTTTCGAAGTATAGATATTGATCCCACAAGGAGCCCAAAGGTAAGTGTTTATGAGTGAAGTCTATGTCACACCTAAAGTTGTCACAGGTCTTCGAGTGAATTGACTCCAAGTATTTAAATAAGAATGGAGTTTTGATTAAATGAGATGTATTTAAATAGAACTAAAATGTAAACTTTAGAAATATAAAGCATAAAAGTAAAGAACGACTTGGTTGTTTGCTGTTTTCTGCAGATAGAAAAAGAAGGCGTGGGGAGATTCAGTTCATGGTGATAGTGATTGTGCCAGGTGGACGAATGATAAATGTAACAATTATAATCTTATAAGTATATGTGTAGGCGAGCAACCCATAATTAGCCAGAACTCCTCTTGGTAAATTTCATCCCAACTTCAATAATCCTACTAGTCTATTACCAAAACCATCGTCAGACACTAGATGATTAAGACCCGTCAGGTCGCTTGGAGATTAAGCTCCTTGGATCGGATTAATGTAATAAGCATAGTGGTTTCTCATTATCCTCGAGTCTACTAGTTTTCCATTTCTATCCCCGTGTCAATCGAGGGTCGCCGGTCTGCTAGCGAACAATATTCTATCTATGTAGAACAAAGCATCATGTTATATGGACCCTTAATTGGACAACAAGCATTAGGCATCACACAGATAGTCAAGAACACATAATATAGTAATTAGAATCAATCACAAACTAATGGAAAATATATGAAGGCACATCATATCTCACCAATTCCCTACATCTCCCACACCCAAGGAACTTACTCACACATGAGAGAAGAACGGATCATTGATCTAATTAAATAAAGGGATATCTTCTTGATATTACCGTGGCGATCCACCATTAGAATAGAAAAATATCCAACACAATTCAAGATAGGAAGAAACAATCTCAAACCCTAGTCTTGCAAGGTGAAGATCCCTCTATCTCTCAAGTACAAGTAATGGCTATGGGGGTGTATTAGCTAGGAGGTCGAAGATCGTGGATCGACATGAAGACCGTATTCCCTTCTTCTCCGGATCTCTTCTTTCTCCCTTCTAGAATGTATGGCGGCTACTGTGTTGTCTTTTCGCGTCTAGCCTCTTCATAGAAGTTGTCCCTTTTGACAAGACAGAGGCGGGGCAACTATATGGCGGGACCTATATGGCCAGAGAAATATTCCCTCCATATATTTGCTCGTTAAAGCCTCTATATGCTCCCCTTGAGTGCTTCCAAAGAGAGAGTTGCGTGTTTTCTCCTGAATATTGTGTTTCTCTAGTTAAAACCTTCTGTTGACGTTCAGAACCTGAAACACATATTAAAAACTAAGTTTTATTTGCTACCGAAGTATTAGCGTTAGGTAAAGCTAGAAAAACGATCAAATTCGGGAGAAAACCATCAATAAAAGCCATAAAAATGTGTTGAATCTCACAGCTATCAGAGGCCTAGGACCAACACTATTTTATCATATACAAAAACGTTGCGTGTGGTATATGAACACAAACGATGTGTTGGTCCATTGGTTTGGTTTCCTGGGTGTGAGCAAGAGGTCGTGGGTTCAAACCCTCGTTGCACCCTTTTCGGCCTTAATTATGCTATTGGGTTCATCATATTAAAAAGGATCAAACTTTTTTGTTTACAACAACTAAGTGTTGGTTGAGTGGTCATTTTCTATGAACTAGAGTAATGGGTCGTGTGTTTGACCCCCACACTTCTCCCTTTTTTGCCTTAATTATTCTAGTAGGTTTGGCATATTAAAAAGATCAAACGTTGTTTGTTTGCATCAAGGAACTGTTGGTCGAGTGGTCATGTTCTCTGAACATGAGTAAGCAGTCGCGGGTTCGAGTCCTCATGGCTCAATGTTTTTCCATAATTCACTACTTGTTTAATATCAGAATGACATGTAGACTCCACTAGTCAGTGATACTATAATAAAATACAAGATTCATTTGTAGACCCACACATATGGACATGTCATATGACACATTGACGAATTGCTGAGGTGGTGGTCTAGTCACCTTCTTTATACTTTAGAACATATTGTTGTTGTATGATATGACCATCTAAATTGGTCGTAGTCTCCCAGATAACTCATTTTAGACTAGTATAATCCTGCTATGACCATTTTGTGTTAGGACACTATGACCATTTTGACAAAATTGGTCGTTATTTTTCAAGGTTTAGACCCTCCCAAATTCCCTAGGACCAATTGGTTAAGAATGGTCATAGATCTATGACCGAAAAATCCATGATCGTTAACAAAAGGTCACTAGTCACCAGATTTCTTATAGTGTAGGAAAAGTAAAAAATCAATTTTGCAAATGATAGGAGTGTATTTTCTATAAAGCAAGTAGGAACAATATGTAATTTCTGTAAAAAAAACAAAGAGAAAGAAGAGAAACTATGAGCATAGAGGAGGCAGCTCGAGAGAGCAGCGAAGAGGAGAAGTTAAAGGCGGTGCGATATTAGAGGAAAGCTGTGATGGCTTCCTGACACGAGGTACACGATACAGTCACCTAGTAGTACTAGTAGTAAATTTCAGGACCTTTACTATATATGTACGCAAAACAAATTGTGTTTTCTCTCTCATTCACTACCTCATCACCCCCGGCTAGCTAATCTCTTCCTCGTCCAAAACATGGAGCTGCGCACGTGTGTCGATCTTCCTTGTCGGCGGCTCTGTGTCAATTTCAGGCGTGCTGCGTTGGTGTGCATAAGAAGGAACCATTTTGGGGCTTGGCAGCAAAAGGTACAGTACTCATACTATTACTATTATAGTCGGAGTTCAAACTTTCTCGGCTTCAAAATTTTCACTTCCTTCCCAAACATCTGGAGGGAAGGTTATTCAAAAGACAGTGGTGCACATGGGATTGTATATACTGTATGCAGTACGTCGCATCGCATTCGATGCACTCCATTATGATATGGCCAGCTTTACCACTACTCTGTAGTACTCCATTCTCGTTCCATTTCACACCCTGCGAACATGAACCCACCAAGCACACCCGCAGCATGCTAGTTTGAAAGTAGTATAGTTGGAGCAGTACGAAGGGTATGGCTCAGCTGCTCGCTCAAGAAGGACCCGAACCTGACTGCTTTTCATTACTTCATTTTAGGGCCCTTTGTGCTAAATGTATGGACCCCAATGTAATTTTATATTTTTTGAGTTCTTCGATGTAAACTGTACTCCCATCGACCTTCTCAAATCTTAACTAAAAGTAAGCGTGATAGACTGCTCTTAAAATATTCCAAAAATCTTTTGAAATTAAGCAGGAATTCGGTACATCGGAAACCACTAAATGTTTTGAAAAAATCATGTTCTTGCTATGGATCTGCATCCTGACAAATTTGACATGGTTTTGATAAAATTTCAAATAAAGAATAAAAGTATAATATTTTTTGTGGCATAATGTTACGTGTATCAAGAAACACGCGTTATAAAAAGTATAATACAAATATTAATAATTATTCTTTAGTTTCGATAATACTTTATGTTGATGATACCATCTCGAAGAATTTGCATCCCGCCAAATTTGGCCATATTTTGAAAACAAAAGAAGATGAAGTAGTATGAAGATTATGGCTCGATCAGCTTCTCTCTCGAGAAGGAGCCAAACCTAACTGTTCTCCTTGCTTAATTTTAGAGTGCTTCATGCTAAATGTAAAGACGTCGATGTAATTTTACCTATTTTAGGTTCTTGATGTGAAATATACTCCCACCATCCGTGTAAAAGTCGAACCTAAAAGCAAATGGTAAAATTTAAACGTATTTAAGATTATTAGTTGTGAATGAGTATGAAAATTCTTGCATTTCAAGTCGAACGACCAAGGTCATGGACATATCTACATCATACTTTATGCTAATGATTCATGATACCATATCCAAGAATTTTCATGCCGCCAAATTTGGCCATATTTTGAATATAAACGAAGAGGAAATAGTATGAAGAATATGGCTCGGTCAGCTTCTCCGTCGAGAAGGAGCCAGACCTGACTATTTTCCTTGCTTAATTCTAGGGGGCTTGTGGCTAAATGTATGGATGTCGATGTAATTTCCCCCTTTTTAGGTCCTTGATATAAAATGTACTCCCACCGTCCATATAAAATTCAAACCTAAAAGTTAGTGGTAAAATTTAAATGAATTTAGGGTTAGTTATGAATGAGTTTGAACAATCTTGGATTTCAAGCCAAATGACCAAGGTCATTGCCATATCTACATCATACTTTATACTAATGATTCATGATCCCTGATACGTCCATTTTGCATCACTATTCTATGTCATAATTCACTGTTATTCATTGATATATTTGATATTAAGAGGTGATACTTATGTTATTTCATCTGTTTTTACATGGTTTATGACTTTGGAGCATGGACCGCTATAGTCAGCATTCTGATGGAAAAGGTGCTATTTGGAGGCAAAATTCGCGAAGATCAGAAAATCCGGGAAAATATACGGAAAATCCTATTTTTCTAGAAGACGAAGGATGCCAGAAGGAGGATTGGAAATGGGCCACAGGGGGCCCACACCACCCCATGGCACGGGCCAGCCTGCGCCGTGCCACCAGGTGGTGTGGCCGCCATGGCCCACCTCTGTCTCTCCCCTCTGGCATATATATTCCTCCCGAAAACCTAAGACTCGGGGAGCAACCACAGAAAGATTCCACCGCCTGTATGGGGTGGTAAACACCGAGAGAGAAAGATCTCTCTGGCACACAGATTTCTGCCGGGGAAATTCCTTCCCGGAGAGGGGAGATCGTCGCCATCAACACCACCATCAAGCTGGACTTCATCGGGATCACGATCATCATCATCACCACCATCATCACCATCAGCACCCTCATCACCATCTCCATATTGTTGTAACAATTGGGTCGACTCTTGTATAATTCTTAGGGGAAACATTCTCGGTGTTGATTACTCCTTGTAGTTGATGCTATTGGGTGAACCATTGAATTATTGTTTATGCTCAGATTGTTACTTATCATTATTCCATCTCTGATCATGATCCATATGATGTCTTGTGAGTAGTTCGTTTTGTTCTTGCGGACATGGGAGAAGTCATGTTGGTAATACTGGAGTTGTGTTGAGAAAGATTCCATGGTTTGATATTTAAGTTGTGGTGTATTTCTTCTAGTGGTGTCATGTGAACGTCGACTACATGACACTTCACCTATATGGGCCTAGGGGCATGCATTGTGTATTTGGATACTAATCATAGGGGTTGCCGGAGTGACAAAAACCTGAACCCCTGTTAGGAAACCATTGCACAAGGGACGTAAGGGTCTTAGAGTTTAAAGCTGTGGTTAGGTTTCTACCTTAATTACTTTCTTGTACTTACGGATGTTTGCAAGGGGTATAATCACAAGTATGTATTAGTCCTAGGAAGGTCTGTACATTAACACAGGTTCACCCACACAACACTTAGAAAGCTAAAGAAGATTAATCAACTATAGGAAGCGAAAGCACTTTACAGTCTTACCATGTGTCCTCGAGAACGTTTGGTCATCTTAAGTAATACAACCGGCTTGTCCTTTGCTGCATAAAGGATTGGGCCACTTTCTACATTTATTCTTATTGTCTTTTATTTACTCGTACTTTGTTTACTTGCATTATCAAAAACCTCTAAAAATCCATTTGCTAAGTATTTGTAGAGAATTCCTGATCCATACCACTAGCCACCACCTTCTGCTCCTCGTTGGGTTCGACACTCTTACTTATCAAAAATACTGCGATACACCCGTATACTTGTGGGTCATCAAGACTATTTTATGGCGCCGTTGCCGGGGAGTGAAGCGCTATTGGAGAGTGGAACTGGCAAGGGAAACTTCTACTGTGATTATTGTTTACTTCTGTTAGTTTCTTTATTTTCGTTATGGATAATTCGTTGAGTTGCTTATTTGGTAATACTACTACCACTACTAAGGTAGTAGATGAACCACCACCTGCTGAGAATGATGCTTTTAAAATACCTACAAGAATTATTGATCGTATTGTGGATAACTACTATGTTGGGGATGGAACTGTCCATCCCGGTGATCATTTACTCTTTATACACGAATTATGTGGGTTGTTCAAGTGTGCAGGTATTACTACAGATCAAGTTAAGAAGAAGTTATTCTCATTGTCACTGAAAGGAAGACTTGAGGAATGGTATAAGCTGCTGAAGAATGGTCAAGCTCTTGAGTGGGAGGAAATAGTACCTCTCTTTTATTCAAAGTTTCATCCTCCTAGTGAGATGCATAAAGATCGGAATCAAATATACAACTTTTGGCCTCTTTATGGAGAGAGTACAGCTCAAGCTTGGGGGAGATTGATGTTACTAATGGTCAAATGTCCCATTCATGAGCTCCCCAACAATATTATTATCAATAACTTTTATGCAAGGCTTTATCTTCATGATAAAGATTTATTGGATGTTTCTTGTGGTGGATCATTCACTCGCATGGAAGAAGAAGTTAAATGGGATCTTCTGGACCATATTCAAGACAATGCTGAAGCTTGGGAGAATGACAAAGGTAGAAAGTCAGGTATAAATTATGATTATGAATGCATTTAATCTTTTATGGGATCTGATGACTTTCAAAATATTAAAAATGCTTATGGTTTAGACTCTCAAGCTATTGCAACTTATTTTAAGGCTTTTGCTTCCTATATTGAAGTGCCTAAAAAGAACTGGAATAAATATCATGAACCTTACAAATATGTGGCTAAGTGTATTCCTGCAAGAAATACTGAAGTTTATACTACTAATCATGTCTTACCTAAACCTTACATTGAGAAAATCCCTTTCCCAGTTAAGATAAAGGAACATTCTGTGATAGCTAGTATGGTTAATGAAAGTACAAATAAAGTTGTTGAACCCGATAAGAAATGGTTGATGAACCTATTATAGCAAATGTGAAAGACTTTGTTACTAAATATGAGGAAGAGGGACACACTATCCTTTGTAAGGATACCTCTAATATTGTTTCAGAAAGTAGTGTTATAAGAACTAGTATTCATGTGTTTTCTGTTAGAATGAGTGATCATTAGTACGATGGTCCTTGTGATAGTTATATTGTTAAGTTTATGCATGATACTGAAAGTTACTATGAGTGAGGGAAAAGTGTTCTTATGCATCTCAATAATATCAAGTTTCCTCGTTTTATGCTGAAAGTTTTTATGTTGCACTTCTTTTGCCTTCCTATGCTAGTAGCCTCTGGTTTCAACAACTTGTTTGTTTACAAAATTCCCTTGCATAGGAAGTGGGTTAGACTTAAATATGTGTATTTTTGCTTCTTAATGCTCTCTTTCACCTCAATTCATATTCCTATGTGAGCATCTTCGAAATTATCATGCCCATCTTAATGGCTATAAAGAAAGAGCTTTTTGGGAGACAACCCAATTTGTTTTGCTTTCAATTTGTTTTTGTTTCTTTGAGTCTTGGGAGTTATTACTTTGGTAATAACCGCTCCTTATCCTTTTTGTTTGGTTTTTGTGTCAAGATCAACCTCTACTGAGAGAGAAGTAAGATTTGGGGAAGTTGCTGTCCCAAAACAGATTTTTGTGCTTCACCATAAAAATTCGTGAGAGACCTCTTTACGTAGAATTGAGCTATAATTTTTGGTGCTTCTGACCCAGGTTGTTATATAACTTTCGTTTGTTTTGAACTTTTTTATTTGAGCAACATAAGATTTTCTAAAAAATTAATCTTTACCTGCTGGTCTGTTTTGACAAATTTTGCCACTCTTGCATTTGCTTCTTTATTCGATTTCCTTTTTGAATTATTTTTGGGTTTTCGGAAGCTGCAGTAGCTTATGTTTTGATGGTTTTTAGTTGAAGTTGAGCTCAAAAGGTTTTGTCACTTCACTTATACTAATGTTGCTAATGAGAACTGTGTGAAGTTTTGTGTAAAAGAATTTTCCAGGTAATGGAGATAATGGTGTAATAAGGAAGTGAAAGGTTTTATGACTCAAGTAATAAGTGTATGAAGATGAAGATATTTATGTTATTCAAGTGGTGACTCCGGAAGAACCCAGTAAATTCCAAATTCAGAGACCTGCAGAGTCTGTTTTCAAATAGGTAACAGTTCTGGTAAGAAAAGTTCTCCGAAAATACTATCCAACTATATTTTTGCAGTTTTTAGTCAATAAGGAAAGCTAAGAAGCGAAAGAGGGCGGAAACGGAGCCAGGGTGGCTCACACCACCCTATGGCGCGGGCCCACCCTTGGCCACGCCACCAGGTGGTGTGGCCACCTCAGCCTCCGTCTCTGACTTGTTTTCTCCCAGTACCTTCCTTTTGGTGTGAAACTTTGTAATATATAATCCCTGGAGCCCCCAAGGTTCGTATATTGTGTTTTCGTTGTGTTTTTGTTTCAATCTGTTTCTGCCAGGAACTATCTTTGAAAGCTTTAAAGCACAATGGTGTCTGCCAAGGATAAAGGAAAGGAGCCTATGGAGGAAGATCTGCAAGACCGTGGGTAGGAGAAGGAGATCAAGAGTAAAGACGAAGAGGAGGCAAAGCACACAGGCACTACCATTGCGAGCATTGGAGTGGTGGAAAACCCTGCCAGAACTATGTCAATTGGAGGGAAGCCTCCTCATCACCGTTCAGATCCCTGGTCACTTCCTCCATGCACCAAGAATCCTTTCCATACTCTTATCCATTAGCATCAATACCAGAATATGCCCAAGGGGAAATTACCCTCCAATTGGGATTTGCCTTGTTCTAGCCATGAAGGAAAAGAAGACTTCAAGGAGGTAGAGTGGGGAAATAATCGCAAGAGCTGGGATTCTCGACCCGACATGATCATGAGCCGCATTGAGCACAACTAGGAGTTGATTCGTACTCTCACCTTCGAGATTGAGGACTTGGGGGAATTGATCAAAGAGCTCATCAAGAGGATAACACCACCACCAAAGGAGTAATTCGTCATCAGGTTTGGCATCCCCTTGGTTTCTTCCAAGCTTGGGGGAGTGCCACGGTATCACATCACTATCTTCTACCTTTCTACCTTTTTAGTAGAGTCATATCATGAATAGAGAAGTTATCATGTAGGATGGTTTGCATTATGGAAGTGTCCCCTCTCTCGTTAGATATGTATCCCTTGGTGTGAGTTGCTGTTATGGAATATTAATGAGAAGTTCTATCATTTACTATTTTGCATATCTTATATTAGTTCTGAATTCGTGGTTATATGATTGATCTTGTTGTTAGTATTGGTAGCACTTTGGGATCATTGAGTTAATTTAGTTGGTTTTGGCAAACCTGGCTCGGTCAGTAGCAACACTATTTTTGAGAGTTGAATGAAAACATAAAAGTACTCTAAACAAAAATAATTTCATCATCTTTCTTTCTTGATTTGCCCATAAGTCTAGTATTCTCTAGTTAAGATCTTTTGTTCTTCCAAAGAAGATTGCATGTTTGTTTTTATCACTTGTATGTTTGCTTGTTTCCTTCAACTCTTATACTTGCTACCCAGCCTTTCTAGCCAAAAACCCGTAATGAGAGGGAATTCTTCTCATGCATACAATCCTTCAAAACCAAAACCTTTGCCATTTGTGTCCACCATACCTACCTATTAGCATTATTGCTATTCCAAGTAAATTCATGTTTTTATTTACCTTCCAAATTAAACTTGATATGTGAAAATTAGTGATTAAAGCTCTCACGAACTTGATGGCACAATTTACTTTCTTGCACTTAATAAACTTGAACCATTGTGCCCATCTATGTTGCGTATATGCTTGCGCTTTGTAAGTTGTGAATTAGTAGAACCATGCTATCATGGGGAATGCTTTCAACATTGCACTGGTACTTTGTACCTAGTTGATATCATGTTCTTTTTTCTATGGATGTCGTCGGTGTGAAATGAAAGGGGAGCTTGTAAGTCCATGGAGTTATGCATGTGTGTTAGAGAAATGCCTGGGTCGCTGGTCTAATCCATGCTGACATGGTGGAAACCTGCAGCGTAACCATAATGAGCATCTATGAAGCATTCTTCTTATAAAAAAGAGAGTCCGATATTGAGAAAAAAAGAGAAAAAGAAAAAAGAGATTATGAAAAGAGGAAAGAGAGAAAAAAGCACCATACTCCCATGGTAAATAAGAAGATTGTTGAGATGTTTGTTGTCTGCTTGCCTTGTCATTTTGATATGGGGATTCTTCCTTATCATCGGGCAAGGGGTACCCCGTTGGCGGTTCTCTATGATACACATATGCTTACGATGACAAGAACTTACCAGTGACTAAACTTGAGTAGCATGAGGAGCAGCCCTCGTATTCAAGGGACATGAGATTCTCAATTTACAACTTGTCAAGCATATCCTCATATTTGATCACTTTAACCTTAACCACCTAAAGATGCCTATGATAGGGGCAATGAGAGCTGAAAGCTAATAAGTATCATAATTTTTGGGAGCTCTTTATGAAACTTGCAATCCCTTCTTCCCTCTGCGAAGGGCCTTTCTTTTACTTTGTAGTTGAGTCAGTAAACCTATTCCCTTCTATCTCAGCAAGTATTTGGAGTTGTTGTGATTCATTAATTCATATGATGATTTATTCAATCATGTTCCTTATGTTCCTTGTTTTGCACATTGCTCTTATCTTGATGTTAACTAATTTGAAAGCTATCTTTGAAAATCAGTTATTTGTGAACTCCAGCAAATTATTAACTATTCTTCGACCAATTGCTAAGTTTGCCATTACCAATTATGATTTAATTTATGTATCTTTATTGTGTTTCCTTTACTTATTGCAAGTTAAGTTATATAATAGTGAGTTGTCTTCTACTATGATCTATGTATTGATGAATGTGGTGCTTCTTGTTCGTATTTTTTTATCGACTCTTCACTCCATAAACCTGAGGTCATGTTTATTGAGCTCAGTTTCGCTTGGGGACAAGCGAAGTCTAAGCTTGGGGGGAGTTGATACGTCCATTTTGCATCACTATTCTATGTCATAATTCACTGTTATTCATTGATATATTTCATATTAAGAGGTGATACTTATGTTATTTCATCTGTTTTTGCATGGTTGATGACTTTTAGAGCATGGACCGCTGCAGTCAGGATTCTGATGGAAAAGGTGCTGTTTGGAGGCAAAATTCACGAAGATCAGAAAATCCGGGAAAATATACGGAAAATCCTATTTTTCCAGAAGACGAACGATGCCAGAAGGAGGAGTGGAGATGGGCCACAGGGGGCCCACACCACCCCCTGGCGCGGGCCAGCCTAGGCCGCGCCACCAGATGGTGTGGCCGCCCTAGCCCACCTCTGGCTCTCCCCTCTAGCGTATATATGCCTCCCGAAACCCTAAGACTCGGGGAGCGACCATAGAAAGATTTCGCCACCTCTGCGTGGCGGAAAACACCGAGAGAGAAAGATCTCTCCGGCAGACACATTTCTGCCGGGGGAATTCCTTCCTAGAGAGGGGAGATCATCGCCATCAACACCACCACCAATCTGGACTTCATCGGGATCATCATCATCATCACCACCATCATCACCATCAGCACCCTCATTACCATATCCATATTGTTGTAACAATTGGGTTGAATCTTGCATAATTCTTAGGGGAAACTTTCCCGGTGTTGATTACTCCTTGTAGTTGATGTTATTGAGTGAACCATTGAATTATTGTTTTCATGTTCAAATTGTTACTTATCATTATTCCATCATCATGATCCATATGATGTCTTGTGAGTATTTCGTTTTGTTCTTGAGGACATTGGAGAAGTCATATAGTTAGTAGTGGAGTTGTGTTGAGAAAGATTCAATGGTTTGATATTTAAGTTGTGGTGTATTTCTTCTAGTGGTGTCATGTGAACGTTGACTACATGACACTTCACCTATATGGTCCTAGGGGAATGCATTGTGTATTTGGCTACTAATCGTAGGGGTTGCCAGAGTGACAGAAACCTGAACCCCCATTAGCAAACCATTGCACAAGGGACGTAAGGGTCTTAGGGTTTAAAGTTGTGGTTAGGTTTCTACCTTAATTACTTTCTTGAACTTACGGATGTTTGGAAGGGGTATAATCACAAGTATGTATTAGTCCTAGGAAGGTCAGTACATTAGCACAGGTTCACCCACACAACACTTAGCAAGCTAAAGAAGATTAATCAACTATATAAAGCGAAAGCACTTGACAGTCTTCCCATGTGTCCTCGAGAATGTTTGGTCATCTTAAGTAATACAACCGTCTTGTCCTTTGCTGCATAAAGGATTGGGCCACTTGATGCATTTATTCTTATTGTCTTTTATTTACTCGTACTTTGTTTACTTGCATTATCAAAAACCCGTAAAAATCCGTTTGCTAAGTATTTGTAGAGAATGTCTGATCCATACCACTAGCCAGCACCTTCTGCTCCTCGTTGGGTTCGACACTCTTACTTATCGAAAATACTGCGATACACCCCCTATACTTGTGGGTCATCAAGACCATATCCAGGAATTTGTATGCCGCCAAATTTGGCGATATTTTGAAAATAAACGAAGAGGAAGTATTATGAAGAGCATGGCTCGATCAACTTCTCTCTCGAGAAGGAGCCAAACCTGATTGTTTTCCCTGCTTAATTTTAGGGTGCTTCGTGCTAAATGTATGGACCTCTATGTAATTTTCCCCATTTTTAGGTCCTTGCTATAAAATGTACACCCACCGTCGAAGTTAAATTCGAACCTAAAAGCAAGTGGTAAAATTTAAAGGTATTTAAGATTATTAGTTGTCAATGAGTATGAACATTCTTGCATTTCAAGCTAAACGACCAAGGTCATGGCCATATCTACATCATACTTTATGCTTATGATGATCACATATCCAAGAATTTCATACCGCCAAAATTGGCCATATTTTGAAAACAAATGAAGAACAAGTACTATGAAGAGTATGGCTTGATCAGCTACTCTCTCGAGAAGGAGCCAAACCTGACTGTTTTATTTTCTTAATTTTAGGGTACTTCGTGCTAAATGTATGGACCTTGATGTAAGTTTCCTCCTTTTTATGTCCTTTATGTAAAATGTACTGCCATCATCCATGTAAAATTCGAACCTAAAAGTGAGTGGTAAAATTTAAACGAATGTAAGGTTAGTTATGAAGTAGTATGAACATTCTTGGATTTCAAGTTGAACGACCAGGGTCATGGCCATATCTACATCATACTTTATGATGATGATGATCCCACATCCAAGAGTTTGCATGCCGCCAAAATTGGACATATATTTTCAAAACAAACAAAGAGAAGTAGTATGAAGTGTATGTCTCGATCAACCTCTCTCTCGAGAAGGTGCCGAACCCAACTATTTTCCATGCAAAATTTTACGGTGCATCATGCTAAATGTATAGACCTCAATGTAATTTCCCCCCTTTTAGGTCCTAGATGTAAATTATACTCCCATCATCTGTGTAAAATTCAAACCTAAAAGTAAGTGGTAAAATTTAAACGTATTTAAGTTTAATTGTCAATGAGTATGAATATTCTTTGTTTTCAAGTAGAACGACAAAGGTTGTGTCCATATCTACATCATACTTTATGCTGATGATTCATGATACCATATCCAAGAATTAGCATGCTTCCAAAATTAGGCCATGTTTTGAAAACAATCAAAGAGGAAGTAGTATGAAGAGTATGGCTCAATTAGCTTCTCTCCCGAGAAGGAGCCGAACCCGACTTTTTCCTTTCTTAATTTTAGGGTGCTTCGTGCTAAATGTGTGGACCTCGATATAATTTCCCCTTTTAGTTTCTTGATGGAAAATGTACTCCGACCGTCCGTGTAAAATTTGAATCTAAAAGTAAGTGGTAAAATTTGAATGTATTTAAGCTTAGTTGTCAATGAGTATGAAAATCTTGGATTTAAATCCTAAAGGCCAAGGTCATGGCCATATCTACATCATACTTTATCTTGATGATGATCCCATATCCAGGAATTTTCATGCCGCCAAATTTGTCCATATTTAGAAAACAAACAAAGAGGAAGCAATGTGAAGAGTATGGCTCAATTAGCTGCTCTCTCGAGAAGGAGCCGAACCCGACTATTTTCCTTGCTTAATTTTTGGGTGCTTCGTGCAAAATGTACGGACCTCGTTGTAATTTTACCTTTTTAGATCCTTGGTGTAAAATATACTCCCACCATCGTCCGTGTAAAATTCGAATCTAAAAGTAAGCGCGATAGTTTTCTCTTCAAAAATTTCATAAATCTTTTGAAGCTAAGCAGGAATTCAGTACATCGAAAACCACCAAAAGTTCAGAAAAAATCATGTTTTTGCTATGCATCCGCATCCCGACAAAGTTGATATGGTTTTGAAAACATTCAAATAAATAATAGAAAGTATAATATTTTTGTGTGGCATCATGTTATGTGTATCCAGAAACACACGTTATAGAAAGTATAATACACATTATTAATTAATCTTTGATTTTGATAAGCTTAGTTGTTAATGAGTCTGAACATTCTTGGATTTTGAGCCGAACGACCGATTAGGTCTTTGCCACTCAACATCATAGTTCATGATAATGTTCCCATATTTGGTAAATAATGGTGGGGTGGTAGTTTCGAACTAGTATTAAGAAAAACATGTTCAAATTTTTGAGTGTATCTTTAGGGTTTGTGTTGTAAAAGTGTAGGTCCAAAATGTATTTTGGTTTTCTTTATGGATAGCTATGTAAATTTTATGCCCACCCTTGGATTTTAACGTGCACCTTCTTGGTACTTCGGGGAAGATTCCTCGTTAGAAAGAAAAAGAAAAGGTTGCCAGTGACCGAAATTATTTTGCTATAAAGCAAGCACGAATATTTTAGATATGAATGCCACAAATCCAATTTTCTAGACAAAGAGGACTATTGTGCAAACCTCGAGTAGTCCGTACGTCTACTGAACCAGGAGCACCAGAAAATTAACCCCAAAGCTACCAAAGAAAAAATGGAGAAAAATGAAGAGCGAGAAGAGATTATATGAGAATATGCTAAACGGGAGGCAGTGCGAGAGTAGTGCAGGAGGAGTTGAGGGCGGTGTGATGTCAGAGTAAAGCAAGTTTGACAAATTTCTGGCACGAGGTGAAGGTACCTACTAGTATATGTTTTCTCTCTCCTTTCCTGTCTCTCACCATCCATCCTCCCTCTCCCCTCATGTGCAGAGCCCCGCACGCACTGCCCGGCAGATCTGTCCCTCATCCCACAGCGTGAAGCCATGCACGTGTGCCTTGGTACAACCATGCTATGTGTGTGTCTCTGGCATAGTTTTTTTAGAAGAGTCTCTAGCGTGTTGGTCAGCTGCCTTGGTGTGCATATATAGGAAGAGGACATCGCATATTTCACCATGTCTTGGTTCATGTGTTACACAAACCACCACTTGGACAGTTTTTTGTAGTTTTCACCAGTTGTTGGTCCGATCCATTGCAATTTTCACCTCTTAGTCATCTGACCTATTTAGCTCTGCTGACAACATAACAGATAGTTTGGTCTGCCTTGTTAGTACTTCCATTAATTAACAAATTTGTAAAAACTTACATATTCACAAATGGTTAATAATTTATCCAATATTTATAATTTTTAAATGATCTGTTAAATGTAATAGTCTCTACTCTATATGTAGCACCATTTTGGGGCTTGCCGACAGAAGATGGTATTAGAGTCGGAGTTCAAACTTTCTTGGTTTTGAAATTTTCACTTCCTTCCCAAACATATGAAGGGAAGGTTATTCAAAAGGAAGTGGTGCACAAGGGATTTTTTATACTGTATGTAGTACGTACCACACATTTGATGCACTTCTTTATGATCTGGCCAACTTTCCTACTATACTCTCTATTACTCCATTCTCGTTCCATTTCACATCCTACGAAGAGGAAGCCACCAAGCTCACCCACAACACGCTCGTTCTAAAGTACAGTAGGAGTAGTAGTACAGAGGGTATGGCTCAACCGCTCGCTCGAGAAGAACCCAACTACTTTTCATTATATTTCTTCATTTTAGGGCCCTTTGTGCTAAATGTATGGACCTCTACGTAATTTTCTATTTTTGAGATCTTTGATGTAAACTATACTCCCACCGACCGTGTCAAATTTTAACTAAAAGTAAGTGCGATAGATTGCTCTTAAAATTTTCCAAAAAACATTTGGAGCTAAGCAGGAACCTCTATCCAAGAGTATGGCTCGATCAACCACTTTCTAGAGAAGAAGTCGAACCCGACTTTTTTCCCTGATTATTTTAGGGTGCTTCGTGCTAAATATATAGATCTCGATGTAATTTTCCCCTTTTGAGGTCCTTGATGTAAATGTACTCACACCGTCCGTGTAAAATTCGAACCTAAAAGTAAGTGGTAAAATTTAAACAGTTTTAAGCTTAGTTGTCAATGAGTATGAACATTCTTGGATTTCAAACCGAACGACCAAGTCAAGGCCATATCTACATCATACTTTATGCTGATTATGATCCCATATCCAAGAATTTGCATGTCATCTAATTAATTTTGCCATATTTTGAAAAAAAAACGAAGAGGATGTAGTATGAAGAGTATGGCTCAATCAGTTTCTCTCTCGAGAATGAGAGATGAACCTGACTGTTTTCCTTACTTAATTTTAGGGTGCTTTGTGCTAAATGTATGGACCTTTATGTAATTTTCGGTTTTTAGGTCCTTAATGTAAAATATACTCCCACCATCCAAGTAAGTGGTAAAATTTAAGCGAATTTAAGCTTAGCTGTAAATGAGTATGAAGATTCTTCGATTTCAAGCCGAACGACGAAGGTCATGTGGCCATATCTACATTGTACTTTATGCTGATGATAATATCATATCCAAGAATTTGCATGCTGCTAATTTGACCATATTTTGAAAATGATCAAAGAGTAAGTAGCTAGTATGAAGAGTATGGTTCGATTAGCTGCACTCTCGAGAATTGAAGGAGCCGACCCAACTGTTTTCCTTACTTAAGTATAGGGTGCTTTGTGCTAAATGTATGAACCTCGATGTAATTTTACCTTTTTTAGCTCCTTGATGTAAAATGTACTCCCACCATCTATGTGATATTCAAACATAAAAGTAAGTGATAAAATTTAAACGTATTTAATCTTGTTAGTTGTCAATGAGTCTGAACATTTTGGATTTCAATTCGAACGACCAAGGTCATGGCCATATATACATCATAATTTACGCTTATGTTTCATGATCCCATATCCAAGAATTTGCATGCCGCCAAGTTTGGCCATATTTTGAAAACAAACAAAGAGGAAGTAGTATGTAGAGTATGGCTCGATCAGATTCTCACTGACCCGGCTATTTCCTTTCTTAATTTTAGGGTGCTTCGTGCTAAATGTATGGATGTCGATGTAATTTTACCTTTTTCAGGAACTTGATGTAAAATCTACTCCCACTGTCGTGTAAAATTCGAACCTAAAAGAAAGTGGTAAAATTTAAACGAAATTAAGCTTAATTTTAAATGAGTATGAATAGTCTTGGATTTAAAGTCGAACACCAAGGTGATGTCTATATCTAATTATACTTTATGCTGATGATGATCCCATATCCAAGATTTTTACACGCTGCCAAATTTGGCTATATTTTGAGAACGAGCGAAGTAGAAGTAGTATGAAGAGTATGGTGCGATCAGCTGCTCTCTGGAGAAGGAGCCGACCCGACTATTTTCCTTTCTTAACTTTAGGGTGCTTCATGGTAAATGTATGGCCCTTGATATAATTTTACCTTTTTAAGTCCTTGATGTAAAATGTAGCCCTACCATCCGTGTAAAATTTGTACCTAAAAGTAAGTGGATTTTTTAAATGAATTTAAGCTAGTTGTCAATGAGTATGAACATTCTTGGATTTTATGCCGAGCGACCAAGGTCATGGCCATATATACATCATATTGTATGCTTTGATAATCCCATATCCAAGAATTTGCATGCCGCCAAATTTGGCCATATTTTTAAAATGATCAAAGAGGAAGTAATATGAAGAGTATGGTTTAATCAGCTGCTCTCTCGAGAAGGATCCAACGTGATTGTTTTCCTTGCTTAAATTTAGGCTGCTTTGTGCTAAATGTATGGACCTCGATGTAATTTTACATTTTTATGTCCTTGATGTAAAATGTACTCCCACCGTTGATGTAAAATTCGAACCTAAAAGTAAGTTGTAAAATTTAAACGAATTTAATCCTAGTTGTCAATGAGTATGAACATTCTTGGATATCAAGCCGAACGGCCAAGGTCATGGCCATATCTACATCATACTTTATGTTGATGATGATCCGAGATCCAAGAATTTGCATGCCACCAAATTTGGCCATATTTTGAAAACGGCTGAAGAGGAAGTAGTATGAAGAGTATGGTTTGACCAGCTGCTCTCTCGAGAAGGAGCCAACCCAACTATTTTCCTTGTTTAATTTTAGGCTGCTTCATGGTAAATGTATGGACCTCGATGTAATTTACCTTTTTTAGGTCCTTGATGTAAAGTGTACTCCCATTGTTCGTGTAAAATTTGAACCTAAAAGTAAGTTGTAAAATTTGTGTGAATTTATGCTTAGTTATCAATGAGTATGAACATTCTTGGATTTCAAGCCGAACGACCAAGGTCGTGGTCGTATCTACATCATACTTTATGTTGATGATGATCCGAGATCCAAGAATTTGCATGCCACCAAATTTGGCCATATTTTGAAAATGATCGAAGAGGAAGTTGTATGAAGAGTTTGGTTCGATCAGCTTCTCTCTCGAGAAGGGTCGACCCGCCTATTTGCTTTGCTTAATTTTAGGGTGCTTCGTGGTAAATGTATGGACCTCGATGTAATTTTACCATTTTTGGTTCTTGATGTAAAATGTACTCCTACCGTCCATGATGTTCCCATATTTGGGAGTAGATGGGTGAATCTTGGCATCGTAAACAATGGTACCATTGGTGTTTCTAACCATTATGGAAGAAATCCAAGTGACATGCGTGTATTTTATGTATAGAAAGTAGGAAGAATATGTATTTTGTATAGAAAAAAGAGAGCAAGAAGTGAAACTATGAGCATAAAGGAGGCAACTTGAGGGAGCAGCGAAGAGGAGGAGTTGAAGGAGATGCGATAATAGAGAAAAGTTGTGATGGCTTCCTGACCCGAGGTATAGGGTACAGTTACCTAGTAGTTCTTGTATTCACAAAAAACCCTAGTAGTACTTGTAGTACGGAGTAGTAGTAAATTTCACGGCCTTTACTATAGTAGTTCTCCCTCTGATCCAAATTAACGTGCTCAAATTTGTCTAAATTTAGATGTATCTAGCACTAAAACATGACTATATACATTCGAATCTAGATAAATCTGAGAACATTATATGGATCAGAGGGAGTAGTATATATGCACTCAAAATAAACTGTGTTTTCTCTCTCCTTCAATGCCTCATCACCATCCCGACACAAAAACAAATTTGAGATATTTCGAACTTTTTTCTTCGGCATGGTGTAATTTGCTATGCTCTAGCTACCGACAGGAAATAACAGTAGAACCTCAAACTAGCGGTTAGCGTTGCAGGCCGGAGCATTTAAGAAATATACTAATTTTCTGTTATTATTCCTTTTTGCATAAGCGTCTATGTTCACGTCCCGCGTTAGTTTTTCCCTAATATACCGGGTCAGAGGAGTCGATCCGACAATCGCAGGAGAACCTCCCACCCCCATCTTTTTTAGCTGAGAAACCACGCGCCCCTCATCGTCTTCCTATGCCACTCTGGCCGCTTGTGTACCATCGTAGCCCCTCTCCAACATTGCAGAAAGGTAGAAACTGCCAACCCATCCCAACTAATCTTCCATAGTACTCTTGCCAGAACACATCTAGAGTGATGAAGCGTAAGCATTCTGAGCGCTACCGCCAGACAATGGAATGGGAAACCTCCACAATGGACGGCTGAGCAACATCACCAGGCGTGCCGATCTTCTGAGCACCGCTCACCTGGCTCGTGGCATGGTTGGCATGCATCGAGGGATTGTAGAAGATCCTAGTCTCCCGTTTGGTTTGCCCTCCCTACTTCACTCTGACCCACAGACATGTCCACTAGATCGTGACGAGCAGATAAATTCAGTTTTGTATGATTTTTGTAGGATTGAAATCTTTAGATTCTTTCCTATGGATTGCATTTGGATCAAAGGAATCATGGTACCCAAATTGTATTGCACTACACCCCCCCCATGGATCCTTAAATCTCGTAGGAATTGGAACATCCACTTGAGCTTCAACTCTCATCATGTGCATAGAATCAAAACATGCCATTGATACGTCCATTTTGCATCACTATTCTATATCATAATTTACGGTTATTCATTGATATATTTCATATTAAGAGATGATACTTATGTTATTTCATCTGTTTTTGCATGGTTGATGACTTTTGGAGGATGGACCGCTAAAGTCAGGATTCTGATGGAAAAGGCACTGTTTGGAGGCAAAATTCACGAAGATCAGAAAATCCCAGAAAATACATGGAAAATTCTATTTTTCCAGAAGACGAAGGATGCCAGAAGGGGGAGAGGAGTTGGGCCACAGGGGGCCCACACCACCCCCTGGAGCGAGCCACCTCTGGCCGCGCCACCAAGTGGTGTGGCCACCCTGGCCAACCTATAGCTCTCCCCTTTGGCGTATATTATCCCCACGAAACCCTAAGCCCGGGGGAGCGACCACATAAAGATTTTGCCGCCTCTATGGGGCGGAAAACTACAGAGAGAGAAAGAGCTCTCCGGCAGGCAGAAATCTATCGGGGCAATTCCTTCCTGGAGAGGGGAGATCTTCACCATCAACACCACCATCAAGCTGGACTTCATCGGGATCATCATCACCATCATCTCCATCATCATCTCCACCAGCACCATCATCACCACTCCATACCACTGTAACAATTGGGTTGAATCTTGCATAGTTCTTAGGGGAAACTTTCCCGGTGTTGATTACTTGTTGTAGTTGATGTTATTGAGTGGAACCATTGAATTATTGTTTTATGTTCAGATTGTTACTTATCATTATTCCATCTCTGATCTTGATCCATATGATGTCTTGTGAGTAGTTCGTTTAGTTCTTGAGGACATGGGACAAGTCATGTTGTTAGTAGTGGAATTGTGTTGAGAAAGATTCAATGGTTTGATATTTAAGTTGTGGTGTTATTCTTCTAGTGGTGTCATGTGAGCATAGACTACATGACACTTCACCTTTATGGGCCTAGGGGAATACATTGTGTATTTGTCTACTAATCGTAGGGGTTGCCGGAGTGATAGAAACCTAAACCCCTGTTAGGAAACCTTTGCACAAGGGATGTTAGGATCTTAGAGTTTAAAGTTGTGGTTAGGTTTCTATCTTAGTTACTTTCTTATACTTGTAGATGCTTGCAAGGGGTATAATCACAAGTATGTATTAGTCCTAGGAAGGTCTGTACATTAGCACAAGTTCACCCACAAAACACTTATCAAACTAAACAAGATTAATCAACTATATGAAGCGAAAGCACTTGACGAAATTCCCATGTGTCCTCGAGAACGTTTGGTCATCTTAACTAATACAACCGCCTTGTCCTTTGCTAAAGAAAGGATTGGGCCACTTGTTGCATTTATTATTATTGTATTTTATTTACTCGTCCTTTATTTGCTAAGTATTACAGAGAATTCCTGCTCCAAGCCACTCGTCAACACCTTCTGCTCCTCGTCTGGTTCGACACTCTTACTTATCGAAAATACTGCGATACACCCCCTATACTTGTGGGTCATCAAAACTATTTTCTAGCGTCGTTGCCGGGGAGTGAAGTGCTATTGGAGAGTGGAACTGGTAAAGGAAACTTCTACTATGAGTATTGTTTATTTCTGTTAGTTACTTTATTTTCAATATGGATAATTCACTTAGTTTCTTATTTCGTCAGGCTACTACCACTGTTAAGGTAGTAGATGAACCACCACCTGCTGAAAATGATACTTTTAAAATACCTACAAGAATTATTGATCGAGTTATTTATAACTACTATTTTGGAGATGGAACTGTCCATCCTGGTGATCATTTGCTCTTTATAGACGATTTATGCAGGTTGTTCAAGTGTGCATGTATTACAACAGATCAAGTCAAGAAGAAGTTATTCTCATTATCACTAAAAGGAAGAACTAAGGAATGGTATAAGCTGCTGAAGAATGGTCAAGCTCTTGAATGGGAGGAAATAGTATCTCTCTTTTATTCAAAATTTCATCCTCCTAGTGAGATTCATAAATATCAGAATAAAATATACAACTTTTGGCCTCTTGATGGAGAGAGTACAACTCAAGCTTGGGGGAGATTGAAGTTACTAATGCTAAATGTCCTATTCATAAGCTCCCTCACAATATTATTATCAGTAACTTTTATGAAAGACTTTCTCTTCATGATAAGGATCTATTGGATGCTTATTGTGCTGGATCATTTACACGCATAGAAGAAGGAGCTAAATGGGATCTTCTAGACAGTATTCAAGATAATGCGGAAGCACGGGAGAATGATAAAGGAAGAAAGTCAGGTATAAATTATGATTATGAATGCATCAAATCTTTTATGGGAACTGATGAATTTCAAAATATTAGAAATTCTTATGGTCTAGACTCTCAAGCTATTGTGAGTTATTTTAAAGATTTTGCTTCTTATATTGAAATTCCTAAAAAGAAGTGGAATAAGTATCATGCACCTTATAAAGATATTGTTAATGGTGTTCCTGCAAGAAATACTGAAGTTTATACTACTAATCATGTTTTACCTGAACCTTACATTGACAAAATGCCTTTCCAATTAAGATAAAGGAACATTCTATGATAGCTAGTATGGTTAATGGAAGTACAAATAAAGGTGTTGAACCTAATGAACATGTGGAAGCTGAACCTGTAGTAGCAAATGTGAAATAATTTGTTACTAAATATGTAGAAGATGGACACACTATCCGCTGTAAGGATATTTCCAATATTGTTTCACAAAGTAGTATTATGAGAGCTAGTATCCCTGTGTTTTCTGTTAGAATAAGTGATCATTGCTACAATTGTTCTTGTGATAGTTATATCATTAAATTTATGCATGATACTGAAAGTTATTATGAGAGAGGGAAGACTGTTCTTATGCATCTCAATAATATCAAGTTTCCTCGTTTTATGCTGAAAGTCTTTATGTTGCACTTGTTTTGCCTTCCTATGCTTGTAGCCTCTGGTTTCAACAATTTATTTTCTTACAATATTCCTAGCATAGGAAGTGGGTTAGACTTAAACGTGTGTATTTTTCCTTCTTGATGCCCCCTTTTACTTCAATTCCTACTCTTATGTGAGCATCATTAAAAATATCATGCCCATCTTAATGGATGTAAAGAAAGAAATTTTTGAGAGACAACCCAATATATTTGTGTTTTTAGTTTGTTTTTGTTTATTTGAGTTTTGGAAGTTATTACTGCGGTAATAACCTCTCCTTATCCTTTTGTTTGGTTTTTGTGTCAAGATCAACCTGTAAGGAGAGAGAAGTAATATTTGGGAATGTTGCTGTCCCGAAACAGATTTATGTGCTTCGCTGTAAAAATTCGTGAAAAATCTATGTATGTCAGATTGAGCTGCAATTTTTTGTGCTTCTGCCCCAGATTGTTATTTAACTTTTGTTAGTTTTGCAATTTTTTATTTGAGCAATAGAATATTTTCGAAAAAATTGATCTTTACCCGCTAGTCTGTTTTGACAGATTTTTGCTACTCTTGCATTTGCTTCTTAAATCAATTTCTTTTTTGAATTCCTTTTGGGATTTCGGAAGGAGTTGTTTCAGTAGCTTATGTTTTGATAGATTTCAGTTGAAATTGAACTTAAAAGGTTTATTACCTTGCATGCACTAATGTTGTTAATGAGAATTGTGTGAAGCTTTGTGTGAAAGAAATTTCCAGGTTGTAGGAGAAAATGGTGTAATAAGATAGTGAAAGGTTAAATAAAAAAGCAATATGTGTATGAAGATGAAGATATTGATGTTATTCAAGTGGTGACTCCGGAAAAAATTATCGAAGCCCAAGTTCAGAGACCTGTAGAGTCCGTTCTTGAATAGGTAACAGTTTTGGTAAGAAAAGGTCCACGAAAAATCTATCAAGTTATATTTTTTGTAGTTTTTATCTAACAAGGAAAGCAACAAAGCAAAAGAGGGATGGAAACGGAGCTAGGGTGGATCACACCACCCCGTGGCATAGGCCGACCTAGCCGTGCCACCAGGGGGTGTGGCCACCCCGGAGTCTGTCTTTGACCCATTTTCTCCCAGTACCTTCCTTTTGTTGTTAAACTTCGTAATATATAATCCCTCGGATCCCTGAGGTTCGTATATCGTGTTCTCGTGGTGTTTTTTGTTTCGATCTATTCTGCCCAGATGTCATTCTAGGATTCGTCTTCAAAGGGTTACAAGCTGCGTCGTCGTCGCGAGCTTCATCGCAACCCTGAGCAGGAGAAGGAGATCGAGAGTAAAGATGAAGAGGAGGCAAGAAAAAACTAGCATCCGGGAACTAGCACCACCATTTAAAGCATTCGAGTGGTGGCAAACCCTGCCAGGTTCAAAAGGACTGCACGGATGTCCACTAGAGGGAAGCCTCCGCATCACTGTTTGGCTTCGCGATCACCTTCTCCATGCACCAAGAATCCTTTCCATACCCTTATACATGAGCATCAATTCCAGAATATGCCAAAGGAGAAACTACCCTCCAATTGGGATATGCCCCATTCTAACCATGCAGGAAAGGAAGACTTCAAGGAGGAAGAGTGGGGAAAGAATTATACGAGCTGGGATTCACAACCCAACATGATCATGAACCGCATTGAGAACAACTCAAAGTTAATTAATACTATCACCTTCGAGATTGAGGACTTAAGGAAATTGATTGAAAAGCTCATCGAGAGAACACCACCACCACCAAAGGAGTAATTCGTCATCAGGTTTTGGCATCCCCTTGGTTTGTTCCAATCTTGGGGGAGTGCCACGGTATCACATCACTATCTTCTATCTTTTTACCTTTTTGGTAGAGTCATATCATGAATAGAGAAGTTATCAGGTAGGATGGTTTGCATTATTGAAGTGTCCCCCTCTCGTTAGATATCGATGTATCCCTTGGTGTGAGTTGTCGTTATAGAATATTAATGAGAAGTTCTATCATTTACTCTTTTGCATATCTTATATTAGTTTTCAGTTTCTGTTATATGATAGATTTTGTTGTCAGTATTGGTATCACTTTGGGATCATCGTGTAAATTTAGTTGGTTTTGGCAAACTTGGCTCTAGTTAGTGACAACACTATTTGAGAACTGAATGAAAAATATGAAAGTACTCTTAAGAAATATAATTTCATCATCTTTCTTGATTTGCTCATAAGCTTAGTATTCTCTAGTTAAGATCTTTTGTGCTTCCAAGGAAGATTGCATGTTTGTTTTTATCACCTGTATGTTTGTTTGTTTCCTTCAACTCTTATGCTTGCTACCCAGCCTTGCTAGCCAAAAACATGTACTGAGAGGGAATGCTTCTCGTGCATCCAATCCTTAAACCAAAACCTATGCCATTTGTGTCCACCATACCTACCTATTAGCATTATTGCTATTCCAAGTAAATTCATGTTTTTATCTACCTTCCAAATTAAACTTGTTATGTGAAAATTAGTGATTAAAGCTCTCACGAACATGATGGCACACTTTACTTTTCTAGCAGTTAATAAACCTAAACCATTGTGCCCATCTATGTTGTGTATATGCTTGCGTTTTGTAAGTTGGGAATTATTAGAACCATGTTGTCATGGGGAACGCTTTCAACATTGCACTTGTACATTGTACCCGGTTGATATCATGCTCTTTTGTTTATGGCTGTTGTTGGTGTGAAATGAAAGAGGAGCTTGTAAGTCCATGGAGTTATGTATGTGTGTTAGAGAAACGCCTGGGCGGCTGGTCTAATCCATGCCTAATCATGGTGGAAACCTGCAGTGTAACCATAATGAGAAATCTATGAAGCATTTTTCTTATAAAAAAGAGATATAGACTGAGAAAAAAAGATGAGAAAAGAGGAAAGAGAGAAAATGCACCATTTTCCCATGGTAAATAAGAAGATGCTGAGATGCTTATTGTATGCTTTCCTTGTCATTTTTATATGGGGATTCTTCCGTATCATCGGGCAAGGGGTACCCCGTTGGCGGTTCTCTATGATACACATATACTTACTATGACAAGAACTTACCGGTGACTAAACTTAAGTAGCATGAGGAGCAGCCCCCGTATTCATGGGACATGAGATTTTCAACTTATAACTTGTCAAGCATATCCTCATATTTGATCACTTTAACCTTAATCACCTAAAGATGCTTATGATAGGGGCAATGAGAGATGAAAGCTAATAAATACCATAATTTTTGGAAGCTCTTTATGAAACTTGAATCCCTGCTTCCCTCTATGAAGGGTCTTTCTTTTACTTTTTAGTTGAGTCAGTAAACCTATTCCCTTCTATCTCAGCAAGTATTTTGAGTTGTTGTGTTTCATTCATTCATATGATGATTTATTCAATCATGTGTCTTATGTTCCTTGTTTTGCACATTGCTCTTATCCTAATGAATATTACTTTGAAAGCTATCATTGAAAACCCATTATGTTTGAACTCCTGGAAATTGTTAACTATTCTTTGACCAAGAGCAAAGTTTGACATTACCAATTATGATTTACTTTATGTATCTTTATTGTATTTTGTTTACTTATTACAAGTGAACTTTTATAATAGTGAGGTTTATTCTATTATGATTTGTGTATTGATGAATGTGATGCTTCTTGTCCGTATTATTTTATCGACTCTTCACTCCATAAACCTGAGGCCATGTTTATTAAGCTCAGTTTTCGCTTGGGGACAAGCGAAATCTAAGCTTGGGGGGAGTTGATACGTCCATTTTGCATCACTATTCTATATCATAATTTACTGTTATTCATTGATATATTTCATATTAAGAGATGAAACTTATGTTATTTCATCTGTTTTTGCATGGTTGATGACTTTTGGAGGATGGACCGATGAAGTCAGGATTCTAATGGAAAAGGCACTGTTTGGAGGCGAAATTCGTGAAGATCATAAAATTCCCAGAAAATACATGGAAAATTCTAATTTTCTAGAAGACGAAGGATGCCAGAAGGGGGAGCAGAGTTGGGCCACAGAGGGCCCACACCACCCCCTGACGCGGGCCACCCCTGGTTGTGCCACCAGGTGGTGCGACCACAGAAATATTCCGCCGCCTCTGTGGGGCGGAAAACTACAGAGATAGAAAGAGCTCTCCGGCAGGCAGAAATCTGTTAGGGCAATTCCTTCCTGGAGAGGGGAGATCGTCACCATCAACACCACCATCAAGCTAGACTTCATCGGGATCATCATCACCATCATCTCCATCATCATCTCCACCAGCACCATCATCACCACTCCATACCACTATAACAATTGGGTTGAATCTTGCATAGTTCTTAGGGGAAACTTTCCCGGTGTTGATTACTTGTTGTAGTGGATGTTATTGAGTGGAACCATTGAATTATTGTTTTATGTTCAGATTGTTACTTATCATTATTCCATCTCTGATCTTGATCCATATGATGTCTTGTGAGTAGTTCGTTTAGTTCTTGAGGACATGGGACAAGTCATGTTGTTAGTAGTGGAATTGTGTTGAGAAAGATTTATTTAAGTTGTGGTGTTATTCTTCTAGTGGTGTCATGTGAGCATAGACTACATGACACTTCACCTTTATGGGCCTAGGGGAATGCATTGTGTATTTGGCTACTAATCGTAGGGGTTGTCGGAGTAACAGAAACCTGAACCCCCGTTAGGAAACCTTTGCACAAGGGATGTTAGGATCTTAGAGTTTAAAGCTGTGGTTAGGTTTCTATCTTAATTACTTTCTTGTACTTGCAAATGCTTGCAAGGGGTATAATCACAAGTATGTATTATTCCTAGGAAGTTCGGTACATTAGCACAGGTTCACCCACACAACACTTATCAAACTAAAGAAGATTAATCAACTATATGAAGGGAAAGCACTTGACGATATTCCCATGTGTCCTCGAGAATGTTTTGTCAACTTAAGTAATACAACCGGCTTGTCCTTTGCTAAAGAAAGGATTGGGCCACTTGCTGCATTTATTATTATTCTCTTTTATTTACTCATACTTTATTTATCTGCATTATCAAAAACCCCTAAAAGTCCGTTTGCTAAGTATTTACAGATTCCTGCTCCAAGCCACTTGTCAACACCTTCTGCTCCTCGTTGGGTTCGACACTCTTACTTATCGAAAATATTGCGATACACCCCCTATACCTGTGGGTCATCAGCCATTCACGTAGGTGGTTTTCCTACGTTTTACATTCGCCTGTTTTTCACCGGCAAACCTTTGACAATCCTTTGTTCTCAATCCTGCGATTCAAAGAGGCCCAAGACTGTTGATACCCTTAGCAGAAGGTGTTTTGGCCAATCAAGGCTGTCGTTATATTTAAGTTTCATGTGTTTTACAAACACAAGATTTCTGTAAAAAGTTGGCTTTTGGTTTACATGAATACAAAAACATAGGATTTCTTTAATACATGGTAAAATCAAAATCAAACCTCATGGGAGAGTATAGTTATGATGTTATCATGTCTCTTGCAACCTCATTCTTGCTCTTTGCACGCGTAGGAATTTGAACATGAGTTCCAAGTTGGATATGAAGAATTGCATATGAGTTTTGGGGGATTCTAACCCATAGGATTTTGGAAGATATAAAATTCCTATGGAGTCCCTTCTTAGTTCCTATGCGCTCCATTCCATAAGAATCTAAACATGAGCTCCAACCTCATCCTATTTATCCTTTGGGAAGTCCAATGCACTCACACTATATTCCTGCAAAACTCCTGTGTTTGTTTCCTATTCACCATCCAAAGACACATGTTACAAAATTCCCGCATTTTTAATTCCTAATATGAATTTACTATACGTGCCATGTCAATCCTGTCTTCTTCTATTCCTACATTTTATAAAAATTGTCTGTGTTTTTTCCTTTGGCCCATTCCGCTGAACCAAACGGCTGAACAATGCCAGCATAGAAAACTTTCCTATTCCTACACTTTTTCTTTAATGCAAACAAGACCTTATTCCTTGGTATGTTTGTCTACATGTATTCATGATTTATTCATCACTTTTCTGCATCTTTCAGATAGTAGTTTTTCCGCAAAGCTAGCTAACACTCCCCCTTTGTGAAACACCTTGCATGCCCCTAGATATGAAGAAAATATATTGCAGGGTATTGACGTGCTGCTGATGCCACTAGAAAATCGAACAGTAGAAGCATTTGTACCAGTCGATGATGACATACTCGGAACTTGGGATGATGAAGGATTTGAATAAGGGTCGCTGGGTTGGTGCCAATGGAGAAAAGATTGCGATTGCAAAGCACCCGAGGCACTGGTACCTCCAAAACGTCTATAGTATGGCACATATCAAGCTGCCACATGTGCAACGTGTTGATATTTATCCATTAGGTAACCAGTGTTTCCTCGACCCCCATGCACTTACAACTAGAAGCACGCGAGTATCGAGCTACTAAAGATACAAATAACAAAGAAATCGTATAGATTTGACAACCAATGGCACTATAGTGTGATAGCGGTGTTTGACAAATTCATTCCTAACATAGATTTTCCTAGTCACAAGGACTAGATTATCCTTTGAAACAACTATCTTGCACCAGCAACATATTTTGATGCCAGTGCTACGATTCTAATCAGTGGTTCTATTAATCACATATATGCGGTGACAGAATCGTGAGGAGATGTTCTTGTTTTAGAACCAAAAAAGTGGAGCAAGTCCTGTTATTTAAAAGAAAAATTTATAAATTACTTACAACTGTAATGTTTCTGATACTTTTGCTAAATGAAATGCACACATTGGTATACTTATAGGCCCACGTGTCATACATGCTCCAATAATTGAAGAGCCAGCAAACGTCCAAGCTGGTGATGATGCCAAGGCTGAAGATATTGCATTGCGCAGCTCGTACTTGGTAGAGCTTGGCTGGGATATCCTGTGGATTCACACCAGGGGTGCACGAACCAGCAGTCATGGTGATCCTGTATCATACATGGGTAGAGAGATTCTCTCTTATCCCTCGCTCCACTGCCATGTTTTCCAGAGGGCCCTTAATTTGGATGACCCTGTAGCAACGGACTGGATCAGAAGGGACAATCTTGAAGGAAGGTTAGTGTTTGTGGCAATCAACCATCCATTCATCCTCGAGCCCCCTACAAACCCCGAACCTAGTGCTACCGATGTTGACGAAGCTCTGCTAGTGTTCATAGCAGACTTGGGTTTGCTACACACACGTGCGCTGCCAACATCACCCATAGACGGTTCCAGATTGGAGCCTCATGCATCTCAATAGGGGGTTGTCATAGGTTCATAAGTTAACTACACTGGAGCGGAACATAGGGAGCAAATGTTCGAGGCGCCAATGTGGTCCGTGCCAATCCTGCCTCATTAGAACTATGTGAAGTTTGACCAAAATGTAGAAAAGCTAATTATCATCACTCACAACATCATTTCTATAGCTATTACTTGTCACCATGTAATGTACAATATTACGTACGTAGTACTTTCATACTGTATTGTCGTATCAGCACTTGCAACATCACTTCCACTATTGCTTGTACTAGGCACCACGTATGTAATAATATACTTTCATAGTATGTGTTTGATGTTTCCATATTCAAACATTCAAGCTTTCGTGCCCAATTTTATAGGCTATTAATTTTGGCATGATAATTAGTAGTACTGTATTGGTGGCCATTGGATTTATGATACGGTAGATATTATGGCGAAACTACCGCGAAATAAACGCAAGATTTCTTTTATCCACATCATATGTCTGGCCTCGCCGCATTTATTCCCTCACCATCCCCAGCCCCAACTCTCTCACACACAACACTCCTTAATCGCCATTGCTCTTACTTCCATTGACAACCACTACCTCCACAACTTAATCGTCTTAGGAAGGTCAGTTGCGGGCGGCGGGCCTTGCAACCTCATCTATAGTGCCGTCGCATCCCTTAGACATGGCGGTGCCAGTGCGGTATGTACATAATCCCCGAAACCCTTGATCTTAATCATGAGATGCGGCCAAGCTTTTATTAGCACTTGGCTAACATTTGGTTGGTGTTGAGTAGTTCTCATATAGTACATTTAACTAGTTTGTATACTACAGTACAGTTTTACACATGCAAGCTAGTTGTAGGGCTAGATCTACAGTGAACTATAATAATAAGTTCAAATTTTGTATTGATCGATCCACGGCTGATGATGATTTGGGAGGCCACTTGGCATGTTTTGCTTGGTTGGTCTTAGGGGCGGAGGTCCCTTTAATTTGGGAAAGTTAGGGCACCTGCTTCCCTACCCTGATTTTTGCCAAAATTTCAAGTATATGTATGCATCTCTAGCATCGTCAGTAGATAGATCTCATCATGTTCGTACATTCGTCTATTCTTGGGTGTTCAGTATCGGTTCTGCTCGATAATGAACTGCACCAATATGATGCCTAGACCTTGGTAGTACTAAGATAACTAGCGTTCATGCTAGCTAGAGTTAATACTTTGTGTACTTCGATAAGAAAATAGCTCCACTTTACTTTCTTAGTTGATCTTGTATTGTACTCTACCAGCTAATACTATACTATTTCACAATTATTGACAGCTGGTAGACACATTATCTGTCCACTGGATTTTTTGCAGTGTTCGGGCAAGAAGCTCAAGCTTGGAGAGACTCATCATTGAAGAAGACAAGAGAGCTCTATGCAGTTTGGATGGAGGGGCGAGCTAGGAACACACACGTGGAGAACAACTGTGCAAGATGCCGTTAATACCGGGAGGGTTAGACGTGCGGAGCATACCCAACTCCTTTTTTCCAATGTTTGGCGGTGAGTATCCAGAGGCCATCAAGCTGAAGATATGCAAAGCCTGCAGCTGGGACGTCGACCTGAAGAAGCAAGATGGCAAGGTAATCCTTGATGAAGGATGGCTAGATTTTGTCAAAGCACATGACTTGATGGTAGGATACATTCTGGTATTCAAAAATCTTGCCACTACTTCCTTTAAGTTGATAGTATTTGATCATGGTAACTATGAGAAGGTGATCAGATGTGCAGGTTATCACCCATCATTTGATGAACAATTTACTATTTTGTAGGTGTATTAATGCGGTGACTATTCGCTTCTAGTTATAACTACTCTGTCAAGAGGTGGTCTATAACTATATCCCTCTTTTCATGCATTGTGTTGTAACACGGTGGTACTTGATTGCGCTAGGCTCCAATGTGGAGGTATTTATTGTACTATGTTTGCAATAAAACTGCAAAACAAACAACTAGTGTACTACTGCTAGTATTGTACTATCTCTGTTCCATAGTATAATACTTTTTAGCAAACTAAACAATCATCTTGTTAGTTCAGCCGCGTACAAGAGTTGTACTGCGTTGGTGTACCTAACAATCAAGGGGGTAGGTATAAAACTCCTGTATGCAGTAGAACTGACGAGATGATTTTTCGTTGTACTCTACTACTAGTAGTACTAGTATTGTACTAGTACAAGTGTATTACTACTAGGTAGGAGTACTATATTTTAGGAAAAGACTATAGAAGGAATATATAAACATCATATGGTCAAACATGACAGTAGTAGTAACTCTAGTCGGTGTACACGACAGCATGCCGACCTAGCTATAATGGCCTAGGATGTGACATGGTTAATTTAGTGCACGGCAGCATCCCATCGTAGCTATAAAATGCGCTAGTATTTCAGATGGTTAATTTAGTGCACTGCAGCAAGCCAGCCAAGCTATAGTCGGTGTCCTGGTGCAGCTCTAGATGCCTTGCACAAAAACCTCGTTCAAAGAACCATCCCATCTACCCCATCTTCGCTATTTTATCCACACTCGCCAACACTGCCTGGCTGCATTTGGGGTCATCTCTAGTGCACGCTTTGCACATTTTCCTCGCCATCTAACCCACTGCATCAGATCTTGCAGGCCGCGCCACCCCTCTCCAAAACTCCCTCAATAGTCATACTTTGGTCCGACCGCTTCCTCCAATCCATGCCGATGTCGCAATCGACCCACGACCCGCTCCACGGTGTCTGGAGCATGGTCGGCGATGATGTTTTCAACGAATTCGCTATGCGTCTGGACACTACCAGCACCGCCCGGCTGGCCGCTTGATCCAAGGAGTTGTACCGCCAAGTCACGGGCGAAAAGGTAGTAGATGCCCCAACGAGCACTGCGGGACATTCGTCCCCTACAACGACGTCTACGACCACATAATCGGGTGCTTTCACGGCCAGCAAGTCTGCATGGAGCCTGGATGCGAGTTCATTACCTTGTCGGTCGAGCTTGTCCGCCACCTCAAAGTTTCCCACTCGAGGACTACGGCCATAATTCCCTATAGCTACAAACACTGGGAGCCGTCTAAGCCGGTTCCCACAAGAGGCTCGCGGAGAGTGGATATCATCGGCATCGGGAAAGAGGGCACCGTGTTTGTCACCCAAATTTACGGCCACACCATCGACATTGTCATATCCCCTAGGTACGTCAGTTCAGAGGGCGCCCAAATCAACGCGGTACAAGGTTATGCTTTGGTCGTTGTCTCTGTGGCATGAGTTCCATGCGGTCGAATTGGTGGTGAGATCTGAGCTGACGAGCAGGCCGTCGTCGGCCGAAGTTGCCCTGGAAGGGCTAAGGTCATACCTGTCGCAACTATGGTGTTACCTGGAAGCTTCTGAACCGTTTGTCGTAATTCCCTATGGATTAGAAGCAAGTTTCAAAAGCGAGATAAAACATCTAAATCTTCTCATGACAATCCCAATGTTAAGATATGTACTATCGTACTAATTAATTATTATTTTATGTTGGTGACAGATTCAATGTGTATGCGGAGAGGTGGAACAAGATGGTGGCAATGTATACCTATTTCCAATGTATGCTGCTGACATAGTGGGCCCACAGGAAACAGTGTGACAAGGAAAGCATAACAGGCAAGAAAGAAAGAAAGCGCTACCCGGCCAACACTTAGACATGTTGTTGCATTATGCCGAGTATTTTGTATGGAGGTCTGCTACTGCTAATCTATTTTTTAGTAATACATGTGTACTGGTACTTGTTTAGATCGACCGATCGAGTACAGAATATGGACTCTCTTTCCTTTTGAGTCATGTCCATGCTACAACTATTGAATTTCAATGTCTGCATTGTTGAATCTGTCATTTGTTTTGGCCATTGTCTGTACTGCTGAATCGGTCACTTTGAAATGCTACTTTATCTATCATGTGGTGCTGAATATGAATTGGGAATCTGTCGATATTTTTTCTATCTTATTTTTTACTGCTAAATCTTTCAAATGCTACTGAATCTGTGGAGTGTTATGCCATTACTATTACTAAAGTATTTTCTAGAGCTAATACTGATGTACTACTACTTATTTAGATCAAGTGTAGTAGATGGTCTTGCTTTTGTTTTTGAACTTGGCCTTGTCACAATCTAGATGAGGATTGGGCATTTTGGGATACATATATGGGGTCACACCAGTATTGATGTGAAGAGGAGGTATGCACACAAAAGCATACTTGATTGTCAGTTTCTCTTACTCCAATGATCGAGTGAATTTGGAGAAAAGGGCAAGCTGATCGTGCGACTAGGTTTTTAGAGCTGAAACATGAATCGGTTCCCTTTGTAGTGCTATTGAATTTTAGTGTTTGTATTGCTGAAATAGTCACTTTGGAATGCTGCAGAATCCCTTAGGTGCTGCTGAATATGAAATAGGAATCTGTCGATATTTTTTGTCTTATTCTGTAATGCTGGATATTTCAAATGCTACTGAATTTGTGAAAAGTTATGTCGCTATTGCTGGGAAGCTTGCACTAGAGCTTTTGCCTGTGTGTCATCAGAACCGTTGGATGTGTTTTGGATAGAGATGAGAGGGTAACAAGTGAAGTCATTGGATACCAGTGTAGTTTTGGCGCACGCGGTCTGTGTCCCTTGTTCTTCAGATATTTTTACATGAGTATGTGTTAAAAGAATTATCACTTTTTCATCCGGTAGTGAGATATGTGTTCTGAATCCGGTCGAGCCATAGCAGAATGCAAATTTTACTAACGAGGAGATGAAAACTAGCCCATTCAGCCCCTTTTTAGCCCAGAACAATTTAATTTAGCCTTTTAGGGGTCAAGGACTTGCTGACCACATCCTATTTAAATTTTTATCAAGGGGCCCATGGTGAATAGCGCATGGAGTATAGCCTATTGAGTATAATAGATGTAGAATAACCCAAAATCTTTAATTTGCCATTTTTGGAATTTCCCTTTAAAAAAGTCCGCCTACCTTTGTTTTTAAAAAACAACTCCATTATGTGGCATTTAATAAATTGAGATGCCATGATTGCTTACCTTTTATTTTAAGAGAGATAACATGGACACATAAATATTTTTAACAAGAGTAATACATAAGTTATAGATACTATAAGGCTTTTAATGATAATGTTCATCTTATTTGTTTGACGTAGTGGCAACGCACACGGTTTATACGTGTTTTGAAGTCTTGAGTTCAATTCTCTATGCTTGACATAAAATTATCTTGGGTTTACATTTTTTTCTAGCAATATTCCTTTATGGAGAGGCTCGCAGACCCACCAGCCTGCAGCGTCCCTCGAGTTTGATGGGCGGGTTTGAAAAAAAAAGTTAAGTACTTCTACAGAGAGGCTGGCATTGGGGACCCACAAGCTAGAACATACCAGGGAGGCTAACATGCACAAGCCAGAATATACCAGGGAGACTGACATGTGGGCCCCATTAGCAAGACCATACACGGCTGCCGCATCGAGCAACATTGCCAAGGTCAAAAAAACAGACGTAGCCAAAAGAAAAGTCCATTATACACACTTTTCATTTATAGAGATACTAACATGGGGGACCCAGTAGCGAGACCTTATACATGTACTGCATATAGCAATGTTTACCAAATGAGCAGAAGACTTGACGCTACCCAATGAAGTGCTGCTAAGGCTTTCCCCTATTGAGTCGCTCTTTCCTGAGCTTCTTAGATGTTTGAAACAGGGAGGGGCGAGCGAGAAAAAAGTCCAGGATGAACACATTTCTTGTAATAAGAGGCTAACATGGGGGACTGCTGACCACAACCTAGAGAAATTTGAGAAAGTATCCCACAGAGCATAGCCCTGAACAGATTTTAGTTTGGCCTTTTAGGGGTCAGGGGACTGCTGATCATAGCATAGTGAAATTTGAGAAAGGAGCCCACGTAGATAGGCACTCTTTTTAATTTTACCTTTTAGGCATTGCCCCCACCTCTCAAAATAAAAAACTCAGCTACCCTTGTTTTAAACTGCTCCGTTATGTCGCATTTTATAAATTGAGATGTTTGAGCGCTCCTATTTTATATTTTAAAAGAGATAAACATAGACACACAAAATATTTTTTAGAAAACTAATACATAAGTTGTAGTACTAATACATGTTTAATGATATATCTTCTATAAACATATTTGGTGTAGTGGCAAAGCACTCAGCTTACGTCTATTTGATTTGATTTGAAGGTCTTGAGTTCAAATCCCCTGTGTGTACATATTTATATATATCGTTGGTTTACTTTTTTGAGAAAGGGTTTACATTTTAATATCACATTACGGAGAGGATGACATCGCAGATCCACCAGCCTGCAACATCCCTCGAGTTTAATTGTCAGGTTTGAAAAAAAGTTAAATAATTGTACAGAGAGGATGGCATCAGGGACCCACCCGCTAGAACATACAAGGCTGCATCGGGGACCCACAAGCCAGAACATACCCGAGAGGCTGACATGGGGGCCTGTAACATCCCAAAGCTTTAATCCAAGCTTATCAAGATCCAAATCATAAAAATTAGGGTTAACAAAAATTTTTCCAAATTAAAAATGAAAGCATTCATGTGTATGTGCATTTAATTTAGGAATTGATTTGAATTGCCATGGTTCTGTGATTCCTTGCTTGTAAAATGTTTCTTAGGTGATTTAAACATCATCTAAATCTTTCCCAAGCAAATCCCAAAGAAAATCAAATAAAAAACAATTAAAAAGGAGGAATGGTCATTTTGGCCTTTTTAATCCACTACACTACTTTGAGTATTCCTAGAACTCATTTCTCAATAGAAATAATGCTGGATCTTTACACCCCTTGCTAGTACACATAATAAAGTACCAAGGCCCACTTTTTGATCTACTAAAAACCTTCAAATACTTATTTTAAATGTCATGTGAGAATTGAATTCAATGCATATGCCTAGATCACCCCTATTTCAAAAACCATCAATTTGAGCTCCACTTTCAAAACCCTTGCAACCAGAGACTACCTAGCACCAGTGGAGAACACTAAAAAATTTTGAAACCAAAATTCAAACTTTGGTCTCTTGCGGCCATTTCATCAAACAGGTGGCAGACACAAATCTTGCAAATTCCAAAACACTATAGTGAGCAGTGGGTTTAGTCCCCATTTGGGCCTAACTCGGTCCCCTTGTCCCCCCAGCTAAAATCCCGTCCCTAGCTCTCTCTCCCTCTCCCCTATCTGCTCCAGTACCAAGCCGCCCGACGCCATGTGCCAGGCCGATCATGGACGGTTCGCCTCAACCCGTCCCGCGCTCTCCTTCGCTCGCTGGCAGACAAGCGCCATCACACCGCACCGCCTCGACTAGCCCCTGACCAAAATCGAGCGGAGGACCAGCCGCATTTGCTCGCGCCCATGCCTCTGTCCGCCATGCCGATCACCCCGGAGCGGCGCGCCCGCCAGAGTAACACCGGCCTCGCCAAGCCCTAGCCTTGCGTGGTAGCACCCGCAGCAGGCCCAGCAACTGCCCAGACATCCTCGTTTGCCGCCTCGCGACCAGCAGCCCGAAAGAACCAAGTCGAAGACCGCCGCCCGCGCTCAGTTCACCGCACGCTCCTGGCCCGTAGAGAGCTCGCCTTGCCGCGCCTTTAAGCCCCAGAGGACCGCCGGGGGACAGAGAATCCATCCCCGCCCTCGCCCATGCCGAGAGCGCCCCGCATCGTCGTCACCGATGACCTCACCGGCGCCCGCTCTGCCCTCTCATCGACCCTATATAAAGCGGCCACCCCAGCCTCACTCACTCCCCACCTCTCTCTGAACCTCACCCACCTCTCGCTGAAGCCGCTCGAGCTCTGCCTCGCCGGAATTGGAGCCGAAGCCGCCGCAGCAGGAGGAGAAGGGCGTGTGTGATTTAGGGCACCCCAAGCTCCGCCGTAACCGCGCCCCACCTCGCCGTCGTCTACCAGAACGTTTTCCCGCCTCACCGACCTTGCTGGAGCCCTGGTATGCCCCCAATCGACCCCCACCGCCGTGTCTAGGTCAGACTCTCGCCGGAGTAATCCGTCGTCGACGATGACTCTCCACCATTGGATCGTCTTCAGATCGTGTGGCCTAGGATGCTAGATACCGTTACGGTGTTTATGTGCCGCTGACCGGTGGCGCCCACATGTCAGGCAGCCTGTTGCGCTAACTGTGTGTAGCTGGGCCGGCCCAGTTAGTTCCGGCGCGAGTTAGAGATTCAAATTTAGTTTTTCTATTTAGAGTTAATCTAGTTTCTGTCCACTAGTTTAAAAATCAATTCTAAGAGTATGACAAATCCAAATTTCCTGAAACCAATTTTGCCTGAAAGGTATCGAAATGATCTATCCAAGCACATTGGATTTAATTCAATTAGAGTTATAGATCTCTCCTAGTAAAAATAACAAAACAGAAGTATTTGCAACTTGCAACATTTTTATAAAATCAACCAAGATAGGTTTTGAGTTGATTCCAACTCTCAAAATTCACATTTCATCATACCTATCTGAATACGTAATAATATTGAGGTTTACATGCAGTGACTTTGGACTAGTACCAAAATAATGCTATATAGGCATTTCTAGTCACTTTAAATCATTACATAATGAACTTAAACCAAAGTAATATTAATCCAACATTTAAATCACATTCCCACATGTTAGAATATGTGGTGATGACATGTGTCCACATGATCCTATATTTTAAGTGGTGATTATTAAATCTTAGTTAATGTTCAGTGAGTAGAAATAACTTTTCTAAATTAAAAAGAGTGAAACTATTGAATTAAACTTGTGATGTTTGTGATGATAATAGATCATCAAATGTGTGTCTTAAAATGCTAATTAGATTAGTTAAGTATTGTTTGGTGATTGTGTACTCCGTATGTCTTTATAGACGATAGTACCGACGAAGCTTTCGAGGAGGAGGAGTTCTACCAAGAAGAAGAAGAAAACTTCAACCACTGCACCAACCAAGGCAAGCTATTGTAGCAAACTAGAATTAAGCTAGTTAACTTGATCCAAGATGCTATAGGCATGCTTTGGTCACACTCTTTTGACTATTAGTTACCCCAAGTCTTATTTACAAGTTTTACTTCCCTTAGTGTACACAAAGTTCCTTTCCTATTTTAAAGGTAGCATAAAGAGTATAAAACTTGACCTATTTAGAACCCCATTAGATGTCATTCTATGGCATGAGATTGAACCCATCTTATCCACCTTAGTGAACACTCTTAACTTAGTAGTTTAGAGTAGATCAAAAACTTGAGTCACTTTAGATGGGAATACTTGGAAAAAAATGAATTATGAAAACCTTGGAATGATGAGTCATTCTATTGAGATGTTTTGACATGTGTTGAGGAACACAAATGGTTTATGATGATGAAAATGATGAGGCATGAGCCTTACCCCTTTTATAAAACTGATGGGTGGATTCGGATGCGATACCACTCCAAATTTACCGTACAACCACACTACCTGAATTGGGTAAGGCTTAGCTAGAAATTTATATGCATTAGTATTAGTTCCCTCGCGGGAGAGATTTGACCTGAGGCTACCTCTCAATGTTGTCCAACTATGCAGTGCCCAAGATGACTGATGGTCGTGGTTGGGAGGCCATGCTCATAGGAGAGGTGCTTATACTAGGGTGTGTAAAGGGAAAGTTATGTTTGATTTTCTACATACTAAGTATGATGATTCAGGGTTATCCCTAACAGATGTATCGAATCTTGTGGTAAAAGTGTACCACCTCTGCAGAGTGTCAAACTATTCGAATAGCCGCGTCCGCGGTCATGGACAGTTGGAATGGCCATACTATTTTGTTGTCAGATGTTTTCCAAAGAACTTATGAAATGAATGATGAATCTTGACTTGACCACAACAGGGTTGTGTTTATGACAATAGCTTCCCAACTTAAGTGATTCTAGAACTTTATTTTATCTTTCTTTGCTTCTGAACTCAGCTTAGGTTTCAAACTTAACTGTATAGTTAAACTTAGATTTAGCACTTTAACTTAGAATTGTATTACTTGTTAGTGGTAGTTTGTGAGTACTTAAAGAGTACTCATGGCTTTTGTCCCTGGCTGTTCTCATGGCCAGACTATGAAGGAGACTATCAAGATGATGGCCAACAGGACAGCTATGATAACTAGGACTATCTGCCTTCGTCAACATTGCCTGTGCCCCTGAAGATAGACCCCACCGCTACGCTTATCTTGTATTTCCGCTGCTTATTATATTAAGACTGGATCATGAGATCCTTATTTGTGTAAGACCTTATGTGTGGTTTGTAATGGATGATGTACTGCGATATCCAATCCGTTATGTCTCACAAAAATGGTAATCCTAGGATTGCGAGGTATGGCATAACGGGCATCTGGGATTAAACATCCGGGTGTTGACAAGTTGGTATCAGAGCCATCCTGACCATAGGAGACCCTAGTTAGAATTGACGTCCGCACAAAAACTTAGTTTCAAAAACCAAAGTGAGTATTTATGAAAAATTATCTCCTCTCTCATCCTTGGGAATTCTTTCTTTCTGAAAAATTCATGTTCCTCAAAATGCCTACATTACTACTTAAAATTTGACACACTTGATCACTTCACTAATTTCCTCATCCTTAATTCTTGTAGATGGAGACTCAGTTCAGCAAGTTTTACCAGTTGGGAAACGGAGGTCAGCTGATCTTCGAGAGGGATCTGGATTCATTGTCGGAGTTACTAGGACGCCCACATCCGGAGTTTCTTGGAGCTCGACTTCCAGGACCCCTAGGAGGAGACTTACAGTGGCTAGTCACCGTGGACCTTAGAGAAAGCATCGAAGCACCAACTTCTGGGAAAATTCAGTTCTCCGTGAGAGAGAAGAACTGGCTACATGGATTAGCTAGGGCAATGCATGAAGCGCTCACACGTCTATGTGCCCTTAGCGTCAACAAGATCCAAGGAACCCGTTTTGCTCACTATGCAAGACGTGACTTCATGGGAATGCCGATGGAGATGCCAAGTCACCCAGAGTTGAGGCCTCAAGTAGAGAATCTTGACTTCTTGCTTCATGATAGACAGTAGGAACTGGACAATGCTAGGGAGTTAGCCAACCAGAACCATGCCATTGCCGACCAGAAGGCCCAGACTTTCGCACTGCTCGTCCAGGATCGCCAGTCTCTTTGCTGCCAGCGTGCAAAGAAGGATCGCACCATCGCCCGTCTTCGCAAGAAGGTGGCCGACCTCGAGAAGCCAGTCAAGGAGCAGGAAGCTCAGCTTGCAGCAAAGGCAGAAGAAGATGAGGGTGAAGACATCCAGGGAGACATGGATTCTTACCTCAGCAATGATGATGACTTTCTGGAGAAGGATGCCGTGGAATTCTACACCGATGATGAGGACTCCGACTTCATCGATGATGAGTAGATGCACTAGAGCACTATCGTAGCATGAGATGTATCGGTCCCACTGTATCGTAGCTTGCATGATGGTTCTTCAAACTATCTGCTTTCCTTTGATTGTTGTGGTGTGTGTTTGTATCGTGTGTTGCTTTCATGAATGAAATGAAGTTAGTTGAAAAACCTAAGTCTAACTCAAAGTTTTAGCTTTGAAAACCCAAACCATGAACCTTAGAATTTCCCTCTTACCCCTATATCTATCTCAATCTTCAGATGACTCGTGGAAACCAAGGAGGGAGCAGCTCGTCGCAAGACCCAATGCTGCAGATCTTGCAGAATCTCATCGCCGACCATGAAGAAAGCAGGGCAGAACGCCAAGCCAACTTAGAAACACTTCAACAGATCGCCCAAATGGCTCTCAACAACCAAGGGCATGGAAATCAGGATTATCAAGGATCCAAACTAAAGAATTTTCAGAACACCAATCCCCCAATCTTCAGCCAATCTAAAAACCCATTAGATGCTGATGACTGGTTGCAGACCATGGAAAACAACTTAGAAGTTGCAAGAGTTGATGAAAATGAGAAAGTTCACTTTGCCACCCACTATCTGGCAGGAGATGCAAGATCTTGGTGGAATAGTATCCGCAATATGAACCATGGTCAAGTGATGACATGGGAAGCATTCAAAGTCAAGTTCAGCCGCACACACGTGCCGTAAGGTCTAGTCAACAGAATGAGAGATGAGTTCTGCAAATTGAAGCAAGGAAGAATGACTGTGGTGGAGTACCGTGACAGATTCCTGTCACTTGCGAGATATGCACCTGATGAGATCAACACGGAGGCCAAGAAGAAGGAGAGATTCCTGAACAGACTGCATGATGAGATGCAGACAGTCCTCGTCAACATCCGTTACGAGGATCTCGAAGAGCTAGTCGACTCTGCCATTCAGATGGCAGGGAAGATTAACCAGGCAAACGACAACCCCAAGAATCATATGATGCAGCAGTCTGGATCCAGCAGTCACCAGAAGTACCGTCCCAACCCTTCATCGGGATATGCAACAAGGAACAACCGACCGCCAACATCTCGCCCAAGCTACCCCAACCGTAGCGGAGGCAATGGGAAGTCTGGAGGAAACAATCACAACTCTGGCAATGCCAACAATTTCAACCGAGCACCTCCCAAGAACACCAGCAACAACAACAACAACACTGCACCCAGAACTAGCAGAAATGATGTACCTGTCATAGTCAAGGACAAGTTCCAGATCACTTGTTTCGAGTGTGGAGTGAAGGGTCACTACTCCAATGAGTGTCCCAAGAAGACGGCAGCGAATGCCAATGTGAATGCCCCAGCGCAATAGCAGCGTCGTGTTCAACCAGGAAGAAGATTTTCCCCAGGGAACCCTCACAACCGCAACGGCCGTCTCTTCCACATGAACGCAGAGGAAGCCTAGGAAGCGCCAGATGTAGTGCTGGGTATGTTTCTGTCAACTCAGTTTTAGTAAGAGTATTGTTTGATTCTGGAGCATCGCATTCATTTATCACCAAATAATTTGCATGCGCTAGTAAGATTCACCCAACCAATCTGAAGCATGTCATGATAGTGCAAATACCCGGTTCAACAACCAAAGCTAGAAAAATTTGCAAAGCTGTGCCTATCAGAATACATGGGATAGATTTTTATGCCAACCTAATTGTACTTGGAACCAAAGGATTGGAAGTAGTACTAGGTATGGACTGGATGTCAAGGCATAAGGGACTGATAGACTGTGCTATGAAAGCCATCACCATGACCAATAGTTCTGGAGTAACAGTAGAGAACATATCTGAAACCTTACCCCGCCAATTCAAGTAAAACAAGAGTGTAGCCCTGCCCACCATTGACCAAGTCAGAGTAGTCTATGAATACCCCGACGTATTCCTAGATGAATTGCCAGGTATGCCCCTAGATAGGGATATTGAGTTCATTATTGAACTAATCCCTAGAACTGGGCCCATAGCATAGAGACCCTATAGCATGAACCCATCAGAGTTAGTGGAACTGAAGAAGCAGTTGGATGCTATGTTAGCCAAAGGCTTGATTCAACCAAGTGCATCACCAGGGAGATCACCAGTGTTATTCGTCGACAAGAAAGATGGAGGAAACCGTCTGTGCATAGATTACAGAAAGTTGAATGACGTCACTATCAAGAACAAGTACCCCTTGCCAAAGATAGAGGATCTATTTGATCAGTTGACTGGAGCTCAGGTATTCTCAAAGATTGATCTTAGGACTGGTTATCACCAACTTAAGATTCGTGCAACGGATATTCCAAAGACCGCCTTTACTACTCGCTATGGTTTATACGAGTATACGGTTATGTCTTTTGGGTTAACCAATGCCCCTGCTTATTTCATGAATCTCATGAATAAGATATTTATGAATTTCCTAGATAAGTTTGTAGTTGTGTTTATCGACGACATTCTTATCTACTGCAAGTCGGAAGAAGAGCATGAGCAACATCTGAGAATCATCCTAGAAACCCTGAGACAGCATCAGTTATATGCCAAGTTCAGCAAGTGTGAGTTTTGGCTGAAAGAAGTAGTATTCCTAGGACATATTGTGTCTGCCGGAGGAGTCTCTGTTGATCCAGCCAAGATTAAAGATGTCAAAGAATGGGAAGCCCCAACCACTCAAACCCAAGTCCATGCATTTCTTAGATTAGCGGGATACTACCGCAAGTTCATAGAAGGATTCTGGAGCATAGCCCGACCAATGACCCAATTGTTGAAGAAGGACAAGAAGTTTGAATGGACAGACAAATGTGAAGCCAGTTTTTAGGAGCTGAAGAAGAGATTAATATCAGCCCCAATATTAATCATGCCAGATATCAAGAAGCCATTTGATGTGTATTGTGACGCATCCAAGATTGGTCTAGGATGTGTACTTATGCAAGAAGGCAAAGTCATGGCGTATCTGTCTCGATAACTAAAGCAACATGAGCAGAACTATCCGACCCATGATCTTGAGCTAGCAGCTCTAGTTCTAGCGTTAAAGACATGGCGTCATTATCTGATGGGTAATCGCTGTGAGATTTACTCAGATCATAAGAGCTTGAAATATATTTTCACTCAAAAAGAGCTGAATATGAGGCAAAGGAGATGGATAGAGTTAATCAAGGATTATGACCTTGACATTCACTATCACCCCGGCAAAGCCAATGTGGTAGCGGATGCTCTTAGCAGATTGACGTGTAGGCTAAACACCATGATCAAGGAGAAGCAACCAAGTTTCTATGAAGAGTTGGAGCAGTTCAGGACTGAATTAGTTAGCAAAGGATTTTTAGCTAGCATTGAACTTCAACCCACTTTGATTAGCCAAATCAAGGAGGCCTAGAAGGGGAATGAAAGTATCGACGGAATCAAACGTCATATTGGTATAGGAAAGGTACCTGGATTCACGGAAGACGAAGAAGGAGTGCCGTGGTACAAAGGACGTATCTGTGTGCCAGCAGATTCGGAGCTGAAGCAAGTTATCATGAAGGAAGCTCATGATACTCTTTATTCTATCCACCCCGGAGGAACAAAGATGTATCAGGATTTGAAAGAGCAATTTTGGTGGCATAAGATGAAGAGAGAAATCAGAAGCTACATCGCCAAGTGTGACATCTATCAAAGAAGTCAAAGCAGAGCATCAGAGACCTGCAGGACTATTGCAACCATTGCAGATTCCGGAGTGGAAATGGGATTCCATCGGAATGGACTTTATCACCGGTTTACCTACTTCTAGTAGGGGAAATGACTCAATATGGGTCATAGTTGATAGACTGTCCAAGGTAGCCCACTTTATACCGGTCAAGACTACCTACCAGAGTATGAAGCTAGCAGAGCTATACATCGCTAGAATTGTTAGTCTGCATGGAACCCCCAAGACCATAGTATCAGATCAAGGAACCCAGTTTACCTCGAGATTTTGGCAGGAAGTCCAAGAAGGAGGAACCAAGTTGAACTTCAGTACCGCCTATCACCCGCAAACTGATGGACAAACTGAGAGAGTCAACCAGATCCTAGAGGATATATTTAGAGCTTGTGAGTTAGAATACGGGTCAAAATGGGAAGACTGCCTGCCTTTCGCAGAATTCTCATATAATAACAGTTATCAAGCTAGTTTGCAGATGGCACCATTTGAATTCCTATATGGAAGAAAGTGTCGTACCCCTTTGAATTGGTCGCAAGTAGGAGAGAGTCAGATCTTTGGACCCGACATTATCAAGGAAGCAGAAGAGAAAGTGCACAAAGTCCGTGAGCACCTCAAGACCGCCCAATCCAGACAAAAGAGTTATGCTGACAAAAGAAGGAGAGACCTGACTTTCAATGTCAGAGATTTTGTGTATCTCAAAGTTTCACCATTGAAGGGAACTCAACGCTTTAGTATGAAAGGAATGTTAGCCCTCAGATATATTGGGCCCTTCAAGATTCTGAACCGTCGAGGAGAAGTATCGTATCAACTGGAACTACCTGAAGAGATGTTAGCCATCCACAGTGTGTTCCATATCTCGTTACTTCGCAAATGCTTGGAAGTGCCTGAGAAGACTGAAATTTGCAAGAACATCAATCACAGAGCTGTAGAAATCAACAATGACCTGACCTATAGAGAAGTACCCATCCGTATCTTAGAAGAAGCCTACAGAACCACCAGGACCAGGAGTATCAAGTTTCTCAAGATTCAGTAGAGCAACCATACCAAGGAGGAAGCCACTTGGGAGCGCGAAGATTACATTAGGACAGAGTTCCCAGATCTCTTTAGTTCCTAGTTTTCTTTGTAAATCTCAGGACGAGATTTTGTTTAAGGGGGAAGGTTTGTAACATCCAAAAACTTTAATCCAAGCTTATCAAGATCCAAATCATCAAAATTAGGGTTAACAAAAACTTTTCCAAATAAAAAATGAAAGCATTCATGTGTATGTGCATTTAATTTAGGAATTGATTTGAATTGCCATGGTTCTGTGATTCCTTGCTTGTAAAATGTTTCTTAGGTGATTTAAACATCATCGAAATCTTTCCCAAGCAAATCCCAAAGAAAATCAAATCAAAAACAATTAAAAAGGAGGAATGGTCATTTTGGCCTTTTTAATCCACTACACTACTTTGAGTGTTCCTAGCACTCATTTTCAACAGAAATAATGCTGGATCTTTACACCCCTTGCTAGTACACATAATGAAGTACCAAGGCCCACGTTTTGATCTGCTAAAAACCTTCAAATACTTATTTTAAATGGCATGTGAAAATTGAATTCAATGCATATGCCTAGATCACCCCTATTTCAAAAACCATCAATTTGAGCTCCACTTTCAAAACCCTTGCAACCAGAGACTACCTAGCACTAGTGGAGAACACTAAAAAATATTGAAACCAAAATTCAAACTTTGGTCTCTTGTGGCCATTTCATCAAACAGGTGGCAGACACAAATCTTGCAAATTCCAAAACACTATACTGAGCAGTGGATTTAGTCCGCATTTGGGCCTAACTCGGTCCCCTTGTCCTCCCAGCTAAAACCCCGGCCCTAGCTCTCTTTTCCTCTTCCCTATCTGCTCTAGTACCAAGCCGCCCGACGCCATGCACCAGGCCGACCATGGAAGGCTCCCCTCAACCCGTCCCGCGCTCTCCTTCGCTCGCTGGCAGACAAGCACCATCACACCGCACCGCCTCGACCAGCCCCCGACCAAAATCGAGCGAAGGACCAGCCGCATTTGCTCGCGCCCATGCCTCTGTCCGCCATGCCCATCACCCCGGAGCGCCGCGCCCGCCAGAGCAGCACCGGCCTCGCCAAGCCCTAGCCTTGTGTGGCAGCACCTGCAGCAGGCCCAGCAACCGCCCAGACATCCTCGTTCGCCGCCTTGCGACCAGCAGCCTGGAAGAACCGCATCGAACACCGCCGCCCGCGCTCAGTTCATCGCACGCTCCTGGCCCGTAGAGACCTCGCCTTGCCGCACCTTTAAGCCCCAGAGGACCGCCGGGGGCCAGAGAATCCATCGCCGCCATCGCCCATGCTGAGAGCGCCTCGCATCATCATCACCGATGACCTCACCGGCGCCCGCTCTGCCCTCTCGTCGACCCTATATAAAGCGGCCACCCCAGCCTTATTTCTCCACACTCGCCCACTCCCCACCTTTCTCTGAACCTCACCCACCTCTCGCCAAATCCGCTCGAGCTCTGCCTCGCAGGAATTGGAGCCGAAGCCGCCGCAGCAGGAGGAGAAGGGCGTCTGCGATTTAGGGCACCCCAAGCTCCGCGTAACCGCGACCCACCTCGCCGTCGTCTACCAGACCATTTGCCCGCCTCACCGACCTTGCTAGAGCCCTGGCATGCCCCCAATCGACCCCCATCGCCGCGTCTAGGTCAGACTCTCGCCAGAGTAATCCGTCATCGATGATGACTCTCCACCATTGGATCATCTTTAGATCGTGTGGCCTAGGATGCTAGATACCGTTTCGGTGTTTCTGTGTCGCTGACTGGTGGAGCCCGCATGTCAGGCAGCCCGTTGCGCTCACTGTGCGTAGCTGGGCCGGCCCAGTTAGTTCCCACGCGAGTTAGAGATTCAAATTTAGTTTTCCTATTTAGAGTTAATCTAGTTTCTGTCCACTAGTTTAAAAATCAATTCTGGGATTTTGACAAATCCAAATTGCATGAAACCAATTTTTCCTGAAAGGTATAGAAATGATCTATCCAAGCCCGTTGGATTTAATTCAATTAGAGTTATAGATCTCTCCTAGTAAAAATAACAAAACAGAAGTATTTGCAACTTGCAACATTTTTATAAAATTAACCAAGATAGGTTTTGAGTTGATTCCAACTCTCAAAATTCACATTTCATCATACCTATGTGAATATGTAATAATATTAAGATTTACATGCAGTGACTTTGGACTAGTACCAAAATAATGCTATATAGGCATTCCTAGTCACTTTAAATCATTAAATAATGAACTTAAACCAAAGTAATATTAATCCAACCTTTAAATCACATTCCGACATGTTAGAATATGTGGTGATGACATGTGTCCACATGATCCCATATTTTAAGTGGTGATTATTAAATCTTAGTTAATTTTCAATGAGTAGAAATTACTTTTCTAAATTAAAAAGAGTGAAACTATTGAATTAAACTTGTGATGTTTGTGATGATAATAGATCATCAAATGTGTGTCTTAAAATGCTAATTATATTAGTTAAGTATTGTTTGGTGATTGTGTACTCCGTATGTCTTTATAGACGATAGTACCGACCAAGCTTTCGAGGAGGAGGAGTTCTACCAAGAAGAAGAAGAAAACTTCAACCACTGCACCAACCAAGGCAAGCTATTGTAGCAAACTAGAATTAAGCTAGTTAACTTGATCCAAGATGCTATAGGCATGCTTTGGTCACACTCCTTTGACTATTAGTTACCCCAAGTCTTATTTACAAGTTTATGTCATTCTATGGCATGAGATTGAAGGTAGCATAAAGAGTATAAAACTTGACCTATTTAGAACCCCTTTAGATGTCATTCTATGGCATGAGATTGAACCCATCTTATCCACCTTAGTGAACACTCTTAACTTAGTAGTTTAGGGTAGATCAAAAACTTGAGTCACTTTAGATGGGAATACTTGGAAAAAAATGAATTATGAAAACCTTGGAAGGATGAGTCATTCTATTGAGATGTTTTGACATGTGTTGAGGAACACAAATGGTTTATGATGATGAAAATGATGAGGCATGAGCCTTAACCCTTTTATAAAACTAATGGGTGGATTCGGATGCGATACCATTCCAAATTTACAGTACAACCACACTACCTGAATTGGGTAAGGCTTAGCTAGAAATTTATATGCATTAGTATTAGTTCCCTCGCGGGAGAGATTTGAGCTGAGTCTACCTCTCAATGTTGTCCACCTATGTAGTGCCCAAGATAACTGATGGTCATGGTTGGGAGGCGATGCTCATAGAAGAGGTGCTTATACTAGGGTGTGTAAAGGGAAAGTTATGTTTGATTATCTACATACTAAGTATGATGATTTAGGGTCATGCCTGACAGATGTATCGAATCTTGTGGTGAAAGTGTACCACCTCTGCAGAGTGTCAAACTATTCGAATAGCCGCGTCCACGGTCATGGACAGTTGGAATGGCCATACTGTTTCGTTGTCAGATGTTTTCCAAACAACTTATGAAATGAATGATGAATCTTGACTTGACCACAACAGGGTTGTGTTTATGACAATAGCTTCCCAACTTAAGTGATTCTAGAACTTTATTTTATCATTCTTTGCTTCTGAACTCAGCTTAGGTTTCAAACTTAACTGTATAGTTAAACTTAGATTTAACACTTTAACTTAGAATTGTATTACTTGTTAGTGGTAGTTTGCGAGTACTTAAAGAGTACTCATGGCTTTTGTCCCTGGCTATTCTCATGGCCAGACTATAAAGGAGACTATCAAGATGATGGCCAACAGGACTGCTATGATAACTAGGACTATCTGCCTTCGTCAGCATTGCATGTGCCCCTGAAGATAGACCCCACCGCTACGCTTATCTTTTATTTCCACTGCTTGTTGTATTAAGACTGGATCATGAGATCCTTATTTGTGTAAGACCTTGTGTATGGTTTGTAATTGATGATGTACTGTGATATCCAATCCGTTATGTCCCGCAAAAATGGTAATCCTGGGATTGCGAGGTATGGCATAACGGACATCTGGGATTAAACATCCGGGTGTTGACAGGGCCTCAGCAGCAAGACCATAAACGATTGCCGCATTGATCAACGTGGGCAAGGTCAAAACAGCGGACGCGACCGAAAAATTCCATCATACACAAGTTTCATTTACAGAGAGAGCGACATGTGGGATCCAGTAGCACGGCCTGATGACCCACAAGTATAGGGGGTGTATCGCAGTATTTTTGAGGGAAGTGAAACCCAATTTATTGATTTGACACAAGGGGAGCCAAAGAATATTTATAAGCCTTAACAACTGAGTTGTCAATTCAGCTGCACCAGGAAATAATCTTTCTCACAATAGTTTATCAGTAGCAACAATTTTGTAGTAGTAATAGTAAACTAATAGCAGTAGTAAAAGTAAAGACAGTAGTAACAATTGTAGTAAATAGTAGGATTAAAGTGCGGTAGGCATAGGGATGGATGGACGGGCGTTGCATGGACAATACAATTCATATAGCAATCAGAACATAGGGGATTCACAGATAAATAAGATAAAGCATCCAAGTACTAAATAATCATACGCATGTGTTCCATATATAGTAATACGTGCTCGCAATGAGAACTTGCACAACATATTTTGTCCTGCCAGCCCGTTTGCAGTGGGGCCTCAAGGGAACTACTGGCATGTAAGGTGCTCCTTTTAATAGAGCACCGGAGCAAAGCATTAACACTTCGTGAACACATGTGATCCTCACATCAAAGCCATTCCCTCTGGTTATCCCGATTGCTGTCACTTCGGAGCCTTCGGTTCCGGACAATAATATGTGTATACAACGTGCAGGTAAGACCATAAACAATACTATCATAATGAATCAATAACATGTTCAGATCTGAAATCATGGCACTCGGGCCCTAGTGACAAGCATTAAGAATAACAAGTTGCAACAAAGTCAAAAAGCACTAATAATAGATACTAGGCACCATGCCCTAACAATCTGGTGCCATTACATGAACGATCTCATCCAATCCCTACCATCCCCATAGCCTACAGCGGGGGATTACTCACTCATAGATGGGGGAAACATGGATGGTCGATGGAGAAGCGATGGTGCTGATGATGGCGATGATCTCCTCCAATTCCTCGTCCCGGCAGGGTCCCATAACGGAGTTTCTGGTTCCGAATCGTGGAATCTGGTGGTGGTGGCATAACGGAACTCTTTCTGGAAAAACGTCGAATCCCCCTTAGTTTTTAGGTCAAGAGGCGACTTATAGGCGAAGAGGGAGGCCGAGGGGGCATCCGAGGCGACCACACCACCCCCAGGCGCGGCCTAGCCTGGCCCGTGCCGCCAGGTGGTGTGGGCCCCTCGTGGCCCTACTCCGTCTCATCTTCTGGCTCCATGAGTCTTCTGGTGAAATAGGATTTTTGGCATATTTTCTGTGATTTTTCCTGATGGTTGATTTTCTGCACAAAAACTAGACACCAAGGTAATTCTGCTGAAAACAGCGTTAGTCCGTGTTAGTTGTATCCAAATCACACAAGTTTAGAGGAAAAACAATAGCAAAAGTTTTCGAGAAAGTAGATACATTTTGGACGTATCAACTCCTCCCAAGCTTAGCTTATTTCTTGTCCTCAAGGAATTCAGTTGAAAACTGAGTGCGACAAAAGAAACTTTCACGAACACATTTCCTTCATAAGATGTATATATTCTCAGCATATGGCCAACTACTCAGGCAATTCATAATAAAGTGTATGCAACTAAGTTTACTTAATAGTCATTGCAAGCTATGAAGAGATTCCAACTCAAAAAATAATAAGTAGCATGAAACATAAACATAAGCAACATTACAATGCTCATAACAAGGTATGATAGAGTGGTATATCACTTGCCTTTGATTGTAGAGCAAACATAAATGCCAAGGCACCTCTGAAGTTCAAGTGAAGACTAGAAGTAAAGATATCAAAGATACAAGCATCAAAGTCATAACACAATTAATCAAGTTTTGAGACAAGCACATTACACTAAGAATGACAACCATGCTCTCAAGAAAGTGCTCATAGAATGTGTGGAAACTCAACAAGGAAATGAAAAGGTTTTGAAAAGTTTGAAAGGCTTCCAAATGTTGAAAGTATGGTACTCATTAGCTTTGAGCTCTCATTGCCCCTATCATAAGAATCTTTAAATGGTTAAGGTTAAAGTGACACAACTAAGAGGATATGCTTGGCAAGTTATAAGTTAAAATCTTATGCCCCTTACTTACGAGTACCGAACCTCATGCTACTCAACTTCAGTCACAAGTAAGCTCTTGTCATTGTAAGTACATATGTATCATAGAGAACCGCCAACGGGGTAGCCCTTGCACATGATATAGGAGCTATCCCATAATCAAAATGACAAGGCAAGCAGACAATGAGGATCTCAACGATCTTTTCATTTGCTATTTGCATAGGTTTTTATTGAGGATGCTTCATAGAATGCTCATTATGGTTATGCTGCAAGTTTCCACCATGATTATGCATGGCTTAGGCTAGCAGCCTAGGCGTTTCTCTAACACATATACAAACTCCATGATCTTACAAGTTCCCCTTTTATTTCACACCGTCGGGATCCATAAGCAAAAGAATCATGATATCAACGAGGTACAAAGTACCAGTGCAATGTTGAAAGTGTTCCCCATGATACATGGTTCTGCTAACTTCAACTTATAAAGCGCAAGCATATACGCAACAAAGATGGACGCAATGGTTCAGGATTATTAAGTGCAAGAAAGTAAAGTGTGCCATCAAATTCGTGAGAGCTTTACTAACTAACTTTCTCATAACAAGCAAACATTTTATTTGGAAGAAAACAAGGCATACTGAATATGCACGGAATAGCAAATGATGCTAATAGGTAGGTATGGTGGACACTTTTGGCAATATTGGTTTTGGGGGAATTGGAAACACGAGTAGAGCTCATACTCAGTGCAAGTGAAGGCTAGCAATAGTAAGGGAGCGACAAACGAGAGATCAATAACTATCATAATCATGCTTGCAACAAAATAGGACTAATCAGGGCATGAAAGTGATTCAAGACCCCTAAGGCAAAATAATTCATCGAGGCTTAACTGATTATTGTTTCAGTCATATGCATGCATGCGCATGTGCCAAGTCAATTCAAGTGAAACATTCAGAGGAGGATACCATAGTGTCATGCCAAGTTATGAATAGAGCAATGGAAGAAAACATTCATATGACATGCTACAAACTATTAGCAAGCTAGAGTTAATCATAAGAAAGCAAGAACTACTAAGCATCCATAAATAACATACAGCCTACATGAACAGACTCAGCATGTACATAAATGAAAACAAATAGAGTTCGTTACCAGCCTCTCACCACACCTCAAGTTGTCGTTAATCCTCATTATTGCCCTTCACTTGTGTGGCTTGAATAATAACATGAAACCAAATTCCACGGAGGACTGCTGAACCCTGCAACAAACTTCACAAAACCAAAGAAGAACAACAAATATTTTTGGTGTTTTTAATTTTCAAAGGCAAGAACAAAAAGGAAAAAACAAGCAAAGCAAAATCTTTTTGGGTTTTTCGAATAGTTCAAACAAAGCAAAAAGGAAAAATCAAACCAAGGCAAAAAGAAGAAGAAGCAAACAAAGAGAAACAGTGGAAATATTTTTTGTCTTTTTGTGTTTTAGAAAGCGAAATAAAGAAAGAATGAAAACTAAAAAGAGAGCAAAGCATGGATATACAAATTACCGACTAAACATGATATGGAGATGAGTGTGATGTCGGTGTACCTCCCCCCAAGCTTAGGCTTTTGGCCTAAGTGGGTATCAATCCCAAGCTAGCCAAGATGGAGTGCCTCCGTAGTAGGGTGAGGAGGTACCCTCATCCTGGTGCGAGCTCGAGGATGCCCCACCGTAGTGCGTAGATTAGTCGTAAGAAGGCGCATCCTCCTGGTGCTGCCTGTGGATACCAAGTAAGTAGAGCTGCTCGTCCACCTCCTCCTTGGAACGCGACCACGACCTCATATGAACACTGAACAAAGTAGATTGCGGCAAAGGAATCTCCCTTTCATCCCCGTCAGTAAACAACATCCTGTATACTAAATTTTCCGTATCAGAGTCAGCAGTGACGAAGTGATGTGTTTTCATGGAAGCAAGATCAAGCCTTTGTGGTGCCAATACAGTACCATTAGGATCCACAGAAATTTCTAATGCAGTAACCATATCTGAAGCAATAATGCCCCCATAAATAGGTCCCCTAGTAGCTAGGCGACGAGCAATGAGAGAGCCAAGATTGTGCCGAGTATCATTATTAAGTGCAGCAGCGAGGAAGGATAAATGATAATTGGAGATATTACTTGTGGTCTCCCTACCAAGAATGCTAGTGGCAAGATAATAAGCAAAGTATCTAAGAGCTAGGATTTGGATGTTTCTTATCTTCCCGCACTGAGCTACGTGGTCATCGTCATTTGTCACACTTCGATAGAGCTCCAACAAATCAGCGGGTCGACCTTGGGTCTTCTTCATGGTACCTATCATGCCTATACCTATAATGCTGCAAAATCTTTCCAATGACTTGGTAATAGGCTGATTATAAATTATGAAAGAAACAGTTGACTGTTAGGGGGTGTTAGTGAAAACGAAACTCTCAATGATACTTTTGGTGAGCACGGCATATTTCTCACTCTCATCTTCCATGCATGAGGTTAAACCGACCCTCTGAACCAGTAGTAAGAAATCATCGAGGATCCCTGCAACTTGCAAAAAGGTAAGACAAGGAAAAGTATATGGGTGAGCATCCCCCTCATCTCCTTCATTGCCAAAGCGTGGTGCAATGAGATCTTCATTGTATGAAGGCCTAAACTGAGAGGCTGATCTTGGGGGCCTTGACCTCCTAGGTGTGTCCCTCTCAAATATTTCTCCAAATGTGTGGTTTTTCATCTTTGATATTCTGAAATTTAAATATCCATTATACAAGTGATTGCAAAGTGAATACATAATGAAGGGATCTACTCATAGGGATTTATAAGAGGCCTAAACATGCATCAAAACAATATCTCTAAGCATTGAACAAGCTTACAAGCTCTCATAACCTGTCACCTACAGCAGCAAAATACTCAAGAGATAAAACACTAAACACAAATCTACTTGGACAAGCGGAGGAGTCACATACCGGAAAACAAATGCTCCAAATTTCAGCAGCAAAGATGGGCTGAACATGGAGATCGAAAAATCGTGGGCAAGAACAATAAGAACGTGATTTCGAGCAAAGAACTGATGTTTTCTTGGGAGAGAGAGAAGTGGGAAGTGAGAGAGTGAGTGGAGGGCCAAGGGTGGCCCACACCATGGCCAGGCGCGCCCCTGGGCTGTTCGCGCCACCAGGTGGTGTGCCTGCCTGGTGGGCCCCCTGGTACTCTCTAGGCACTTCTCTGTCCCTTTTTTCACGTAAAAAATTAATATGAATTTTCTGGAATTTTTCAAGACAATTTATTTTTGAGCAATTTTCACGTATAAATGAATGATTTTCTGATTGAAAAAAGTTTCTAGAATGATGCAATGACAAAACAAAGCTAAAACTTCAGGAGTTCTAAGACACTCTAACTTGCAAGCAACTAACAACAGAAAAGTAAACTAAACGAAAGAAAAACTAAAATGGATAGAATGGAAGTAAGCGGAGATAATCATGGTGAAAACATTGTTTTGTTCATTAAAATCCCTTTGTTAACAAGGTTGATTAGGTCTTGTTACCAAAACAATTTTATATGAAGCAAAACTTTGTATTCCACTAATGATTATGTTACCTCAACCTTGATAGCAATGGTCCCAATCATAATAGTTTCATATTTTTCTCTCTGTATGGGACAATATATTTCTCCAACTTGAATGCCCTCAAAATGTTCAATTGAATTTAAGCCATAAGTCCTATCAATCTTCTTGGGGAAATAGACAGTATGCTCCTTGACATTAACATTAAAAGTCACCTTTCCTTGATTACAATTAATAACAGCTCCTATAGTGTTAAGAAAAGGTCTCCCAAGAATAATAGACATATTATAATCTTCAGGCATTTCAAGCACATCAAAATTAGTTAATATCACTATTAGAAAAAGGGTCTTTGGTCCAGTCCCAAAAGCCATTGATCCCGGTTCTAATAACAATTTGGGACCAATGCCAGGCATCGGTCCCGGTTCATGCCATCAGGACATCGGTCCCGGTTCATCTTGAGGTATTGGTCCCGGTTCATGGAATGAACTGAGACCAATGGTCAACGGAGCATTGGTCCTGGTTCATGCCATGAACCAGGACCAAAGGGTCCCTTTTTAGTCCTGGTTCGGGACATAAACCGGAATGAAAAAAATTCAGAAATTCTCTGCCACCTTCTCTGCCGCGGCAAGAAAAAGGCCCAAAATCCTGCCGCGGCAGGAGAAAGACAATTTGGGTCTTATAGTACGCATCTCAAGGAGACTCTTAATAGCACTCCTATCATGGGTGTTTTGACATTCTTTAATAAATTCATCGGTCATCTCTATATAACCGTCTTCAATATCATAGCTCTCTCTAGACTCAGGTGAACTGATAGGTGTAGTAGTGTCTTCATTAGGAGTTTCAGTATTTACAGCTATATTTCTAGCAATCGTAGCATCTAGGAAAGGACCTAATGAACCACTTTTATCAAGCATAGTAGAAGCAGCATCATAAGTATCAGAAGTTTCAGATTCCGCAGTAGTAGCAGTATGTGTAGCATGTGTATGTGGTGGTGTAAGGAGCTTACTCATAACAGATGGTGAATCAAGAGCAACAGAGGTGTTCAGAACCGTACCTCTTCTTGTAGTGGATGGTAAAATAGGAACCTTGCCATCACGAGACTTACCCATGATGGATAGATGGCAGCAAAAAAAGGGATTCCAAGTGAACTTGATAAATAAAGTTATGCTCCCTAGCAACGGCGCTAGAAAATAGTCTTGATGACCCACAAGTATAGGGGGTGTATCGCAGTATTTTCGATGGAAGTGAAACCCAATTTATTGATTCGACACAAGGGGAGCCAAAGAATATTTATAAGCTTTAACAACTGAGTTGTCAATTCAGCTGCACCTGGAAACAATCTTGCTCACAACAGTTTATCAGTAGCAACAGTTTTGTAGTAGCAATAGTAAAGTAATAGCAGTAGTAAAAGTAAAGACAATAGTAACAATTACAGTAAACAATAGGATTAAAGCGCGGTAGGCATAGGGATGGATGGACGAGCGTTGCATGGACAAGACAATTCATATAGCAATCAGAACATAGGGCATTTGCAGATAAAAATATAAAGCATCCAAGTACTAGATAATCATAGGCATGTGTTCCATATATAGTCATACGTGCTCGCAATGAGAACTTGTATAACATCTTTTGTCCTGCCAGCCCGTTTGCAGTAGGGCCTCAAGGGAACTACTGGCAATTAAGGTGCTCCTTTTAATAGAGCACCGGATCAAAGCATTAACACTCTGTGAACACATGTGATCCTCACATCAAAGCCATTCCCTCTGGTTATCCCGATTGCTGTCACTTCGGGGCCTTCGGTTCCGGACAACAATATGTGTATACAACTTGCAGGTAAGACCATAAACAATATTATCATAATGAATCAATAACATGTTCAAATCTGAAATCATGGCACTCGGGCCCTAGTGACAAGCATTAAGAATAACAAGTTGCAACAAAGTCGAAGAGCACTAACAATAGATACTAGGCACCATGCCCTAACAATCTGATGCCATTACATGAACGATCTCATCAAATCCCTACCATCCCCATAGCCTGCAGCGGGGTATTACTCACTCATAGATGGGGGAAACATGGATGGTCGATGGAGAGGTGATGGTGATGATGATGGCGATGATCTCCTCCAATTCCCCATCCCGAATCGCGGAATCTGGTGGTGGCGGCCTAGCAGAACTCTTTCTAGAAAAATGTCGAACCCCCCTTGGTTTTTAGGTCAAGAGGCGACTTATAGGCGATGAGGGAGGCCGAGGGGCAGCCGAGGCGACCACACCACCCCCAGGCGCGGTCAGGTGGTGTGGGCCCCTCGTGGCCCTACTCCGTCTCGTCTTCTGGCTCCGTGAGTCTTCTGGTGAAATAATATTTTGGGCATATTTTCTGAGATTTTTCCTGATAATTGATTTTCTGCACAAAAACTAGACACCAAGGTAATTTTGTTGAAAACAGCGTCAAGCCGTGTTAGTTTAGAGGGGAAAAAATAGCAAAAGTGTTCGGGAAAGTAGATACGTTTTAGACGTATCACGACCTTATACAGGTGCTGCCTCGAGCAGTGTTGCCATGTTCAAAACAGGGAGGCGCGAGCGAAAAAAAGTCCAGCATGCACATGTTTCTTCTAATGAGAGGCTCACATGGGGGACCTAGCAGCATGAAAAAACGACTGATGCATCGAACAACGCTATCAAGTTTGAAACACGGAGGCGCGACCGAGGGCAATAATTCCATCATACACACATTTCTTCTAATGAGTAGATGACATGTGGGGCCCAACAACGTGATTAAAGGGTAGATGTAGTGAGAAACGCTATCAAGTTCAGAACACGGAGGCGCAACCGAGGGAAAAAATTATATCGTACACACGTTTCTTCTAATGAGAGGATGACATGTGGGGTCCACGAGTTTGACTAAACGGTAGATGCATCGAGCAGCACTATTAGTTTCGAATTGGGTAGCGCGAGCAAAGAAAACAATTCCATCATACACACGATTCTTGTAATGTGAGGCTGACATTGGCGACCTAGAAAAATCCCAGAGGAGCTCGTGATTTATAGGATGTTGCACTCGCTGCCTCCTAGCTACAAGAGCTTTGAGATGAACTACAACATGCAAGGGATGACTAATGGATCAAGATACATAGAGCTCGTTGGGAATCCCAAGAGGAAGGTATGATGAGCACAGCAACAAGTTTCCCTCAGTTATGAAACCAAGGTTATCAAACTAGTAGGAGCAAGGAAACAACTCCAAGGTGTTGCTAGCAACTTGGAATCCTGCACAACACAACCACAGAACTTTGCCCCAACTTACAGTGAGGTTGTCAATCTCACTGGTTTTGCTGAAAACAAAGGATTAAACGTATAGTAAGGAAGATAGTAATTTCTTACAGAAAGTAAATAGTAAACGGTAAACAATAGATGGTATATCAATGGTAAAGGAATGGACTAGGGTCCACAGTTCACTAGAGGTGTTTCTCCTTAAGATAGATAACATGTTGGCTGAACAAATTACAGCGGGAAAATTGACAGATTTGAGAAAGTATTGCAATGCATATACTAAACATCTTGATTCCTATGAGATTTGATTGGGCATTACAACATCATACATAGACTGTAATCCAACTGCATCTATGACTAATAATCCACCTTCAGGTTATTGTCCGAACCCCCTCCAGTATTAAGTTGCAAGCCACAAATAATTGCATTAAACAAAGTGTGTAAAGTAAACAATACGATCGCCCCATGGACAAAGGATTGTTGTTTTCTCCCTAGTAGCAATAGCACATCAACAACCTTAGAGATTCATATCACTTCCCCATATTAATAGAGGCACGAACCCACCATCTAGCATAAATACTCCCTCTTGGAGTTGCAAACATCTACTTGGCCAAGATAGCTACTAACAACGGAGAGCATGCAAGATCACAAATAACATAGACATGATAGAATCAATAATCAATCTGAAATAGTATCTCAATATCCATCGGATCCCCGCAAACACAACATGTAAGATTACAAATAGATGATCTTGATCATGAACGGAGCTCACAAGATCTAAACATGATAACACAAAGGAGGAGAACCAACCATCTAGCTACTGTATGGACCCATAGTCCAAGGGTGAACTACTCACACATCACTCTGGAGGCTGGCATGGTGATGAAGAATGTCTCCATGGTGATCTCTCCCCTTCGGCAGGGTGTCGAGAAGACCTTCGGATCCCCCCGATCTAGGGATGGAGATGGCGACGGCCATAGACTCTTTCGTGGATTTTTGATCGGGTCTTTAGGGTTTTCGTCCCGGGAGGCTTTTATAGGCGAAGGGGCAAGCTCGGCGGAGCACCAAGGGGCCCACACCCCTTGGTGGCGTGCCCCTGGCCACACGGCCACCATGTGTGGCCACCCTGGTGCGCCACTTTGTCTCCCCTTCGGACTCTGTGTTGCTTCTGGTACAATATTGACTTTGGCTTTTGTCTCATCCAATTCTGAGAATATTTCCTTACTAGCTTTTCTGAAACCAAAAATAGCAAAAAACAGGCAACTGGCACTGTGGCATCTTGTTAATAGGTTAGTTCCAGAAAATGTATCAAAATACCTCAAAGTGTGAACAAAACATAAGAAAGTAGATATAAAACAAGCATGGAACATCAAAAATTATAGATATGTTTATGACGTATCAACATCCCCAAGCTTAACTCCTTCTCATCCTCGAGTAGGTAAGTGATAAAAAAGAATAATTTTTGAGGTGACATGCACCATCACAATCTTGATCAAGATATTTGGAAAGCATTGATAGCTGGGATCAAAGTAGTCTAAACATAAGCATGAAAGATAGAGTTCTAACAATAAGACATAGCAACTATGTTGTCACATGAAAAGGTACAAACAAAAGATCATGAATAGCAATGCATTGAAAGACGTTTGTTTGTTTCACATATAGAAACCATAATAAGAGTGGGATTCAGCTTGTCCCTCATGGTATAGCAAAACATAAATGCATAGGACACCTTCAAAGTTCGTAAGGGTGATTAGATACAAATAATTTAAGAGCAAGCAATATCAAAGTTATGAATCAATCAACAAGTTTTGGGACAATGCACATTAAACTAAGAATTACCACTATGCTCTCTAAATAGGTGCATAAAGATAGAATATGGAGACTCAATATAAAATTAAAAAGAAAGGCCCTTCACAAAGGGAAGTAGAGATTCAAGTTTCATAAAGAGCTTCCAAAAATTATGGTACTTATTAGCTTTCATCTTTCATTGCCCCTATCATAAGCATATTGAGGTGATTAAGGTTAAAGTGACACAAATATCAAGATATGATTGGCAAGTTATAAGTTTAAAATCTCATGCCCCGTGCTTACGAGTACCGAACCTCATGCTACTCAACTTTAGTCACGAGTAAGTTCTTGTCATTGTAAGTACATGTGTATCATAGAGAACCGCAAACGGGGTACCCCTTGCCCCATGATACATGAGCTATCCCATATCAAAATGACAAGTCAACATACAATGAGCATCTCAGCGATCTTTTTATTTGCTATTTGCATAGGTTTTGAGGATGCTTCATAGAATGCTCATTATGGTTATGCTGCAAGTTTCCACCATGATTAGGCATGGCTTAGGCTAGCCGCCCAGGCATTTTTCTAACACATACAAACTCCATGAGCTTACAAGCTCCACTTCTATTTCACATTGTCGGGATCCATAAGCAAAAGAACATGATATCAACTGAATAATAATTGCAATGTTGAAAGCGTTCCCCATGACAACATTGTGCTGCTAATTCACAACTTATAAAGTGCAAGCATATAAGCAACATAGATGGACACAATGGTTCAAGTTTATTAAGTGCAAGAAAGTAAAGTGTGCCATCAAGTTTGTGAGATCTTTAATCACTATTTTTCTCATAAAAAGTTTAATTTGGAAGGTAGATAAAAGCATGAATATATTTGGAATGGTGTAACACACCATGTATAGGAATTTATAGTGGACTCTTTGGAATAACTTGGTTTTCTTGGGGGCTGGATGCATGAGTGAAACTCATACTTGCTACATGTGGAGGCTAGCAAAAGACTGGGAGCGACCAACTAAGAGAGGAATAATGGCCATAATCATGCAAAGCGACAAAATATTATTAATTAAAGCATAAATTCATATTAAAAGTCATAAACTAAATAATCATATAGGCTAAGGTGACTGGTTCATAGTCTTAACATGGTGTAAGCATGTGCCAAGTCAACCCAAATAAAGCATCAAAGGAGAATACCACAATATTATGCTTTTGTATGCTAAAATAACGCATGATTCTTTCAAGGCACATTAAGCAATCTCAAGTTTTTGGAACAAGTCATGATACATCAATAATAACTAAGAATTAGGTCAAAGCAATATCAAACATGACATGATAAAGTCTAGGACACAGTCTAAACAAGCTCCTTTTGTACCACTTATAAGCATGAAGCTTCCTACTCTTTTCCAATCACCAATCAACTTATTTGAAACCACATATGAATGTGGGAGTCCAACCAATTTATTCAAGAAAACCAAACAAAAGAAAACTAAAAACAAATACACTCCAAGAACAACACAATTGTGCATGAAACAATAAAAATGAAGTGTTTTGGAAGAAAACCTGAGATTTTTATTGATGAAGAAGGGGATGCCTTGGAAATCCCCAAGATTTGACGCTTGTACTTCTTGAATATTTCTTGGGGTGACACGGGTGGCATCCCCAATCTTGAGCTTTTGTACATACTTAATCTCATCACATTGTTCTTCCCTACACTTGAAAATTTCCTTCATACAAAACTTCACACAATCTTCATTAGCAACACTAGTGTATTCAAGATAATAAGTCTTTCAGTTTCAACACAAGTAAAACTTCCATTAAAACATAAGATACTGTAGAAATTCCTTCTAAAAGCTCAAGTGATCAAAGAGAACTCAAAGAGAAAGAGATTAAGAGGCAAATGCAAATAATGGCAGAAATCTGTCAAAACAGACCAGCAGGTAAAAACCGATTTTTTCGAAGTCCTTCTGTAGTTCAAATCGAAAAGTGATAAACTAGCAAAAGTTAGATAAAAACCTGTGGCATAAGCACAGAACATTACAGATCAATTCGACATACAGGGATTTTTCACGATTTTTTACAGTGAAGCACAAAAAATCTGTTTCGGGACAACAACTTTCCCAAGTCTTACTTCTCTCTCATTAGAGGTTATTCTTGGTACAAAAAACACATAAAAAGGATAAGGATAGGTCATTACTGAAGCAATAGCTTCCAACACTCAACAAAATAAAAACTTATTGAATAAAAATTTGGGTTATCTCCCAATAGTGCCTTTTTTAACGCCTTTCACCTAGGCATAGGAAGCAAGATTCAAGTATTTTCAAATGAAGAAGCATTAAGATCAAATTTTGTTTTAATAGGAGAGGAAAAATGTATCTTGTCTCTTCTTAGGTAAGTGTTCTATACCTTTCTTGAATGAGAATTGATATTTAATGGTGCCTTCCTTCATATCAATAATGGCACCAACAGTTCTAAGAAAAGGTCTTCCCAAAATAATAGGACAGGAAGCATTGTATTCAACATCCAAAACATAGAAATAAATGGGGACATAGGTATTGTTAACCATAATAAGAACATCATTAATACTCCCCATGAGTTTCTTTTTAGCATTATCATCAAGTTGGACATCTAAATAACTATCTTCCAACGGTGGCAAATCAAGCATTTCATAAATCTTTCTAGGCATAATAAAGACACTAGTACCAAGATCACATAAAGCTTTGAGATCAAAATCATTCACTTTCATATTAATGATGGGTTCCCAACCATTTTCTAATTTCCTAGGAATAGAAGCCTTATGTTTCAATTTTTCTTCTTTAATTTTTATGAGAGCATCTGTAATGTGTTTTGTAAAGGCCATATTCATAGCACTAGCATTAGGAATTTTTAGCAAGCTTTTGTAGGAACATAATTACTTCAGAAATATTGCAACCATAAAGATCAAAATCAAAATTACCATCCAAGGTAGTAGAGCTACTGCCTCCCATATTTCGAAGAATTTCAGCATTTTTATTGGGAAAGGTTCCATTGGTTTTAGGCATTGTTGCAAAAGGAATGGGGCCTTCATGTGGTTTGCTAGCATCAACATAGGTGGTGGTAATATTACAAATACTACTATTTCTACCAATTTTGTCTTCTCTTTCCCACTTAGCATGTAATTCAGCTAACAGTCTAACATTTTCATCAATTCTAACTTGTATGGCATTAGTAGCAGTAAATGGGTTTTCTATAGTTTTAGGTTTAGCAGCCATTTTATTAATCAAAGAGGATTGTGCTTTAGAAAAAGATGATATATTTTTCAATATTCGAAATTTTGGATTGTGAACTAGGAATTTCCCTATTTTCAAAATAGTAGATTGTTCCTCCATGGTTTTAGTAAATAATTTATTCTACTCATATTGCATTTGCATGAAGTTTTTAGTGGCTCTTTCAACTTCTAAAATTCTTTCTTCACTAGGCATTCCGGATTTTCCATGATAACCAAAAATATTATTAGGATCATAAGGCCTATAAATTTTATTACCGTAAGAATTGTTGCCAAAATTATTTTTTCTAATGAAGTTCACATCAACTTGTTTTTCTTGAGCAACCAAAGAGGCTAAAGGAACATGATTTGGATCAATATGAGATTTTCCATTAACAAGCATAGACATAATAACATCAATTTTATTACTCAAGGAGGAGGTTTCTTCAACATAATTTACCTTCTTACCTTGTGGAGCTCTCTCAGTGTGCCATTCAGAATAGTTAACCATCATATTATCAAGGATCTTTGTTGCCGCACCCAAAGTAATGGTCATAAAGGTGCCTCCAGCAGCAGAATCCAACAGATTTCTTGCAGAATAATTCAGTCATGGATAAAAGGTTTGGATAATCATCCAAGCAGTCAGTCCATGAGTGGGACAATCCTTTACCAAAGATATCATTCTTTCCCAAGCTTGAGCAACATGTTCATTATCAAATTGTTTAAATTTAATTATTTGACTTCTCATAGATATAATCTTAGCAGGAGGATAGTATTTTCCAATGAAAGCATCTTTGCAGTTAATCCAAGAGTCAATACTATTTCTAGGTAGGGATAGCAACCATTCTTTAGCTTTTCATCTCAAAGAGACAGGAAACAATTTAAGCTTAATAATATCTCCATCTATATCCTTATGTTTTTGCATCTCACAAAGTTCAACAAAGTTATTAAGGTGAGCAGCAGCATCATCAGTACCAACACCAGAGAATTGTTCTTTCATAACCAGATTGAGCAAGGCGGGTTTAATTTTAAAGAAAGCAGCTTTAGGAATAGGTGGAGCAATGGGTGTGCACACGAAATCATTGTTGTTTGTGCTAGTGAAGTCACACAACTTAGTGTTTTCAAGAGTAGTCATTTTTTAAGATTAAAGCAAGCCAACAGAAATAGAAACTGGAATAGGAACTAATTTTTGTGTGTTTTTGATAAAGGAAGCAAACCAATACAACTAAATTTTTTCTGTTTTTGACAAAGAAACAAGCAAACAAAGCATAAATAAACTAAGAAAAACAAAAAACAAAGTGAAAAGATTGGTTGTGAGAGACTCCCCTTATGAAGTTGTCCTTAACTCCCCAGCAACGGCGCCAGAAAAAGGATTGATGGCTCAAGATACATAGAGCTCGTTGGGAACCCCAAGAGCAAGGTATGATGAGCATAGCAGCAAGTTTCCCTCAGTTATGAAACCAAGGTTATCGAACCAGTAGGAGCAAGTAAACAACTCCAAGGTGTTTCTAGCAATTTGGAATCCTACACAACACAACCACATAACTTTCCCCAACTTACAGTGAGGTTGTCAATCTCACTGGTTTTGCTGAAAACAAAGGATTAAACGTATAGTGTGGAAGATAGTAATTAGTTGTAGAAACTAAAGAGTAAACTGTAAACAGTAGATGGTATATCAATGGTAAAGGATTGGACTGGGGTCCGCAGTTCACTAGAGGTGTTTCTCCTTAAGATAGATAACATGTTCGGTGAATAAATTACAGCGGGGAAATTGACATATTTGAGAAAGCATAACAATGCATATACTAAACATCTTGATTCCTATGATATTTGATTGGGCATTACAACATTATACATAGACTGTAATCCAACTGCATCTATGACTAATAATCCACCTTCAGGTTATCGCTGAACCCCCTCTAGTATTAAGTTGCAAGCAACAGTTAACTGCATTAAGCAAAGTGTGTAAAGTAAACAATACGATCGCCCCATGGACAAAGGATTGTTGTTTTATCCCTAGTAGCAACAACACATCTACAACCTTAGAGATTCCCGTCACTTCCCTAGATTACTAGAGGCAGAAACCCACTATCGAGCATAAATACTCCCTCTTGGCGTTGCAAGCATCTACTTGGCCAAGATAGCTACTAACAATGGAGAGAATGCAAGATCACAAATAACATAGACAAGATAGAATCAATAGTCAATCTGAAATAGTATCTCAATATCCATCGGATCCCCGCAAACACAACATGTAAGATTACAAATAGATGATCTTGGTCATGAACGGATCTCACAAGATCTAAACATGATAGCACAAAGGAGGAGAACAAACCATAGCTACTGTATGGACCCATAGTCCAAGGGTGAACTACTCACACATCACTCTGGAGGCTGGCATGGTGATGAAGAAGGCCTCCAGGGTGATCTCTCCCCTCCAGCAGGGTGCCAGGAAGAGCTTCGGATCCATCCCGATCTAGGGATGGAGATGGCAGCGGCTATAGACTCTTTCGTGGATTTTTGATCGGGTCCTTAGGGTTTTCATCCTGAGAGGCTTTCATAGGCGAAGGGGCAAGGTCGGTGGAGCACCAGGGGGCCCACACCCCTGGTGGCGCGCCCCTGGCCGCGCGGCCACCACTTGTGGTCGCCCTGGTGCACCACTTCATCTCCCCTTCAAACTTCGTGTTGCTTCGGGTAAAATATTGACTTTGGCTTTTGTCCCGTCCAATTCCGAGAATATTTCCTTACTAGCTTTTCTGAAACCAAAAACAGCAGAAAACAAGCAATTGGTAGTGTGGCATCTTGTTAATAGGTTAGTTCCAGAAAATGTATAAAAATACCTCAAAGTGTGAACAAAACATAAGAAAGTAGATATAAAACAAGCATGGAACATCAAAAATTATAGATACGTTTACGACGTATCAGTGAGTAAGACCCTTGCTAAAGTGTTCACCATGCTCAAAACTTCTAAGGTAGAGATTAAGAAGGAGCACACCGTGTTGATGGTCAACAAGACCACCAATTTTAAGAAACTGGGGCAAAAGGGAGAAGGAAAGGGCAAGAAGCCTAAGAAGGATGGCAAGTTCTTTGCCAACACCTCTAAGAGTGCCAGGCCTGGCCCTAAGCCTGGCACCATGTGCTACTACTGCAAAGGGGATGGGCACTGGAAACGCAACTGCCCTAAGTACCTTGAAGACAAGAAAGCCGGCAAGATATCCGCCAAAGACAAAGGTATATGTGATATACATGTTATAGATGTGTTCCTTACTAGCGCCAGTAGTAACACCTGGGTATTTGATACGGGTTCTGTTTCTCATATTTGTAACTCTCAGCAGGAACTGCAGATTAAGAGGCACCTGAGGAAGGACAATGTGATGATGCACGTTGGCAACAGATCGAGGGTCGATGTGGTGGCTGTCGGCACTTTACCTCTATGTCTGTAGTCCGGATTAATTTTATTTTTGAATAAATGCTACTATGTACCTGCATTTAGTATGAATATTGTGAGTGGATCTTGCTTGTTGCAAGATTGTTATTTGTTTAAATCTAGAACAAATGGTTGTTCTATTTATATGAATGATGTTTTCTATGTTCATGCGTCTATGTGTAATGGTTTATTCTTACTGGATCTTGATTACAATACTCACATCCATAATATTGATGCTAAACATTGTAGGCATAATGATGATAACTCCATGTTTATGTGGCATTGCCATCTTGGTCACATTGGCGTAAAGCGCATGAAGAATCTTCATTCATATGGACTTCTTGGATCATTGGATTTGGAATCTCTCGATACATGTGAGCCATGCCTTATGGGAAAGATGACTAGGACACCCTTCTCCAGCATAATGGAGTGAGCTACAGACCTACTAGGATTCATACATACGGATGTATGTGGACCAATGAGCATCTCAACATGCAATGGTTATCGTTATTTTGTTACCTTTACTAACAAATTGAGTAGATATGGATATATCTACTTAATGAAGCACAAATCTAAAACCTTTCAAAAGTTCAAGGAATTTCAGAAAGAAGTAGAGAATTAACTTAACAAGAAAATCGAGCATCTTCGATCAGATCGGGAAGGCGAGTATTTGAGTTATGAGTTTAACATGCACTTAAAGGACTATGGGATCATACCACATCTTACGCCAGCCGAAACACCACAGTGTAATGGTGTGTCTGAACGACCTAACCGTACTCTATTGGATAGTGTGCGGTCCATGATGTCTTTGACAGATTTGTATGTGTCCTTTTGGGAATATGCATTAGAAACCGCCGCTTTTATTTTAAACCGAACATCTTCCAAGTTCGTGGAGACAACCACATATGAGATATGGTATGGCAAGAAGCCAAAGTTGTCATTTCTGAAAGTTTGGGGATGTGAGACTTACGTCAAGAAACTACAGCCTGGAAAACTTGAACCCAAGGCAGAAAAATGTATCTTCGTAGGATACCCAAGGTAAATAGTTGGGTATAGCTTCTACAATTAAGCCGAAGGCAAAACGATTGTCGCAAAAAATGGCACCTTTCTTAAGAAAGAGTTTCTCGCTAAAGGAGTTAGTGAAGGAAAATTGAGTTAGATGAAGTTGTTGACCCTTCTCACCAAATTCTGAGTAGCACAATGGAAGCCGTTCCGAAACCGCTATCCAACATGGAAGAACATCATAATGTAATGATCAAGACAACAAAATCGAAACTCCTGCAGTTCACAAGTCTACAAGTGTTTGTGCCACTCCTGATTAGTACAGTAGCCTTGTGATGTCGTCATTCTACATGAACAGGAAGAACCTGCAAACTAGAAATAAGCTATGGATAGTGCTGATTCTGAGAAATGGCTAGAAGCCATGAAATCTGAAATAGGATCCATGTATGAAAACCAAGTTTGGACCTTGGTAGATCTTCCGGAAGGCCATAAGGCCGTGGAAAATAAATGGATCTTTAAGAAAAAGACATATGTGAATGTTAATGTGACTGTTCACAAAGCTCTAATTGTTATAAAGGGGTTTCGACAAATTCAAGGAGTTAACTACGATGAGAGTTTCTCTCCTGTAGTGACGCTTAAAGCTGTCCGGATTCTACTTGCAATTGCTGCTCATTTCAACTATGAAATATGACAGATGGATGTCAAAACCGCATTCCTCAATGGATACATTGATGAAGATTTGTATATGATGCAACGAGAAGGTTTTGTTGACCCTAAGGATGCTAGAAAGGTGTGCAAATGATACCTTCGATCCGGATTACGGATGTAGTATATCTTCTTTTTCCCTAGAGACCTAGGTTATCAAATCCTCGGGAAGCAGATATGTAGTGAAGTTACTTGAACGGACCTTCGGGAGTTTTAGAATTCCTTTTGTGTTTTACCAGACCAAGGGTTTGCGTCTTTTTTTTTGTCTATGATGGAGAGAGAGGGCCTAGGGCGTTCAGTTTCACCTGTAGCTATGCAAAACATATGATGGGAATAAAAGATAAAGATAAAGTGTGCATGCAATTGTTAGAGCAAGATAAATTATATGTGGGCATTGCATCCATAATTGCTATTGCCTCCGCAACCTCTTATAGCAATAACCTACTAGTCTCATCCATGGAAGAAAGAGAACTAATAATATGCATAGTGACGTCACCGTTAATCCCAAGTAAATCCCTCACATATAACCGTACTACCCATTCTGTCACTGGAGTTCCCAACCTGTAGATTAGTCATTACTCATACTCCCTATACCTGGCTCAATCCTCGGGTTCTTGGGTACCTGACAAGTCCTTAGATTGAGGCAAGAGAGGATAGAATAATCATCATGTCATACAAATTAATACATGATCCCATCTATGATAAATAACATGCACAAAAGCTACATGGCTAGGCCGAAGCCCTTAGCCCAAGGAGAATTACTCACATATAGAAATGAGATGAACAATCACAAACATTGTAATGTAAATCATAAGATTGATAGCAAATAGTCTTACAATGTCGCTAATCAAAGATGAGATCTACTATTACAAGTGGTGCAATATGGCTATGGTGGTGGAGAAGGGCTTTGGAGATTAGATCTAAGTCTATTCTTCCGGCGGCTCTTTGGTGTGGTGGATGGAGATCTAGAGGCAACTGATGATCTGGGGCAGGGACTCTCGAGGCTATTTTCTCATCGCCCGAGGTTTCTTTATATAAGGGTCCCTTCACAAAAGTTGTTCCGTTTGACCTAGCAGTGTTGTTGGCAACTATACGGCCGGAATTTTATTTTGGTCGTATAGTTGGTCGTTAAAGCGTATGCCTCCGACCCACGACTCTTGGTTTCTTCTGGTTGTTGGAAATCTCGTATCTTTGACTTTAATGTAGTGATTCCCATCATTGAACGTGATATCTACACAGGAAAAAAGAGAACGAAAGGATTGCATACCCCTTTGATTATTAGGCATTAGTGGCAGGGTTTAGAGAGATATTTCATCTAAAATATGAATAATATCCAGTTTAAATGTGGACGTAGATGGCAATATCTGAGAGCCATCAACCTCCCCAAGCTTAAACTTGATCGTCCTCGAGCAAGAAAACCAAAATCAAAAAGGAACTCAGCATTTAAACTGAAATAACAAGATGATGATCATACTCATGATTGGTAGTCTCATGTTTCCGCCACTTCATAAATCTGAAAAACTTCAGCATAGATAGAGTAATGGCAAGCATATCATATGGGTTTTATGCATCCTTATAGTGCAACAAAATTATTGATAACATGGATAATTCAAATGAATAAACTTTATTCCATGGCATGTAATCAACTCATAACTTGCCTTTGAATAATAAAGTATAATCATGTAAATTGAGAGTGTGAGAGTTGTCATGAAAATCATATACACTAGAGTATCTCAATTCTCCCACATCAATAAATCAATACTTTTCAAGCACTACTTTTCTATTCATTGTCCTTCAAGAATTTCAGTTCTTGAGTAATTGAGAGCATGCCAAAAGAATTATTAGTTTATCAGGTTGTGACGGACACTCGTGGCATCACTAAGGTTTTTGTTCCTTTTGCATAATGATTACTCATAACAGCCAGGGGAGTGATTCCATCATGAACACAGCTACCCGGGAGTGCCAAGAATCTTACCCACTATAGCATTGCTGCTACATGTGTTTAATCAACTCATAGCCAAAATCTAGGATTTTCCTCCATGAAGATCGTTCGTAGGCCAACCGAGTTGTTGGCATCCCATGAAGTTTGACATGCATAAAGCTATATCATTCTTATGATTTACAAGTGAAACTTTGGCACGCTCACAAAAACCACTAAACATTAATTCAATCGAACAAATCGTTTTAAAGACTGAACACTACAACACCCAAGCCTTCAATTGTGAGACTTTTTCTTATTACAATTGTTTAGCAATTTTTAGGAAAGACTTGGTTAACTACGAGAGCTGGAACAAAATGTACCCAACTAAATACCCATGCAAACAAAAATCTTACTACAATACAAAGACTCACTCCACCAATATAACATATAAACATTTACTACTAACTAGCATGGGTTTCTCAAACTTCAAAAGTGGGGACTCATAAGGCATACATCTTATGTTTGGTTCCACTTCTCTCTTCCTTTTTTATTTGCTTCTTGGAAACTCGAAGTCGATCACTCTCCTGCAAATATATGAGAACCTCGAGGCGGAAAGAAAAGAAAGAGGGAAACAAAGAAAAATGGAGAAATCCTTTTGTTGTTTTTAAGAGAGGGAGTTTAAAGAATAGAACATTGGCACCAAAGCTCGGCTAGAAAATCTCGAAAGCACATAGAAATAACTAAAGAAAAAGTGTTGGGGAAACCAACACGAGTGCTTATAAACTCGAATTAAAAAGACAACCTCGAAATAAAAAAGCAAATGAATGCCAAATAAAGATACATGAGGAAATTTCCCCAAGCTTAGGCTTTTGCAAGCCCTTCGAATCATTGTGGTGATGGGAAAAAATAATTACTAGTTGCTCCTCGAAGGTTCAAAGAGAGGCTATGCATCCTCTCCACAGTCCCTCCGAGTTCTTAGAAGTCTTCATATGTGGCGAACCGGGTTTGTGGCTGCTCCTCTTGATAAGGAACTTCTTGCTCCTCTTCTTGGTCCTCATCCTCTTCCGGAATCTCCTCCTCGGGTTGGTGTTTTCCAACATGCAAGTCATATAGCAAACGTCCTTCATCGATAGAGAACAGACCATTAGGCATAGGAGCAGGGTAGAGACGCCTAGCTCCAGCAATATGCTGTTAATAAACACCACCTCTCCTAGTGAGCATTCCACAAGCCTTTAAAGTAGAGAAACCAACAGCTCGCTCACCTAGCATAGGTTGCAACTCACCTAGGTTGATGCCTAGGGAAGTGGCACGCATAGTGATGACGCTTCCACCTATGATTGGTCCTTGGCTTTGGGAGGATTGGTGCTCCAGGTAGCGCACAAGGATTGCGCCCAAGTTGAGTGACAGGTCGCAGTTGGTGTAAGCAGCTTTTGCAAGGAATAAGATGTCCTCCTTGTTGAGTTTCGTGAACTCATTACGTGCCTGCAAGGTGTTAGCAATAACATAGAATAAATAGCGAATTGCAGGATGTTGAATATTCTTCCCCTTGCTTACTCTATAGTAGTGAAACTCATTCCATTATAATATTGTACAGGGGAAGGGTCTAAGCCAGTAAAGGATGCGCGTAAGGCATTAACATCATTGTTTGGAATATTAAAACATGCGCACCATTCATCTAGTGTTAAAGTGTAGTTGTTGTTCATAAGTCGGAAAGAAAATGTGTCCTCTCCTTGCCATAGTTTAATGGTGCTTTGAAGAGAGCTTATAAATTCAATAGTTAACCGGCGATAAGTAGGCACATCATTGTACACAAAGTTTTACAGGTCAGCTCTATTGCAAAGTAAATTAAAGTCGTTCGAAATACCGAGTTGGTTCAATATAATGGGACAAGCCCACTTGGTTACCTTCACTTCTCGGTTCTTGATCTTGTTGAAGCAATCACATTGGAGATTATTCCTGAATCGTATCCCCATGCGTTCTTGAGCGACAGCCTGAGAAGCGCTAGCGGCGGCATGAGCATGAGTTTGGCTCCTTGTGTTCATCATCTAAAACAATAAAGAAATACAAAAATATAACTTTTGATCCAACAACAGTAAGTATACCATATTCCCCATCATAGCACACTTAAGAATCTCCTCAAAATAATAATCTAGGCAAGAGAATCATGGCAATAAGTTCATAGTAGGTCTCACCCTAGATTGATAATGACAATAGATCGAAGATGAATTTACAAAAAGTAATTGGAGGATCGGAGGAGAAACATACCATAGATCACTTGTGTGCGAGGAAATCGAAGGAAATTTATCAGAGATGAAGATCTCTTCAGGTTTTGAGAGAGTTTGGAGATAGAAGAAAGAAAAAGGATTGAAGTTTTAGAGTTGGAGTTACCTCCCGTGGCATGTTTGTGGTCGGACGCAACTATACGGGCAGAACTATATGGCCGGAACAATGTGTTCCCGATGTATAGTTGGCATGTTGTCAAAATTTTAGGGTTTCCACCCGACGGCGCGGCTATACGGCCGGAAAAATATGTTCCCGTCATATAGTTAGTCGTCAAACAGTCTCTACCTAGGAAAAGAAATTGTACGAAGGCATCGATATCTATACGACCGGAACTATACGGCCGGAATTTTTATTCCCGTCATATAGTTGGTCGTTAAACCGTCAGTACATAGGAAAGTATTGTATGAAAGCACCGATATCTATACGACCGGAGCTATATGGCTGGAATTTTTATTCAAATCATATAGTTGGTCATTAAACCGTCAGTACATATGAAAGAAAAAATTTCGATGACAAATATATCTATACGACCGGAACTATATGGCCGGAATTTTTATTCCCGCCGTATAGTTGGTCGTTAAACCTTCTGTATACATCAAAAAAATTCTGTTTCTTCGAAAATTATTTCTTATTTTGTAACTTAGTGAAATACCTTGTTTTTGATAGAAAATGAAAGTTAATATTGTCGACCAACAACAGCATGAATAAAGCATGATTTTTAGTACTACCGAACTTCTTCTCCTCAATTAGAGTTTTCTAGCACTCTTTATTAAAATTAAAACTTAAAGTAAAACTGGAAAACTTTACTCAAACCTTTATTTAACATGGGTTTCCTCCCATGAAGCGCTCTTTTACAGTCAATAGCTTGACCTCGATGTTTCTCACTTAGGAGAGATGAGTGGAACACCCACTCCAAAATAATTGGCCTTCAAAGTGATGGCCTCCTTCTCATCAGGCTTGGCTTTCTTCTTCCTGGGGAAATGAATAACAAAAGGATCCCACGAAGGCAATTGAAGCTTCACATTCCCTTCATGTAGATTAATCAAATCCTTAATAGTTCTTAAGAAAGGACGGCCTAATATAATAGGAGCAGTAGCATCTTCAGGCATGCCAACAATAACAAAGTCAATAAGAGCAGGACAGCCTTTAATGTATACTAAAGTATTCTCCTTCATTTCTATAGCTTGTTTGTAGGTAGAATCTGCTAGATGCAATTTTAACTCGGTGATCTCAAAAGAGCCAAGTTTTAACTTGTTAAAAAGACTCTTTGGAATTGTTGAGACGCTTGCACCTAGATCACAACGTGCAGCTATCTCATTGGTCTCAATTTTAATCTTAATAGTAGGATCAAATATATCTCAAGTTTCACAGGTAATTTTTTAGCAATTTTCTTATACTCTTCCGCAAGCTCACGTACCTTTATTGCTACCTGATTAACGAACTGTTGGTACATAGCTTTCTCATTACCTTCACTTACCAAAATCTTAACATTGATCCTTTTTACAAGATCTTCAACGGTGTAGCTTGGTGAAGGAGCATTACTATAATCAAGTTCTTCAGGCTCCTCCTTTTGGATTCTCATCATCTCGAGGTCTTCACTCTCGGTTATCTTACCTGCAAATTTAGCTAGAATGAGAGTTCCACTCTCGGTTATCTTACCTAGTTGTGCCTAAACGATCTTCGTTCTTTCTTGGAGGGCCTACAAATCATTTATTAAACTTACATCTTGGTTAGATAATTTACCAAGCATAGCATCATGGTTCTCTGTTATTTTTACAAGAATATTTTTTTGTTCATTTTGTGAGTCTCTAAAAGACTTAAGTGTTTCTTGGAGACTACCATTTCTTGTTCCCATATTATTATCAGAGTTGCCTGCAGGATTAGAATAGTGTTTCTGAAAATTAGAATTATAATTCTTCTTCCAAGCAAGGTTATAATCATTACAAGTTATGAAGTCTATTTCTTCAATATTTGTTTCAAGGATAGCTCTTACCTAGGTTTCCTTACCTTTTACGGCTAGTATGAGCTCATCCAACTTAGCATTGAGTTCTTCATTTTCTTGTGGTGAGATGGAGTTCACCTTCTTCATGTTTGATATATACACATGCCATTGGGCATGGTTGTCTTGCATATTGTCTACCAGTTGCTTTGCTTCGGTAATATGTATACCCATAAATGTTCCTCCAGCTGCATTATCAAGCATAGACTTAGACACAGGGTTAAGAGCATTATAAAGCAGACAGAGAATTAACGAGTCTTCCATCCCATGACTAGGACAGTTTCTCATACATTCTTTCATCCTCTCCCATGCAAGCGCTAGTGGCTCATGCTCTTCCCGTCTTAAGCCAGTAATATTAGATCTTATTGCATAATCTTTGCATGTGGGAAAAATTTAGTCATAAAGAAAGAAGTGCAATCCACCCATGATGTAATAGTATTTCTAGGCAAAGATAGCAACCATTCTTTTGCTCTTCCTCTAAGAGAGAAAGGAAATAAACGCAATTTGACCGCATCGGGTTCAACGTCTTTTATACGCATCATATCACATATTTTAGTGAAAGTATTCAGGTGCATACATGCGTCCTCCATAGCAGAGCCTCCAAATTGATTCTGTTGAACCAAACTTAAATAATGGGGCCTAATTTCATAGTCATTAGCAGCAATTGCTAGCTGAGTAATAGGAGTACACAAATAATCATTGTTGGGAGTAGCAAACTGTCCAAGCTTATTTTCATCCATATTTCCTATGTTTTTGGGTTTTCTGAAACAGAGTCTTATAATAGTAAAAGCAAGAATTTAAAGACTAACTATTTTTTTTTGGTTTTTCAAATAAAGACTAAAAGCAAACTAACAAAATAAAAAACAAGAATTAAAACTAGCAAGGTTCCTACTAACCTCACCAGGTGTTGGGGATATGCTATATGGGTATCCTCATAGCATGTCACCAATCCGGCTAACCCGGGTGGCCTATAGTTGGTAGCAAGGCATATGGCCTGCTGGACGACCCATTTAGATGGATCAAGAAGGGAGGCCCATGTCGGATAAAGGAAGGCTACGCAGGAGTCACCGATGTACTCGGAGCCTTGGAGTGCAAGACATGAAAGACTAGTTTGTATTAGTGTAGGACTCTTTACCTTGTCCGGCAAGGACCTTTCCCTGTAACTCTAGGTTCTAGTGCCTTTATAAGCCGGACATATGGGAGCCTTTAGGGCACGATAACACACAACAAGCATAACTCTTATATTGATGAGTACAATGCACAACACCTCGCGCAACACACCTATCTCTGTAATTCGGTGTATTGCCATTATAGTGATTTATAGTAGGAGTAGAGTTCTGCCACCATCGTGGGACTTGAACCTGGGTAATCTGTGTTACCTCGTACCCGCCAACTCTCCGCCTTACCCCATGTCTCTAAACACGCACTATGAGGACCCACCGTGGGGCAAGAGGCACTTCGAGCTCTACACTGGGCGAGGTCCAATCTCTTCGCAGGAATTGGCGACACCGTAGCCATCGTATGTGTTCTCTTCTCCGGCAACGTCCCAATCATCCCTCCGGATGAATTATGGGTGTCGGCAAAGACAAACCCTAAACGTTGTTCCGTCATCCCCTTCGGAGACATCCACATCTTCATCGGCAAAACTGACTCGGGTCCTAGCTCCTAGGAAGTCGGAAATTTGTCAAGCCCCGCACGGACCGCCTATGAGCAGGACGTGTTTGCGGAAGGATCTGGGCCATTCATCTACTTGGAGTATAGTGGTTCGGATCAGGAAAATTTAAGGTCCACCCAAACCGCCCCTGTGCTGGATATAAAGGTGGAAGGACCCTGCAAATCTGCTTGGCTTCCTCGAGCGTCAGAGATGCGCAGGTCACACTTTGTGGGCGTAGTCACCATCTTCGATCTGGCTAGATGCGTTCAAAGGGATGGAGAACCTCCCCGCGAATACCTCGCCAGATGGATGAGGGTGAAGGAAACCCTAGAGGGCAACCGTGCCGACGAGCTCGTGTACCACTTCGTGGAAGGGCTCACACCTGGAACACTCCTACGGCATACCTTCAGAAGGTGGCAAGCCACATGACCTCTCACCCTTGGTGAGATGGTCACGATCATCAATGAATACGTGGACACTAAGGAGAACACCCAGGCTATGCCTAGGACGGAAGCCAGAGGAAACAATAACAATGGCTCGCCTCCATCACCCTCCACATCCGCCATCGCCAACACCGAAGCCAACTCCGACTACGTCATTGACGCGCTATACGCCGACATCAATATGGATGGCGGCGGCTCGGATGCTAACTCAGAGGAATACGATGCTATTATGAGAGAGATCGAGCAGGAGATCGAGAAGGAGGAGCACACCGAGAAGACCAATGCTTCCCACCAGGTGCTAGTCGTCATTGGGAGCGTGATGGAAGAAGATGGATAGGAACAGGAACGCGAGAGAGCTCTGCCCACACCAGCGGCTACCAGAGCGGCAGCAACCAAGAAAGTCGCCGAGCCTCTGGCTAAAGCCAAGGCTTTACATCCTCGAGCTATCCGCCCGCAACCAGCACAGGAACTCACCACAGCCCCCAATACCACCCGACAATCAAATCAACCGCCAATGCCACCATCAACGTCTGCAGCTAGCAACCCATTGGTTACTCTTGCCGACAAGGAAATTTATGGCGAACTCCTCGTTGAGTCTATCACCGTCGCCCATATCCAGAGCGTTACGGAGCTCGATGAGAAGCACGCGGCAATTTTAGCGGAGGCCAAGTGCATTGCAGAGCGGGGCGCTAAGCTCGACGAAAACATGGCTAGGATGCAGCAATCCATTAAGGTGGCAAGACCTATGGAGGCTGAGTACAAGCAATTGTTGTTGAAGCAAAAGGCAAAGAAAGCACCAGCTCACGTTGTCGAAGATCCATCCGTTCGGCGCAGGTTAGGGTATGAGGGATCCAAGCTGACAAAGGCCACCCCATACATCAATTCAGAGGGGAGGCAAGTCATGCCAACTCCCGCCCTCAACATTGCTGTCGCCAAGACCCTCCTAGAATAGGACAGGTCACCAGAAGCAGTTGCTCAGAAGTATGACCTTGTCGCTAAGGCATGTGAGCAACGGGAAAAGGCTACCTCGCAGAGGCCCGAGTCCAACCTAGAGCTTTGTCAATCAACCCTGAACAGCCGCAGAAGGCCAAAATCTCCCCGTGACGAGGCATCCCACATAGGCTCCACAGAGTGAAGATGGAGGGAGGCACGCAATAGGACTGACGCCATCCCCATATCCTCCGACCATGGAGAAAAGGCTCATCTTCGCTGGTCGCCACCTCCACCACCATCACAGCGTCATGAGGAACCAGAGCCGCTGTCGTGGTGTGGAACACGGCAGTACCATTGGGGATGGCATGAGAGGGGACAATCAGGATGCTATCAGTGGCTACTCGCAATGGGTTGGGCACAGATACTGCAAACACAGTGATGTACCTAGGTTCAGAGCCCTCTTGTCAAGGTAACACTCCTACTCCTGCAAGGATCTACTATCAAGGGGAGAACACCCAATACAAATGCTCCTTGAACTGTTTTCCTGGCTACTCCTTACTAGACGAAGAAGAGGAACTGCTCTACTTGTCCAATCTAGAGAACTTCTAACTTGTAGTTGTCTAGTAGAACCCTAGCACTACCTCTCCTTGTATATTGGTTGAGGAGGTAGTTTACATGATGGGTTCTAGGGTTTACTGTTTGGATTTGGGCTTTACAAAGTGGGCCGGATGGACGGGCCTGAACGGTGGGCCGGGTCCAGTCAAGCCTCTAGTACATTGGAGGACAGTGCTATAGTGTCCAACTCTCTTGCTTTTCTCGTCAGCCGTCTCTTTAACCGTCAGCCAGAGCTTTATTCGTAAGCCGAAGCTTTACTCGTCAGCCCTTGCTTTGCTCGTCAGATTCCAGCTTTGGCACAGTTGTCTAGTAGCACGACCGGGCTAGCCAGCCTGTCCGATCAGAGGTGCGCTCAGCAAGGAGCATTGCCCCACCATACCATGGCCAGCGGATCCGAGGCGGACGACTAGGAGCGGCCTCCCAGCTGGTTCTACTGGCTACCCGGCTAGATGGGCTAGGTGGGGAAACTTGGATGCAGACCGGGTGGAGAGTTCCATCCGGCCGTGGTTCCTTGTCTTAGGTCCAGACAGCCAGAGCTCTTTGGAGCTAGCCGATTGGCCCCGTCTTGGCCTATCCGACGGTCATCTCCCTGACACTAGTCCCCAAGCGCGTTAGGACTTTTCCCCGTGGGGAAGTTCTTGCGTGCTCATTGGTCGAGTTTGAAATGGTTGGGAAGAGACTTTGTTGTTTCTTTTGTCTTGTAGTTCTAGTCTTCTACCGGATTGAGATTCTTCGTTGTTTCCCGGCTGGAGTTCACCGGCTACAGAGCCGATGGCCCCACCCACGGGGTGTGAGCGGTGATCCCACAGACCCGCTGCCGCATCCGGCCGGGAGAGGGATCGCCAGTTTGCTATCGTTGTTGCTCGCGTCAGCCACGCCTGCCACTTCTGGTACGCGTCGCATCAGTTTGACCTCTTAGTCTGCCACGGCAGTTTTTGGTAACTACATGCACGTCTTCATCAATTCAGTTTATTGGAGATCGTGGGCGCGTTTTGCCTCTGGCAGTAACTCCTGTGGGATCTTCTATGTATGTTGTGTTGGTGCACGCAATCTATCTCGAACCGTCGTGTGTAAGTGGGGCAGTTGCATGCCACTTGGTGGGGAGGGGTGGGCAACTGGCGCATTTCTTCTGCCCCAATAAATAGGGATGCAAGGGGATGGGTTTCCTCACTTCATCTTCTTGTGCCCGCTGCCTCTGCTCGCCTTTGCGCCCTATATTTCTTCTGCTTGCTTGCACCACCACCTCTTGGTCGTCGGTGTAATTCTTCTTCCACCACAACGACAGGCCCATGCTCTTCCTGCACGGCCACCTTCCCCAACAACATGTTGCCGGAGAGCGTCGGCGGTTGGTGTGGCTCCTATGTCACCGAGGAGCTGGTGTGGAAGTACCGGCGGGGGAAATTTCTGCCGTTGGAACACTTGGTGAAGCACTGCCTCGCACTGGAGGACGAGCGGGTTCCCAACCCTCAGCCCAGCAAGGCTGTCGTCTTCCTCGCCCACTTCTCTCACGGCCTCGGGCTGCCGCTGAGCAGATTCGTCCTAGAGCTGCTTGTCTCCTTTGACCTCCAGCTCGACCATCTTGGGGCCAATGCTGTGGCGATGCTGGCGCATCACGCAACCTGCTACAAGGCCTATCTCGGCGTCCGCCCCGACGTGGCAAACTTCTTGAAGTTCTTCTACTTCAAGTTTCAAGTGGTGGGGAAGGGAGGGCCGCTAACGAAGACGGGCTGCTGCGCCATCTACCCGTGGCCATCGACGGTGATGCCGCGGCTGGAGCTCCCGGACACTGTCAAGCTGTGGAAGCGCTTGTACTTCTACGTGTGCAATGCCACCGAGGTGGATTGGATCAAAATTCTGATCTTCTCGAATGTCCCCTCCACCCGGAAGGCCTGTAGCGTCCAACACTTGGGCGCCCAGGGGGACATCGACCGGATGGCCGCCCGGCTGGTGGTGCAGGTGGAGAAGGAGTGGCTCACTGCCTAGGACATTCTACTGTCCTAGATGGCGACTCACATGCTCCCGCTGCAGCAGCGGTCGCACAAGATGTGCCACCTCTCCGGCCATCTGGACCCCACCCGGGTCTCTCGGTAGGACGTGCCGTATGTGGCCCTCCACAAGTGGCTTGCTGTCATCTCGAATGAGGTGCTGGAGCTGGGCCATATCACCGCAGCCGGCTTCCACCGAAGGTAGGCCTTTCCTTCCCTTCTCCGGGTGGATTTTTCCCGAGGGATCTTTGTTTCGTGACTCTTATCTTCCCTTGTTGAGTAGCTTTTTATGGCGCAGCTAGCAGATGACGGCATGGGGGATGGTGAGCTCCCCAACTTCTCTGCGGACTACAAGCCCACGATGTACCCGCCGACGGAGCCAAAGCGGTTCCCCACTCGGGCTGACGAGGCTGCGAGTTCCCACCTGGTGAGAATTTTTTCACGGTCCTTGCTTGCCTTGCTTCCACTTTTTTTAGCTGCAAACTTGATATCTCCCTTGAGCGCTAGAGCAGTCGCGCACGGCGAAGATGTGGATCCGGCTGAAGTCACCGCTCCCAGGGCCAGGGGGAAGCATGTCGCCTCGACCAGTGTAGCACCGGCTGGAGGTGGCGCCAAGAAAAGCCGCCGCCCCAGAGCCACAGCCATCATGCCGAGCGTCGCCAGGTACATGCTCTTGTCCCCCTTGTTTGTAATGGTGGGCTTGCATTTGCTTATTGCGCCCTTGTCTTTTCTATAGTGAGGTGATGGCCTTACCCGGCTCCATGACCATCACCACAGCGTCCGCCCCTCCGCCTGCTGGGGCTAGGGACTCTAGTGCACCGGCTGTGACCCCCGAGGCTGCACCTGCTGGGGCTGATGCGGACGCGGTGGAGGTGGCTCCACCGGCTGCGCCTGTGATGTTGCAACGGGCGGGTGCCGTCTCCCGGCTCGGCGAGGCTCTCCTGCCTGGGTGCATGGGGCGGCCGCGCCTCCCCTTAGCCTGACGGCGGGGACTGGCTCCGGCGCCTACTGGGTGGAGGAACCGGTGGAGGTGCCACTGTCAGAGGTCTCCGCGCAGTCCGCGGGTGGGTCCGCTGCGGGTGTAGGGAGCAATGATGACCTCCAGGTCATCGGTTGGATGTCGGCTCGGGCTGCGCCACCACTGGACCCCGCCTTGGCGTAGCTGTCAGAGGCGGCACCCCTGGCTGTTGGCGAGGCCCGCCATCTGGTATAGGTGCTGGAGCAGGGGCTTGGCCAGGCCAAGGCACTGGGGGCCTCAGTCGAGGTATGTGTCCCTTTGCCAATTTCGATGTATTTCACCGCCTTGCGTCTCAGCCAGTTCCTTCGGTTCTCACTTCTCTCTCTTACACAGAGGGCTCTTGCTGATGCTGCCAAGGCCTCGCAGGATCTGGGCTGTAAGATTGCTTGCTCTATCGTGTCCTCTCGATTGCGCGACTTCTCAAGCTTCTTGTTGACCATTGGGTAGCCTCCTACAGCTTTGTTGGTGGACCGGGACCGCGAGGTGGCCAGGCTGAAGGGGGAGGTTGCCCTGCTGGAGGAGTCCAACAAAGATCGCAAGGACCAGGTCACCCAGCTGGCTGCGCATCAGCAGTAGATGGAGGTCAAGGCTAGCCAAGCCAAGAAGGTGGCGGACATCCGGACCAAGGCGCTGAAGAACCTGGAGCAGCTCCACGCCACTCAGGCGGATGCTCTCAAGGCCTCCTAGGCCAAGGAGATGGTGGTGTTGGGGGAGCTTTGCCAGATCACTGAGGTGCTCGTCAGTAAGTGTTCTTGAACCAGACCAGCATTGCCATTTGTCTCCAACGGACAACGTTGATCATTGCCTCTTTTCTCGGGTACAGCTCATTATCCTGAGGCGACTGACCAGGCGCTAGCGCGCATCCCCGAGACGGACCCCAGAGGCGATCTCCACTCACAGGAGTTGGTGGAGGTTGTCAGCGAGGAGGTGAAGTTGTTGCGCACCGCTGCCCTCGAGGTCTACAACTATTTCTGGCCTGACACCGTCCAGCCAGCCACCATGGCGCCCCTGACCTCATGGACATGGCTCGAGAGTTTTAGGCACGCAGCAGCACGGAGATGGTGCTGGCCCTACTGAAGTCCTGGTACTCAAACGTGAATTTGAGGAGCCTTTCTCGCAGATTTCGCCAAGGGACCAGCTATGAGCAGCTTCGCGCCGAGGTTCCTGATATCCGCTCTTGTGGCATGAAAATTTGGAGCTTCGTCTAGCTAGACGGGACTTCAGTGACCCGGCTGGCATGGAGCTGTATCACTTCAGTCCGGATGTGGCGCGCACTAAAGCCCCGGCTGCGCTAGAGACCGCCTCGGCCGACGTCGCCTCCAGCAGCCAGGCCCTAGTCGATGCCTCCGGCCCTCCTGCCAGTTAGCAAGCCTGATCCCCGGTATGCCGGGAGTATTTGTTGGTGAAGAACTTGTTATTTTGTGTTGGTGAACAACTGTTTTTGTTCTGTACTGAGCTCTGGTGTGAGAATCGCCTCCCTTTGGATATTTCCTCGTGCTTTGTATCTGAACTTTCTATCTTGCACTTGTCATATGCTTGTTTCTGTGTGGGGGCGCGCGAGCGCACCCACAGGGTGTATTCCTCGAGGTTCGGGCCGGATGGAGAATACAGCCGGGTCGAATCTCCTTTATGTTGTTGTCTGTTGCAGGTTTCTGTGTGGGGGCACACGAGTGCACCCACAAGGTGTAGTCCCCGAGGTTCAAGCCGGCTAGAGAATATAGCCGGGTCGAAGCTCCTTGACCTGCTCTTCTACCGCCTGGGAAGCGACTATCCTCCGGCTCGGGTGTTCGTCATGGAACTTTGGCTCATGCAAAGATGAAAAAACAAACAAGTTGTTTGCCTAGTCAAACATATGCAAATGGAATTGTAATCTGAGGCTCACTAGTCTTGAAATTGTGTTGTTTCACGCGAGGCCGATGACTTCGCCCTTTTCTCCGTGAGCATTGGCCAATTTGATGTTGTGCCCTTGCCGACCGTGAGCCGGAGTCAAAGGGGTAGCTAGTAGGCCTACTGAACGATACTTCAGGTTTGGGTCGTTGGCCCTAGGGAAGCGAGCGCAACCAGAACATCCAGACGTTTTTGTTTTCCTCGTGGCTTTTTAGGGTAAGGGTCGTCGAGCATTCTGCTCTTGCCGATCTGTCAGCCGGCTTGCGGTCTGTATCCGGAACCGAAGAGGAAGCTCTAGGAGCCGCGTACAGTACTTTGTTGCGTGGATTGCGCGCCCGTCTGGGCCAACCGGCAAGTCCCCGGTGGAGATCGCCGGCTCCGAGGCTAGAATAATGCAGCCGGAAAAGCCAAATAGTGCAGCATGACTTGCTAATTTATTGTTGAGTCCCCGAGACTGCATCGAGGCTCCCATGCTTGTTCATTACATAAAGGTAAGACACATACACTTCTTGTTCAAGTGTAAAAGGGGCGAAGCAGGTCCGCGTTCCATGGGCACTCAGTTTCTTCGCCTGAACGGTCCATCTTGTTCTTTTCCGACTGGCAGGCGTCGATGAGGTAGTATGAGTTGTTGTGCAGTGCCCGGATGATGATGAATGGGCCCTCCCAAGGTGGAGATAACTTGTGCATCCCCTTGGTGTCTTGTACCAGCCTTAGTACTAGGTTGCCTTTTCGGAACGAGACGCTGCAAATCCGGCTGGCATGGTAACGGCGCTAGTTTTGCTGGTAGATGGTGGATCTGGATAAGGCTAGCTCGTGTGCTTCTTTGAGGAGGTCGATGCTATCCTCACGTGCTTCCTTGATTTGCTGCTCTGTGTATAGCAGCTTGCGAGGTGTGTCAAACTCTATGTCTGTTGGCAAGACCGCCTCCGCTCCGTAGACGAGGAAGAAAGGGGTGTAGCTGGTGGACTGGTTTGGCGTGGTGCAGGAGAATATCATTTTGCGGCCCGAAAGTTGGGGTGTCCAGGCAACGCGGTACCCAAGTTCCCTGAAATCATCCGCGATGACTACAGTTGGTGTGCCAAATACTCAGAGGGTCTTTTTCGGCACGAATTCAACTTTACGTTTCAATACAAACAATCAGGCTAATAGCCGTCAAGTTGGGCCCCCCTGTCAGTTCTCGCTGTTAGGTCACTCCTGTCGCTCTCGTCGCTTAGGTGTCAATTAGGCTTGTAGCGTTGGCGCCTGCATCCATTACGCGTCTTCTTCTTCCCTGGAGCAGCAATCTGTGGGGCGTCGCAGCCATGGCGCGGAGCTGGGACGTGGACGAACCTGCTCGGCCCAGCACTCCTCCATGTAGGCTTGTAGCATTGGCGCCTGCATCCATTACGCGTCTTCTTCCCCGGAGCGGCAATCTGTGGTCACGGCCATGGCGCAGAGCTGGGATGTGACAAAGCTGCTCGGCCCCTCTCTCCTCCCCATCCCGAGTCGGAGCTCGCCCTCACCGTGGACGCACCCATGGCACGGTCGGGGATGAGAATTGGTTCCCGGTGAGATCTATCACCTTGTCGACCATGCTCGGTTCTGTTTTCCTCCTCTAGAATCCGAGCTCGCCGTCGCCGTGGTTGCACCCGCACCAATTCTGCCACCTCTGCCGAGGTCTCTGTGGTAGCTCAAGTTCTAGGGCTCTCCAAGTTCTGCCATGTTGGGCCTGTAAGTGTTGCTGTATGTTAAACTAGCAAATCTCTTTTGTTCAAATCTCTTGGGCTGTACCAACTTCATTGTGTTTAATTATGAAAGACAAAATATAAATGATTTCTCTCAATTTCTCGCATAGAAAAATGCACAGATAATTTCATATGAAAGACAAAATATAAATGATTTCTCTCAATTTCTCGTACGCCATGAAGCGACTCGATCACGACTACTGGGAGTGGAAGCCGATGAGCCAGGTGCGCCTCGAGTATGCAGCCAGAGAAGCCTACATGGCGTACGAGTTGTACAGTAAGCTCATTACCATGAAAGATGGGATGGTTAAGGCGGGGTTTTTCGCGAGAGAGCTATGCCCTGGTTGCAAGCTAGCCCAGGAGAAGAAGCGTGAGGAGGACAGAAAGCGGTTTTAGGACGAGCAGGGATCTTGGGACGGTGGCGACATCAAGCGGTTGAAGGGGAAGCAAGTCAAGGACAACAACAATTGGTGGTGATACATTATGTGTTTGAACTAGATTTTAGTTTCTAGTTTATTATGTGTGTGATACATTTAGTTACTTCAATACAAAATTTCGACCAATTTAACTTGTTGATGTATTTCTTGACAATTATAATATAATCGAGCACTAGAAACATTTTGTAGTGTGCATGAGCATGATCAGTAAATATAATTGAACACTAGAAACTTTAAGGCACTCCATATAGAAGGTTCACCAGAGACACCGCGGATATATTTTCTTACATGCCACACACAGGTAATAATTAACTAGAACAAAATAAGTGCAAGGGCTGCAGTAGGAGGCCGGGACACGGAGACGCCTAGCATGGCAGGGGTTTATCAGCAGGAGGCAGCGATAGCCTAGTCGATGGGATACCGGCCAGTCCTGACATACTCTCGGAGGAATTTGCCATAGGCTGCGTGCCGCACCAAGGTAATCGTCCTATGCCTTCTGCCTCCGCCTCTGCCAATGACCTCCGCGTGCTGGATCATGCTGTTGAGGTCCACGTTGATTGCTCTGCCACAGAATGGGCAAACCAGTCTCCCCCTACGGTGGAAACGGATTAGCCCACACCGTAACCGCCTCAGCACGTAGCGGCTCTTGTTGTCCCTAGATACCTTGCTATCGTCCACTTCATCATCATCCTCCTGTTGATTTTTAAGAACATAACTTAGGACTCATACATATAATTGAATTGTATTACAACTCAAGAATTGACAACATGTATATGTAAGACAATATATCCGTGGATATCAAAGATAAAGCATCTCAGCAATAGTTTGATCGGTTCATATATCATTTCATCTCAACACAATGACAAATAATTGCATCAGAGTGAATGTAGGATAAATCTAGGGGCCTCATAAGTTTCTTCAGGGATGGAGTTATTGAACCAAGTAACAATTGCACAACCTGTAATGTTGTTGTACATCTCCCTAGGTTCACTAACTCAACCCTAAAAAATCTGACACCAATGTGTCTGCCTCTCTTTTGGGACAAATTTGAATCATTGGCCACAATAAGAAATTGAAATGTAATCGTACAAAACATTATTCAGGGATATACATAGTCAGGTACAAAAACAAGCCTAAATATTGTAATTATAAATAAAAAAGCAAACAATTAATCTTCAGGTGCATGTTAAAAATACTTATGATCAAAACCATTCATATACATATGCATCATACCAATCATTAAAAGATCAGAAACAATTCAAGGATCATATATGTAGTTCCATTTGAGAATAAATCTAGGGCCTCATAATTTTTTTCAAAGATGGAGTTGGCGAACCAAAGTACCAACAGCACAACCTATATTGTTTGTGTGCATTGCTGCCTCAGGTTCACCAACCCATCCCTAAAACACGACACCGTCATATGTGTCTCCCCTTGAACACTTTTGGGGCAAATTTCAATCATCGGCCTTAGTGACAAACTAAAATATAATTCTTATACACTGAATGCATGGAATAGGTAATTCGAATATCATAGTTCTATGAATGTAGAATAAATATTAAGGCCTCATAAGTTTCTACAGGGACGGCGTAAGTGAACCAAGTAACAATTGCACAGCCTATATTGTTCTTGTACATTGCCCCAGGTTCACTAACTCGTCCCAGAAAAATCTGACACCAATGTGTCTGCCTCTCTTTTGGGGCAAATTTGAATCATTGGCCACAATAAGAAATTGAGATGTAATCGTACAAAACATTATTCAGGGATATACTTAGTCAGGTACAAAAGCAAACCTAAATATTGTAATTATAAATAAAAAACCAAACAATTAATCTTCAGGTACATGTTAAAAATACGTATGATCAAAACCATTCATATACATATGCATCATACCAATCATTAAAAGATCAGAAACAATTCAAGGATCGTATATGTAGTTCCATATGAGAATAAATCAAGGGCCTCATAATTTGTTTCAGAGATGGAGTTGGAGAATGAAAGTACCAACAGCACAACCTATATTGTTAGTGTGCATTGCTGCCTCAGGTTCACCAACCCATCCCTAAAACACGACACCATCATACGTGTCTCCCCTTCAACTCTTTTGGGGAAAATGTCAATCATCGGCCTCGGTGACAAACTAAAATGTAATTCTTATACACTATGAATGCATAGAATAGATAATTCGAATATCATAGTTCTATGAATGTAGAATAAAGATTGCGGCCTCATAAGTTTATTCAGGGATGGCATGAGCGAACCAAGTAACAATTGCACAGCTTATATTGTTCTTGTACATGGTCCCAGGTTTGCTCACTCATCCTTGAAAGAATCTGACACCAATGTGTCTGCCTCTCTTTGGGGCAAATTTGAATCATTGACCACAATAAGAAATTGAAATGTAATCGTACAAAACATTATTCAGGGATATACATAGTCAGGTACAAAAACAAGCCTAAATTGTAATTATAAATAAAAAACCAAACAATTAATCTTCAGGTACATGTTAAAAATACTTATGATCAAAACCATTCATATACATATGCATCATACCAATCATTAAAAGATCAGAAACAATTCAAGGATCATATATGTAGTTCCATATGAGAATAAATCAAGGGCCTCAAAATTTGTTTCAGAGATGGAGTTGGAGAACCAAAGTACCAACAGCACAACATATATTGTTTTTGTGCATTGTTGTCTCAGGTGCACCAACCCATCCCTAAAACACGACACCATCATACGTGTCTCCCCTTGAACTCTTTTGGGGAAAATTTCAATCATCGGCCTCGGTGACAAACTAAAATGTAATTTTTATACACTATGAATGCATGGAATAGATAATTCGAATATCATAGTTCTATGAATGTAGAATAGAGATTGCAGCCTCATAAGTTTCTACAGAGATGGCGTAAGCGAACTAAGTAACAATTGCACAGCTTATATTGATCTTGTACATGGCCCCAGGTTCGCTCACTCATCCCTGAAAAAGTTTGACACCAATGTGTCTGCCTCTCTTTGGGGCAAATTTGAATCATTGGCCACAGTAAGAAATTCATATGTAATCGTACAAAACAATATTCAGGGATATACAAATGCATCATACAACGCATTCATAGATCAGAAACAATACAAAGATTATATACTTAGGTTCCATATGAGAGAAAAATTAGGGCCTCATTTTTTCAGTGATGGAGTCGGAGAACCAAAATACCAACAGCACAACCTATATTGCTTATGTGCATTGCTGCCTTAGGTTCACTAACCATCCCTAAGAAAATGACACCATCAGATGCCCTTGCACTATTTTGGGGTAAAATTGTATCATTGGCTCAGTAAGGAATAGAAATGTTATGTTATAGGCCTGCTGTGTATCGAAATCAACACTCAACTAGCAAACTCAACTAGATGGCAGATTGGGGTTTTGTGACTAGACGGATTGGGGTTTTGTGACTAGATGGAAGATGCATCAGTCAACCGATCGAATCATATATATACTACCCTACTTCAAGAGTAAAAGAATCTGTGCATGATTGAGCAAATCCTATGTATGAACAGTGAAACCTACGGCTGCGACTAGAGAAGCTAGCAATGTAGTACCTTGGACTCCTCATCAGGGACCTCCTCCTCGAACTCTTCATTCTCCGCGATTGCGTCGATGATTTCTTAAACGGCGATGGGGTCGTCGATGTAGATCACCGGATTGCCTCCGCCTGCCGCCTGCCCCCCATCCAGATCTGCCGCTGGCACCACGATGTTGTCGGCCACCTGCTGCTCGGTGGCGACGGCTACTACCTGCTGCTCGGCGGCGACGGCTACCACCTGCTGCTCGGCGGTGACGGCTACCACCCGCTGCTTGGCAATGATGGCTACTGGCTAGACGGATGAGTTTGCACCGTCAACGATGTGGCGACGAGCGGCGTTTGTGCCCGGAGAAGATGCCTCCGCTTTCTTGGCGATGACCGAGCCATCTGCTGTTGCGCCTTCAACTGGCTTCACCTCCGGATCGTCTCCACGCGTACGCTTCATGGCACCCCAAGGGAAGGAGGTAGTGAAAACGAGGGAGCTTTGGCACGTGCGGCAGGTGTAGATTGGGGTCTTGGGACTAGACAGACTGGGGGGAAATGACACGAGCTCATGGAAGAAGAAGGTCGAGGGGGTTTATAAACACCGGACCGTTTGTAGTCCTCGAGTGGACATGTGTGGTGGGCGGGGGGCTACCACGATATCTACCCTTTTTTCGGTTCCCTTTTTTTTTGAAACAGCCATGATCTCCACTTTAGAGCTACATTGAAAACACGCTCATGGAAGACCTCGATTCCACTGCATGCAAGTGGCGCAGAACTAATTTCTAGAAACGTTAGATCTATTCGAGGGGGGCCCTTGACTCATGGAAGTTACTAGCGGTAGGGCCGAGTTGGAAGTGAGATTGAGAGCGCTGTGTAAAAATGGGATATGTCTCAAGTGGCAATAAATTGCAGCGTCCTGTCGACAACCATGCACTCGATGACCCTGTTGCCCTGTGCATGAGTTATAGTAGTAGTAGGCTTTTCAGACTTGATTAAACTTGACATGGCTGCTTGACGAATTTTTCCATGGACGACATCGTGTTCCTTCCTGTAGAAGTCTCGTGGAGGGAGACGTCTGTGTTGTCTCACGCTGTACTGTGAAGGGCACGACATGTGGAATGATCATCGTTGGATCACACAGAATCAATGTTTGGTGCGCACGATCCGCGTGACAACTGTGACAACCAATCAGGGAGTAGCAGACAGGGTGAGCACAGGTTTAGGCTTCTACGAAAGATAGAGAGTGGGGGGGCAAAACTAAGTAGTACCACATAAAACCAAGGGCAAAACTGAGTAGTATAAAAATGGAAAGTGTCTTGTAGAATGAAATACATCGTGTAATACATCAAATTATGCCAAGATAGATCCACTAGAGTTCATTGGATGTGTGTTGTTCTCATAAACCATACATGGATCCACCTGTGTGATTGCATGCCTGTTCCTCTAAACAAACCACATAAGGATCCACCAGTGTCATTGGATCTGTGTTCTTCTCATGAACCACACATGGATCCACCAGTGTCATTGCATGTGTGTTCTTCTCATGAACCACACATGGATCCATCGGTGTCATAGCATGTCTGTTCCTCTAAACAAACCACATAAGGATCCACCAGTGTCATTGCATGTCTGTTCTTTTCATGAACCACACCCAGTGTCATTGCATGTGTGTTCTTCTAAACAAACCACATAAGTCATTGCATGTCTGTTCTTTTCATGAACCACACCCGGTGTCATTGCATGTGTGTTCCTCAAGACAGACCACATAAGGATCCACCGGCGTCACTACATGTCTGTTCATTTCATGAACCACATAAGGATCCACCAGTGTCATTGGATGTGTGTTCTTCTCATGAACCACACATGGATCCACCGGTGTCATTGCATGTATGTTCCTCTAAACAAACCACATAAGGATCCCCCGGTGTCACTGCATGTCTATTCTTTTCATGAACCACACCCGGTGTTATTGCATGTCTGTTCTTCTAAACAAACCACATAAGGATCCACCAGTGTCATTGCATGTCTGTTATTTTCATGAACCACACCCAGTAGCATTGCATGTGTGTTCTTTTCATTAACCATAGCTAGAGTCATTGCATGTCTGTTACTTCCATAAACCACACATGGATCCACCGGTGACATTGCGTGTCTGTTCTTTTCATGAACCACAACCAGTGTCGTTGCATGTCAGTTCTTTTCATGAACCACATAAGGATCCACCAGTGTCATTGCATGCCTGTTCTTCTCACAAACCACATAAGGATCCAACAGTGTCATTGCATGTCTGTTCATTTCATGAACCACACCTAGTGTCATTGCATGTGTGTTCCTCTTGACAAACCACATAAGGATCCACCGGTGTCACTGCATGTTTGTTCTTTTCATGAACCAAAGCTAGAGTCCACCAGTGTCATTGGATGTGTGTTCTTCTCATGAACCACTCCCAGTGTCATTGCATGTCAGTTCTTTTCATGAACCACATAAGGATCCACCAATGTCATTGGATGTGTGTTCTTCTCATGAACCACACATGGATCCACCGGTGTCATAGCATGTCTGTTCCTCTAAACAAACCACATAAGGATCCACCAGTGTCATTGCATGTCTGTTCTTTTCATGAACCACACCCAGTGTCATTGCATGTGTGTTCTTTTCATGAACCACACCCAGTGTCATTGCATGTGTGTTCTTCTAAACAAACCACATAAGGATCCACCAGTGTCATTGTATGTTTGTTCTTTTCATGAACCACACACAGTATCATTGCATGTGTGTTCTTTTCATGAACCACAGCTAGAGTCATTGCATGTCTATTCTTTTCATGAACCACACCCAGTGTCATTGCATGTCTTTTCTTTTCATGAACCACACCTAGTGTCAGTGCATGTCAGTTCTTTTCATGAACCACATAAGGATCCACCAGTGTCATTGTATGTGTGTTCTTGTCATGAACCACACATGGATCCACCGGTGTCATTGCATGTCTATGTTGGGTCCACAGCATAGAAAAGAAAAAAATTCCTATGGTGTGAACTACACGCCAAGATCTATCTACTGGGTACAAAGCAATGGGTGGACATACATCCAACGAGAACTTACCCTCAAAGACAATGAGTTTTGTTAACGAGTAGGAACTCGTGGTTGATGTAGTCGTATACTTGCCAATCTCAAGATCGTGAGGAAGTCCGAGCGCCACAACTCAGTAGCGCATCCGCACTAGCACACACGTTCAAGCCACCGGACAACCTCCACGTCCTCGCTCCAGCGATCCAGCAGAAGCAGCAACTCCTTCCAGACGAAATGTCACCGGGAACATGTATCTCGCTAATCCGAGACCATGGGGGAGTAATTCTAGAGGGGGAGAGAGATCCTTCACAAGGAGCTGTGTGGATGAAGGAGGGAATGGGTGGCCTTTTATAGGAGAAGGGGGGTGCCCCCTCTCTCCATGGCCTGCTCATGGGGGTGACCCCTCACCTCCCCCATTCATGTGGTGGTGACCCCTCCACATTAAAATTCCTCTTCACATTCCCTTTTAAAGTCTCCACTTTAAATGCATTAAAATTCTCCAAGTTTAATGCTCTCTCATTTAATAAAACTCTTTTTATTAAATTTATTCAGAATTTTGCTAATGAATTTAATTAACAAACATTCACATATAGCCGCTTGCAATATTTCAATATCACATGCAGAACCACTTTCTACAATTTCACCCGAAACAATTTCCGGTTTCTATTGAAACAATTCCTGCGCTTTGCAATTCTTTCGTCTAAAACATATATGCTCCAAAATGGTGTCCGGTAACTCTTAAATGTGCCACCCTACGGTTCGCCAATAATGCAGACATGATCGAGACCCTTCTCCGATGAATAATCAGCAGCGGGACCTGGAGATCCGTACCGACTCCTACACATTCAACGATGACTTCAGTGATCGTGAGAACCTTTAACGCTTGTAACTAAATCCCTTTGTCTCTCGATATATTACATGTCCGAGATTCAATCATCGGTATCTTCATACCTAGTTTGATCTCGTTACCGACATGCACTCTTTTCTCGTTCCCGTGATATAACATTCTAGTGATCACATCACTTGCTTGCAAGCTATCTCAATGTGATATCACCGAGAGGGCCCAGAGTATATCTATACGTCATCGGGATTGACAAATTCCACTCTTGATCCATGAGCCTCAACATAACACCTTCGTAGTACTGAACCCATCTTTATAGTCACCCTGTTACAGTGTGACGTTTGATGTTATCAAGATACTCTTCCGGTGTTAGCAATTAACATGATCTCATGGTCTAAGGATAAAGATTACTTCGTATGATGTTATAGCAATATAAACATAATGACTTGATCGTAATGCTATACTTCGGGTGAATGTTCATCACATCATTCCACCAATGGTGTGACCTTGTTATTAACAACATCTAATGTCCATGATCAGGAAACCTTGATCATCTTGTTAATCAACAAGCTAGTCTATAAGAGAGGCATAACTAGGAACCCTTTTTTTTATTAAACACACATGTATTGATGTTTCCGATCAATACAATTCTAGCATGTAAAATAAACATCTATCATATATAAGGAATACATAATAACAACTTTATTATTGCCTCTCAGGGCATATTTCCTTCAGTCTCCCACTTGCACTAGAGACAATAATCTAGTTCACATAGTGATAAATCTAACACCCATGGAGTTCTGGTGTTGATCATGTTTTGCCCTAGGGAGAACTTTAGTCAATGGATCTGCTACGTTTAGGTCCATGTGTACTTTAGAAGTCTTTATATCTCCATCCTTGACATGCTCGGGGATGGAGTGAAACCGACGCTTAATATGCTAGGAATTCTTGTGAAACCTCGGTTCTTGCGTTGGCTATGGCTCCATTGTTGTCACAATAGATCACCATCGGGTCCAACGCACTGGGAACCACACCTAGTTCCGTAATGAGCTCTTTCATCCAAACCGCTTCCTGCACCGCTTCTGAAGGAGCAACATATTCCGCCTCCATCGTTGATCTAGCCACCACAGGTTGTTCGAAACTCCTCCAACTAAATGCTGCTCTGTTCAAGAGAAATACGTATCCGGATTGAGACTTAGAGTCATCTGGATCGGTGTCAAAGCTAGCATCGACATAACACTTAGCGACTAGCTCTTCTTCACCTCCGTATATAAGAAACATATCCTTAGTTCTTCTCAAGTACTTGAGGATGTTCTTTACCGCTATCCAGTGTTCCGAACCTGGATCAGATTGGTACCTACTAGTCAAACAAATAGCATGTGCCACATCCGGTCTTGTACATAGCATGGCATACATAATAGAGCCTATGGCCGAGGCATAGGGGATCTTATCCATCATCTCTCTTTCTTCCGCCATAGCCAGACTTTGAGTCTTACTCAATGTCTTGCCTTGCAACATAGGTAAGAAACCCTTCGTACTTTCGTCCATATTAAACTTCTTTAATATCTTATCAAGGTATGTACTCTGCGATAGCCCAATTAGGCGCCTTGATCTATCTCTATAGATTTTAATGCCTAATATATATGACGCTTCACCAAGGTCTTTCATCAAAAATTTGCTGTTTAGATAACTTTTAACACTGTTTAAAAGATCTATATCATTTCCAATCAATAATATGTCATACACATATAATATCAGAAATTCCACATTGCTGCCACTCACTTTCTTGTAAATACAAGCCTCTCCATAAGTTTGGAAAAATCCAAACTCTTTGATCACCTCATCAAAGCGGAGATTCCAACTCCGGGATGCTTGCTTCAGTCCATAGATGGATCGCTGAAGTTTTCATACCTTATTAGCATCCTTAGGATCGACAAAACCCTTAGTTTGTATCATATACAACTCTTCTTCAATATTACCATTGAGGAACGCAGCTTTGACATCCATCTGCCATATTTCATAATCGAAATATGCAGCAATTGCTAACATAATCCTAACCGACTTAAGCATCACTACGGGAGAGAATGTCTCATCGTAGTCAACTCCTTGAATTTGTCGAAACCCCTTTGCGACAAGTCGAGCGATATAGATCGTCACATTACCATCAGCATCAGTTTTTCTTTTGAAAATCCATTTATTCTCAATGGCCTTTCGATCGTGAGGTAAGTCCACCAGGTTCCAAACTTGGTTCTCGTACATGGATGCCATCTTGGATTTCATGGCTTCTAGCCATTTGTTGGAATCCGGGCTCATCATCGCTTCTTCATATGTCGCAGGGTTATCCATTTAATCAACCATGAAATTCACAACAGGATTGCCGTACAGTTCAGGATGCACGTGTCATGCTTGACCTACGAGGTTTGGTAGTGTGCTCTTTCGGAGATTCATGATCATTATCATTAGCTCTCTCTGCATCAAGTGAAGTCAACTCCGAAACAACTTCCGGTGCTACGCCACTCGCCATTCCATGAAGAGAAGGTTCAATAACCTCTTCGAGTTCTACCTTTCGACTACTCACACCTTTCACGAGAAACTCCTTCTCAAAAAGGATCCATTCTTGGCAACAAAATCCTTGCCCTCGGATCTATGATAGAAGGTATACCCAATCGTTTCCTTAGGGTATCCTATGAAGACGCATTTTTCCGCTTTGGGTTTGAGTTTATCTGGCTGAAGTTTCTTTACATAAACATCGCATCCCCAAACTTTAAGAAATGACAGCTTAGGTTTGTTTCCAAACAATAATTCATACGGTGTCGTTTCAACGGATTTAGATGGTGCCCGATTTAAAGTGAATGCAGCTGTTTCCAGTGCATAACCCCAAAATGACAGTGGCAAGTCAGTCAGAGACATCATAGATCAAACCATATTCAATAAGGTACGATTACGACGTTCCGACACACCATTACGCTGTGGTGTTCCGGCAGGCGCGAGTTGTGAAACTATTCCACACTGTTTCATGTGAGTGCTAAACTCGTAACTTCGATACTCTCCTCCACGGTCAGACCGTAGAAATTTGATCTTTCTATTACGATGATTTTCCACTTCATTCTGAAATTCCTTGAACTTTTCAAAAGTTTCAGACTTGTGTTTCATCAGATAGATATACCCATATCTACTCAAATCATCCGTGAAAGTAACAAAATAGCGATATCCACCTCACGCCGACACACTCATTGGTCCACACACATCAGTATGTATGATTTCCAATAGATCTATCACCCGTTCCATTGAACCGGAAAACGGCGTTCTAGTCATCTTGCCCATAAGGCATGGCTCACATATATCAAATGATTCAAAATCAAGTGATTCCAAAAGTCCATCAAAATGGAGTTTCTTAATGCGTTTAACCCCAATATGACCTAGATGGTAGTGCCACATATATGCAGATATATCATTATCACGTTTAATCTTTTTAGCATTAACATTATGAATGTGCGTAATATTACTATCGAGATCTATCATAAATAAACGATTCAACATAGTTGCATGACCATAAAAGATATCATTCTTATAAATCGAACAACCATTGTTTTCAGATTTAAATGAATGGCCACTTTGCATCAAACACGATCCGGATACAATGTTCATGCTCAGTGCAGGCACCAAATAACAATTATTTAGGTTTATAACTAATCCTGATGGAAAATGGAGAGGTAGCGTCCCGACGGCGATCACATCAACTTTTGATCCATTGCCGACCTGCATCCTGACCTCATCCCTTGCTAGTTGTCGCTTGTTCCGTAGCCCCTGAACCGAGTTACATACAATCGATCCCGTATCAAATACCCAGGTGCTACTACGAGTACTAGTCAAGTACACATCAATAACATGTATATCACATATACCTTTGTTTTCCTTGCCGGACTTCTTGTCCGCCAAATACTTGGGGCAGTTGCGCTTCCAATGGCTAGTCCCCTTACAATAGTAGCACTCGGTGTCAGACTTAGGGCCAGCTCGGGGTTTCTTTTCAGGCGTGGCAACAGACTTGCCACCCTTCTTTCCCTTGTGCTTGCCTTTCTTGTCTTTCTTGAAACCGGTGGTCCTATTGATCATCGACACTTGATGTTCTTTCCTAATCTCCACTTCTGTAGTCTTAAGCATTGATAGAAGCTCGGGAAGAGACTTCTTCATGCCCTGCATATTATATTTCATCACGAAGCTCTTGTAGCTAGGTGGCAGAGATTGCAGAACACGATGTATGCCTAAGTCAATGGGAATCGTTATTCCCAAGGACACAAGCTTATCGGCGTACCCAGACATTTTGAGTACATGCTCACTAACGGAGCTGTTTTCCACCATCATGCAGCTAAAGAACTTTTCTGTAGCATTATAACTCTCTACGGCAGCATGGGTATCGAAAATCATTTTCAATTCTCCCATGGTATCAAAGGCATTGCCATTTTCGAAACGCTTTCGAAGTTCTGGCTCTAGCCCATACAATATGCCACAATGAACTAAGTTGTGGTCCTCATGACGAGTCACATAGACATTCTTTTCCTCGTCAGGGGCATCATGAGCTGGTGGGGGGCCTAGCGGCGCATCTAGCACATATTGCTTTTGTGCAGCAGTGAGGAGAATCCTCAAATTCATGGCCCAGTTGGTGAAGTTGCTACCATTCGCAGCAAGTTTCTCTTTCTCCATGAACACATTGAAATTAAAAGTAGGTGGTGCCATCTACAACAAAAAATTTAAATTTTACTTAGACTAAGTTTATGATAGATTGAGTTCAACTAATCCAAATTACTAATGAACTCCCACTCAAAAACGACATCCCTCGTGTCCTTTTGGTGATTACATGAACCAAATCCACTACACCAAGTCCGATCATCACGTGAGTTGATGTAGCTTCAAAGGTGAGCATCTATATGGGCATCATATCAACTATATGACTCATGCTTAACCTTTAGGTCCGTGTTCCGAGGCCATGTCTGTACATGCTAGGCTCGCTAAGTAAGAACCTTAGTATTCGCGTGTGTAAAACTGTCTTACACCCATTCCTATGAAAGCGTAGATTCGAGTACACCCGATCATCACGTGATGTCTCGAAACACGATCCACAGAACGGTGCATACTTAAGGAAGAACACATTTTTATCTTGATATCTAAACGAGGGATCATCTTACAATGCTACCAAAAGCGCCAAACTAGCAGTATAAGATGTTAACATCTAATGTGTAAAGTGAGATGATATGGTCCATGCATTTGATCTCTATCACTTGCATCGTGGTATGATCTCTATCATTCCTTTGTGTGTAAGTCCAAGGTCTATGGAACTTACACGTTGAGTGTGTTGTAAGAGTATCTATCATACATCTACTTACAACAATACCATATCAATACACTAGCCTAGCAACGATCTAAACTAGACGCCTCTAATTTATTAATTGCAAGTTTTACGTGGCTTAGGGCTTTCAGAGATAGAACTATTCTCACCTACGAACATGAACCACAACGAGGATAACTAAGTTATTAGCAACTCTTTGTAAATCAGATATTGACTATAGTAGGAGAGACAGACACCCGCCAGCCACTTATGCAAAACAAGTTGCATGTCAGTCGTGGAACCAGTCTCATGTACGATGACATGTCAGGTTGGTCCGGGCAGCTTCATCCCACTATGCCACCAATATCCAAAATACATAGAAGATGCAATAACATGATCATCATCGCCCACATATAAACATATGTGTACTACCCGTGCAAAGCACCTACGCATAGATCAGGCTCTGATACCACCGTTGGGTCCGCAGCATAAAAAACAAAAAAAATCCTACGGTGTGAACTACATGCCAAGATCTATCTACTGGGTACAAAGCAATGGGTGGACATACATCCAACAAGAACTTACCCTCGAAGACAACGAGTTTTGTTAACGAGTAGGAACTCGTGGTTGATGTAGTCGTACACTTGCTGATCTCAAGATCGTGAGGAAGTCCGAGCGCCGCAACTCAGCAGCGCATCCACACTCGCACACACGTTCAAGCCACCAGAAAACCACCACCTCCTCGCTCTAGCGATCCAGTGGAAGCAGCAACTCCTTCCATACGAAATGCCACCGGGAACATGTATCTCGCTAATCCGAGACCATGGGGGAATAATTCTAGAGGGGGAGAGAGATGCTTCACAAGGAGGTGTGTGGATGAAGGAGGGAATGGGTGGCCTTTTATAGGAGGAGGGGGTGCCCCCTCTCTGCATGGCCGGCGCATGGGGGGTGACCCCTCACCTCCCCCATTCATGTGGTGGGAACCCCTCCATATTAAAATGCCTCTTCACATTCCCTTTTAAAGTCTCCACTTTAAATGCATTAAAATTCTCCAAGTTTAATGCTCTCTCATTTAATAAAACTCTTTTTATTAAATTTATTCAGAATTTTGCTACTTACTTCAATTAACAAACATTCACATATAGCCCCTTGCAATATTTCAATATCACATGCAGAACCACTTTCTGCAATTTCACCGGAAACAATTTCCGGTTTCTATTGAAACAATTCCTGCGCTTTGCAATTCTTTCGTCTAAAACATATGTGCTCCAAAATGGTGTCCGGTAACTCTTAAGTGTGCCACCCTACGGTTCGCGAATAATGCAGACATGATCGAGACCCTTCTCCGATCAATAATCAGCAGCGGGACCTGGAGATCCATACTGACTCCTACACATTCAACGATGACTTTTGTGATCGTGAGAACCTTTAACGCTTGTAACTAAATCCCTTTCTCTCTCGATATATTACATGTCCGAGATTCGATCATCGGTATATCCATACCTAGTTTGATCTCATTACCGACATGCACTCTTTTCTCGTTCCCGTATTATAAAATTCTAGTGATCACATCACTTGCTTGCAAGCTATCTCAATGTGCTATCACCGAGAGGGCCCAGAGTATATCTATCCGACATTGGTATTGACAAATTCCACTCTTGATCCATGAGCCTCAACATAACACCTTCGTATTACTGAACCCATATTTATAGTCACCCTGTTACGGTGTGACGTTTGATGTTATCAAGATACTCTTCCGGTGTTAGCAATTAACATGATCTCATGGTCTAAGGATAAAGATTACTTCGTACGATGTTATAGCAATATAAACATAATGACTTGATCGTAATGCTATACTTTGGATGAATGTTCATCACATCATTCCACCAATGGTGTGACCTTGTTATTAACAACATCCAATGTCCATGATCAGGAAACCTTGATCATCTTGTAAATCAACAAGCTAGTCTATAAGAGTGGCATAACTAGGAACCCTTTTTGTTTATTAAACACACATGTATTGATGTTTCTGATCAATACAATTCTAGCATGTAAAATAAACATCTATCATATATAAGGAATACATAATAACAACTTTATTATTGCCTCTCAGGGCATATTTCCTTCAGTCTATTCATCTAAACAAACCACATAAGGATCCACTAGTGTCATTGCATATCTTTTCTTTTCATGAACCACACCTAGTGTCATTGCATGTGTGTTCTTCTAAACAAACCATATAAGGATCCACAAGTGTCATTGCATGTCTGTTCTTTTCATGAACCACATGAGGATCCACCAGTGTCATTGCATCTCTGTTATTTTCAAGAACCACACCCAGTGTCATTGCATGTGTGTTCTTTTCATGAACCACAGCTAGAGTCATTGCATGTCTATTCTTTTCATGAACCACACCCAGTGTCACTGCATGTCTGTTCTTTTCATGAACCACATAAGGATCTACCAGTGTCATTGGATGTGTGTTCTTCTCATGAACCACACGTGGATCCACCGATGTCATTGCATGTATGTTCCTCTAAACAAACCACATAAGGATCCACAAGTGTCATTGCATGTCTGTTCTTTTGATGAATCACACCCAATGCCATAGCATGTATGTTCCTCTAAACAAACCACATAAGGATCCACCAGTGTTATTGCATGTATGTTCTTTTCATGAACCACACCCAGTGTCATTGCATGTGTGTTCTTATAAACAAACCACTTAAGAGATTCCATGTATGTTCTTCTCATGAACCACACCCTGTGGAATTGCGTGTGTGTTCCTCTAGACAGGCCACATAAGGATCCATCGGTGTCACTGCATGTCTGTTCTTTTCATGAACCACATAAGGATCCACCACTGTCATTGGATGTGTGTTCTTCTCATGAACCACACATGGATCCACCGGTGGCATTGCATGTTTGTTCCTCTAAACAAACCACATAAGGATCCACCAGTGTCATTGCATGTCTGTTCTTTTCATGAACCACACCCAGTGTCATTGCATGTGTGTTCTTGTAAACAAACCACATAAGGATCCACCAGTGTCATTGCATGTCTGTTCTTTTCATGAGCCACACCCAGTGTCATTGCATGTGTGTTCTTTTCATTAACCACAGCTAGAGTCATTGCATGTCTGTTACTTCTATAAACCACACATGGATCCACCGGTGTCATTGCATGTTTGTTCTTTTCATGAACCACACCCATTTTCATTGCATGTGTGTTCTTCTCGTGAACCACACATAGATTCACCGGTGTCATAGCATGTATGTTCCTCTAAAAAAACCACATAAGGATCCACCAGTGTCATTGCATGTATGTTCTTTTCATGAACCACACCTAGTGTCATTGCATGTGTGTTCCTCTAGACAAACCACATAAGGATCCACCGGTGTCACTGCATGTCTGTTCTTTTCAGGAACCGCAGCTAGAGTTCACCAGTGTCATTGGATGTGTGTTCTTCTCATGAACCACACCCAGTGTCACTGCATGTCAGTTTGTTTCATGAACCACATAAGGATCTACTAGTGTCATTGGATCTATGTTCTTCTCATGAACCACACATGGATCCACAGGTGTCATTACATGTCTGTTCTTCTAAACAAACGACATAAGGATCCACTAGTGTCATTGTATGTCTGTTTTTTCATGAACCAAACCCAGTGTCATTGCATGTTTGTTCTTTTCATTAACCACAGCTTGAGTCATTGCATGTCTGTTACTTCCATAAACCACACATGGATCCACCATTGTCATTGCGTGTCTGTTCTTTTCATTAACCACACCCAGTGTCATTGCATGTCAGTTCTTTTCATGAAGCACATAAGGATCCACAAGTGTCATTGCATGTCTGTTCTTCTCACAAACCACATAAGGATCCACCAGTGTCATTGCATGTCTGTTGGTTTCATGAACCACACCCAGTGTCATTGCATGTGTGTTCTTTTCATGAACCACAGCTAGAGTAATTGCATGTCTGTTTGTTTCATGAACCACACATGGATCCACCGGTGTCATTGCGTGTCTGTTCTTTTCATGAACCACAACCAGTGTCATTGCATTTTAGTTCTTTTCATGAACCACATAAGGATCCACTAGTGTCACTGCATGTCTGTTCTTCTCACAAACCACATAAGGATCCACTAGTGTCACTTCATGTTTGTTCTTTTCATGAACCACACACAGTGTCATTGCATGTGTGTTCCTGTAGACAAACCACGTAAGGATCCACCGGTGTCACTGCATGTTTTTTCTTTTCATGAACCACAACTAGAGTACACCAGTGTCATTGCATGTCTATTCTTCTCGTGAACAACACCCAGTGTAATTGCATATCAGTTATTTTCATGAACCACATACGGATCCACCAGGGTCATTGGATGTGTGTTCTTCTCATGAACCACACATGGATCCACCGGTGTCATAGCATGTATGTTCCTCTAAACAAACCATATAAGGATCCACCAGTGTCATTGCATGTGTTTTCTTTTCATGAACCACACCTAGTGTCATAGCATGTCTATTCTTCTAAACAACCCACATAAGGATCCACCAGTGTCATTAAATTTCTGTTCTTTTCTTGAAGCACACCTAGTGTCATTGCATGTGTGTTCTTTTCATGAACCATAGCTAGAGTCATTGCATGTCTGTTCTTTTCATGAACCACACCCAGTGTCATTGCATGTCCACTCTTTTCATGAACCACACCTAGTGTCAGTGCATGTCAGTTCTTTTCATGAACCAAATAAGGATCCACCAGTGTCATTGCATGTCTGTTCTTCTAAACAAACCACACATGGATCCACCGGTGTCATTGCATGTATGTTCTTCTAAACAAACCACATAAGGATCCACAAGTGTCATTGCATGTCTGTTCTTTTCATGAACCACACCCAGTGTCATTGCATGTGTTTTCTTCTAAACAAACCACATAAGGATCCACCAGTTTCATTGCATGTATGTTCTTTTCATGAACCACATAAGGATCCACCAGTGTCATTGCATGTCTGTTATTTTCATGAACCACAGCCAATGTCATTGCATGTGTGTTCTTTTCATGAACCACAACTAGAGTCATTGCATGTGTGTTCTTTTCATGAACCACACCCAGTGTCATTGCATGTCTGTTCTTTTCATGAACCATAGCTAGAGCCATTGCATGTCTATTCTTTTCATAAACCATACCCAGTGTCATTGCATGGCTGTTCTTTTCATGAACCACACCCAGTGTCAATGCATGTCTATTCTTTTCATGAACCACATAAGGATCCACCAGTGTCATTGGATGTGTTTTCTTCTTATGAACCACACCTGGATCCACCAGTGTCATTGCATGTTTGTTCCTCTAAACAAACCACATAAGGATCCCCTAGTGTCATTGCATGTCTGTTCTTTTCATGAACCACACCCGGTGTCATTGCATGTGTGTTCTTCTAAACAAACCACATAAGGATCCACCAGTGCAATTGCATGTCTGTTCTTTTCATGAACCACACAGTGTCATTGCATGTGTGTTCTTTTCATTAACCACAACTAGAGTCATTGCATGTCTGTTACTTCCATAAACCACACATGCATCCACCGGTGTAATTGCATGTCTGTTCTTTTCATGAACCACACCCAGTGTCATTGCATGTCAGTTCTTTTCATGAACCACATTAGGATCCACCAGTGTCATTGCATGTCTGTTCTTCTCACAAACCACATAAGGATCCACAGTGTCATTACATCTCTGTTCTTTTAATGAACCACACCCAGTGTCATTGCATGTGTGTTCCTCTAGACAAACCACATAAGGATCCACCGATGTCACTTCATGTCTGTTCTTTTCATGAACCACAGCTAGAGTCCACCAATGTCATTGGATGTGTGTTCTTCTCATGAACGACACCTAGTCTCATTGCATGTCAGTTCTTTTCATGAACCACATAAGGATCCAGCAGTGTCATTGGATGTGTGTTCTTCTCATGAACCACACATGGATCCATCGGTGTCATAGCATGTCTGTTCCTCTAAACAAACAACATAAGGATCCACCAGTGTCATTGCATGTCTGCTCTTTTTCATGAACCACACCTAGTGTCATTGCATGTGTGTTCTTTTCATGAACCACAGCTAGAGTCACTGCATGTCTGTTCTTCTCACAAACCACATAAGGATCCACTAGTGTCACTTCATGTTTGTTCTTTTCATGAACCACACACAGTGTCATTGCATGTGTGTTCCTGTAGACAAACCACGTAAGGATCCACCGGTGTCACTGCATGTTTTTTCTTTTCATGAACCACAACTAGAGTACACCAGTGTCATTGCATGTCTATTCTTCTCGTGAACAACACCCAGTGTAATTGCATATCAGTTATTTTCATGAACCACATACGGATCCACCAGGGTCATTGGATGTGTGTTCTTCTCATGAACCACACATGGATCCACCGGTGTCATAGCATGTATGTTCCTCTAAACAAACCATATAAGGATCCACCAGTGTCATTGCATGTGTTTTCTTTTCATGAACCACACCTAGTGTCATAGCATGTCTATTCTTCTAAACAACCCACATAAGGATCCACCAGTGTCATTAAATTTCTGTTCTTTTCTTGAAGCACACCTAGTGTCATTGCATGTGTGTTCTTTTCATGAACCATAGCTAGAGTCATTGCATGTCTGTTCTTTTCATGAACCACACCCAGTGTCATTGCATGTCCACTCTTTTCATGAACCACACCTAGTGTCAGTGCATGTCAGTTCTTTTCATGAACCAAATAAGGATCCACCAGTGTCATTGCATGTCTGTTCTTCTAAACAAACCACACATGGATCCACCGGTGTCATTGCATGTATGTTCTTCTAAACAAACCACATAAGGATCCACAAGTGTCATTGCATGTCTGTTCTTTTCATGAACCACACCCAGTGTCATTGCATGTGTTTTCTTCTAAACAAACCACATAAGGATCCACCAGTTTCATTGCATGTATGTTCTTTTCATGAACCACATAAGGATCCACCAGTGTCATTGCATGTCTGTTATTTTCATGAACCACAGCCAATGTCATTGCATGTGTGTTCTTTTCATGAACCACAACTAGAGTCATTGCATGTGTGTTCTTTTCATGAACCACACCCAGTGTCATTGCATGTCTGTTCTTTTCATGAACCATAGCTAGAGCCATTGCATGTCTATTCTTTTCATAAACCATACCCAGTGTCATTGCATGGCTGTTCTTTTCATGAACCACACCCAGTGTCAATGCATGTCTATTCTTTTCATGAACCACATAAGGATCCACCAGTGTCATTGGATGTGTTTTCTTCTTATGAACCACACCTGGATCCACCGGTGTCATTGCATGTTTGTTCCTCTAAACAAACCACATAAGGATCCCCTAGTGTCATTGCATGTCTGTTCTTTTCATGAACCACACCCGGTGTCATTGCATGTGTGTTCTTCTAAACAAACCACATAAGGATCCACCAGTGCAATTGCATGTCTGTTCTTTTCATGAACCACACAGTGTCATTGCATGTGTGTTCTTTTCATTAACCACAACTAGAGTCATTGCATGTCTGTTACTTCCATAAACCACACATGCATCCACCGGTGTAATTGCATGTCTGTTCTTTTCATGAACCACACCCAGTGTCATTGCATGTCAGTTCTTTTCATGAACCACATTAGGATCCACCAGTGTCATTGCATGTCTGTTCTTCTCACAAACCACATAAGGATCCACAGTGTCATTACATCTCTGTTCTTTTAATGAACCACACCCAGTGTCATTGCATGTGTGTTCCTCTAGACAAACCACATAAGGATCCACCGATGTCACTTCATGTCTGTTCTTTTCATGAACCACAGCTAGAGTCCACCAATGTCATTGGATGTGTGTTCTTCTCATGAACGACACCTAGTCTCATTGCATGTCAGTTCTTTTCATGAACCACATAAGGATCCAGCAGTGTCATTGGATGTGTGTTCTTCTCATGAACCACACATGGATCCATCGGTGTCATAGCATGTCTGTTCCTCTAAACAAACAACATAAGGATCCACCAGTGTCATTGCATGTCTGCTCTTTTTCATGAACCACACCTAGTGTCATTGCATGTGTGTTCTTTTCATGAACCACAGCTAGAGTCATTGCATGTCTGTTCTTTTCATGAACCACACCCAATGTCATTGCATGTCTGTTCTTTTCATGAACCACACCCAGTGTCACTGCATGTCAGTTCATTTCATGAACCACAGCTAGAGTCCACCAGTGTCATTGGATGTGTGTTCTTCTCATGAACCACACATGGATCCACCAGTGTCATTGCATGTCTGTTATTTTCATGAATCATAGCTAGAGTCATTGAATGTCTGTTACTTCCATAAACCACATATGGATCCACCTAGTGTGATTGCAGGTATGTTCTTTTCACAAACCACACATGGAGACACCCGTGTCACTTCATGGGTAGCCGTTTTACCGAGTCTTCTAGAAGGCATGCCCTAACATAGTTTTTCTGCTTGTCGATTGTTACATACCGTTCGATTGGGGCGTTTTGATGATTGGGATGGTCTTCGTGAGAGCGATCCGCGAGTAGGCTGTTCCACGGCATGATTGGCCCCGCTTGCTTTGGACAAACTTGCAACACCGGGCACTCCCCTATTACGAGTGTCACGTTTCACGAGTTCATTGGGCCACATCCCAGTGTCAAGTCCCCATTACTTCTTTTCCTCCCGTACTTCTCTTCCTTACCCTCGAAGCCACTTTCCCCACTTCACTCCCATCCTACCGTAGCCACAAGCCGACGACGCCTCCATCCCAATCCCCTCTCTAGCAGCCACCCCTACCCTCTCCCCATGGGTTCAAGGGGAGACGGCGAGGAAACGCGTCGTGACGACAGGGACGATGATTTAGATGTGAGTCATCTCATCTCTATTTCTATCATTTGTGGCCGGTTATCTATTTTTTGAGCTAGATCTAATCTGTTTACTCATGCTTGTATGATGTGTTAGGCCAACCAGACGATGTATGACTCCGACTATCACGGTTTAGCAGATGAAGACAGTCTGCTGGTATGTAAACATGGATATGTGCCCGCTAAATTTGTAGCGTTCGAAGGACGAAACACAGGCAGGAGGTTTCTATGGTGTCAAGGACATCATGTAATGATGCAAGGCGGAAGTTGCGGTGTTGTCAAATGGGTAGATCCAAAGTGGTCCAAATCGATGCAGAAAACGCTAGACAAACTATGGGAAATGACTGTCGAGTTGAAAGAATCCGTATTCAGGTCACTTCTTGACAGTGTTAAGATGAAGCTATGGGAACCAGTTGACACGACCAAGCATAAGCGAGATCTCAGGTGGGCGCAAGACAAGGTTATCAAATTCGAGAAGGAGAGGGACGCGGTGTTGGCCCTGAAGGCTAAAGCAGAGCAAGAACTGACTCAAGCAAGGAATGATCTCCACCAGGCCAAAGTCCTGCAGTACACAACTACGAGTATTGAAAAGTGCATGAGGAAAAATGTAGTGAAACAATTAAAGGAAGATGCTAAAAGGAAGGAGCAGACGATTCGATGCTTGCTCTCGCAGGAAGATGCGCATCGGGTTAAGATTAGGAAGATCAAGGAGATATGTGATAACTAGTTCTATTTAGCTTAAGCTCCATGCCTTTTTAAGTTGTAATAGTTGTACTTGTTGACCTAGCGGTCTGAACTATTGGTCCCGGATTCCAGGGAGGAAAAAAATTGCTCTGACCCCGCATTACTTCTTTTGTCTGACCCCGCATTACTTCTTTTGTCTGACAAATGCCTCTAGGATATTCCGCACGTCGCTTCGTCATCCTCGTGTACAAATAGGAGGCCCACAGCGCGTCGCTTCGTCGGCCATCCCCTCGTCCTCTCCAATCTCCACCGCGCCGCCATGGAGATGCCCGATCTGAACTTCTACGAGGCAGTGATGTTCATGATCTTCGACATCCTCGCGCTGCCAGCCGCGACGGTGCCCCATGGATGGCGCATCAACTCTGCGGGGGTGCCGGTGGCTCTGCTCCCCGGCGAGCCGAGATGGAGAGGAAAAGCACGACGCGCCACCGCCAAATGCCCGTGTGGAAGAGGGCGCTACCCCGGTACGCGGCGGCCAGCCCGTATTGGCCGGTGCTATTCAAGAAGGAGCGGAAGGCCAAGATTGGCAACCGCATCGTTGACGGGCGCGTGGTGCACCAGGATCTCCACAACCGAGAAGGGCGGGAGAGGTTCTGGTCCGTCCCTGGATGGACCAAGTACACCATCATCGCCGCCTGTCAACGCAAAGAGGTGCACCGTCTCACGAACAATGCGAACATCGTGGAGGTTCCGTCCGACAACGACGAGGAAGCCAGCGGCTCGGAGGACAGTGGTAGCAGAAGTGAAATTGTTGACTAGTGGTTGAATTAATGTAGGATGTGAAATCGCACCTTTGTTTAGAAGAATTTGTGGTTGAAGTAATGAAATGCCCCGATTTAGATCTCTGTCTCGATTAATTTGTGGAAGAATTTTTGATTTAGATCAATTTCTGCCTCGATTTAGATCTCTGTCCTAGATTGGGAACGTGACCATGGACCAAAGACACCTTTTCTACTAGTGTATTCTTATATTGGTGGTTTGTTTAAACGTAATCTACGTGGATTGTGCCGCATGCAAATGACACAACCACAATTTATAAAGTTCAGAACGTACACCCGGTTACTGGAGATCCGGGAGCTTCGCCAGATGAAGGGGATGCAGGAGCAGAGAGGCGGTGAGATAGACGGGCTCAAGATTAGGCCAGAAAGTGGTACCCATTTCCTCCTCATCTAGGCATTATCTGTGAGAACATTGTTGTTTATGTTGCCACGTTGTTGTGCGGCATCTGAAATAAGTTGTTGCTTCGTGGAGTGTGGCAGCTTAAATAATTTATTTTTGTGCCACTTACATTCCGTCATATTTGAAGACCTCCTGCCCCTCAGCAATCGTGGAACCGGTGGATCCTTGTTTTTAGATACAAGTGGCACAATCACAATTTCGGATTCAACTACTGACTCGAGCGTTTCCAAACCCTAAGTCACGGTACATTTTACTCAGAGAACGTGGGTAGATTGTTTCGCCCGACAACGTGCCACAGACAGACCGATCATAATTTAGCAGAATTACATATATATGGGTTCAAGTTCAACACATTACTATGCATCTTCATTGCCAGCAGCCTTCTTCCGCATCCTGGGTGCCAAGCCTTCACGTCCACTGGCTTCTTCATTTCCTACCTTCTTCCTCTTCCTTGGTGCCAATTTTCTTAGCTTCACGTACTCTGCATCGCCGGGACAATGGGCACCAGAATCGTGTCCAGCATCATCTTTCCACTCGTTTTTAATTTCTTCGAGCAGCAAAATGACATCTTTCCACTCGTTTTTAATTTCTTCGGGCAGCAAAATGACTAAATCGGCAGTCATGTTTCTAACCTTGCGGCGCTTCCTATCAAAGAAACACGACTGTTGCATAACTGCCCAATATCTACAGAGTAATTAAAACAAAAATTACAATTCAGCACAAACATCCGAACCCCAAGAGACCTTTGCTTACTAGGACCTAATTGGGTTCGAGCAACCACCCTGTCCAAGAATAGAAGGGCGACTCCTAGTTGCAGCAGCTTCCACATCTAGTACATCACATTTCAACTCAAACATGGCAGCCGAAGAATACCTTTTCATCAACCCAATTAACTGACTTTCACATGTTATAGGAACCATGATGCCACGTTCATCCATGAAGCTGAACTTTGTAGTCTGCTTCGGCCATAATTCAACATGATTACGCAGAGCAGCAACCATACCAGATATAGTGCAGATCTGCACAGGCGCTTCTTCCATCGTGAAACAATGGTGTCCATACCTCTTGCCCTTAGAGTCGTACCTATAGAGTACTACCATAACCAGGTAAGGGGGGTCCGCGCAGATCCCACTTTACATAAAACTTTGGACAAAATACGTTTGTCAGCGTTGGGCTAACAAACAGTTTGAGGTTCAGTAGCCAGCTAGCAGTTATAATTAGTGCGAATAGCAAAGAGAAAGGTAGCTCACTCGCTTGTCGACAGAACTTCTTCTTTCTAGATAGTAGGATCTGCCATCACCCGAGCCGCTCGGCTCGTCGGCGGTGGAGGCGGGCTAGAGCCTCGCAACGGCAGCTATGGCATGTGCCATTGGAGCTCAAGATCAGCGACTGGGCATAGCAACTTGGAGCCGGAAGTCAAATGTCCGAAGGGATCGTCCTGCCTGGAGGGTGGATTCCGACGCTGCCGGTCCTAGGGGAAAGCTGGGAATGGATTTGTGAAATTGGTCAATGCATCCAATCCACTTAGCTGCTCGATTTTCCTAAGAGGTTGTCGCGTTGGCGCTCGCGTCACGGACAGATGACCGACATGAGGGTCCCGACCGTCTACTTCATGGGGCAGTTTAACGAAATGTTTGAATTTGGCAGGGGTGAGATGAGTTTGCCTCGAAATGGCCCCTCTCAGTAGTTGGTGGCCCAACTTTTCGAAACGCGATAATTTTAGGCAACTTAGGTACCGCCATGCGCTGGCCTGTGAACTTTGGTACCGCAGACGAACAGGCCCATGGTGTAGAGGCTCCAAAGCACAGCCGGTAGCTCCTCTATCCAGCAGCCGGGGATCGCATCAGTGGTTTGATCAGTCAGGGCTCAATCCCGGCTAGGACTAGACCATTTGCTCGCTCGCATTGCCTGTTGGATTGGGGGTGTGCCACGGATGCTAGGTCTAGACGGATGCCCTTGTCTCCGCAGAAGCGCGCGAAAGCCCCTTTGGTGAAATTCATGTCGTTTTCTGTTATGATGCTGTTCGGGTAACCAAACCCTGTGATTATGTCCGTGAAGAACTTGACCACCGTTGGGCCATCCAACTTCTTTATTGGTTTTGCCTCGATCCATTTGGTGAATTTGTCCACCGCCACCAGCAGGTGCGTCATGCCAGATCGGGCTGTTCTGAAAGGGCCGACCATATCCAGCCCCCATATGGCAAAGGGTCAAGTGATGGGAATTGTGTTGAGTGCCGCAGACGGAGTGTGCTTCTGCTGGCTGAACCACTAGCAACCGTTGCATGCCTTGACTATTTTTTCGGCGTCTTCCAGCGCCGTGGGCTAGTAGAATCCATGGTGAAATGCTTTTGCCACTATGGCCTGTGACAACGCGTGGTGGCCGCACTCGCCCAGGTGAATGTCAATCAACAGCCGGATTCCTTCTTCCTGGCTCACGCACCGCTGATAAATGCCCCCAACGCTGCGCTTGTAGAGCTCATTGTTGATGATGGTGTACGCGATGGCCTTGCGCTTCACCTGACTTGCGTCTACCTCCTCTTTCGGCAGTTCTCCTTTAGCCAAGAAATCCATGAACGGCTTGGCCCATGTGGGAGTCTCCCGGATGGCGCATACCGCCTGTATGAGCAGGTTTACTTCTGTGTGAATGGTCAGGTCGGGCTCGTCTGGTGGCCGACCCAGCGAAGTAGTAGAGCCGGTAGCCTCCGGGCTAGACATGGCAGTCCCCGGGCATGGCAAAGCAGTCCCCGGGTGCGGTGAAGCGGTTGCGGAGGTCTTGGAGCCGGCAGTCCCTCAGTGCGGTGAAGCAGTCCCCTGGTGCGGTGAGGCAGTCGCAGAGGTCTTGGAGCCGGCAGTCCCCGGGTGCGGTGAAGCAGTCCCCGAGTGCGGTGAGACGGTCGCGGCGGTCTAGGAGCCGGCAGTCCTCTGGTGCGGTGAAGTAGTCCCTAGGTGCGGTGAAGTAACCGTGGAGTTCTTGGAGTCGGCAGTCCCCGGGTCCGCGTCCAATATGATGGAGTCAGATTCTGGAGATGGTGTGATTCACGGATTGCATAGGTGCTCGAGGGAGACTCTAGTCGGAATTGCCCGTCTTGTTGACACGATGCGGGCGAGCATGCCCGCGGCTTCATTGTTTATCCTGGGGACATGGTGAAACTCGCACCCTTCAAAACAGGCACATAGCTGTTGTACGAAGAAGTGATATACAGCCATGTTTGCATCCCTGGCATCCCAATCGGCTAACACTTGTTGCACCACCAAATATGGGTCGCCAAAGCATAGGATGCGTCGGATGCCGATCTCTTTTGCCATTTTGAGGCCGTGGACGAGCGCTTCGTACTCAGCGACATTGTTGGACACGCGGAAGTGGATCTGTAGCACGTAATCCAGCCGGTCTCCCTTGGGGGAGGTGATGACCACTCCGGCTCCAAGCCCCCGTACATCTTGGAGCCGTCTAAATGCAGCTTCCAATGCGTGGAGTCAGGGCAAGGCGGCAGGTATTGTGTTTCTGCCCAATCAACGAGGAAATCTGCCAAGGCCTAAGACTTGATCGTCGTTCTTGGCTCGTATTGAATGTTGTGGCGGCGAGCTCTATGGCCCATTTCGCTACCCGACCTGTACCATCCATGTTGCCGATGATCTCCACAAGTGGCGCTAGCGCCACCACCCAGATGTAGTGTTCTTGGAAGTAGTGCTTCAACTTCTTGGCGGCCATGTACACGCCATACACCAGCTTCTGATAATGGGGGTAGTTCTGCTTCGAGAGCGAGAGTAGCTCACTCAAATAGTATACCGGTTGCGCCTTTCCTTCTTTCGGCCTCTCCACCACTAGCACCACACTGACGACCCAGTTGGTGGCTGCGATGTACATCAACATTGGCTCCTTTGCCGCTGGTGCTGCCAGTATAGGTGGTGAGGTGAGCATGTGCTTGAGGTCGCGGAAAGCTTCATCCGCCTGCGATGTCCAGACGAATTTGTCTGTTTTCTTCATGAGCTGGAATAGCGGGAGTGCTTTCTCGTCTAGCTGGCTGATGAACCGGCTGAGGGAGGCCCGGCGTCCGGTGAATTTCTAGACGTCTCGCGAGTTCTTGGGTGGATGCATGCACTAGATCACACCGATCTTCTCCAGGTTGACCTTGATTCCTCGCTCTGATACGAGAAAACTGAGGAGCTGGCCAGCTGGAACGCCAAACACGCACTTCTCCGGGTTCAGCTTCATCAGGAACCGGTGGAGGTTGGTGAATGTTTCCTTCATACCTTCAAGGAGTGTATGGCGCTCCTTGGTCTTGACTACCACATCATCTACGTACGCGTGTACGTTTATGCCGATCTGAGTCTCTAGGCATTTCTGCATGTAGCGCTGGTACATTGCCCCAGCGTTCTTTAGTCCAAACGACATGGTGGTGTAGCAGTAAGCTCCATAAGGAGTAATGAATGTTGTCTTTATTTGATCAGCGGGGTTTAGCCGGATCTGGTGGTAGCCGTAATACACATCCAGAAACGACAACAGCTCACAGCCTGTCGTGGAATCGATCACTTGGTCTATCCTTGGTAGGGCGAATGGATCTTTGGGATATGCTTTGTTGAGGCTGGTGTAGTCAACACACATGCGCCAAGTTTTGTTCTTCTTCAGCACCAGCACGAGGTGTGCTAGCCATTCCAGGTGGAAAACCTCCATGATGAACCTGGCTGCGAGCAATTGGGTGATCTCTTCACCGATGGTTCTTCTTTTCTCTTCCGCGAAGTGTCGTAGTGATTGTTTGACTAGCTTTGCATCCGGCTTGACACGTAAAGAATGCTCGGTGAGCTCCCTCGGAACACCTGGCATGTCCTTGGGTGACCATGCGAAGATATCCCGATTCTCACGGAGGAAGTCGACGAGCGCGCTTTCCTATTTGCTATCAAGGCCGTCTCCGACCAGGATGAACTTGTCCGGCTCGGCCTCATCTAGCAGGATCTTTTTTGTGCCCTTAGATGGCTTGAATTGTGCTTCTCGGCCGGCTTGGGCTCGCCAGCCGGCATGTCCTTCTGCAGGGCTGCCATGTTTTGCATGATAATGTGCTTCTCTTCCGCGATGATCATGGCCTCCGCTAGCTTGGAGCCGTCCGTGGTGCACTCCACATACCGCCTATAGCAGCCGGCCACGGTGATGCCACCCTTTGGCCCTGGGAGCTTCATCTTGAGGTACACATAGTGTGGTACCGCCATGAACTTGGTGAGCATCGGGCGCCCCAAGATTGCATGGTATGCACTAGAGAGGTTGACCACCTCAAACCAGATGGGCTCGCGGCAGAAGTTGTCCTCCGTGCCGAAGATGACGTCCAGCCGGAACTTTCCGATGGGCGAATGCGACGGGCCCGGGATGCCCCCATGGAAGGAGGTGCTTGATGGCTCCTACTGCGACTCGCTGATACCGAGCCGGTCTAGCGAGCTGTGGTACAGGATGTTGATGCTGCTCCCACCGTCTGCGAGGACACAAGAGAACCTGCAAGAATGCTTCTTGGAGACAATGATGGGATCCAAGACCATCGCGTAAGTTCCTAGGTGAGGCAGCACAGCTGGCTGGTCCTTCCGATTCCATGCAATTTCTTGTTCAGACCAGTTTCGGTACTAGGGGACGGGAGGAACGATCGCGTTCACCTCCGCATCGCGGCGTCTCTTGCCGTGCTTGGTCTCTGGCTCCATCGTGAAGATGTGGTAGTTTCCCACCTGGTAGGGATAGTTGTTGTCGTCATTCTCCCTTCAGTGCTCGTTATTGCGGTCGCCTGGCGGCCCACTGGCTAGAGGTGGTGGTGCCTACGCAGCCAGCGTGCTAGCGAACTCCACCATCTTCTTCGTCCAAGTGCACTAGCGTGTGGTATGTGTAGCTGGTTTGTTTCCTCCGCTGTGGAACTTGCATGGCCCATCAAGCAGTGACTCAAAGGTGTACTTGGGCCTTGGAGGCTGGTCATCTAGCTCCTGTCTCCGCCTTCCGCCTGCAGCCGGATCCTCCTGCACCGCCACCACCAGCCTAGAACCATATTGGTTATCTGGCTAGTCGTCCTTTCTCTTGCCGTGACGGTTGTCATGCCGCCTAGAGATGTGGTCATTTCCTTCCGGCTGGCGCCAATCCACAGCAACATCGCCGATGATTTTCCCCTGGTCATCCACCCGGACGGATCTTTTCATTGCCGCCTTAGCGGTGGTATACTTGTCTGCAATGGCCATGGCTACGCCATGGTGGTAGGCTCCACCCGGCAAAGCTTGTGCTTGAGCATAGTGCCATCTCGGCAGCCGTTGAGGAAGAAGGGTGCTCGTGTACCCCCTCACAGGAGTTGTGCATGCTCGTCCACCAGGTGATGTAGGAGCGATCAGATTCGTTTGGACCCTGCACGCAGAGGGCGAGCTCGCCGGCTCGACCTGGGTGCTTGTAAGTGCCGGTGAAGTTGTGGATGAATGCCTGCTCGAAATCAATCCAAGCATTGATGCTGTTATCGGGGAGGCTGTTGAGCCATGTCCTAGCCGAGTCGAGGAGCATGAGGGGGGCATAGCGCACAGCCACCCGGCGGTTTCCGTTTGCGATGCCTACTGCGGTGGTGTAGTCCACCAGCCAGTACTCCGGCTTGACCGAGCCTTTGCACTTTGGCGTGTCCCTTGGGAGCCAAAATCCCTTTTGAAACGGTTCATTCCGGACTCGCGGTCCGAAGCACCTTGGACCGGCTAGGCTTTCTTCTTATAGTGTGCGCGACTAGACCAGCAGGTCGATGCGTGCGCGCGTATTGTGGTTCTTCCGGCTCGAGCGGTACTAGCCGGCCGGATAGGCGGGACTTGGGCAGCGCTTGGCCTTTTTCGGCTTCGTCGGCTGGCTCGTGGTTCCGGCTAGTGACAGTCGCGGGCGTTGTGCCCCCGGCCTACCGATCCACCGCATGCACGGTTGCTTGGACTCGCACCGTTTGGGGAGGAGGATTTGCTGGCACCTGCAGCCGGATCCACCATCTGTTGAGCCGGTTGGGTCTTGCTGTTGCCACCCATGCTGAGCTCTACCTTAGCCTGTTGCTTGTTTGCTGTGACCACGAGGAGCTAGACAAGCGCCTGCTGACGGAGCAGCTCCTCGCCCTCCAGGTGGCTTAGTTTGGCAATTGCCGCCTCCATGGCCCTCATGTTTTTGGCGGGAGTGCTATAGACCGGCTGCATCGCAGGTGTACGCGGACCAGCGGCACGATCCATCTCTGAACCAAGATTTCAGCCTTGGGCTAGGCCGGGCAGCTCGATCAGGGCAAGCGGGCGAAGCCGTGCACGATGTTCTACTCGCGCATGGTTGCGTTCATCCGCTGTTGGGCGGCTGCCACCTTGCCAGCTTCTTCCAGGAGGCTCTGGCGAGTAGCCTCCAGCGCCGCCACAGCTACTGCCGGATCTGCCTCGATGGGGTTGATGGGGTTGCGGAGGTGCTCGATGGATGTGGCGAGCAGGTCCTAGTTCAGGAAGTGCGAGTTAGCGGTGCAGCCATCCCCGTTACGCTCTAGAGGTGGGCGGCGGTTCTCGCCCGAGCCCGCCATCATGACCTCGACGCTATCGCTAGCGACGCGCGAAGCGGAGAAACCAGGAGGCGCGCCGGACACGGTGACGACCTCGCAAGGAAAGGTCTCGGCGACGGTGGTGATGTAAACGCGGTGCTCGCCGAAACGCATGATGGAGCCACCGCTTGGTAAGGTTTCCCCAGCGAAGCAGGATGCGTTGTCGAGGACGCAGTCGAAGGATCCAAAAGTGCGGATGAGGCCAGAGGCGACTCACTCACCGGCAACGAGCCGAAGTCCCATGCGAAAGATGATCCCAGCCAAAGCGACGTGCCCCAAGGTGGGTGCCAACTGTCGTGGTGTGGAACACGGCAGTACCATAGGAGATGGCATGAGAGGAGACAATCAGGATGCTATCAGTGGCTACTCGCAATGGGTTGGGCACAGATACTGCAAACACAACGATGTACCCAGGTTCGGAGCCCCCTTGGGGAGGTAACACTCCTACTCCTGCAAGGATCTACTATCAAGGGGCGAACACCCAATACAAATGCTCCTTGAGCTGTTTTCTTGGCTACTCCTTGCTAGAAGAAGAAGAGGAACTTCTCTATTTGTCCAATCTAGAGAACTTCTAAGTTGTAATTGTCTATCTAGAAAGCACTACGTCCCCTTATATACTGGTTGAGGAGGTAGTTTACATGATCGGTTTTAGGGTTTACTATTTCGATTTGGGCTTTACAAAGTGGGCCGGTTGGACGGGCCCGAACGGCAGGCCTAGGTCCAGTCAAGCCTCCAGTACAGGGGAGGACAGTGCTACAATGTCCAACGCTCTTGCTTTACTCGTCAGCCATCTCTTTATCCGTCAGCCGGAGCTTTATTCGTAAGCCGGAGATTTACTCGTCAGCCCTTGCTTTGCTCGTCAGCTTCCAGCTTTGGCACAATTGTCCGGTAGCGCCGACCGGGCTAGCCAGCCTGTCCGGTCAGAGGTGCACTCAGCAAGGAGCATCGCCCCCACCATACCATGGCTAGCGGATCCGAGACGGCCAGCTAGGAGCGGCCTCCCAGCCAGTTTTTCTGGCTACTCGGTTAAACGGGCCAACTGGGGAAACTTGGATGCGGACTAGATGGAGAGTTCCATCCGGCAGTGGTTCCTTGTGTTGGGTCCAGACGACCAGAGCTCTTTGGAGCCGGCCAGTTGGCCCCATCTTGGCCTATTCGGGGGTCATCCCCTTGACAGCCGCGCCACCGTACAAGCATGCCGCCGCCAAGGCGTCCCTAGGCCAGCATCGTTATACGCAACCAGGGTGAGCAGCCCCGACATGCCGGAGAGCGCAGAGGCATTGAAAGATATAGGAGCAGGTCCCATAAGGAGCCACCATGTCCGACAAGAAACCATGATTGGTGGGAAGAGTCGTAGGAGGGCCATAGCAAGAAGGCTAACCCACCGCCACCATCGCCACCTAGCAGCCATCATGGCGGAGGGCATGGTGGATCTCATAAATCGCTCCACAACTCCCCTTACCATGGCGTAAAAGGGAAGCCGCTAGAGGAGTATGATGCATGTTCACAGCTGGACAAGATCCAAGAAGCTCGGGAGCTTCCATACCTTGGGCCACGTTGTTTTGGACCAGTAATACGGGCCACAACATAACCAAAGGGCCTCTGGATAGACAAGACCATCAAGCCCTACGACGGCACTGCCAGGCCAGCGACATGGTTGCAGGACTACATCGAATCGATTCACATCGCAGGGGGAAACCCCAATGTTGCTGTCAAGTACCTCCCACTCATGCTAACCAGCACCGCCCGACAATGGATCGATGACTTGCCAGAAAAATCAATATGCAATTGGTTGGACATGCATGAAGCGTTCACCAAGAACTTCAAGGGTACGTATAAACGTCCATGCACTGTCGGAGACCTCCATCGGTGTGTGCAAGAAAAGGATGAAACCTGTCGTGCCTACCTCTCTCGCTGGCTAGATATGAAAATTCCTACGCAGGGGTGCACGATCAGACCGCTATGGACGCCTTCGTTGACGGTCTGGAAAAGGGAACTTTGCTCCGGCATAAGTTGAAGCTCAAGCAAGACAACAATGAGTTCACCCTCAATGCAATGATCGCCATGGCTAGCAAGTTCACCGCTGCTAATGACGGTGCTTGTGGATCATTGCCGGAAATATAAATCCCTACCCAGGCTAGAAAAAAACAACAATAACAAGTGGAAGAATCTGCATGAAGAAAAGCAAACAGCCGACATGGTCGCCGCAACGTTCACTGGCAGAGGTGGAGGCAGACATCGTGGACGTGGTCGGAGGGCTAGCAGTGTCCAGCAGAGGAGTGACTCTACACCCTCAGCGCCCCGCATTCCCCCAAACGTATGAAGAGTACCGTGATATGCGATGTTTCGTCCACCTTGACACAAACAGCAAGGCCACCCACACCAACCACCAATGCAAATTTGTCAATGACCTAAAGGAAGACCCTGAGTCCGGCTACAAGCAAAGTCAGAAGAACAAACCTCGTGGAAAGGGCAAAGGGAAGAGCCCAAGGAATCAAGCGATATGGATGAGGACGCGGAACCCAAATCTTTTGACAAGGGTGGGTAAAGGGAAAAATCCCTTCGAAAAGAAGGCTCCATGTTACCATACATTCCTTGGCACCCCCACCGTCCGGGCCTAGAAAACCTCTTTGAGGATACTGATGGATACCCTCCCTCCGGTTCCCTAGTACGTCAGGTGGTCGTAAGTTCCAATTACTTGGGATAGGAAGGATCACCCAGACCTTATCCCAACAGAGAACCGGAATTCCATGGTCATCAACCCTTTGGCTTATGGCACTGAGTTCACCAAGTGCCTCATGGACAGTGGAAACAGCATCAACATCATGTACCTGGATACACTGCACAAGATGAACTTGACGGAGACCCAACTAAGGAAGATAAACACCGTGTTCCATGGGGTTGTCCCCGACTGACAAGCAAATTCCCTAGGATGCATCACCCTTCCGGTCGCTTTTGGCGATATTAACACTTACCGCCAAGAATGCATGACCTTTGAAGTGGTGTCTTTCAAGAGCATGTACCATGTCATCTTTGGATGCGACATCTTCTACTCCTTCCTTGCAAGGCCATGCTCTGTCTACAACAAGCTCAAGATACCTAGACCAAATGCCGTCATCACTGTTGGCGGAAGCTTCACCAAGGCGTGAGAGTGCGAGCTCAGTGAAGCCGCCTTCGCTGAAGTAGTCCTCTATAGCGAGGAGTTCAAGGAGATCCAGAACCAGGTCGATGCCTCAGAGATGTCGGCTTCGAAGAAGAAGATCACTACTGCCGAACCCGCCTTCAAGGACACCATCAAGACCAAGCAGGTGGAGCTTGTTGAAGGATATTCATCCAAGACCACCGTCACTCGCACGGACCTGGATCCCAAATAGGAAAGCGTGCTCGTCGAGTTCCTCCGTGAGAATAGGGACATCTTTGCCTAGCAACCTGCCGACATGAAAGGTGTACCTAGGGAACTTGCCGAGCACAACTTGAATATTGATCTCAATGCCAAACCGGTGGAGCAACCTCTATGATTCTTTGGTGATGAAACACGAAGGGCTATAGGCAAAGAAATAGCTAGGTTACTTAAGGTTGGCTTTATCCAAGAAATTATTCACACCCGATGGGTGGCAAATCCTGTACTTGTCCCCGAAAAGGGAACCAATGAATTAAGAAAGTGCGTTGATTACACTGGCTTGAATAAAGCATGTCCGAAGGATCCGTTTGCTTTTCCTCGCATTTACCAAGTCATTGACTCAACGGCTGGCTCAGAACTTCTATGTTTTCTTGATGCCTACTCAGGATACCACCAAATCCAGATGCGAAAGTCCGACCAACTGGCCACTTTGTTCCCAACACCTTACGACACGTATTGCTACGTCACGATGCCCTTTGGGTTGAAAAACGCTGGTGCTACTTACCAGCGGACAATGCAGTGCTACCTACACGACCAAATAGTTCGCAACATACACGCTTACGTGGACGCCATTGCGATAATGTCAAAGAAATCAAATGACCTTATCACCAACTTGCAGGAAACCTTCGACAATCTCCGGAAATACAACATGATGTTAAACCCCAAGAAGTGCGTCTTCGGGGTGCCCTTCGGCAAACTGTTGGGCTTCATTGTTTCACATCGTGGAATCAAGGTGAATCCGGGGAAAATCAAGGCCATCCTCGACATCAGGTCCGACATGTCTGAAGGACATACAAAGGCTCACAGGATGTGTTGCAACAGTAAGCCGGTTCATCAGCCGACTTTGTGAGAAGGCAATACCGCTCCAGAAGTTGCTCAAGAAAGCGGACAAATTTACTTCGATGGACGAGGCTGACGCAACACTTCAGGAGTTGAAGAGAATACTCTCCTCCCCACCAATACTTGCAGCACTGGTGTCAAGGGAGCCTATGTTAGTTTACATGGCGGCAACCAACCGAGTAATCATCATTGTCATCATGGTGGAGCGCAAGGAACGAATGCACGAATATGGAGTTCAACGGCTCGTTTACTATGTAAGCAAGGTCTTGACGAAATCCAAACAAGCGTTACTCGCACTACTAGAAGATAGCTTATGGAGTTTTCCTTGCTTCACGCAAGCTAAGGCATTATTTCTAGGAGCACCCTATCATAGTGGTAAGCAAAGCTCCACTGTCCAACATCATCAACAACAGCGACGCTACAGGGAGAGTGGCAAAGTGGGGCATTGAACTAGCCGTCTTTGAAATCACCTACAAGAGACGCGACGCTATCAAATCACAATCATTGGCCGATTTTCTCGCAGATTGGACAGAACTACCAGAAGACACTCTTGTGCTAGAGCCAGAATATTGGGTCATGCACTTTGATGGATCAAAGCTACTCAATGGCTCGGGGCTGGTGTATTATTACAATCACCAATAGGAGAAAAGTTGCAATACGTCTTGCAGATTCACTTCAATGCTACCAAGAACATGGTGGAGTATGAGGACCTCATTCACGGACTTCGTGTAGCCAAAGATATTGGCATCAAGCGCATAGTTTGCTGTGGATATTTCGACTTGGTTGCCCAGCAAGTAGCTAGCACCTGGAACGCGTGGAACCCTATGATGGCGGCATATTGAGACGAAGTAGATGAAATAGCCAAGTGCTTTGATGGCTACGAAGTCAAGTACGTCAAAAGGGAAGAGAATGAGGCGGCAGATCTCCTATCAAAGCTTGGATGAACTCGTCAACCAATTCCGCCAGGCGCTTTCCTAGAACATTTACGGACCCCATCCGTGAAGGGAGTGGACCCCGACAACTTGGATAGAGTGGATTCATTTGTTAACACAGTAAAAGTGACCTCCCCGGCTTGGACGAAACCGTTCATGGACTATCTACAAGACAGAACTTTGCCCGTCGACGAAGTCGAAAGCCGGCAAATAGTATGCAGGGAAAAAGGCTACGCCATCATTGATGGCCAGCTTTACAAAAGAAGTACCACATGAGTTTTGCTTCGATGCGTCTCCCAGTAGCAAGGTATCGAAATCCTTAGATAAATACATCTCGGAGATTGCGGGCACCATGCCGCTCCCCGATCATTGGTGGCTAAGGCCTTCCGACAAGGATTCTACTGGTTAACTTCCAAGACAGACGCTGAAAAGTTGGTACAAACATGCCTTGGGTGTCAGTTCTATGCAAGACAACCAAGTGTTCCAGCTGAAGAATTGTGAACAATACCAATAACTTGGCCGTTTGCAGTTTAGGGGCTGGACATTGTGGAACCTTTGCAGATAGCACCCTGTGGATTCAAACACTTGCTAGTAGCAGTGGACAAATTCACAAAATGGATTGAAGCTAAACCCATTAGAAAGCTTGATGGGGCAACAACCCTAAAATTTGTCGGGGATCTAGTGGTGAGATTTGGTCTCCCACACAGCATCATCACCGACAATGGAAGAAATTTATCTCTCGAAGAAGTTGAGGAGTACTGTCATGAAAAAGGCATCCGCATTAACCTGGCATCTGTGGCACATCCACAGTCAAATGGGCAAGTTGAAAGGGACAATGGACTAATTCTGCATGGCGTCAAGCCATGCTTAGAGGCACCGCTACATACAGCAGCTAGAGCCTGGGCGGAGGAACTACCATCTGTCTTGTGGAGTTTACGAACAACACCCAACAGATCCACTGTCTTGACTCCCTTCTTCATGGTTTATGGACCAAAAGCGGTCCTTCCATCCGACATCCTCCATGATACACCAAGAGTTTCTGCCTACAAGGAGGATCATGCCGAAGAATCCAGACGCCTATCCATGGACCTACTTGAAGAAAAGCATGTGTTGGCATGCCAGTGATCCGCCATCTACCAGCAGAAGTTGCGTGGCTACCATAGTCGCCACGTAAAGCATCGCTCGTCTAAAGAAGGGGATCGGGTGCTTAGACTCAAGGAGGAAAAATCACATCAACTATCCCCGCCTTGGGAAGGACCGTTCGTCATAAGCAAATCATTGCTAAATGGTTGCTATTATGTCGTCGACATTCACGAGTTGAAAGATAGGCCAAAAAATCGCAAGCGCAAGCAACGTGACTCCGATGATGATTACCCGGAGACAGATCGGCCATGGAACATAGCACACCTACTTCCCTTTTACACTTAGCACATTTATATTATGTAATAAGTTTCTTATATGATCAGTGGAACAAAGCATTTGGTTCGCTCATATTCTGAGTCTTTTACCTCCTATAGTTGTTCATTTTTGTATCATATAAACCCTTTATGCGCAAGTTTGCATTTGCACTTGTAAAAATTCCAGCTACGGGCATTAGCTTAAGGTTTTTGGTCTACACGTTTCTGAAGTTTTTATGTGGATTCCGGAGTAGTGACTTCTTGGCACTCAAAGCCGGCGATTTTGCTCTTAGGTTCTTGACGGTTCTATTAAGTATCATCACGTGAGATCATAGTTCTGTGCTGCGAGTCTTCCGTCTCACAAAAGTTCAAGCATACAAACCAGAATAATGGATAAGCCAGCACTTGCTTAAAGAATATACACATGCTGAAAACAGATAAGTTGGAATAAACTTGAGTACAAGTTTTTCCGCCTTAAATAACACATAAGTTTTTCCGCATACACTTCACAGAGATGTATTTAATAAAAATATTGTTTTCATGGCTCTGCTATCGAGATCTTCATGGGGGCATCATCAGGAGAGCCAGGCCAGCAGAGCTCGTCAGACTCAGAGGGGGATGGGCTAGACTCAGACGAGGCCATGTCTTCATTGAGGATCTCGGCAGGCACGAAGACACCTGCGTTGACCATCTTGGCAATCCTAGTGTCGAAACCGGAGAGGGAATTCAAAATAGCATCGCTATCAATTTCCTTCCCTTCCTCATCCAACTTGGGAAACCCAGAAGTCACTCGATCAATTTCGGCATTGTCATAGTGTGCCTTGACCAAGTACAGGGTCATCCTAGCACCATCCCGGATGCAAGAGGCCTTCCAGTCCTTGACTTTCTCGGGGGCTCAGCGCAGGATTTCCGCGTACTTGGCCGCTGAGTCTGCCACCGTGATATTGATTCCTAGAGGCCAGGTTATCTCCTTGGCCTGGGCAATGGCGGTGCTCACAAAGTTGCCGGCAAGAATCATGCATTCCTTGGGATCTGGAGCACCTTCACCCAAGTTGGCCAAGCCAATGGGAGCTGAAATTTGCACAAGATACAAGGACCATGAACTCAAAAGAATCAAAATGGTTGTCCAAATTACAGAAATCACCAAGACGGAGAAAGGTTACCAAAGATGCTCGTCTTAGCTTGCTTGCATGTCTCCGGCAAGACATCCCGCTCCTTCTGGACTGTCTTGTACACCTCAAGGTTCCTCACATTCTGCTCTTTGGCAGCTTGGTTCTGTTCCTTGAGTTGTACAATCTCGTCCTTCAGGCGCTGCATCTCGGCATCAACAGACTCTTGCATCACCTTCATCGCCTCCTCATGGCCCTTGATAGCATCGGCCAGGTCCTTATTCAAAATTTTGTTTTCATCCTCGAGCTCCTGGATATGTTTGGATTGCTCGACGATGCTCTTAGCCTTGGCGATGGCTCCTGTAAAACGGAAATCAGAAAGTGCTATGAGCAGACGGCAGAAATGAATCCATGAGGAAAAGCAAGGAGTTGTTACAAGAAACAGACTCTGGCTATTTTTGATATGTTGCTTCAGGAAGGCTATTTTACCATGTTCAAGGTCTAGCTCCTTCTGCAAAGCAGCAAACCTCTCATTGGCTGTGATCCTCCGCCTATTCTCATTCTGCAAACAAACAATAATGCTTAGTTTCTCTAGAGCATCTAGTCAGAACTATATGGTTTCAACTACATTCTCGGGGGCTACAACATAAGGTTTTAATAAGAAAGTATGCTACTCTTAGAGCATCTAGCCGAAATTCTTTTAAGTTTCCACCTAGACGCTCGGGGCCTACACTATCAATTTCTACTCTTAGTTCTTTGGAGCACTCAGGCCAATAACTTTGATTTATCCGCCTAAGATCTCAAGGGCTATAGAGGGATATATTACACAGGATAAAATAAGTGAAGTTCAAAAGACTTACAATGGCAATGAGCTTGAGATTGTTGGCCAGATTGGCATATGTCATAGGTGATCTTGAAGCAATGCTTCCTGTCCTTCACCTTGACGATGTCCTTTAACCGGAGTTTGATGGAGTCAACAGAGAAGTTATCCCGCAAAATTCGCATGGGATCCCTCATGTCTTGGGTGTACTTGCACATCAACTCGGCGCGATGCTACAGAGACTGAATCCACCTAACAAACCAGCACATGGCCAGGTCCAAGCATGTTAGACCTCCGTCCACGAGCCATTCAATCCACCTTACGGCACGGTTGCCTTTGTTGTCAGAGGGAAGGGAGGCTGGGGTCCGCCATGTAGGCACCTCGGCGGCGGCTCCGTCAACAAAGTCAGGGTATGTCTCAAGGAGGTCAAGCAGAGGAATATATGGACCTTAAAAGTACGTGCGCTGCCAATTATTGCATGACTCATGCCCTACGATGTCGGGGAAGCGCCGGCTAGGCCGGATTTTGAAGATATGGTTCCGTAGATCCACAATTCGTCCTTGGACTCCACGGTCTCTCTCTTGACGGTGAAAAAGTATATGAACAGATCTAATCTAGGTTTGATGCCTAGGAATCATTCGCACCGAGCTAGAAAGTTGTTAAGGACTAAGATCTTGTTGGGAGAAAGATTGTGGGGAAGTACCCGGAAGTGCCGGAGAACGTCCAAAAAGAAGTCAGAGACTGGAAGGCTTACGCCACGTACCAGCTGAGATTTGAGGTACACCTTCTCTCTGGCATGGGGAGAATGGACCACCTCGCCGGCCGGCGCCGGCCGCCAGACCTGATCCTTCTCCGCGGGGAGATACCCCTCAGTGACCAGTTCCTGCAGGTCTTCAGCAGAGAGGTCAGAGCCCCTCCACACCCCCTTGTTGGAATCGTTGTCTTCTTCAGCAGCTTCTGGTGCTGCTCGTTCTTGGTCATCGCTAGTGGTTTCCACCATGGCGGAGACAGGGACAATGACCCCGTCTGGTGGGACAGTCACTCCCTATGATGGCTCCAAGATAGCCTCGCGGGTCACCGTCGTTGAAGGGACAAAGCTGCTAGAGGCTATTGCGGCGGGGGATCAGGTGGAGGAGAGAAGGCCTCTGTCTAGGGTTTTCACAGAGGAGCTCGAACAGGCGGGCAGCTGGAGGAAGACCAAGACGAGGAAGTGAATGTGGATAAAAAGAAATAAAATGACCACGGTGAAAACATATAGACCCCGTGTCAAGATTCGTGCTGAGGGATCTAATGGATGGAGCGTTGCCGACGTGGAGACTAACGTGCGCGGTAACTTCGCCACGTCCTCCGTCTTTGTCGCTTTGCCGTTTCAGATTTCGCGCGTGTGAAAATAGCTGATGATTAACTTCCTGTTTTTGTGAGTTTTGAGGTAGCGTAGGTTGTCCCTACATCATCTTCCTGACCGTTGCAGTGAAGCGTAACGTCTGAAGATTCCATCAAAGATGGAGAGTATCTAGCTCTAGAAATGAAGTCTCAAGGAATCTACGGTTACATTGCAAAGCCGGAGAGGATTGCAGGGTTCTGTGGGAGACCTTTGAGATATTATTTGACGAATTGCCGACATCATCTGGACGGCATATTCAAAGATCAATGGGCAAGACGGCACAAGATTTCAAAGTCGTCCAGGGGCTACTGTTGGGAATATGCTATATGGGTATTCTCATAGCATGTCACCAATCCGGCTAACCCGGGTGGCCTATAGTTGGTAGCAAGGCCTATGGCCTACTAGGTGGCCCAGTTAGACGGATCCAGAAGGGAGGCCCATGCCGAATAAAGGAAGGCTACGCAGGAGTCACCTACGTACTCGGAGCCTTGGAGTGCAAGACACGAAAGACTACTTTGTATTAGTGTAGGACTCTTTACCTTGTCCGGCAAGGACTTTTCCCTATAACCCTAGGTTCTGGTGCTTTTATAAGCCAGACTTGTGGAGCCTTTAGGGCATGACAACACACAACAAGCATTACCTCTTAGATTGCTGCGTACAACACGCAACACCTCGCACAACTAACCTATCTCTGTAACTCGGCGCATTGCCATTATAGTGATTTATAGCAGGAGTAGAGTTCCGCCACATTCATGGGACTTGAACTTGGGTAAGTTGTGTTACCTTGTACCGGCCAAATCTCCACCTTACCAAAGTCTCTAAACACGCACTGTGAGGATCCCTCCATGGCGTACTCATCGGCAATACCACAACACAAGGGTAGCTATTGCTTCATTGGCAACGGCGCCAAAAAAAGAGTTGATACCTCCGATCTGGATTACGGATGTAGTATAGCTTCTTTTTCCCTAGTGGACCTAGGTTATGGAATCCTCGAGAAGCATATGCGTAGTGAAGTTACTTTAACGGACCTTCGGGAGTTTTAGAATTCCTTTTGTGTTTTTACCAGACCAAGAGTTTGCGTCTTTTTGTTGTTGTCGATGATGGAGAGAGAGGGCCTAGGGCGTTCGGCTTCACCTGTAGCTATGCAAAACATATGATGGGAATAAAAGATAATGATAAAGTGTGCATGTAATTGTTAGAGCAAGATAAATTATATGTGGAAAATGCATCCATAATTGCTATTTCCTCCGTAACCGCCTATAGCAATAACCTACTAGTCTCATCCATAGAAGAAAGAGAACTAATGATATGCATAGTGACGTCACCGTTAATCCCAATTAAATCCCTCACATACAGCCGTACTACCCCTTCTGTCACCGGGGTTCCCAACCTGCATATTAGTCATGACTCATACTCCCTATACCTGGCTCAATCCTTAGGGTCTTGGGTACCTAACAAGTCCTTAGATTGAGGCAAGAGAGGATACAATAATCATCATGTCATACAAACTAATACATGATCCCATCTATGATAAATAACATGCACAAAGGATACATGGCTAGGCCGAAGCCCTTAGACCAAGGAGAATTATTCACACATAGAGATGACATCAACAATCACAAACATTGTAATGGAAATCATAAGATTGATAACAAATAGTATTAGAATGTCACCAATCAAAGATGAGATCTACTATTACAAGTGGTAGAATATGGCTATGGTGGTGAAGGGCTTTGGAGATTGGATCTAAGTCTATTCTTCCGGCGGCTCTTCGGTGTGGTGGATGGAGATGTGGAGGCGGCTGATGATCTGGGGCAGGGACTCTCGAGGCTCTTTTCTCGTTGCTTGAGGCTTCTTTATATAGGGGTCCCTTCATGAAAGTTGTTTTGTTTGACCTAGCGGTGTTGTTGGCAACTATATATACGGCCGGAACTATACGGACGGAATTTTATTCCGGTCGTATAGTTGGTCGTTAAAGTGTCTGCCTCCGACCCATGACTCCTGGTTTCTTCTGGTTGTTGGAAATCTCATATCTTTGACTTTAATGTAGTGATTCCCATCATCAAACGTCATTATCTGCACAGGAAAAAATAGAAGGAAAGGATTGCATACCCTTTGATTATTAGGCATTAGTGGCAGGGTTTAGAGAGATATTTCATCAAAAATATGAATAATATCCTGTTTAAATGTGGATGTAGATTTCTATATTTTAGAGCCGTCAGCAAACTTCAGCGATCCATTTATGGACTGAAGCAAGCATCTCAGAGTTGGAACCAACGTTTTGATCACGTGATCAAGAGTTTTGGTTTCATCCAAAATCAATAAGAGTTATGTGTTTACAAGAAAGCGAGTGGGAGGTTAGTGGTTTTTCTAGTAGTATATGTGGATGACATATTACTTATGGGAAACAATGTGGAACTTATGAAAAGCGTGAAAGCATATTTGAGTAGTCAATTTTCCATGAAGGCCTTAGGTGAAGCTGCATACATATTAGGAATCAAGATCTATAGAAATAGATCAAGACGCCTAATTGCATTAAGTTAAAGTACTTATATTGAAAATATTTTTAAGAGGTTCAAAATGGAAGATGCCAAAAAGGGTTTGGTGCCTATGATAGCACACTGAGTTTGACTCAATATCCAGCAACGGATGCTAATAGAGAAAGGATATCTTATGTCCCCTATGATTCAGCCATAGGATATATCATGTATGCAATACTAAGTACTCGACCTGATGTGGCATTGGCTATTAGTCTAATGAGACGATACCAAAGTAATCTAGGATCAAATCACTAGACAGCTGTGAAAAATATCCTGAAGTATCTCAAGAGAATGAAGATATGTTCCTAGTCTATGGAAGAAATGATGAATTTCTAAACATAACCAGTTACGTGGATGCGAACTAGAACTCAAATCTTGATGACTCAAAGTCTCAGACATGATTTGTGTTTCTGGTAAATGGTGGGGTGGTAAGCTGGAAGAGCAAGAAGCAGCCAGTAGTGGCACAATCTTCAATGGAGTATGAATACATTATTGCAGCTATTGCGGCGAATGAAGCTATTTGGCTAAGGAATTTCATCATCGAACTAGGAGTTGTTCCAAGTGTTCAAGACCTCGTGACAATCTATTGTGACAACATGGGCAATATTGCAAACGCAAAGGAACCAAGGACTCATTCCACGGCCAAACACATCAATCTACGGTTTCACGTCATCTGGTAGAATGTTGATGAGGGTGAAATCAAGATTTGCAAAGTACACACGGATCTGAATGTGGCAGATCCTCTGACTAAATCTCTCCTACAAGCACTGCACGAACAACACCGATATGCCATCGGTGTTAGGTTCCTGCCTATTGTAAACTAGATTAATTTGTACTCTAGTGCAAGTGGGAGGCTAAAGGAGATATGTCCTAGAGGCAAATAATAAAGTGTATTGTTTGATATATCTCTTATATGTTCATAATACATTTCATACTATGCTATAACTTTGTTAATATGAAACGTAAATACATGTGTGGTTTGTAAACAAACCGTGTCTGTAGTTACCTGTAGTGAACTAGCTCATTGGTCATGAGGATGATCTAGGGTTTCGAGATCATGGGCATTTATGCCAATTGACAATGAGGTCGTGTCATTAGTTGAATGATGTGATAGACAAACATCCGACAATTATATCTTAATGAGATCTAGTTACAAAGTTCACCATTGATGATAAACACAGAAAACCTTGCAACCCGATCCTTAGACAATGAGATAATGCAAAACACCGTTCTAGAGGGAGCTTTGATGGAATCAAGCATCATGTCATGGAAGTGTGATCAAAAAGGTGCTACTCAGGTTTCCAAAGGGACGCGTAGAGGAGTACATATCAAGACCAGGATTTGTCAATCCATGTAACAGATAGATACATGTGGCCATATTAGTGGCATTGCATTAACGAAGCTTGCAAGAGTGTGACTTGGTCATGGAATGCAATGACATGGGAACGAGTAAACAAGTTCATCAATAAAGAGACCGAACTAAGGTATGGAGATACCAAGATCAAGTCTCGGATGAACTAGTTATCAAGTGACAAAGGGAACAGGAAACGACGTTTACAGTTCGAGCGATAAGATTCATGAAACACACGGGGGTCAACATGGGCATCCAGGTCCCTCTGATGATCATTAATATGAGATAGGTCTCAATCATGTCCGGAGTGTTTCCGAACAAAAGGATGTCACGCTTAAGGGTGGGGATGCTTCAGGATAGATGCGGTATCGTAGGAGAAATAGAGAGAGAGAAACTGACATAGTTCCGGGTAACATCTGATGTTGATCGGAGGGGGACCGAAGGAGTTATAGGGTGAAGTAATATAATAATATGTGTATTTTACGTTAATTGGTGAATTAATATTAAAATATATTTTTATTTTATTTTTATAGGCAGCCCATTGCTAATGGGCCTCACCTAGAGAGGAGGCCCAAAGGGGCAAGGCACCTAGGGAGGAGGGCCGGCCAGCCAGGGCTTGGTGGGCCACCCAAGTGGGGCCCACCTAGGGCCGGCGGCTGCCCCTTGGTGGCCAGCAGGTGTGGGCATTAGTCCCACACCACCTGCCCATTGGGTGGTGCCCCTCACCTCCCACTATATATAGGGGTCACCCCTCCCCTTTGGAATCATCGCATTCTATCATTCTCTCTCTCATTTCCATTGAGGACTTCTCCGTAATATTAGAGAGGACCTCAAGGGTTTTGAGTTCTCCACCTTCACACTACTGTCATGTGATCTTCAGTCTGCCATCTTCCTCTTCCGCTGCTCGGCTAGATCGGAGCCTGGGAGACGCCGCCTAAACCGGACGTGTGTAGTACTTCGGAGGCACCACACTTGGTGTGCTTGGAGCTGCTTGTCTTCATCAACATACACCTTCCTGTGTAAGGCGTTCCTCTGTCTTCAAGGGTATTAATACCATTTATCTCTTTCCGTTACGTATGTCTACATAGTATAGATCCTAGTATTAGTGTTCGCATAGTTAGAAATTTTTTGTTCTCTGCTATGGAACCCTATAGTTCTTGCCCCTGTTCCTCACACCATCTAAACGATTTGGACTCGTAGTAAACTTATGAGCCTTGCTATACTCATGGAGGGTGATCTTCAACTCCTGCCAACTTTAGCCACCTACATTGCCCCCTCAAGAACACATTATCAGGTCTGCTCTAGCTCAACCTATGCCTGAGTCGGATCTACTATGGTAGCAACTGGCATTGTCAGCTTCTCTATGGCATGCTGAAGAATGTTCTCAGGATTTTCTAGTGGAAGGCCCCTTGATCTAGGAGCCTTGGGAGTTGTATCCACCTCCACCACAGGTTCTTTGCCTGCAGCGTCCCCAGGCGTCGCCATCATCACCTCCACGCTGCTAGCGGGGCAATTGCCGGACGTGAGCCAAGCAGAGAGGAGGATTTGCAACAATGATGACCCACTTCAGGAACTTGTAGGATACATCAACCGCGCCATAGATCCAGTGCATGTCGAAGCTAATGAACTTGTCGTTGCGTGGGAAGGATCGATTGCAGAATTTGCCGACGTTGGCGCTGGGGAAGTCCAGCAAGCCGAATAGCTGGACCAAACTAGAGACGACGCGCTCGCCAGAAGCGATGAGTTTTCCTATCCAGATGAACACACCAGCTAGCTCCACTGCTGGCCCCACGGTGGGCACCAACTATTGTGGTGGTGTCACGGCAGATGCCATAGGATGGCTAAAGTTGGGGCCAGATGGACGCTAGTGGAATTTGGGGAGGGATAGCGCGGTGGATACGGCACATAGAAGACACTCAGAACACACAGAGAACACATGATATACCCAGGTTCAGGGCTCTCCTATTGAGATAAAACCCCTACTCCTGCATGCTAGATCTCATAATATGATCAATGGACAAGTATAGTGGCACCTTGAGCTTCATCAAGAGGAAGAAGAAGAAGAAGAAGAAGGAGGAGATTATGCCTCTCTCTACTCCTTACTCTCAACTGGTATGCAAATGAACCGACCCCCTTCTAGGAGGCCCAGGTGCACCTTATAAAGGGGTGCATAGGATACATTTAGGGCTAAGGCGGCCCGAATATTCCTCGTAGATCCTGCACCGCTGGTGCACAAAGTCGTTACTTGGGCCCATATACTCTTCCCATCATGGGGTCTCCCTTGGTACCCTCAATGGGACTTGACGCACCCATCCCTTCAAACCGTTGGCGGTCTAACACTATCTCCCCTAGGAAACCCTTGACGTGACCATGCTCTGGTATTTAGGGGCATGCTTGACTTGAGCGTGCTTATCCCCTCCAGGAATCTCGGGAGAGACAAAGGCACTAACCTTGAGGGTAGCATACACCCTCCTGGTGCACGCCAACCCCTATGTCACCCTCAACCTAGATAACTCATCCAAGAGGAAACTGCATAGAAGAGACATCGTACATGTTATGCCGACATACAAAGTATGTCGGCCAAGCCTTGCTGGGTTAACCTGGCTTGGGTATCTCGGCGTTAGTCGGCCAACCTAGGATTGTCAACCTTAGTCTCAGTCAACCTTATCTTTATACCTTAGCTTGACCCTACCGGGGGTTATCCCCCCAACATCAAAGCAGGTTGAGATGTTATCGGTGTAGTGCTTCGTCATGTCCTCTATTCTTGCGGAGTCATAGTAATGGTGGCTCATCATGCATTCTTCATAGATATCCTCATTGGTTCTGGAATCCCTAGACATGATTCACAAGACCGAGTTGTGTATATGGAAGTGGTAGTGGGTGTTAGGGAAACAACATCAAACCTTACTTTACCTTGGAAGATCGTATCACGCAAGTGTCCACACTTGAGAGCAATAAAAACCAAGCAAGGTGAAGTCACAAAGCAACCTAAACCCAACTAACTACAAACACACACACACACACGAAGATTATGGTGGATAGGTATAGAAAGTGTCATGTCAAGGCAACAATCCGAAATCAAGATATTGTAATGTCAAGTAAAGAACCACGATGATCACAAAGCAAAGCAATTTAATCTAAAGAAAGTAATTATGTTCAAGGAAATGCACATGGTGGGATAAAAGGGATCTATGCGATGGAGAAAGTGAGCTCAGAACCAAATGATTACCTAGCAAAGATTATGAGATCATGTCGCACAAGTGCAAGGAGAGACTCTAGTTCGATTGCATAAAATTGGTGGGATACAAGTTTTTCACAAACTACCACAATTAAAATATGTTCATAGAGCTTGCGCTTCCTATTCTATGAGGACTTGTTTCTTCTTTTTCCTTTTTTCTTTCTTTTTCTTTTTCCTTTTTTTTGTTTCTTTTTCATTTTTTCACTTGCCTCTTCCTTGTGCCAACAACTATACAAGATAACTATATGAGATAGCGCTCACAACTTTTGCTCAGTATTCTAGAAGGTATCAAATGTCCAAAGCCAAGAACTCATAGGAGGCACTAGTCTCGTTAGGTGTTTGTTGGTTGCAAAGGAAGTGTAATTCACAAAGAAATGCAAGTGGGGAGAAGTCATAGAATGTTTATACCTTTCATCGTCGATCTTTACCCTTTATTGTTGGATTCCGCCTTGCTCACAGAATTTGGATGGAGTATATAGTATTAACAAGTCGCCATGATAACACGCGTCGTCTACTATCTATGATGACATATGCCAAGGCCTGACATCGCCACGTCTATTCTGGACAGCACGATGCCCACGAGAAACCGTGGACAATATGGGCTCACGATGCCACGTAGTCACAGAACTACCCCAGGTCCACAAGAAAATGCGATCGAAACGGGCTTACTGCACCACGATAGCTTCGTACGGGCCCCATTTCCACGATGACTCACATCTGTCCATACTATACACCTCCACGTCCGCTCTAGGCAGGCCTTGCGTCCGTGAGATTACGTGACAATCTACGATCTATGTTGTCGTGTCAGTTATCTCGTGGACCCCATGCCCACGATAAACCGTGGCTAACATGAGCTCACGGCACCGAGTTGGCTTCCGGCGGGCCCCACAACCTAGCAGTGCCGAGGCCTGTCGCAAAGGGAACGCCTCTCATAGAGCCTGGTCCTGCCCGAGTATGCTGATGCCCGGCCCACGGCGGACGCGGTCCACCTTCCGGCAATGCAGGGTACGATGACGCATGGTACACCCGTCCGCGGTATGGAATATTTTGCCCTAGCCCATAGCGGGACCCACCTCACGGGATAGTAGGTATCTTTTGAGATGTCATTGCGTTTCCTTCCCGGCCACCATCTCACGGCTGAAAAGAATCAACACAACATGGATAACAGTTTGAGCTGAAACAATCTAGAGCTAATATTTATTCATGATTATAGAATGAGTCCTTAAGCAGAAATAAGTCACCTTACGGTTTTGAGTTCTCCACCTTCACACTACCGTCATGTGATCTTCGGTCCATCATCTTCCTATTCCGTTGCTCAGGTGGATCAGAGCCTGGGAGACGCCTCCTAAACCAGACGTGTGTAATATTTTAGAAGCACCACACTTGGGGTGCTTGCAGCTGCTCGTCTTCATCAACATACGCCTTCCTGCGTAAGACGTTCCTCGGACTTCAAGGGTCTGAATACTATCTCTCTTTCTGTTACTTATGTCTACATAGTATAGATCCTGGTGTTAGTGTTCGCATAGTTAGAAAAAATTTGTTTTCTGCTACGGAACCCTATAGTTATTGCCCATGTTCCTCACACCATCTAAACGATTTGGACTCATAGTAAACTTATGAGCCTTGCTATACTCGTGTAGGGTGATGTTCAACTCCTGTTGTTGGGGGGATAGCCCCGGGTGAGGTCAAGCCAGGGTATAAAGGCGAGGTTTGCCGAGGAACAATGAGGTCAAAGTAGGTGCTGGCCGACATGCCTTAAGGCAGGCCGAGTTACGGGTTGACCTGGCCTAGGTGGTGTTCACCCAGCGTTACCTTAGCCGACATAAAGTATATTCGGCGCCACCAAATTACTTGTTTGCAGGTAACCTCAAGGCCGACTTAGCTAGGCACGAGCCGGGTTACTAGTTGGCTTATAGGAGAAGGAAGGCATCTTCCATGGTCAGAACTTTTCTCTCTCCATTGTAGAGAGAGCGCATAAGACATAGAGGAGGACCAATGAGTATGGGCTGGCAAAGGTGACATCACATGACCATTCATGGTCGGGTCACACAGCACCATAGAGGCTTATGCTAGGGGATCAGAGAGGCTTATGCCATGGGCTCTAGGAGGCTTATGAAGGGGAAAAGGAGATCACCGCTTTGCTATTTCGGGAGGGTCATATTCCTAGAATATGCCCTCCATGTATGCCCTAATTATAACCTGGCCACCCCTATATAAGGTGCGTGAGGACCTCTAAAAAGGGAGGTCGATCATTTTTCACTAAGGGAAGAACCCTAGAGAGAGGAGTGGGCAGTGAGGAACTTCATCTTCTATGTCCCCATGAACAGTTCCAGGAGCATCTGTAACCACCATTGATAGAGTGAATACAACTCATATGTGTGTGGAATCACCACACTATCCCTCCCAAGATACCTCTAGCGCACTTTGGTCCCATCTTTAGCATATCCATGGCATAAGTCGTGACACCACCACGACAGTTGACGGGAAGCATCATCGCCTCCAGGGAAGGCATCATCTTCGAGCTCATTTAGCGCTCGACTATGTCAGTGACAACATGCACAGCATCGGCAACCACCCTCTTCGGCACAACGGCCTCTTCATCAGCCTCGGCTCCCATAAGATCTATATCAGCATCGATGAGTCCAGCGTTCACCCGTTGCACGTCATCGAAGGAGGAGAGCCACCCCTTAGCACGGCTCGCGGTCCGTGTATCACTCGCCCTGCTAGCTGCGTTGAGGTCATGCTGACTGTGCTTGACACAGGAGCAAGTAAAGACCCGGTAGAAGATCCGGAGGCAACACCGAAGGTACATAGGAAAAGAGTTCCTCCACTAGAGAGGTTGGAGAATGTGTTGCAGCAGGCAATAGAGAGCTTAGCTACTCCCATAGCACCTATAGTAGATTAAGCTCAGGCACAGGCCAAGCTGGAGGAAATCCGACAGAAAATGTTAGTTGGGGCTAAGAAAGTAGCAGCGCTTCAGCAGTTGTTGAACATCATAATGCAGGAATATGCAAAGGCAAATAGAATTAGTACCACCTGTATGGACGTAGTGAAGATTAGGGGTAGAAACCTCATCAGTGAGATAGATAAGGAATATGTGCCTAGGCTGGGGTATTCGGCTACCCTTATGATAGCAGGGCTGCCGAGGTATAGCACCCCGGCTAAGAATCTCAGGGTTGCAGATGTAGCAGCGTCCGAGTTAGAGGGTCCGATCGGCGAAGCTCGGGAGAGGCAACAGGAAAGAGTTAATCACCTAGCAAAAGTTGCTAACAAACAGAATGAGGAATTGCTCAAGGCAAACCTGGCAGGAGCAGGAGGTTCCCATGTCGTTCATTCGGCAGGGGGGGCTCTAGCAAAATCTGCTGGGGCGGCATCATCCCCTCACATGGGCCCAAGAAGGGAAGAGGTAGTGACCCCGGCAAGAAAAAATAAGCAGATGGTCCCATATGACCCGACAAGGGTAGGGAAAGGAAAGGCAGTACCATGTGAGGAAGATCGTCATACTGCCAGCCGAGGTGAAGATGGACGAGGTAACCATGGCGAATGCCATGCAGAGCAGGGAAACACTATGCATGGTAATGCCGGACAGCATAACTCGGTAGGAGCTAGACAAAATCCACCTCGGCAATATCAGCAATAGTATGTACCTCGGCAAGAGCAAAGTGCTGGCCCAGCTATGCAACAACAATATGTTTGTCTAGGTCAAGATAGGTACAATGATGGTTATTCGGCAATGGCGAAATCCGGGTTTCCCAGTCTAGATCACCATGTGATAGGGTTGAGGCTGGGAAACAGGAACATGTAGCCAGATGATGCAAGGTTGAAGTTGGACCGGATTTATAGGTTAGAAATGATAGAAGGACAAGGTCCTCTAGGTCCAGCATGCTTTCGATCTCGGATTATGAGAGAACCTCCTGTGCCGAACTTCTAGCTGGCTAGAGGGGCAAAGACATATGACGGAAGTACCAAGCCGGAAGATTGGTTAATTGATTATGCCACCACGGTAAACATTGTCACGGGAAACTTGAGATTGGTAGTGAGATATACCTCAAATGCTGGAAGGGCCAACAAAAGTCTGGCTAAACAATTTGCCACTAGGAAGTATCAACTTCTAGATAGATTTTGAGGAGATGTTGATTAGTAACTTCACAAGCACGTATAAGACACCAAATAGGCCATGGACTCTAGCAATGTGCAAACAAAGGCCGAATGAGACAAATCGGGAGTTCTTAACTCACTGGTGCAACATGCACAATTCATGTGAAGGGGTGATTGAGTCACAGGCTATTCCTTGGTTTGCACAAGGATGCAGGTATGCAAGTATGTTGTGGGAAAGGATGCAAAGAGATAAGCCAACTACGTTGGCTAAAACAATCAGAATTGCTGACTCGTATGCATTGGGTGATCCAACTCAACCTCGGCTTATGGCAAGCGAATCAAATGAGGAGTACTACCCTCAGGACAGAGCCGGGTCATCCCGGCGAAATGATTTCTAGGGTAAGAGGAGAGATGAATGGCCGGATTATAGATATGGTTCGCAACAAGTTGCAATAGTGGACCAAGATCAACCCGGAGCTGGGAATAGTCAGCGCCAAAAGAGTGGAGGACAACATTGGACTCCAAGAAATGATGGCAAGAAAACTTGGATGCTAGAACAAAAGAAGCAGTGGCAAGAAAAGAAAAAAAGGCTAAGGTATACGTATGAGGTTATGCTGGATCAACCATGCCAGTTTCACATGCCTAACCCAAGTAACCCGGCAAATCATACAACTCGGCAGTGTGAGTGGATGAGAAAAATACAGCAAAGTAGCACGGGGAATGCTCGGGCACCTCGGCATGATGCACCTCGGCATGATGCACCTTAGTAGCAGCAGCTCACTAGGAAAATGGGCAGCAGTTGATGTTGCCACCACCCCCGCCGAGGTATGAAGATCACGACAGAAGGGATGCAGTGCACCAGGTGGAGAACCAGAACCAGCAGAACCAAAGATACTCCGGTAGTGACGGGAGAAATTAGTACAGGAAGCATCATCAAGCATACTGTGTATTCACCACGGAAGAAACTGATTGGCAGAGTATGAGGCACCGACATATGGAAGTCAATGCAGTTATGCCGGCTGTGCCAAGGTATATGCCTTAGTCTGATCAGGAAATCACATGGAGTATCAAGGATCACCCCAGGCTCATGCCGAGTCCTGGATCATATGCTTTTGTTCTTGACCCAACTTTCATCATGCACAAGCTGGGAGTATCAGAGAACATGCTTCAGGCAACTAAGACCACCTTCCATGGCATTGTGTCAGGTTTATCCTGTGACCCTATAGGCAAGGTCCGGATTGATGTATTGTTTGGCACGAGGGATAACTGCCGAACTGATAACTTGGAATTGAAGGTAGTGGATTTGGACAGCATTTATCACGCATTACTCGGCACACTAGCTCTATCAAAGTTCATGGCAAGTGACCATATCAGCTACTTAAAGATGAAGATACTAGGGCCAAATGGGGTAATCACCATAACAGGGTACTTCAGGCGTTCCATTGAGTGTGCCTCAGCCGGATCAAATTTGGCCGAGTCACTAGTGATAGCTCAAGAGAAGAGGAGGATCTAAGAGATTGTGGAATTAGCTCAGTCCGCATAGCTGAATATGCTGGCTCTGAGTAACCTGCATGGAAGTGTCTCATTTTAGCCGACAAAATATACCAAGAAGTTGCCCATTGATGATCAGTTCCTAGAGCGCACCGTAACTATTGGTTCTAAGCTTGGTGACAAATAGGAAAGTGAGCTCGTCAACTTCCTCCATGAGAATCGGGATATCTTTGCTTGGTCCACGTAGGATCTGCAAGGTGTTCCGAGGGAGTTGGCCAAGCACTCTTTGCACGTAAGACCCGGAGCAAATCTGGTGAAGCAACCTCTCCACCGTTTCACCGAAGATAGGAGAAAAGTCATTGGAGATGAGATAGCTCGGCTCCTTGCAGCTAGGTTTATCATGGAAGTACTCTATCTGGATGGGCTATCGAATCCGGTGCTTGTGGAAAAAATAAAGATGTTCCGAATGTGGCAGTGGTGTGGCGTATGTGTATTGATTACACGAACCTGAATAAGGCATACCCAAAAGATCCATTCCCACTGCCGAGGATAGATCATGTCATTGACTCGACCGCTGGGTGTAAGCTATTGTCATTTGTAGATGCGTATTTTTGTTTGCACCATATACCACTTAACCCGGATGATAAAATAAAAACTACTTTCATTACCCCGTATGGGGCATATTGCTATCGCACCATGCCATTTGTCTTACGTAATGCAGGAGCAACGTATCAGAGGTGTATGCAAAAATGTTTACATGATCAAATTGGCAAAAACATCCAAGTATATGTAGATGATGTAGTAATAAAAACAAAGGAAAGTAAAACACTCCTAGATGATATTCGGCAGACATTCGCGAACTTGCAAAGGTTCCGAATGAAGCTTAACCCGGAAAAATGCACCTTTGGTGTCCCGGCTAGAAAGTTACTTGGTTTCCTCATGTCCAGTCGAGGTATCAAAGCAAATCCAACTAAATTCTGAGCTATAGAGCGAATGGAGCTGCTGAAGTGTCTTAATGATGTTCAGAAGTTCACTGGTAGCCTGGCATCGTTAAGTCGGTTTGTATGTCGGCTGGGAGAAAGGGCATTGCCTCTCTATCAGCTAATGAAAAAATCAGATAATTTCATATGGACACCGCAAGCTGATAGCGCATTTCATGAACTGAAAAATATTTTAGCCTCTGCACGAGTGTTAGCCTCACCACTATCCAAAGAGACGATGTTGCTATATATAGCAGCGACCAACTGAGTCGTAAGTGCCATGGTAGTGGTGGAGCGTCACGAGGAAGATAAGTTGGTGCAGAGGCCAGTATATTACCTAAGCGAGGTATTGTCAACTTCGAAGCAGAACTATCCTCATTATCAGAAGATGGCATATGGCGTTTATATGGCGGCCAAGAAGCTCAAGCACTATTTTGAGGAACGCCCCATTAAGGTGATATGTGAAGCACCTATATCCGAGATAATGAGTAACAAAGATGCGAGTGGCCGGATCGCAAAATGGGCAATTGAGTTAGCCCCTTATGCTCCACAATATGATAGAAGAGACGCGAGTATCAAGCAGTAGCTGATTTTTTCGTTGATTGGGCCGAAATGCAGTAGGAGCCACCTTTGCTAGACTCAAACTACTGGAGAATGCACTTTGATGGATCAAAATTGAAGGACGGGCTAGGGGTCAGGGTAGTCCTTACCTCACCCAACAAATATCAGCTGCGATATGTGCTTTAGATTCATTTTTGAGCATCAAAGAATGTGGCCGAGTATGAGGCGCTCGTGCACGGACTAAAAGTGGCAAAAGAGGTTGGGATATGACGAATACAATGCTTTGGAGATTCGGATCTAGTGGTGCAACAAGTGTATGGTCATTGGGATGCCTTATATGCAAACATGGCTCTTTATAGATTTCGCATCCAGAAAATGTGTGGGTACTTTGAGGGATGTGAGTTCCATCATGTACCCCGAGTTGAAAATGAAGCAGCCAACGTGTTATCACTACAAGAAAAGTTTCCTTCCGCAATGAATTGGCCCGAAGGTCATCGTAGAAGGCGCGTCTTCCGTGAAGAAATTCTCGGCTCGACTGTGGCCGATGAAAACTTTTTTTTCCGGTTTTGTGGCCCTCTACTATGACAGATCTGCTAAAAACATAGAGGAAGCTCGGCGAGCGCGTGGCAGAAGAAAGATTTTCATTTCCTCGTGCGATGTTGACTCGCTGAAGTCTTTTGAGGCATGTGGGTCCCGGATGTCAGTGTCTATAGTGGACCATACTTTTCGGTCGCGCCTCCCTGATTTGAACTTGATAACTTTGCTTGAGGCGTCTGCCGTTTAGTCAGGCTGCTAGGTCCCACATGTCAGCCTCTCATTAGAAGGATCGTGTGTATGATGGAATTTTTTTCATTCGCTCGTGCTACCCTGTTCTGAACTTGATAGCGATATTCGATGCATCTACCGTCTAATCAACCTCCTGGGACCCACATGTCATCCTCTCATTAGAAGAAACATGTGTATGATGGAATTTTTTCCTTCGCTGGCGCTACCCCGTTCCGAGTTGATAGCGTTGCTCGACGCATCTACCGTTTAACCAACCTCCTGAGCCCCACATGTCATCCTCTCATTAGAAGAAACATGTGTATGATGGATTTTTTTCCTTCGCTCGCGCTACCCTATTCCGAACTTGATAGCGTTGTTCAATGTATCTGCCGTCTAATCACGATGTTGGGCCCCACATGTCATCCTCTCATTAGAAGAAACGTGTGCCTGATGGAATTTTTTCCTTCATTAGCGCTACCCCGTTCCGAGTTGATAGCGCTGCTCAACGCATCTACCGTTTAACCAACCTCCTGATCCCCACATGTCATCCTCTCATTAGAAGAAACGTGTGTATGATGGATTTTTTCCTTCGCGCGCGCTACCCTGTTCCGAACTTGATAGCGTCGGTCGATGCATCTACTGTTTAATCACACTGTTGGGCCCCACATGTCATCCTCTCATTAGGAGAAACGTGTGTATGATGGATTTTTTACCCTCTGTCACGCCTTCGTGTTCCGAACTTGAAAGCTTTGCTCGCGGCATCAGCCGTTTATTCAGGCTGGTGGGTCCCTTATGTCAGCCTCACATTAGAAGAATCGTGGGTATGATGGAATTTTTTTCTTCTCTAGCACTACCATGTTCCGAACTAGATAGCGTTGCTCGATGAATCTGCCGTTTGATCACGCTGCTGGGTCCCCCATTTCAGCCTCTCATTAAAAGAAACGTGTACATGCTGAACTTTTTTTTCGCTCGTGCCTCCCTGTTTCGAACTGGCTATGTTGATCGATGTAGCATCTATATAACGTAGCGCTGCTGGGTCCCACATATCAGCCTCTCTGTAAAAGAAACGTGTGTATGATGTACTTTTTTGGCCATGTCCACTGTTTTGACCTTGGCAACTTGTTGGGTCCCAGATGTCAACCACCTCTGTGTAGGAAACGTGTCTATGCTGGGTCTCAGCTGATAGCCTCTATTTGAAATAAACGTGTGTATGTTGGACTATTTTTTTGGGTCCCAGATGTCAGCCTCAGAGTACAAAAAATGCTCAGAAAGGCCGAATTAAAAAGATTCTGGGCTAACTCGGGGCGGATGCCCTATTCTTCATGGGTTATATTCCATGGGCTCACTCCTAAATTGAATGGGCTATGGTTGGTGGCCACAAGACTATGAAAAGGACGAATTAAAAGGTGTTTAGGCTATGCTTGGGGCTGATAGGCTAATTTCATGGGCTATGCTTGGGCCTACTAGGTCCGACATGTCAGCTTCGATGTAAGTGCAACGTGTGTATGATGGACTTTTTTGGCCGTATCCGCTGTTTTCACCGTGGCAGCAGTGTATGGTCTTTCTGTTGGGGCCCTTATGTCAGCCTCTCTAGCATGTTCTGGCTTGTGGGTCCCCGATACAGTCTTGTATGTTTTGTCTGGTGGGTCCCCGATGCGAGCCTCTCTATACAAGTATTTAAACTTTTTTTTCGAACCCACCCTAAAAACAAAATCCAGGGACGTTGCATGCTGGTGGGTCCGTGATGTGAGCCTCTCCGTAATGCGATATTGCTAGAAGAAAAAAATATAAACCCAAGATACACACACGCACACAAAGGCGATTCGAACAAACGACATTTAAATCAAATAAACGTAAACTGAGTGCCAAATACAACAAAGATATTTATAAAAAAATATCATTAAACTTTTACTACTACTACAACTTCTGTATTAGTCTTCTTAAAATATTTTGTGTGTCTATGTTTATCTCTTTTAAAATATAATAGGGCAGCGCTCTTGGCATCTCAATTTATAAAATGCCACATAATGGGGTATTTTCTTAGAAACATGGGTAGGCAGAGTTTTTTTATTATGAGAGGTGGGGGGCAATGCCCAAAAGGCCGAATTAAAAAGAGTTTGGCTATTGCTCTACGTGGGTTATATTCCATAGGCTATGCTCCACGGGCTTCATTCTCAAATTTCACTGGCTTGTGCTCAGCAGTCCGCTGGCCCGTAAAACGCCAAACGAATATGTTCTTGGCTATGCTCCATGGGGTCCTTTCTAAAATTTCCGCTGGCCTAGGGTCAGTAGTACCTGGCCCCGAAAAGACTGAATTAAAATGTTCTGGGGTAAAGAGGGGCCGAATGAGCTACTCCACTCCCTCCGATCCAAATTAATGTTCTCGGATTTGGATAGATTCGGACGTGTCTAGCACTAAAATATGAATAGATATGTTGGAATCTAGACAAATGTGAGAATATTAATTTGGATCGGAGGGAGTACTAGATTACTTCTCCTGGTTAATAAAAAATTGCATCGTGATGTGCTCTACCGGATTCGAAACAAAGACCTTAGCGTGGGCGGGGGAAAAGCGATAATTATTTTTGGTAGATATTCATGTCAAAATTCAGCAGTACAGAATAAGGTAGAAAAATTATCAATAGATTCGACGTTAATATTCCAGAGCACTTGAGCAATTCAGCAGCATTTCAAAAGTGACCAATGCAGCAATACAGACAATGAAATACAATACCCGTACATCAGTATTAGTTGCACAGTTGCTTTAGTAATAGCAACGACAGAACATTTGAGAGATTCAGTAGCTTTCCTGCTTGAAATTCAATAGCAGTACAGAGAGAATCAGTTCTTGTTCCAGAAAAAAAACTTGGCCCACGATCAGTTTGGTCCCGAATAGACTCAATCATTGGAGCAAGCAAAACTGACGATCAAGCCTATTTCTATGTGAGTACCTCCTCCTTACGTCAATGCCTCTATGACCTCCCATAGCAACCCAAAATGCCAAAGACTCATCCAGATAATTGTAACAATGTTAAGTTTCAAAAGAAAAGCAAGACAATCTAATGCACTTCATCTACCCAAGTACCAGTACATCACAGTTCATTCTACAAAATATTGTACTAATAGTAACGACAGAACATTTGACAGATTTAGTAGCATTTGGAAGATTTAGCAGTATAGAATAGACCATAAAAATATCAGATAGATTCCCGGTTCATATTCAGCAGCACTTGACAGAGTCAGCACAACATTTTAAAGTAATCGGTTGTGGCAGTACACAGACAGTGACCAAAAGAATTGACAGATTCAGCAATGCGGACATTGAAATTCAATAGATGTAGCAAGGACTGATTCAAAAGTAAAGCGAGACCATATTCTGCACTCGACCGGTCGATCTGAACAAGTATCGAACAAAACTTTTGATAGGTTTAATAGAATTTGAAAGATGCAGCAGTACATAATAAGAAAGAAAAATATCAACAAATTCACAGTTCACATTCAGTGTCACTTGGACATATTCAGCAGCATTTCAAAGTGACAGATTCAGTTTGCCCTTTTCTCCGAACACTCGTCATTGGAAGAAACAAAACTGACGATCAAGTCTGCTTTTGTGTTCATGCCTCCTTCTTGCATTAATGCCTATGTGTGACCTCCATAGGCAACTCAAAATGCCCAAAGCCTTGGCTAGATTATGAGTTTATGACTAGGCCAAGTTACAAAAGAAAAGCAAGATCATCTACTGCAGTTGATCTAAACTGAGCTATCCTATTACATAGTATTACTATTACTTACAGTAGTTTGGTTCCAATCGCGGGCACTGGAGATGCTCGGGATGAACCACAATGGAGTCTCCGGAGATTTCCATGCAACGTTGGTTGAGAAACCAACAGCTGCTTCTTCGGTATTTAGACTGAACCAGCATATTTCAGGAAACAGCGTATATCCAATTTATATTACATGGTGGTAGGTGTAGACACAGATGCTTCTCGTCAGATATCTTGGGGCAACATCTGCACTACCTACCGCAATATTAATCGGATAGTTCAATCCAAGGAAAAGGGAATATGCTCCCAGGTTAGCAATCTCTATCCATGGCTTAGGTGGATACAAGTAAGCAGTGTCCTTTGAGTACACCTTGCAGCCAAACCCAGTAGCATAGGTTCCACAAGTGCGACCGCAGCGATCAACACTATGATCAGCAACAGGATTGCCATGACCATAATAAGTACCGCCATAAAACTCCTCATTAGTAACACCCACGGTATGGATAGGAAGAAGGCAAGATTCATCTACAGATATTGCTAAGAACCATAAATCAGGTTCGTGCTCGTCATCATCTATGGCATCAAGGTTTCCCTCCTCGAGATGTGCGACAGGTGGTGACGGGAGCATAATAGGACCCACAAAAATAAATGATGGCCAAATCAGCCAACACTAGTTTACATCGATTAAAACTGAAGCTAGTGTTTAGAAAAGGAATGGATCAAACTTACCAAAATACAGATGATTCCAAACATAAACACTACCACTCTTAGTGGCTATAAACACCAGACCCTTGTGGATAAGTGCATCGTTGTATCTGAAATAGCACTGGAACTGGTTCTCAAGAAATGTCCATGCATACTCATTGCCATCAAGGGTAGCAATTGAGTAGTCAAAGATAGCGACAAGAGAGAAATCTAAATAATCAGCCGCAGCTATGGGAGCTTGGTAAATAGCAATCTTCCGAAGGAGAATAGGGCAATCATTATGCATGAATGTAAATGGATCGTTGGTGGGTACAAGCTCATTGACTTGTGGGAGAGGAACGCGTTGATGAGTGTACACATTGACAAGGTCCCACTTGCACTCGGACCCAACAGTGGAGATCCAATCTCCATTGGCACCTACCCACTACTTACCCATACAATTCGGGAACACGGCGTCGGAGGAGAACCTGTCCAGCGGCGTTAGGTTGCATGTCGTGCCCTTGCCCTCGAAGTAATCGTTGCATTGCCATGGTTTCTTAGTCGGGTGAGAATGAAGAACATATGGGAGGCCAAATGGCTGAGAAGCATGTAAAGTTGCACTATATTTTGCCGAGTCAAGAAGATGTTTGGACGAACCAGCGAGGATCACGGCGGTGATGACATCTGATGTCTACGCACTTCTATTCTTGTAGACTGTTGTTGGGCCTCCAAGTGCAGAGGTTTGTAGAACAGCAGCAAGTTTTCCCTTAAGTGGATCACCCAAGGTTTATCGAACTCAGGGAGGACTCGGTCAAAGCTATCCCTCTCAAGCAACCCTGCAATCAAGATACAAGAAGTCTCTTGTGTCCCCAACACACCCAATACACTTGTCAGGTGTATAGGTGCACTAGTTCGGCGAAGATATAATGAAATACAAGTGGTATGGATAATTATAAGCGGTAACGGTGATAGAAAATAACTTGAAGGCGTGGAAAAGACTAAAGGCAAACTGAAATAAAGAAGGAAGCGAGCAAACATGTAACGGATCTAGTAGCAAACGGTGTTTCAATGCTTAGAAACAAATCCTAGGATCATACTTTTACTGGTGAACACTCTCATATAAATATATTCACTTTATGATACTACTCTTAACTACTCTCTGGTTGAACACTCTAATCGATGGTAGGGCTATAACAACACACCTCAAAGTAAGCCTTTCCCATCTAGAAAACCCCACACTATCACCTTGAGTACTAGATGGTTCCAACAAACACCACAATTTCATAGAGACATCCAACTCCAAATAAAACTCATAACAAGTATTTGAAATCTCTAGCCTAAGTGCCACCATGGTGTGCATGCTGTCACTTTCACACACATTGGGAGAGCAGAGATCTAATAAAGCACTTGAGTAGTAAGGTAGATCTATAGATTACAAGCTCATGATCTCAATATGATCATCCATAGAGAGCGATGAACACATAGCTACCGATAGAACCCTTAGCCTCGAGAGAGAACTACTCCCTCCTCATCATGGGAATCAGCAATGGTGATGGAGATGGTGGTGGAGATCGATGGAGATGGCTCCGGGGGCACTTCCCCATCCCGACAGGGTGCCGGAACAGAGACTTTTTGTCCCCCGAATCTCCCCCCCCCCGGTGGCGGCGGCGCTGCGGAACTTTTCGTGGCTGGAGGCTTGACGATTTAGGGTTTTGGTATCGGGAGGCTCTTATAGGCGAAGGAGGCAAGGTCGGTGGAGTGCCAAGGGGCCCACACCACCTGGTGGCGCGGCCAGGGCTAGCCCGTGCCACCATATGGTGTGGCCAGGCCCTGGCCCTCCTCTGTCTCGTATTCTGGCTCTGTGAGTCTTCTGGTAAAATAGGAACTTTGGCTTTTGTCCCGTCCAATTCCGAGAATATTCATTTTCTGACTTTCCTGGAACCAAACATAGCAGAAAACAGGCAACTGGCACTGTGGCTCTTGTTAATAGCTTAGTCCAAGAAATCAGATGAAAAGTACTCCAAAGTGTCGACAAAACATAAGAAAGTAGATAAAACCAAGCATGGAACATCAAAAATAAGAGATACATTTGCAATGTATCAACATACCCAAGCTTAACTCTTGCTCGTCATCGAGTAGGTAAGTCATAAAAAGAAGGAATAATTTTTGAGGTGACATGCGCCATCAAAGACTTGATCAAAGTATTTGTAAAACATTGATAGTTGGGATCATAGTATTTCAATCATAACATGAAAGAAAAAGTTCTAGCAATAAGACAAAGAAACTATGATTCAACATGAAAAGGCACAAACAAAAGATTCATGAATAACAATACTTTGCAAGACGTTTGTTTGTTTCACATAAAGAAAACATAGCATAGTAGCATTCAGCTTGTCCCTCATAGAGTAGCAAATATAAATGCATAGGACACCTTCAAAGTTCATAAGAGTGACTAGATACAAATAGTTTAAAAAAAGCAATATCAAGGTATGCATCAATCAACTAGTCTTGGGACAATGCACATAGAACTAAGAATGGCCACTATGCTCTCAAAGTAGGTGCATAAAGGTAGAAGGTGAAGACTCAATAAAATGGTGGAAGAAAGGCCTTCATAGAAGGAAGCAGAGATTCAAGTTTCATAAAGAGCTTCCAAAAATTATGGTACTTATAGCTTTCAGCTCTCATTGCCCCTATCATAAGCATCTTGAAGTGATTAAGGTTAAAGTGAACAAACTATGGTGTACATGCTTGACGAAGTATAAGTCAGAAATCTCATGTCCCTTGTATACGAGGGTCGATCCTCATGCTACTCAAGTTTAGTCACCGGTAAGTTCTTGTCATCGTAAGTACATGTGTATCATAGAGAACCGCCAACGGGGTACCCCTTGCCCGATGATACGGAAGCATCCCCATATCAAAATGACAAGGCAAGCAGACAACGAGCATCTCAGCAATCTTCTTATTTACCATGGGAATATGGTGCTTTTTTCTCTCTTTCCTCTTTTCATAATCTCTCTTTTTTTCTTTTTCTCTTTTTTCTCAATATAGGACTCTTTTTTTATAAGAAGAATGCTTCATAGACAGCTCATTATGGTTACGCTGCAGGTTTCCACCATGTCAGCATGGATTAGACCAGTGGCCCAGGCGTTTCTCTAACGCATATACATAACTCCATGGACTTACAAGCTCCCCTTTCATTTCACACCGACGACATCCATATACAAAAGAGCATGATATCAACTAGGTACAAGTACCAAGTGCAATGTTGAAAGCGTTCCCCATGAAAGCATGGTTCTAATAATTCCCAACAAATAAGTACAAGCATATACAACATAGACGACACAACGGTTCAAGTTTATTAAGGGCAAGAAAAGTAAAGTGTGCCATCAAGTTCGTGAGAGCTTTAATCACTAGTTTTCTCATGACAAGTTTCATTTGGAAGGTAAAAAAAAGCATGAATATACTTGGAATAGCATAAGCTAGTAGGTAGGTATGGTGGACTCTTCGGAATAACTTGGTTTAGGGAGTTGGATGCATGAGTAGAACTCATACTTGGTTGTGGAGGCTAGCAAAAGACTGGGAGCGACAAACTAAGAGAGCAATAATGGCCATAATCATGCAGAGCGACAAAACATCATTGATCAAAGCATAAAGTGATACTACAAGTTGAAAACTAAAGGATCATAAAGGCTTATGGTGACTTGGGATAGTCATAACATGGTGTGAGCATGCGCCAAGTCAACCCAAATAAAGCATCAAAGGAGAATACCACAATACTATGCTTTAACATGCTAAAACAACGCATGATTCATCCAAGGCACATTAAACAATCTCAATTGTTTATAACAAGTCATGCTACAACAAAGAATACTAAGCATAAAGCCAAAACAATATCAAGCATGGCATGACAAAGCTTAGGCCACAGTCAAAAACAAGCTCTCTTTACCACTTAAGCATGAACTTTCCTACTCTTTTCCAATCCAAACCAAACTATTTGAAAGCCAATGTATGAAAGAGGGGGTACAACCAATTTATTCAGCAAACTAAGAAAACCAAGCAAACGAAAAACCAAAACGAAAACGAAAAGCAAGACACTCCAAGCACAACACAACTGTGCATGAAACAATAAAAATGAAGTGTTTGGAAGAAACCTGGGATTTTTATTGATGAAGAAGGGGATGCCTTGGGCATCCCCAAGCTTTGACGCTTGTACTTCTTGGATATTTCTTGGGGTGACACGTGTGGCATCCCCAAGCTTGAGCTTTAGTCCATCCTTCATCTCATTACTCATTCCTTCCATACACCTGAAATTTTTCCTTCATACAAAACTTCATACAATCTTTATTAGCAACATTAGTGCACTTAAGATAATAGGTCTTTGGGTTAAGTTTCAACACCAATAAAACTTCCATTAAAACACAAGCTACTGTAGCACTTCCCTCAAAAAGCTCAATTCCCCAAAAGAACTCAAAAAGGAACCAACAAGAAGCAAATGCAAATAATTGCAGAAATCTGTCAGAACAGACCAGCAGGTAAAGACGAATTTTTTCGAAGACCTTATGTTACTCAAATCGAAAAGTGTTGAACTAACTAAAGTTATATAACAACCTGGGGCAAAAGCACAAAACTTCACGCCTCAAAACGACGTACAGAGATTTTACAAGAATTTTTAAGGTGAAGCACAGAAATCTGTTTCGGGACAGCAACTTTCCCAATCATTACTTCTCTCTCATTAGAGGTTACTCTTGGCACAAAAAGCGAATAAAAAGGATAAGGAGCGTTTATTACTGAGGTAATAACTTCCAAGACTCATCTAAAACTTTTGGGTTATCTCCCAATAAGTATTTTTCTTTAACGCCTTTAAGTTAGGCTTGATAGTTTGAGAAGATGCTCACATAAGAAATATGAATTGAAGTAAAAGAGAGCATCAAGAACCAAATTCAAAGAACATTTAAGTCTAACCCACTTCCTATGCATAGGAATCTTGTAAAGAAACAAGTCATAAAAGCACAAAGCAATAAGCATAGTAAAGCAAAACAAGTGCAACTTCAAGACTTTCAACATAAATAGGGGAAACTTAATATTATTGAGATGCATAAAAACATGTTTCCCTCTCTCATAATAACTTTCAGTAGCATCATGAGTAAAATTAATAATATAACTATCATATAAAACATTCTTATCATGAGCCACATGCATAAAATAATTAATACTCTCCATATAAACATAGGCATTCTTATTAATTGTAGTGGGAGAAAATTCAACAAAATAGCTATCATTATTATTCTCATCACCATAATCATCAAATATAGGAGGCATATTGTGATTAGAATTAATTTTCTCCTCAATTGTAGGTGGACTGAAAATATCATATTCATCATTGTAATAATCATATATTGGAGGCATAGTATCATCAAAGTAAATTTTCTCCTCCATGCTTGGGGGATTAAAAATATCATGCTCATCAAAACCAGCTTCCCCAAGCTTAGACTTTTCCATAGCATTAGCAATAATGGTGTTAAAAGAATACATACTAATAACAATGCTATTAGAATGCAAATAAAGTTCCATAGGTTTTTTAATTTTCTCTTCAAACACTTCATGACCTAACTCAAGATAAATACTATAAAGCTCTCTAATTTTGTTGTTGTTTTCCATTAAGCCTAACTAGTGAAAATAAGAAACAAAAAGACAAAATTGCAAAATCTAAAGGAAATAACTTTAAGCACTCAAATCGGAGGATGCGAGTACCTTTTACCTTACCTCCCCGGCAACGGCGCTAGAAAATAGCTTGATGTCTACGCACTTCTATTCTTGTAGACAGTTGTTGGGCCTCCAAGTGCAGAGGTTTGTAGAACAACAGCAAGTTTTCTCTTAAGTGGATCACCCAAGGTTTATCGAACTCAGGGAGGAAGTGGTCAAAGGTATCCCTCTCAAGAAACCCTGCAATCAAGATACAAGAAGTCTCTTGTGTCCCCAACACACCCAATACACTTGTCAGGTGTATAGGTGCACTAGTTCGGCGAAGAGATAGTGAAATACAAGTGGTATGGATAATTATAAGCGGTAACGGTGATAGAAAATAACTTGAAGGCGTGGAAAAGACTAAAGGCAAACTGAAATAAAGAAGGAAGCAAGCAAACATATAACATATCTAGTAGAAAAGGGTGTTTCAATGCTTAGAAACAAAGCCTAGGATCATACTTTCACTAGTGAACACTCTCATATAAATATATTCTCTTTATGATACTACTCTTAACTACTCTCCGGTTGAACACTCTAATCGATGGTACGGCTATAACAGCACACCTCAAAGTAAGCCTTTCCCATCTAGAAAACCCCACACTGTCACCTTGAGTACTAGATGGTTCCAACAAACACCACAATTTCATAGAGCATCCAACTCCAAATAAAACTCATAACAAGTATTTGAAATCTCTAGCTTAAGTGCCACCATGGTGTGCATGCTGTCACTTTCACACACATTGGGAGAGCAGAGATCTATTAAAGCACTTGAGTAGCAAGGTAGATCTATAAATTACAAGCTCATGATCTCAATATGATCATGCATAGAGAGAGAGATGAACACATAGCTACCGGTAGAATCCTTAGCCTCGAGAGAGAACTACTCCCTCCTCATCATGGGAATCAGCAATGGTGATGGAGATGGTGGTGGAGATCGATGAAGATGGCTCCGAGGGCACTTCCCTGTCCCGGTAGGGTGCCAGAACAGAGACTTTCTGTCCCTCGAATCTCCCCTTCGGTGACGGCAACGCTGCAGAACTTTTCGTGGCTAGAGGCTTGACGATTTAGGGTTTTGGTATCGGGAGGCTCTTATAGGCGAAGGAGGCAAGGTCGGTGGAGTGCCAGGGGGGCCACACCACCTGGTGGCACGGCCAGGGCTAGCCCGCGCCACCATATGGTGTGGCCAGGCTCTGGCCCTCCTCCGTCTCGTATTCTGGCTCCGTGAGTCTTCCGGTAAAATAGGAACTTTGGCTTTTGTCCCGTCCAATTCCGAGAATATTCATTTTCTGACTTTCCTGGAACCAAAAACAACAGAAAACAGGCAACTAGCAGTGTGGCTCTTGTTAATAGGTTAGTCCAAGAAATCATATGAAAAGTACTCCAAAGTGTGGACAAAACATAAGAAAGTAGATAAAACCATGCATGGAACATCAAAAATTATTGATACATTTGCCAATGAATCAACGTCGCATCTGGTTATGAGTTCATCAAGTAGGCCTTTAGTAAAAACATGCTGGAACAGCTCAGAATCATCACTGTCCTTGCTCGATCCTGCCATCGCAAGGGAGCTGATGGAAGTTGGGACAGTGGCTTGATTTGGTTTTCTAGAAAAGAGGGAAGATCGATGGCGGCAGGCGGGACAGGGAGAAGAACAAACACTCTCATACTGTGCGGTGAACAGGATCGGAAAGCGGCATTGTGGAGGAGAAGAATGGCGGTGCTTGGCGTAGAAGTGGGGATAGAGCGTATAGGCAAGGTTGAATAAAATGAAAACAGACACATGTTCCTCTACTCCAGTTCCCTTTAGAATAGTACTACTCTGCTCCCAGTTCCCTCCACAACAAATCTTTTTCGTAAATCAAAGAGGAAGTAGTATGAAGAGTAGGGCCCGATCATCTGCTCTCTCGAGGAGCCGAACCCGGTTGTTTTCTTTGCTAAATTTTATGGTCCTTTATGCTAAATGCATGGACCTTAGTGTAATTTTACCTTTTTTTAGGTCCTTGGTGTAAATGTACCCCCACCATCTATGTAAAATTCTAACCAAAAAGTGTAAGTTGTGAAATTTGAACAAATTTAAGCTTAGTTGTCAATGAGTATGAAAATTCTTGGATTTCAAGCCGAACGACCAAGGTCAAGGCCATATCAACATCATACTTTATGGTGATGATGCCATGTCCAAGAATTAGCATGCCAATAGATTTGGACATATTTTGAAAACAATGGAAGATGAAGTAGAATGAAGAGTATGGCTCGATCAGTTGCTCACTCGAGAAGGAGCCATACACGAATATTTTCCTTGCTTATTTTTAGGGGGGTGCTAAATGTATGGACATCGATGTAATTTTCCCTTTTTTGGGTACTTGATGTAAAATGTACTTCCACACACTGTGTAAAATTCTAACCTAAAAGTGTAAGTGGTGAAATTTAGATGATTTTAAGCTTACTTGTCAATGAGTATGACCATTCTTTGATTTTATTCGAACAACCAAGGTCAAGGCCATATAAACATCATACTTTATGCTGATGATCCCATATCACAGAATCTGCATGGCAACAGATTTGGCCATATTTTGAAAATAATCAAAGAGGAAGTAGTACAAAGAGTTTGGCTCAGATCAACTGGTCTCTCGATAAGGAGATGAAACAAAAAGTTTTCCTTTGTAGGGTCCTTTGTGCTAAATGTATGGACCTCCATGTAATTTTCCCTTTTTAGGTCCTTGATGTAAAATGTACTCCCACCGACCATGTAAAATTCTAAACTAAAAGTAAGTTGTGAAATTTAAACGAATTTAAGCTTAGTTGTCAACGAGTATGAACCATATTCTTGGATTTTCAAGACAAGCGGCCAAGGTCAAGCCATATCTACACCATACTTTATGCATATGATCCTATATCCAAGAATTTCCATGGCGACAAATTTGGCCATATTTTGAAAACAATCGAAGATGAAGTAGTGTGAAGAGTGTGGCTTGATCAGCTGCTCTCTAGAGAAGGAGTCAAACCCGACTGTTTTCCTTGATTAATATAAGGGTCCTTTGTGCTAAACGTATGGACCTCGGTGTAATTTTCACTTTTTTAGGTCCTTGATGTCAAATGTACTTCCACACCCGTGTAAAATTCTAACCTAAAAGTGTAAGTGGTGAAATTTCGACTATTTTAAGCTTACTTGTCAATGAGTATGACCATTATTGGATTTCAAGCCGAACGACCAAGGTCAAAGCCATATCAACATCATAATTTATGTTGATGATCCCATATAAGAGAATTTGCATGGCAACAAATTTCTGTATTTTGAAAACAATCAAAGAGGAGGTAGTGTGTACAGTTTGGCTCAGATCAGCTGATCTCTCGAGAAGGAGACAAACCAGAATTTTTTTCCATTTAGGGAGCTTTATGATAAATGTATGGACTTCAATGTAATTATTGCTTTTTTCGCGTCCGTGGTGTGAAATGTACTCCGACCAACCGTGTAAAAATCTAACCTAAAAGTAAGTGGTTAAATTAAATTAATTTCAGCTTCGTTGTCAACGACTATGAACCATTCTAGGATTTCAAGATGAACGACCAAGGTCATGATCCCATATTCAAAAATTTGCACCCCGACAAATTTTGCCATATTTTGAAAACAATCGAAGATGAAGTAGTAAGAAGAGTATGGCTCGATGAGCTACTCTCTCGAGAAGGAGCCGAACCCGAATGTTTTCCTTTCTTAATTTTAGGGTCCTTTGTGCTAAATGTATGGACCTCAATGTAATTTCCCCTTTTTTAGGTCCTTGATGTAAATTTACTTCAATGCTCGTGTAAAATTCTAACCTAAAAGTGTAAGTGGTGAAATTTCGACGATTTTTATCTTACTGGTCAACGAGTATGACATTTATTGGATTTCAAGCCGAATGACCAAGGTTAAGGCCATATATATCAATCATCATACTTTATGTTGACGATCCCAAATGAGAGAATTTGCATGGCAACAAATTTAGCCATATTTTGAAAACAATTGAAGAGAAAGTAGTACCGAGAGTTTGGCTCAGATTAGCTGATCTCTCGAGAAGGAGCCGAACCAGAATTTTTTACTTTTAGGGTCCTTTATGCTAAATGTATGGACCTGGACGTAATTTTTGCTTTTTTGAGGTCCCTGATGTAAAATGTACTCCGATTGACCGTGTAAAGTTCTAACCTAAAATTAAGTGGTGAAATTTAAACGAATTTAAGCTTAGTTGTCAACATGTACAAACCATTCATTTGAAGACGAAGGACAAAGGTCAAGGCCATATCTACATCATACTTTATGCTGACGATCCCATTTTCAAGAATTTGCATATCGACCAATTTGGCCATATTTTGAAAACAATCGAAGATAAAGTAGTATGAAGAGTGTGGCTCGATCAGCTACTCTCTCGAGAAGGAACCGAACCCTACTGTTTTCCTTTCTTAATATTAGGGTCCTTTGTGCTAAATGTATGGACCTCGATGTAATTTTCCCCCTTTTTAGGTCCTCATTGTAAAATGTACTCCCATTGACCGTGTAAAATTCTAACCTAAAATTAAGTAGTGAAATTTAAACGAATTTCAACTTATAGTTGTCAACGAGTATGAACATTCTTTGATTTCAAGCCGAATGACCACAAGGTCGAGGCTATATCTCTACATCATACTTTATTCTGATGATCGAGTATCCAAGAAATTGCATGGCGGTAGATTTGGCCATATTGTGAAAACAATCGAAGAGACAGTAGAAGAGTATGGCTCGATCAACTGCTCTCTCGAGAAGGAGCCGAACTCGATTGTTTTCTTTGCTCAATTTTAGGGTCCTTTATGCTAAAGGTATGGTCTTGGATGTAATTTTCCCTTTTTTTAGGTCCTTTATATATAATGTACTTTATGGTTATGATCCTATATCCAAGAATTTGCATGCAGACAAATTTGACAATCTTTTGAAAACAATCGAAGATATTAAAAACAAAAAATAATCAATTTCATTTTTTCAAGTGACGGGAATTTATTTTCTGAAAAGCAAGCAAGAAGAATTTATCTCCTTTTTCTATTAAAAAAATAAAGAGCAAGAAGAGACTATATGAGCATAGAGGAGGCGGCGAGAGAGCTGCGAAGAGGAGGATTTCAAGGCGGTGTGATGTCAGAGCAAAGCTGGGATGGGTTCCTGACACGAGGTACAGGGTACAGTGAGTAGAGTAAATTTCAGGACCACGATATGTATGCACGCAAAAAATGTGTTTTCTCTCTCCTTCACTCCCTCATCAGGATAGTCATAGTGGGAGTAACTTGGGTACTACTACATATTAATGTAGTCCTACATGTATTGCCAACAGTAAACATTTAGATGACATGGCATGCAATTAAATGATGAAAGAGAGCCATGTGGTAACTAGCTATGTTAACATCACACATTCAAGACAAAATGAGTCTACATTGCAATAAACAAGGCTTTGCATGATACCACACCTATATTATTTTCCACTATGGAGGTAGTAACTTAGACTAGTAACATATGCATGTTAGTACTAAGGTACTCCCCACTATGACCAGCCTCATGACCCCACACCCCGACCGACTGATCTCTCCCTCGTCCACAAAGTAGCACTGCGCACGCGTGTCGATCGACAACCTGCCTTGTGTCGGTGTCTCTGTGTCTATGTCTGGCCTGTTTGTCAACTGCGTTGGTGGGAACCATTTTGGTCCTTGGCAGCAAAAAGTATTACTAGTGCAGTAGTCCCTCTGTTTCGAAATATAAGATGTTTTAGCTTTGTGAAAGGAGTGTATCTAGACTTCTTTTAGTGTGTAGATTCATCTAGATTTAGAGTGACTCTACACATTAGAAGGGATCTAGATACACTCCTTTAACAAAGCTAAAACATCTTATATTTTGAAACAGAGGGAGTACAGTAGAGTAGCAATTCAAACTTTCCCGGTTTCGAAATTTTCACTTTCTTCACAAACATCCGGGGGAAGGATATTCAAAAGATCGCCATTCGCAGTACTACTAGTATAAGTACGAGTACTACTTAAGTGTTGGCAAGGGATTGGTTGACCTGGCAAGCAAACAAACAAAAAACTCCCATCGCATTGGATGCTCACCATTATGATCTGACCAGCCTACCTACTCCGCACTACTCCACCTCCGTACCCTAGGAAGAGGAAGAACCAAGTACACCCGCAGCAATCTGGTTCGAAAGTGAGGAGCGCTCCATTTTTTCTTCCGTGAAGCAAGTAGTACTCCCTCCTTCCCAAATTAGGACGCGTATTACTTCTGGTCAGAGTCAAATTTAATAAACTTTGACTAAATGTACGACATCAACTCAATGTTATTAGAATCATCATGAACTATATTTTCATATTATATGCATTTGTCATTATAAAAGTCAATATGTTTTTACATATAGTTGGTCGAACTTTATATAGATTCACTTTGACCAAACCTAATATGCGTCCAAAATTAGGAAAGAGGAAGCAGTATGAAGAGTATGGCTCGATCAGCTACTCTCTCGAGGAGTCGTACCCGACTGTTTTCAATTCCTTGTTTGGTTTTAGGGTCCTTTGTGCTAAATGTATGTACCTCGATGTAGTTTTCCCTTTTTTAGGTCCTTGATGTAAAATTCTAACCAATAAGTGTAAGTGGTGAAATTTAAACGAATTTCAGCTTACTTCTCAAAGGGTATGAATATTCTTGGATTTCAAGCCAACCGACCAAGGCCAAGGCCATATCGACATCATAATTTATGTTGATGGCCCCATACAAGATAATTTGCATGCCAACAGATTGGGCCATATATTTTGAAAACAATCGAAGAGGAAGTACTATGAAGAGCTTGGCTTAGATCAGCTAATGTCTCAAGAAGGAGCCGAACCAGAAATTGTTCCTTTTACTGTCCATTCGGCTAAATGTATGGACCCCAATGTAAATTTCCCTTTTTAGGTCTTTGATGTAAAATATGCTCCCACCGCCACCGTGTAAAATGCTAACCTAAAAGTAAGTGGTAAAATTTAAACGAATTTAAGCTTAGCTGTCAACGAGTAGGAACTTTCTTGGATTTCAAGCCGAATGACCACATGGTCAAGGCCATATCTCTACATCATACTTTATGCTGATGATCCCATATCCAAGAATTTGCATGGCGACAAATTTGGCCATATTTGTAAAACAATCAAAGAGGAGGTAGTATGAAACGTATGGCTCGATCAGCTGCTCTCTCGACAAGGAGCCGAACCCGACTATTTTCTTTGCTCAATTTTAGGGTCATTTGTGCAAAATGTATGGACCTCAATGTAATTTTCCCTTTTTTAGGTACTTGATGTAAAATGTACTCCCACCGCCCATGTAAAATTCTAACCTAAAGTAAGTGGTGAAATTGAAACGAATTTAAGCATAGTTGTCGACGAGTACGAAAAATTCTTGGATTTCAAGACGAACGACCAAGGTCAATGCCATATCAACATCATACTTTATGCTGATGACCCCATATTAGAGAATTTGCACGACAACAGATTTTTCCATATTATTTTGGAAACAATCAAAGAGGAAGTAGTATGAAGATTTTGGCTCAGATCAGCTAATCTATCGAGAAGGAGCCGAACCAATGCAACAAAAGGTTTTCCTTTTAGGGTCATTTGTGCTAAATGTATGGACATTGATGTAATTTTCCCCCTTTTTAGGTCCTTGATGTAAAATATGCTCTCACCGGCCATGTAAAATGCTAACCTAAAAGTAAGTGGTGAAATATTAATGAATTTAAGCTTAGTTGTCAACGAGTATGAACTTTCTTAGATTTCAAGCCGAACGACCACAAGGTCAAGGCCATATCTCTACATCATACTTTATGCTGATGGTCGCATATCAAAGAATTTGCATGGCGATAGATTTGGCTATATTTTGAAAAAAAATCGAAGAGGAAGTAATATGAAGAGAATGGCTCGATCAGCTACTCTCATGAGAAGGAGCCGAACCCGACTATTTTCCTTGCTTGATTCTAGGGTCCTTTGTGCTAAATGTATGGACCTCGATATAATTTACCCTCTTTTTGGCCTAAAAGTGTAAGCGGTGAAATTTATAGGATTATTTTAAGCTTACTTGTCAACGAGTATGAACATTCTTGGATTTCAAGCCGAACGACCATGGTCGTCAAGGCCATATCAACATCATACTTTATGCTCTTGATTGCATGTTAGAGAATGTGCATGCCAACAGATTTGGCCATGTTTTGGAAACAATCGAAGAGGAAGTAGTATTAAGAGTTTGGCACAGATCAGCTGATCTCTAGAGAAGGAGTCGAACCAATTTTTTTCCTTTTAGGGTCCTTTATGCTAAATGTATGGACCTCGATGTAATTTTTTTCTTTTTTGAGGTTCCAGATGTAAAATGTACTCTGATCGACCAAGTAAAGTTCTAACCTAAAAGTAAGTGGTGAAATTTAAATGAATTTAAGCTTAGTTGTCAATGATTATGAACCATTCTTCAATTTCAAGACGAACCACCAAGGTCAAGGCCATATCTACATCATACTTTATGCTCATGATCCCATATCCAAGAATTTGCTTTCCGACAAATTTGGCCATATTTTGAAAACAATCGGAGATGAAGTAGTCTAAAGAGTATGGCTCGATCATCTACTCTTGTGAGAAGGAGCCGGACCCGATTGTTTTCCTTTCTAAATTTTAGGGTCCTTTGTGCTAAATTTGTGGACCTCAATGTAATTTTCCCTCTTTTTTAGGTCCTTGATGTAGAATGTACTCCCACCAACTGTGTAAAATGCTAACCTATAAGTAAGTGATAAAATTTCAACGAATTTAAGCATAGTTGTCAACGGGTATGAAAAAATCTTGGATTTCAAGCCGAACGATCACGAGGTCAAGGCCATATCTCTACATCATACTTTATGATCCCATATCCAAGAATTTGAATGGTGACAGATTTGGTCATATTTGTAAAACAAGCGAAGAGGAAGTAGTATGAAACGTATGGCTCAATCAGCTGCTCTCTCGAGAAGGAGCCGAACCCAACTACTACTCCCTCTGGCCCATATTAATTGACTTGCATTTATCAGATTCGAATGCATCTAGCATTAGAACATGTTTATATACATCCGAATCTAGACAAATTCGAGTCAAGTAATTTGAGGGAGTACAATAGAGTAGCAATTCAAACTTTCCGAGTTTCCAAATTTTCACTTCCTTCACAAACATCGGGGGGAAGGATATTCAATAGATTGTCATTCGTAGTACTACTATTACTACAGGGTACAATGAGTAGTAACAAAAGAAACTTTTTTTTATGATAGTACCAAAAGAAAGGACATCCCAAAAGAAACTTCATTCAACCATTAAGGGGTTGTTTGGTTCAGTGGCTATCTAGTGGATAACACGGGATATCCACTTTTTTTGGTTATCCAGTGTTTGTTTTAGAGGGTGGAGGGGATATGGATAACCACTTTTGGGTCAAAATGGTGGTTGAGCATATCCCACAAAAAGAGCTGGATGAGCTCAACCACTTTTGGATAACTCCTCTGAAGTATTTTCTTGTTCGTTCACCCTTCCTCTCGAGAGAAAATAACCATATTTTCTTGCCTATGGGCTCAACACGAGGGCGGCCATAGCGTAGGCTGTCGGGCAAAGCGGGTGTTCGAATACGCTCGCCGGCGTAGGCAGAAGGGGCGCAGGCAGAGTGGGCAGGCAGAAGGGGCACAGGCAGGCAGGTTGACACAGGGTCAATAGGGGCAAATGGGTGGCGAGCTACCGACGGTCGTGGCCACTGCTAGGGAAGTGGTGAGGCAGATGAAGAAGACAAGGTGAAAGAGTAAAATGAAAAAACAGTTGGGCCAATAGATTTTGATTGGCTATCCCTAACCACTTTTTATCCCACTTTACCAAACAAAAAAGGCTACCCCTAACCAGCTGGTTGGGGATATCCTCATCCCTAAATGACATCATCTAAACCAAACAACCCCTAACATAACATCACGAGTTTACATATAAAGGACTCGCTGCTGAATTAGTGCAGGTCCGACGCCTCCTAGCACTAGTCTGCACCGCCAGCGGCAGCTCGTGACATCGGCACCAACACCAGCTCTAGCGACACAGCCGGCTCCTGACTCATTGGCACCTCCAGATAACGCGGCGGCACCTCCTGAGTCATCGGCGGCACCTCCTGAGCCATCAGCGGCACCTCCGGATAACACGGCAGCACCTCCGGATAAGGCGGCGGTACCTCCTGAGCCATCAGCGGCACCTCCGGATATGGCGACGGTACCTCCGGAGCCATCGGCAGCTCCGAGAGGACACTATGGATGAAGTTGCCTTTGTTGGGGAACCGGTCCTAGTTGTTGGTGAAAATGTTGGCATCGGTGAACACCACCATCTCGCAGCCACAGTGGAAGGCCTGGCCGTAGAAGAGACGGGTGTCCCTAAAGTTGATGAACTTGACCTTCAACGTCCCATCCGGATTGTCGTGGAGGTAATACATATAGTACTTGCGGCGACCATACCTAGCATCGAGGAAGGCGCACGCCAGCTCCCACTTTGTTCTCCGCGAGGTTTAGGCCCAAATGTGTAGGGAATTGTCCTCTTGTGCAACGATGTCGGGGTCTTTGCGCTCCGGTACGGTGGGCGGCAGTCGGAAGGTGGCCATGGATGACAGATGAGGATGGAGATGGTTGCTGGAAGCGGGGGATTAGAGATGGATTGGTGGTGTGGGAAGGGGATAGGATAAATAGGAAGGAGATGATCCGATATTAATGTGGCAGATTACCGAAGCTTGGGGACAATCAATGCCATTGATGAAGCTGATGCGTGTGGCATATATCGATGACGATGACTAGGGTAAGTGATTCGACGGAACGCTGACTCAGCTTCCCGCACTCGATGGCCTAGTCATAATTTTGTGGTGCGTCCAAGGCGACCCGACCTCCCCCATCCGTGGGTCCTACGTAGATGATTGAGTTGATGGGTGAAAACAAATTGATAAAGTGAGCTATTTCCTACTACCTCCGGTCCGAGATTTCTATATCTATATCTATATCACTATATAGTACACAAGTTTTTGAATTTGAATCGACCCACACAACTTCTCGCCAATGCACAATTGGAGAATTCCAAGACGTTGATTTCCTGTTGGAGCTTCTATGTGCCGTTCATCAGAACAAAACTCATTTGATCTAACGGCTAACAAAGGTTGGATTCGCCATCCTCTATTCCCGCGCTCGTGGACTCATGGTTGCTAAATTTCTAGGGGCTTCTGGATAAGTCTACTACTCTAGAAAAAAGCAGAACCTTCTGTCATTTGGTAGTCGGTGGTTGACTGTCCCATGTGGCATGTGATGCGTCAACTGAGTCTGGAAGCGAAGTAGTGCTACCATTAATTGAATGTGAACATTTTACCCAGCCAATAGTTAGCCTAATAAATCATCCATCTATCTATGTGAATTATGCATGTAGTATTCCCTTAGTATAAATACAACTTCTCGGAATTATATTTTACGAAATAGGGAATAATCACCATGGTCTCGACATCGACCGTTACACTTAGTTTGTCCAGCATAGTCTATAACATGTAACTAATTTGGGTTGCTATTTTTAGTATGAATACTTAAACAATATTAATAAAAAGGTGAACAAAATAAAATTTCTTGCTTTTATATGATATATTTATTATTATTTGTCATGACAACATTGCAATTTTAGAAAGTTAATTTTCATATAGTATTCTAAAATTTTATCACCTACTCCTAAGGAAAGGCATTAATCATGCAACAATCGGAGACATGGGAGAATAATATATAATCATTAACTTGTGAGAGAAACAATTTTCAACACACAAATGGTCACAAACTATTTCTTTCATGCCCCATTGAAAATGATGGTAGTTTTAGAAGTAGAGAACGGAATGGAGAAACTTAAACATATTGGCAAACAGAGGTTCAAATTGATGTTAAAAATTTCATAGAGAACTATATATGCATTCTCTGCCCGAAGGACAGCTGTGAGTACAGAAAATGCAAAGGTCGACAATCATACGGAATCAGAGTTATCTAGAGTATTGCAACTTCTAAATACTAGAGAAATATTTATTTGTAAATCGACCAAGTGCTATATCCAACTTATAATTATATGGTGCACTATTATTATACCTTGTGAGCATTTCAGCCACGTGCCCCAATGGTCTCCCAAAGGGATATTAGGCACGTTAGATGAAATATGTGTCTAGCCACGCTCCTTAAAACCGTTTTTTGTCCGGTGCAGCCAATAACATGTCTGACACACTAGGACATCCAGGCATTGTATGGTACATTACGGACGCGCTAGACACAAGCTACAAACTACATAACATAGGAAATAGATAGCCAGGCACATACTAGCTACCCAGCCTATTCTCCCTCCTCGTAATCATGCCTCCCCATTATTTTCTAAAAAGAAAATCAAAATCCCTATTTCTGAGTTTCAAAAAATTCTAATAAAAAATTTGGATATAGCCAACAATATAACCCACAAACGTTCAAAATATCAATTTTAAATAAGTTGTATTTTAAGCTACACAAAAATAATTTTATTTGGATCCGAGTATAGTGAATAGTGCACACGTTGAAATATCAAGAAATATCAATTTTTTTATTTTGTGTAGCTCATAATAAGAAGAAATTGGCATTAAGATTTTACATGCTTGTAAAATACTAACTCTATTCCCAATTGTAAGATGTTTTGGTAGGCTATTTTACACCAAAATGTGCTATAGTTTGAAAGAGAGGAAGTATATTATTGAGGAAAGTCTAGGATTGTCTTGAATTTTATTTTTTATAAAAAAATTTAAGATTAAGAGATTATTGGTTCTCTGAGCCAGAGAGACTTTACATTAATAAGGTAGGATACCGTTGTCTGTGTGCAAAGCACATGCCATTTAGTAGTATCACTTAACACCATATGTTGGTGTCTTTTTTTCACAGAACCATAACCATTACATTTTGTTTCACAAAACACCAACTTTTGCGGTAATCTTTTGCACAAAACCCATAAAACGGTATTAGCTCATTTGATAACTGATTAACTTGTTGGGCCTACTTGTTAGAACCACCGTGGCAGTGTGGGTAGCTGCAGGGTGCCCAGATTTCGTTAGTCTGTAAGCAGATTATAACCATACAAATTATCAGTCCATGTCCGGGAGATTTTATCACTTCAAATTATAACCACGTAGAATAATGTAGAATAATATATTTAGAAAATCAGGACATGGTTCTTTTCGTTTCATACAAAATATTTAGACAATTAGGACAAGTTTAGTTTACTTTTAGTGTCTCCCACCATATACAAAATAAGAGTCTAGAACTTCTGCAATCAGGACATAGCTCTTTTCATTTCATACAAAGCTTAGAGGCTTAATTATCTTTTCTTTCCTGTTGTAATCCTTTCTTATTACCAGTTGGGAAGTAAGCGTAAGTACAGGTCTCGGTCTAATGAACCCGTCGCCTTTGTCCACAAACATAATGGAGCTTCGACCTTGGTGGTGTTGTATCTTGCCGAGGTGCTGATGAAGGTTGTTGAGGTGATGTCGGACCTTGTCGAGGTGGAGCTTGTCGTGGTGGTCCAAATGGGACTTGGTGCTTATGCCGGTGGAGGTGGAGGTGTTATAGCTGGTGGCGAGGCAGGACCTTCAGGAACGTGCACGTACTCGGGCAGCTGCCGATTGCTCTGAAATACTACAAAACCACAACATTTAGAAAGGAGCTGCATTTATACGTCGATCAAAGCCAAATTGTTCTACCCCAAAAACTAGGGTTCTTCATCTCCTTACTATAACTCTCTTCAAATCCCTCACAAAAAGTAGAAATTGAAGAATTTTTAGCATTGTACGAATCTTGCCCACTAAACAATATCGGATCGTCGAAATCCATGGTCTGCATCCTCCATGCTAGCGCGTCGCCGAATACAACATGTTTGCTCGATAGAAGGAAGACGACCACGCTTGACTGCTTGATAGTGGGCTAAAATTTACTAATGGGCTATTAGTGTGGTTTATGTGTTCTATGCAAAAGGTTACCACGAAAATTGGTGTTTTTTGAAAAAGATCACTAAGGTTGTGGTTTTGTGATAAAATGGCACCAACATGTGGTGCTAAGTGAGAAAATCTTCTCCGACCCATTGAAAGTTGATATGAATACCATCGAACTTGTATTCATTAAGGCATTCGAGGAACCAAGAAGGATCCTCTTTGTATTATTAGTACTCATCTTTTAGTGGCTAGTCGATCTTGTACTGCTGCTATATTTTTTAAATAATACGATTTATTTAACAAATTTCATGAATAATGCACGAATTTGAGGAATTGCGAATCTAGCACGGCATTTGTTAAATTAGCCATACTATTCATGTATATTCGTGAAATTTGTTAAACAAATCGTATTATTTTTTTAAAAAAATAGCCGTATTGCTGGCAAGGCGAGCAAGGGCTCCTTCCACCGCAAATATTTTGCCTTGTTTTTTTTAAAATGCTCCTCCACCCAAAATTCTGTCTCACCACTGCCTTTCATGAGAGAAAAGGCTCCTGGATGAAGGAGAATCATCCCCCTCTCTCCTCCTTAATGCGGCATTGGCTGCGACGTCCACTCTTGCATCTATGCCTGGCACTTGTTCAGGTAGGAAGCATCACATCAGTCACCTCTTCCTTCCCATGTAAGCTTCCGTGCATTGGAGTACAACTGTGAAGGTGTAGAAGTGCAGAGAAGGTTGGGGGCCGTGGTGGTCCAGGCCAACTTTCCTTCTGTTTGCCTCGTGCTTCTGCCCAAAAATGAGCTATGGCTGGATGTTTTCTTTCTCTTCCATATTAGGCTGCTCTTTATAGTGCTAAATAACTTGGGCTAGTAAAACTTTCACATGTTACTACAGTACCTTCAAAGTGTACTGGGTGAAAACAAATCTACATCGTTAGTTTTTATAGATGTGGCTCTTTCATATTTTTTGAGCTTTACCTATTACAGAGCATAATTTTACATAGTGATGATATGTCATACTTTATTATTATGTGGGTCTCACGTTCCAACTTACTAATAAAAGGGTGGTGCACAAATCAAATAGGCCGCTAAACTTGTCCAACTAAATTAGGAATTTGTAAATAATAAGGCCTCAAAATATACAAAAAGGACCCTAGTATAGAAAGGAAAGGCGCAATCAGGTAGAGCTTCATTGATTATCAACTGTGGTATATAAAAGAAGGGCATGGCTCGAGGCCGGATCAGAGAGTCCTCATTTTCCCCCACCCAAATCGCAATGCTTGCGAAGGTCACTCTGAAGATGGAAGCCACCATTCTCAACTGTTCCTCCTGCTCCTAGCCCCTCTAGCCCCGGCGGGTCTACAAGGCCTCTCCATTTCTCCCTCACAATCCATTGATTTTTTTTGTCGGTTTGGCCGAGCAACTATTTTATTTTTCGAACTTCCGTTTCCATGGTGCGTGGATATTCATCTAGTCTACCACCGCTGCGTCCACAAGATCACCTTCTGCTGAAGTGCGAGCACCCTAGCAGCGGATTCACCCATGAGCCCGCCATGGACGCCGTCCTATCAGCGGCTAGGGCCGAGTGCGCCCACAAAGGCTGCAGTAGTTTGCTGCCCTACTACGAACTCCACGAGCACGAAATCATGTGCCGGTATGCTCCCTACACTTGCACGGAGACCGGCTGCGACTTTGCCGCCCCGCCACCAGCGCTCGTCGCCCACCTCGAAGTGGTCCACTCGATCCAAGTGCACAAGATCCAGTATGCAGCCACCAAAGCTTTCCAGGAGCTGGTGTCGCTATCGGGCGAGTCGTCCCGCCAGCTCATCATCGTTGGGGAGCAGGACGGCACCATGTTCGTCCTGACGATTGGCTCGGTAAGCACGGCCCCCTTGTGTCTACGGTCTGTGTTAGGGCCGTGATAGGCGACTTGCCAGTGTACAAGGTAAGGATGTGGGCGGAATGCCCGCCGCTGCTCTCCTGGATGGATGGCAGGAGGAGGACCGGCAGTGTGACGGTGGAGCTCGATGCACCGAGCTCCGCTAAGCTGGGCGAGGTCGCGTTTGAGGACCTTACGTCTTACCTGGCGGCGTCACCTCATTACCTAGTCGGTCCTGCTACCTCGAAGGAGTTGTGTTTCTTCTTTCGTCTTGAGTTTTTGTAGTGATGTAAGCTGATTTTAATTGGTTTAATTGCAGAATGATTGTTTGCATACCACGAATGGTGGATTTTGTAGTACTAGTATTATATCTCTGTCCCAAGAAATAAGGCTCCCTTATTTTTGTTTTTTGTTTGACCAAGATTTACTCTAAATATATATAAAGAATGTTGGTACTGTACAAATTTAGCATCATTGGAAAGTTGTTTCAATACGAATTCAACGAAACAAATTTTACACATATAAGTAAATTTTAGTTGCTCCATTTATTTGGTCAAACTTTACTTTGGAGCGCGTGTGCTCCTTATTCCTTGAAACGGAGGTACTAGATGAGTTCGGCGGATGTACTCTCCTGAGTATTTTTCATGAAATCTTAACTTCCGATGGGTTGGGTAGATCAGTGGATGTACTCTGCTGAGTAGTTAGCTGAATAGGATTAAGGCTCTCTGTCTAGGAAGGCCAGATGGCTAATTCGCAATACTACCGAGTAGATGAACTCTAATTAATTTATGCATGCACGAGTAGTTTTACATGCATGAGATGCTAGATAAAAAAAGGGGAACATGATGAGAGATGAAACAACATGCATTGGGAGATTGAGAGAAAATAGAGATATCTAAATTAATGAGTTACTGGAATTAAGACAAAAAAGAGGATAGGTCTTATTATAATTTCTAAAAAAATTAAAAAGCGCTCTGGCCTAATAATCCCAAACAGAGGTAGGAGTACTCGTCAACATCCATTCGGGAGTACTAGTATGTACTACTACTACTATACTCCACTATTATCTGTCACTAGATTGGATGTACTCGTATCTAGCAATAAAACATGTCTAGATACATCTATTTTTGCGAACAGTAAATATAGCCATTTTTGGAGTAGTACTAGTTTGGTTGGAAGAAATCATATTTTTTCCGCAGTAGGGATGGTGGTTTTTTGCAAGTAGTAGTACTAGTACATAGCAGGTAGTAGTAATATATATGTTTATACTGTACTAACTCAACATACATTCAGGAAATCGACAAATGTTCATCTTGTGGTTCTGCTGCTATAGTTCTACTAGCAGTTTTTCAGGTGCCCATTCACACTCTGTCTTTCAGCAGTACTCCGCCTAAGCAGAATAAATGGAATTACTCAAAGAAAGTCTCTACCACTATAAAATTATAATCTTCCATGGCAGTTGATTGACAAGACAATTCATTGAGGTGGGGTGGGTTATTGGCGTGTGCTACGATGCCTACTCCTACTATCACTCCGCAGTAAAAATAAAAGAAACAGTTCTGATTCCTTGCATTAATTCTTGCCTCCGCCCCTTGCATGCCTGCAGTATATACATGCATTAACTTCTGTGAGTAGTATAGTACAAGTAGGAGTAGTACCAAGAAAGGATATACCAAAATGCAAAGATATACTCGTAGGTCACGTGGTGTACCATTCTGAGTCTTCATTATCTTATTTGGTCTGCTTGCCCTTGCCCTTCTTCCTTAGTTCTTTTTTTTGGTTGAACATTTCGAGAGTTTGTTGACCCCTCTCGAAGTTCACTATCCGCATGTATACCTCGTAGGTCACGTAGGCGTTGAGGCTTGCATACTTGATCTGCTCTTCGGTCAGGGGCATGTTCTCTCACTGCTTGTGGTCCACATTCTCCTTCTTCTTCTTCATGACTTTGTAAATGATGTCTATAAGGGACACCGTGTAGTCAGCCAAAGAATCCTTCTCGTTCATGGAGCCGGCAAGCTTCCACCTCTTCTATATGTCCACGAAGTTCATCACTGGTACTATAGAACGCCTAAGCCTGATACGGTTGTTGCCGATGTCGACGCCTGCAAAGGAAATGTTAGGGTTGGCGAGGAACTCTGCTAGCTTTCAACATGGCTGGTTAGCCTGACAAATCTGGTAAACCAGTCAATCCATTCCCACACATAGTTGGACGACAGTAGCCTTCTGCGTCAATGATTGCTCATTCGTGTACTCGACATCGAGGCCAACAGTCTTGTCGTCCGTTTCCTCCAGGAGCTTTTGGATTTTCTCGATGTAGTCGTTCACCACCGACGCTCTGTTGGTATAGGCCACTTGTAGTGTGGTGTTGCTCGGGTCCACGAAGTAGTACATCTTGTCCAACGGTGCCGCCATGGACTGTGATTTGTTCCTTCTTTTGTTTTGTAGAGGTCCGGCCGGGTGACAGAAAAGGAATGGGATAAAGAAGAAAGGAACCGCTAGGAAGGTCGAGAGATGCATGCATGAGCGGTTCTAGAGACGAAAGGGCATGCAGTCCCCCCCTCCGGTCCCGCCCACGTACTCCTATAGAATATAATTTATTTACGGACAAGTTTTATGGACGCGGATTATTTACGGCTATAGGTTGATTTCTAGATTATACAAAAAGTATAAGAACCAAACACACGGGATACTTTATGAACGAAGCTCGAAAGTACAAATATTTTTTGAGTTTCACCTACTACTATAATTTTATATAAAAATGATATGTCATACTTATATTATCTGATCCTCACGTGCAAGGCACTTGCAACTCACTAGTTATTTCTTATCTTATCTTACCACTATATCTCTACCATTATAACGGAGCAGTTTACAATTGGATCCTTAGCACCAATCCTTACCGTTGGGCTGTTAGATCCAATGGTTTAGAGCACATGGATTTGTGTTGAATAGTACCTGGAGCAAACACGACCATTTTCGAGAACCATCATGTCACCACCCCCAAAATTTGATAGCATAGTAGGATGTATTCTCTCTACTACTACAATGGAGAGTTTTGAATTGGATCCATAGCACCAATCCTGACCGTTGGGCTATTAGATCCAATGGTTCAGAGCAGCTGGATTCATGTTGAATAGTACCTAGACGTCTGACATATCACCACTATATAAAATTTTAATAGGTAAAGCACAAAAAATATAAATTTGATCAACATCTATAAAATATGGGTGTATATTTGGTTCTTGTACTTTTATATCGTTTAGAAGTCAACGATTATTTGCTATCTAAAACTTGAAAATTCTGGTAACATGGTCTAGAGAAACGAGGGAGAAGATTGTAGAATGATGAAGAAGTGTGTTTTGAGTTTTGTGCATACCATTCATTGTGATGAAGACTATCAATAAAATCTTCTAGATGCTAGAATGGAAAAGAAGATCCAACGGTTGGAAATGTTGGGATTCGTGAGTCTTGATCCAACGGTTAATATTCAAAGTTATTCGTACACATTTCCTGCATTGGATCAAGACTCTCGAATCCAAACATTGCCAGCAGTTGGATCCTCTTTTCCATTTTAGCATCTAAAAAATACTACTCCCTCCGTCCATAAATAACTTACTTGGGTTTGTCTAGATTCAAATGTATCTATACACTAAATGCGTCTAAATATATTCGAATCTAGACAAAACCAACTTCGTTATTTCTGGACGAAGCGAGTACTTTTGATAGTCTTTAGCACAATGTATGCATATTACTACTCCAAGTTACTTACCAAATCAGACCAGTCTTAGAGCATCTCTAGCATGAAAAAAAATAGTGCGCTATTTCATGCTATGTAGCGTGATATTGCGTATTTGGAGAATGCACGATAACATATGATGAATGTGTCGAGTAAGCAAACATACAATGAAAATTTGATTGTTAAACTTAAGCGATCATGTCAAGCCGTCGCCTCCTCCTGCAGTACCTAGCGTTGTACCTAGATTCAGCCCTGTCGGTTTTCCTCCAACTTGTATAGTGCCGGAATCGATTACGCATGTGCAAGTATTACTCTGGGCAATTCATTACATGCTGAAATCGTTTATATTCATGATATAACTGTTATATTTTTAAATTTTTACAAAAAGATGTTCTGTAAAATAGGGCGTTATTAGCATGCTATAACTTTCATATCGTCTAGAGAAAAGCCACGCTAAATTAAATATCACGCTAGTATTTTTTGCCTTGATCTCTAGTGACTTGTCTAAATTTGATAGTCTCTTAGGCCTTCCGCAGCGTGTAAAAAAATCGGTTCCCAAATCACTTTACAAGAATCAGGCACCGGGGCCCTCCGTTGCCCGATCGATGCCACCAAATTTTTTCAGGGAACCGGAGCACCTAGGTGCTCCGATGCCCCAAACTCTTCACCCAATAGAATAGCAATATATGTGTCATATGCATGTTGTTGAGAGGACCTTCACCAAAGATAAGCCATGGTGATTGGTCTGGTTAATTTGTTTATCACGTTGTGGGCCAGCTATTTATTTTTGGCAAAAGTGATCACGTTGTGAGCTCGATGCCTCAAAATAAGTTCTAGGCATCGCTTATGAGGTGGCAACTTTTCTATCTATTGGGCATCGACCATGCTGTGGAAGGCCTTGCAGCATCTCTAGTGGCTTGCCTGAATTTGGTAGTCTACATCTTTACTTTATAGATAATGATGTAAAAATATTCCTTTTTACACGACTTTAGTTTTAGTGTGGATAGTCTAAATTTGACAGCTTATATGTCCATATGCACACAAATAGTCAATATACATAGCAAATCAGTACAACAAATGCTCTGATTTGGTGCAGGAGCAAGCTTGCAAGCGACTAACTTTGCTTTAGACATGGTGGCTTGGTTGTCCAAATATGGACAACGAGTAGCCTGTTTGGAGGATGTCTAAATTTTAGACCACCGGATACACAAGTCACGAGGCATTTTTTGGTCCATGATGGTCTATATTTGACTTAGACTACCGGATACACTAGCCACTAGAGACCATCTTAGGCTGGTCATAGTGTGAAACATACTACTCTAGTTCATGTTACTATGTACCTTCATGTGTGTACGTAATTGAGCTGAAGGTAGAGACCTTATTTTCACAGAAATGGCTTCGGAAATATTCCATACCTAGAAAGGCTGGGACATTACAGTAAACTATTTTTTATAGTCATTGGACTATAGATACTCCTAGGATAGGATAGGATATTATTATTCTATATCTTTTGAACTGTATAGCCAAATTCAAAATCCCAGAGCAGCAAATTCTCCCACATCACCTCCACCGAAATATTTCGAGTGGTCACACACCCCAAGTTGTAGCCATACGAAATTCCTTTTCAACCCCTGACAATGGGATATCTACTAATGTCAGGATGTGGGTATGGTTCGTAATCCCCCTCCCCCCGGGGGGCCGGGGGTCCCCACTGCTCTGAAGCTGGGTAGTCCACCTTCCACCGACGCCATTTCCCCCAAAGCACTCTGAAAAACCCTAACCCATTTCTCACCTCCGGCTCTAGCACCATAGCACCGGCCATCCCCGTAGCGCTTCGCTGTCCTACATGCCACCCAACCCCCTCTCACCTCCAGCACCTGCACCACCGCACCGTAATCATCTCTGCCGCACTTCGCCCGCCTACACGCCACCCAACCCCCTATCTCACCTCTAGCTCCTGCACCACAGCACCGGAACATCACTGTCGCACTTCGCCAGCCCACACGCCACCCCAAACCCCATATCCCACCTCCGGCTCCTGCACCACCTCACTTCGTCGGCCTACACGCCATACCTCTATACCATATACTCCTGACCAGTCTACAGGATCAGCCGACGTCCACCTTACCGAACCCTAGTTCGCCTAACACCCTCTTCCATACAACCGTGTTAGTTTTGCCGACTCCCTAGTCCACAGCACCTCACATGCTTCACCTACGCTAGTGTGCGCTGCATTAGATCTGCTTCACTGACTCAACAGTCCACCAAACCAGATCTGCTTCACCGACGCTCTTGCGCAGCGCCTCAAATACATAATCGGTCGTAACAGATCTACTTCACCGACAACGCCATGCACTACACCGGATCTCCTTTCACCGACCATCTTGTCAAGCAAGCCAGACCCATCAAAAATCTCCCCAGAACTGCTTCACAGACGCCGCCGAGATCTATCTGCTTCAGCCTGACTCACCACTACCGGGAACCCTCGGCATCCTTGACGTCACCCGCAAAGATGTCGTGTATGTGTAAACGACATCATGGCCTAGGTAAACCAGATCTGCTTGTCCGTTCATTTCAATATAGCAGGTATGAGCCTGCGACAGTGAACTTCATTATTGTATTGGTGGTAAATTCCTACCTCAATACTGGCTTAATTGATATCTCACTCTCCCTTGATAAATTTGGTGTAGTCTATGTTAAATCTAGGCGTTAAACTACTCCTTCTGTTTTGAGGTATAAGACGTCCTTGTTATGCGTGTTTTTCTTTGACCAACAATTACTCTTAATATACATAAACAATTTTGGTAGTACAAAATAGATCTCATTAGAGTTCATTGGTATTATGCAGTTCATGGCAAATGTTAATTCACTAGACATCTGAGGCTGCCTACCTGTTCAACAAGTTCACAAGTTATGTCATCATAATGTGCAATTGCTTTGTCTGTTGCTACAATACTGACTGCATGTAGGTTAACATTCCCTGCTCTACAAGTGCAGAATTTATGCTATTTTAATTTCAATCTAGTTGTTCTAAGCAAACACAATAACTGCCTTCTCTTATGTAATTCATCGCAAATTTTATATCATTGAACTTGTTGGTTTTGTATTCCCTCTGCAAGTTATGCCATTATTATTTATTTCAATTAAGCTCCGACAGTAGCTGCCGCCTATTGTGTACTACTCCCTATGTTTCAAAATATAAGATGTTTTAGCTTTGTGATAGGAGTGTATCTAAACATCATTTAGTGAGTAGGTTTACTCCAAACGTACATGAACCTACACACTAAAAGTGGTCTAGATGATAACTTATACTTTTCGAAATGGAAGGAGTACATCCATTTCGTAAAAGAAGGCCTATACAACTTTAAAGTCAAACAATGATGACTTTTACCAAGATCATAGAAAAATATATTAAGGGTTAATTTGTGGCATTTGCGTCTATGAAAATATATGCCCCGATGTATCAAATGGCGTTGGTTTGGTATGGTAGATGTTCCTGGTATGTTCTACAAACTTGGTCCAATTTTGCGTCGATTGACTTGCAAAAAATTTATACGCCGATGTAGTATTACATGGCATATTTTAAGGCACTTAACATGGTTATCTACATGCCCTGCTCTATAAATTCAAGTTTCTCAATTATAATTTCTGTAGCAGTAGTATCTACCTTATGTTATGTAGTTCATGGCATTTTAAGTCACTTCACAGATGGGTTAGCATTCACTGCTCTATAATTTCACGATATATACCATTGTAAATCTTGTTCATCCAAATGTTAGTACAGTAACTTCCTGCTCTGTAGAAGGTGACACTTTTATGGCACTTCTCATATTTGTTTGCAATCCTATTTCACAAATTAAATCACTGTAATTTCTCTCTTGTTTGTGCTAAGGAGTGACTGTAAATGCATTCTATTTTGTCGCCATGGCAATCTTTATGTCATTTAAATGTTTGTTTATATTCTGCCATTCCCTGCTCTACGTGTTCCAAAGTGATTATACTATAATGTCTATCTAGTTCTTTGTCAACAGAAATAGCCACTATCTGATAGTATTTCCTCTCACGGGGAAGATGGAGAATCGTAGAGTGAATCGCCCCTACATTCTTATAAGACCTGTTGCTTTGTATTGCTGAATGCAAACCTGTTTTATGTGAATGAGTGGCCTGAACCTATACGCAAAGGAGCAATAATAAAGTAGATGGATAGTCTATCCAAGTACTCGATGTGGTGGATGTCTTCAAAGAACAAACTAACAACAAGATGTCCTCCAACGGGACTGCACAAAAATAAATAGTAAGTCTCTTGTTTTTACTAAGATGTGCACAGTGTCAGATGCTTGTTTGTACGAGGTACCACATGATTTGGCTAATGATTAGAACAAGGTTGACCTTAACCAAGACTGGACAAAAACCAGACGTAAATCCCTTGATTTTATAATTCAATGTGCTCACTTGATTTTGGTGATGATCTACTCTTTCTATATTTGACTTGTGTTCATCTATCTATCTATCTATCTATCTATTATGTGGTGGTAATTTAAGTATATCCACTTTTATGCTAATTATAGTCTATTATTGTATTTTTCTGCTATAATTAAGAGTTTGAATGCACTCTGGAGGTAGTCACATTGTCTAGTGTTGGCACCACATGAGTTGGCCAATGATTAGAAGAAGATGACCTTTAATGGTACTGCACAAAGACCGAACGTAAATCCCGTTATTTGTAATTCAATTTACTCACTCAATCATTGTGGAGATCTCTTTTTGTTATATTTGACTGATGATCTTCTATCTATATATATATACATTAACTAGACCATGATTAGGTGGTGGTGATTGAAGTATATCCACTTTTATGCTAATCTATATTCTATTATAATATTAGAGATCACCACCATGATTGAGCTTATATGCACTCTGGAGGTAGTAACATAGTTTAGTGTTATATGTATGAGACTAGTATAAATTACTTGGTATTGGTGGGGACTAACTTGGACTAGTAAACATGCATACAATACTAGTCCAAGTTACTCTACCAACACTAAAGGGTGTCTAGATACATTCGTTTCACAAAACCCATGACATCTTATATTTTGAAATGGAGGGAGTTCTATATATACTACTCATAGTGAGGTTTTCATAGCTATTATCATCTAATATGATCCCCGGTTACTATAAAATATGTAGTATAAACCATGTTAATATGATCTGGAAATCTATCGTGCACCTGTTGTTTGATTGCTTAATTCATTACATCAATAGCTACTCTACATGATGCACATATAGAGTCTATTGCCAATTTGATTCTTTAGTTTGCTCATCATTAAAGCAATGTAATGATTTTCTTAACTTAAACGGTCAGAGCACCGCCCTGTCAAGGCGAAGCTGCGGGTTTGAGCCCCATCGGTCCCAAACTAGGGATGGTAATTTATGTGAGAAATACAGTGTTTGATTAATAATAAACAAGGGATTTTCATCTATACATCATCAGATGATCTTGTGAGTTTAATATTAGCCACCATATGGTTCAATTGGTTATGGTTCTTGTGACTTTTTAGTTGACTTGTGACTGCATCATTGTTATATTCTAACGTGGTTCCTAGACATATATTTTTTAAATACTTCATTGACCTTGCAACGTGCACAATGTATCATTTGCTTGTTTGTCTACTGGATTTTCTTGCCTAGTTATATGTACAATGATACTGTCAGAAGTTGGAAATACAATAGCTGTAGGCATTACAAAGAAGGTTTGTGCTACTTTTGGATGCATCCAACTATTGTTTTGGTAGCAAATGACACATCTCTTTGTTTCTCTTCTTTTTTTATTTACCGGCCCGACGATCAAAATATTTGAATGATCTAGCTACGGAAAAGGAATGTTTGATATCTTGTTTGTCTGAAATGATTTTGGTAGTCTATTTAAGACACTTGGTCTATTGCCTATTTTTCCAAGGTACTATCATAGTTTCCTGATGATTAAAGCAATGCCACATGTGGTTGGAGGTCACTTTTTTGGCTAGTTCATACTATAAACCATTTTTAAATGCTATTATTATATTTTAGGTTAATACTTTGTTGTCCCGACCAGTTCTAAGCAGCTGAAGGAATCTCATGCACCTCTTTTTTTATATTTCTATATTTCTGTTATGCAGTGATATGATTAGTTTATGAGGGAACGAGTCGAGTTGCTTGATTCCCTACATTCATTACCACACTAGTTAAATTAGTCTACATGAGACACACATGTTGATGGCTTGATTTGTTATATTAGGATAATGCCAATTTTGAAATTCTTTGACAACAAGCATGGTGTTTTTTCGCCTACTTTGCTGCTCTAACTTAGTTTCAGCATGCAAATAGTCCGTAGTGTTTCTTCCAGAGTGGCTATGATACTGGCACATCGGTCCAGGACATCGACAGTTCCTGTTATTCCGGAAAGAGATGTACGAGGCACATGATTGATTGTTCCTGGCCAATGATGAATTTGAATTATTGTACATATAAGATGGCCACTAGTTAGCTGGTATGCTGTGGTGACTTGTTTTCTTTGTTTCAGGCTGCACATTAAGCTATGGGGGCAGAAGGGAGGAGTCCTATGTTAAGTATTGAGGTCATTTCACCAAGCAGCAGTGACAGTGATTATTGCTTGCATCGGCCCACGCTTTCAGTTTTTCCAGCAGAAAGAGGTGTCGTAGCTGCACTCCAAACAATTGATTTAATTGAACAAGAAACAGAGCAAATAGATGGAATAATCACGATTACATGTGAACAGATCCATGAACTGAAAGATCGAAAAGATTTTACGGACCACCTACTTGATAATCTCTTCTGTAGCCCTCATGGTATGCTAGTTGTTACTTGTATGGGGATGTAAGCTCCATAGTAGAAACCCTGTTCCAACACATTGTTGGGGTTCCGCGTATGAAAAAAATAAATTTTATCCTACGCCCCTGAACCCCTGAAGCTGCCAGGACCTATCTATTAGTAATACAGTAACGGGAGGGAATTTTCGCGAACTTACCCTTGAAGACCGAAAAGCGTTGTCAATGCTCAGGAGAGCGTGGTTGATGTAGACGAGCCGAAGTCGACCTCAAGCTCGTGATGAAGTCCTCGTGCTCCTTTGGCTCCAACGACTTGAGTGCCTCAAGTGCGACACCTCGCGAGGAGTTACACATGTCCTGTGCCTGACGATGACTCTCGCTTCCCCAATCTAGCAGCAGTTGCGGAAGTAGAGCTCCTGGATCCAATTCCCGTAGCGCGACGACGCTCCACGGTGAAGATGTCTCTCGTTCGCGCAGTCCATACTTGGGACCACGATCACGAGAGAGAGAGAGAGAGAGGGAGGGAGGGAGAAAATATTAATTAGAGGTCCTCCCATAAGTGAGAAGACCTTTATTGATTATTGGTGTATTTTATTTGGCCAAATACCCCCACTATATATAGGGGGACGGGAGGTACTACCTCCCTCAAAGTCCTGGGGTGGGACTAAAGGAGAGGAGGGGGGAGAGGTGGCACCGCTGGCCACCCCCATGGGCCCCGCACATAGGGGGGCTGGCCCAATAGGGCGCCGGCCACCCCCTTGTCCCCCTTCTCCCTCTCTCCTTTCCCTAATGGGCCCTCTTCCCTCCGGGAATTGTCCCATTAAGCCTTTGACCATTTAAATTGATTTTTCTCTTTATTAAATAATTATGAATAAATGATTAAATCAATATTTAACATTCATTCACATATTATTCAACCTCCTTGGCTATGGAACACTTCCACCTCCACTCTGGACATCCTCCGGACTTACCGAAACCCTTCCGGTTTTCTCTCTACTATTCTTTGGTGATTCTACCAATCCTATAAACACTCTATAAGCATCATCAAGCCCTTAAGTGTGATACCCCACGGTTCGGGAACACTCCAGACATGGTCGGGACACTCCCGCACCAATGATCGATAGAGGGACCTGGATGGCCATGTGACCCCTGTGCGTTCCACGAAGATCTTTTGTTGTTTGAACTAGGACAGTCGTGTCTTATTCCCTTTGTCACTCGATACTTGCATTGCCCGAGATCTGATCAATGACATCACCATGTCGTGTTCAATCTCGTTACTGCACAACTCTACTTGACTCGTTCCGACAAGTGATATCCATGTGATCAAATCACACGATGCGCAGCTATTGGATATAACTTCTTCGAGTGGGCCCTTCGAGTATCTTCCCGTCACATGGACGGACAAACCCCGCTCTTGACATATATTGCCTCAACGGTTTCCTCTGAGTACCTGAACACACCTTTATAACCACTGTATTACCAAGTGGAGCTTGATGCTATCAAAGCACTCTCGGGAGACAGTGATTCATATAGCCCCATGGTCTAAGGAATAGTCTACGAGGATCCATTTCTAATCATCGTAACTTGAACTTCGTGATATTATCGGGTCACGATGTTTAGGTTGGGTATTGGTTCATCATCTCATTCTCGGAATAAGATGACTTCATTTCCAACTAGCATAAATGCCACATGATCAGGAAACTTGATCATTTGTTGACCAATGAACCAGTGACTAGGGTTTCACTGGGAACCCCTGGTTGTTTATATATCACACGTGTATTGATGTTTCCACTCAATACAGTTATAGCATGATATAAAACTTAATCGTAAACTATATGAAATATGATAATAGTCCTTATAACTATTTGTCTCTAGGGCATATTTCCAACACACATGTCTCGCGATGTCTCTGTAATGCTTCATCTTATTTTTTTTGAAAGTCTGGTCTGTAATAAATTTCAAAAAATATCTGTTGATGTAATAGGGTGATCCTAGTGCGGCCATTAGCGGGCTGAATATTAACGGACTGTTTAAAACCAGAATTTCGCCATAGTTATAGAATACGCAAATATGCTGGCCAGCAGATGGGCCAAATAAACACTAAAAGGCCGTAAGTGGCAGGTCAGAATATTTGTGGGCCTCATAAGTGGCCGAGGCCCTAAAAATGTACAGCGCTAAACAGCAACAGGCGAGAACAGTAAAGGGCCCGAATATTGATATACTTGAAGAGTAAAGAGCTGAAACAGTAAAAGGCTTGAACAGTAAACAGCCCGCGTAGTAGAGGGCCCGCATAGTAAAACGGACAGAAGAGTAAAAGGCCTGAAAAGTAAAAGGCCATAAGAGCAAAAGGCATAAATAGTGAACGGCCGGAACAGTAGAAGGCCAGAACAGTAAAAGGCTAGAATAGTAAAGGATCCTAACACTGGCAACCCAGAAATTTAAAAGGCCATAACAGTAAATGGGTAGAACAGGAGCGGACCCCACAGGCCATAGGAACAGTAACGGGCTGCCTGTAGGCCTTAACAGTGCCTAACCTTCTAGCGCAGGCCCCTAATGGGCCGCATATTATTCTACCAAAGTGTGCCTTCTTTAGGCCGAAACTGTAGCGGGCCTGAAATCATACGGGCCCTAGATGGATTCATTAATGGGCCATGTCAAATAGTACACGGCGTGAGAGTAAAGGGTTGTAATTTTATTGGGCTCTCCTCGTGGGCCGCCCCACTTAACAATTAGCAGGCCCTGTCTAGGCCAGGCTTCTGCCATGGTTTCTATGATCGTTAACAGCGGTAACTAGCCGTTAACTACGGGTGCCACGTGGCATTTTGCATGACGTCAGTAGTCAACGCGGCTGGCGAACAGATATATGCCAGAACAAGTTTTCGTGGCTGAAGGGTGCGATCCGCCATGGTCAGAAAAAAACCGTGGTACATTCTTTTGTGACGGGGCTTTTAGCATGAAGGGCATCCATCGTAGGAGACTTTTTAGCCACGAAAAATGGGCCTTCAACCACGAAAATCGTAGGTTGTAAAAGCCAACTTTTCTTGTAGTGTATCTAAAATAGGCTCATCTCAGTAGGCCATCCCGCCAGGAGTTGCTTTGGAACATCTGAGAAAACCATCTATTACCCCTTCACCAGAATCCGAGTCAATTTATATCCTGTTAAACCCCAGATCAGGAGTCGCTCCAATGGACATTACCTGGGGAACACCTTAGTAAACCCGGGGACTACCTTGGCAAACTTGGGGACTGGCTCGGCAAACCCGGGGACTGTTCAGCTCAATTCGGCAGAGGTTATGTCGGTAGATCCAATGGAAATTGACGAAGTACCTTTCCTAGTTCATACTATACCAGCATGGGCACGGCCAATATTTGAGTTCTTAAAATATCGAACTTTGCCAAGTGATGAGATAATCTCAAGGCAAGTGCAGAGGAGAGCAAAGGCTTATACCAAAATCAATGCCGAGCTATACAAGAGAAGTGTCACAAGTGTTTTATAGCAATGTGTTGACCCAGAAGAAGGGCTGGATATACTCCGGGATATCCATCAAGGGGAATGTGGGCATCATGCCTCGTCCATAGCCTTAGTGGCAAAAGCTTTTTGGCATGGGTTTTACTGGCCAAGTGCCTTGCATCAAGCCGAAGAGCTCGTCAGTAAATGTAATGGATGTAAGATGTACGCTAGCAAGACACATCTGCCAATGTTCGAACTTAAAACTATACCAATCAATTGGCCATTTGTAGTATGGTGTTTGGATATGGTTGGACCGTTTAAGGCGGCCAAGGGGAACATAACACATATCTTAGTCATGGTGGACAAGTTTACAAAATGGATTGAAGTAAAGCCAATAAGAAAGTGTGATGGAGCTACTACCGTGATGTTCCTCAAAGATATCATTCTGAGATATGGCTATCCACATAGTATTATAATAGATAATGGCACAAGTTCCGCTGGAGGAGCATTTGCCCGGTTCTGCCGAGATCAGAAGATCTGGCTAGATGTCGCATTAGTGGCCCATCCCGCATCAAACGGGCAAGTGGAAAGATGCAACAGACTGGTACTCTCCCAGATGAAACCCTGGCTCATTGAGCCGCTGCAAAGATCAGCGGGGTGCTAGATTGAGGAACTTCCAGCAGTATTGTGGACCTTAAGAACAACTCTGAATCGATCAACAGGCTATACGCCATTATTTCTGGTATATGGGGCGGAACTGTATTAACAGCCGACATAGAGCATGATTCGCCTAGGGTCACCCAATATATAGAAGCCAAAGTGCAACAAGCCTGGCAAAATGATGTTGATCTGCTGGAAGAAGTAAGAGAATTGGCATTGTCCAGGTCCGCCATATATTTGCAAAATCTCTGACGATATCATAGCCGAAAAGTGAACCCCAGAGTCTTCCGGGAAGGAGATCATAAGTTGTCCCCCATGGGAAGGGCCATTCATTGTATAAGTTGTCCCCCATGGGAAGGGCCATTCATTGTAAGCAAGGCACTGCACAATGATGCCTATTACCTCATTGATGCACAACCACAAGAGAAAAACAAGCCGGACAGGTCCGGTGAGGAATCAAAACATCCATGGACGTTGCTCTACTTCGTCCGTTTTACTATTAGTAAAAGTGTATGTATATAGAACTCTCATATGTCGGCCTGTATGTCGGTAATGAGCTTATGGATGAAACTTTGGCACCCTGAGCAGAAACTCGGGGACTGCCTTAATTATAATTGTCTTTGTTTTGTATTTACTTGTTTTTCATCGGCTGGCTTAAATTGCTTACACCTTAGCCAAGTTAGTGATGTGTTGGCACCAAAAGCTAACTCTTCAACTTGCTTCTGTCCAACAAGAATTGGCTTCATGGAAAGCAAGAGAAAAAGTTTGGAATTGCTAGGCACGTGAAAAATGACTAAGGAAAGGAACGTAATCGAGCCGATGTTTGTTTTTTGGACTAACCCCTGTATTTACTTTATTTTGTTATGATGAATTATTTTGAGCTAATCCTCAAAGTTTCAAGTATTGTTAGATCAATATTTTGAACCTCGGACTCGTAAGTCAAATGCCAAATCAAGCTGGACGCGAGTCAAGTCATTGAATTGGGAGAACAAGAAAATGAAACTCGGGGACTTCACCCAAGTTAATCCCGCATGAAAACATAAACTGTAGTAGAATAACACATTGTTTCATACATCTGCACTCTGCATACTGGGGATTTAAAAAAATTCAAGTTTTGTTACTTAAGGAGCCACAGCGGCCAAACCATCTGTAGCAGGAGGAGGCAAGTTGTCCTCGGCGTGGGTAGCCTCGGCTTCAGCTTCATCATTCGGGTTAGCCTCGGCATCCTTAGCATCCTCAGCGTAATTCGAACCCTCCTGGTCATCATCCACGTCGCCTTCAACGTACTCATCATCAACGGCCGCGAGGAAACTTAGTGTCGTTGTATTGGGAACGACAGTACCTAAGCAGGTTAGATAGAGGTGTGGGGACTAGCAGGGAAACTATCGACGGCGTCCGCAGGCGGGATTGGATACAAGCAAGCGCGGCTGGACGCAGGAAGTACCCAGGTTCAGAGCCCTCATGATGAGGTAAAACTCCTACTCCTGCCCATCTGACTATGAGTGATATACGGGCTACAAGTGCTCCTTGAGCTGTATTCTCGAACCACTATCTTAAATGCACATAGACCAACCCTTTCTACTGAGGCCTTGCCTCTCCTTATATAGGCAGAGAGGCAACGGTCTCACTAGCTAGTCCGGCCGGCGGGCCCCACGGGTGGGTCCCAGTCGGCTGGCCATCTACAGTATCTGGTACAACTATGTCCCATCAGAGTACGAGCGGTATGGTCGTCGTGGGCACAATGAACACCATGCGAGCCTGTCGTCAGCATCGGGCCACTATTCCCGCGTCACCCCGCGTAGTCTTCGGTATGGCCGAGTAGTTGCCAGTCTTGTCGTCGTAACAGGGCGTACCATGCACTATGCTGCACGTCGCCCTGTCCTCCTGATTGGTTTCGGCTATGCTACTATAGCCGGCTGCTTCTCACCGTCTCGACTACTGTGAGGTAGCCGGCTTGACTTGCCTTGTCCGGCTGTGCTAAGCTAGCCGGGCGTGATCCGACTGCCATAGTTTTTGTCCGATTGGGGTATCCGGAGGTCATCCCCCTGACACTAGCCCCCGAGCACGTGTGGATTTCGCCCTTAGGCGAAATGTGCATGCGCTCCTCAGCATTTTGAACTTTCTGGCCGGCTAGGTTTGGTGGTTGCACTGCCCGTGACGCCAGTGCTGACGCCGGCCACGAGCGCACGCGCCATCATTACTCTGTGGCGGGTAGTGAAACGTCTCGTCGCACGTCGCCTCGGGAAACAGCTGCTTGGCTCTTCAGTTCCCGCACCGAGATCTTCTGCGCACTCCGCGTCTGCACACGGATCTGAAGCGGCGGTTGGAGTGGGGCACGTCTCGATGGGTGTGATGACACACAAGTATAGGGGGTGTATCGCAGTATTTTCGAGGAAAGTGAAACCCAATTTATTGATTCGACACAAGTGGAGCCAAAGAATATTTATAAGCCTTAACAACTGAGTTGTCAATTCAGCTGCACCTGGAAACAATCTTGCTCACGGCAGTTTATCAGCAGCAACAGTTTTTTAGTAGGAATAGTAAAGTAACAGCAGTAATAAAGCAAAGACAGTAGTAACAAAATAAGTAAACAGTGGGATTCGAATGCGGTAGGCATAAGGATGGATGGACGGGCGTGGCATGGACAAGACAATTCAAATAACAATCAGAACATACGGCAATTGCAGATAAATAAGATAAAGCATCCAAGTACTAGACAATCCTAGGCATGTGTTTCATATATAGTCATACGTGCTCGCAATGAGAACTTGCACAACATGTTTTGTCCTGCCAGCCCGTTTGCAACGGGGCCTCTAGGGAACTACTGGAAATTAAGGTGCTCCTTTTAATAGAGCACCGGAGCAAAGCATTAACACTCCGTGAACACATGTGATCCTCACATCAAAGCCATTCCCTCCGGTTATCCCGATTTCTGTCACTTCGGGGCCATTGGTTCCGGACAACAACGTGTGTATACATCTTGCATATAAGACCAAAAACAATACTATCATAATGAATCAATAACATGTTCAGATCTGAAATCATGGCACTCGGGCCCTAGTGACAAGCATTAAGCACAACAAGTCGCAACAAAGTCATAAAGCACTAATAAAAGATACTAGGCACCATGCCCTAACAATCTGATGCCATTACATGAACAATCTCATCCAATCCCTACCATCCCCATAGCCTACAGCGGGGGATTACTCACTCATAGATGGGGGAAACATGGATGGTCGATGGAGAAGCGATGGTGATGACGATGGCGATGATCTCCTCCAATTCCCCGTCCCGACAGGGTGCCAAAACAGAGTTTTTGGTGCTATTTTGTGGAATCTGGTGGTGGCGGCGAAGCGGAACTCCTTCTGGAAAAACGTCGAACCCCCCCCCCCCCCGAATTTTTAGGTCAGAAGGCTCCTTATAGGCGAAGAGAGAGGCCGAGGGGGTGCCTGGGGGGCCCACACCACCCCCTGGCATGGCCTGGCCTGGCCCGCGCCAGCAGGTGGTGTGGCCACCCCTAGCTCTTTTCCGTCTCGTATTCTGGCTCCTGGACTCTTCGGGTGAAATAGGATTTTTGGCATATTTTCTGGGATTTTTCCTGATAGTTGATTTTCTGCACAAAAAGTAGACACCAAGGCAATTCTGCTGAAAACAGCGTCAGTCCGCATTAGTTGTATCCAAATCACACAAGTATAGAGGAGAAACAATAGCAAAAGTGTTCGGGAAAGTAGATACATTTTGGACGTATCAGGGTGCCGCGTGGCACCATGGACGGTTGCCCTTCCGGGCCTTTAAAGGGTCGCCCGGGAGAGGGCGATTCCTCCCTTCGCTCCCCCCGCTCCCAGTTGCCTCCCCGCGCCTTTTCCTCTTCGCCTGGCCTCGCTCGCCATCATCACTGTAGCCCACCGTGCCGCTTGTTTAACCTTGACGGTTGTACGGGGTGCCGTCACTCTTCCACCATGGCGCCCCCAACGAACCGGCAATGGCAGCCAAGCACGGTTCCTGGTGCGGCTCCTCCGTGATGGAGGAGCAGATCGAGAAGTACCGGGCGACACGCGTCCTTCCGTCAAAGGAGGAGGTGGAGGTGGAGCTCGTGCCGGCGGGGGAGGAGTCGCCGCACCCGGCGGAGGGGGAAGGGGTCGTCTTCCTCTCGCATCTGGCCCGCGGTTTCGCGCTGCCGGTGCACCCATTCTTCCTCACCTTCCTTGCCTTCTTTGAACTCCGTCTCCACCACCTAGGCGCCAATGCCGTCGGGACGTTGGCGCACTTCGTGGCCTTCTACGAGAGCTACCTCGGGATCCAGCCGGATCTCGGGCTCTTTTGGCGGCTCTTCCGAGTCCGGCCATAGGTCCAATTCACCAAGGGGCCACTGGTCACGTGCGGCGGCGCCTCCATCTACTCCTGCATGCAGACCAGCTACCCCAAGTTCTGGCTGCAGGACACGCTATGCCTATAGAAGAAGTCGTATTTCTACGTCCACAACCTCACCGCCGTGGACCGGATCAACCTGTCAGCGTTCCAGGACATGGAGTCCAGCTGGCTGCAGTGGGATCTGAAGATCTACAGCGAGAAGACAGAGTCGGATGAGATGCTGCAGCGCATGCACTCTCTCGTCACCGCCGGCCTAACCAGCCTGGACATCACCCTCAGCTGGATGTCTAGGCTGATGATGCCACTGCAGCAGCGAGCACACAAGATGTGCTTCTACTCCGGCCGGCTGGACCTGACCCGGCTGTCCCGCCGTGACCCTCGCTACCACAACATGAAGGAGTGGGTACCATCACGAAGGAACGGTTGCCGGAAGGTTGGAAGTTTGGGCTGGTCCCTTACAGCCGCAACAACCGCACGCCTCGGGTAAGTCTTGCTAGCCGGATTTCCTCTTGTGCTTCTTGCTATTTTTCCATCCGACTAATCTTCTTGCTTTTCTGTCCTTTGTAGATCTTCCCATGCATCCGCTGAGAAGAGGGTGAGGCTCCTCTTTAGAGCTTCATGCCCGACTTGCCCGAGCCACGCGCTCGTCGGTCCGGCGAGGAGTCTGACTGGGACAACAACGTCTTCCGAGCCGGTTGCCGACCCTCACGTGGAGGTTGACGAGGAGGAGGAGGCTGCGCCAGCTCCCGAGCCATCGCGGCGCCGCGTGACGGACGACGACTCCAGCCGGTCAGGCGCTAGCAGAAGCAGCTTCAGCTAGTCTGGTGGCAGCGGAGGAGGCTCCAGTCGATCTAGCGCCAGCCGGCCCGCTGCGGAGGAGCCGGCTCCCAAGTGGAGCCGGACCGGCGCTCTTTCCCCGAGCCGTCTTGGCCGGAAGAAAGGGCCACCCTCGGTGGTGCAGGGTAAGTATTCTTCTTAGCATTTTTACTGTCTCCTGTTCCTTGCACTTTTCTTCTCTGTTTTTGGCTCATTTGCCTCTTGCTTTTTTCCTTTCCTTTTGCCACTTCAGCACGCTGGTCTCCTTCGGTGCTGCGAGCCCGGTGCGGACGCCGACTGGGTCGCCGCCCCGCTGCCGCCCACGTCTGCCTCTGCCCCTCCTTCTTCCGAGGCACCGCCTCCACCACCACCTCGAGCTGAACCGGCTGCTGCAGCCGGAGCAGGGGGCCCTTCGCCGGCTAAGGTGGTCTAGCCGGAAACAGTTGTGACCACCTCGCAAAGCGGGGACGGTTCTCCTGCAGGGGCGCGGAGGTCCACCACCGGCAAAGAACTCGTGGTTGTCGGTGGCGACAACTCCGACAATGAGCTAGGGGAGGAGTGGAGGACGGCACTGGTCGTGGTGAAGGAGTCGTTGGCTACCAATGTCGTTGACGACGATGCCTCCTCCGCCGCCTCGCTGACGGACCTTGCCGCCACCCTCGAGCTAGTGGTGAAGGAGATCCGGCTGCTCGAGGCTGCAGCCGGCGGCAACCGGTCCTTGGAGCAGAAGCTTGCTGCTGCCAACGGCACTTCGCAGAGTAAGTTCCCTTATCCAGAATCTCTCTCTCTCTCTTTTTTGCTGATAGTCAGCTTTTTTGCAGCCATCATGGTCTGCGCTCAGTGGAATATCGATTGCCTGAAGAAGGCAAACGACCGGCTAAGCAAGTCCAATTCTACGCTCCGGCTGCAGAATAAGGACTGGCATGCCAAGGTGGACGCTCTAGAGGCCACCGTCAAGGAGCATGATGCCTCCCTCCCCAGCCGGGTCGAAGCCTTCAACCTTCTCGAGGCCCAGAACAAGGACTAAGAGAAGGAAGTTAAGCGGCTGACGGCGAAGCAGAAGGCCCTAGTGGAGGAGCTGATGCAGGTCGGGCATACGGCCAAGGGTAAGTTCCTTTTCCGACTTCCCTCGTCTTTCCAGATCCGGTAGCCGGATCTGACGTTCCTTTTTTCTGACAGCCTTTTATCCTAGCGTAGACCTGCTGGCCTACAACCGGATGCAGAAGAACTGGCCGGGGGAACAGCCGACGGCCTAGGAGCTAGTGGTCCTTCTTGGCGAGGAGGCCGCCAAGCTTCATCAAGCATTGCAGGCGATCTTCTCCTTCTTGTGGCCAGATGCTCCGATTCCGGAGACGATGGCACAGCTAGCCACCAAGGTAGCGGAGGTGCCGGCTACCGTCAACCGGCTGTGGGACTTGTTGGCACGATCCGGGGCGGAGATGGCCTTGGCCCTCATGCTCTCCTAGTATAAGGACGCCCGCTTCGAGAAGATCAACGGGGGTTTCCGTGCCGGTGCCGACCTTGCCGCCATCCGCCAGGCCCATCCGGAGCTCCGAGCCTCCGCTATCAAGATTGCTGATTATGTGGACGCCGATGAGGTTCTCACCGACTTGCAGTCCGTCGGCACTCCGGATGCGGAAGCCTCGATGCAACCGGTTGGTGGCGACGCCAGAACCGGATCAACCACCACGCCTCCTCCACCTCCCGAGACTAATGCCAGCCAGGGGGCTCCGCACGGCAAGGGCCCCACCGTTTAGCTATGACCCCAGGATGCCAGGTGTATTTGTTTATCTTATCTTGTTCGAAACTTTGTTTGTCTGTGCCGGTTGCTTCTGGCGCCGGGTGAACTTATGGGAGCTTCGTCTCCCTTTCCTTTTAATGTTAGTCTGAATTATTTTGGCTTGCTTTCAACCTGTGTTTTTTGTATGCTCTTTGAATATTTTGCCGATTGAATTTATCCGGCTGACTTTGCTCAGCTGAATGCCTTTAGCTGGGGGAACTGCAATTCCAGTGGGGGCACGCCAGCGCACCCACTAGGTGTAGCCCCCGAGATTCGGAGTAGCTGGCGTAGCCAGGTACTTCGAATCTTCTTTCTTTCCTTAAGTCTTCTAGCATCATCCGACTAGACACCTCTTAGCCGGTTACTTCCGCTGGCTGAATGCCAACAACCGGAGGAACTTCCATTCCAGTGGGGGCGCGCCAGCGCACCCACTGGGTGTAGCCCCCCAGATTCGGAGTAGCTGGCATAGCCAGGTACTTCGGATCTTCTTCTTTCTTCTCCTCCTGCCCTTGCCCTCACATGGGCTCTAGCTATCTGGCTAAACGCCCTTAGCCAGTCGGGAAACTACAAGATTCCACTGGGGGCGCGCGAGCGCACCCAGTGGGTGTAGCCCCCAAGATTCGGAGCACTTGATGAAGGCAAGGACTTCGAATCTTCTTCTTTTCTTCCTGAATTCTGACTCGAAGTAGTCGTACAAAAATATACACGCATACATACATTCTCACCCGTTAATAGGTTAGTCTGCTATACTTTAGCCGAAAGGCGGATTTGTTTTTTGAAAACTAGCTTGCGCTTCTCTGGATACTTAGTCATTTTCCCGTGTGCTCTGTTGTTTCTGCTGCGTCCTTCCCAGGCAGCCGGGTTGCGGTCTGCAACCGGAATCGAAGGGAGCTGACAGTACATTGTGCACGGTACTAACGGCTTAGCAGCCGGATTGTCATAAGCTAGTTGCGAGGCCGGGATGCCTGATCTGTCGCATCTCCTCCCGGTTTTTCATATGGGATGCCTCGGACTTTTGCTCTTGCTAGCCGGACAGCCGGGTTGTGGTCTGTAGCTGAGACGAAGAGTGGGCCTCTGACATCATCGCACACTACTAAGTCAGTTTGTTGATTTTAGCAAGTCGGGCCAGCCGGCAAGAAATGGATCGTATGGGCACCTAGAGGGGGGGTGAATAGGTGCTACACCAATTTTTAATTCTTTTTCAAATTTAGGCTTAGCACAAAGGTAAATTCTCTAGATAAACTAATGTGTCGAATTTCCCTATATGCAAACCTATCTACTAGCGAGTAAACAGCGAGAGGAAGAGGAACGAGTGAACCGAAGTGAAGCACGCAGAGACACAGGATTTGTTTGACCGCAGTTCCTTCCTTGTTAAGGGAAGTACTTCTGCGTTGGAGGGGTGGGCGGTACTAAGACCACCACACCACAAAAGGCCTCACCCTGTTCTCTGATGGATCTCGCCACAACAGGCCTGATCCACCTTCCACTATAGGTACCCTTCGAGGCGGGTACCGGCGCCTTTACACAACTAGCGGGGCAACAACTCCACAACAACTTGGAGGCTCCCGAAATTACAACAAGCGGCCACAAGAACAAAGTTGTCAAATACAATAACAAGATCTAGGTATTAACAAGAATACTAGATCAGGGATTTCTCCAAGTGAATGGAGAGGAGTTGAAGCGCTTGATTCTTGATGTTGATGATGAACTTCTCCTCCTTCAATTCCACCAAAGATCAAGGCCTTCGGGTGGTTGAAGTGGGAGATTGAGATTTAGAGCTCTTACACAAGGTCTGTTCAAATTCGAGTGAATCAAGAGATCTGGACGTTGGGGAAGAAGGGGTACTTATACCCCCTTCCAAAAACCAGCCGTTGCACACTTTGGGGGCCGGATTATCTGACCCAAGTGGGGGCCGGATTATCCGGTCTGGGGAAACTCCGCCCTAGACTCGGAATCTCCGGCAGAAAATCTGCCCCCTCACAGTGAGACGCGCGGAACTTGCCCTTGATCATCTTCTGGGGGCCAGATTATCCGGTCCTATGCGAAGGCCGGATTATCCGGCCTGGGGAAGAAAAACCGCCCCAGTTCGGATTTTCTGGGAGAAAATCCGACCGGATACCGAGTGACGCGCCTTGACTCCTTTTGCATGAAAACTAGGGGCCGGATTATCCGGCCCTTGCAAAACCTGGAGTATCCGGCCTGGGGAGGAAAAACCGCCCCAGTTCGGATTTTCCGGGAGAAAATCCGACTGGACACAGAGTGACGCGCCTTGGCTTCCTTGAGAGATGACGTAGGCCGGATAATCCGGCCCTTGGAGGGGAGGATTATCCGGCCCCCCTCAAAACATCCTGCACACTTAGCACACATGAAAAGTCTCCATAGTATTGTTATCTAACACGCAAAACAAAGGAAAATATGAAATGTTATTTCAATCTCCCCCTTTTTGGTGTTAGATGACAATACCGGGATTTGCAGGAGAAAGACACAAGACAAACAGCGATAACTATGAAAGGGACTCCCCCTCAATGTGTGCATAATAGAGTTTTGCATTGGAATACAAATGCACACAAATAGGTGAATCTATTCGATAGACATAAGGGCAAAAGCACATACCACCGAAGTAGAGAATAGGCATCCTTGACAAAAAATCACAATTATTATTGGATAACCATTATGAGCGCACGCCTTCTGTGATAAACCTCCAGCAATAGGATATGAATAGATATAGCCATGAGCATAATCCATGATATGAAGTCCGTAGGTACCATCCAGACAACCACATAAAGTCTCAACCACAAATCACAAACCACGAATTTATAAGTTCTAAATGGGCATAAGCAAGAAATAACGAATAAAAAGTGCAAGTGCTTATGCCCGACCCATGCAAATCCACAGACAACCTAATAGAACTACTTCTCCCCCTTTGGCAGCGTGACACCAAAAAGGGAGAAGAGCGATGCTAGCGCCCCATGGGATCACTCATCATAGTCCTCGTCCTCGTCCTCTTCTGCATGCTCTTCCTCATCCTCATCCTCAAGTTCCTCAGTGTCACCTTCCTCATCATCAGCATCAGCAGCAGGCGCAGAGGGGAAAAAGTGACGCTCCAGCTCACCATAGTTCAGCCCGGAGGAAGAGTTCCACCGAGCATACGGAGTGGGAAGTGTAGGAGCCGGAGGAGCACCCAAAGCGCCAGACACGTGGTGGAGAATTAGCTGCTGGCAGTGAGCCAACTCATGGTGCTGCCTGTATGCCTCGTACTGACCCTTGCGCGTGTCCACACACATGCAAAGAATGTGACCCTAGAACCAGTTTAGCTGCTTGATCTCACGGGCCACGGGAGGCACTGGGGGCCGGCGAGCGTCCCTCATGAGGCCCTCAGGAGTAGAGGAGGGGTGAGTAGTCTTCCGAACCTTGTTGTATATCTTCTTGGCCTTGTGCACCGAGTCAATATGGAACTCCTCGGCAGGAAGCAGGTGGCGGATGAGCATCATAATGTATGGCGCATAGGGAATGGACAGACGGTTGAACATAGCATCACATAGCTCATGGTAGATGAAGTCCATGACATCCAGCCTATACTGCATTGACTCATCCTCGCAGGAGGCAACCTCATGAGAAAATTGAAGTAGCTGAACAAGGTGGCCACGGATGTTGTCATTGTTTCCCCCACTCGGTGTAATAGAGTCACGGAAGAGACCCACCAAGGCAGCATAGATGGGGGCAAGACCAGCCACCGTACCGACAATTCCATTGTCCACAGTGCACGGAGAGAGAGCTTCATCCTTGTTGGGCTTCAACTGAGTGATGATGCGGTGGCCACTGGCTCTATCCCTGCTGCGGAAGGAGTACCCCAGAACCTCAGCAAACACGTGAAAATCAGCAGTCATTGGCCTATCATGAGTCATCCACTTCATAGTGCGACGCTCATCCCCACAAATCACCAAAGTGGAGAAGAATTGCTTCACCACCTCAGAGTCAAAGGAGCACTGGAGAGACATAAGATGGTGCAGCCCCATCCTCTCCGCCACATACATCACATCCACAAGATGCGCCTTCTCCAAGGCATCAGCAAGTACCAGAGGGTGCATAGGCCTAATGTTCAGCCTGGCATAGATGTCTTCATAAATCCCCTTCTGTTCAGCACACCAAAAGCGGGTATCCCCCAGCTCATCATCACGAGGCAGCTCAGCAAACAAGTCACGGTGACGGATGGCAGAGAAGGAGACTGCATCCAAAGCCCTATAGTTGATCTTGGGCTCCTTGCCCTTCCTCTTGGACACCCCCTTCCTAGTCCTCTTGGATTGTTCAGCCATTTTCCTCTCTTCGTTCTTCCTTCTCCTCAATTCAACTTCGTCCACTAGGTTACCTTGATCGTCGTCCCAAAAGTACTTGGCGCGAGGACGGCGCTTGTAGGTCTTGGAAACACCGGAACCACCTGTGAGGAGAATAAGGGCGATAGCAAGGGGATAAGCATACACACAAGTCTAGGAGAGAGCATGGAAAAAGTAGTCAAAAAGTTCATAGGACAAAACTACTCAATGCATACACATAGTGAAACTGAAGCAGAATTGAATCTGTCAGGCCGGATTATCCAGCCTGGCCAGGGGCGGATAATCCGGCCCTGGCACAAATTTTCGATTTCACCAAGAATGCATGCAAAAAAATAGATCAGGCCTAGAAACTGTAAGACTACGAGTTCTATGCGAAAACACATCCTTCTAGACAACGTTCCACCCAACAAGATACACATCTAGCCAAAGATGGGGAGAGAGGGAGTTACCCTCACTCATTGGAGGAAGAACGCGGAGGAGAAGGTACCTAGAGGCGCGGAGAAGAAGATCCGGGGAGGCCCAGAAAATCCGGTGGCCGGAGAGGCTCCGGGGAGGGTGAGGGGCGGCAGGCGGCGGCTGGGAAGAAGGAGAGGGCTGGGGGAGAAGTGCTGCTCGATATGAGCCCTTCCCCCTGAGTCCTACCCTTTAAGATTGAATCCGCCAGGGCCGGATTATCCGGCCAACACTTGGGCCGGATTATTCGGCCTAAATTCTGGGATTCTGTTATACACAGAACCAGGGCCGCGCGTCCCCAAACAACACCCCCACAAGGTGTACAAGGGACTTGTGTGCAAGAATAGATGGCTTAGGGGTAGGGAAGGCTTAGGATTGAGAAAGCCAAACTGAGATGGTACTAGACACTCAAAATTGCAAAATCCATATCAAATAAAATCCCAGATTGAGTGTGATTCCCATAAGAACATGAGAGAGCAAATAACATCCAAAAAGATCCAATTCTCCACAAGGGAGAGGGCGGTGGCCGAAGCCACCTTGTTGGAGTGTATGGTGTGACACCGCGAAGATATATCTTGGGTTCACGACCAATACTCATCAATAAGCTCACATATCACAACATGATATTAAGAGAAATGATATAACTTGCTATTCGCATTATGGGGGGGTTAGCCCAATAAGTTAGGACCACACTCCCCCTATATCCATGCCCACACCTAGACCAAACAAGGATTGAGACATACGAGTGAGTGCATGCATAATCAAGACAAACTCCCGGAATCAATGATATTTAGCTCATTACTCAAATAGCAGAATCTTGCTTCATCAAGTGGCTTTGTAAAGATATCTGCCAGTTGGTTCTTCGTGCTCACAAAATATAGATCAATATCGCCTCGAGCAACATGGTCACAAATAAAATGATTCCGAATCTCAATATGCTTCGTCCTTGTGTGTTGAACTGGATTGTACGCAATTTTGATAGCACTTTCATTATCACATAAAAGAGGCACTTTGTCACAATTGACACCGTATTCCTTTAAAGTTTGCCTCATCCACAATAATTGAGTACAAGCGCTGGCAGCAGCAACATATTCAGCTTCTGCGGTGGAGAGAGATATACAATTATGCTTCTTGGAGGACCAACATACAAGAGATCTTCCCAAGAATTGACAAGCCCCAGAAGTGGATTTCCGATCATCCTTATCACCAGCCCAATCTGAGTCAGTATAACCACATAAAGAGAAATTGGAGCCCTTGGGATACCAGAGACCAAAGTTGGGGGAATGAACCAAATATCGAAAGATCCTCTTGACCGCCACTAAGTGGCTTTCTTTAGGAGCTGCTTGATACCTTGCACACACTCCCACACTCAACACAATATCGGGTCTAGATGCGCAGAGGTAAATAAGAGAGCCGATCATGGACCGGTATACCTTTTGGTCCACATCTTTACCGTGAGGGTTGAGTTCGAGATGACACTTTGTTTGCATCGTAGTAGCGACACCATTTAGATCCGTCATCTTGAATCTCTTGAGCATGTCTTGGATGTACTTTGCTTGATTAATAAAGGTTCCTTCTCTAAGTTGCTTGATCTCGAATCCAAGAAAGAACCGTAATTCCCCCATCATAGACATCTCAAACCTGTCAGTCATAAGCTTTGAAAATTCATCGTTAAAAGCTTTGTTAGTAGAACCAAAAATGATATCGTCTACATATAGTTGGCATATGAAGAGCTCCCCCTTAACCTTCTTAGTAAAAAGAGTGGGGTCGATTTGCCCAACTTCGAAGCCACGATCTAACAAAAGCTCTTTAAGGTGCTCATACCACGCACGTGGGGCTTGTTTAAGGCCATAGAGTGCCTTACCGAGTTTGTAGACATGGTTCGGGAAGTTAGGATCCTCAAACCCCGGGGGTTGCTTTACGAATACCAACTCATGTAGAGGACCGTTAAGGAAGGCACTCTTGACGTCCATTTGCTGCAACTTGAAATTGTTATGAGCAGCATAAGCAAGTAGGATACGGATCGACTCAAGGCGAGCCGCAGGAGCATATGTCTCGCCGAAGTCGATGCCCTCAACTTGGGAGTAACCTTGTGCCACAAGTCTTGCCTTGTTCCTCACAACAATGCCATTCTCATCTTACTTGTTCTTGAAAATCCACTTGGTGCCGATAACACTGCGGCACTCTTTGGGTTTATTCACTAGTTTCCAGACTTTGTTGCGCTCGAAATTATTCAATTCTTCATGCATAGAAACAACCCAGTCTGGGTCTTCAAGAGCTTCAAAGACCTTCTTACGTTCCACCATGGAGATATGAGCTTGATGCTCACCAAAACTAGCCAATTCTCTTCTTGTAGACACCCTTCGTCGAAGATCACCAACAACCTTGTCGAGAGTGTGACCCCGCAACTCAAGGTTACGATCAGCCCGAGCCTTGCGACGAAGTTCAATAAGTTTGTTGTCTCTTGGTGGAGGAGATTCATCACTTGAGTCTTCATTGGAAGCATTTTCTCCGCCTTTATCAGTAGCTGGAACATCAGTAGCAGGTGGTGGAGATGCATGCCCTTGAGGTGAATCCGAAGCCATAAGAGGAGGCTGCAGAACTGGAGAGTCAGGGCCGAATAATCCGGCCGATGAAGAGGCCGGATAATCCGGCCTGGGAGAACTTGCAGCAGCTTCATCAGGAAGCCTGGGACTTTCTTGAACTGGCGAGGGGCCGGATAATCCGGGGTCAGCCGGAAAATCCGGCCTGGAGCTTGTATTGATATCTTCACCACCATGAGCTGCATGGTCAGCTGGAGCGGGGTGGCCGGATAATCCGGTATCCACCGGAAAATCTGGCCTGGTGCTTTCTGGAGCATTTTGACCTTCAGCAGTTGATGGAGATGTTGTAGACGTTGCCCCCGTGGTTGAAGCATGTTGCGTATGTGTAGATGAGGGCTCTATATGAGTAGAGCATTGTCCTTCCCTGTCCGCCACAAGGGGTTCCTCAATGGGGTGGAAGAATCCAACGCCCATTCTTCTTATGGCATCTTGGGGTATTTCAACATCTGCATCACAAACACCAACTTGCTCCGCACGGGAACCGTCATTTTCCTCGAACACCACACTACAAGATTCCACAACAGTTCCGGAGAGCTTATTGTAGACTCTATAAGTGTGGGATTCGGCACCATAACCAACAAAAATACCTTCTAGAGCCTTAGATTCAAACTTAGATAAACGAACTCCTTTAATAAGAAAGAAACACTTACACTCGAATACCCGAAAGTATGAGATGTTTGGCTTGTTACCAGTAAGTATTTCATACGGAGTCTTGTCCAAAATCTTGCGGAGGTATAAACGGTTGGATGAATGACAAGCAGTAGAGATTGCTTCAGCCCAGAAGTTATATGGAGATTTAAATTCGGCTAACATTGATCTTGCCATGTCCATTAGAGTTCGATTCTTCCTCTCGGCTACACCATTTTGTTGAGGGGTGTACGCAGTGGAATATTGATGTCTTATCCCCTCTTCACTTAGGAACTCATTTAAGGTGTAGTTCTTGAACTCCGAGCCGTTATCACTCCTTATAGCCAGAATGGGGACGTTGTGTTAACGTTGAACCTCGTTGGCGAAGTCGATGACAGTTTGTTGAGTTTCACTCTTCAACTTGAAGAAATAAACCCAAGTGTATCTTGAGTAATCATCAACAATCACAAGACAATACTTCTTTCCACCGAGGCTTGCATGAGATGGAGGTCCGAAAAGATCCACATGAAGGAGCTCCAAAATCCTTTTTGAAGAGATAATAGTTTTCCTTCGATGAGGAGAATCATGCATTTTCCCTTCAACACATGCCCTGCAAACACGATCTTTGGCAAAAGAGACATTTTCTTTTAGTCCAAGAATGTGGCCACCCTTGTGGAGACTTTGCAAAGTTCTCATATTGACGTGGGCTAGTCGGCGATGCCATAGCCAACCCGCGTCAGCCTTTCCGAAAAGACACATCGGACCTGTAGTGGTTTTCCCCGAAAAGTCCACCACGTACAGGTCGTTTTCGACATATCCCACGAAAGTGACTTTTAGAGACTTGCTCCACAAGAGTACCACCAAATCAGCATCAATGTAAACTGCAAAGCCCATCTTACCAAGGGCACGAACTGAAAGTAAGTTATACCCGAGGGTCTCAACAAGCATGACGTCCACGAGAGAGATATCGTGAGCCACCACAACTTTGCCGAGACCCAATACCTCAGATTTTGACTTGTCACCATAGGAGACGGTAATGTGATCAAGGTTTGGCCGCATCTCCGTCATGATCTCCTTGCTTCCGGTCATATGACTCGTACAACCGCTATCGAGTACCCATTTAGATCCATCGGAAGCATAGCCCTGCAAGAAAATTACTTCTTGGTTTTAGGTACCCATTTTTCAATGGGTCCTCTCATGTTATTAACAAGGGTCTTGGGAACCCAAATAGACCAAGGAATGTAACAATCATAGGGCCCTACATAACTAGCATAAACATCACCATAAGAATCACAATATAGTTTGAAGTTAGGATTGTTGATCCCTGCAAAACCATCATAATTAGTCTTGTCATTGGTAATGTTGCTAGTCTTCGATTGAGCAGTCTTCTTCTTCTTGTTTTTCTTGCTCTTTATCTTGGGTATGTAACCAAGACCTTCTTTACTGTTGTTTGTCCTTTGCCTGCTCAGTATCTCATCAACAACCCCTTTACCTTTGTGTTGAGAACTCCTTGCAAGATCTTCTTTTCCAAAGGATGAAGAGGAGGTACTTGGCACATTATACCGTTTCAATTGAGTTTGGAGCTGGTCATGAGACTCATTTAGAGTAGAATGATCACTCTTCAATGCCTTGTGAGCACTTCCAAGATCATCAAACTTCTCCAAAAGTCTAGCCTGAACAGCCCCAAAATCAATCTTTTCTTTCTTTAGTTTCTTTACCTTGGCAAGAGCATGGTCACGTTCTTTAATGAGCTGAGCTACAGCTTCTTCTTGTGACTCCTCTAGGGATTCGAGTCTTTCTTCCAAAGAAACTCGAGTTTCCTCTTCCTCTTCCAAGGCATTCTTCAAAGAGGCTATCTCCAAGGCATCTTCTCTTTCAATTCTGCCCTTTTCTTCAAGGAGATCTTCGGCTTGAGCAAGTTGACTCATAAGAGCATCAAAATGGAGTTTGTGCTCACCTTGTAGGTTAGTGATAAAAGTATCCAAGGGAATAACTTCTTATTTCATTTCAAGACTGTCATGATCATCCATATCCAAAATTATGTTAGTCTTAGGAAATGAGGAGTTAGAAGTTGATACCTCGGATCCTCTTTCCATTAGACAAGTGGCGTTGTTGTTGATGGCGTTCTCGTTCGGCGAGTCGAATAGAGAGGAGGGAGTCGATGTGGTGGCTATAGCAGCCACTTCGCGGGAACTATCATCATCCTCTTCATCTTCACTTGCGGAGGAGTATTCCTCTTGAGCTACAAGGACCATATTGGGTTGCTTCTTGAAAGGGTCATTCTTCTTAGCAAACGGCTTCTTCTTCGGAGCTTTGGATTTCTCTTTAAGGATGAGCCTGCCACCATTGTCTTCTCTATTTTGATACGGACACTCGGCTACAAAGTGCAGTCTATCTCCACAGTTGAAGCAAGTTCTCAACCTTGGGCCACTTTCTCTTCTTCCATTTGACCCATTCTTACGCTCAAGTTCAGACTTGGCTTTGGCAGGGTCCTTCCAAATGTTCCTTGCATAGAATGCCATGTACTCACCATGAGCACGTTTGACCTCATCGGGGCAGTCCATGGATACCCTCTCAAAAACTCCTTCATTGTCCTCTTGCTCAACAACATTGGCTTTGAGAGCCATATTGACACCCTTTTGCATTCCAATGGCCCGAGCACGGGCATCTTCAGCATTCTTTGCCGGCACTTTGAATGACGCCATTTCTTGCATGACTTCATTGGATGTCATTTGATGATAGTTGTGTCTACCTTGCAAGCTCTTCAAATCTGTCGGTTCGAAAGGCATTAAGGCACTCACATACTTTCCTTTTATCCATGCATCATCAATGTGAGTGGCCCCATGCTTCCGAAATGTTGTTGCGATGCCCTTGAGTCTTCTATACATATCCTCATGGTTTTCACCATCCAACATGTAGAATCCCTCAGCTTCGTTACTAAGGGCATCATACCGGTTCCTTCTCATGCTTTCATTTCCAACAAAAAGGTCTGTAAGAGCATCCCACGCCTCTTTAGCTGTGTTGAGATGTTCAATGTGTGGCATGTCCTTGGGACCCACACCCAGCTGTATCATGTGGAGAGAAGTGGCATTCAACTGGCTATCCACAACTTCCCTTCTTGTTAGATTGGTTTGATCTCCAATATGAAGACCTTCTTCAATAATCCTCCACAATTGAATAGAGGAGCTGCAAACATGAGATTTCATTAGAAACTGCCATTGGTTAAAAGAAGATGCGGTGAGCTTGGGTGGATCACCCCTATTGTTTATATGAGGATGAGGGATAGGTGGATCGAGGGAATATACGTGGCGAACCTGACTATATTCCTCCTTACCATTTCCCTTTTTGGAGGTGGAGCCATTTAGTTTTTCACCTTCCACATTATCATCCTTGGATCCGGTGTTACCCTTTTCCTTAGATGATGGTGTGGGAGCCTCAGAGGAGGATGGAGATGGGGCTATGGATGATGTAAGGCGAGCAATCATTTGATTCATCTCCTCCATCTTGGCCTCAAAGGATTTCAACAAGGTTGTTTCCAACGACTTGAGATCATCCATTGTGAGCTTATCCACAACCTCATTTCAATCATCCCTGGTACCCATACTACTCTTAGGTGGTTAAGCCCGAATTAAGAGCCGGGGCTCTTATACCAATTGAAATTGATCGTATGGGCACCTAGAGGGGAGGGGGTGAATAGGTGCTACACCAATTTTAAATTATTTTTCAAATTTAGGCTTAGAACAAAGGTAAATTCTCTAGATAAACTAATGTGTGGAATTTCCCTATATGCAAACCTATCTACTAGCGAGTAAAGAGCGAGAGGAAGAGGAACGAGTGAACCAAAGTGAAGCACGCGGAGACACAGGATTTGTTTGACCGCAGTTCCTTCCTTGTTAAGGGAAGTACGTCTGCGTTGGAGGGGTGGGCGGTACTAAGAACACCATGCCACAAAAGGCCTCACCCTGTTCTCCGATGGATCTCGCCACAACAGGCCTGATCCACCTTCCACTATAGGTAACCTTCGAGGTGGGTACCGGCGCCTTTACACAACTAGCGGGGCAACAACTCCACAACAACTTGGAGGCTCCCGAAATGAAAACAAGCTGCCACAAGAACAAAGTTGTCAAATACAATAACAAGATCTAGGTATTAACAAGAATACTAGATCAGGGATTTCTCCAAGTGAATGGAGAGGAGTTGAAGCGCTTGATTCTTGATGTTGATGATGAACTTCTCCTCCTTCAATTCCACCAAAGATCAAGACCTTCGGGTGGTTGAAGTGGGAGATCGAGATTTAGAGCTCTTGCACAAGGTCTGGTCAAATTCGAGTGAATCAAGAGATCTAGACGTTGGGGAAGAAGGGGTACTTATACCCCCTTCCAAAAACCAGCCGTTGCACACTTTGGGGGCCGGATTATCCGACCCAAGTGGGGGCCGGATTATCCGGTCTGGGGAAACTCCGCCCCAGAATCGGAATCTCTGGCAGAAAATCTACCCCCTCACAGTGAGATGCGCCGAGCTTGCCCTTGATAATCTTCTGGGGGTCGGATTATCCAGTCCTATGCGAAGGCCGGATTATCCGGCCTGGGGAGGAAAAAACGCCCCAGTTCGGATTTTCCAGGAGAAATCCGACTGGACACAGAGTGACGCGCCTTGGCTTCCTTGAGAGATGAGGTAGGCCGGATTATCCGGCCCTTGGAGGGGCGGATTATCCGGCCCCCCTCAAAATTTCCTGCACACTTAGCACACATGAAAAGTCTCCATAGTATTGTTATCTAACACGCAAAACAAAGGAAAACATGAAATGTTCTTTCACCCGGGTAGGGGTTGCCAGAGCCAGAAAAACTGAACCAGAAAGTAGATACATGCAAATTTGTAGCAAGGAGCCCCCGAGCATCTCGCGGGGGTCCGCATTTTCATTCATAGGGTTTGCGGGATACATACACTATCTGGTGACTAGGTGTAAAATGTGCGGAGCAAGGCCGCGTTCGAGGGGCGCTTTGTCTCCTCATCCGACTTGTCCATCTTGTTCTTGTGCGGCTGTTATGCGTCGATGAGGTAGTAGGAGTCGTTGGGCAGCGCCCAGCTGATGATGAAGGGACCCTCCCAGGGTGGCGATAGCTTGTACATGCCCTTCGTGTCCTGCACTAGCGGGAGGACCAGGTCGCCTTCGCGGAACGTGACAGGGTGGATCCGGCCTGAATGGTAGTGGCGTAGGCGTTGCTGGTACAAGGCCGATCTGGACAACGCCAGCTCGCGGGCCTCCTCGAGGAGGTCCACACCATCTTCTCGCGCCTCTTGGTTGGCCCTTTCATCATAGAGGATCTTGCGTGGAGAGTCAAACTCGATGTCCGCCGAGAGGGCGGCTTCTGAGCCGTAGACCAGGAAGAAAGGGGTGTAGCCGGTTGATCTATTCGGCGTGGTGCGGAGGCTCCACGGCACAGTCGTAAGCTCCGTGATCCAGCATCCGGGCGACCTCTCCAAAGGCTCGATGAGGCATGGCTTGATGCCTGCTAGCACTAGGTCGTTTTCCCTTTCGACTTGCCCATTGGACTGCGGGTGCGCGACAGAAGCAAGGTCCAGCCGGATGCCCTTGTTGCTGCAGAACTGGGCGAAGGCCCCCTTGGCGAAGTTCGTGACGTTGTCGGTGATGATGTTGTTGGGGTAGCCGAACCGGTTGATGATGTCGGTGAAAAAGGTGACGACTGTCACCCCGTCCAGCTTCCGAATGGGCTTGGCCTTGATCCACTTTGTAAATTTGTCCACCGCCACTAGCAGATGGGTCCTCCCCGCGCGCGCCCACTTGAAGGGACCGACCATGTCGAGGCCCCAAACAGCGAAGGACCAGGTGATCGGTATGGTCTTGAGCACCGAAGCCAGCATATGCCTGAGCTGCCTGAAGCGTTGGCACCCGTTGCACGCGCGGACTAGCTATTCGGCGTCCTCGAGGGCGGTGGGCCAATAGAAACCATGGCGAAACGCCTTGGCGACTATCGCCCTTGATGAAGCATGGTGCCCGCACTCGCCCTGGTGGATGTCCTTGAGCAGCCGGTAGCCTGTGTCCACGTCGACACACCTTTGGAAGATGCCGGATACGCTGCGCTTGTACAATTCTTTGTTGATTACGGTGTACGTGTGCGCGCGGTGTCGGATTTGCCTGGCCTCCACCTCGTCATCCGAAAGTTCCCCATTGGCGATGTAGTTTATGAAGGGTTGTGCCCAGGATGGTATCTCCCGGATGGTGAGGATGCTTCCGCTCTCTGCCCCCGAGCCGCTTGACGAGTCGGCAGCCCCGAGGTCTTGCGAGCCAGAAGGTACTGACTTGCCGGAGTTGGTGCGGGCCTTCTTCTCTAGAGGTTCTACCGGCTCTGCATCTGCCGCACCATCAACCAGGGCACTCCCTACCCATATGATGGAATCTGACTCGGGGGACGGGTTGATGGAGGGCTTGCGCAGGTGCTCCAAGGAGACCCCATGTGGGATCGCCTGCCTGGTGGATCCAATTCGTGCGAGCAAATCGGCTGCCTTGTTGTTGATGCAAGGGAAGTGATGGAATTCACATCCGTCGAAGCAAGCGCTGAGCTTTTGTATGTAGAACCGGTAGAGAGCCATGTTTGCATCGCGGGCGTCCCACTCTCTGGATACCTGCTGGACTACCAGATCCGAATGGCCGAAGCAAAGGATTTGGTTGACACCAGCCAGAGGCCATGCGCCAGTGCCTCGTATTCGGCTACGTTGTTGGAGGCCTTGAAGTGGATCTGTAGGACGTACTCCAGTCGGTCTCCTTTGGGAGAGGTGAGCACGATGCCGGCTCCCAAGCCCTCGAGCATCTTCGACCCGTCGAAGTGCATCCTCCAATGGTCCGAATCCGGAACCGGTCCGAGGTATTGGGTCTTGGCCCAGTCGACGAGGAAGTCCGCTAGCGCCTGCGACTTGATCGTGAGCCGGGGCTCATACTGGATGGAGTAGGAGGCGAGCTCGATGGCCTACTTGGAGACTAGTCCTGTGGCATCCTTGTTGCCGATGATTTCCGAAAGGGGTGCGGTGCACACGACCTTAATCGGATGCTCCTGGAAGTACTGCTTGAGCTTCTTGCATGCCAGGTACACGCCATAACACATCTTCTAGTAGTGGGGGTAGTTCTGCTTGGAGAGGGAGAGAACCTCGCTGAGGTAGTAGACGGGTTGATGAACCGGCTGAGCCTTGCCTTCCTCGGGGCGCTCCACCACCAGGACGACGTTGACAACCCGGCTGATGGCTGCTATATAGAGCAACATCGGCTCCTTGCTAGCCGGCGTGGCTAGAACCGGCGTTGTGGATAGCATGCGCTTGAGGTCATGAAAGGCGGTGTCGGCCTGCGAGGTCCAGGAGAACTTGTATGTCTTCTTCATCAGCTAGTACAATAGGAGTGCCTTCTCCCCCAACCGGCTGACGAAATGGCTGAGGGAGGCTAGGCATCCGGTGAACTTATGGACTCCAAGCAGGCTCTTGGGCGGCTGCATCCTCTCGCTGGCTGCAATTTATTCTGGATTCGCCTCGATCCCTTGTTGCAAGATGAGGAAACCGAGTAGCTGACCGGATGGGACTCCGAAGACGAATTTCTCTAGGTTCAGCTTCATCTGGTATTGCCGGAGGTTGCCAAATGACTCTCCCAGGTCCTCGAGGAGGGCACGCTTCTCCTTGGTCTTGATGACCACATCGTCCACATAAGCATGCACATTTCGGCCGATCTACGAGTGCAAGCACTTCTGCATGCAGCGCTGATAGGTAGCGCCTGCATTCTTCAGACCGAAAGGCATGGTTACATAGCAGAAAGCCACGTACGGGGTGATAAACGATGTTTTTATCTAGTCAGCCGGGTTTAGCTGGATCTGATTGTAACCGGAATAACAATCTAAAAAGACAAAAAATCGTAGCCGGCCGTGGAATCGATGACTTGATCGATACGGGCCAATGCGAATGGGTCTTTCGGGCACGCCTTGTTCAGGCTGGTGTAGTCGATACACATGCACCAGGTCTTGTTCTTCTTCAACACCGGGACTGGGTTTGCCAGCCAGTCCGGGTGGTACACTTCCATGATGAACCCGGCTTCTAGGAGCCGGGTGATCTCGTCATCGATAATCATCCTCTTCTCCTCTGCGAACCGGCGCAGAGGTTGCTTGACCGGCTTGGCATTTGTCTGCACATGAAGTGAGTGCTCGGCGAACTCCCTCGGTACACCTAGCATGTCCTTAGGTGACCATGCAAAGATGTCCCGATTCTCACGGAGGAAGTCGACGAGCGCGCCTTCCTATTTGCTGTCCAAGTTGGCACCAATAGTGATGAACTTGGTTGGGTCAGAGGGGTCGAGCAGGATCCTCTTTGTATCCTTTGCCGGCTGGAAAGCTCCTTCTCTAGCCGGCTTGCTGCTAGTCGGCATAGCTTGCTGGGCCATGGCCACATTACGCATGATCACGTGCTTCTCTTCGGCTATGATGAGGGTCTCTGCCAGTTTGGAACCGGCTGAGGCGCACTCCATCGACCGCCTGAAGCAGCCGGCGATAGTGATCACGCCATTTGGTCCCGGCATCTTTGTCTTGAGGTATGCGTAGTGGGGGACGGCCATGAATTTAGCGAGGGCGGGGTGCCTGAGGAGAGCGTGGTAGGATCTCATCAGGTTTACCACCTTGAACCAAATCGGCTCGCAGCGGAAGTTTTTCTCGGTTCCGAAGATGACGTCCAGCTGGAATTTACCCAGCGAGGCGCAAGCCGGTCCCGGCAGTAGGCCGTGGAACGTTGTGGTAGTCGGGCGCAGGTCGCATTCACGGATGCCTAGCTTCTCTAGCGAAGACAGGTAGAGGAGGTTGAGGCTGCTGCCTCTGTCGATGAGGACCCGTGAGAAGCGGCAGGTGCGCTCATTAGAGACGATGAGGGGGTCGAGCACCATGGCGTAGCCCCGGGGAGTTGGAAGCTGCTCGGGCTGGTCTTCTCGGCTCCAGGTGATGGGGGTTTCCGACCAGTTCAGGTACTGGGGGACCAGAGAGACGATGGCATTGACCTCCTTGGAGCGTCGCCTGTGGCTGTGCTTGTCGTCCAGATCCGTCTCAAAGATGTGGTAGGCGGCGTGCGGCTGGGGGTAGCCGTTGTTGTTGTTGCCGCCATTACCATCATTGTCGGCTCCCCTAGCCGGTGGTGGTGGTCCACCAGGAGGGGGCGGGGGAAGACGTTGTTGGTTGCCCTAGTCCATTAGCTGGCGAGTCCAGCTGCAGTTCCGGGTGGTGTGCGTAGCCGGTTTGAAGGGACCGCTATGCCACTTGCACAGGCCGTCAAACATCTGGTCGAAGGTGAGTCGTGGCTTCTGCCTTCTTGCATCACTAGCCGGCACATCGGGCGCGCCCTCCATAGCATTGACCTACCGCGCATGGTAGTGGGGCTTCTGCTGTCCGGCCTGGCGGTCCCCATGGAATCGGTTGTCATTGCCGTGGCGCCTGGAGGATCCGGCTTCTCCAGCCGGATTGCTCGGACGGTTGCGAGCCGGCTCCGTAGGAGTCAGACGCCCATCCGCACTTACTCGGAGGGGCTTCTTCATGGCGGCATCTGCCGTGGCGTACTGGTCCGCTACCGTCATGAGCTCCACCATGGTTTTTGGCTCGTCACACAGTAGCCAGTGACGGAGCATGGTGCCTTCTCGGCACCCCTCGACGAAGAAGCCTATGGCCTGGCTCTCCAGGATTTCTTCGCAGGTGTTGCGGAGCTCTGTCCACCTGGTGAGGTACTCGCGATCCGTCTCATGGTCGCCCTGAACGCACAAGGCCAGGTCGCGCGGGCGGCCCGGACGCTTGTACGTGCCATTGAAGTTGCAGACGAACACCTTTTTGAAGTCTGGCCAGGCATTGATGTTGTTGGGTGTGAGGCTATTGAGCCATGTCCTCGCCGACCCTGTTAGCATAAGGGGGACGTAGCGCACAGTTGTGCGCTTATTCCCATGGGCAATGCCGACTGCCGTAGTATAGTCGGTCAGCCAATCTTCCGGCTTCATACTACTATCATACTTGGGGGTGTCCCTGGGCAGGGTGAACTTATCCGGAAACGGCTCGTTCCGGATCCGAGGTCCAAAACAAACCAGTCCGGTCGAGTCTTCTTCCTCCGTAACATGCGCTTGAGTGAGGAGCTCGATGCGGTCACGGGCATCCGGACGATCCGGGTTGGGGGCGCTCCCACTCGGCCCGAGAGACGGGAACTGGCGGGTCTTGGCGCTCCGGTTGGGGGAGAAGGAGGCGGTGGGTTGCTGTTCACCGTTTGCTCCGGGCGTGGCTGGCCCTTGCTGCCCGAACCGCGACGCTTGTTGTGGGCCTTAGGCGGCTGAGGAGAGGACGCATGTTGGGTGTCGCGAGGCGCGCCCTTGCTGTTGACAAGCGGCTTGCTCCCCTTGGAGTAGCTGGGGTCCTCCTGCATCTGCCGGTTGGTGTCAGCCTGCTCGTCCGTGATCCGGAGGAGCTCCTGCACCCGAGCGTGCTGGCGGGCTCGCTCCTCGCCCTCCAGGTTGGGCAGTTCATCCGCTGCGGCTCGCTCCACGCGCAGATTCTTGATGGGCGGGCTGTAGGTGGGCCGGATGAGGGCGGGCGCGGGATCTGGCTCCCCATCCTTTTCCAACCTTCCGCCCAGCTCGCCGCCCTGGCATTGCACATGGCCGCGCCGGCTCGGCTCCGCGGTAGCCGAAGTGAAGCCGTGCGCGCGGTCGTACTCATGCCGGGTGATCTCGAGTTGCTTGCGGGTCGCCGCCAGCTCCATGGCCTCATGGAGGAGAAGCTGTCTCTCCATGGCGAAGTTGGCCTCCGCCTCCTCCGGGTTATCCCCGAGGTTAACCGACATGAGGAGCCGATCGATGGCCTCCTCCACCGGGTTCCGAGGCTGTGGTGGCGTGGAGGTTCCACCCTCGTCTGCGCCCCACTCCCGCGGCTGGCAGGGGTGAGAACTAGAGCCGGCCATCATGACCTCTATGCCGCGGGAAGCGACGGAGGTGTGGCTGTCTAAAAGCGGCAGCTCCACGACGGAGACGATCTCCCTAGGGAAATGCTCCGGAATGGTGGCGACGTAGACGGGGAGGTCGCCGAAAAGCAGGATGGAGTTGTTCGCCGGGAAGGAGGTTCCGGCGAAGCAGGAAGCGATGTCGATGATGCAGTCGAATCTACCGAGTGTGAGCACCAGGCCGGAGGCCACGCGCTCACCGGCTGAAGTGCGGGGTCCCGTGCGAAACGTGACTCCGGTCGAAGCCATTAGCCCCACGGTGGGCACCAACTTTAGTTGTATTGGGAACGGCAGTACCTAAGCAGGTTAGATAGAGGTGTGGGGACTAGTAGGGAAGCTATCGACGGCATCCGCAGGCGAGATTGGATACAAGCAAGCGTGGCTGGACGCAGGAAGTACCCAGGTTCGGAGCCCTCGTGATGAGGTAAAACTCCTACTCCTGCCGACTTGACTATGTGTGATATATGGGCTACAAGTGCTCCTCGAGGTGTATTCTCGAACCACTGTCTTAAATGCACATAGACCAACCCTTTCTACTGAGACCTTGCCTCTCCTTATATAGGAAGAGAGGCAACGGTCTCACTGGCTAGTCCGGCTGGCGAGCCCCACGGGTGGGTCCCAACCGGCTAGTCATCTACAGTATCCGGTACAACTATGTCCCATCAGAGTACGAGCGGTATGGTCGTCGTGGGCACAGTGAACGTTGTGCGAGCTTGTCATCAGCATTGGGCCACGGTTCCCGCGTCACCCTGTGAAGTCTTCAGTATGGCCGAGTAGTTGCCAGTCTTGTGGTCGTACCAGGGCGTACCACGCACAGTGGTGTACGTTGCCCTATCCTCCTGATTTGTTCCAGCTACGCTGTTGTAGCCGGCTGCTTCTCGCCATTCCGGCTACCGTGAGGTAGCCGGCTTGACTTGCCTTGTCCGGCTGCGCTTAGCCCGCCGGGCATGATCTGACTGCCATAGTTCTTGTCCGGTTGGGGTATCCGGAGGTCATCCGCCCGACACTCAGCCCCTCATTCCATTCATGATAATGAGCATATTGGATAAGATCATAGGCGTGAGCTCGGTGCTGGGCGATGCTGGTCGGATCATTGGTCCACCTGGATCCGGTGCGCAGGTGACCAAGTACGTTAATATCGACACCTTCATACCAAGACAGCACAAAGGATAGGGACGTATCAGCTCCAGCATGGGCAGCGGACTTTCACCACAAACTGAGTTGCATGCTGGTATCCCGGAGTTTCTCGATTAGTGCGGGAACTCCCTCCGGATCAGTTCCACCCAGCCATAGGATATGCGCATGGATGGCAGCACCGAGGAGCCCCACCCCCAAAGACCTTCATGGGCCCGAGGCAGGCCGCAAGACCAGCCAAGGACTCGTCAATGGTAGATTCATCCAAGATAGGGTCAGCTTCAGCCTTTTTCTCTCGGATCTTGCGGATGGAAACGTCGGAGCAGGCCTTGGACTGGGGGAAATCCTATGAAATTAAAAATAGAAAACAACTCAGAAAATGCAAAGAGAAGAGTAACCTCGGCAATAAGAAGTACACTCGGAGCAAAAATCTTACGAGCTATGAGGCCGTGGATCCGGGTCAGTTAGGCCAGTCAAGCTGCCTGGTTCTTCAAGAATTCCTGAAGGGCGGTATTCAGCGACTCAACTTTGGCTTCGAATTCTTGGAGAAGTCATTTGCTCTTATCAAGCTGGCCCGTGAGCTGAACCTTAGCATCGGAGAATTCCTAGTCTAGTTTCTCAAGGTCAGTCTTATGGAGCTGTTGGAGTTTCTCATTCTCCGCACGAAGCCGGAGGATCTCATCGTCGTTCTCCTTTAGCTGGGTCTGATATTTCCCTGCTTGTTCAAGAACATGGAGCATCATGTCAGGCAGGGGCATGCTAATTGGAGAGACACTACAATGATTTTTTGACCCGGCAGAGCTAAGGTATAATAACCTACCGAGCCAGAAGAAAAAAGGACAAAGGATAAGAAGCGAAGGAAAACTACATTTCAGTTCAGCCAGCTTCTTCCTCAGCGCCTTGTTTTCAGCTTCCACATCAGCTGCAAAATCTGAGTCACAAGTTAATTCTACAAGCCAAAATGAAGGGGAGTAAAAGTGAAAATAGTGAAAAGAGAACTTTACCTTTCTTCTTCAACTCAGGCACCAGGGCCTTATGCTTTGCAGAAAGCTCTTTGTGGGAGTCCAGAAGCCGCTGGAACTCGCTGGTGCGACGGTTGGTGGTGACCTAGAAAGGAAAATGTTAGTTTGAGAATAATAAGGACAATTATAAGTTACTCAGGCTCGGGCCAAGTGGAACATAACCCGGCTCTAGGTGAGTGAATATTTGAAGTTACTCAAGACCGGGGCCAAGTGGAACTTAATCCGGCTCTAGGTGAGTGAATATTTGAAGTTACTCAACACCTGGGCCAAGTGGAACTTAACTCTGCTCTACGTGAGTGAATATTTGAAATTACTCAGACCCGGGCCAAGTCGAAGTTAACCCAGCTCTAGGTGAGTGAATAATTGAAGTTACTCAAGACCTAGTCCAAGTGGAACTTAACTTGACTCTAGTGAGTGAATATTTGAAGTTACTCAAGACCCGGTCCAAGTGGAACTTAACCTAGCTCTAGGTGAGTGAATATTTGAAGTTACTCAAGACTCAGGCCAAGTGGAACTTAACATGGCTCTAGGTAAGTGAATATTCGAAGTTACTCAAGACCCGGGCCAAGTGGAACTTAACCCAGCTCTAGGTGAGTGAATATTTGAAGTTACTCAAGACCCTGGCCAAGTGGAACTTAACCAGGCTCTAGTTAGTGTATTTGAAATTAATCAGACCCGGGCCAAGTGGAACTTAACTCGGCTCTAAGTGAGTGAATATCTGAAGTTAATCAAGACCCAGGCCAAGTGAAACTTAAGCCGGCTCTAGGTGAGTGAATACTTGAAAATATTCCTAACCCGGATCTAGGTGATTGGATGTTAGAAACTACTCAAGGATTTGACCAAATGATTTTACTTTGGATTTGGGAACAAGTTACGGAAACATGGCACAAGCTAATTGCTGAAGAGCATCCGGCTGGGTAACATGTTACCCCCCTCCCCCCCAGAGGCTTGGGGAATGGAGGATATATCTACAAGTACTTACGTGTATGAAAAGATATGATTGAGAAATTTACCTCCATAATTTTGCCATCAAAGGCAATGGCTTTGCTAGTAGTGTTCATCTGCACGCCAATCTCCGCAGGACCAAACTTCGCCGGGTTACCGGAGCTGACCTCAACGTACTCAGCCTTGTTCTAGTTATCGATGTACTTAACGAGCGAGCCATAGCTCTCCCCGCTAAGAGTCCGAGTCAAGACCAAGCCCTTGGAATGAGCAGTTTTCTGGGCGGTCTAAGCTGCGGACGGGCTTGTATGCAGAGCAAGCTACTTATCAGAGGAAGAGCTAGAAGCAGCGCTACCCTGTTGCATCATGGATGTAAGAGTGCGCTGCCCAGACCCGGCCATTGATCATTTGGGTGCAGCCTTTGTCGCATCAGTAGCCTTTTTGGCCTTAGTCATCTCGACAGGCTTCTTGGCCTTGGTTGCGATCTTGCCTTGCTACTGCGAAGCTGAAGGTTGAGCTTCGGTCACCGAGGATGCCGCAGGAGACTTGGGTTGCAGGCTTGGCTGAGTTTGGTATTCGCGCCAAGTCTGGGTAGACTCGAACGAGGTAGGAGGTGCTTGGGGAGAAGAACTTGGAGCTGGAGCTAGTTGAGGCTAAGGTTGAACTTGGGTCAGTGCCGGAGTCACCGGCACCTCGATAGAATCTTTCTTCTTGCCGATGTTGCTGGCACCATCATTGTCTGGTTGCTGCGAAGCAGAAGAAGCACTGGGTTGGTCCGTCATAACCATGTCCTCAGGCGCACCATATCCCTTCATGCCGATGTTACCCTCCTCCTGTCGAGGTGGAATAATGTTTGGCGCAGCGGTAGAGCTTTCTCGGACAAGGCTCGGAACGGGAGCATCGTCATGGTGAGGAGAAGGTGGATTCTAGCAAAGAGGAGAGGCTATGCTAGGGCCACTCTGGGACATGTCCTTGTGGGCCCTACAGGGTCAAATAGAAACAAATATCAAGTTAGGATAGAAAGAGAGAAACAAGAAAACATGCAAAATAGCAATGCAACTCGAAGAACAAGAAAGGAAAGAGGAACTTACTCGGATGCAGTAGGTGGATCCTTGGTCTTTGGAGCTCTCCGGACGGTAGTCTTGACAGGGGGTTCGGTGCCGACCTTGTTGGTGGACTTCTTGTATAGTTTCTCGATCCGAGGTGGCTCGGAAGAAGCAACCGAGGTTGCATGTCACTTCTTCACAGGGGCTTGTTCACCCACAGCAAGAGGAGGATCAGTGTGGACCTGACCAGTCGGGTTAGCTGGAGTCGGATCAGCCGAAAAAGCATAAGAAATAGGCATCAGATCAAATACCTCAAGAACTTCACAACCATCATCATCCGGCCAATCCCTTAAGACAAAAGTCTTACCAGAGGGTCGGCTGGAGCTAGAGTCCACAGTAGGCATGAACGACTCAGAGTCCGGATCCTCCGAATCCGAGGTATCCCGATCTTTTCCTCACTAGAGGGCCGGATTCATGGTGTGCTCTATAGTTTGGTGAAGGATTTTCTGGAAAGGATCAGGCAAAAAGTCAAAAAGGTTATACATGCCAACATAAATCATAACTCGGAAAAAGGATCACAAAAGAGACGTACCGCGGGAGCTTGCCTATCTCGGCTAAAGTGCTCTAGCCCCCACTCCCAATCCTCGGTCAAGGGCGTCTTGATCTAGGAGTCAGAGAGTTCAAAGGATGAAACTCGGTTAGGGTAGAGATGCCTGCTCATATGGGAGAGTTTATGAGTGCATTGCTGTAGTGGGCAGATTCGGCTCCGGATGAAAGTGAGCATTAGATCCTCGCCGGTCATCCCTTCTGATTTTAGATCATTGATGCACTTCTCAATCAGATCGATTAAGGTGCTGAACTTCTTCAGGATTCGACCCCATCGAGTTCTGTCAGGAACGCCAAGAGAAAAAGGAGGCAACCGAATCTTGTCCTATGGGGTACTATTCTTCACATAGAAGAACGTCTTAGCCCACCCATTACAGGACTCCAAGCCGGAGACCCAGGGAAATACCGAGTCTCGCCGAGGTGAGATTGAAGCTGCCCCACATTGGGTGAGAGATTTGTCGGCGGACGGATGTCCTTATTTGGAACAACATTGGCTCAGTAGCCGAATAACTTGAACTAGATATGAATGGAGGGCCACAGGCCAAGGTACCCCTCGACGCAGGATGCGAAAGCATAGAGAGTTGCGATGGTGTTCACCGGAAGATGATGAGGTTGAAGAACGAGGGTGGTGAGGACATCATGGAAGAAGTTGCTGATAGGAAGGCCGAAGCCATGCTGGAAGTGGGAAAGAAAAATCAGAAAAAACACAATCTCACTGGGCTCGGGAGTAGGGACAAGTTGTTCGCCAGCAAGGAGGCAGCTAACTCTGGCAGGAATGCGGAGGGTCCGGATGAGCCAGTCAAGGTCATCTTGACAGACCCAAGAGCCAGCCCATGCACCATGCTCATGGGCGAGGCCACCCTCCTCTTGCTCCTCGATGGCGGCAATATCCTGCGGAATCTCTAGATCTTCCTCCTCACAGACACAATCAAAAGCGGGGGATAAAGGCCTAGACTGACAGGGCCCCATGGCTACAGCAAACGGCGGTTCAATGGCAGAGCGAGCAAGAACAGAGCACGGCAGCGGTGGTGGTATCACTGAGCGGAAGCAGCGGTGGCGACAGTGCTGGGAGGAAGAAGAAGAAGAGGCAAAGGTGAGTGAGGGAAGTGCTAAGGGAGACCCCCGGGAGGAGCCAATCAGTGACAAGCCACACGGGAGGTTACACGGTGCAGCGGATCATGTCACGCGACGTGGCGTTGCGGTTATCAAAGGGGCTCCCATGATGTGATGGTTGCGCCGTAACTCTCGACAGCATGCACAGTAACTGGCGCAGGCCCTTAAAATGAGGCAAATGTAATTATTACATGCCATGTAGGACGCATGGAAGTTTACATGAGAAGGAAAGCATCTAAGTGGGTAACCCGGATGCAAGATTAAGACCCGGACAACGAGGAGTACCTTGGAAAGATCCAGGAAAGTTCCAAATAAACATCAAGTCCAAAAAGTAAATAGCCAAGTTAAGTTCAGAACCCGCCGACATAGAAGTACTTTGGCAAGAACTAAGAATCTGATGGGTTGAACCTGCTGTGGCCTTATCAGCTAAAGTTGTTAAGCCCGCACCAGCTTCGGGGACTAATGTTGGGGGGATAGCCCGGGTAGGGTCAAGTCGGGGTATAAAGGCGAGGTTTGCTGAGGAACAATGAGGTCAAAGCAGGTGTTGGCCAACATACCTTAAGGCAGGCCGAGTTACGGCTTGACTCGGCCTAGGTGGTGTTCACCCAGCGTTACCTTGGTGACATAAAGTATATGCGCCACCAAATTACTTGTTTGCAAGTACCCTCAAGGCCGACTTAGCTAGGCATGAGCCGGGTTACTAGTTGGCTTACAGGAGAAGGAAGGCATCTTCCATGGTCAGCGCTTTTCTCTCTCCACTGTAGAGAGAGCGCAGAAGACAGAGAGGAGGACTAGCGAGTACGGGCCGACAAAGGTGATGCCGCATGACCATTCTTGGTCGGGTGACACAGCGCTGCAGAGGCTTACACTAGGGGCTCAGAGAGGCTTATTCCATGGGCTCTAAGCATCTTACGAAGGGAAAAAGGATAGCACCGCTTTGCTATTTCGGGAGGGGCATATTCCTAGAATATGCCCTCCACATATGCCCTAATTGTAACCTGGCCACCCCTATATAAGGTGCACGAGGACCTCTAAAATGGAAGGTCGATCATTTTTCACTAAGGGAAGAACCCTAGAGAGAGGAGTGGGTAGTGAGGAACTTGATCTTCTACCTCCCCACGAACAACTCAAGGAGCATCTGTAACCACCATTGATAGAGAGAATACAATTCATCTGTGTGTGGAATCACCACACTATCCCTCCCTAGATACCTCTAGCGCACTTTGGCCCCATCTTTAGCCTATCCATGGCATATGTCGTGACACCACCACGACACCTGCCGAGCTCTAGCCACCTGCATTGCCCCCTCAAGAACACACTGTCGGGTCTACTCCAGCTTAGCCTATGCCTGAGTCAGATCTACTATGGTAGCAACTGGCATTGCCAGCTTCTCTATGGCATGCTGAAGAATGTTCTCAGGATTTTCTAGCGGAGGACCCCTTGATCTAGGAGCCTTGGGAGTTGTATCCACCTCCACCACATGTTCTTTTCCGACAGCATCCCCAGGAGTCGTCCTCATCACCTCCATGCTGCTAGTGGGGTGATCGGTATGCCGGCCGCGAGCCGCACAGAGAGGAGGATCTGCAACAACGATGACCCACTGCGGAAACTTGCAGGAGACATTAACCGTGACATAGACCCTGTGCATGCCAAAGCTGACAAACTTGCCATTGCGTGGGAAGGGTCGATTTCCGAAGTTGTTGACGTTGTCACTAACGAAGTCTAGTGAGATGAATCGCTGGACCAAACTGGAGATGACACGCTCACTAGAAGCTATGAAGTTTCCTGTCTAGATGAACACACCAGCTAGCGCCGCTATTGGCCGCGCGGTGGGTGCCAACTATTGTGGTGATGTCACGGAAGATGCCAAAGGATGGCTAAAGTTGGGGCCAGATGGACGCTAGTGGAATATGGGGAGGGATAGTGCGGCGGATACCGCACATAGAAGAAACTCAGAACACACACAGAACACATGATATACCCAGGTTCAGGGCTCTCCTATTGAGATAAAAAAAACCCTACTCCCGCATGCTAGATCTCATAATATGATCAATGGACAAGTACAATGGCTCCTTGAGATGTATCGAGAGGAAAAAGAAGAACGAGATTCTTCCTCTCTCTACCCTTACTCTCAAATAGTATGCAAATGAACCAACCCCCTTCTAGGAGGCCCTGGTGCACCTAATAAAGGGGTACACAAGATACATTTAGGGCTAAGGTGGCCCGAATATTCCTCGTAGATCCTGCACCGGTGGTGCACAAAGTCGTTACTTGGGCCCAGATACTCTTCCCATCATGGGGTCACCCCTGGATATCCTCGATGGGACTTGACACGCCCATCCCTTCAGACCGTTGGCGGTCTGACACTATCTCCTCTAGGAAACCCTCGACGTGACCTTGCTCTGGAATTTAGGGGCACGCTTTACTTGAGCATGCTTATCCCCTCCGGGAATCTCGGGAGAGATAGAGGCACTAACCTTGAGGGTGGCATACACCCTCCTGCTGCACGCCAACCCCTATGTCACCCTCAACCTAGATAACTCGGCCTGGAGGAACCTGCATAGAAGAGACATCATGCATGTTATGCCGACATACAAAGTATGTAGGCCAAGCCTTGCCGGGTTAACCCGACTTGGGTATCTTGGCCTTAGTCAGCCAACCCAGGATTGTCAACCTTAGTATTGGTCAACCTTAGCTTGACCCTACCGGGGGTCATCCCCCGAGATCAAAGCATGTTGAGATGTTATCGGTGTAGTGCTCTGTCATGTCCTCTACACTTGCGGAGTCATAGTCATGGTGTCTCATCATGGATTCTTCATAGATATCCTCCTCGGTTCTGGAATCCCTAGACATGATTCACAAGACCGAGTGGTATAAATGGAAGTGGTAGTGGGTGTTAGGGAAACAACGTCAAACCTTACTTTACCTTGGAAGATCGTATCGCAAGTGTCCACACTTGAGAGAAATAAAAACCAAGCAAAGTGAAGTGACAAAGCAACCTAAACGCAACTAACTACAAACACACACACACACACGAAGATTATGGTGGATAGGTATTGAAAGTGTCATGTCAAGGCAACAATCCGAAATCAAGATATTGTAATGTCAAGTAAAGAACCACAATGATCACAAAGCAAAGCAAGTCAATCTACAAGAAAGGAATCATGTTCAAGGAAACACACATGGTGGGATAAAAGGGATCTATGTGATGGTGAAAGTGAGCTAAGAACCAAATGATTACCTAGTGAAGATTATGAGCTCGTGTCGCACAAGTGCAAGGAGAGACTCTAGTTCAATTGCATAAAATTGGTGGGCTACAAGATTTTCACAAAGTACCACAACTAAAATATGTTCATCGAGCTTGTGCTTCCTATTCTGCGAGCACTTGTTTCTTTCTTTCTTTTTCCTTTTTCCTTTTTTATTTCTTTTTCATTTTTTCACTTGCCTCTTTCTTGTGCCAATAACTATACAATATAACTATATGAGATAGCGCTCACAACTTTTGCTCAGTATTCTACAAGGTATCAAATATACAAAGCCCAAGCAATCACGGGAGGTGATGTCTACACACTTCTATTCTTGTAGACAGTTGTTGGGCCTCCAAGTGCAGAGGTTTGTAGAACAGCAGCAAGTTTTCCCTTAAGTGGATTCCCCAAGGTTTATCAAACTCAGGGAGGAAGTGGTCAAAGGTATTCCCTCTCAAGCAACCCTGCAATCTAGATACAAGAAGTCTCTTGTGTCCCCAACATACCCAATACACTTGTCAGGTGTATAGGTGCACTAGTTCGGCAAAGAGATAGTGAAATACAAGTGGTATATATAATTATAAGTGGTAACAGTGATAGAAAATAGCTTGATGGCGTGGAAGAGACTAAAGGCAAACTGAAATAAAGATGGAAGCAAGCAAACATGTAACAGATCTAGTAGCAAACGGTGTTTCAATGCTTAGAAACAAGGCCTAGGGACCATACTTTCACTAGTGAACACTCTCATATAAATATCTTCTCTTTATGATACTACTCTTAACTACTGTCCGGTTGAACACTCGAATCCATGGTAGGGCTATAACAGCACACCTCAAAGTAAGCCTTTCCCATCTAGATAACCACATACTGTCACCTTGAGCACTAGATGGTTCCAACAAACACCACAATTTCATAAAAACATCCAACTCCAAATATAACTCATAACAAGTATTTGTAATCTCTAGCCTAAGTGCCACCATGGTGTGCACGCTGTCACTTTCACACACATGGGGAGAGCAGAGATCTATAAAAGCACTTGAGTAGAAAGGTAGATCTATAGATTACAAGCTCATGATCTCAATAAGATCATGCATAGAGAGAGATGATCACATAGCTACCGGTAGAACCCTTAGCCTCGAGAGAGAACTACTCCCTCCTCATCATGGGAATCAGCAATGGTGATGGAGATGGTGGTGGAGATCGCTCCGGGGGCACATCCCCGTCCCGGCAGGGTGCCGAAACAGAGACTTTCTGTCCCCCGAATCTCCCCTTCTGTGGCGGCAGCGCTGCGGAACTTTTCATGGATTTCTGATTGACGATGTAGGGTTTTTGCATCGGGAGGACTTTATAGGCGAAAGAGGCAAGGTCGGTGGCCGGCCAGGGGGTACCCGCAACTAGGGGGTGTGGCCAGGCCCTGGACCTCCTCCGTCTCGTATTCTGGCTCCGTGAGTCTTCCGGTAAAATAGGAATTTTGGCTTTTGTCCCGTCCAATTCTGAGAATATTCATTTTCTAACTTTCCTGGAACCAAAAACAGCAGAAAACAGGCAACTGGCACTATGGCATCTTGTTAATAGGTTAGTCCAATAAATCATAAGAATAGTACTCCAAAGTGTGGACAAAACACAAGAAAGTAGATAAAACCAAGCATGGAACATCAAAAATTATAGATACGTTAGCAACGTATCAACATCCCCAAGCTTAACTCCTACTCGTCCTCGAGTAGGTAAGTGATAAAAAGAAAGAATAATTTTTGAGGTTACATGCACCATCATAAACTTGATCAAAGTATTTGTAAAACAATCAAAGCCGGGATCATAGTACTTCAATCATAACATGAAAGACAAAGTTCTAGCATTAAGACAAAGAAACTATGTTGTAACATGAAAAGGCACAAACAAAAGATTCATGAATAACAATACTTTGCAAGACGTTTGTTTGTTTCACATAAAGAAAACATAGCATAGTGGCATTCAGCTTGTCCCTCATAGAGTAGCAAATATAACTACATAGGACACCTTCAAAGTTCAAAAGAGTGACTAGATACAAATAGTTTAAAACAAGCAATATCAAGTTATGCATGAATCAACTAGTCTTGGGACAATGCACATAGAACTAAGAATGGCCACCATGCTCTCAAAGTAGGTGCATAAAGATGAAGGTGGAGACTCAATATATAAGTGGAAGAAAGGCCTTCATAGAAGGAAGTAGGGATTCAAGTCTCATACAGAGCTTCCAAAAGGTATGGTACTTATATCTTTCAGAACTCATTGCCCCTATGATAAGCATCTTGAAGGTGATTAAGGTTAAAGTGACACAACTAAGAGGATATGCTTGATAAGTTATAAATCGAAATCTCATGCCCCTTACTTACGAAGACCGAACCTCATGATACTCAACTTTAGTCACGAGTAAGCTCTTGTCATTCTAAGTACATATGAATCATAAAGAACCGCCAATGGGGTACCCCTTGCACATGATACAGGACCTATCCCATAATCAAAATGACAAGGCAAGCAGACAATGAGCATCTCAGCGATCTTTTTATTTGCTATTTGCATACGTTTTTATTGAGGATGCTTCATAGAGTGCTCATTATGGTGATGCTGCAAGTTTCCACCATGATTAAGCATGGCTTAGGCTAGCGGCCCAGGCGTTTCTCTAACACACATACAAACTCCATGATCTTACAAGTTCCACTTTTATTTCACATCACCGGGATCCATAAGCAAAAGACCATGATATCAACGGGGAACAAAGTACAAGTGCAATGTTGAAAGCGTTCCCCATGATACATGGTTCTACTAACTTCAACTTATAAAGTGCAAGCATATACGCAACAAAGAAGGACCCAATGGTTCAAGTTTATTAGATGCAAAAAAGTGAAGTGTGCCATCAAGTTCGTGAGAGCTTCCATCACTAGTTTTCTCATAACAAGTTTAATTTGAAAGGTAGAAAAAAAACATGAGTATACTTGGAATAGCATATGCTAGTAGGTAGGTATGGTGGACTCTTTGGAATAACTTGGTTTTTGGAGTTGGATGCATGAGTGGACCTCATACTTGGTTGCGGAGGCTAGCAAAAGACTGGGAGCGACAAACTAAGAGAGCAATATTGGCCATAATCATGCAGAGCGACAAAACATCATGGATTAAAGCATAAAGTGATACTACAAGTTGAAAACTAAAGGATCATAAAGGCTATGGTGACTTGGGATAGTCATAACATGGTGTGAGCATGCGCCAAGTCAACCCAAATAAAGTATCAAAGGAGAATACCACAATACTATGCTTTAATATGCTAAAACAACGCATGATCCTTCCAAGGCACATTAAGCAATCTCAATTGTTTATAGCAAGTCATGCTACAGCAAAGAATACTAAGCATAAAGCCAAAAAAATATCGAGCATGGCGTGACAAAGCATAGGCCACAGTAAAAAACAAGCTCCCTTTACCACTTAAGATGAACTTTCCTACTCTTTTCCAAACCAAACCAAACTATTTAAAAACCAATGTATGAAAGAGGGGGTCCAACCAATTTATTCAGCAAACTAAGCAAACAAATCAAACGAAAAACCAAAACGGAAAGGAAAAAGAAGATGCTCCAAGAGCAACACAACTGTGCATGAGACAATAAAAATGAAGTGTTTGGAAGAAACCTGGGATTTTTATTGATGAAGAAGGGGAAGCCCAAGCTTTGACGCTTGTACTTCTTGTATGTTTCTTAGGGTGACACGTGTGGCATCCCCAACCTTGATCTTTAGTTCATCCTTCATCTTATTACTCATTCCTTCCATACACCTGAAATTTTTCCTTCATACAAAACTTCACACAATCTTTATTAGCAACATTAGTGCACTCAAGATAATAAGTATTTACGTTCAGTTATAACACCAATAAAAATTCCATTAAAACACTAGATACTGTAGCACTTCCCTCAAAAAGCTCAATTCCCCAAAAGAACTCAAAAAGGAACCAACAAGAAGCAAATGCAAATAATTGCAGAAATCTGTCAGAACAGACCAGCAGGTAAAGACGAATTTTTTCGAAGACCTTATGTTACTCAAATCGAAAAGTGTTGAACTAACTAAAGTTAGATAACAACCTGGGGCAAAAGCACAAAAATTCACGCCTCAAAACGACGTACAGAGATTTTACAAGAATGTTTAAGGTGAAGCACAGAAATCTGTTTCGGGACAGCAACTTTCCCAATCATTACTTCTCTCTCATTAGAGGTTACTCTTGGCACAAAAAGCGAATAAAAAGGGTAAGGAGCATTTATTACTGAGGTAATAACTTCCAAGACTCATCTAAAACTTTTGGGTTATCTCCCAATAAGTATTTTTCTTTAACGCCTTTAAGTTAGGCTTGATAGTTTGAGAAGATGCTCACATAAGAAATATGAATTGAAGTAAAAGAGAGCATCAAGAAGCAAATTGAAAACACACTTAAGTATAACCCACTTCCTATGCATAGGAATCTTGTAAAGAAACAAGTCATGAAAGCACAAAGCAACAAGCATAGTAAAGCAAAACAAGTGCAACTTCAAGACTTTCAACATAAAGAGGGGAAACTTAACATTGTTGAGACACATAAAACCATGTTTCCCTCTCTCATAATAACTTTCAGTAGCATCATGAATAAAATTAACAATATAACTATCATATGAAACATTCTTATCATGAGCCACATGCATAAAAGAATTAATACTCTCCACATAAACATAGTCATTCTTATTAATTGTAGTGGGAGCAAATTCAACAAAATAGCTATCATTATTATTCTCATCACCATAATCATCAAATATAGGAGGCATATTGTAGTCATAATTAATTTCCTCCTCAATAGTACGTGGACTGAAAATATCATATTCATCATTGTAATCATCATATATTGGAGGTTTGGTATCATAATAAGCAATAGAATAGCTATCTTCCAAAGCTGGGGAACTAAAAAGATTATTTTCATAAAAACTAGATTCCCCAAGCTTAGACTTTTCCATAGCATTAGCAACAATGGTGTCCAAAGAATTCATACTAACAACATTGCTATTAGCATGCAAATAAAGTTCCATAGGTTTTTTAATTTTCTCTTCGAACACTTCATGTCCTAATTCAAGATAAATACTATAAAGCTCTCTAATTTTTTTGTTGTTTTCCATTAAGCCTAACTAGTGAAAACAAGAAACAAAAAGACAAAATTGCAGAATCTAAAGGAAATAACTTCGAGCACTCACACTGAAGGTTGTGAGTACCTTTTACCTTACCTCCTCAGCAATGGCGCTAGAAAATAGCTTGATGTTTACGCACTTCTATTCTTGTAGACAATTGTTGGGCCTCTAAGTGGAGAGGTTTGTAGAACAGCAACAAGTTTTACCTTAAGTGGATTATCCAAGGTTTATCGAACTCAGGGAGGAAGTGGTCAAAGGTATTCCCTCTCGAGCAACCCTGCAATCCAGATACAAGAAGTCTCTTGTGTCCCCAACACACCCAATACACTTGTCAGGTGTATAGGTGCACTAGTTCGGCGAAGAGATAGTGAAATACAAGTGGTATAGATAATTATAAGTGGTAACGGTGCTAGAAAATAGCTTTGATGGCGTGTAAGAGACTAAAGGCAAACTGAAATAAAGATGGAAGCACGCAAACATGTAACAGATCTAGTTGCCAATGGTGTTTCAATGCTTAGAAACAAGGCCTAGGGATCATACTTTCACTAGTGAACACTCTCATATAAATATATTATCTTCATGATACTACTCTTAACTACTCTCCGGTTGGACACTGTAATCATTGGTAGGGCTCTAACAGCACTCCTCAAAGTTCGCTTTCCGCATCTAGATAACCCCACACTGTCACCTTGAGCACTAGATGGGTCCAACAAACACCACAATTTCATAGAGACATCCAACTACAAATATAACTCATAACAAGTATTTGTAATCTCTAGCCTAAGTGCCACCATGGTGTGCACGCTGTCACTTTCACACACATGGGGAGAGCAGATATCTATTAAAGCACTTGAGTAGCAAGGTGGATCTACTTGATTACAAAGCTCATGATCACATTATGATCATGCATAGAGAGAGAAATGAACACATAGCTACCGGTAGAAACCTTAGCCTCGAGGAAGAACTACTCCCTCCTCATCATGGGAATCAGCAATGGTGATGGAGATGGTGGTGGATATCAATCGAGAGAGAACTACTCCCTCCTCATCTATGTCGAATCCATCCACCATGCAAAGTACTTTCGCAAGCGGGATAGCGGGGCTAGCGGCGAAGGCCGTGGAGGAGGACGAACGGGAACCAGAAAGGCCATAGCAGGGGCCATAGAGGACGAGCTCCCTCTCCGAGACCATACCGACAACGAGGCCACCGAAGAAGATCCGACAGAGGGTGATGAAGATGACGGTGGAGGTTACCAAGAGGTCTGTTATAGCGTGTGCATCCGTGGAGGGCGTATGCTCTAACCTCCCGATGGAGTTTAAATGCATCTCCTAGGAGGTAAACATGTTGTTGCGCAACACAGAAGCGATCCACCCCTTGAGATGGGTGCAAGTGTCAGTCACATTCGATGCCACTGATCACCCGGACCACATTACTAGTGTGGGTGCACATATCGTCGGATTGATGACAAGTACGCCATGAGGGGGTCCTTAGGGCGTCAGAAAGTATGGGGTGTGAGACGTACGGTTGTCCGGGATGGTGAGCACACAAATGTACCCAGGTTCGAATCCGCCTGCGGTGGATGGATCCTACTCCTACTAGCAATCCAGCAATACGGCAGAGCCGGAAATATAGATTACAAGATAGGTTTTGCCTGTGTGATTTGAGGTTGTGATTGTCGATGCTCTAAAGGCCTATCCCTAGGATGGCATATATAGTCATATGGTTCTAGGGTTACTGGAGAACCCTATCCGGTTATGATACAGAGTCGGTTACATAGTACATCTTGGACTACAAGTAACACTACAGGCCTGAGTTGGTAACTCTTCTGGGACTTCCCATAGTCGGATGGGATTCCAACTTCTCTCCCTGACTGGTCCTCCCGTGAGGCATAGCTCTAATCCGAAGTGGGCCATCCTAGTGAGCGAGTCACAGTGGGTCATGTCTACGCACTTCTATTCTTGTAGACAGTTGTTGGGCCTCCAAGTGCAGAGGTTTGTAGAACAGCAACAAGTTTTCCCTTAAGTGGATCACCCAAGGTTTATCGAACTCAGGGAGGAAGTGGTTAAAGGTATCCCCTCTCAAGCAACCCTGCAATCAAGATACAAGAAGTCTCTTGTGTCCCCAACACACCCAATACACTTGTCAGGTGTATAGGTGCACTAGTTTGGCGAAGAGATAGTGAAATACAAGTGTATAGATAATTATAAGTGGTAACGGTGCCAGAAAATAGCTTTGATGGCGTGTAAGAGACTAAAGGCAAACTGAAATAAAGATGGACGCAAGCAAACATGTAACAGATCTAGTTGCCAATGGTGTTTCAATGCTTAGAAACAAGGCCTAGGGATCATACGTTCAGTAGTGAACACTCTCATATAAATATATTATCTTCATGATACTACTCTGAACTACTCTCCGGTTGGACACTCTAATCCATGGTAGGGCTATAACATCACACCTCAAAGTTCGCTTTTCCCATCTAGGTAACCCGACACTGTCACCTTGAGCACTAGATGGTTCCAACAAACACCACAATTTCATTGAAAAATCCAACTCCAAATATAACTCATAACAAGTATTTGTAATCTCTAGCCTAAGTGCCACCATGGTGTGCACGGTGTCACTTTCACACACATGGGGAGAGCAGAGATCTATTAAAGCACTTGAGTAGCAAGGTAGATCTACTTGATTACAAAGCTCATGATCACATTATGATCATGCATAGGGAGAGAGATGAACACATAGCTACCGGTGGAAACCTTAGCCTCGAGGAAGAACTACTCCCTCCTCATCATGGGAATCAGCAACGGCAATGGAGATCGTGGTGGAGATCGATGGAGATGGCTCCAGGGGCACTTCCCCGTCCCGGCAGGGTGCCGGAACAGAGACTTTTTGTCCCCCGAATCTCCCCTTCGGTGGCGGTGGTGCTATGGAATTTTTCGTGGCTGGAGGCTTGATGATCTAGGGTTTATGCATCGGGAGGCATCTTATAGGCGAAGAGGCAAGGTCGGTGGGTGGCCAGGGGGCCCACACCACCTGGTGGCATGGCTAGGGCTAGCCCGCGCCACCACATGGTGTGGTCACCCTGTGGCCCCTCTCCGTCTCTCCTTCTGGCTTCGTGAGGCTTCCGGGAAAATAACAACTTTGGCTTTTGTCCGGTCCAATTCCGAGAATATTCATTTTCTGACTTTCCTGGAACCAAAAACAACAGAAAACAGGCAACTGGCACTATGGCATCTTGTTAATAGGTTAGTCCAAGAAAGTGTATAGAAAGTAGTCCAAAGTGTGGATAAAACATAAGAAAGTAGATATAAAACAAGCATGAAACATCAAAAATTATAGATACGTTTGCAACGTATCAACATCCCCAAGCTTAACTCATGCTCGTCTTCGAGTAGGTAAGTGATAAAAAGAAAGAATAATTTTTGAGGTGACATGCACCATCATAAGCTTGATCAAAGTATTTGTAAAACAATCAAAGCCGGGATCATAGTACTTCAATCATAACATGAAAGACAAAGTTCTAGCATTAAGACAAAGAAACTATGTTGTAACATGAAAAGGCACAAACAAAAGATTCATGAATAACAATACTTTGCAAGACGTTTGTTTGTTTCACATAAAGAAAACATAGCATAGTGGCATTCAGCTTATCCCTCATAGAGTAGCAAATAAATGCATAGGACACCTTCAAAGTTTACAAGAGTGACTAGATACAAATAGTTTAGAACAAGCAATATCAAGGTATGCATCAATCAACAAGTCTTGGGACAATGCACATAGAACTAAGAATGGCCACTATGCTCTGAAAGTAAGTGCATAAAGATAGAAGGTGGAGACTCAATATAATGGTGGAAGAAAGGCCTTCATAGAAGGAAGTAGGGATTCAAGTCTCATAAAGAGCTTCCAAAAATTATGGTACTTAATAGCTTTCAGCTCTCATTGCCCCTATCATAAGAATCTTGAAGTGATTAAGGTTAAAGTGAACAAACTATGGTGTATATGCTTGACGAAGTATAAGTTGGAAATCTCATGTCCCTTGAATACGAGGGCCGCTCCTTATGCTACTCAAGTTTAGTCACCGGTAAGTTCTTGTCATCGTAAGTACATGTGTATCATAGAGAACCGCCAACGGGGTACCCCTTGACCGATGATACAGAAGAATCCCCATATCAAAATGACAAGGCAAGCAGACAACGAGCATCTCATCAATCTTCTTATTTACCATGAGAATATGGTGCTTTTTTCTCTCTTTCCTCTTTTCATAATCTCTTTTTTTTTCTTTTTCTCTTTTTTCTCAATATCTGACTCTTTTTTATAAGAAGAATGCTTCATAGACAGCACATTATGGTTACGCTGCAGGTTTCCACCATGATAGCATGGATTAGACCAGCGGCCCAGGCGTTTCTCTAACACACATACATAACTCCATGGACTTACAAGCTCCCCTTTCATTTCACACCGACGACATCCATAGACAAAAGAGCAAGATATCAACTAGGTACAAAGTACAAGTGCAATGTTGTAAGTGTTCCCCATGATAGCATGGTTCTGCTAATCCCCAACAAATAAGTGCAAGCATATACAACATAGACGACACAATGGTTCAAGTTTATTAAGGGCAAGAAAAGTAAAGTGTGCCATCAAGTTCGTGAGAGCTTTAATCACTAGTTTTCTCATAACAATTTTAATTCGGAAGGTAGATAAAAACATGAATATACTTGGAATAGCAAATGCTAATAGGTAGGTATAGTGGACTCTTTGGAATAACTTGGTTTTAGGAGTTGGATGCATGAGTGGAACTCATACTTGGTTATGGAGGCTAGCAAAACACTAGGAGCGACAAACTAAAAGAGCAATAATGGCCATAATCATGCAAAGCAACAAAACATCATTAATTAAAGCATAAAGTGATATTACAAGTCGAAAACTAAAGGATCATAAAGGCTATGGTGACTTGGGATAGTCATAACATGGTGTGAGCATGCGCCAAGTCAACCCAAATAAAGCATCAAAGGAGAATACCACAATACTATGCTTTAATATGCTAAAACAACGCATGATTCTTTCAAGACACATTAAGAAATCTCAATTGTTTATAAAATTTCATGCTACAGCACAGATCACTAAGCATAAAGCCAAAACAATATCAAGCATGACATGATAAAGTCTAAGTCACAGTCAAAAACAAGCTCCCTTTATACCACTTAAGCATGAACTTTCCTACTCTTTTCCAACACCAATCGACTTATATGAAAACAAATGCATGAAAGAGGGGGTCCAACCAATTTATTCAGCAAACTAAGAAAACAAAGCAAAAAAAAACGAAAACAAAAAATAAGACGCTCCAAGAACAACACAACTGTACATGAAACAATAAAAATGAAGTGTTTGGAAGAAACCTGAGATTTTTATTGATGAAGAAGGGGATGCCTTGGGCATACCCAAGCTTTGACGCTTGTACTTCTTGGATATTTCTTGGGGTGAAACGCGAGGCATCCCCAAGCTTGAGCTTTAGTCCATCCTTCATCTCATTACTCATTCCTTCCATACACCTGAATTTTTTTCTTCATACAAAACTTCACACAATCTTTATTAGCAACATTAGTACACTAAAGATAATAAGTCTTTAGGTTCAGTTCCAACACCAATAGAACTTCCATTAAAACACTAGATACTGTAGCACTTCCCTCAAAAATATCAATTCCCCAAAAGAACTCAAAAAGGAACCAACAAGAAGCAAATGCAGAAAATGGCAGAAATCTGTCAAAACAGATCAGCAGGTAAAGACGAATTTTTTCGAAGACCTTCTATTGCTCAAATCAAAACGTGTTGAACTAAAGAAAGTTAGATAACAACCTGGGACAGAAGCACAAAAATTCACGCCTCAAAAGGACGTACAGAGATTTTACATGAATTTTTACGGTGAAGCACAGAAATCTGTTTCGGGAATGCAACTTTCCCAATCATTACTTCTCTCTCATTAGAGGTTACTCTTGGCACAAAAAGCAAATAAAAAGGATAAGGAGAGGTTATTACTGAGGTAATAACTTCCAAGACTCATCTAAAACTTTTGGGTTATCTCCCAATAAGTATTTTTCTTTAACGCCTTTAAGTTAGGCTTGATAGTTTGAGAAGATGCTCACATAAGAAATATGAATTGAAGTAAAAGAGAGCATCAAGAAGAAAATTCAAAACACATTTAAGTCTAACCCACTTCCTATGCATAGGAATATTATAAAGAAACAAGTCATGAAATCACAAAGCAACAAGCATAGTAAAGCAAAACAAGTGCAACTTCAAAATTTTCAACATAAAGAAGGGAAACTTAATATTATTGAGATACATCAGACCATGTTTCCCTCTCTCATAATAACTTTCAGTAGCATCATGAATAAAATTAACTACATAACTATCACATAAAACATTCTTATCATGAGCCACATGCATAAAATAATTAATACTCTCCACATAAAAATAGTCATTCTTATTAATTATAGTGGGAGCAAAATCAACAGAATAGCTATCATTATTATTCTCATCACCATAATCATCAAATATAGGAGGCATATTGTAGTCATAAGTAATTTCCTCCTCAATAGTAGGTGGACTTAAAATATCATATTCATCATTGTAATCATCAAATTTTGGAGGTATAGTATCATCAAACTAAATTTTCTCCTCCATGCTTGGGGGACTAAAAATACCATGCTCATCACAACCAGCTTCCCCAAGCTTAGACTTTTCCATAGCATTAGCAATAATGGTGTCCAAAGAATTCATACTACCAACATGTCAATAAGCATGCAAATAAAGTTCCATAGGTTTTTTAATTTTCTCTTCAAATACTTCATGTCCTAACTCAAGATAAATACTATAAAGCTCTCTTATTTTGTTGTTGTTTCCCATTAAGCCTAACTAGTGAAAACAAGAAACAGAAAGACAAAATTGCAGAATCTAAAGGAAATAACTTCGAGAACTCACACCGGAGGATGTGAGTACCTTTTACCTTACCTCCCCGGCAACAGCGCCAGAAAATAGCTTAATGTCTACGCACTTCTATTCTTGTAGACGGTTGTTGGGCCTCCAAGTGCAGAGGTTTGTAGAACAGCAGCAATTTTCCCTTAAGTGGATCACCCTAGGTTTATCAAACTCAGGGAGGAATTGGTCAAATTTATCCCCTCTCAAGCAACCCTGCAATCAAGATACAAGAAGTCTCTTGTGTCCCCAACACACCCAATACACTTGTCAGGTGTATAGGTGCACTAGTTCGGTGAAGAGATAGTGAAATACAAGTGGTATAGATAATTATAAGTGGTAACGGTGCCAGAAAATAGATTTGATGGCGTGGAAGAGACTAAAGGCAAACTGAAATAAAGATGGAAGCAAGCAAACATGTAACAGATCTAGTTGCAAATGGTGTTTCAATGCTAAGAAACAAGTCCTAGGGATCATACTTTCACTAGTGAACACTCTCATATAAATATATTATCTTCATGATACTACTCTGAACTACTCTCTGGTTGGACACTCTAATCCATGGTAGGGATACAACAGCACACCTCAAAGTTCGTTTTTCCCATCTAGGTAACCCCACACTGTCACCTTGAGCACTAGATGGTTCCAACAAACACCGCAATTTCATAGAAACATCCAACTCCAAATATAACTCATAACAAGTATTTGTAATCTCTAGCCTAAGTGCCACCATGGTGTGCACGATGTCACTTTCACACACATGGGGAGAGCAGAGATCTATTAAAGCACTTGAGTAGCAAGGTAGATCTACTTGATCACAAAGCTCATGATCACAATATGATCATGCATAGAGAGAGAGAGATGAACACATAGCTACCGGTAGAACCCTTTGCCTCGAGGAAGAACTACTCCCTCCTCATCATGAGAATCAGCAACGGCAATGGAGATGGTGGTGGAGATCGATGGAGATGGCTCCGGGGGCACTTCCCCGTCCCGGCAGGGTGCCGGAATAGAGACTTTCTGTCCCCCAAATCTCCCCTTTGGTGGCGGCGGCGCTGCGGAACTTTTCGTGGCTAGAGGCTTGACGATCTAGGGTTTATGCATCAGGAGCCATCTTATCGGCGAAGAGGCAAGGTCGGTGGGCGGCTAGGGGGCCCACACCGCCTGGTGGCGCGGCTAGGGCTTGCCCGTGCCACCACATGGTGTGGCCACCCTATGGCCCCTCTCCGTCTCTCCTTCTGGCTCTATGAGTCTTCCGAGAAAATAACAACTTTGGCTTTTGTCCGGTCCAATTCCGAGAATATTCATTTTCTGACTTTCCTGGAACCAAAAACAGCATAATACAGGCAACTAGCATTGTGGCATCTTGTTAATAGGTTAGTACAAGAAAGTGTACAGAAAGTACTCCAAAGTGTGGACAAAACATAAGAAAGTAGATATAAAACAAGCATGAAACATCAAAAATTATAGATACGTTTGCAACGTATCAGTTGGTATACCCAGAAAGTATATCCATAACAGTTGCCCCCGGAAGCCTGCAAGATCCAAAGTCGGATTTCATGATCTAACTTGATTCTTCTTTGGCTGTAGAATCTTGAAGGGCTCTTGAAACTCCAAAACAAAAAATGATATTCGGGTCTCAGAATTGAGTCGAACCTGTCAGTATCTCATTGTTACTTTCCTACTCGATTTCAATCTGAGATAGAACTTGGCTTGTGACAGAACCTAACATCAATCAAGGTTTAGTCTTGACACTGACAAACATTCTTGTCAGTGTGACCGTTGGTGGGACCGCGGTTTGCGGAAACGATGCGCCGTTTCTAGGCACGCACGGAGATCGAGGCAGTGTATCCTTCGCGAGGAAGGCGCCCGGTCTGTTCCATGACGCGTGGCACAACGCTTGTGCGTTTACACTAATCTTGGCGCAAATGAGGCTTATAAGGGGTAAATTCTCCTCATTTTTCTTCACCCGTTCCCTTCCCTTCTTCTCCCAGAAAAAACCTACGCCCCATCTCCTTCTCTCTGCCCCCAAATATTCACAGCATCGCCCACCTTTGGTCATATTCCTCGGCGAGATGGCAGATGCATCAAGCTCTGGTGCGGCGGCGTCAACGGTGGAAGCAGAGGACAAAGACCATCGCAGGGTCTGGATCCCCTGCGTCTTGGACGACGAGAAGCTTCGCGGTGTTGAGGAGGAAGGTCTTCTCCGCGCAAGTGAGTGGCGAAGCGGCTTCGACAAGCCTCTTCCCACCCCCCGCAACGACAAGCGGGTCCATTTCGGTACTCATCTCGACCGAGGTTTGAGATTTCCTCCCTTGGATTTATTTTCCGAGGTGATCTATCACTATGGCGTGCAGCTCCATAATCTTCCTCCCAATTCAATTCTAGAGCTTAGCGCCCATGTCTCTCTTTGCGAGGGTTATCTCGGTATTAAACCGAGTCTTACTTTCTTCCGATACTACTTTAGTACTAGGAAAAACTCCATCATTCTCGGTGTTCCATACAATATCAGGACCCTTAGCTTAGTCCTTAGGAGAGACCGAGTCTATCCCAAGGTCATAGCTAGTGAATCAGTGAAGAGGTGGTCGTCCACATTTTTCTATCACAAGGACAAACCGGCTCCTGGCAAGCAGGAAAGCTTGTCGGCTTTTGTTGACGGTTCCACCGCTCCCCAAGAATCATGGGGCACGGAGGCGCCGACTCGTACTAAAGATTTGATCCACGCCAAGAGGCGGATTGAATTTTTGATGAAGCATAAGTGACTGAGGGGATCCGACCTAGTCTGCTACTAGCTAGCTCCTCATATTCAACTTCTGTAGCACTGTGGTGACCAGTTGATGCATACAGTCACCACCAATAGGGAGGACATCTTGAGAATCAGCCAAAACTAGATTCCCACCAAGGAGTACGAGTCCCATATCTGGTGATTGATTAAGGAGCGAATAGATTGGAAAATTCGGATGATCGCGCTAGACATGTTCATAGCAGAGAAACCCCTGACCCCCTTAAGTCTTCGATTGTCCCATCTTGTACTTGTTTCATCTATATATGTTTCATTTGCAATGTTGAGATACTCCGTCTTTCAGCTCACTGATCTCCTTGAGTCAGAGCTAGCTCCTCTCGAGGGATATCCACCTGAGGATCCAGTTCCTCGGGAGGATGAAGAACTTGAAGTGCTACCAAAAGCGCTTAGCCAGGAACTTAAGGCTCTGGTGGTGCAAGCTGGCCCACAAACTATGCTAGTCATCAAGAAGTAAGTTCTTCCATCAAACCATGTATTTTGATGTCCTTTTCCAGGTCATAATGATCTTGTTTTGTTATTATCCAGAGATAAATCAATTATCAAGGGGAAAGGAAAGGAAAAGCCGGGAAAATTTCTATGCTAGTAGAAGTTAACCGTTATTTCACCTGTTGTTGCGCCTTTGACTCCTACTCCAAATCCATCCTCAATGCTAGAGGATATCCCGTCTCCGTGCATTGAGGATGTTGTGGTTTAATCTAAACATCCAGTGAACATTGGTTCATAGCCCGACGTCACCATGGGTGACTCGGAAACTGATAAGGGTGAACCCTCTAAGGGTAATGATCCCTTAGCCGAAGTCTTCACCGAAAACCTTCTAAAGAATCCAGGTGTATCCAAGCTTGGCCTTACTCAGAAAAGCACAGAAGAGATCTGGAAGCTGGCCCTCCACTGTATGGAGACCAGGAATATTACGGCTGAATGTCAACACCCGGATTTTTAATCCCAGATGTCTGTTATGCCATACATCGCAATCCCAGGATTACCATTTTTGCGAGACATAACAGATTGGATATCACAGTACATCATCCATTACAAACCATAATAGGGTCTTACACAAATAAAGGATCTCATGATCCAGTCTTAGTACAAACAAGTAGCAGAATAAATAGCATAGCGGTGGGCTCCATCTTCAGTGTCATAGGCAATGCTGACGATGGGAGATGATCCTAGTTGTCGTAGCCGTCCTGTTGTCCTCCTTCCAGATAGTCCTCCTCATAGTCTGGCCACGGGAATAGCCAGGGACAAAGCCATGAGTACTCTTTAAGTACTCGCAAACTATCGCTAACAAGTAAGGTAGTTCTAGTAGGAAAGTTAAGTTCTAAGTTTATTTGTAAAGTTAAGTTTGAAACGTAAGCTGAGTTCAGAAACAAAGAACGATAAACTAAAGATTGAAATCACCTAAGTGGGAACTTAGTTGTCATAGTCACAACTCTGTTGTGGTCAAGTCATGTCACAAATCACTTCATAAGTCATTTTGAAAACATCTGACAACGGAACAGTATGGCCAGTCCAACTGTCCATAACCGCGGACGCGGCTATTCGAATAGTTTGACACTCTATAGAGGTGGTACACTTTCACCACAAAATTCGATACATCTGTCAGGGATAACCCTGAATCATCATACTTAGTATGCAGATAATCAAACATAACCTTTCCTTTACACACCCTAGTATGAGCACCTCTCCTATGAGCTTGGCCTCCTAGCCATGGCCATCTGCCATCCTGGGCACTGCATAAGTGGACAACATTTAGAGGTAGCCTCAGCTCAAACCTCTCATGCGAGGGAATTAATACTAATGCATATAAACTTCCGGCTAAGCCTTACCCAATTCAAGTATTGTGGTTGTACGGTAAAATTGGAATGGTATCGCATCCGAACCCAACCATCAGTTTTTATAAAGGTCCAAGGCTCATGCCTCAACATTTTCATCATCATAAACCATTTGTGTTTGTCAACACATGTCAAAACATCTCAATAGAATGACTCATCATTCCAAGGTTTTCATAAGTCATTTTCACCAAGTATTCCCATCTAAAGTGATCAAGTTTTTGTTTTAGCTCTAAACTACTGAGTTAAGAGTGTTCACTAATGTGGTATGTTAATCTCAATCTCATGCCATAGAATGACATCTAAGTCTAACTAGATAGGCCAAGTTTTATACTCTTTATGCTACCTATAAACAAGTAAAGAACTTTGGTAAAGTAAAATAAAGTAAAGCTTGTAAGTAAAACTTGGGATTGGTATAAATCAAAGGGTTATAACCAAAGCATGCCTAAAGCATTTGCTCAAGTTAAGGGGGCAAGTGTGAACTTGGTTAGTTCTAGCTTGCAAGGGTTAGCTTGCATTTTTAATGATGGCTTGCAAGTTTTAGCTTGCGAATAATAGCTTGCTTAGTTTACTTGAAGTGCTAGGCTTGCCTTGGTTGGTGGCGTGGTTGAAATTGTCCTCTTCTTCCTCGGGGTAGAACTCCTCCTCCTCGTAGACTTGGTCGGTACTATCGTCTATAAATACATACGGAATACACAATCACCAAACAATACTTAACTAGTCTATTTAGCACACTAAGGCAAACATTTTATGATCTAGTATCATCACATACATCGCAAGATTTAATGAATTAGTTTCATTTATTTTATTTGAGAAAAGTAATTTCTACTCATTGAATTTAACTCAGATTTAATATTCTCCCATTAAAATATGGGATCATGTGCACACATTTCATCACCACATATTCTAATGCATGGGAATGTGATTTAAATGTTGGATCACAATTTATAAAGTCTAAGATTCATATTTTAATGTTTTAAAGTGACTAGAAATGCCTATATAGCATTATTTTGGTACTAGTCAAAAGTCACTGCATGCAAACCTTAATATTATTACATATTCATATAGGTATGGTAAAATGTGATTTTTGAGAGTTGGAATCAACTCAAAAGCTAATATGGTTGAATTTTGAAAAATGTTTGAATGTGAAAAAGTCTCTGTCTTGTTATTTTTGCTAGGAGAGATATCTAACTCTAATTTATTTAAATCCAATCACTTGGATAGAGATTTAAATTATCTTTCCAACAAAATTGGAATCATTCAATTTGGTTAAGTAAATCTTTCTGAATTAATTTTCAAACTAAAGGGCAGAAACTAGATTTAGTTTAAATAGAAAAATCTAAATTTGAAATACAAGGCCAGCGCGGGAACACTAACGGGCCGGCCCAGTTTCACTCCGCGGCGCAGAGGAAAGCTGACAGGGGGTCCCGCATGTCAGTGGGGCAATGTGAGCCGCACGATTAGAAACGAGATCGACGGCTCCGATTCATCGTCGACGACGAATAGGTCGCCGGCGAGAAAGAACCCTAGCGGCTCGGTGGGGGTGCAGTGGGGGCATACCAGGGCTCCAGCGAGGGTGGCGATGGGGGCGATCGAACGAGGAGATGACAGCGGACTCATGCGAGGTCGCGGCAGCTCCTGGGGTGGACGAAATCGACGGGGGCTTCTTGTCCTCTGCTGCAGCTAACTCCGGCGCAATTCCAGCGACTAGCTGCTCGAGCGGCTCTAGCGAGAGGTGGGGAATGGTCAGTGGTGAGAGGGGAGTGTTGGAGTGTGGCAATTCAGACTGGGGAAGGGCTCCTTATATAGGCTCAATGAGGGGACCATGCGGGCGATGGTGAGCTCGTCGGTGACGACGATACAGGGCACTAGAGGCATGGGAAAGGTAGGCGGACCATGGCTTGCCTCCTAGCGGTCAGCTACAGATTTATGGCAATTCTAGGGGCGGTGGCAGGTGTTCGGGAAATGGCGATGCTCTGCGCGATAGAGGCGGTGCTCGACGCGTTTCACGGTGGCTCCTGGTCGCGCAGCGGGAAAAGGGTGTGTCTGGGGAGGTGCTGGGGTTATGGCGGAGCGGCGCACGCGAGCTGGGAGCAAGGCGCGGCTTGTGCGGGCCTGTCGGGGACGGTGCTATGGCGTCAGCTGGGCACGGCGCAGAGGCGATGGGCGCGAGCTGTCTATGGTGGTCCAGGGGCTAGCTACGGTCGTGGGATGGACAGGGGTCGCGGTAGGGTGTGGCGGAGCTAGGGACGGTGCTGGTTTGGCGCGGCGCTGTCTGTGGTGCCTTGCCCACGCTCGGCCGGCGGCGACCAAGAACGGGCGGCGCGGCACTACTGCTCTAGGACAAATGGTATCTTAGTTAGGGGCTGGTTAGAGCTAGGGAGAGAAGGGAACAAGATTGAGCCCAAATACTCGACAAAGAACTGATCAACAAATAGTGTTAGTTAGGCAGATTTTGTTTGCATGCCACTTGTTCGACACAATGGCCGCATGAAACAAAGTTTTGAATTTTGAAATTATTTTTGGTGGAGTTGTTAGTCATATGCTTGAGTATCTATGGTTTCTGGGGATTGTCAAATTGAATTCATTTGATTGGTTTTTGAAAAAGTGGGATCTAGGAGCATACACTTGATTCCATTTTCAAATGTCATTTAAAATTAGAGTTTGAATGTTTTTGTAAGATTTCAAGGTGGGCCTTGGTACATCTTTACTTGTACTAGCAAGGGGTGCAAAGATTTAGAATTGTTTCTGTTGAAATTTGAGTTCTAGGAACACCCAAAGTGGCCTAGTTTCTTAAAATGGCAAAAATGACCATTTCCATTTATTAATTCTATTTGATTTCTTTTCTTTGGATTTTTCTTGGGAATGATCTAGATGATGTGGCCTTCACCTTAGAATCATTTTACAACCATTAGAACAAACAAACATGGCAATTTCAAACAATTCCATATTAATGCAACACACATATGCATGATGTCAACACCCGGATTTTTAATCCCAGATGCCTGTTATGCCATACATCGCAATCCCAGGATTACCATTTTTGCGAGACATAACAGATTGGATATCAGAGTACATCGTCCATTACAAACCATAATAAGGTCTTACAACAAATAGAGGATCTCATGATCCAGTCTTAGTACAATCAAGTAGCAGAATAAATAGTGTAGCGGTGGGGTCCATCTTCAAAGTCAGAGGCAATGCTGACGATGGAAGATAGTCCTAGTTATCATAGCCGTCCTGCTGTCCTTCATCTTGGTAATCTCCTTCATAGTCTAGCCATAGCAATAGCCAAGGAGAAAATCCATGAGTACTCTTTAAGTACTCGCAAACTACCACTAACAATTAGGATAGTTCTAGTAGGAAATGCTAACTCTAAGTTTATTTGTAAAGCTAAGTTTGAAACCTAAGCTGAGTTCAGAAACAAAGAAAGATAAAATAAGTTTGAAAACACCTAAGTGGAAACTTAGTTGTCATAGTCACAACTATGTTGTGGTCAAGTCATGTCACAATTCATTTCATAAGTCATTTTGAAAACATCTGACAACGGAACAGTATGGCCACTCCAACTATCCATAACTGCAGTCGCGGCTATTCGAATAGTTTGACACTCTGCAGAGGTGGTACACTTTCACCACAAGATTCGATACATCTGTCAGGGATAACCCTGAATCATCATACTTAGTATGCAGATAATCAAACATAACCTTTCCTTTACACACCCTAGTATAAGCACCTCTCCTATGAGCATGGCCTCCCAGCCATGACCATCTTCCATCCTGGGCACTGCATAGGTGGACAACATTTAGAGGTAGCCTCAGCTCAAACCTCTCCCACGAGGGAACTAATACTAATGCATATAAACTTCTGGCTAAGCCTTACCCAATTCAGGTATTGTGGTTGTACGGTAAAATTGGAATGGTATCGCATCCGAACCCAACCATCAGTTTTTATAAAAGGGCTAAGGCTCATGCCTCAACATTTTCATCATCATAAACCATTTGTGTTTCTCAACACATGTCAAAACATCTCAATAGAATGACTCATCATTCTAAGGTTTTCACAAGTCATTTTCACCAAGTGCTCACATCTAAAGTGATCAAGTTTTTGGTATAACTCCAAGCTACTAAGTTAAGAGTGTTCACTAAGGTGGGATGCTAAGATCAATCTAATGCCATAGAATTGTTGGGTCCGCGGCATAGAAAACAAAAAAAAATTGTGAGACAAAACAGATTGGATATCACAGTACATCATCCATTACAAACCATAATAAGGTCTTACACAAATAAAGGATCTCATGATCCAGAATTAGTACAAACAAGTAGCGGAATAAATAGCGTAGCGGTGCGCTCCATCTTCAGTGTCACAGGCAATGCTGACGATGGGAGATGATCCTAGTTGTCGTAGTCGTCCTATTGTCCTCCTTCCGGATAGTCCTCCTCATAGTCTGGCCACGGAAATAGCCAGGGACAAAGCCATGAGTACTCTTTAAGTACTCGCAAACTATCAATAACAAGTAAGGTAGTTCTAGTAGGAAAGCTAAGTTCTAAGTTTATTTGTAAAGTTAAGTTTGAAACATAAGCTGAGTTCAGAAACAAAGAAAGATAAACTAAAGTCTGAAATCACCTAAGTGGCAACTTAGTTGTCATAGTCACAACTTTGTTGTGGTCAAGTCATGTCACAAATCATTTCATAAGTCATTTTGAAAACATCTGACAATGGAACAGTATGGCCAGTCCAACTGTCCATAACCGCGGACGCGGCTATTCGAATAGTTTGACACTCTATAGAGGTGGTACACTTTCACCACAAAATTCGATACATCTGTCAGGGATAACCCTGAATCATCATACTTAGTATGCAGATAATCAAACATAACCTTTCCTTTACACACCCTAGTATGAGCACCTCTCCTATGAGCTTGGCCTCCCAGCCATGGCCATCTGCCATCCTGGGCACTGCATAAGTGGACAACATTTAGAGGTAGCCTCAGCTCAAACCTCTCCTGCGAGGGAATTAATACTAATGCATATAAACTTCCGGCTAAGCCTTACCCAATTCAAGTATTGTGGTTGTACGGTAAAATTGGAATGGTGTCGCATCCGAACCCAACCATCAGTTTTTATAAAGGGTTAAGGCTCATGCCTCAACATTTTCATCATCATAAACCATTTGTGTTTCTCAACACATGTCAAAACATCTCAATAGAATGACTCATCATTCCAAGGTTTTCATAAGTCATTTTCACCAAGTATTCCCATCTAAAGTGATCAAGTTTTTGGTTTAGCTCTAAACTACTAAGTTAAGAGTGTTCACTAATGTGGGATGCTAATCTCAATCTCATGCCATAGACTGACATCTAAGTCTAACTAGATAGGCCAAGTTTTATACTCTTTATGCTATCTATAAACAAGTAAAGAACTTTGGTAAAGTAAAAGAAAGTAAAGCTTGTAAGTAAAACTTGGGATTGGTATAAATCAAAGGGTTATAACCAAAGCATGCCTAAAGCATTTTCTCAATTTAAGGGGCAAGTGTTAACTTGATTAGTTCTATCTTGCAAGGGTTAGATTGCATTATTAATGATGGCTTGCAAGTTTTAGCTTGCTCCGTTTACTTGAAGTTCTAGGCTTGCCTTGGTTGGTGCAGTGGTTGAAATTCTCCTCTTCTTCCTCGGGGTAGAACTCCTCCTTCTCGTAGACTTGGTTGGTACTATCGTCTATAAATACATACGGAATACACAATCACCAAACAATACTTAACTAGTCTATTTAGCACACTAAGGCACACATTTTGTGATCTAGTATCATCACATACATCACAAGATTTAATGAATTAGTTTCATTTATTTTATATGAGAAAAGTAATTCCTACTCATTGAAATTAACTAAGATTTAATATTCTCCCATTAAAATATGGGATCATGTGGACACATGTCATCACCACATATTCTAATGCATGGGAATGTGATTTAAATGTTGGATCACAATTTATAAAGTCTAAGATTAATATTTTAATGTTTTAAAGTGACTAGAAATGCCTATATAGCATTATTTTGGTACTAGTACAAAGTCACTGCATACAAATCTTAATATTATTACATATTCAGATAGGTATGGTCAAATGTGATTTTTGATAGTTGGGATCAACTCAAAAGCTAATATGGTTGAATTTTGAAAAATGTTTGAATGTGAAAAAGTCTGTGTCTTGTTATTTTTGCTAGGAGAGATATCTAACTCTAATTGATTTAAATCCAACGGTCTTGGATAGAGATTTAAATTATCTTTCCAACAAAATTGGAATCATTCAATTTGGTTATGTAAATCTTTCTGAATTGATTTTCAAACTAAAGGGCACAAACTAGATTTAGTTTAAATAGAAAAATCTAAATTTGAAATACAGGGCCAGCGCGGGAACACTAACGGGTCGGCGCAGTTTCACTCCGCGGCGCAGAGGACAGCTGGCAGGGGGGTCCCGCATGTCAGTGGCTCTTCTAACGCGAAGCGGTACAAGGCAATGTGAGCCGCACAATTAGAAACGAGATTGACGGCTCCGGTTCATCGTCGACGACGAACAGGTCGCCGGCGAGACAGAACCCTAGCGGCTCGATGGGGGTGTAGTGGGAGGCATACCAGGGCTCCAACGAGGGCGGCGATGGGTGCGATCGAACAAGGAGACGACTGCGGACTCAAGCAAGGTCACGGCACCTCCTGGGGTGGACTAAATCGACGGGGGCTTCTCCTCCTCTGTTGCGGCTAACTCCGGCGCAATTCCAGCGACTAGCTGCTCGAGTGGCTCCAGTGAGAGGTGGGGAATGGTCAGTGGTGAGAGGGGAGTGTTGGAGTGTGGCAATTCAGACTGGGGAAGGGCTCCTTATATAGGCTCGATGAGGGGACCGTGCGGGCGACGGTGAGCTCGTCGGTGACGACGATACATGGCACTAGAGGCATGGGCAAGGTAGGCGGACCATGGCTTGCCTCCTGGCGGTCAGCTACGGCTTGATGGCGATGCTAGGGGTGGTGGCAGGTGTTCAGGAAATGGCGATGCTCTGCATGATAGAGGCGGTGCTCGACGCGTTTCACGGCGGCTGCTGGTCGCACAGCGGGAAAAGGGCGTGTCTGGGGAGGTGCTAGGGTTATGGCGGAGCGGCGCACGCGAGCTGGGAGCAAGGCGTGGCTTGTGCGGGCCTGTCGGGGATGGTGCTCTGGCGTGAGCTAGGCACAGCACAGAGGCGGTGGGTGCGAGATTTCCATGGTGGTCCAGGGGCTAGCTACGGTCGTGGGGTGGACAGGGGGTCGCGGTAGGGTGTGGCGGAGCTAGGAACGGTGCTGGTTTGGCGCAGCGCTATCTGTGGCGCCTTGACCACGCTCGGTCGGTGGCGACCAAGAACGGGCGGCGCGGCACTACTGCTCTAGGCCAAATGGTATCTTAGTTAGGGGCTGGTTAGAGCTAGGGGAGACAACGGAACAAGATTGAGCCCAAATACTCGACAAAGCATTGATCAACAAATAGTGTTAGTTAGGCAGATTTTGTTTGCATGCCACCTGTTCGACACAATGGCCGCATGAAACAAAGCTTGGAATTTTGAAATGATTTTTGGTGGAGTTGTTAGTCATATGCTTGAGTATCTGTGGTTGTTGGGGATTGTCAAATTGAATTCATTTGATTGGTTTTTGAAAAAGTGGGATCTAGGTACATACACTTGATTCCATTTTCAAATGTCATTTAAAATTAGAGTTTGAATGTTTTTGTAAGATTTCAAGGTCGGCCTTGGTACATCTTTTCTTGTACTAGCAAGGGGTGCAAAGAGTTAGAATTGTTTCTATTGGAATTTGAGTTCTAGGAACACCCAAAGTGGCCTAGTTGCTTAAAATGGCAAAAGTGACCATTTCCATTTATTAATTCTATTTGATTTCTTTTTCTTTGGATTTTGCTTGGGAATGATCTAGATGATGTGGCATTCACCTTAGAATCATTTTACAACCATTAGAACAAACAAACATGGCAATTTCCAACAATTCCATATTAATGCAACATACATATGCATGCTTAATTGTTTTACTAATAAAAAGTTTTTGTTAACCCTAAATTGGGTGATTTTGATCTTAATAACTTGGATTAAAGTTTTGGGATGTTACACTGAAGAAGAAGCTGAAGACATGAAGCTTGTTGATCTACTAGAGCAAGTTCGTTTTTGCGGCGAGAAGCTAAAGGCTGGTGCAGTTCTTCTTCCACCAATCATCCCTTTAACCTTTGCCGAGAAGGTTTCTGCCGACATTGACAGCAACCTCAACAAATTACAACACGAGCATTTCGTTTTTCAACACCTTTTATTGCATTTATGTCATATCCTCTAACCCCCAAGCATGAAGTTGGATAGAGACTACAAATCTGAGTTTATTCTTTTATAGGATGCCAAACAACGAACTAGTGTAGCCCCCAAGGCTCATGCTGAAATTTAGTTAAAATAACAGAAAGAGTCTTAGTAGCATTTCTGGCTCTAGTTATCATTCTGACTTACAGAAAATTTATAATTACAACCAGGAATTGTTAAAGAACATCTGCAACAAGTGGAGAGAAATCAAAACTCTCCAGCGTGAAAATGCTCAATTGAAAGTTGAGAAGGATGATGCCAAAAGTAAGTTTTCCAATAATATCTTCTCGAATTTATGTTTTAGTCAAATTCGACTAACTTGTGTGCCTTACTCCAGGCTTGCTTGCTGAATCCTGCAAACTTGTGGAGGAAAATGAAAATTACAAAACTCTAGAATCCGAGACTATTGGCCTACACGAGAAGCTCAAGATACTACAAGAGGACCATGAGCGAAGCGTCAACAACATCCTTGAGTCAAGCAATCATGCCACCGAAGAACATGATATGACCATTGCTCATCAGGACAAAGAAATCTCGGATTTAAAAGCTGAGTTGGATAGGCAGAAGGATACCACCCAGGACCTTCAGGATGAACTCTAGAGTCTGAGAGAGGAGAAGACCAAAGTAGACAAATCTATCTTCGGTATGATTTTACTTCCATTCCGACTCATTTCTTCCTATTTCTGACTTTGATCAAACAGATTCTAACATTGCTCCCTTTTTTAGGGCCTCTCAACCTCCCGGATTCATCTTCATCTAAGTCATGCCTCAGCCGGCTTGTCGCGGTCGGAGATTTGATAGGATATCGGGGAAACCTTTAATCTCCCCGACTTAGACAAGTTGTCTACTTTTGAGCTGCGCAAGAAAGTGACGGATATCCCGCAGCTGGTCAAGGATTGGAAGATGTCCTATGCCCACACAACAGCACAGAACGCCCCCATAAAGGTAATGAGCCACCATGGAAACATGGAAATTTGGCAAGTTACCAAGGGTTATTCAACTGTTGATGAAGATGGCAAGCATCAGAATGTTGGTGCTATCTGGGATTCTTGTGTCGGTTCTGCTTGCCGCATAGTTGATGAAACTAACTACGAGAAGCCATTCTTCAAATTTATCGAAGCGCCTTAAGCCCCACCAGGACTGGTCCTAAGATTTCGGGGGCCCGGGGCGAAACTAAACTTTTGGGCCCCTTATTATAATTTTTTATGGATATATGAGATGATGAAATATAAATAGTTAAGTACACTTTCAACTATAATATTCATATAAAAATAACAATGTTTATATGATATCTTAAAATTTCCTCCAAAAATTCATAGAAGCAAAGTCCGTGACGATGGAATGAATATCAATCTCATCCACTAACTTCTTCTCGATGCATAGAGTTGCCAAACCATTTCACCTCTCCTGAGACATTATAGATCTCAAATAGTTCTTTAATAATTTCAACTTTGAAAAGCTTCTTTCAGTTGATGCAATAGTCACGGGCATAGTAAATAAGATCCAATAAGCGATACAAATATTAGGATAACAATCCTCTTCCATGACAAACTCAAAAGGCTCCATAGCGGACATTAATGTATTTGGAAAAGTGAACTTCATAACACTTAACTTAGAAATACCTGTCATCTAGCATAGGTCTTATGCCAAGGTGAACAGTAATGTGCCCATAGCAAAAATAACAAAAACAACAACTTTATGCCTTAGATAAATTCTCTAGACCAAACAAATGTGGTACTGACCTGATCCCACCTCCCAGTACACCATAATATCAACATCTATCAAACCCTAGCAGCTCAGAATTTATTGAGCTCTGGTTGAATTTTAGTAATTTAAATACATCTGTTAGGGGTATTTTACCTAAATAAATCACTCCAGGAGTTTTACAACTCCAAAATGAGTGAATCCAATTCCTATAGAAAGGTATTCTACATACCTACCCCATGCCCTTGGAATAAACTCGATAGCTTCTATAGAATTAATCTGTTGAAAAAGAGAAAAACCATATAGAACTGCCTTTGATGATTTATTAAGGGCATTCTGGTAATTGTTTAGACATGATTCCAACTCTAGGTGGTTCAGTACATCAAACACTACCTAACCACCCAAGGAAAAAAATTGGAGCTCTAGAACCTTTCTGGTGGATTATTCCCTCAAACTAGAGTTATTACCACTATAAAAATCATAATTAAAAATAAGTATTTGATAATCAAGTGAAATCACTTGTGTTGGTTTTGTTTTTTCAATACCTATCTGAGGATATCACTGATGCATATTGGTATCCTACACACCTCAGAACCCCACTCCAAGTTCATGGCATTTATCCTAGACCTCTATCTCCAAGTGAAAAACACTACAATGGCAATTTAGTAATTCCACTCCTAGTATCCCACTCCTCCAAAACCTACTAAGTTAAGTAGGATTCCTTATGTTTGTTGTTGTATGGTTTTTTGCATGAATGCCTTGTATTGATGTGGACTTGTATGCTTGCCTGTATGCTCGAGGACGACGATAGAGTGATTGTTTGACGACGAGAAGGAAGGAACTCCTTATTATTATTGTTCGGATATTCTTGGTTATCTAAAGAAGTCCGGGGACTTATTGCTGATCACAGGCAAGCCACCATTCCTGAATTCCGATACGTGTCCTACTCTCTTTATTACCTATTTTGTATCCTCTTTATAAATTGCATTATTTATCGACATGTCTTGTTTTATAAATACTACGCTAATAACTTGGCTCCTCCAAGTTATGACTTTGTGTCCCTCGTGGCACCCCCTTGTTGTACCTACCATTTCATCCGTTTAGACTGAGAGTGTGGTGGATAGCCTCCTACCTCGTTGAAAAACCCGGCTTTGAGAAAATAAATTGTTTTGGTGATTTACCCTACTACAAATGTTTCAAAATGGCTTTGTAAAACCCCTGGGAAGAGGCATCGTTCCCAGTGGAGGTTTTACCAAAAGAAATGGTGATGATGAGAAATAAGAAAGTGAAGGGATGTTCTATGCCTTTACCAGAACATTTTTTATCCGGGCAACCACATTACCCCAGGTGTTGGGGCTTAACTCGTAGTTTGTGTGCATTAGCCGAGGCAGCTTGTACAATGCTTACAGGGAGAGATCCCTTGAATTCCGGGCAGGCGCTAACAGATTTATGGATCTGAAGCCTATTGCTTGCTTCGGCAAGAGTGAGCCTGTTCTGGCAGGAGTGCCAGTGCAACAATTGGGTCTCCCACAGACGGTATGACTTAGGCGGTACGGAAGGAAGTGGAGTCACCAGATTAAGGTATACGCCAAGTTGCGGCTTGGGTATGTGCGTGTATAGAAGGCAGGACTATGGGTGGGAGCCACATACTCGTTGCCGAGGAGAACAAACCCAAAAGGAAAAGCAGCCTTTGCTAGGGTCGACAAGCGAAAGGTTAGGTTCGATTATCTAGACCCCCATCTATAGTGGTAGTGGGCCATGGTTGTATCCCGGCGGATGTATTGATTCTTGTGGGAAAGTGCACAAACTCTACAGAGTATAATCTATTCGAATAACCATGTCCACGGTCAAGGACGGTTGGAAAGGTGATGGCTAGGAGTACCCAAACAGTGGATGTTTGGAAAGAATGGATGAAAGAATGAAGGTTACAGGGGAACCCGAGTTCGAAAGCTTTGCTTTGACCCGAGGTGGTCAAAGAGGCTTGAAAAGGGTTTTTACTCCAAAACTGTTTTCAACTCTTTTTCAACAAAGATATGGAGATGTCTTGACTTATAAAACAGAGGCATGCTTTCAAAACTCTTTTTCAACAAAAATATGGAGATGCCATAACTACAGGGGGTAGTCTAGGCTTTTCAAAAACAGCCCCAAATAGAGCTATCTCGCCACGGCCAGACTTGCATTTCCTTATATCCTTATCCTGGTGGTTTGCGAGTACATTCAAGAGTACTCATAGCTTTGTACCTAGTTATTTACTTGGCCAGACTTTCAGAGGTTCGGCATTGGAGGATTAAGGTGACGTCCAGCGAGCTAGGCCGTCTTCCCAATCAGTTGCCTATAGGTTGAGGCATGATTGGGCTCTGCGCATGATGTTGTTCCGCTGCTAAGGATGGTGTAGCCTTAATGGCTTTTATGTAAGTCTTGTACTTCGTTATGTTTTGGATGTTGTAATGATACTTGTCGGTTATGTTCCACGGCTCACTGATCATGGGAACGTGGATATATACATAATAGGGATTTCTCGGATGAATAATCCGGGGAGCTCGCATAAGATCTTACTAGTCCTTTATTAGAACAATTCTTCCAAGTCATTATAAGACGCCTGATTCCAAAAGATTTTGATAATGGATAATATTTTGCTAGAAATTCACAGGCCAAATTATCCCAAGTAGTAGTGGCTTCAGGGGGTAGAGATCTATGCCATGAGAGATCTGAACTAGTCAAAGTTTGAATAAAAAGTTTAACCCTACCTCATTAGCGGTATATCCCATCAGTATAAAAGTGCTACATATATCTTTGAAACATGCAATATGCTCATATGGATTAGGATCTTCTTCATCTCCAGTAAATTGCTTCTTATGTAGAATACTAATTAGTAGAGGATTTATTTCAAACCCCCTTGTCTTCTCATTGGAGTTGTCTCTTTTATATATATCATAGGGCTTCCCAAAGTGGTTGAGTGGGTTAGCACTAGTCATATCCCCAAACTCCATCATGTTGGTGGAAACCTATAACTCAAAACAAAATTTAGCAAGACAAAAATAAATAAGCAAAAAACTAAAAGACCTACAGCGCTTAGCTCCCCGGCAATGGCGCCAGAAAATAGCTTGATGACTGCAAGTGAACAGATCTGTGTAGCTAGTTTCAAAATAAAGATATCGATCCCACAGGGAGCAGGAGTCTGAAGTCTAATAATTCTTGAAATAAATATTATGATAGAAATGCAAGATAAAGTTCTAAGTGACAAGAGAAAATACGAGTATTGTGTAAAAAGGTGTTTTTGGGTTTTAGGTATAAGAGCAATAATAAAGTAAAGTAAAACAACTGATTACAGAAAGTATCACGTATGTAAGAGAGATTGAAACTACAGTAGGGGAAAAGCGTTCTCAGGGAGTAGCGGATACACCACTAGTATTATAAGGAGCTAAGATAAATATTACCATCATGCACATTCTCAACTATGTATGTGTGGGAGGAACTTCGTATTTGGACAAATAGGCAGCAACCGCTGCTCACATCATCCTCATAACCACAGCAGTCAGCAATCGACATCAATCGAATGATTGTGCTATTAAGGGACGTAATCCCGTAGGACGTATCCCATGGCATGGATAGTGTTCTGTGAGTTTCCTCGGTTTCCCAAGTTGATACATAAGGGGTGCCAACAGCTTTATAGTCACTATAAGTGCTAGCAAACCTCCGTCTATCAACAAGTAGTTTCCTCCATCAAGTCCCCACGAGAGGCAAATATTGAGAGGTTGACTTCTCTCAACTTCAAGATGTAGAAAATCTAACACATGCTCACAGCGATGAATATCATAATAGACTTTATTTTATTTCAATCTCATACTAGGGTTTCTCCATCTCCCCAAGAACTAATGATCTACTCAAACATGGAGGCAATCAACATCAAAGCAATAACAATGAAATCTATCATAGATGAATAATACTTGTATAAATCCACAACGAGTACGGAAATTACAACAAGATCTAGACAAGATGTAGATGGGATGGATGGAGATGGTGGTGATGCAGCGGTGGATGGTGAAGATCGATGCCTTAGCCTCCCGAATTTGCGCAGGGCGAAGATGGATCCCTGGTGGATGAGTTCCCCCTCCAGATGCCTTCCGGAGGTGAGGTTTCTGTGATCTCTGGGTGTTCTGTATGTTGTCTCCCCAAACCAGTTGCACAAGGTGAAACTATTTGACGAGGCAGAGGTGACGCCAACTATACGGCTGGAACTATATGGCCAGAAAATTTGCTCCAGTCGTACAGTTGGTCGTTGGACTCTCTGCCTCCTTTGCTCGCTTCTGGTTTTCTTCTGGTATTATTAATATTTCCCAAATAAGCGATTTACGTTGTTTTTGACTCCTTTTCTCCATAGTACAACTGCTCCAAGAATTGTATCCAGTGTATCCATCATTTGTCCTAATCCTGGTAAAAACAGACATAAAATGTGCGCGCGAGCGCCATAAAATACCAAGATTCTACATCTATAATGCAAAATAATAATGTAAAACATGATGCAAATATGCACACATCATGCGACTGATGCAATATCGAGTCGGATCCTTTGATCTTCACAAAATTCAGCAAGTTCTCCCAGCAAAAAGTTGTTCCCGTTGTTTGTAATAATACTATGCGGATAGCCAAATCGGATTATAATGTCCACAATGAATCTTTTGGCTGTTGCTCCATCACAACTTTTAATGGGTTTAGCCTCAATCCATTTTGTAAATATATCCACCATTACAAGTAGGCGAGTAAATCCACTAGGAGCCCGTTTAGTCCTACCATGTTAAGTCCCCAAACCGCAAAGGGCCATGTAATCGGAATTGTTCGCAGCTGATTAGCCGGAATATGGGCTTGTTTGGTGTATTTTGGCAGCCTTTGCACGTCTTGACCAGCCGTTTGGCATCTGCCTTAGTTGTAAGCCAGAAGAATCCGTGTCGAAAAGCTTTTCCCCTTTGTGAATTTCCCTTAGGATCTCCCCTCCTTCTTCCGGAGAAACACAGTGCTAAAAACCCTTAGATACACTCCGCCTATAGAGCTCCCCACTTGTCACTGTGTAGGATTTTGCTCGTCGGACGATCTGTCGGCTCAGTGTTGGGTTCGCAGCATAGAAAACAAAAAATTCCTACGATGGGAACTATACGCCAAGATCTATCTACTAGATACAAGCAACGGGTGGATATACATCCATAGAGAACTTACCCTCGAAGACAACAAAGCTTTGTTAACGAGTTGGAACTCGTGGATGATGTAGTCGTACACTTGCCGATCTCAAGATCGTGATGAAGTCCTTCTGGTCCAGCAGTTCCAGCACCATCAGGTCTAGTACCATCAAGTCTAGCACCGCAAAGTAGCGGTGCATCCGTGATCGCACACACGTCCGGTCCACCGAACAACCTCTGTCCCTCGCTCCAGCAAAGCAGCAGAAGTAGCAACTCCTTTCCAAATAAAGCCACTAGGAACATGTATCTCGCTAATCCGAGACCATGGGGAATAACTAGAGGGGGAGAGAGATCCTTCACGAGGAGGTGTGTGTTGTGAGGAGGAGAGGGGGCCTTTTATAGGGAAGAGGGGGCAGCCAAGGCCCATGGCGTGGTAGCCATGGTGGTGCCCCCACCTCTTCCATCATTCATGTGGTGGATGCTCCACTCACATAAATATGCCTCCACTCACACTTCCACTCACATGCATTAAATTTCCACCAAAATTAATGCAAGCTCTCATTAAATAAAACTATTTTATTTATTTTATTCATAATTTTGTTAATAACTTTAATTAACAAACATTCACATAAAAACCCCTGCAACATTTCAATATCACATGTAGAACTAGTTTCTGCAATTTCACCTGAAACAATTCCGGTTTCCATCGAAATGATTCCAGCGCTTTCTTAAATCTTTATCTAAAACATATTTTCTCCAAATGGTGTCAGTATCCCTTAAGTGTGTCACCCTACGGTTCGCAAATAATGCAGACATGATCGAGACCCCTCTCTGATCAATAATCAGCAGCGGGACCTGGAGATCCGTACTAACTCCCGCATATTCAACGACGACTCTTGTGATCGTGTGAACCTTTAACGTCGTAACTAAATCCCTTTGTCTCGCGATATATTACATGTCCGAGATTCGATCATCGGCATCCAAATACCTAGTTTGATCTCATTACCGACATGCACTCTTTTCTCCTTCCCATCATATAACATTCTAGTGATCACATCACTTGCTGGCAAGCTATTTCAATGTGATATCACCGAGAGGGCCCAGAGTATATCTATCCGTCATCGGGATGGACAAATCCCACTCTTGATCCATGAGCCTCAACATAACACCTTCGTAGCACTGAACCCACCTTTATAGTCACCCTGTTACGGCGTGACGTTTGATGTTATCAAGATACTCTTCCGGTGTTAGCAATTAACATGATCTCATGGTCTAAGGACTAAGATTACTTCATATGATGTTATAGCAATATAAACATAATGACTCTGATCATAATGCTATACTTCGGATGAATGTTCATCACGTTATTCCACCAATGTTGTGATCTCGTTATTAACAACATCCAATGTCCATGATCAGGAAACCTTGATCATCTTGTTAATCAACGAGCTAGTTTATAATGAGAGGCATAACTAGGAACCTTTTATTTGTTTATTAAACACACGTGTATTGACGTTTCCAATCAATACAATTATAGCATGCAAAATAAATGTTTATCATAAACATGGAATAAGATAATAACCACTTTATTATTGCCTCTCAGGCATATTCCCTTCAGTCTCCCACTTGTACTAGAGTCAATAATCTAGTTTGAAAAACTTTGTGTATTGAACACCTATGGCTTTCTTGTGTTGCATATACACGATTGCTAGTGGTTAACATAATCTCCAGATCTGACAGTTTCAGGTCCATGTGTATTTGCATGTCTTTGCGTCTCTACGCATCACTCATTCTCAAATGAGATGGCATTGTATAAATTTGGTCCTTTGGTGAGACCTTTAGTTCGTTCGGGTTAAAATATGTTGATATTATTGTCATACAATATATCTTCATTGTATTAGCCCACTTTGAACCACACCTAGTTTGATAACAAACTACTTAACACAAATGCCCTCCTTTGCTGCTACTATAACAGTCATATACTTAGCCTTTTGTTGTAGTATCCTTCACAATGTCTCAACTTTGGAACTCATCCAAATCCATCATGGAACATCCTTTCCCTTACGTTGTGCCACCCATAGTATAAATTGAGATAAAATTAATTTGTATCTTGTGACAAAACTAGTATCAATGTAACACTTTACAATGAACTACCATTAACTATTTGTCACTTATGCATGATATATTCTTAGTTATTCCAAAGCTCACAAGAATATCTTTACTATCGTACAATGATCATCTTATGAATCATTCTGGTATGTGCTCATAACATTTAGAGCATAGGACATATCTGGATATATACATATCACGGTATAATCGATCAAAATATTCATGTGATTTTACTCACCAAGTGTTGAAACACTTGAATCTTGATACAATCCTTTCCATGCAGCAAACCTTTCTTGTCGTTTCCATATTGAACCCTTTCAAAATCTCATATATGTATGTCTGGCATAACCATATTAGCGCCTCAGTCTATCCATATAGACATTGATGCCAAATATTCTGGTTTTGCCCAAGTCTTTCATCGAAATCCCATTTTAATGAAATTATTTAACTTGTGTCAATAAAATATACATCATTTCCAATCAACAATATGTACTCTGCATAATGTATTGGAAATTTGTCTCAGCGCTCCCACTTAATTTCTTGCAAATGCAAGCATCTTAATCATCTCTGATGAAATTAAACTCCTTTAACATTTTCATCATGGTGAAGATTCCAACTCCGCTATGCTCACTTCAACTATTGAAGTTTGCATGACCTTTTAGCACCCTTTGAATTAACAAAACCCTTCAGACCATGTCATGTACACGTCCTAGGTAACCATTCTATTAGGAGAACCTTGTTTTGTTTATTCAACTACCATATACCAAATTATATGTAGTGGTTGCTACATTAATCCGTCAAGACTAAATATCGCTATGAAAGATAAAATCTTGGCATAGTCAACTCTTTGAACATTGCCGTAAACTTCTTTCCGACATGTTGACTATTTCATAGATGTTAAACATCCATGTCTATTTCTTTATAGATCCAAACACGACCGATAGGCTTCACGCCTTTCCGGAGGGTCTTCCAAGTTCAGAAACTTGATTTCTCGTGTATGGATACTATCACGGATTCTATGACTTCTAGTCATTTTATGGAGTTAGGGCCCATCATCGCTTCTTTGCATGCAGTCGGTTCATCATTGTCAATATAATAATGACTTCTGTTTCAAATCTTACTATTTGATTCTTACCGACCCACATGGTTCAATAGGAACTCTAATCTCTAAGATCACACCCTTTGTAATCACGGGAGCCATGAGCATTGTGGCTGCCACCGGGACACTTTCCGGTGCTGCGCTACTTAGCACATATAGCTAAGGTTCAACAACCTTATCAAAGTTCTATTATCCTCCCACTTAAATTTTCACGAAAAATTCCTTCTCAAGAAACTTGACGTTCCAAGCGACAAACTCTTTTGTCCTCGGTGTTATGGAGGATTCCCAACTAATTCTTTGGGACAACCTACAAAGTCATTCTTATCCGACTTTGGTTGTAAACATTTTACTTATGCATAGCATACCAAAATTTACGAAAAGACAATTTGGGTTTTATCCCAAACCATAACTCATATGGTGTCATTTCAATGGATCACGATGGTGCTCTTTTTAGTGTAAAAGCGGTACTCTCTAAAGCTTTAATCCTTAAAACCTGATGGCAATTTTATAAATGACACCTTTGATCTTACCATGTCAAACAAGGTTTGATTTGATCTCTCGAACATACCATACTCCTGTGGTTTATCGGGAAATGCAAATTCATGGAACAATTCCTGAAATATTAGGTGCTTTGCTAAACCTGTAACTCAAATATCTTCCTTTATGATCAGATCATAAACTCTTTTATTTTCTTGTTACAATGATTTTTCACTTCATTTTGGAAGTCTTTGAACAATTTTCAAATGTTTCATACTTCTTCCTTATTAAGTAAATATATAGATATATTCACTCAAATTTCTGGAGAAAGCATATGAAGCAAAAAGATCCATCGCATATGGCTACACATAATGGACTATATACATCAACATGCATAATATCCAATAAGTTAGTCATCCGTTCCCCTTTGGCTTATGGAGGGAGTTTCAATTATCTTGAGGAAAGTTTCACAAGCGTCAACTGATCAAAATCAAAAGACTCCAAAAATCCATCAACATGGAGTTTCTTCATGTTCACTTTCCAATATAATTCAAACAGCGATGTCACTTCATAAGTGATCTTCCAATCATTTGTCTTACGACATTTTAGCAATAATGTTTATGGATGTGATTTCTCCAACTAGACTTGTAAAAGTTCATCCATCCTTTATGGAATACGGTAATTATTTAAACAACCATTGTTCTCGTAATACTGGAACAAAATAATAATTATTAAAACAAATCTTGAAGGCTAGGTTTGACGACAACGAAAAACACAATAACACTTTATTTGTTTTCGATGAACATCGTCACTTATTCTCTTGCCAGTTACTTAGGCCGTTACAGTTCATGAATTGTGTTGTTCTGTATGACACTTCACACCAACCAATTCGGTATCCAATACCTTAGAACCACATTGTTTAACAAGCAAGGAATACAGCCATAACATGTATGTCTTCTATATACCTAAGTTGGACATCTCCAACCTTTTATTTTCTGCCAAATATTTTATAGATTCTCTTTCAACAATTCCTTTTCTTTTAAAAGAAGATATCAACATCAATAGTGGTGTCATTCACATGACACATACTACAAAGTGTATATAGTCAAATACTAATACCTTTGGACTTGCACTTTGAAGTGGATCACCACCATCAAATATTTGGTGTTCTTTCAAAAATTCATTCTTTAGTAATCTATTAGTGTAGTAAACATTTTACTTACATCTTCTATTCATCCTTATCATGACAACTTTCATGATCAAGCTAATATAGCCTATAAGGAAGAATCACGAGTATAATGTTAGTTCCCAAAACCTTTTTGGGAGATCCGGATGCCTAGCATCTCCATCCTTCACAAATTCTCATACAATATGAGAACATGTATTTTGCTAAATTATACTCTATCATAATGCAACCAAAGACATTGTTTCAGATATCACAATATCTTCCACACGTGATGGTTTCTGAAACACTTTTTCAGCTCCTAGATAATCTTGATATTAAAACAACTTTTGAATATCAATAATCATGGAGGCAAACATGATACTTTAGATACTAACATTGGAATTCTTACTCTTTATTTAATACTACTTATTAAACTTCATGGAGTAAATAGAGTTTGCTGAAAGTTTGCAATAGGACTTCTAAACTTTAAATTGACATTCAAAACAATACGATACCAGTTCGTAAAGTAAATATCTAGAATTCTATAGTTCTATTATCTCAATTAAAACTAAGCATAAGGTAGTGAACAGATACCAATGACTACAACAAATTATGCAAATTCACTTTGATTTAGTTTATGAAAAATTGAGTTTGACTAATCCAAATTAGAAATGAACTCCCACTCAAAAACGACATCCCTCGTGCCTTTTTGGTGATTACATGAACCAAATCCACTACACCAAGTCCGATCATCATGTGAGTCGAGTGTAGCTTCAAAGGCGAGCATCAATATGGGCATCACATTAACTATATGACTCATGCTTAACCTTTCGGTCCGTGTTGTGAGGCCATGTATGTACATGCTAGGCTCGCCAAGTAAGAACCTTAGTACTCATGTGTGTAAAATTGTCTTACACATGTTGTATGAAAGCGTAGAGTCGAGTACACCCTATCATCACGTGATGTCTCGAAACACGATCCATAGAACAGTGCATACTTAAGGAAGAACACATTTATCTTGATATTTTAAATGAGGGATCATCTTATAATGCTACTAAAACGCCAAACTAACAATATAAGGTGCAAACTTCAAATGTGTAAAGTGGAATGATATGGTCCATGCATTTCATCTCTATCATATGCACTATGGTATGATCTCTATCATTCCTTTGTGTGTAAGGCCAAGGTCTATGGAACTTACACGTTAAGTGTGTTGTAAGGGTATCTACCATACATCAACTTACAACATTACCATAGCATGACACTAGCCCAGCAACGATCTAAACTAGACTCCCCTAATTTATCCATTGTAAGTTTTACGTGGCTTAGGGCTTTCGGAGATAGAACCGGTCTTACCTACGAACATGGAACCACAACGAGGATAACCAAGTTATTAGCAACTCGTTGTAAATCAGATATTGACTATAGTAGGAGAGACAGACACCCGCCAGCCACTTATGCAAAACTAGTTGCATGTCAGTCGTGGAACCGGTCTCATGTGCGATGACATGTAAGGTTGGTTTGGGCCACTTCATCCCACTATTCCACCAATATCCAAAATACATGAAAGAAACAATAACATGATCATCATCGCCCACATATAAACATATGTGTACTACCCGTGCAAAGCACCTACACATAGATCAGGCTCTGATACCACAGTTGGGTTTGCAGCATAGAAAACAAAAAAAATCCTACGATGGGAACTATACGCCAAGATCTATCTACTAGATACAAGCAATGGGTGGATATACATCCATAGAGAACTTACCCTCAAAGACAACAAAGCTTTGTTAACGAGTTGGAACTCGTGGATGATGTAGTCGTACACTTGCTGATCTCAAGATCGTGATGAAGTCCTTCCGGTCCAGCAGTTCCAACACCATCAGGTCCAGCACCATCAAGTCCAGCACCGCAAAGTAGCGGTGCATCCGTGATCGCACACACGTCTGGTCCACCGAACAACCTTCATCCCTCGCTCCAGCAAAGCAGCGGAAGCAGCAACTCCTTTCCATATAAAGCCACTGGGAACATGTATCTCGGTAATCCGAGACCATGGGGAATAACTAGAGGGGGAGAGAGATCCTTCACGAGGAGGCGTGTGTTGTGAGGAGGAGAGGGGGCCTTTTATAGGGAAGAGGGGGCAGCCAAGGGCCATGGCGTGGCAGCCATGGTGGTGCCCCCACCTCTTCCATCATTCATGTGGTGGATGCTCCACTCACATAAATATGCCTCCACTCACACTTCCACTCACATGCATTAAATTTCCACCAAATTTAATGCAAACTCTCATTAAATAAAACTACTTTATTTATTTTATTCAGAATTTTTTAATTACTTTAATTAACAAACATTCACATAAAACCCCCTGCAACATTTCAATATCACATGTAGAACCAGTTTCTGCAATTTCACCCAAAACAATTCCGGTTTCCATCGAAATGATTCCAGCGCTTTCTTAAATCTTTATCTGAAACATATTTGCTCCAAATGGTGTCGGTATCCCTTAAGTGTGTCACCCTACGGTTCGCAAATAATGCAGACATGATCGAGACCCCTCTCCGATCAATAATCAGCAGCGGGACCTGGAGATCCGTACTGACTCCCACATATTCAACGATGACTCTTGTGATCATGTGAACCTTTAACATCGTAACTAAATCTCTTTGTCTCGCGATATATTACATGTTCGAGATTCGATCATCGGCATCCAAATACCTAGTTTGATCTCGTTACCGACATGCACTCTTTTCTCGTTCTCGTGATATAACATTCTAGTGATCACATCACTTGCTTGGAAGCTATTTCAATGTGATATCACCGAGAGGGACCAGAGTATATCTATCCGTCATCGGGATGGACAAATCCCACTCTTGATCCATGAGCCTCAACATAATACCTTCATAGCATTGAACCCACCTTTATAGTCACCCTGTTACGGTGTGACGTTTGATGTTATCAAGATACTCTTCTGGTGTTAGCAATTAACATGATCACATGGTCTAAGGACTAAGATTACTTCGTATGATGTTATAGCAATATAAACATAATGACTCTGATCGTAATGCTATACTTCGGATGAATGTTCATCACATCATTCCACCAATGCTGTGACCTCGTTATTAACAACATCCAATGTCCATGATCAGGAAACCTTGATCATCTTGTTAATCAACGAGCTAGTCTATAAGAGAGGCATAACTAGGAACCTTTTATTTGTTTATTGAACACACATGTATTGATGTTTCCAATCAATACAATTATAGCATGCAAAATAAACATTTATCATAAACATGGAATAAGATAATAACCACTTTATTATTGCCTCTCGGGCATATTCCTTCAGTCAGAACTTCATCTTCAGGTAATTTTCCGTCTACCAAGAATTTTAGGTAGGGTTTTGTCCAACTGGGAATTACAGCCAGAACTGCTATGAACGGTGAGTCAGATTTAGTCAGATACTCCCCATCAACTCCTGTGGTAGAGGGAACTCTTAGGTGCTCTAGAAAAGCACCATCCGGGACCTTTTTCCGTGCAGAGCCTATTCTTGATAGTGCATCTGCTTCCTTGTTTTATATTTGGGGAATGTGTTGATCTTCAAACCCTTTGAACGATTTTGTTAGTTCATCAACAACAGCTCAATATGCGGCCATGTGCTTATTTGCCCTATAGATGTCGGATACTTGCTGAGCAACAAAATCCAAGTCTCCGTAGCACATGAGTCAGCGAATCTGATCTCTTTTGCGATTCTAATTCCATGTAGCAGGGCTTCATATTCGGCAATGTTATTCATCGTTGTGAAGTGAATCTGCAACACGTAGAATATTTTGTCTCCTTGGGGTGATTTGAGTACCACGCCAGCCCCCGAGCACTTTTGACCCGTCAAAGTGCAAGGTCCAATATTCTGACTCTAGGAGATTTGTGTTTTCTACCGTCTCTGTCCAATCAGAAACAAAAATCGGCAAGTATTTGGGATTTGATTACTATACGAGGATTATACTCAATGTCAAAAGTTTCTAGCTAAATTCCGCACTTAGCAACGTCGGTATATTGAAAATAATGTGGAGTTGTGTAATGTCAAGTATCTGTGGCGTCGTTGTTGTTGATTATATCTATCATGGGAGCTGTGCTCACCGTAGTTGTGCTCTTGAAAATAATGGTGTAGCTTTCTAGATGCAAAGAACACACCATAGGCTAACTTTTGTTAATGAGGATACCGTTGTTTTGATTCAGTCAAGACCTCGCTAAGGTAGTAAGTTGGACGTTGCACCAATTGTTCCTGTTTTTCCTCTTGTTATTCCACCACCATTATGATGTTTATGACTCTCTTTGCTGTAGCAATGTAGAGCAGCATTGGTTCCTGGGGTTCCGATGCTGCAAGGATAGGGACATACGGAAGTACGGCTTTCATGTCCAAAGTGCATATTTAGCTTCCTCGGTCCAGACGAATTTTTTGGTCTTCTTCAAGAGCTTGTATAATGGTGCGGCTCTTTCGTCGAGCTGGCTTACGAACCGACTGACCGTAACAATGCATCGAGTGATCCGTCGTACATCCTTCAGACGAGTCGGCCTGGTAATGTTGAGTATAGCCTTAATTTTGTCTCGGTTCATCTCTATGCCTCTGTAAGACATGATGAAACCTAGCAATTTTTTGGCTAGAATTCTAAAGAAACACTTCTTCGGGTTAAGCATTATATTGTATTTTCGTAGATTGGTGAACATTTCCTCCAAGTCAGAAATGAGTGTTTCCTTATTTTTGGACATCATGGCTATATCATCCACATATGCATGTACATTGCATCCGATTTGATCGTGGAGGCAACACTGCATAGTGCGTCGGTATGTAGCTCTTGAGTTTTTTAGCCTGAAAGGCATCGTTACGTAGTAGAAAGTTCCAAAGGAAGGTGATGAACAAATTCTTTAACTTTTCTGACACCTTCATGTGAATTTGCTGATAACCAGAATATGCGTCAAGAAAGCATAGGAGTTCCGAGCCTGCTATCGAGTCGATAACTTGGTCGATTCTAGGCAGCGCGAACGGATCTTTGGGACAAACCTTATTCAAGGAAGTATAATCAACACACATCCTTAAATCAGTGGTGTCCTTTTAGGGACCATTACAGGATTATCTGACCACTCAGTGTGGTGACCTCTTCGATAAATCCGGCTAACTCTAGTCGGGGTAGTTCCTTAGCTATTGCTTTGCACTTTTCATCGCTGAAACATCATAAGGAATGTTTGATGGGTTTAGCGTTAGGATACACGTTTAAAGAGTGCTCGGGAAGTTCCCTAGGTACTCCGGTCATGTTAGAAGGTTGCCATGCGAATATATCTTTATTAGCTTTGAGGAACTCAATGAGCGTGCTTTCCTATGCATGGTCTAAACCTATGTCTATCTGTGTCACCTTGGAGGGATCGCCATCCTTCATCGGTGTCATCTTCATCTCTTCCGATGCCTTGAATACTAGAGTCGGCTTCAGAACCCCCTTCTTCGTTGCGGGCATCTCGGACCGGTCGATGTTATTCTCGATCTCCTAGTACTCCTCGGCGTGCAGTATGGCTTCAACAAAGGTGGCAGCTCCGTCTTTGATTTCTTGTGCTTTTTTCAGGTTTTACTGGATCGTGATGACGCCATTGGGACCTGGAATTTTCAACATGTTGTAAATATAGCAAGGGCGAGCCATGAAAGCCCAGTAAGCCGGACGCCCAAAGATAGAGTAGTATGCGCTCTTGAACAACAACACTTCAAAATATAGTGGTTCCATCTAATAATTGCTAGGCGTTCCAAAGGTAGTGTCTAGAGTGATTTCTCCTAGAGAGTTCGCTTGTCTACTAGGGACAACTCCATGGATAACTACAGTGATGTGTTTCAGCTCTGTTTCCAATATCTTCATACGGTGTAGTGTTTCGACGTATAGTATGTTGATGCTACTGGCACCGTCCATGAGAGTCTTGGAGAACCCATAGCCGCCGATCAGTGGATTGACGACCAGAGCGTACATTCCTCGCCTGTGTGGTTTAAGCGGATGGTCGCTTTGGTCAAAGGTAATTGTTACCTCCTACCAGTCCAGAAATTGGGGACAGCCGGAACAATTGTGTTGAGCTCGTGCATTACTGCCTTTTTGACCTTAGCTAGTTGGGATCCAAGGAAGCAGACGTAAGTATCTTTCTTGGTTGGGAAGGTCTTCTTTCCATCCGACTTGGTATTTGAGACATCTGCCTCCTCCATGTCTAAATCTTTCTTGGACTCCTTCTCTTTGTTAGAAATTTTCTTTCCTTTTTGTCGCTTGGCCATGTATCCATCGGATTCGTCTTTCCTGATGTCGTCATTGAAACGACACCCATCATTTGTGTGGGACGAGCCCCCGTTGCCATACGGGTGATGCACGCGCGGATTATTGGCGATGTCAGCCCAAGAGTAGGTTTTACCAGGTTGGTGGTATCCTCTACTTGGTCGCCTGCGCTGCCTCCTCGTCCTCAAGACCCGAAAGTTGCATTGACAGTCATGGTTTCTGGATTGGGTTTCTATTCCGAGGTGTTCTTACGTTTCTGGGCCTGCTGCTGCTTTGGCTGTTTAGCCGACTGTGGTATGGCCAGGGCGTTCAGTAGTCCCTCTAAATCATTGTCAGCATCCGCATATTTTCTTGCTGTTTCTATCAATTCTCCTAGATCAGTGACTTTGTCACATTTTAGTCGGTGACGCAGTAATCCGATCAGGAGCCCTGCGACGAAAGCTTCAATCATGGTATGGTCGTTTACTCCCACGCATGAGTTCTTCATGTCGATCCATCATCCAAGGTAGTCTTGGCAACTTTCTCTGGGTTTCAGGGTGCAACGCTGCAGATCTCCGACCGTATAGGGCCTCCTGTATGTACCTTCGAAATTCCAAAAGAACGCACTTTGCATATCATACTAGTTGTGAATTGTGTTTCCTGGGAGTTCATTGAGCCATGATCGAGCCATCTTCCTCAACATCAGTGGGAGATATCGAACTGTGACCAAGCTATTTCCTCCTTTGATGATTGATGGGTATGATAATACAACACTCTTTAGCAATATAAATTGTGTCATTTGCCTATCATATCATGCTCCATCTAACTATTGTTATGCCTGATATACATGATTACTTGTTTTTATTAAATTCAATATGAGCTTTGCACATTTAATAGTTTAGGTAGAATTTTATCCCTCTTCCTTGTCTTTTACATGTGTGTAGGTGTTGATGATGATTATGGATAAAAAAAGGCAAAAGGAACAAAGAGAGCTTAGTATGGAGGAGCTGTAGGGACCAGACTTGGCCATTTGAGGTGTTGGAAAAGTGAAATTTTCCAACTTCTCAAAATAATGATCCAAGACCATAGGTTTGTATCCCTCGACGAGACGAATTCAACAAGCCTAAGAACACGCAAAACGGAGTTCGTATGAAGAAATGGCGACCAAAATACTAAAGAGTACCAAAGGTTTAACAACCAACTATACGGTGGGAGCAAAAATTCCGGTCATATAGCTCTCGCCATATAGTTGCCAAAAAGATCGCAAACGATGGGATTTCACCCTCCGAAAGCTCTAGAACCTTCCCTAAGTCATATGACGGTATTCGGAGAACCCTAGGGCACCCCCAAGGCCAATATAAAGGAGGGAGGAGTCAAAGAAGAGAGGGGAAGCCACCATACACAATATACAAGATCTAGATCCCATCTACCGCCTCCACAACGGCGCCCTGCCACCGTGCCACCTCCATAGCCTCTACAGCTCCACCAAGATCCAGATCTCCATCAACACCATCAAGCCATCCAAGCAAGAAGAGGAGGAGAAGGAGGACATCGCCATCACCACGCGGACGCCACCATCACCGCGTCGTCATCACCATCTCCATCGCCGCTACTCCTTCATCCTTCCCCATCATGATCTCCGTGATGGGTTGTAACATGGTTTGAACCCCCTTTTATTAATATTATGATGATTTGAGTAATTGAAGTGTGGTGTGTTCTTGTTAATTAATATGTTTGTGCTTTCTCTTAACATTGTTCTATTCATGATATTATTCTAGTTATTGGAGACGTCCAATCCATTGTTGAGGAATTTACTAGGGATTCACGGAGTGTCACAAAACTTATCATTAGTCTTTGCTCTTCCATGGGTAGAACTAATAGGCTATTTGCTATAAGTGATTTGAGGATGCAATAGCAGCTTAGGATGCACCACCCAGAGTTCCCTCAAGATCACTCATGATATAAATAGATATAGTGTTGCGAATTGCTTGATCCCAAAGTGACAGACGGGATATCTTGTGACTAGCACACTTTCTTAGGAGTACGGTTGTCCATAGAACTTAATGACTTTGCTCTGGTTTACCTTGATTGGTCTTGTTACCTTAATACACTATTCTCTTACGAGATGACCCATGTCCGAAGAGGGTGTGGATAATTGAGTTGTCTAGTTGCCACTTACCAATGGTGGGAGACAACGGTATATGAGGGACCACCATAATTATAGTTAATAGCTATTCCATAAGCACTTATCATGCACACCGGTATACCCAACATTACTTGAGGAATCATAGCCTTAATATTTCATCTCATTGCATTCACCTATTTTCAGTTTTACTTTTGTTCTAGTTTTCTTCCAGTCCTAGTAGTAGTTATTACAAAACATCTTAAATTCATTTATCCTAGCAACTTATAGAATATGCTATTTCCAAACCACGATTTGGGTGCGACGTGGTCGCATTGACAACATGCTACAGGCTTGTGTTTGCCGAGATCCCATCGAGACAAACTCTTTCAATATTTGCTACTACAAGTACTGCAATAACCTTGTTATTGGTGCAGGAACCCAATCATCATGATACAACAGGCTTGGAAAAATCCTCGAGCTAGGTATCTGTCCAAGCCACATCGTCACAGGGTTGAATATGCCTTGAGATAGCAAATCCTTCTGGAAAATCCGTTTGTCGGACAAGCGGTCCGAAGCATTTTGGGCCAACGTATATATTATCTAACTCATAGCGCCACACTTCTATGTTTGAGTTGATCCGGTGCCTGGCATCACTTGGTGACAGAGAGCACCTTCACGGATGTTCACTGTGGCTACGGTGTCGTGGAGCCAGATTTCTGTTTCCTCCACCACCGCCTCCACCTCGGTTCCCTCCCTGGCCTCCATGTGAACCGTTATGGGCATTGCTTGGTGGAGAGGGTGGTGTCGGTGGGTTGTTTCCGGCTGATCATTGTCCTCCACCCGGGGCTTCGTGGTGATGACCACCGTGTCGGCTTGATCCGACGTGTTGTTCGTCGTTCCTTCATCCGTTGTTGCCATCATCGTGGCGAGGCTCAGCCACAGGGCTTGTGTGTCTGGGAGGTGGCATTTTTTGTCGGTCCCGCTCCCGACGTTGTTCTTCTTCTTCTTCCCTGTGGTTATCTGACTATCGTCGGGGAGGTTGCTATGGAACCATTGCTACTACGGCATCTCGCTCCACGGCTGGGGCGACATTACTCCAAATGTGTGTGGATCCGCGCCACTATCCTGAAGAGCCGATTCTTGAATAATTGCCGCCCCGAGGGTCAGAACGATAGAGTCGATCTGGTTCCCATCAGGCCCTTGTATCTTGTTGTTGACCAATGTTTGTGCGACATTGATCAGATTTGGAGACCAGCTTTCCACTGCCAGACATGGCGACCTTTTGTTGCTCTAGGCCCTTGGTGAGTAGTTTCACGCTTATCCGGACCTATTATGGGTTGGGATTATTCGCTAGGATCTCTCGGGCCACAACAGTGTTTTCTACCGGCATGGTATACACCCGGTTTCCTTTGTTGCCGATCCGAGGCTTTCCCACAACTATGTCTTCATTTTTTCCTTTGAAAAGGGACTTGTGAACTTCCGAATTCCTATTCGTCGGCTCAGGGCCGTTCCGGGTCTTATGATGTTGTAGGGATTTGTAGTGCCCTACCTTTGCAATGCGCTGCTTCTCCTCGACAAGGTTAGTGGCCTCTTCTAAGAGTTGCTAACGATACACCTCTAGATCCAAGGCCCTTTCCTCCAACTTGTCTAGATTAGGATCTACAGCAGTCAGGATTGGCATTGTAAGTGCTTCTCCGAGGATTTATCGGGCACCTGGTGTAACCACGTGTTCGTCCATCGGAGATTTATTCGGTTCGGAGGGGATTAGAGCGCCTTCTAAGTCCTCCTTGTATTCCTCGACGATTAATTCTTCAGCTAGAAGATCCTTGGATGGGGTCTTCTTCTTATTTGCTTTGTTAGCCTTATTGGCACCTGTAGCAAAGACATCTTTGGGTCCGATTCCTGGAGTCAAGCTTCTATCAGTACTCTCGGACATCTGTACATCGGGATTTTCTCTGATATCCATGTCATCCTGTGGTTCGTGAGAGTTTTTGTCGTATCTCTCATCCATACTGTTGTAGGGACTCAGATCTAGACCTTCTCCTTCTTGCGCAGCCTTGGAGTTGATCTCTTCTTCTATTTCTGCTTCGAACGCTAGGAATTATGCCGACATCATGGAATACTCTAGGGAGGCCAGTGTGTCAGGGTTTGTTCCGATTGCATCCAGCACCGAGTCATTGTCATCTCCAGCATCGGCAGAGCCGGATCTAGAGCCAACATGTCTAACGAAGCGCGATCCATGTGCTCTGAGGTAGTTGAGGCCTTCTTCCTTAGCTTCCTCGAAATGTTTTATGGTCTCGAGAACTGCATCTGTGTTGACTATGGCACTCATCATCATCCTCTTCACGGTGTGCCTCATCATCATCCTCTTCACGATTTTCCTACTCCAGCATCGGCAGAGCCAGATCCGGAGCTATTGCCTCTTTGATCTTCCTGAGATTCGACCTCCTAGGGGAGATCTTTTTTAGATCTGATCTTCTCTATGATCTCCGCTATAGGTGCGGGCTAGGTGGGATTAGGGTTTTCTAATATCTAAAACTCTGTCGCCTCCGCGGATAGAGCATATCCAGAAGTTTCTTCTACCTCTATCATCATCGCTGGGGTGGGTTAGGCAGGTTCAGCGATACCAAGGTAAACATCAATCTCGTCGAAAGACATGATTGTGTAGCTGGTCACGGGTTCCCTAGCCAGAATCCAAGTATCATCGAGAAGGACAAGAGGGACATCGCGGGCGTAGAGGACCCGACTGATGGTGATTGTATCGCAAATTCCGATTCGCGCAGATTCCACCCAGAACGTAGCTCTGAAAGTCACCTGCCCCACGGTGGGCGCCAACTGTCGTTGGATTGATGACAAGTACGCCATGAGGGGATCCTTTGGGCATCAAAAAGTATGGGGTGTGAAACGTACGATTATCCGGGACGATGAGCACATAAACATACTCAAGTTCGAATTCGCCTGCGGTGGACGGATCCTACTCATGCTAGCAATCCAGCAATACAATAGAGCCAGAAGTATAGATTACAAGAGAGGTTTTGCTTGTGCGAGTTGAGGTTGTGATTGTTGATGCCCTAAAGTCCTATCCCTAGGATGGCATATATAGTCATCTGGTCCTAGGGTTTCCGGAGAGTCCTATCCGACTATGATACAGAGTCGGTTACATAGTACATCTTGGACTACAAGTAACACTACAGGCCTGAGTCGGTATGTCTTCTAGGCCTTCCCATAGCTAGATGGGCTTCCAACTTCTCTCCCTAACTGCGTCGTCCATGAAGCATAGCTCTAACTCCATGTGGGCCACCCTGGTCAATGAGTGGGTATACCCAGAAAGTATATCCCCCAAAACACTCGTCGCCCATCATCAACAACGTCAGGGTCATCAAAATGCTGGTAGATAGAGGATCCAACCTCAACATATTATCTTCGAAACTAATGGAAAAACTGTAGGTGGAATATGAGTAGTTGCACCCCATAGGAACGCTCCAGGGTGTTACCCTAGGAACCACCCAACTGCTAGGCAAGATCGTGCTACCAGTCACCTTTAGCACGAACGAAAACTACCAGATGGAGAACGTGGTGTTCGACATTGCTGACATCCACCTGCCCTACAACGACATCCTTAGGTGCTCGGCATTGAAACGGTTCATGGTGGCATCACACCTCGCATACAACATGATCAAGATTCTTTCAAAGTGGGGCATGCTGACGGTGAAATCCGACATCGAGGACGCCATGCACTTCGCGGAACAGGTATACACAGCTGCGACACAGGCCTAGCTAGGCTACTTCATTGAGGAAGAGCCACGAGACTCAAACCCAGTGATGACTGGGAAGAGAACAAATGCTCCGGACTTGTCTTCCGAGGGACAGGTTATGGTGGAGAGAGCCCCGAATAAGCAAAAGAAAGCTCGGGTCACCCCGCAACCTAAAAGCCCGGGAACAACAGATCACGTGTCCTGACAGGGGTAACTAATATGAGCATCACCAGGATCCTTCCTTGGATGTAATCCACTAAAACAGAGGGGACCTGGTCCCCCACCCCTTATGTGAAGTCTGGCTACAAAGTACAGGTCTCCCAACAACGCAGTGACTAAAGTGGGATTCAGCCTTGTGTAAATCGTTGTTAGCTGGGGCACTATCCCACTAAAGCGTTTTCAGGCTCCGGCCCCATGTAATCCATTGTGCTAATGGAACCTGTCTCCCATGCTTTCTATTTTATAAAAACCAATTTCTCTCGAGAGTCACTTTGCCTTTTTATCCTTATTGATTTGCATCTTGAGTGTGTGCATGTTTTAGCATGAAAATTATGCCTCTTTCTAGTGGACATGAACCCTAATTATCATCTGGTTGAGAAATCGATGTAGGACCCAGATCCACTCTGAGTGATGGACGTTGTGCTCAGATTTATTTGGTTGGGGAAACCTTGAGTTTTATTGATCAATCAAACACAAGATTACAATCAACTTCTAAGCTATGAATTAAAAAGGTCGGTGGCTCAACATCCCAAGTAAATGACACTGATTGCAATGACACATATTTTGTGCAACAATGGGCTGCTTGGTTAGCCTCGCGACGAGCAAACACAACACTAAAAGAGGAAAACATACTCCCAAGTTCACTAATATCATCTAGAATAGGTTTGATCAAAGAACGATCCTCACTACAATTATTCCAGAGCTTGAGTAGTACTTCACAATCCGTCTCAAAAATCACTGACTCATAGCCCTTCCCATATGCAAACAACACTTCATCTCTCAACGCCAAACCCTCGATCATGAGAGGGTTAGATATCCCCTCACAAATATGACAGGAAGCACCCAGAAAATTTTGGTTATCCCTTGCTATCACTCTCGACACAACAATACCTCCCTCGGTATGAATAACACCATTACAGTTGAGCTTGATAACATTCTCCGGAGGTTTTCTCCACTTACACGTGGGTCTTGATGAGAGAGATTACTTCTCTACCCTTGGAAGTTCTAGGGTTTGCATGGTTTCATAAATGGACTCCATGGCTTTTGTTGGATTAAAACCAAACTCACCATGAGTAATATTATTTCTTGAAGTCCAGATAGAATACATCACTGAAATGATTTGGCTCCTTTCCTTCATAGTAATAGCAGGGTCACAAATAATGTCCCTAGCCCATGTAGATGGGTGCAGCCTCGAAATTTTTAACAAAATAACTTCCTTTGCTACACTCCAAAACAACTTTGCATGACTACACTCAATCGGTGCATGCATTAGTGTCTCTGACTCCGCTTTGCAAATATCACAAGTGTTTTTCTCCATGACATGCCACCGTGTGAGAGTCCCATAATCAGGTAAAATCCCTCAAAGAACTCTCCACCAGAATACACGCACCTTTGGTACCACTGGAAGCTTCCATAATTTCTTCCAAACATCTTCAACATTTAGTAAAGATGTCGCTACATCCCCATTGGCATTGGCTTGCCTTACTTGGTTCTGATCAACAATCGCACGATAAGCAGACCATACTGAGTAAACTCCAGTTTTATACTTTGACCATGTAAGCCAATCCTCACCAAAGCTATGCCTCAGAGGAATCTTTAGAATCTCATTAGCATCAGGAGCAAATAAAAACAAACCAAAGGTACATTCCACTTATGATCAATTGTGATTAGTTCACTTACTTGGTTAAGTCCGAATTCCTCAACCTACCCATCAGCCTCATCGAGAAAGGTTTTGGAATCCAGTTGTCATCCCAAATAGAGATGCTCTCACCTGAGCCAACTCTTTTGATCAAACCTAGATTCTTAGCTTCTCTTCCCGCCAAGATTGCTCGCCAAGTTTTTGACGTAGCCCTTGGTGCATTTACTTCCATAAAATTCTGATTATGGCAATATCTCCCTAGCAGGACTTGTGCACATAACGAATTAGGATTTGTGAGTAATCTCCAAACTTGTTTTCCGAGAAGAGCAACATTGAAGGCATGCATATCCCTGAACCCCATCCCTCCTTTGACTCTTCAGAATTGATAACTTATGCTAAGCAATCCAGTGCATAGATCGCTTATCCAAATTTCCATTCCACCAAAAATTCCCCATCAGTGAAGTGAGTTTCTTACAGGAACCCTTGGATAGAAGGAAACAACTCATATTATTAGTAGACATGGCCTGGATCACAGGTTTTATCAAAGCCTCCTTGCCAGGATATGCAAGGTTTTTTCTCTGCCCAACTATTTATCTTGCCTTTAGCATTGTTAGTTATATTCATTCCGAACAATAAATCGGATAGACTCGGGGGCTCATGTCCAGGTTTATCCTAGATAAAGAGCTCGTTTCCGCACATCCTGCAGCACCCGGGAGGATTCGTACGCCTTGATAAAGGAAAAAAAGGCTTGTGCCCCCACGAAGAAAACAAGGAGTGCCATGGCACCATTGGCCCCACAACCGCCCTCAGAAAAATCTCGGAGGTTGCCCGATCATCCCTGCAATGAAATGCATGGACATTGTAGTAGGAATACCCGCGAAGGATGGAATCCTGCGGCATAACACTCCTCCACATATAAGTATTAAGCACGATAGTGTATTACATATTATATATGAGGGATCATTGCTTTTTTTAACAGAATATGAGGGATCATTGCTAGCTGGCTAAATTCTTGCTAGATGCCCTAACGAGATAATCTAGCATAGTGGCCATTGTTGCGACAAGACTCTCCATCGCCATGAAGACAAGACGAGCACCGGAGGCCACATACCCCCTCTACCCTGGGACGATCCTCACGACGAATATCCACCATCGAAATTGTTCACATGAGCCTAGGAGTAATAGCTGTGACGGCAAAGGCACTGTGGCATCCCGCTAACCACTACTAGAAAATCGCTGTGTTTTTGTGCATTGCATCATTATGACCACATGCTCATGTCATCATGCCACATTGCATTTGAGCATCGTCATGACATCATGCATTTGTTTGTCTAAAACTATTTTCGAAAAGCCTAGTTTTGATTTTCTAAATACCCCGTCTTTATTTTAAATCAAAACGCCGGGCTTTGCCGGGTCTTTTATTTGTCTAAAAACCATTTACACAAGTCTATTTTAAATTAAAATAAAAGTGTACATTTATTTTGTTAGGAGGCAGCCCAGCCGGCCACCTCCGGTTAAACCCTATTCTACCTAAGCTAACCAACCAAACACACCCCCACCTAACCCTAATCCCCTCACCCCACCTACCCCTAACCCTTTTCCCTCCACCACCGCCATCCCGCACATGCGCACGCACGGCACCCCTGCCTGCAGCCGGTCCCACCATGCGCTGACCACCTGCTGCCCTTCCCTGGCCTGTTCCCTCTCTCACCACATCGCCCTGCAACCCCCGCGTGACCCCTGCGCCCACCGCAACGCGTCGCGCACGCCACCCATCCCACCACCGACAGCTTCCAACACCCGGCCCCACCTCGTGGTCCCACCTCCTCACACCAACCGCGTCACCCCGAAGGCCGCATCGCCACCTCAGCCTTGGTCCCACCCTCGCGGGCCGCCTCTCGCCCGTGACCCCCGTCCTCCACCTTCCTCGCTTCTCCCCAAATCACGTCTCCTTCCCGTTTCGCTTCATCATCACCAACCCCGCCGTCGGCGCCACTTAATTCCGCCCCCGCGCCTTCCTGCGTCGCCTCCCCTCCCCTCGTTCTTCGCCAAGCTGCCATCGACCCATCTCCAGCCAGCGAGGTCCCTCGTCGTCGTGCCCTCAAGCCCCCTGCAGGCCGCCGCCGCCTTTTCCTCCGCCGCCTTCTCCCAGAACCGCCGCCGCGGCCTTTGTTGCCGGGCCTGCCTGCGGGCACCTCGACCCTGTGCAGCCTTGTCTCCATCCCTTGGCGCCGTCTCTCCGGCCCGGCCACGCCGCCGCCTCACGGTCGAGCCCCCTCCTGTGCCTCGCCGAACCCGAGCCCCAGCTCGTCCCCGTCTCCTTCTCGCCATGGCCTCCGTGCCCTCTACAGCGCCGCGTCGCCAGCCCTTCCCCGAGACCCGCGTCGGCCTCTTCCTTCGCGCCAGCAAGCGCGCTTGATGTCGCCCTGCAGTACCGGAGCTGCCTCTCTCACCGTCGTCCACCGCCACCCCGTCGAGCCCCGTCGAGCCCCGCAGTCACCCGCTCTCTCTGGGTCTTGGCGCCGTCGCGGACCCCACCTCGTGAGCCCCGCTCTGACCCCTGCAGGGCAATCCTCGTCGGCCGCTACCCGTCGCTGCTCCCTCTACGTGTTCTGCAGGTGTTGGCAATGCCACTCTGTTCCAGTGCTACAAGATGGTGTGTCCTAGTGCTCTCTTCTCCTGTCGTGACGTTGGTGCTAGTGCGGTTTCAAGGTTTCGCCAAGATCTCCCGAAGACAAGGATGCACCTCAAGATCGCCTACCCGGAACCCCAAGACCCCCGTACCCCAAAGACCACGGATCCGATGCCCGAGGACCGGACGCCAAGTTCGCCGAGAGTCCGATGACCGCCAAGATCGCCACCGGAACGCCAAGTTCTTCTACTCGGATCCGAAGACCGAACCCTGCGCGCCAAGTTCTTCGACCCAGAAGACCGATCCATCGGAACGCCAAGACCTCCATCCGAACCCGAGTTCTTCGTCACAGGCGTCAAGATCTCCTACGCGGATCTGAAGACCACTGGTGCCCGATACCTTCGAGTTCGCCATCGACGGCAAAATCGGCCGCTTGGAACCCAAGATCTCCGTCATGTCACAACAAGTTCTCCATCGTGTATCCGAACCTCGCCGTTCCCGTCAAACCCTGAGACCGGACCACGAACCCCCGAAACCCAAGAACTGCCGAACCCAGATGTGTGACCCTAAGCCGATTCGAGGGTGTTACAGAGTGGTCGAATCGGCCCTATGCAAGTTTTAGTCCTTTCCGCCAAACCTGCATAGAAATGATTCAAGGACGCCCACCAGGCACTTTCGTGCGGGTGGAAAAACGAAGTAATACCATTACACAACAGTCCTCGATGGGACCCACAGAACATATATGTACAACAACGACTCCATGAGTCAAGAATACCGATATACAATACAAAGGTCCAAATCACCTCGAAAACGATAAAGCTTCCGACTATGGATAAGATGCAAATGGGGCTAAGAGCCCTGAAGAATAACCAATGGCGTCCATAACCCTGCCCAGGCCAAGCCGGAAGGGTAACCCTGCTAACGATGTCGAACTCGTACCTGCTAAGCAAAAGGGGTGCCGACAAAGGGCAAAAGAAAAAGAGGAGCGTCAGTACTGAGGCCAGTACACGACGAGGCTAGAATTCGGCGGCTCTTGCCTACATAGGTATGGTGGACTGAAGCGGCAGCGCAGCAGCACTAAACAACCTATAGAGACTCAGTAAAACCGGCGGCTATTAAAGAGGGATAAGAAAGACCTATTCGGATCCAACCTGATAGTAACACCAAACATACCCATCCTGGTATTCCCCCCTCGAGACCAAACGAGGAAGTCAAACCGAGGAACTCACACAGTTGGCCGTTTTACTCATTCCGTGATAGTTGCCATATTTACTAGTCAGATATATAGCATGAGTCATCTTGATAGCATAAGTAGTGGGCAGTTTTAATTAACCATTCCATTGTAGTTGGAACATTTACTAATCAGATATAATTGTCCTGAGGAATCCCAAAACCCAGCAGTTGTTGGCACTTTTATCACATTCCATTAGAGTTGCAATACTTACTAGGCAGATATAACAAAACAACCCAGGTCCACCAGTGGTTGGCATTTTTAATATCCATTATGTGATAGTGAAGTTGATTACTAGTCAGATATATTAAGTCAAATTTATAGCACTACTTTAGTTATACTTGTCTATGATCGAGATACTGTGCTCCAAGTCGTCCATAACCGCGGACACGGCTTTCAAAAAGTTGTACCCTGTAGGGGTGCACAAATGGCAACACACACACGATCAACCTCGGAAAAACCAACTCAAAACCCAACGAGGCTTTCACGACAAAGCAATCACATGGTTCATAAAATATTTCAGGGGGCCACCCCACTAAGCTACCCGCGATGAAGGTGGCTGGCTCCGAGACGGACCCAGAGTTTGTGTGGACGGCTGTAAACGACTGGGAACCCGAAAGTGTGACTGGGCTTGTCGATACAGCGAAAACGTGTCACGATCCTAAATAGTACAGGTGCTCCACGCACAATCGTAAATAAAGCAGTAAAGCATGCCATAAGTACAGGATAGTAATAAAGCCACAAACTAGTTTGTGGCCCCAAGAAATAAGAAATGAATCAAGCTCTGGCTAAGGGGGATTCATAGAGTCTCCCGTATGTGGATAGTGTGAATAGTCAAGGAACAGGTATCAAGTACTCAGGGTCCTACGGGACACAAGTGAGCATGGAAGAACCAAATAACATCTATTGCCCACCGATGCCTCTGCATTAATTATATCTAGCAATTTAATAGTTGTATTTAAAGTCATGATCATCTCCACCATTAAGCATGTGCCAACCTTCCAAGAACTGTGGTACTTGACAACACGAGATCGCACCTGAGCAAGCAACTACGACTCGCAAGGCCAGCTATCTACCAAACACAGGTAATAGGAGGTGTCCAAGGCAATCTAGAGGCTGCACGGGATATAACTGGTGTACGGAAACTAAAGCATCGCGACACGGATAGCAATAGATCAACAGGAGGAAATAAAGACTATAAAAGCAAAATAGGTAGAAGGGGAAGAGATGCTCGCCTGGGAAACGCTGCCGACGGATCATATCCGGAGGACTTGTCGATACTCGCATCAACTCATCGGCCTAATCCACGAAGAAGCAAACACTAGAAGAAACACCGGATGCAATATTTAATACTACGGCAGAAGATCCGACATGCTTATGATATGATGCATGGCATGACAAAGATGCGGTGCAATTAGGCAATATTAAGCAGAACCGGGGTCCCGACAATTAATTATATGGTTCGAGTTATTTAGATACCCCGCAATTTAAATGTTGTCTTAGCAAGACAAAACATGGCATCGGTTCGCTACACCAATTTAAATGGAGTCCGAAATAAGACTAGAATAGCCCGCATATAGACTCCATATTTAATTTAGGTGAATCGACTATTTAACCCAACCCACCAGATGACATGTATGCAAGCATGATGATTTAATGATGCGACAGGTATATGTCATATTATAAAAATAGAGGTTTAGGGTCACACATCTGGGTTCGGCAGTTCTTGGGTTCCGTGGGTTCGGGGTTCGGTCTCAGGGTTTGACGAGAATGGTGAGGTTCGGATACACGATGGAGAACTTGTCGTGACGTGACGGAGATCTTGGGTTCCAAGCGGTCGATCTTGCCGTCGATGGCGAACTCGAAGGGATCGGGCACCGGTGGTCTTTGGATCCGCGTAGGAGATCTTGACGCCTGTGACGAAGAACTCGGGTTCGAACGGAGGTCTTGGCGTTCTGATAGATCAGTCTTCGGGTCGAAGAACTTGGCGCACCAGGGTTCGGTCTTCAGATCCGAGTAGAAGAACTTCGCATTCCGGTGGCGATCTTAGCGGTCATCGGGTTCTCGAAGAACTTGGCGTCCAGTCCTCGGGCATCGGATCCGTGGTCTTTGGGGTACGGGGGTCTTGGGGTTCCGGGTAGGCGATCTTGAGGTGCATCCTTGTCTTCGGGAGATCTTGGCGAAACCTTGAAACCGCACTAGCACCAACGTCACGACAGGAGAAGAGAGCACTAGGACACACCATCTTGTAGCACTGGAACAGAGTGGCATTGCCAACACCTGCAGAACACGTAGAGGGAGCAGCGACGAGTAGCGGCCGACGAGGATTGCCCTGCAGGGGTCAGAGCGGGGCTCACGAGGTGGGGTCCGCGGTGGCGCCAAGACCTAGAGAGAGCGGGTGACAGCGGGGCTCGACGGGGTGGCGGTCAACGACGGTGAGAGAGGCAGCTCCGGTACTGCAGGGCGACATCGAGCGCGCTTGCTGGCGCGAAGGAAGAGGCCGACGCGGGGCTCGGGGAAGGGCTGGCGACGCGGCGCTGTAGAGGGCACGGAGGCCATGGCGAGAAGGAGACGGAGACGAGCTGGGGCTCGGGTTCGGCGAGGCACAGGAGGGGGGCTCGACCGTGAGGCGGCGGCGTGGCCGGGCCGGAGAGACGGCGCCAAGGGATGGAGACGAGACTGCACAGGGTCGAGGTGCCCGCAGGCGGGCCCGGCAACAGAGGCCGCGGCGGCGGTTCTGGGAGAAGGCGGCGGAGGAAAAGGCGGCGGCGGCCTGCAGGGGGCTTGAGGGCACGACGACGAGGGACCTCGCTGGCCGGAGATGGGTCGATGGCGGCTTGGCGAAGAACGAGGGGAGGGGAGGCGACGCAGGAAGGCACATGGGCGGAATTAAGTGGCGCCGGCGGCGGGGTTGGTGATGATGAAGCGAAACGGGAAGGAGACGGGATTTGGGGAGAAGCGGGGAAGGTGGAGGACGGGGGTCACGGGCGAGAGGCGGCCCGTGAGTGTGGGACCAAGGCTGAGGTGGCGATGCGGCCTTCGGGGTGACGCGGTTGGTGTGAGGAGGTGGGACCATGAGGTAGGGCCGGGTGTTGGAAGCTGTCGGTGGTGGGATGGGTGGCGTGCGCGACGCGTTGCGGTGGGCGCAGGGGTCACGCGGGGGTTGCAGGGCGATGTGGTGAGAGAGGGAACTGACCAGGAAAGGGCGGCAGGTGGCCAGCGCATGGTGGGACCGGCTGCAGGCAGGGGTGCCGTGCATGCGCAGGTGCGGGATGGCGGTGGTGGAGGGAAAAGGGTTAGGGGTAGGTGGGGTGAGGGGATTAGGGTTAGGTGGGGGTGTGTTTGGTTGGTTAGCTTAGGTAGAATAGGGTTTAACCGGAGGTGGCCGGCTGGGCTGCCTCCTAACAAAATAAATGTACACTTTTATTTTAATTTAAAATAGACTTTTGTAAATGGTTTTTAGACAAATAAAAGACCCGGCAAAGCCCAACGCTTTGATTTGAAATAAAGACGGGGTATTTAGAAACCAAAACTAGGATTTTCGAAAATAGTTTTAGGCAAACAAATGCATGATGTCATGACAATGCTCAAATGCAATGTGGCATGATGACATGAGCATGCGGTCATGATGATGCAATGCACAAAAACACAACGATTTTATAGTAGTGGCTTTAGCGGGATGCCACAATTCGACACCACTAACAAGGGATCTCGCCCTCGATATCCGCCTCGTGGTACCGGGAAGAAGGTCGGCGATCTGAATCTTCTCGCTTCGTGTCGATCCTCGCGACACCACTAACAAGAGGTCGTTGTCCGTGATCGTCGAGAGAACACTCTAGGAGCAAAGGGCGAAGGTATCAACAAATAAAGCCACCTCTAGCTTCCATGGACGGAGTAAAATTGCTGGATCCACCGATTCAATATACAAAAGCGAATGATAAGAGTAGTCGGATGGTGATCAGTCCATCGCGCACTCAAACCATTACTCTGCACACGAATCGGAGAATCATGCAACCAACCCTCGGAATTAGACTGAAGATCTCGACAATCGAGGTTTGGAACGAAAGGGGTGATCCAGAATCTGCATCAGATCTGGCGTAGATGATGTCGTCGCATTGAAACCACCGGAAGGCACAAGAAGGAACGTAGAGAAGTCCCACAGATGAAGGATTCATCAGATAGCACGAAGACTGGATGTAGAATCACCGTTACCAAAGGAGGAAGCGAAAACCTGAAGCTACGATGGGAACCCAACCACGAGAAATCCTGGACTAGAAGAAGGTAAGAGAGCAGATCCAAAACACACAGAGGTAAGAGGAGAATAGCAAAGGGGTAAGGAGTAAAACAGACCTAATCAGATCTATCCAACCGATTTTGCAAAATAGTTTTGACTCTCTACTTCGGCCGTTAGCTAGGTTATCCTACAGGCTGGACCAGTGGGGTATCGTAACTGCTGTGCTCTGATACCACTCTGTAACACCCTCGAATCGGCCCTATGCAAGTTTTATCCCTTTCGACCAAACCCGCATAGAAACGATTCAAGGACGCCCACCAGGCACTTTCGTGTGGGTGGAAAATGAAGTAATACCATTACACAACAGTCCTCGATGGGACCCACAGAACATATATGTACAACAACGACTCCATGAGTCAAGAATACCGATATACAATACAAAGGTCCAAATCACCTTGAAAACGATAAAGTGTCCGGCTACGGACAAGATGCAAATGGGTCTAAGAGCCCTGAAGAATAACCAATGGCGTCCATAACCCTGCCCAGGCCAAGCCGGAAGGGTAACCCTGCTAACGACGTCGAACTTGTACCTGCTAAGCAAAAGAGGTGCCAACAAAGGGCAAAAGAAAAGGAGGAGCGTCAGTACTGAGGCCAGTACACGGCGAGGCTAGAATTCGGCGGCTCTCGCCTACATAGGTATGGTGGACTGAAGCGGCAGCGCAACAACACTAAACAACCTATAGAGACTCAGTAAAACTGGTGGCTATTAGAGAGGGATAAGAAAGACCTATTCGGATCCAACCTGATAGTAACACCAAACATACCCATCCTGGTATTCCCCCCTCGAGACCAAATGAGGAAGTCAAACCGAGGAACTCACACAGTTGGCCGTTTTACTCATTCCGTGATAGTTGCAGTATTTACTAGTCAGATATATAGCATGAGTCATCCTGATAGCATAAGTAGTGGGCAGTTTTAGTTAACCATTCCGGTGTAGTTGGAACATTTACTAGTCAGATATAATTGTCCTAAGGAATCCCAAAACCCAGCAGTTGTTAACACTTTTATCACATTCCATTAGAGTTGCAATACTTACTAGGCATATATAACAAAACAACCTAGGTCCACCAGTGGTTGGCATTTTTAATATCCATTCCGTGATAGTGAAGCTGATTACTAGTCAGATATATTAACTCAAATTTATAGCACTACTTTAGGTATGCTTGTCTATGATCGAGATATTGTGCTCCAAGTCATCCATAACCGCAGACACGGCTTTCAGAAAGTTGTACCCTGCAGGGGTGCACAAATGGCAACACAAACACGATCAACCTCAGAAAAACCAACTCAAAGCCCAACGAGACTTTCACGACAAAGCAATCACAGGATTCATAAAATATTTCGGGGGGCCACCCCACTAAGCTACCCGCGATGAAGTTGGCCGGCTCCGAGAAGGACCTAGGGTTTGTGTGGACGGCTGTAAACGACTGGGAACCCGAAAGTCTGACTGGGCTTGTCGATACAGCGAAAACATGTCACGATTCTAAACAGTACAGGTGCTCCACGCATAATCGTAAATAAAGCAGTAAAGCATGGCATAAGTACATGATAGTAATAAAGCCACAAACTAGTTTGTGGCCCCAAGAAATAAGAAATGAATCAAGCTCTGGCTAAGGGGGATTCATAGAGTCTCCCGTATGTGGATAGTGCGAATAGTGAAGGAACAGGTATCAAGTACTCAGGGTCCTACGGGACACAAGTGAGCATGGAAGAACCAAATAACATCTATTGCCCACCGATGCCTCTGCATTAATTATATCTAGCAATTTAATAGTTGTATTTAAAGTCATGATCATCTCCACCATTAAGCATGTGCCAACCTTCCAACAACTGTGGTACTTGACAACACGAGATCGCACCTGAGCAAGCAACTACGACTCGCAAGGCCAGCTATCTACCAAACACAGGTAATAGGAGGTGTCCAAGGCAATATAGAGGCTGCACGGGATATAACTGGTGTACGGAAACTAAAGCATCGCGACACGGATAGCAATAGATCAACAGGAGGAAAGAAAGACTATAAAAGCGAAATAGGTAGAAGGGGAAGAGATGCTCGCCTGGGAAACACTGGCGACGAATCATATCCGGAGGACTTGTCAATACTCGCATCAACTCATCGGCCTAATCCACGAAGAAGCAAACACTAGAAGAAACACCGGATGCAATATTTAATACTACGGCAGAAGATCCGGCATGCTTATGATATGATGTATGGCATGACAAAGATGCGGTGCAATTAGGCAATATTAAGCGGAACCGGGGTCCCGACAATTAATTATATGGTTCGAGTTATTTAGATACCCCGCAATTTAAATGTTGTCTTAGCAAGACAAAACATGACATCGGTTCGCTACACCAATTTAAATGGAGTCTGGAATAAGACTAGAATAGCCCGCATATAGACTCCATATTTAATTTAGGTGAATCGACTATTTAACCCAACCCACCAGATGACATGTATGCAAGCATGATGATTTAATGATGCGACAGGTATATGTCATAGTATAAAAATAGAGGCTTAGGGTCACACATCTGGGTTCGGCAGTTCTTGGGTTCCGGGGGTTCGGTCTCAGGGTTTGACGGGAATGGCGAGGTTCGGATACACGATGGAGAACTTGTCGTGACGTGACGGAGATCTTGGGTTCCAAGCGGTCGATCTTGCCGTCGATGGCGAACTCGAAGGGATCGGGCACCGGTGGTCTTCGGATCCGTGTAGGAGATCTTGACGCCTGTGATGAAGAACTCGGGTTCCGATGGATCGGTCTTCGGGGTCGAAGAACTTGGCGCGCCAGGGTTCGGTCTTCGGATCCGAGTAGAAGAACTTGGCGTTCCGGTGGCAATCTTGGCGGTCATCGGGTTCTCGGCGAACTTGGCGTCCGGTCCTCGGGCATCGGATCCGTGGTCTTTGGGGTATGGGGGTCTTGGGGTTCCGGGTAGGCGATCTTGAGGTGCATCCTTGTCTTCGGGAGATCTTGGCGAAACCTTGAAACCGCACTAGCACCAACGTCACGACAGGAGAAGAGAGCACTAGGACACACCATCTTGTAGCACTAGAACAGAGTGGCATTGCCAACACCTACAGAACACGTAGAGGGAGCAGCGGCGAGTAGTGGCCGACAAGGATCGAGCGTGCCCAGCAGGGGTTAGAGTGGGGCTCACGAGGTGGGGTCCGCGGTGGCACCAAGACCCAGAGAGAGCGGGTGACAGCGGGGCTCGACGGGGTGGCGGTCAACGACGGTGAGAGAGGCAGCTCCGGTACTGCAGGGCGACATCGAGCGCGCTTGCTGGCGCGAAGGAAGAGGCCGACGCGGGGCTCGGGGAAGGGCTGGCGACGCGGCGCTGCAGAGGGCACGAAGGCCATGGCGAGAAGGAGACGGGGACAAGCTGGGGCTCGGGTTCGGCGAGGCACAGGAGGGGGGCTCGACCGTGAGGCGGCGGCACGGCCGGGCCGGAGAGACGGCGCCAGGGGATGGAGACGAGGCTGCGCGGGGTCGAGGTGCCCACATGCGGGCCCAATAACAGAGGCCACAACGGCGGTTCTGGGAGAAGGCGGCGGAGGAAAAGGCGGCGACGGCCTATAGGGGGCTTGAGGGCACGACGACGAGGGACCTCACTGGCCGGAGATGGGTCGATGTGGCTTGGCGAAGAACGAGGGGAGGGGAGGCAACGCAGGAAGGCGCGGGGGCGGAATCAAGTGGCGCCGACGGTGGGGTTGGTGACGATGAAGCGAAACGGGAAGGAGACGGGATTTGGGGAGAAGCGGGGAAGGTGGAGGACGGGGGTCACGAGCGAGAGGCGGCCCGCGAGGGTGGGACCAAGGCTGAGGTGGCGATGCGGCCTTCGGGGTGATGCGGTTGGTGTGAGGAGGTGGGACCACGAGGTAGGGCCGGGTGTTGGAAGCTGTCGGTGGTGGGATGGGTGGCGTGCGCGACGCGTTGCGGTGGGCGCAGGGGTCACGCGGGGGTTGCAGGGCGATGTGGTGAGAGAGGGAACGGGCCAGGGAAGGGCGGCAAGTGGCCAGCGCATGGTGGGACCGGCTGCAGGCAGGGGTGCCGTGCGTGCGCAGGTGCGAGATGGAGGTGGTGGAGGGAAAAGGGTTAGGGGTAGGTGGGGCGAGGGGATTAGGGTTAGGTGGGGGTGTGTTTGGTTGGTTAGCTTAGGTAGAATAGGGTTTAACCGGAGGTGGCCGGCTGGGCTGCCTCCTAACAAAATAAATGTACACTTTTATTTTAATTAAAATAGACTTTTGTAAATGGTTTTTAGACAAATAAAAGACCCGGCAAAGCCCGGCGTTTTGAATTGAAATAAAGACAGGGTATTTAGAAAAGCAAAACTAGGCTTTTCGAAAATAGTTTTAGACAAACAAATGCATGATGTCATGACGATGCTCAAATACAATGTGGCATGATGACATGAGCATGCGGTCATGATGATGCAATGCACAAAAACACAGCGATTTTCTAGTAGTGATTTTAGCGGAATGCCACAGGCACTTGCATATACATAAAGCAATATGCAATCAAGCTTTGGAGAATTAGCACCATCTCTGCCGTCAGGGGAAGAGGCCTGCCAATCAAATTGCAGTAAGTGGTATTACAAACATTCAGAACAACCAATCCCGTCTATTAGAAATCTGAACATTAGAAAATAGTAAATCTATTTTTAATTCAAATTAAGAAGTTTGATATATTATTACTTAAGTAAGTTTCTAATGTAATTTAGAGCCATTTTAACTTTGTAATACAAAATTTATATTGTATTTTAGTGTTAATTTAAAAACTGTCGTTAGTATGTATAACGTGATGTGTTTAGACTGTACCCTATTAACAGGGATCAAATCAGTCAGATAGGACCTGCCCTAGTTCATAAAGGTGACCGACACTAATTTAAGTCCATTTTGTATCGTATTGCAAGTGAATGTAATACTCATGACCTCTTCTAAAACTTCATAGCAGAATAGTGTTGTATGGGGTCAACCACCTGGCTTCATCTCGTGGCTTTTCCTTGTGTATTTGTTTCAACTTCAATCACCGTCGCTAGAAGAGGATAATTGCATCGAGTTGGCCTAGGGTCGCTAGCATTTTTTGTTTCTAGGGAACCAACATTGGTGGCAGCGGCCGTTTCACTCTCAACTCTGTCCAATTACCGGATTCATGGGCTCTAATTGGTTTTTGTGCCCAAATCATCACAATAAGTACATTTGATGTCCAGAGAGGTGGCCCCTAGGGACAATTCAGCCCAGTCGGGATTGAAGTGCATCCAACGGACAAGAATAGCCAGAAAACCCAATCCGATGGCCAAAATTGCTGAGGCATGAGAGGGCTCCCTCTTGTCTCAGTTTTAATATCCCTAATGCATGTATATTGCACAAAAAATTATTTGCCAGCTGAAAACAACATTAACTTATTTAGACATGACCGATTATAACTTGATGATACACAAACATTCACTTCTCTCTTCTTGTCACCGGTTATCTTGCCACATTTCATTTTAAGATGAATTTTGAAGAACAAATATGAAAAATAATATGATTGATCTGGAGAGGAAGTACATGTGGCATGTCAATATAGCAGAACTTCTCTAATTACATGATTCTTATCTAACATTTATGTTTTTCTGAGACTTAGAGTTTGCGGTAATGCATAGAAATAGCAGATCATATGACAAAACACTAATTTGTTCTTATTTCCATATATCTCAACATGCTAATTCTTAATGTTTAGTTTAGAAATAACAATACGAACTTATTACCTCAGCGTATATAAATCAAAATCCCGAAGGATTGATATATGCATGCAATCAATCAACTTTACCACATAGCAACCTAAGGAGTAACCAATCGCAGAGGAAAAAATAGGAAAATGTGGTGCGCTCTTCTTGTGCTGATCTTGTCATGCTGGGGCATTGACCGCCTGTACATCCGTACATGAGTGCCATAGAGGGATGGGAAGGGGATTACTCACCTGGTACAGTACCACACTCACCTGGTACGGTACCACCTCCGCACACTCCAACTGAAGGTGGCATTCCGGCTATAGTCGTGGTCTCTCGCGATGGAAGCCCAGAGCATCAGCGGAGAAAGGGCCAACACCACGGGCTGGAAATCCTTGAGCCTCGTGTGGGCCCAGATGAGACGACGCCAATGGAGGAGAGAAGGCAAGGCGCTGAAGAGGTCACCATCTTCCCCATCTCCCACGGTTCTTCCACCGCTGGATCCTTGAGCCTCCTCGTCGCCTCGACTGCAGCCTTTCCTCGTCGAGCTGTCGGCCATTGCTGGCACGTCGGTTTGTCCTCCGTTTCCTGCGCCCATGGCGCTGTTTCACTACCCCGCCCTGCAGCAACCAAGATTCAGCCTCATCGCCACCTCACCCAAAGATTTGGTGTCGTCTCTGCTAGGGCTGACTAAGATTCGGCGACTGCATCGGTGGCGCCACCGCCTCCGCGTTGCCCATCTTCTCCTGTTGGTGCTCTCATCTAGTGACTACATAAGGAAAGAGGCAAACCGAAGAGAATTATGCCTAGAGCACGTATTTTGGCTAGACTAAAATATGAACCGAATTATACAGCAGTCGGGTCAACCTTGCAGTTCAACCGACGTAGCGGACCATGTGAACTAGCGAGGTGGTATGTCCTAATGACTGATATTGGAACTAACAAAAAAAATCTTATCAACCAGAGGGCGGCCGATCCCACCTGGCAGCCAGCCTGTAGGCGCGGCATGTCGATGAACCAGAGACGCTCAAAGCTAGAGAGCTTAAGCTCTTTAAAGATATCGCGACAAAGCTATTTGTAAGAACATATCTAATTTTCTACTTACTTGATTTAATAAGCGATAGAATATTTTAAAATTTGAAAACTAAAAGAAATCCTATGTTGTTGTGTGATCAGTCGCTAGGTGCCCTGTTAGCAGGTACTTTAAATGATGTCACGTGAAATACGTGCAACACCCACACTTCGTAGCGAGGCCGAGATAGTACTGCGCACGGAGACAAAAGGACTCCTTTAGAAATACGGCAGCAACCCGGGTCACAAAACGGAAAAGAAGACGTCAGCAGCGGGTAAAAGGGCCCAATAAAAACGAGCCCCCTCCAAGTAAGGATACAACAGATAACAACCCCGTTCCCCGTCTCCCGTCTTCTCCCATAAGACCGAAGCCAGGGCGGAGGCTTTACGAACACAAACAGGCCATTAGTCCCCCCAAAGCCAGGAAGCCAACACACAGACAAAACACACACGAACACCCCCCAGGCGATAGCGAGCGCGAGAGGGCCGTCCCCCGCCCGCCTGCCTGCGAGACGATAGGCGACGCGGGAAGGGAACCGCCGCGAGCCCCGGAAGCGCTCCCGCGGAGAGGAGCTCGCGACGCCACCGCCGTGCCCCGAGCCTCGCCGCCGCGGATCTCTCGATCTGAGGAGCCGTGCGTCGATTCCCTCAAGGTACGTGCGCGCCCTGATCCGGGGCCTCTCCGACCCGATTGGGTTCCATTCGAATTCGTTCCCATTGCTGTTGATTTGTGCCCTGAAAGCCCCTGCTCTCTGCTTGTGCCTCGAATTAGGGTTTTGGGCGCGACGGCGCCGGAGATGAGCGTGGAGAGCCCCGGAGGAGCCACGGGGAGCTAGGGTTTTCTCGACAGTCCGCACTGGGGAGCACCCGACACCCTCCCAGGTTTTCCATGGGAGATGGAGGAGTCGCGTGCGCCGTCCCGCCGCAGCGTGCAGTGGAGGGCTTCTGTGCCAACGCCCTCGTAAGGAGACCAGGGGGAGAAACGATGCCAGACAAGGAGGACAAGACGCACCAACACCAACACCACCACCACCACCACCACCACCACCACCGCCACCACCACAAGTCAGCTGCCGACCTGGAGGAAGGGGAGCTGCTGCTCAATGGAGAGGCAGGCACCACGAGGGACATGGAGAGGACCATGCCTCCCAAGAAATGGCGGAAGCTGCTGCCTGCCTCTCCAGCTCCAGAGTTGGAGCCAGGGGAGATTGTGGGCATGCAACCGGCGCCATCGAGGAAGGTAAGGAGGAACGGGGAGCAGCTCGACAAGCCGGAGACTCTGCCTGCGAGGCAGAGGAAAGATAGACCTGACAAGGTTGAGAGAAAGTCAAACAAGGACGCGGTGGAGCCAGGGGAGGTTACTCCACTGGAAAAGAAACGGGACCGGGATCATAGCAGGAAGCTAAGTTCGTCAGCGCAGGCACGCGATGATGGGAAGAAAGGCTCTTCATGGGATTCTGATGAGGAGCCAGGTGAGATTAAGCCAGAGACCAGCTGCAGTGGCAGTGCTAGGAAGAGCCATGCTGTAGAGCCTGAAAGCAACCACCGCAAGCACCAAGCTGAGGCATGCAATCAATCAGGGTCAAAAAGTCGCAGGAAGGGAGAGCCAAAGAGTTCTTCTGCTGGTAAGCATTTTTCTGGAAGAAATCATGACATCTCGCCGCCAATACGAGATCGCCATGATAGGCTTGAGAGGAGCCCAGGCATCTTGGGGCGCTTTCCTCATGATCGCATTCGCCATGACAGGAGCCCGGGCCGCTTGGAGCGCTCCCCACGAGACCGTGCTCGCCACTATGATAACAGAGACCGCAGCCCATACATTTCACCACTACACAGATCACGTCAGCCCCATCACAGGGATAGCACACCGGTCCGCATTGATAATTCCCCTCGTGGGAGGACTCAGCATGAGGCCATCAAAGACCGAGCACCGCTCTGTCATGATAAATCACCATCTGAACGTGTTCGAACAACTGACAGCCATGAAGCAAGCAAGAAGAGCACTGACAGCCATGAAGCGAGCAAGAAGAGCACTGACAGCCATGAAGCGAGCAAGAAGAGCACTGACAGCCATGAAGACAAGAAGAGCAGGGCTGCTAAGCTTGAAAGCAACAACCTAGAAAACGTGCAGCACAAAAGTAAATCAACAAAGCAATCCACTAAGAGTAAGAGTAGTAGCAACGGGAAGAGTGAGGAGAGGATCTCCATGGAGAAGGCAACCGAGAGCATCCAAGATGCTACGTTGCCTCCACCACCTCCATTACCGCCACCACCACCGCCTCCTCCGCCTCCACCTCCGCCTTTACCACCTAGTATGCCTCCTCCCCCACCACCAGTACCTGAGAAGCTGAATGTTGTTCTTGCTGAAGATGCCTCAATGGAAGAAGACATGGATATCTGCGACACCCCACCTCACACCATTGAAGCACCTAAACCCAGTACCGAACCCACTACTGTCATGGGGAAGTGGTTTTACCTTGACCAATTTGGTGTTGAGCAAGGACCTTCCAAGCTTTCTGACTTGAAGAAACTGGTGGAAGATGGATATCTCCTTTCTGATCATCTAATAAAGCACGCTGACAGCAATAGGTGGGTGACTGTTGAGAATGCCGCTTCACCACTGGTTTCATCTGATGTCCCTTCAGTGTATCTGGATGTTTCAACCCAAAAGGTTAGCCCACCAGAAGCCCCACGGAATCTGCTTGACGAAGCTCGAGAGGAGGCAACTCTGTTGGCATCAGGTGCTGAGGATGAACAGGAGGAAGCTTCTGAAGAACAGATGGAAGATCTCTACATCGAGAATAGAGTTGAGGCACTGATGTATGGATCAAGTCTGGTCGATGGACGTGAGCTTGCGATTCTTGGAGGTAAAAACGCTTTCTTTTCCTTTTGAGCCGAAGATTCAATTTTTTTGAAGATAGTGGGCTGGGCTCAGTTTTTTGTTCACATGGGGCTGAGATTTTTTGGGGGTGAGGCCGGGGGTTGTTTATATCCTTTTGGGTTACAAATTTCAGAGCCCTCAAGACTTTGGTAGTTGTTCTTGCAGTTTGCACGAATCTTGGAACGTTTATGTAGTCCAGTGTTTGGGTCTGGGCTTGGGCGGTTGGGCCTCATAAGATTGTATCTTTTTGAAAGGTTATTATAAGATTGTATTCTTGGTCCTCTCTTGGATCCTGTTTTTTCTGTTGCACAATCTTAAGCCTTGACCTTGAGTTTTCTTGGATTTCTGTTACGTTTTTCGTTTTACATTTGTATCCCCATGATTTCTGTTTTCTGCCAAAAAGTGTCAATTTCCACAGCTACCCTTGGAAAGATCTGTATTTAAATAAAGTTCCTGTGTGCTTAATTTTGGACAATAACTATCCTTTGGATCAGGTGGCTTTACACTCTTTTCTGAAGGCAGATAAAAAACAGATAGTTGGTGTGGATGTGTTAATTTTAAAATTTGAACTTGTACCGCGTGGTTCTGTAAATACAATCTTTGGAGTGGTGTAAATACAAATGCGGAGCTTCTACACGCCTTCAAGCAGAATCTATTGCTCTCTCTTCGTTGTTTGGCTTTGGTTTTCAGAGCTGGAATTCATGTGTTCCAGGAGTTACACCTCATGGTTATACTTATCTGGTTTCTTTCCTCATTTGGGAACTGCAGAGGCTTTGGATGCACATTTTGAGCCTATTGACTGGGAAAGGAGTAGTCACCCTGAAGGTATTAGATCAATTCTGTCCTCTTTTGTCCTTATAAGTTTTATTACTCTTGCACATGTAATTTCTGAAAGCAACTGTATGTTGCTTTACTTCTCTAGATGTTAGTTACTCATCCTCTAGATGGGAACACTTCATTTATGCCTTCCTTGCTCCGAAGCTTAAATCACTTACAAAATACCTACATGGCGGCATTGTGCAGCTATTTAGTTCTTTGATTACCTTTTTTTTTGTCGGCAACTAATTGGGGTTTCTGTATTCTTATGCCAGATTTTCTGAGGTTCCAAGTTCAACCTGCAAGAGATGATGGAATCAGCAGAGGCATTGGCTTCACTGACAGCAGTGACACAGATACTTATGGTGTTGGTCCTGTTGAGAGGGAAAAGCTTTACCAGAATGTTGAATCTAGCGAGTGGTTTTCTGGTGGATGGTCTTGCAAAGGTGGTGACTGGAAGAGGAACGACGAATTCAGTCAAGACAAGCCTTATAGGAAGAAGCTTGTCCTGAATGAAGGCTATGCTCTTTGTCAGATGCCAAAAGGCAACCATGAGGATCCTCGCTGGCACTGCAAGGATGACCTCTACTACCATGTACCTGCTAAAAAGCTTGATCTGCCACTGTGGGCATTCTCATCAACAGAGGATAATACTGAAACTGTTGATGACACCAGTAAAAGTGCTGTTATACCTGGGAGATCAAGTCAGAGACAACCTCCTAAGGGAGTGAAAGGGATGATGCTTCCAGTTGTTAAGATAAATGCTCGTGTTGTCAAGGACCAATCCCTTGTTGAACCATGCATAAAGCCCAGAGGAGCTGATCGGTCACTTTCTAGATCTTCACGCTCCCACTCAATTGGAACTGATAGGAGTTCTGTCCATGAAGGTTTGTCTCATTCCAAGAGACACCATGACTATGATTCACAAAATCTGCACAAGTCCAAGTCTGTTCCGAACATTCCAGAGGACCATGTTTGCACTGTTGAAGAATTGTCAGTCAAACTGGGTGACTGGTACTACCTGGATGGAACTGGACATGAGCATGGCCCATTTTCTTACTCTGAGTTGCAAAAGTTAGTTAAAAAGGGAATTATTCTTGAACGGAGCAGTGTGTTCCGAAAGATTGATAACACATGGCTTCCAGTTGTTAAGGATGTAAAATTTGACTCTGCTGCTCGCAATGGAGGGCCAGGAAGTGTTTCTACTTCTGCTCTTGTAGACCAGTCCAATGTTTTTGTGAACCATGGATCTGGTAACTTCCATGAGTTGCACCCCCAGTTTGTGGGTTATACACGTGGTAAGCTACATGAATTAGTCATGAAATACTTCAAGAGCAGGGAACTTACTTTAGCCATAAACGAAGTCTTGGATCCATGGATTGCAGCAAAGCAGCCCAAAAAGGAAATAGAAACATTCTTTTCTAACAATTCAGCTTCAAGGAAATCCCTTCCAGGTACCATCACGTCTTATCCAACACACATGATTTTTCTACTTTCCGGCTATTAATTCTGCTTCTCAGCTTAGTTATGTGCATGCTAATTTCCTTTGTTGGCATTTTTGCAGAAGATGCTGGATCTGCAAAAAGGGCAAGGCTACTACCTAATCAAATTGATGAAGATATCGATATGTATGAGGACATCCTTGCCAGTAAGAAGCATGATTGCTGTTTTGAGGACTTGTTTCACGAGGCTGCTCTTGTTGAAGAGAACTCCATTAATTCAATGGCAGAAACTGAAAGCTGGGGTTTACTGAATGGCCATGTGTTAGCAAGAATCTTCCATTTTCTGAGGGCGGACATGAAATCACTGATTTCTTCTGCAGCTACCTGTAAGCGCTGGAACATTGCTGCTAAGTATTACAGGAACACGTGTAGATTTGTCGATTTGTCTTCTGTTGGCCCTCGATGCACTGATTCTGTGTTTCGTGGTATTATGGTATGATGCCTTCTTTATCTGTTTAAACTCTGAGATGTTACTTTTGTCAACTTCTAAATTCTAACTTCTGGGTCAAACTATTTATCTCCTTTTCAGGCTGGTTATGAGAAGCAAAACATAAAAACACTTATTTTAGTTGGGTGTTCGAATCTGAGCTCACTTGCCCTTGGTGAAATGCTTGTGCAGCTTCCGCACATATCTTATGTGCACATTCAAGGTTGCAGTCAGCTATGGGATATGAAAAGCAGATTTCAGCATATCAAATGGATTAGGAGCTCTTTGAATCCTGAGAAGTCAGTCCAGAAAATTAAAAGCCTGAAGCAGATAGATGATGGAAACGATTACCCATCTGATGTTGCGAGGAACTTGACCAGTCAGCTGGGTGGTTCTGATGAGCTTGATGGCTATTTTGCTGATATCTCAAATAGGGAAAATGCCAATCTTTCTTTTGGGCAAGGGTTCTATAAACGATCAAAATGGCTTGATGCTAGAAAGTCCTCTGCTGTTATGTCGAAGGATGCACAACTAAGGCGTTTGATGCAGCGGAAGGCAGAAAATAGCTACCGGAAGATGGAAGAGTTTGTCATGAATAGATTGAGAGAAATCATGAAGAGCAGCAGATTTGATTTCTTCATTCCAAAGGTACATGGCTTGCTCATGTTATAAGTCATAACAATACGTGCAATTATAAAATTTGAGCCTAGTAGAACTTGAAGAAGTTGTTGCAAACAGGGTAAGAAAAAGAACTCATGTAGTACTTTATTAAACCTAAGCATATCACATGTAAAAGATTTAAAGTGCATCAATGATCATCAAGGATACAGAAAGAGGGAGGCTAATGAAAATGTATAACATTCTTATAATTGGAGAGAAGGAAGCATTGTAGGCAGGGTACTTGTATATGTCCTCAGCATGTCAACAAACTCTTGCAGATTCCTGCTCCAAATCTGTTATCTGCTTCTGTGTCATGCAAATCATCCATGGCCTTCCTTATCTCCTCCACTTCCGTCAGCCCTCTCCGTTTTCATCTTCCACCTTCTTGAGCGTGATCCTCTCCATGGTTTAATCAAACTTGGCTATCAATTCCTCATCTGACTCCATTATCTCCCTGCTCAATTGTCCACCGACTACCATATTTTGATTGTGCTTCCATCCTTTACTTCAATTGCACCTTAACCTTGGCATCCTCCTCCTTCCTTTAGACGAACATGTCCTCAATTTATACTTGTCGCTAGGAGATCTCTCTTTGACCGGTGTACCATGTAGTAGATGTGCTGGTGCACGTTGTATCAAATGCATCAAATAAACACTAACCAAGGGCATGATAAAATCTTTCTTAACAGAGACATCTTTAGCAACTTGTAATGCCAACATGAATCCTATCTTCAGTACACATGAATAGATTATTCAACATAGTACCCATTCTTCCAGGATATCCACGACATACCTTTTAGTCAAATGCACTGGGTGATTTAACTGGTTGAATCCTCTTGACATTTTCAAAAACCATATCTTTACTTTCCAGGTTGCGAAAATTGAAGGTAGGTTGAAAAGTGGATATTATGCTCGTCATGGCTTTAGTTCTCTCAAGAATGACATCCGATCTATGTGCCGAGATGCACTGAGGTAAAGTTGCCCAGTCTACCTGGGTCAAAGGTTTGCAGAGCAGTGAAGTTTATGTATTGCATTTTCTCACATTTCATTTGCCACTGCAGATATAAAGGCCGGAGTGATTTGGGAGATATGAAGCAAATTGTCGTGTCTTTCATCCAGTTAGCAAAGAGACTGGGTAACCCACGATTGATCTCTGACAGGGATGGATCAGCAGCCCAGGACATTTCTGATACGAGTCAGTATTCTTCAGACAAAAAACTCAAAAGGAAACAAAACAAAACTACGGGGGAAAAAAGGGGAGCAAATTGGACTACTGCTTCTGCTGGTGCAGATGTTTCATCCCGTGCATTTGACCGTGAAATTAAAAGAAATCTCTCTAAATTAAAGAAAAGGGATGTTGATTCTGGGAGTGAGACATCTGATGATGATGACGGATACTCTGAAGGTGATGAAACCGAGAGTGAAACTACTGTTTCTGATACAGAGAGTGACCTCGACTTAAATTCTGCAGCATGGGATTTGAAGGTAAATGGCATGAAGTTGTTTGAATCTGGTGACTCCGTCACGGATGATCGTGGATGGGGTGCTCGCATGACAAAAGCAAGCCTTGTCCCTCCTGTTACGAGGAAGTACGAAGTTATTGAGAAGTACCTTATTGTAGCAGACGAGGAGGAAGTACAACGAAAAATGCGGGTTGCTTTGCCTGATGACTACTCTGAGAAGCTGCTCTCACAGAAGAATGGTACTGAAAATTTGGAGATTCCAGAGGTTAAGGATTATCAATGTAGAAAAGTACCAGGGGATGAAATTCTTGAGCAAGAGGTATATGGCATAGATCCATACACACATAATCTCCTGCATGACATTATGCCTGCTGACGGCTGGTCTTCAGCTGACAAAAATATCTTTATTGAGGAGGTATTGTACCCTGACACTAACTTTTTCCCCCCATTTTAGTTCACATGCTGTGATGCTTTGGACTTACTCAAAATGATTATGATTGCAGCTTCTTCTGAATACCTTGAATAAACAAGTTAGGGATTTCACTGGTTCTGGAAACACTCCTATGGTTTACCCCCTTAAACCTGTCATCGAAGAAATCCAAAAGTCTGCGGAGGAGAGCGGTGACAGACGTAATGCAAAGATGTGCTATGGAATGCTGAAGGCCATGAGGAGCCGCCCTGAACATAACTATGTTGCTTATAGAAAGGCATGTATTCAGCAACACCTAATGCATTGATTAGTCTTCTTTTCTTGTCTACATCATATCTAAGATGGTTTAACCTTAACTATCTGTATGTTCTTTCAGGGTCTTGGAGTTGTTTGCAACAAAAAGGGTGGATTTGGTGTAGATGACTTTGTTATTGAGTTCTTCGGGGAGGTGTGTTCTCTGTTAAGCCCAACATTTGTGGAATTAATCCATAATATAAAATGGTAATGAATTTATTGATGTGCATGCCTTTGCAGGTTTACCCTTCTTGGAGATGGTATGAAAAGCAAGATGGTATTAAGCATATACAGAACAACAGTGAAGATCAAGCTCCTGAGTTTTACAACATTATGCTAGAAAGACCAAAGGTATTATTTGTTCTCAAATTTCGAATGCCATCTAAGTACTAGCCTGAGTGATGACATCCCAAGCCAGGTTGTTACAGATTACTGATCTCTTGCTTCTTTTTTTATTATTTTTTTATGAAAAAGGGGGACCGTGATGGATATGACCTTGTTTTCGTTGATGCTATGCACAAGGCTAACTACGCGAGCAGAATATGTCATTCATGTAACCCCAACTGTGAAGCTAAGTAAGCGCCTTTAAGATTCAAATTTGATGCTGCAATGTTTTCCTGTTTCACTACTTATGATTCTATGTTATTCTTTTTCAGTGTTGACCCGATTTCGTTTTCATTCATTTGTTAAAAATGTCCACTGATCCAAAACGCAAGCATATACTTTTTAAGTCAAACGACATTTGTAGGAGTTCGACTTGCTGCTGTGCAAAATCTGCACATGAGAGATTCCTGTCCTATCCTTATACACAGCTGCTTGGGCATTCCTTCATTCTTCAAAAACTTATGTGAATTTATCATCGTTTTATCCTTGTGGTGGTTGATGCACGTGAACTTTAGTAGTGAATGAGCAAACACGACTTTACTACATATCATTTTCACTCTGCTTGATTTGCTGCGGTGGTGTTATGTATGTATTTATCCTTATATGTTCAGAATTTTTTGCATGGTTATGTTTCTCTATTCTAATCAAATCATAATTAAACAACACATGTGGTCCGATGTTTAATGCCTTAAGCATTGCAGCTATTTTCCCCCAGACTTGTACTAATTACAGCTCCTTGATTTATTTCCAGAGTGACAGCTGTAGATGGTCAATACCAGATTGGAGTCTACACTGTTCGGCCGATTGCAGAAGGCGAGGAAATCACCTTTGATTACAACTCTGTAACTGAGGTGAGCACCACATCCCTTTCATGCATAAGTTATGTTTTAAATTACACTATCTTATGTTTACATTCTTGTTCTGCTAGAGTAAGGAAGAGCATGAGGCATCGGTTTGCCTCTGTGGGAGTCAAGTATGCCGGGGAAGCTATTTAAATTTTTCAGGGGAAGGAGCTTTTGAGAAGGTAAAATTTTAGAAGCATTCTGGTCAATTGTTCAAGGATGAGTGTGTGGTTTATCTAATTCGCAAGCACTCATTTTCTTTCTTTTGCATCATTCGACATAATCTCATCCACTAACTTCATCATCGATCAGGTGTTAATGGAATTCCACGGTGTGCTTGACCGACACAGTTTGCTACTACAGGCTTGCGAAGCAAATACCGTCTCCCAACAAGACTTAATTGACTTGGGTAGAGCTGGTCTTGGTACCTGTTTGCTTGCTGGTTTGCCTGGATGGCTTGTTGCCTACACAGCCCACCTGGTAGTTTTCAGTTTCCTTTTTGTTCAATTTCTATTTTGACGCAGTGACTAGTTTCGTGAGCACTCATGGCAACTTCTCGTGTAAATAAAAGGTGCGGTTTATATTCTTCGAGAGGCAGAAACTTCCTAATGAGATCTTTAAGCACAACGTGGAAGAGAAGCGCCAGTTTTTTACAGATATAAACATGGATTCCGAGAGGAATGATGCTGAGGTTCAGGTAGATGCTGATGGCTTTGGTTTCACCTCATGTTTCCCTTTGACTTGCATGGTTTGATCTGAGTTTGATCTCATTCTGTATCCACGCAGGCTGAGGGTGTATTAAATTCAAGATTACAGAATTTAACTCATACACTTGACAAGGTGGGTAATCATTTTCCATGACTTGAGCCTTTTCAGCAATAGCCATGGCAAACTAAAAAAGAATCGGTTTGCCTTATTGACTTTTGGACAATATGTTATCTTTAGGTAAGATATGTTATGAGATGTATATTCGGGGACGCCAAGAATGCCCCTCCTCCTCTGGTGAGGCTTACTGGGAGAAGCCTAGTGTCTGCCATTTGGAAAGGGGAAGGCTCATTAGTTGATGAGCTCCTTCAGTCAATTGAACCCCATGTCGAGGAAGATGTACTCACTGACCTCAAGGAGAAAATTTGTGTTCACGATCCATCTGATTCTGAAGACATTGAGGGAGACATCCGAAATTCTCTGTTATGGTATGTTTGGAATTTGACTCCCCTCACCTACAGTTACCCGAATTTGGATTCTGACTCCTTTCTACAGGTTGCGTGATGAGTTGCGGTCTCTTTCATGCACATACAAGTGCCGTCATGATGCTGCTGCTGATCTGATTCACATGTATGCTTACACAAAGTGTTTTTTCAGAGTCCGAGTAAGTGAAAGCTTTCTCTTTATTGTGAAACAAATGGTTTTGATTTTCTTTATCTGTAGTTCAAGCTGACTCAAGTCCACATGCAGGACTACAAGACAGTAAAATCCCCACCAGTTCATATCAGTCCCCTGGATTTAGGTCCCAAATATGCTGATAAACTGGGACCAGGTTTCCAGGAGTACAGCAAGACTTACCCGGAGAACTATTGCTTAGCCCAGCTTATTTATTGGTACAGCCAGAATGCGGAGCCCGAATCTAGACTGACAAGAGCTAGAAAGGGTTGTATGTCATTACCAGACGTCTCCTCGTTCTATGTGAAGTCTGTAAAGCCAACACAGGAGCGAGTCTATGGCACCAGAACTGTGAGATTCATGCTATCACGCATGGTAAGTGCTACTTCAGCAGCTGAGATTACCAGATTCCAGATTTGTTTGCTTAACTAATTCTAGTCTTGGATACAAGAAAGACAAATTTACAAAAAAAGAAAAAGGAAGTAAATTTTTAATATTTTACAGATATACTCCCTCTGTCCAGAAATAAGTGACTCGGAGTTGTCTAGATTCGCATGTATGTAGACACGTTTTAGTATATAGATACATGCAAGTCACTCATTTCTGGACGGTGGGAGTACTATTTTGTAAATCATTATAGAAAATGTCAGGGCAGGAAAGTTGCTAAAGTTGTAGACCCTGTACATAAGACACTATATTCTTTACTTTGTGGTACATTGGACGCTGTTGGTGCTATAAATTGGATACTTTTCCCTTGGATAAAGTCAAATTGATACGTTACACGAGTAGGAATATGTTTTTACTGCAACAATTAGGATTATTGCTATTCATCATCTTGACGTGGGTTTACTTATTTATGATGCCATAATTTGGTTGTTGTGGTCTGCGTTGTTTAATGTCACAAATTTAATGACATTGTTGATGGCTGATCACAGGAGAAACAGGCCCAACGTCCATGGCCAAAGGACCGGATATGGGTGTTCAAGAGCGACCCAAGATTCTTTGGCACTCCAATGATGGATGCTGTGTTGAATAATAGTTCTCCCCTTGATAAGGAGATGGTGCATTGGCTCAAGACAAGATCAAACGTTTTCCTAGGGTAGTCAACAGGATTGTAGGCAGAGGGCACTGGTTTTTCTCTTCGGAGATTTTAGTCAACAACATTCTTTTTTCTACTCATCTTACCTACCTAATCATGGGAGATAGCTTTAGATGGCAGGGTAACAGTCTCATCTTCTTCCACATTTGTACAGTCACCTCTCCCTCCCTCCCTAGTTTGTAGAGATGTATTCGATTAATAACACTGATAGGTCATAGTCATCATTGATTTGATGTAGCGCCTTTTCCCGTCGTGTAGAATTGCTTTGCTTCTTTATGGAATTGTACTTATGTGTAAATGCGAAACAGTTACACTCTTAAATTCAGTAATGTGTTGCAGCCAGGCTGTGTTGTATATCTATGGCTCAGTTGTGCTGTTTACTTAGTAATTGTGCTAACATGATGCTGAGCCAGAACAGGGTGTCATGTGGGATCTTGCCAAAATCCCACTTTCATTTGCCAAAATCTAGTATAAATTTTGTGCATTTAGTTTGTTTAGTGAAATATAATTAGAATAGTGACACTCTAATTTGAAAGAATCAAATACTTAGCCTTCAACTTCTCATGGGAACGATACTAATACCACACATTGAAGATTTTAGTGATCCCTACACTTGTGGGTATGTATGGTTAGGCGTCCTCAGAAACGAAACTAGAGTCTTTTAGGTGCTCGGCAACAAGGATAGGATCTTTGTGGTACCATATGGTAAGGCGCCCCCGGAACCTAGAGAGTTTTAGGTGCCCGACAGCAAGGATAGGATCTGATGGTGGAGTGGAACTAGCTGAGGCCTTAGGGCATGTATAGGCTCAACTTATTTGGTGTCGAGACAGAGATTGCTCTCAGCAAAACTCTTCCAATATTTCCTGATCTTGTGGAGTTGTATCTTACTAACTTCAAATTTCAATAATAGATAATACAGTGGAATGCCCTCTTGAGTTGGCGTATAATGACCACACTGACAAACTTTTGAGCTTGTATTTGAATCGTTTTGCTGAGCATCTGCAAGCAAACATTTTTAAAATATATTCAGTTTTACCAAGTATTGGCTTATCAAAAGTGTTTGCTTATTCACGGGTGTAGGGCAACTCCAACCCCCTCCCGTGCATTCCAGACACCAAAAATGTCCAAATCGGTTCGTTTGCGGCTCGGGGAGGACAAGCCCGAAGCCTTTGTCCGCCCATCAGGTGCCAGTGCACCCAATGGGTTGACCCGTTTGCTGGGCCACGATCCGACGGCCCTGTGCTAGCGCCCCATTGATGGTGGCTGGCGTGCTTCCTGCCGCCCGTGCCAACGTTTACCACAGACTTCTCCCACCCGCGCAAACGTTTTTTGCTAGCCCGTCTTTTCCTGACCGACAGTGAGCCTTCCGGCTTCGTTTCACACCCAGGATTGTCACGGCTATAAAAAACCGAGCCTCCCGGAGATGGATGGCAGCATATCCACTATGCCTCCTCGTCTTCCCACTACCTGGGCGCAGATTATCCTGGCCATGCCCGAGCCAGAGGAGGAGGACATGGATGAGTGGGATGAATAAGTGGAAGAGGATCCCCTCCGAGCGTCGACGACCGAGGAGTAGACTGCCTTCTTCCAGTCCTTCCAGTTCGCGTGCCAGCGGAATCTGGAGGCATCCGATATACCCATCGAGCATAGTGTCAACGAGATGTCCCGCGCAACGGTCGAGAGGGAAGAGTGCAGGCGGCGTTTCATGGCAGACAAGCGGCGCACCTGGGAAGAACAGGAGGCGCAACGCTAGCAGGGTGTCCTCCTTGCCGCGCTAAAGGTGCAGGAGGGGGGCCACCAAAAGGCTACCCTCATTGTCGCGCTGCGGGAGGACGCGGCTACGATTACGCGTATGGCAATGGATGCTGATGAAACTAGCTCGGTGTGTGCCAACTCTTTGGGACTCCAAGTGCAGAGTGATGTAGCAAGTGTGTTTTTCCCACAAGGGTGACTTGAAGGTTTATATCCAACTCTCGGGTTCTAAGCAACTTCTTTTTTCCAGTCTCTTCTAGCAACCTACAAAATAAAGTTTTTGACTTGTGCCCCCAACTCCACTATGTGGATTGTCAAGCACAAGGCTTCGTATTAGAATTGTAAACTTAAATAAAACAGTAAAGTAATCTATAAGTAAAACAGGAAAGTAAAATAGTAAAGTAAAGTTCTTCTTGGTTTTTTATGCTTGTACAAAGTAAAAGTGTTTTTGTATTTTCGAATTTAATTATTGCATAAAATGTAAAGGACGGTATAAGCAAGTAAAAGGTGTTTCTTATATTTAAAAGTGGACCGGTTTCATGGATTCACGTGTCTACTCTCTCATAAATCATGGTGAACATAAAAAGATCACAAATGACATAAATATTGTTCATAATTTCATATAGTGTTTGATTAGCATTAATATGGGAATCACGTCCTATTATAAATATAATACAATACATCTAACTTGTACTCCTCTAGAAAGGGAAAACACCATGCAATCTAGAATTAAGAATAAACAGAGTATACCCTCAGATACTTTGACATGATGTTTGAATGACAATATGTGCTACCTTGAGCAAACAAGATCATCCTTTTGTCACTAGATGATATAGCACATGTGTTCACTTTCTCCATAGTGAGGCAATAAAAGAAAGGTACAAACCATAGTAGATATTGAATTTTCTATCACTATCCAATCGCTACCACCATGTTACTCCATCTAATGCACATGTTCTCCACACACGCCCTTGCATACAAGTTTGAGAAGAACAAGCACCTAAGAATGGGGTAATAATATGCATCTATCAGTACATCAAATACATAATAGAATTTGCAATCTCATATATCATCTCATAATACAAAAATCCACCAGATAGAAATTACATATATGAAGCGACCTGACCCGGTAGGGGTCTAAGTCTCTGTGATATTTAGTGCTAGTCCCTAGATCGACTCACTAGCACACACAATTTAGGACGTAATATCATGAAAGAACGGTCATAATTCTATTACATCAAATGATCTAGATTATAACATAGTATAAAACAAGATGCATAGTAGAAGGGCTAGCTCCTCATAAACAAAATTCAACAGTGGAAGACTAATAAAAGATAAGGAGGAGCTCCATTCAAATGCCACAGGTGAAGCATGCTGAATGGAGACTCGTGACCCTAACATCGTATTTCATCCATCTTCGGGGATACCTGCAACATGATAGGTTGCATCCACGAATGGTCAATACATTGAATGTATTGGGAACGTCAATAACCTATAATCCAATATATATATATATATAATCAATGGCCGTAGCTCTAAGGCCAACCTGACAAAAATCCAGGGTGTTCAAAATCTATAGTCTCAATACCATGACTCCGAGGTTCCTACACCATGACTCCGAGGTTCCTACTCCATGACTCCAAGATTCCAACTACATGACTTTGTGGGTTGTACACCATGTCTCCGTGGATTGTACCGCATGTCTCCGCATATCCCATGTCTCCGTGGATTGTACCCCATGTCTCCGCATATCCCATGTCTCTGTGGATTGTACCCCATGTCTCCGTGATTTGTACACCATGTCTCCATGGTTGATATCCCATGTATCTGCGGATTGTATCCCATGTCTCCATGGTTTGTACACCATGTCTCGTGGTTGATATCCCATGTATTCGTGGTCTCTACTATATGTCTCCGCGGTCTCTACCTACTTCCCTTTTCTTAAATAGGAGTTCCCTCATATCTCTATTTTTGCATAGCCAAGCATTCCCAACAAACATTGGTCACACAACAAAAAAGATCGAATATCCATATGGCTATCTTATCTAGGCTTCATAGTGTATCATCATACAAACATAATTACTTCTAAGCTCACGAAGTGAGCATAGCCTAGTCAAGGGTAAAGATCAACTTTCAAGGTAACCATAACCTGGACGATGGTAAAGATCCACTTGCCTTATTGATGATGGATTTTAACACACTTCTTACAATCACAGGGCTTGCACACCTCACGATCTATAAGACAAAGAATTCCAATGAACACCCAATCACACAACATACATCATGCACAAGTAATCCATGCATGATCTTCATACAAAGCAATTGATGTGTATTTGAAAATCATGTGTAAGATTTAAATATGCATGATGCAAAAGGATTTGTTAAAAATCAATTTTTATTACTAAAGTTATGTTCAAAATATTTATTATAAACGTTTAGATTCCCATTTAAGTAAATCTATCATAGACATAATTATAAATTTTATACTTTGACCCTATTGGACAGGAGACTAAAGTATAAGCATTCATAAAAAGAATCACTCTAAAAACATTTTTAGAATTAAATTTATGCCTAGAATACCCTAGTGGAAATCTTGTAATATTGTTCAAATTAATATATTCAAAATTTAAAACTAATAGTGGGGAAACATTTTACTTGTCATAAGGATTCCAGAAAGATATTAATTGCATTATTTGGCCTTGTGGATAAAAAGTTAGGATGAATCTAAGTTGTAGGTGATTTTCTGCAAAATGTCCATCTAATTATCGAGAGGACGACTCTGTTTTTAAAACATATGGGCACATGTTGCCTTCCTATTCGTCAGTACCCCTTCTCTACTAGGAGCAACATGCTGTTGGATCATCATAACATAAACGTGCCTTATATCCTAGGCTCACAACTCGGCTAGGCTCGCGGCTAAGCCGCTGGCTCGGCTCAGCTACATCTAATCACAGCTGTCGCTGGGAATTCTATGGCATAGAGAGGGGGATGTGCTCACCGAGCGGCTATGTCGCCGGAGATGAGGGAGATGGTGGCAGTGGTGCAGGGGCCATCGGGGGACAGGGTTGCGACAATCCAGGAGGTAGGGGAGGTAGCAGACGTTGAGCAAGGCGACGAGGGAAGGGTGGTGGTGACCTTGGTGGCGTCGCTTGCTTCCTCGGGCGGCGCCGAGGAACGGATGGAGTGGGGACAAACAGTGGCATCGTGGTGGAGTTCTCCTAGATATGGAGAAGAGGCAAGGGGGTTCAGTGGGTGCGAGAGAGTTTAGGGAGGAGAAAAGGAAGGAAGGGGGGGCCGAGGGCTCCTAGTTGTCGTCGGATCGAAGACAAGTACACCATGAGGGGGTCCTCTAGGTGTCGGAAAGTGTGGGGTGTGAAACATACGGTTATCCGGGACGGTGAGCACACAAACGTACCTAGGTTCGAATCCGCTTGCGGTGGACGGATCCTACTCCTACTAGCAATCCAGTAATATGGCAGACCCGGAAGTACATATTACAAGAGAGGTTTTGCATGTGCTAGTTGAGGTTGTGATCGTCGATTGACTGCTGCCCTAAAGGCCTATCCCTAGACCAGCTTATGTAGTCGTCCGGTCCTAGGGTTTAGAGGAGAGTCCTATCCGGCTACGATACAGAGTCGGTAACAGAGTTCATCTTGGACTACAAGTAACACTACAAGCCTAAGTCGGTAAGTCTTCTGGATCTTCCCATATCCGGATGGGCTTCCAACTTCTCTCCCTAATTAGGCCGCCATGAAGCATAGCTCTAACCCTAAGTGGGCCACCCTGGTCAGTGAGTCACAATGGGTATACCCGGAAAGTATATCCCCAACAGTAGCCCCCGAAAGCCTCCAAGATCCAAAGTCAGATCTCATCATCTAGCTTGAATCTTCTTTGGCTGTAGAATCTTGAAGGGTTCCTGAAACTCCAAAACAAAAATAAGATCCAAGTCTCAAACATGAGTCAAACCTGTCAATATCTCATTGTTACTTTCCTGCTCGATTTCAGACTGAGCCGGAACTTAGTCTGCAACGCAACCTGACATCACTCAAGGTCTAGTCTTCTCATTGATAAACATTCTTGTCAGTGTGATCATTGGTGGGTCCACTTTGCGTGGAACCGAGGCGCCATTTTAATTTATGCGCAGAAATCGAGGCGACACACTCTTCCTGAGGAAGTTACCTCGCTCTTTCCCTAACACATGGCACAACGCTCGTGCATTTACACTAATCTTGGCGCAGATGTGGTTTATAAGGGGTTAATTATCCTCATTTTTCTCTCACCCGTGGCATTGCCTTTCTTCTTCCCGAGCCAAAATCTGTGCCCCCATCTCCTCCTCCTCTCTGCTCCCAAATCTCCACAACACCGCCCACCTAAGGTCATATTCTTCGGTGAGATGGCAGATGCATCAAGCTCTGGTGTGGCGGCGTCCACGACAACGACATAAGACAAAGGGCATCGCGGGGTCTGGATCCCCTGCATCTTGGACGACGAGAAGCTTCACGGTGTCGAGGTAGAATGTCTTCTCCGTGCCGACGACTGGTGAAGTAACTTCGGCGAGCCTCTTCCCGCCCCCACAACAACAAGCGAGTACACTTCGGCACCCACCTCGATCAAGGTTTCAGCTTTCCTCCCTCAGATTTATTTTCCTAGGTTATTTCTTATTATGGTATTCAACTCCACAATCTTCCTCCCAATTCGATTCTAGAGCTTAGCGCCCATTTTCTCTCTTTGTGGGGGTTATATCGGAATCAAACTGAGTCTTACTGTATTTCAATACTATTTTACTACTAGGAAAAACTTGATCACTGCCAGTGTTCCATACAATATCAAAACTCTTAGCTTAGTTCCTAGGCGAGACCGAGTCTATCCTAAGGTCATAGCCAGTGAATCAGTGAAGAGGTGGTCATCCACCTTTTTCTATCACAAGGACAAGCTAGGTCCCGGAAAACCAGAGGGTTTCCCGGCTTTCGTTCACAGTGCCACCACCCACCAGGAATCCTAGGACACGGAGGCACCAGCTCTGTCCAAAGATTTGATCAGCACCAAGAGGCGGATTGAATTTTTGATGAAGCATAAGGGTCTGCGGGGATCCTGTAACATCCCAACATTAGAGCTTAGAAATAAGCTAAGATGAGGTGTGTGCATTGCATTCATGCATAGAAAATCTGGATAATTTTCGTGCTTTTAAATAAAACTTGACAAAGTGATTGAAGCTTCTCTTAACTTGGTGGAACTGAAGTAGATCATCAAGTTGATTGCGATCAGTTTCAATATGACCTTTGTTAAAACCTTATCTTCGGGTAATATAATTTTATCTATGGGTAGATGAAATAGAACCTAGATAAAATCACCACACATTTATGTGGGATCCTATAGAGATCGCATCAGGGTATTCATTATAACAACCTTGAATACTCAATTAAGTTTATAACTTAAGCAAAGAAACTTAATAACTAAATCTTGAAACACTTGTTTGCCGTAGTTATTTCTACCATGGGTATCATGGTAGTTCTTAAATATTAGCTCTTATCACAAATAAAGAGAAAATATAAGTCAAGCCAAGACCATTCATCACATACCTTTGTTGTCATATTAACATATGACATTCCTAAATAGCTAACTCCTAGTGTCAATTGATCATAAATATTGAGTGATCAATTCCTCACCTAGAACTTATTGACTCTTAGCCTTTGACCTATTATATTAACCTTCCAAAGACCTTAAGTAAATTAATAAGAAGAAGGAACTAGATATGGTAGAGTGTGCCATCATCAATGTAGTGAGATCCTTAGTGGTGATCAAACCATTGGATGTTGGAGGAGTTAACTCACTCATGAGTTAAATAGAAGAAGTATTTAAACCCAAGAGTTTAGATAGTAATTATGAAGCTATGAGAAAGCTAGTAGTAGTAGAGAATCCAATGATAATCTTGTTAATCGAAGTAGGTATAAACCAAAGAATAGTATCTCTTAGTCAAATGAAGTTTCTAAAAAATAATTAGAATGCCAGTTGAGAGTGTACTGATGAGAGCCTTGTACATTTTGTTCTTTTATACCTAATAAGAACCTAGTCTCATAGGACCATCAAGACCACATTGGTAGAGCCATCCCAATAGCTCACTATCAGTTGATATATCATTAAGGATTATAAAGTCAAGAGCAATCCTTAAACCTTGATCCCTAGCAACATTCGGTAATAAACTTGAGGGTAGTGCATCCTCTAGGGTCCATAGTAAGTGTGGTATTAGAAACCCTAAGTAAATGTTGCTAGGCATTGAGATCACTTGTGCCACATGAATGATAATGGTTGTTAACCATTATACAATAAACTTCTATCAAAACATTAACCACACTTAAGAAAGTAGTGAACAACTAGTTCAAGAAGTGATCCATGCCTACTTTGAAAATAAGTAGAATGGTTATGAAGAAATTGTAATGGATTTGGAATAAAAGAAATACCAAACTTTGAGAACCAAAGAATTTAAATCACCATATTATGAACCACAAGGTTTAATCCATTATAATGTATACATATCAATTCTTATCTGAGGCTAAGTATGAATAGAGTTTTATATATATCATTCACCATTTTAAATCCTTACCATTATAATTATCAAGTGAAAACAGAATCATTTTTTATGAAATCTTATTATAAGCAAAAAATCCCTAAAACCCTAATTCCTCTTTATATTTTCTAATGAAAATAATCCTTTATTTAATCATGAATAATGAAAATACTAAAAGGAAATGCCAAATAAACTAGCTACATTAACCATGTAGAACCCTTATTGATTCACTGGATTTTGAATATTTAAATCATTTAGGAAATTCAAATTGAAAAGGATAAAATAAAACATAAATTAGTAAAGGTAAAATAAAAAGGGAAAAAGACTGAAAGTTGTTCGAGCCCACGGCCCATTATCTAATCACCGCTAGTGAGCAACATCAGTAAACTTCCGCTCACCCAGCCGCGGCCCAATAGAAGCCCAACAGTAGCCCGACTCACCTCCCTCTCTGACTGACAAGTGGGATCAAAGGAGGACCGCGGGTTGAGATAGCAAATTTTCTAGGGGGTTTTCTACAAAATTATCGTCATCACCTTCCCGTGCGTCACAAGCAGCTCGCTGGTGGCCTCGTCGCCGCCCTATGCCACCGCCATCGTCAATAGTGCGTTGTGATACGCACCACCGTCATCTACATGGATAAGAAGGACACACCAATGCCTTCATCCTCATCCTCTCACTCTCTCACCTCTGATCTTTTCCTCCCTATTCCACTCCGGTGAACAAACCCTAGCTCATCGGGGATAGTCGTCGTCGCTTTCTCCGGTTGCCCAGGCCCCGATGAGACCACCACTAGGTGCGCCTCACTGTCCTCATTCGTCTCCAACAAGCCACGCAAGCACGGGACTAGCCATCTCCTCGGAATCAAGCTTGCCGTCCTATCGGCCGCCGCAGTCGATCTTGTTGATTTGCCATCTTCCGACCATATCTGGCCTCACCGACCCCTCCATGGTGTTTGTGGTGATCCCCTGTATCCTCCCATACCCCTCTCGTTGTAGTGGCCTGAGCTGCTCTGCCACTGCATGCTGCTGTCCGCCGCTGTCGATACCGATGCTCCGATGACCATACCATAGCGGCGCCACCACCTTTATGCTCAGCGAGCTCGCCCGTGTTGAACCCAACCCTTCACGTAGCCCCAAGAGCTCCATATGGTCGCCCCCTATGGTGCTCCGGTGAGCTGACGTCACCTCGACGCCATGCTCACGTCACCCCAGCCCAATCAGCCAGTTTGACTCGGTCCGTGCCAACGTGGCATGTGATGTGGTGGGAGCCCCACCAGTTAGTGACCGTGTCTAGGTGTCTGTAGGGTATAAATAGTATTCCCTATTTAGTAAATAGATAAAACATTATAAATTCGAATATAACTCTTTTCCCGAAATTTAATAAAATGATTAAATCTTGTAAATCCAATAACTTTTGTTTTATAATTCACAAAAATATATATTATATATCAAAATGTTTAGAAAAATAAATTCTAAAATCTAAACCTATTATCATATTTTACTTTACAACTTAAATAAAATAATTAGTAAATACCCTATTAGGGATAAATCTTAAATAAACATATTCTATTATTTAAAATTCGGAAAAATAATTATAATATATCAAAAATACTTAGAAAGACAAAATATACATTTATAAACTTGTTTCATATATTCTTGTGACAATTAACTAAATATATTATTTATTAAGTCTTTATAAAGTAAATTTTTTTTATAAAAAATCATATCTTATTATTTAAAAATAACAACAATACTTATAATATACCGAAAAGATCACAAAAATAAAATATATACCTCAAAGTTATCATATATCATAATTGAAGTAAAATAAATGGTAAAGGTTTTATAAGTCTTTTTAAACTCTTTTATTTTATTTTAATACATAAAAATTATATAAACCTTTGCTTATGCCTTCAATATAAATTATTTAAAGTGTAAAAGTGTAATAACAAATTCAATTGATGTTTATACGAGGTCTAAATTGATCCAACCATTTTAAAGTGTTGTTCCTACAACTATGATTCAAAATAATTATATTTTGTTTCTTAAAAGGATTTTATCAATTATTAAATCATTAACAAAGAGTATATTGTTTGTGTGGAGGATTCTCCTCATTTATAAAATTACCAAGTTAATGTTTACCAATTATTTCACAAGTTTGGGGATCCACTTAAAGCTCTAAACCAAGTTCTTAAGTAATTAAAGTAAGGCCTTTTCCAGGTTTATAAAGTCTAACCAGTAATTCCAAAAGCTAAGTAAATGATTCCATACACTTATAATTTTATTAAAGCACCACCCCATAAAAGCAATAACACTTATACACCACCCTCAAGGAATATTAAGAAGTGAACCACCTGCAATATGATGCCTTATTCAAGACATATAAATTCCTACTACAAGTTTGCTAATTATTCAAAGTTCAATAATGATTTCCTCTTTGATAATTATTATTAATAAGAAAACCTTAAAGTGTTAGCTTTAAGATTAAATACCCTCCTTTGTAAAAGTAACCTTTTACTCAAAAGTTATTCTTTTAAGAAACATTAAAAGTAAGACTTAAGCATTTGTATAAATGCTCTAATGATTAATAATCTTGTTTAAGAAATATTTAGATAACATTCCACATTTGTGTTCTTTAATATTGTATGCTACTTGTTGTATTTACATATTGTTTCACACACTCTCACAAGCCTTAATAAGAAGCACATGTGTGAAGCTGGTATAAAAGTGAAACACATTCCAAAGAAATCATTCCAAGTTCCAAACCCTAGATAAAATACGATTATTCCGGGGATTCGTGTTTATCAAACTACACTACACTAATTATGCATAACTCCATCTTGCTTCTTTAAACACTCGTCCTTATCGGACTAATGATGCTAATTTCAGATTTTTGATCTTCTATTGTATTGAAGACTATGAGTGCATTATCTTGCAATCATGAAAGGCAAGTTCACACTTGCTCATGTCCTTTGGTTATTTTCTATCAAATACTTGTAACTCAAATGTTGTCATCACCTGTATTTTAAAAAAGGTTAGAAAACACTATTTTCATAATAATATGATTATGGATTATTTACCGAATGGTAATAATCTACTAATACAGTTTCAGTGGTAAAGGAACATAATATCTAGGACTTAATCAACCAATGTTGCCAGTGATTCTAGCACCGTATATTACGCGTTAACCATGAGATTTTGATTGGGACAGAGAAGTTAGCTGGATATTCTTCCTTTCGCATGGACGGATGACCTTATCGTGAGGTTGTAGATTTCTCGTGGAGAATCCAGCAGATGGGTGGGACTCCTAGTTCCCCGCGATATTGGTGTCTAGACTATTCATGAGGGCTACCATAGGTATATCTGCCTATATGGGGGTTACCAAGGACATGATCTGCTCACTGGAGTCTCCAAGGGGTTTCCAGGGTTATATCTACCTATATGGGGGTTAACGGAGGTATATCTGCTTGGAGGGTCGTGTCTTCATGCGGGGTGTCGGAGAAGGGTAGTGATTGGCTTGGATCTTAGACTGGACCCCATACCAAGGAAGTGTGGACAAGCTCATGACTTGGATGTGCAACAAGGCTAAGGTCTCTCATGGGTAAAGCAGCGCACCTCTGGAGAGTGTAAGAACTATGACATGTTACTCCCTGCTCCGAGAAGGAGCTGTGAACGCGGCAGGAAAGGAACTCCATGAAAGTTCTGGTAAACCTATGAAGGCTGACGGACATAGTTTTCAGAATAAAAGCAACATTTTAAGAAATGTTTACGAAAACTTGCATTGCCTATGACCTATGGTCTGTGGCTGTAGATAGTGCATCAAACACTCCTTTTTAGTGAACTTGCTGAGTATGCTTGTACTCACCCATACCTTCTTAACCCTTTCTAGATTCTGAAGCCATTGAAGACGATGTCGACACCAACTCATCCTCAACAAATCATCATCGACAACTCAAGTTCTTCAATAAAGTCAATGAAGTCAATGAAGTCAACATATACATCAATCGGAGTGAAGACAAAGTTCCTTATTAGATAGGAGTAGATACTCTAGCCATTAAGCCTACTTCTGTAGAGCATTGCATTATTAGCAATTGCAAGCCAGATAGTTTAGATGCTAGTCTTAGCATCTAGATAGTTCCGAGTTATTATTTCTGGTTCTTCTTTGTAAGAATTTTCTTTCTCTCTCTTTAACCTAGAGTGTCCTCTAGATATTTTGTAAAGAGTCGAGTTGTAATCTATAGTCATGTCTTGGACCTGCTGTGTTTCTGTTGAACCACTACGAGGGATGTAATACTAGTGAACGGTGTTTCATTGGTGTTATGTCAACGACTATAGTGTACTACACCATGAAGTGGTGTGCTGGGTCACTGCAGCTGGTATCAAAGCATATGCTTTGACATTAGGATTAAAACCCTTTTAGGTGATCTGTAGGTTGGATAGTGACTATAGGAAGCCATCTCATCCAAACCAAGATTTTTGATGGGTATCCACTTGAGGATAATCTTGTCACGCTTAAGTAAGATATTTTAATCATCTTTCTTAAAGAGTAGTTGTCTATCTTCTCTAGGGAATGTCATCTTTAGTGTAGATCTAAATAGATATAACATCACTAAGATATCTTAAGTAAGTTAAAATATCAAAGAAGATTACGACTAAGTTTAGGATATAATGTGGAGTAGTATTAGTGATGGAGTCTATATTTTGAGTCCCTATGAAGCAGCAGAATCTTACCACTAGTTGATACCACTATACCACAGAGGGTAGACCATTAGAGTATGTATAGATACATTTGGAAGTAAATCATGTGGCATTCACTTGAGAATTCCATGTGATGGAGGAGAATTCTTTTAAGAATCATTAATAGTAAGCTAAGAAGAAGAGTCGTCATGGTGAGATTAGCTCCCCAATCATGATGACTAGGTAAATCTTAACAAGTTCATGGTTGGAATAGCTCCGAGACCATGATAAGTTTGTAATTAGGACAAGTACTCAATAACAAATCTTATGATAACAGTAAGTAAAGAACAATGTAGGTCTATGATAGAAGTCATAGGTATTATAACATTATGATAATTTTTGGATTAAGGTAGTAACTAGAATTTTTTAGTAGTTTTGAGGGTAGTTTACGATAGAATAGAAATTTTTTAGTCTTTAGTAGTCCCGAAAGAAAGATAAGAGGTTAGTCGAAACCAAAGTGAGACCACTTTGCTCAAAATTATCCAATTGCAATTGAGCAATTTGGGTAAACATTGAGACAAAGAGTAGTTTGACCCTAAGTGATAAGTATCACGATGTAAACCTATACTAGGAGGTGTCATATACTACACAATAAGCCTGAATTCTAGAGATGTTTTACTCAACTACTATATTCTGGTCTTAGAATAATGTGTGTTATATATACCACATCTGGATTTCTTGGTTTTCTTGGATCTTCTTGAGTGACTAGATCTGTACATGAAGTTTGACTTGCTGTGCAAATGCATGTTGCTTCATCACATTATTACTTGATATTATAGACCTAGATAAAAAAGGGAATTCGTGTAAGGAAGTGACGAGTTCCGAAGATCAAGATGAAGACTTACATGAAGAGTGAAGCCAAATATAAGGAGTATCAACACTATTTGGAAGGATGGATCAATCCCAATTCATTGTTAGCTGGCAGTAAGAAGGAATATTAGTACAGAAAAGGTGTGGAGTAACATTAAAGGATGAACTTAAGTTCACCCAAAATAGGTGATGTTTGAAAGGACAAGGACGTCACCTAGAGGGGGGGGGGGTGAACAAGCGGTTTAAAACTTTTTACGAGATGGGATCAACAAAGGCGGAATAAAACTAGCATTTAATTTGTCAAGCACAAAACCTATATATACTATGGTTCAACTATGTGCACCAACAACTTATGCTAAGCAAGACAAGCAACTTTGTGATAGCAAGATATAGACTTGAAGCACGAATGCTATCACAAAGTAAGGTGCATAAGTAAAAGCTCGGGTATAGAGATAACCGAGGCACGCGGAGACGACAATGTTTTACCGAGTTCCTCCCAATGGAGTACGTCTCGTTTGGAGAGGGGTTGGTTTAAAACCACCAACCCAACAAACTTCCTCCCTTGCTCTCCTGTGAATCTCACCCCAACGGGATCAATTCACACTTCCACTATCGGTTCACTTGTCGGTGGCTATCCGGAACCTCCCACAAGGTTGGGGCACTTCTCCACAATTCAATTGGAGGCTCCCAACAAACAAGCTTGGGGAAAGCTCCACAACTTAATTGAAGGCCCCAAGTAATCCACAAACCTGCAAAACCACCAAACCATCTAGGGTTCTAAGAACCCAAGAGTAAAAAGCTTCTCACCTTTCACCCAATCGAATGCTCACCGAGAACTCAAACCGATGCACCAAATGCAATGGCAAGAACACAAGAAGTGCTCAATTTCTTCTCTCCCAAATTCCACCAAAGCTACAAAAGCTTATGGGGAAATAAGAGAGGAAGAACAATGGAGGAAATCCACAAAAGACTCCAAGATCTAGATTCCAAGATGTTCTTCTCACTTAGAGGCGAGATTGATTGGTGGGATTATAGATCTAGATCTCCTCTTTAAAATCCCTCAAGAATATGCAAGAATCAATGGAGGGATTGAGGGATAGCAAGCTCAAGAAGGTCAGAAATGGAGGGGAAAACTTGCAAGGAAGGTTGGGGAACCATTGGGGAAGAAGGGCCCCTTAAATAGGTCCCTATAAATCCAACCGTTAGGCCCAGGAATCGCCCTGTCCGGAGTCTCCGGACGGAAACCGGAGTATCCGGTGTACCAAGGCCAAACGGGGATAAACTAGGGGACAATCAGAACTCGGTCCGGAGATACACCGGAGATTTAGTCCGGAATCTCCGGTCTAACAAAAACTGGCAGAAAGACCAATACGAAAACAACCATAACTTTTGCATCCGGACTCCAATTTTGATGATCTTGGGCTCATTTTAAAGAGGACAATAAGATCTACAAGATAAGAAAGAAAAAAATCATAGTATAGAAAGGGAGTATAGAACCAAATTATGAAAGATTTGACCTCTCTCAAAAAGACGAACCGGTAAAACCTCCAACATCGAAAACACAACAGAGAATGCATATGAAATCCGTTTTCGATGAACTTTGGCTTGTCATAAAGATTACCACAAGCTCTAAATCCTCTCATGGATAAGAACCAAATAACGGAAGGTTTTACCAATCTCTAAAATACAAACTGGTAAAGCCTCCAATATCGAAAACGCAATAGAGAATGTATATGAAATCCATTTTCGATGAACTAGAGCTTGTTATGAATATTACCACAAGCTCAAGACCTCACATGGATAAGATCCAAATAACAACCAAGAAATATTATGCCAAGTATGCAAAGGTTTGAGCTCTCATGAAGGATTTGATCAAGTTACTCACTCGAGAGCCCCTCTTGATAGTATGGCTATCTATCCTATAAACCGGTCTCCCCAACTAACACCATGAGACTGGTAAGAAAGAAACCCTATCAAGAACATACCTTTGCCTTGAGCATATTCCACTTGAGCTTGACGATAGCGATCTTGTCCACCTCAAGATGGAACACCTTTCTTGATTGCACTAGCTTGGTGAAGACTTGCAAATTGCTCTCCCATTCTCCACTATGGTAGAGCTTCTCTCTTGGGCATATCATCTTCCCATATCCATGATAACCATATGATGGCAAGCTTCAAGCAAATGATCTCTTCGAGATGTCTCATCTTGAACTTGCACATCATTTCTTATTTCTTCATTATGTTGGTGTCTTCAAGGTACATAAGACATATCACTCCAACTTTAGTCTTCAAGACACACTTGATATAGGCTCAAGTCTCACTTGACCAATATCCGGATCACTCATTGAAACCTTGGTCAACACTTAATCTTCTTCACTTTCTTCTTCTCCAAACCTTGAAGCCAACATATGGTTCAAGCATTGCATATGGACAAATCCTACAGGTAAAACTCAATGCAAACATAAGTCCATATTGATTGTCATTAATTACCAAAACCACACATGGGGCACACATGCACTTTCAATCTCCCCCATTTTGGTAATGGATGACAATCCCTTTGAGAGGGTTTATATAAGGAATTAACCAAACAAAATGTTGTGCTAACATCAAATACAACACAAGTATGTGATGTTAGTACAACCACAATATAGAGCAAACTCCCCCACAATCTATGCATGTGTGGATGAACTTGAATTTCATTGGATATCTTGCCAACCATTACCGGTGGTGGAGTTTTCTCTATATATTCAAGATTCCATGCAACACACTAAGATGCAAAGCACACGAGGCAAGTGTTTAAGCACGAAACTGAAAGCACACAACCAAATTCCCTAAAACCCTCTAAAACTTCTCCCCCATTGGCATCCATTGCCGAAATGGTTGAAATACTTTAGAAGGCCAATTTAGTGAGAGTTCCTCCATATTGTGTGCATTTCTCATAAAATGAGTAGAATCAGATGCACATATCCAATGACGTATACCAGGAGGAAATCAAACTAAACTGAGGATCCAAAGATTGCAAAGAAATAAAATGGTGAAGAAGCATCAACAAATGAAGCAAGCAATCAAAAGATCCAAAGAAGCACTTCACAAAAGGAAGATACCAAAGGAAAGATAGATATTATGATAAGCTTGAAAAGAGAGTGACCAAAATAATATGAGGAGACTCCCCAAGGTTTGTGCACAAATTATAATTTGCGTTTGAATACAATATGCACAAACATGGCATCCTCATTCCCTCTATATCATTTAAACCACGAGCATGAGTAAGAGAGAAGATATTATGATGAGAGCAAATGGGTGTTTAGATTAAAATAGAAAGCTCCCCAAGGTTCATGCACAACAAAGTGCACAATTATGGAATCCTAATTCCCCATAATCAAACAAAACACAAAACAAGAACAAGAACAAGAAGCAAAATGTGTGTTCTTATGTAAATTAGGGAAGCTCCCCAAGGTTTATGCACCAAATATAATAATTGGTTTGAATGCAAAGTGCATAAACATGGTATCCTTGCTCCCCAAAACTTACATAACATCACAAAGGCATGAGAGATCAACTTTCTTAACACCAACGAGTGCCAAAAGATGCAAATGAAAAGGTCAAGCACTCAAAGCAAAACGTTTGGAGCCACCAATCGAATAAAAAGGAGCACAAGTTGTAGACTCCAAAGCAAAAGGATATCAACTAGAGATTTAGCCATAATCATGTGTATAAGTTTCTAGGTAGACAACAATCACCAAGATATAGATCCACAAAGAAACATGTACGAACAAAATAGATACTCCAGAATGAACAAGATATCCAAACGAAAGTCATAGACAATGCCAATAAGATTTTTTGCTAGAAAGCATGGCCAAAGGCTCAAATTTATCTTATTTAATATCAATGACCTTCAAACACCAACGACTACATCATAACTATCACAAGGGAACAAGAGATAGCTGGAATGCATTGGGAAAGGCAACATGTATCATAAAGAACAAATAAACCTTACAAATTCATCCATATTGCACATGCGAGAAATTTAGGAAACGATTGGCAATAGAATTGCTAGATTGACATATGTGGGATTGGTGAATCATAAACATGATTTTTATATACTCCCCAAAATATGCATTCATCTCAACTTACTCATGCCACAATAAGGATGATACAATAAAATTCTTGCAAGAACCACAATAAAATCAAGTGAAGGAAATCATGCCATGATGCAACCACAATGGTTGGATTCTAGAAAAGTATGCATGAGAGGGATACTTGTTACTGAGATACCATTGGTAGGATGAGTTTATTGATCATCCTAGCTTGCCTCCAATTATCATTTACTCACCACACCTTCTTATTATTAAGACAAGCATCCAATGTATCTCCAATGTACCTAAAACACATTCAAGTACACAATGGTCCAAAACTCGTTGGGTCCAAAGTAGTTAAATACACTACAATACATAGGACAAACTCCACAAAAACATGTGCATATTGATATGAAATTTGACTTTCACGCACATCTTAGCCAAAATAGGATTTGGTGGAGTTTCCCTTATATATTGGATCAAAGAAAGCAAACATACCATACTATATACATTTAGTAAATATGCATGCACAAGACTTTCAAGAACCAAAAGGAGATATAGTTTGGAAAAAAACACCAAGAAAACCAAGAAGGCACACCAAATTGTGACACGACTAATAGTTGTCCAAATTATACCAAGGAACAAATCAACACATGATTTTTTTCCATACAACCCCCATCACATAGGGGTCGGGTTCCACTATCAACCGATAATGGAACAAACAACACACACCATCATCCACCAACACAGGTTCATGCTCCTAGAAGCCAAGCTCTGTCGAAGCAACCAGAGCCAATCTTCTAGAGCTAGTTATCCCAAAACACAAGAAGAAAGGAAGAGAGAGAGATGCAAGATCACTGCCAACTAGGCTAGTGTTTTTAAACTACGACAAGTAAGCACCACAAACCAACGGGACAAAGTACATGCCAACATAAAGCTTCGAGCTGACCCCACAAAGCTTTTTCTGTCTGTATCTCAATCTTCTTCCTGTTCCTCCGCAGGCGACCTGGGACGTTTGCGGCTAGTTGATGGTAGTCCCAGCAGAGGCACCCTCGCCCTGCCATGCCTTCAGCCTCAGCCAACGCATTCCTCTGCAAAGTCTCCGCTCCTTCACGTAGCAACTCCCCTTCTTCAGCTTCATGCAGACCTGCCCAATGTTTCAAGAAAACACAAGCATACATCACTAGGTCCACAGGAGACTTGATTAGTTTGTTTTCAAAATAAGCTCTGTTCCTAAGCTTCCATATAGCCCAACAGATAGCAGCAATGGCTGTTATCTGAATATTATGACTCACAGTCAAAAACCTGACTATCCACCGGAAAAACTGAGAAAAGGATCCAGGTCTGGTATCAGCACCCACAGATTTTGCAACCACACTCCACACATACTTGGCCGCAGGACAATGGAAGAACAAATGTCCAATAGTTTCCTCCTGGTCACAAAATCTGCAAGTTGTATCTCCCTCCCACTTCCTTTTCTTCATATTATCTTTGGAAGGGATTGCATTGTGCCGGATAAGCCACAACCAAATTTTAATCTTCAGAGGAATTTTTGCCTTCTACAAGTGCTTAAAACTCCTATCCACCCCACCATTTGGCAGATGATTATACATTGATTTAACCGTAAACACCCCTGATTTTGTCCACAACCATCTTGGTTTATCTTCCTCACCCGTCATTTGAATACCAATCATCATCTCCTTCATACATCTATACTGCACCTGTTTATCACTGTCCAATCATCTCCTAAAAGAACAATGCCAGTTTCTACCAGCCATCTCAGAAACAGTCACATTCCGCTGCCTACATATGTCGAACAACTCAGGAAATTTCCTTTTCAGAGGTATATCCAGGCACCATGCATCCCCCAGAAATCTGTTCTCACCCCATTCCCCACCACCATTCTTCTCCCAGACATGTAAATTTCTTTGACTTTCAACAGATCAGCCCAACAAGCAGAATCTTTTTGTCTATGCTTGATGGAAAAGATTCCTCCACTGCCAAGGTATTTCTTCCTCACAAACATCTGCCATGGACCATGTTCATATTCTAACCTCCACCACCACTTGCACAACAAACTGATATTGAAAATTCTGATGTTTTTTATCCCTAGGCCCCCTTTTTTCTTAGGTCTGCACACATATTTCCACTTAACAAGCTGGTATTTCTTTTTTCCTGCTTTACCATACCAGAAAAAAGATCTGGTATGTTTTTCCACTTCCTCCACATCTGTCTTATGTAAAAGGATCATTGACATGGGATAAACAGCAACACTTGAGATGTAGGAAGTGATTTTGATATACCTACCCCCCACAGAAAGTGCACCTCCCATCCATCCATCTTTTTACCCATTTTCTCCCCTATGAATCTCATATCAGACACAGAACGTTTCCTGCTACCCACAGGAAGACCCAAATATTTGATAGGCCATTCCCCTGTCTGACAGTTAAACAAAGTAGCATACATCTCCTTCTTTGTATCATCTTCCAGGACCATCGTCACCTCACTTTTCTCAAAATTGATTTTGAGGCCAGACATTGCTTCAAACAAGTACAATAACAGTTTCAAATTCCTGGCACCCTCCACCTCATCCTTGATGAATAAAATGGTATCATCAGCATACTGCAGAATGGCTATACCCTTTACAAAAAGATTATCAACAAGCCCAGTGAACAAATTTCCTGCCTGTGCATTCAGTACCATTTTGGCCAAACAATCCCTTGCCATATTGAACAAGAAGGGAGAAAACGGGTCACCCTGTCTCACCCCTTTATAGCTCCCAAAATAAGGACCCGTTTCATCATTGATTTTTACACTGAGAGTCCCCTGAGTAACAGCACTTTTCAACCAAAACAGCCAGTCATCATCAAAACCTTTCTGCTTACAACAATGAAACAAAAAGTTCCAGTTAACCTTATCATATGCTTTTTCAAAATCCAACTTTAGAATCACCCCTTGTTGCTTCTGAAAAGTAGCTTCTTTCAAAATTTCATGTAATAAGGTGACCCCATCTGCAATATATATTCCCTTAATGAAAGCTGTCTGACAAGTCTCAATCAACTTCTGCATCATAGGTTCCACTCTAACTGTCAAAGCTTTTGTAATTTTTTTGAAAATAACCTGTAGCAAACAAATAGGTCTGAACTTCTGTATAATGTCAGCCTCCTCACTCTTAGGCAGCAAAGTGATGATCCCATAATTGATTCTTGCTAGATCAATTTTATGAGAAGGAAAATCAGCAAAAACCTCCATAATATCATGCTTGATAATTTGCCAGCAAAATTGATAGAATTCTACAGGCAAACCATCAGGGCCAGCAACCTTATTTTTCTCCATCTGCTCAATTACATCTTTAATCTCCTCCTCCGAAAAAGGTCTCCCCATACTCTCTCTGTCTGCTTCATTAAGCTTTTCCTCATCAGTCCAGTTATCATCTGCCAGCCTAATAGCAAAACCATCAGCAGGACCAAACAACTTCTTATAATAATCATCGGCATGTTTCAAGAGATCATAGGTCCCCTGAATTTGCCTTTCTCCATCCTGCATAGAGAAGATCATTTTTTTCCTCTGACTCCATTTGCCACTCTATGAAAATATTCAGTATTACTATCCCCTTTCAAGAGCCAGTTATCTCTTGACCTCTGTTGCCAATACTACTCTTCCTTCTCATAAGTTTCTAAGAGTTCTTTCTGAATCTGAGCTTTTCTTATCTGTTGCTCTTTATTAAGCAGAATGAGTTCCTCAATCTCATCTAACTCCTTCAACTCTTCATCCAAGTGCTTCCTATGCTGTTTCTCCAGACCTCTGATATGTACCCCCACCCTTTCAGATCATTCCTGATATTCTTCAGCTTTTTCTGTAGCCTGTCCAAACTATTTGTGCCTCTGACAGGTTTATTCCACACTTTTTTACCCTGTCCATAAACTCAGCATTCCACAGCCAACTTTTCTCAAATCTAAATCTTTCTTTCCACCTGCTTGTCTTTCCATCGTATCTAGTAGAAAAGGACTATGATCAGAGATCTCCCTAGACAACTTATGAACTGTTGAGAAAGGAAACAAGCTTTCCCACTTTTGACAAACAACAATCCTGTCTAACTTCTCCAAAGTAGGAACATCTTGGTTGTTGGTCCAGGTGAACTTTCCACCTGACATCTTCAGTTCCCTCATACCATAGGTATTATTATAGAATTAAACATATGACTCCATGTACTCAGGACATGAGTTTTGTTTTTATCAGAGATAAATCTCATGATGTTAAAGTCCCCTCCAATTAACAAAGGAATACTCTGATCCCTGCAGACATCAGCCAATTCAATCAGAAAATCCCCCTTATGCTCATTCTATGCAGCCCCATACACCACCACAAAATGCCAATGAGTTTGTTTATCCAAGTCATAGACTTTTATATTAACATGGAACTTTCCCACTGAAGAATCACACTTGTCAAACCTGGAGGAACGTAGGCCCCCCAGGATACCACCAGATTTCCCCACAGAAGGTAGCCAACTCCAGGAAAATTGATTCATAGGATCAATTTTCCTAAAAAATCCATCAGAATAATCTTTCTTCATTGTTTCCTGTAAACCCACAAAATCCAGCCTCTCTCTCTGCATCAAAATTTTCAGATAGGAACTCATACCTTTCTTGCCCACACCCCTGCAATTTATAATGGCACCTATCATGATACTTTTGCCTCTCCCTTGTTCTAGTTACAACACCACTCATAGGGTGATAGTTGTTAACCTTCACAACAACTGCCTTTAACTTACCTTGCCCATTCTTCAAACTTCCACCTGACTTTCTCTTTTTTTATTCTTCCTAGAAATCACAGGAGTGAACTCAACATCCTCTTCCGCACCATCTCTCCACTCAAGGTATTCTACCTGTCCCACCTGCTCAACAACCTCATCATCCTTCCCTTTTTATTTCTCAGCTAGTTTATGTCTAGCTAACTCTAAATCTTTAAGAGAATTAATAAACTCAAAACTCAAAGAAGATTGTTCTACCCCATTTCTAAAGCTCTATTAAAAATATCATCATCATCTAACACATCAAAGGAGATAAACAAGGACAAGTTAGTACCTGACAGATCTCTCTATGTAGTTTGAGGCATAGAACTCTCATTCATATTTGAAACCCCACCCTGAGTAGCCAGCCTTTCACTCCTTCTTACCAGATGGTCCTCCACATCTGTTTCATTTTTTTCAATATCTTTTCCCTGAGACTCCTGCTGAGAACTCTGACTTTCCTGAGTTAAGTTTTCAGGTTGTGAAGCCCCCATGTGTAACTCCACCTACTCCTGCACCTGCTCCACCCCTGCCCCAGCATTCTGTACCTGAATAGTAGGGGGATTGTTTTCCACATCAGCACCACTTTTAGCAGAAGAACTGTCCTGCTCACCAGATCCCTCAGTACTGCTATCATCCTCTCCCCCAGCACCACCCTGTTCTTCCTCAATTTGCTCCAGCAAATGGCCATACATTTTCTTGTGCTCATAATACTTATCACTACTTTTGTTTTGTAACAGTCTTGCACAAAATCCTGGAAGGACTGACCTCCACCAGTAGGGTCATCAGGGTTAACTACTGCCCCTATTTCCTTAGGAGCCAAAGCTTGAGCAACCTCCAGGTGTACTTCCCCCATCTCCTGATCCTGATCCGAATCAATCATAGCTCTCTGTTGCACATTGCTACCAGCACCCACTTCCACCTGTTGATTCTGGCCAACAACATTTGCCCCAGTATTTTCCCTAATCACAACACCCCTTGCAGGGTTACCACTTGGCCAAACCTGAGCCACCCTAGCACTAAAATACATGTCCCCTGTATCAGTAGATTCCCTATCCTCTTCCCTAGGACCCTTCCCTTTCTCCCAATCAGCACATTGTGGGAGATCCCTGTTGGTCTGCCCCCCTCTCCAGATGCACCAGTTGCAACAACATTTGTCCCCAGGTTAGATTCACCCCTATCAACAGTAGCCACTGTGAGCACATGTATTCTACTTTCTCCAGGAGCATCAACAACAGGTTGAGCATCTCCCCCTCCTATATTAACAGAAATAGGTATAGCTGGCACTTCTCTAGGAGAAAAAATCTCCCTGGTATATTTAAATTCATATAAGCCACCTTTCATCTCCCCTCTCCTTGTATTAGGCACTAAAGTGACATCCAGACATGCAACTTTAACCCTAACATATGCCAGATTCCTGAGACTATTCCTGTCCATTCCCATAGGTTTGCCTATCAAAGAAGCAACATAAAAAACACTAGATCTCTCCCTGTATTTCATAGGAATACCCACTATTCTGAACCAAGCCTCCTCCATCCACTCCAGAGGATCCAGATCACCATTCCATTTTGACAGTTCAATCACAGCATCAGGAATTGTCTTCATGAATACTTTTCCAAAGTGAAAATCCTCAATGGATTTTGCTGAGGGAAATCTCATCAAAAATTCCACATCATTGATAGGTCTTGCAGTAAATCTCCAGCCAGAGCCAACTGAATCTTCCCAAGCCTGAAATTCCCTCTCTAGGTCCCTCCTAGTAACATCCCCTCTGATCAGAGTGATATGTGCCAAATTCAAGTTATCAAGAGACTAGATGGACGATTCAGTTACTGGGATTGAATAGAAGCCCTGATCAAAATCAGTACTCCCAAAAAATAAAGGCACATACTCCCATGGCTTCCTTTCTTGACAGACCAAAATGTTATGTTCTTCCCACAGTTTTCACATTCCTGCACTTCCACAATCTCTGTGTTCGTCTGTGGGAAATTGCTGACCTCCACTGTCCTCTATTGATTTGTAGGCACAACAACAACTGGTGCAGGTACAGAGGACCCCACCAGTGTTGTGGCCACCGCCTCAGATTGGCCAACCAGCGGAACAGCAATAGAGAAATTGGCAGCAACAGATGGTGTGCTCCCCGGAATCGAACTAGGAATACTCACAGAAGGGTTAGTATGAATAGGGGGAATTACCTCCGGAGTAGCAGATCTACTAACATTGACAGACGATGGCGCCGGATTTCTGATCACCGGCGGTTGCTCAACAGTCTGCGCAAACACAGGAGCAGGACGCCGAGAGGAGATGTCAGTCGTATTACCTGGCCTCCCCTTGAAAGATGAATCTGATGCCATGGAGTGAGAATCCCTGTGCATCTCAGGTCGATGGCTCCATCTGCTCCGGTTCCTGGCCTGTTCATCCTCTCTACGGTGAGCCTCCACCAATGCCCTCTCCCGTGCCAGATCCTCACGGCATTGCGCCTCTGCCCTCGCAACTCTATCAGCTTCATCACGACGACGATTCTTTGCGCGTGCCTCATCTTCCGCTTGTCGCCGTTCCTCTTCTAGACGATCCTCCTCCCACCGCTGCTCTTCTTCCCTGCGCCTCTCCTGCTCTCTGATCCAGCCTCCATCACGCCGACGAGCATCTGGAAGACGCCTATCCCCTAACTGCTGCCCTGCATCATCGTCAAATCAACACATGATAGACCCCAAGTTCAACAAGTGAACAAGTCAAAAGCCAAAGATAAAAGAGGATAAACAAATACAAATGCTCAACAATTTATCTCATTTGAATGGTTAAATAGAAGGCATGGAATTAGAAAATCAACTCCCAAACAAAATACCAATTGAAAAATAAATGGTTCCAACAAAAGAACAAAACTCTCAACATTTTTCAAGAATGGCACAAAGTACCAAAGAAAAGATTTATCTTCCAAAGGCATAGAACGTGGTATGGATCAAATCATGTCATGAAGAAGCATAAAATGAGTGTTATAAATAATATAGGAGAACTCCCCCATGATTAGTGCATTATTTAAGATTTTGCATTTGAATACAAAATGCACACACATGGGATCATCATCCCTACCTACAAATCAACTAGAGAACTAAATAATTTCAAGACAAATAAAGACCCACAAGAGTCAAGGAAGACATGGGAGACAAAGGACAACAAATTTCTTGGCAAGAGATAAGGAAAATAAAGCAAAAGCCAATATGAAAATGATCAATAAGATCTACCACCTATAATAGTACCGATTATCCAAGGACAAAGGACTTGCAAATATTTCCCGGTGGTAGATAACAAATATATCCAAGATCATATTGACAAAGAGAAAGCAAATGTAAAAATATAGGAATTAAAAACCGAGACATGAAAGAGATCCCTAAGGGTTTCAACTAGTTAACCAATCATGCAAAGTAATGATTAGAATAACTAGAGGAAAAATTCTTTCCAACTTAGATATAAGAATTCATATATGATGAAACCCATACCAAGGAAATATCTTGCAAACAAGATCCAAAAGATAAGGAATAAAAGGCATTATACCGAAAAGGACTTGTTTGAGCTCACGTGCCACATAGGACCTAGATAATTTCCAATATTAATTCTGTGTGTCACAACCTCAACTATTCACATTTTCTCGGTTTGTAATATGCACAAAGTATATTAGTCCGCAATAATGTGATAAAATATTTCTTTTCACAAGAGGCAAATAAAATACAACAAGAGAACATTATTGGATATTATATAATTTAAATTTCTCATGAGCATGACATACCACGTAGAGACTAGATAATCTTGAAATATCAATTCTAAGTGGTATTCCTCATGTACACACATTTAGGATTGTGGGGTGTCCCAAAGGACATCACACTCCTCCAAAATAGGATAGTCCATTAATCTCCCGCAAGAGCCAACTAAGATATAAACAAGATGCAATAGGCTCAAACACAAATAAAAACACATACATGGTGTGCAAGCCACATACACAAACTTGATTTCTCAAGTTAAGCAAGTAGGAAGCACAACATATACAAAACATATGCAAGGTACAAAACTAACACATGCACAAGGGGCAAGTAACTTTCAATGTAAAAGGGTTGAGAACATGTTACCGCAACAAGGAGCAATGGATATAAGATAGAGATATGACAAACTAAATGACTTGGCTTGAGAGAATATATTTGAAGTCCCATTAATTCTTCAAGATGTAGCCAAGTCTCCAATGACCTCCAACACACACCTATTGATCAAGTTTTAGCTTGATGGTCCCCAACCAAGTTGGGTCCTAAGAGGTTAGTCACAATAGGCTTGGCAACCCAAATGGTTCTTTTCTTAACACCACTTTGGGCACCAACATATTTGGAAAACACATTGCCACCCTCATACTTCCTAAGAGAATAGACATCACCAATCATGATTGGGTTGGATGAGGAGATACCAATAGTGCAAGAAGAAGAGATGTGACCCTTCTCACGACATAAGTAGCAAGTTCTTATATTCCCATTCTTTTCACTTGATTTCTCCATAATGGGAGCATTATATTGAATCTTATTGGGAAGTGGCCTTTCTCCACCTTGAGGTAGGCCATGACCTTGAAATAGAGGCCGCTTCCCTTTTCTCATTTCACCAAGAGGCTTCTTCTTCAAGGGGCAAGATCTAACATGGTTCCCTTCAATTTTGAACTTGAAGCAAACAATCTTGGATGAATTCTTGACTTGTTCTTGGCCCTTCTTATGGTTGCTCTTGGGCTTACTATTGTTCGTGAACTTGTTCTTGAGATCGGATTTGAATCCCAGCCTACTCTTGTCATTGGGGGATTTTTGCACACATAGGATCTTTTTTAGTGTGGTCTTCCCTTTATGACCCTTTTTCAAGTCATTCTTCAAAGAAGTGAATTGAGCCTTGAGCTCTTTGATTTCTTCTACATGGTTAGTGGCAATACATATACTAGAGGAAGTAGAAATTTCATTGCTAGAGCAGCAAGGCAAATATTGTAGTTCATCACAAGATTTAGCAATAATGTGAGTGGACAAATTACAAGGACTAGCACATGGAAATATAGCATTATTCGTAGAGATTGTGCTAGTGACCATGTGAGGCTCACAAGATGTTACCTTTGTATATCTAGCCTTATGAACTAACTTTAGACTAGCATGGGATGCTAGAATATCCTCATGAGAGCTTGATAGCTTACCATGAATTTCTTCAAAGATCCCATACTTTCTAGTTAGCAAAGCAAGTTGAGTCTTTAGCTCAACATTATACTTCAAAATAGATGCTTCACAAGAAATAGACTTAGTAGCACAAGCATCATAATTAATTGTAAGAGGTGAGGGAACTTCAAAAGCTCTTTTGAGTAAGAGGCTTTAAGTTTCTCATGTGACTCGGTGAGTTTGATGAGCTCACCCTTGATGACCCTAGAGCCATTTTTGAGGTGCTCAAAATCCTCAAGGAGTTTAGCATAAGCAACTTGAAGCTCATAATTTTTACTTTTGAGACCACTAGTCTCCTTAAGACCTATATGATGAGATTCCTTAACTCTAGACAACTCTAGAGCAAAAGTCTCCTCAAGAGATTCCTTAGTGGTTTGTTCCTCTTCAAGAGCTTCATTTAGATGTGCAATTTTATTAGCATACTCACGCTCAAGGCTACTCATTTTATCAATGGTGTTCTCATGCTCCTCAATTTGTGCTTCAAACTTATCAATATGTTCTTTGCTCTTAATAGCAAAGTCCAAGATTTCAATGAAGTTAGAGCAAGCAATATTATTCTTAACAAGAGCATGTTAAACCATCTCACCCTTTTCATATAAATCATCAACATTAATCTCTTTTTCCTCATTATCCTCATCCTCATCATCACAAGAGGTATTGGGTTCCAAAGTGGGAGTTACCTTTGAATCCCTAGCCATAAGGCATAGGTGGGAACCGTGAGATGATGATGATGATGAATTACTTGAAGCTCCATTCAAAATCGTGTCTTTACCAATAGAATCTTCGGTTTCCTCTACATTGTTAGACACACAACAACTAGAGGACATAGAAGCATTTATATTATGGCAACAAGGAAAAGAGAGCATATCATCTTGAGATCTATTGAGGCAATTTATACATGATATGCAAGGACTATCAACACTAGCATGTAAATTATATATATATATATTGCTAGACGTGTTCAAGTTGAAAGATGAAGCATTGCAATGAGATAGAGATGACGGATCATCAAGAGTAAGCTTACTATCAACATTGCAATATTCATCACCACTCACCATATCATTACCTTGTGTCTTACCACACTTTGGTGAAGTGGAAGAAGATGAGAACTCATCACGGCCGGAAGTGGAAGCAATACAATCATCCTCAATAATGTTGGACACATCATATTTATCTTGAAGTTTTGTCCATAACTCATGAGCGCTCCAAAAAGGTATGATTGAAGAAGTAACTACATAGATAAAAGCATTAACAAGCACATTAGAGGCTTGAGCATCGAGATATAAGTTTTTCTCATCCTCACAAGATAGATTTTCGAAATCCATAGGAGGAGAAGAACCTATATCTACAATACGCTCCAAATTTGGGTCCATGTCCCGAAAATGAATAAGCATACGAGTTTTCCATATATCATAATTTGTGCCATTGAATATGAACATGTCATTATGCACAAATCCCCTAGTAGACATATTTACTCTCAAGGCGGTGAAGCCTAAAATGAGAGACCGGGCTCTGATACCAATTGATAGGACAAGGATGTCGCCTAGAGGGGGGGGGGTGAATAGGTGGTTTAAAACTTTTTACGAGATGGGATCAGCAAAGGCGGAATAAAAGTAGCATTTACTTTGTCAAGAACAAAACCTATATATACTATGGTTCACCTATGTGCACCAACAACTTATGCTAAGCAAGACAAGCAACTTTGTGATAGCAAGATATAGACTTGAAGCACGAATGCTATCACAAAGTAAGGTGCATAAGTAAAAGCTCGGGTATAGAGATAACCGAGGCACGCGGAGACGACAATGTTTTACCGAGTTCCTCCCAATGGAGTACGTCTCGTTTGGAGAGGGGGTGTTTTCAAACCACCAACGCCACAAAAGGCCTCCCTTGTTCTCCTGTGAATCTCACCCCAACGGGATCGATTCACACTTCCACTATCGGTGCACTTGTCGGTGGCTATCCGGAACCTCTCACAAGGTTGGAGCATTTCTCCACAACTCAATTGGAGGCTCCCAACAAACAAGCTTGGGGAAAGCTCCACAACTTAATTGAAGGCCCCAAGTAATCCATAAACCTGCAGAACCACCAAACCATCTAGGGTTCCAAGAACCCAAGAGTAAAAAGCTTATCACCTTTCACCCAATCGAATACTCACCAAGAACTCAAACCGATGAACCAAATGCAATGGAAAGAACAAAAGAAGTGCTAAATTTCTTCTCTCCCAAATTCCACCAAAGCTACAAAAGCTTATAGGGGAATAAGAGAGGAAGAACAATGGAGGAAATCCACAAAAGACTCCAAGATCTAGATCCCAAGATATTCCCCTCACTTAGAGGAGAGATTGATTGGTGGGATTGTAGATCTAGATCTCCTCTTTCAAATCCCTCAAGAATATGCAAGAATCAATGGAGGGATTCAGGGATAGCAAGCTCAAGAAGGTCAGCAATGGAGGGGAAAACTTGGAAGGAAGGTTGGGGAACCATCGGGGAAGAAGGGCCCCTTAAATAGCTCCCTAGAAATCCAACCGTTAGTCCTAGGAATCGCCCGATCCGGAGTCTCCGGATGGGGACCGAAGTCTCCGGTGTACCCAGGACAAACAAGGATAAACTGGGGGACAATCAGTACTCGGTCCGGAGATAGACCGAAGATTTAGTCCGGAATCTCCGGTCTAACAAAAACTAGCAGAAAGACAAATACGAAAACAACCATAACTTTTGAATCCAGACTCCGATTTTAATGACCTTGGGCTCATTTTAAAGAGGAAAATAATCTCTACAAGATCATACAGAAAAAATCATAGTACAGCAAGGGAGGATAGAACCAAATGACGAAAGGTTTGACCTCTCTCAAAAAGACGAACCGGTAAAACGTCCAACATCGAAAACGCAATAGAGAATGCATATGAAATCCGTTTTCGATGAACTTCGGCTTGTCATGAAGATTAACACAAGATCTAAATCCTCTCATGGATAAGAACCAAATAATGGAAGGTTTTACCAATCTCTAAAAGACAAACCGGTAAAACCTCCAATATCAAAAATGCAATAGAGAATGTATATGAAATCCGTTTTCGATGAACTAGAGCTTGTTATGAATATTACCACAAGCTCAAGAAGCTCACATGGATAAGATCCAAGTAACAACCAAGAAAGATTATGCGAAGTATGCAAACGTTTGAGCTCTCATGAAGGATATGATCAAGTTACTCATTCGAGAGCTCTCTTGATAGTACGACTATCTATCCTATAAACTGGTCTCCCCAACTCACACCATGAGACCGGTAAGAAAGAAACCCTATAAAGAACCTACCTTTGCCTTGAGCATATTCCACTTGAGCTTGATGATAGAGATCTTGTCCACCTCAAGATGGAACACCTTTCTTGATTGCACTATCTTGGTGAAGACTTGCAAATTGCTCTCCCATACTCCACTATGGTAGAGCTTCTCTCTTGGGCATATCATCTTCCGATATCCATGATAACCATATGATGGGAAGCTTCAAGCAAATGATCTCTTCGAGATGTCTCATCTTGAACTTGCACATCATTTGTTCTTTCTTCATTATGTTGGTGTCTTGAAGGTACATAAGAGATATCACTCCAACTTTAGTCTTCAAGACACACTTGCTATATGCTCAACTCTCACTTGACCAATCTCCGGATCACTCATTGAAACCTTGGTCAACACTTAATCTTCTTCACTTTCCTATTCTCCCAACCTTGAAGCCAACATATGGTTCAAGCATTGCATATGAACAAATCCTACAGGTAAAACTCAATGCAAATATAAGTCCATAAATATTGTCATTAATTACCAAAACCACACATGGGGGCACACGTGCACTTTCAATGTTGCTAAGAAGCTAATGAAGTAGTAGTACCAAGTTTATGAAAGTAACATGAAAGGGTGCAAAGAAGAAGACTTGGAACAAAAGTGGTATTCAAGATCTGACAACTCAGAGAGAATGCCAACAAGAAGTAGAAAACCCGTAGGGTAATCCATACACCTAGGAGGAACCGTAACTGGTATCAGTAGTTGGTATCCTAGCGGTTTACCTAATTAGGTTATCTTTGTATGATTTAAAGAGCATAAAACTTGGTCTATGTTAATTTAGACCTAAGGAAGTATGAAATTAAGGTGATCGTTTTTTTCGAGATTTTTCGTGAAATTGGGTTTATCAGTGAGAAATAATGACCGAAAAGGGTTAAGGGTAAGACAAGTAACGTTGGAAGATTCATTTTGGAGATCCACAATTGTGTGGGTATACCAGAGATTCTTTCATGAGACCTTGTAGAGGTGAAGTATAAGCTGGACAGAGACCAATATCCTTACTATTGAGTTAATGGGTATTATACATGTAGTTTAGAGACCATTAGGAAACCCCAAGGGAGAGAGTAAACAATAAACACTGAAGTGTTGTTTTCTGGCTTTTTGAGAAAATGTTGGAGAGGATTTACTGGACTATGATGAGATTAAACCTTATTCCCATAAGGTTACAAGAAGACATCATTATAAAAGTACTCCCGAGAGTATGTATGAGTATAGATCATAGGAGATAAAAAATAGATTAATTTTAGCGGACTAATTCTAAAAGAAACAACTCATAAGTTGCCCTTAAGACGGAAGATTGTATACCCAAAATAGACTAGTGTAGAGTAATAAAAAACCCTGATTGGATCGGGCTAAATAAATCCAAAACCAATCTTAAGTAGGATGGTAAGGACATAACCCAATGAGATATAGTAAAAGGAACTGTATGGTAAATTAGAAGTGACGGTGGATATTATAAAGAATGAAGTGGATTTAAGGAAAAAGATATGGATACAGGATACCACAATTATCCCCATTGGTGATCACAATAGAGTTGAGAAATGTCGTGATCAATACAAGTTACTATCTCGTTCTAAAACGCAACAGAGTATGAACTTCGGGGACGAAGTTTATTTTAAGGGGGAGAGACTATAACATCCTAGCATTAGAGCTTAGAAATAAGCTGAGATGAGGTGTGTGCATTGCATTCATGCATAGAGAATCTGGATAATTTTCGAGCTTTTAAATAAAACTTGTCAAAGTGATTGAAGCTTTTCTTAACTTGGTGGAACTGAAGTAGATCATAAAGTTGATTGCGATAAGTTTCAATATGACCTTTGTTAAAACCTTATCTTTGGGTAATATAATTTGATCTATGGGTAGATCAAATAGAACCAAGCTAAAACCACCACACATTTATGAGGGATCTTATAGAGATCACATCAGGGTATTCATTGTAAGAACTCTTGAATACTCAATTAGTTTATAACTTAAGCAAATAAACTTAATAACTAAATCTTGAAACACTTGTTTGCCATAGTTATTCCTACCATGGGCATCATGGTAGTTCTTAAATATTAACTCTTACCACAAATAGAGAGAAAATAGAAGTCAAGCCAAGACCATTCATCACATACCTTTGTTGTCATATTAACATATGACATTCCTAAATAGCTAAGTCCTAGTGTCAATTGATCATCAATATTGAGTGATCAATTCCTGACCTAGAACTTATTGACTCTTAGCCTTTGAACTATTATATTAACCTTCCAATGACCTTATTTAAATTAATAAGAAGAAGGAACTAGATATGGTAGAGTGTGCCATCATAAATGGAATGAGATCCTTAGTGGTGATCAAACCATTAGATGTTGGAGGAGTTAACTCACTCATGAGTTAACTAGAAGAAGTATTTAAACCCAAAAGTTTAGATAGTAATTATGAAGCTATGAGAAAGCTAGTAGTAGTAGAGAACCCAATGATAATCTTGTTAAACCAAGTAGGTATAAATCTAAAGTAAGTTTTCTTAACAAGATAAGCCTATAGAGAGACTAGTACAAATCTAGTACTTAGTGTTAATGGATTTTGATCAAACAATTAGAATCCTAAGCTTATTATGATCAAAGTATGGAAGCCATCATTCTCAAATCACTTGAGAATACATGATTAGGTATTGAAGAAGAGTTGTGAGTATACTAAATTAGGCAAGACCTAGTAATATGAATCATCTAGCTTGATCATGAGAAGTCAAGCTAGAGTATGATGAAAAATATAATATTAATTGTATGGAGTAGTTGGAGGCATAGTAGCTTAACCAAGCTAATACAAGAACAAACTTGTATTATGGGAGTAACACCCTACCCATTCCGGAGGATTGATGTCCTATGTGATATAGAGAGGATTGTAATCCTGCAAGCCTTGGATGTAGTTGCAAGATGGATATAAGGAAGTTAGTGGATGGAGTTAGAAATAGCTACATTGTTAGATTCATTAAGGGTAGCTTATAGATGAAAGTTATATACTACTAGAATAATGGAAAAGGAGTGTTGTTGAAGTGACATGACCATGTCATCATCTGATGATGGATATGATGGAGTCATATGATTTACTTATTCAGGAAGATGTGATCTTTGTGTATAATATAAGAGAGATAGATAAAGTATCTTTAGGAAAGGAATCCCTTCACTATGACCTAAGCTTAGTGAAGTGTGAGAATAGGAATTCTTGTGAGAACCTTAACCAACAATATATCAAGCCATGACAAGACCCATGTCTACCTGTTTGTCCCAAACCCTAGAATAAAGTTAGCAGTGGAATCAATTCCTACTTTTAGGCAGCCAAAGAATATTATCTCTTAGTCAAATGAAGTTTCTAAGAGATAATTAGAATGCCGGTTGAGAGTGTATTGATGAGAGCCTTGTCCATTTTGTTATTTTAGACCTAATAAGAACCTAGTCTCATAGGACTATGAAGACCACATTGGTAGAGCCATCCCAATAGCTCACTCTAAGTTGAGATATCATGAAGGATTATAAAGTCAGGAGAAATCCTTAAACCTTGATCCCTAGCAACATTCGGTAATAAACTTGAGGGTAGTGTATCCTATAGGGTCCATAGTAAGTGTGGTATTAGAAACCCTAAGTAAATGTTGCTAGGCATTGAGATCACTTGTGCCACATGAATGATAATGGTTGTTCAGTATTATTTAATAAACTTCTATCAAAATATTAACCACACTTAAGAAAGTAGTGAACAACTAGTGCAAGAATTGATCCATGCCTACTTTGAAAATAAGTAGAATGGTTATGAAGAAACTGTATTGGATTTGGAATAAAAGAAATACCAAACATTGAGAACCAAAAAATTTAAATCACCATATTATGAACCACAAGGTTTAATCCATTATAATGTATATATATATATATATCAATTCTTATCTGAGGCTAAGAATGAATAGAGTTTTATATATATAATTCACCATTTTAAATCCGTACCATTATAATTATCAAGTGAAAAACTAAATCATTTTTTATGAAATCTTATTATAAGAAACAAATCCCTAAAACACTAATTCCTCTTTATATTTTCTAATGAAAATAATCCTTTATTTAATCATGAATAATGAAAATACTAAAAATAAATGCCAAATCAACTAGCTACATTAACCATGTAGAACCCTTATTAATTCACTGGATTTTGAATATTTAAATCATTGAGGAAATTCAAATTGAAAAGGATACATTAAAATAGAAATTTGTAAAGGGAAAAGAAAAAGGGAAAAAGACTGATAGCTGTTCTAGCCCACGGCCCATTATCTAATCACCGCTAGTGAGCAACAACAGTGAACTTCCGCTCACTCAGCCGCGACCTAGTAGAAGCCCAACAGTTGCCCGACTCATCTCCCTCTCTGACTAACAAGTGGGATTAGAGGTGGACCGCGGGTTGAGACAACAATTCTTATAGGGGGTTTCTGAAAAATTGTCATCGTCATCTTCCTGTGCGTCACAAGCTGCTCGCTGGGAGGCCTCGCCGCCGCCGGATGCCGCCGCCGTCGTCAGCAGTGCATTGTGAGACACGTCGCCATCATCTGCAGGGATAAGAAGGACACACCGATGCCTTCATCCTCATCTTCTCACTCTCTCTCGCCACTGATCTTTTCCTCCCTATTCCGCTCTGGTGAGCAAAACCTAGCTCGCCGGGGATCGTCGTCCTCGCCTTCTTCGGTCCCCCAGGCCCCGCTGAGACCACCACTAGGTGCGAATCACTGTCCTCGTTTGTCTCCGACAAGCCACGCTAGTAGGGGACTAGCCATCTTGCCGGAATCAAGCTCGCTGTCCCTCCGACCGCCGTAGTCGATGTTGTCAATTCGCTGTCTTCTGACCATATCCATCCTCACTAACCCCTCCACGGTGTTTGTGGTGAGCTCCTGCATCCTCCCATACCCCTCTCGCTCTTTGTAGTGGCCTGAGCTGCTCTGCCATCGCGTGCCACCATCTGCCGCCGTCGGTCGCTATCGATACCGATGCTCCGATGACCATACCGTAGTGACGCCACCACCTTTATGCTGAGCACGCTCGCTCGCGTCGAACCTGACCCTTCGCACATCCTTAGGAGCTCTAGATGGTTGATACTTCCATTTTGCATCACTATTCTATATCATAATTTACTATTATTCATCGATATATTTCATATTAAGAGATGATACTTATGTTATTTCACTTGTTTTTGCATGGTTGATGACTTTTGGAGCATGGACTGCTGCAATCAGGATTCTGATGGAAAAGGTGCTGTTTGGAGGCAAAATTCGCGAAGATCATAAAATCCGGGAAAATATATGGAAAATCCTATTTTTCCAGAAGACGAAGACTACCAGAAGGAGGAGTGGAGATGGGCCACAGGGGGCCCACACCACCCCGTGGCGCGGGCCACCCTGGGTCGCGCCACCAGGTGGTGTGGCCGCCCTGGCCCTGGAAAATCCTATTATCTCCAAGGAACCCTAATACCTGGAGAGCGACAATAGAAAGATTCCACCGCCTCTGCGTGGCGGAAAACATCGAGAGAGAAAGATCTCTCCGGCAGACAGATTTGTGCTGGGGGAATTCCTTCCCGGAGAGGGGAGATTGTTGCCATCAACACCACCATCAAGCTGGACTTCATCGGGATCATTATCATCATCGTCATCAGTACCCTCATAACCATCTCCATACCGCTGTAACAATTGGGTTGAATCTTGCATAGTTCATAGGGGAAACTCTCCCGGCGTTGATTACTCTTTGTAGTTGATGCTATTGAGTGGAACCATTGAATTATTGTTTATGTTCATATTGTTATACATCATTATTCCATCTCTAATCATGATCCATATGATGTCTTGTGAGTAGTTCGTTTTGTTCTTGAGGACATGGAAGAAGTCATGTTGTTAGTAGTGGAATTGTGTTGACAAAGATTCAATAGTTTGATATTTAAGTTGTGGTGTACTTCTTCTAGTGGTGTCATGTGAAGGTCGACTACATGACACTTCACCTATATGGGCCTAGGGGAATGCATTGTGTATTTGGCTACTAATCGTAGGGGTTGCCGGAGTGATAGAAACCTGAGCCCCCGTTAGGAAACCATTACACAAGGGACGTCAGGGTCTTAGAGTTTAAAGCCGTGGTTAGGTTTCTACCTTAATTACTTTTTTGTACTTATGGATGTTTGCAAGGGGTATAATCACAAGTATGTATTAGTCCTAGGAAGGTCGGTACATTAGCACAGGTTCACCCACACAACACTTAGCGAACTAAAGAAGATTAATCAACTATATGAAGCGAAAGCACTTGACAGTCTTCCCATGTGTCGTCGAGAACGTTTGGTCATCTTAAGTAATACAACCGGATTGGGCCACTTGCTGCAATCATTCCTATTGTCTTTTATTTACTCGTACTTTATTTACCTGCATTATCAAAACCCCCTAAAAATCCGTTTGCTAAGTATTTGCATAGAATTCTTGATCCATACCACTAGCCAACACCTTCTGATCCTCGTTGGGTTTGACACTCTTACTTATCTAAAATACTGCGATACGCCCCCTATACTTGTGGGTCATCAAAAATATTTTATGGCACCGTTGCCGGGGAGTGAAGCGCTATTGGAGAGTGGAACTGGTAAAGGAAACTTCTATTGTGAGTATTATTTACTTCTGTTAGTTGCTTTATTTTCATTATGGATAATTCGCTGAGTTTCTTATTTCGTAATGCTACTACCACTGCTAAGGTAGTAGATGAACCACCACCTGCTGAGAATGATGCTTTTAAAATACCTACAAGAATTATTGATCATGTTATGGATAACTACTATGTTGGGGATGGAACTGTCCATCCCGGTGATCTTTTACTCTTTATACACGAATTATGCGGGTTGTTCAAGTGTGCAGGTATTACTACAGATCAAGTTAAGAAGAAGCTATTCTCATTATCACTGAAAGGAAGAGCTGAGGAATGGTATAAGCTGCTGAAGAATGGTCAAGCTCTTGAATGGGAGGAAATAGTGCCTCTCTTTTATTCAAAGTTTTATCCTCCTAGTGAGATTCATAAAGATCGGAATCAAATATACAATTTTTGGCCTCTTGATGGAGAGAGTACAACTCAAGCTTGATGGAGATTGAAATTACTAATGCTCAAATGTCCCATTCATGAGCTCCCCAACAATATTATTATCAATAACTTTTATGCAAGGCTCCCTCTACATGATAAGGATTTATTGGATGCTTCTTGTGCTGGATCATTCACTCGCATGGAAGAAGAAGCTAAATGGGATCTCCTAGGCCGTATTCAAGACAATGCCGAAGCATGGGAGAATGACAAAGGAAGAAAGTCAGGTATAAACTATGATTATGAATGCATTGAATCTTTTATGGGAACTGATGACTTTCAAAATATTAAAAATGCTTATGGTATAGACTCTCAAGCTATTGCTTCTTATTTTAAGGCTTTTGCTTCCTATATTGAAGTGCCTAAAAAGAAGTGGAATAAGTATCATGAACCTTATAAAGATATTGCAAGAGTGCTCCTGCAAGAAATACTGAAGTTTATACTACTAATCATGTTGTACCTGAACCTTACATTGAGACACTGCCTTTCCCAGTTAAGATAACGGAGCATTCTATGATGGCTAGTATGGTTAATGAAAGTACAAATAAAGCTGTTGAACCTGATAACAAATGGATGATGAACCTATAATAGCAAATGTGAAAGACTTTGTCACTAAATATGTAGAAGAGGGACACACTATCCTTTGTAAGGATACCTCTAATATTGTTTCACAAAGTAGTGTTATAAGAACTAGTATTCCTGTGTTTTCTGTTAGAATAAGTGATCACTGCTACGATGGTCCTTTTGATAGTTATATTGTTAAGTTTATGCATGATACTAAAAGTTATTATGAGAGAGGGAAAAGTACTCTAATGCATCTCAATAATATCAAGTTTCCTCGTTTTATGCTGAAAGTTTTTATGTTGCACTTCTTTTGCCTTCCTATGCTAGTAGCCTCTGATTTCAACAACTTGTTTGTTTACAATATTCCCTTGCATAGGAAGTGGGTTAGACTTAAACGTGTGTATTTTTGCTTCTTAATGCTCTCTTTCACTTCAATTCATATTCCTATGTGAGCATCTTCAAAATTATCATGCCCATCTTAATGGCTATAAAGAAAGAGCTTTTTGGGAGACAACCCAATTTATTTGTTTCTTCGGTTTGTTTTTGTTTTTTGAGTCTTGGAAGTTATTACTTTGGTAATAACCTCTCCTTATCCTTTTTGTTTGGTTTTTGTGTCAAGATCAACCTCTAATGAGAGAGAAATAAGATTTGGGGAAGTTGCTGTCCTGAAACACATTTTTGTGCTTCACCGTAAAAATTCATGAGATATCTCTGTATGTCGGATTGAGCTGTAAGTTTTTGTGCTTTTTCCCCAGGTTGTTATTTAACTTTAGTTAGTTTTGCACTTTTTGATTTGAGCAACATAAGATTTTCGAAAATATTGATCTTTACCTGCTGGTCTGTTTTGATAGATTTTGCCACTCTTGCATTTGCTTCTTTATTCAATTTCCTTTTTAAATTCTTTTTGGGTTTTCGGAAGGAGTTGCTATAGTACCTTATGTTTTGATGGTTTTTAGTTGAAATTGGACTCGAAAAGTTTTATCACTTCACTTATACTAATGTTGCTAATGAGAACTGTGTGAAGTTTTGTGTGAAAGAAATTTCCAGGTTAGTGGAGATAATGGTGTAATAAGAAAATGAAAGGTTTCATGACTCAAGCAATAAGTGTATGAAGATGAAGATATTGATGTTATTCAAGTGGTGACTCCGGAAGAATCTACTAAATACCAAATTTAGAGACATGCAGAGTCTATTTTCGAATAGGTAATAGTTCTGGTAAGAAAAGTTCCTCCAAAGATCTGTCCAGTTATATTTTTGCAGTTTTTGGCCAACAAGGAAAGCTACGAAGCGAAAGAGGGACGGAAACGGAGCCAGGGTGGCTCACACCACCCTGTGGCATGGGCCCACCCCTGGCCGCGCCACCAGGTGGTGTGGCCACCTCGGACTCCGTCTCCGACCCGTTTTCTCCCAGTACCTTCCTTTTGTTGTGAAACCTCGTAATATATAATCCCCCGGATCCCCCGAGATTCATATATCGTGTTCTCGTCGTGTTTTTGTTTTGATCTTTTTCTGCCAGGAACTATTCTTGAAAGTTTAGAAGCACAATGGTGTCCGCCGAGGATAAGGGAAATGAGCCTATCGAGGAAGATCTCCAAGACCCCGGGCAAGAGAAGGAGATCAAGAGTGAAGATGAAGAGGAGGCAAAGACACCAGCACTACCATTGCAAGCATTGGAGTGGTGGCAAACCCTTCCAGGACTATGTCAATTGGAGAGAAGCCTCCTCATCACTACTTAGATCCATGGTCACTTCCTCCACGCGCCAAGAATCCTTTCCATACCCTTATCCATGAGCATCAATACCAGAATATGCCCAAGGAGAAATTACCCTCCAATTGGGATTTGCCTCGTTCTAGCCATGCATGAAAAGAAGACTTCAAGGAGGAAGAGTGGGGAAAGAATCACAAGAGCTGGAATTCGCAACCCGACATGATCATGAGCCGCATTGAGCAAAACTCACAGCTGATTCGTAATCTCACCTTTGAGATCGAGGACTTGGGGAAACTGATCAAAGAGCTCATCGAGAGAATACCAGCACCACCAGAGGAGTAATTCGTCATCAGGTTTTGCCATCCCCTTGGTTTGTTCCAAGCTTGGGGGAGTGCCGCGGTATCACATCACTATCTTCTATCTTTTTACCTTTTTAGTAGAGTCATATCATGAATAGAGAAGTTATCATATAGGATGGTTTGCATTATGGAAGTGTCCCCTCTCTCGCTAGATATGTATCCCTTGGTGTGAGTTGCCGTTATGGAATATTAATGAGAAGTTCTATCATTTACTCTCTTGCATACCTTATATTAGTTTTCAATTCATGGTTATATGATTGATCTTGTTGTTAGTATTGGTATCACTTTGGGATCATTGAGTTAATTTAGTTGGTTTTGGCAAACCTGGCTCGGTCAGTAGCAACACTATTTCTAAGAATTGAATGAAAAAGATAGAAGTACTCTTAAAGAAATATAATTTCATCATCTTTCTTTCTTGATTTGCTCATAAGTTTAGTATTCTCTAGTTAAGATCTTTTGTGCTTCCAAGGAAGATTGCATGTTTGCTTTTATCAATAGTATGTTTGTTTCTTTCCTTCAACTCTTATACTTGCTACCCAGACTTGCTAGCAAAAAACCTGTACTGAGAGGGAATTCTTCTCGTGCATCCAATCCTTAAACCAAAACTATGCCATTTGTGTCCACCATTCCTACCTATTAGCACTATTGCTATTCCAAGTAAATTCATGTTTTTATCTACCTTCCAAATTAAACTTGTTATGTGAAAATTAGTGATTAAAGCTCTCACGAACTTGATGGCACACTTTACTTTCTTGCATCTAATAAATCTGAACCATTGTGCCCATCTATGTTGCGTATATGCTTGCGCTTTGTAAGTTGTGAATTAGCAGAACCATACTGTCATGGGGAACGCTTTCAACATTGTACTGGTACTTTGTACCTAGTTGATATCATGTTATTTTGTCTATGGATGTCGTCGGTGTGAAATGAAAGGGGAGCTTGTAAGTCCATGGAGTTATGTATGTGTGTTAGAGAAACGCCTGGGCCGCCGGTCTAATCCATGTTGTCATGGTGGAAACCTACAGCGTAACCATAATGAGCATCTATGAAGCATTCTTCTTATAAAAAAAGAGATAGAGATTGAGAAAAAGAGAAAAAAAGAGATGAGAAAAGAGAGAAAAAAGTACCATATTCCCATGGTAAATAAGAAGATTGCTGAGATGCTCGTTGTCGGCTTGCCTTGTCATTTTCATATGGAGATTCTTCCGTATTATCGGGCAAGGGGTACCCCGTTGGCGGTTCTCCATGATACACATGAGCTTACTATGACAAGAACTTACCGGTGACTAAACTTGAGTAGCATGAAGAGCGACCCTCGTATTCAAGGGACATGAGATTTTCAATTTACAACTTGTCAAGCATATCCTCATATTTGATCACTTTAACCTTAATCACCTAAAGATGCCAATGATAGGGGCAATCCCTGCTTCCCTCTGCGAAGGGCCTTTCTTTGGGAGCTCTTTATGAAACTTGAAATCCCTGCTTCCCTCTGCGAAGGGCCTTTCTTTTACTTTTCAGTTGAGTCAGTAAAGCTATTCCCTTCTATCTCAGCAAGTATTTTGAGTTGTTGTGTTTCATTCATTCATATGATGATTTATTCAATCATGTTTCTTATGTTCCTTGTTTTGCACATAGCTCTTATCTTGGTGTTTACTACTTTGAAAGCTATCATTGAAAATCAGTCATTTGTGAACTCCAGCAAATTGTCAACTATTCTTCGACCAAGAGCTAAGTTTGCCATTACCAATTATGATTAACTTTATGTATCTTTATTGTGTTTCCTTTACCTATCGCAAGTTAAGTTATATAATAGTGAGTTGTCTTCTATTATGATCTATGTATTGATGAATGTGATGCTTCCTATCTGTATTCTTTTATCGACTCTTCACTCCATAAACTTGAGGTCATGTTTATTGAGCTCAGTTTCGCTTGGGGACAAGCGAAGTCTAAGCTTGGGGGGGAGTTGATACGTCCATTTTACATCACTACTCTATATCATAATTTACTGTTATTCATTGATATATTTCATATTAAGAGATGATACTTATGTTATTTCACCTGTTTTTGCATGGTTGATGACTTTTGGAGCATGGACCACTACAGTCAGGATTCTGATGGAAAAGGTGCTGTTTGGAGGCAAAATTCACGAAGATCAGAAAATCCAGGAAAATATATGGAAAATCCTATTTTTCTAGAAGACGAAGACTGCTAGAAGGAGGAGTGGAGATGGGCCACAGGGGGCCCACACCACCCCCTGGCGCGGGCCACCCTGGGCCACGCCACCAGGTAGTGTGGCTGCCCTGGCCCACCTCTAGCTTTCCCTTGTGGCGTATATTATCTCCATGGAACCCTATACCTGGAGAGCGACCATAGAAAGATTCCGCCACCTCTCCGGGGCGGAAAACACCAAGAGAGAAAGATCTCTCCTGCAGACAGATTTCTGCCAGGGGAATTCCTTCCCGGAGAGGGGAGATCGTCGCCATCAACACCACCATCAAGCTGGACTTCATCAGGATCATCATCATCATCACCACCTTCATCATCATCAGCACCTTCATCAGCATCTCTATACCGCTGTAACAATTGGGTTGAATCTTGCATAGTTCTTAGGGGAAACTCTCCCGGTGTTGATTACTCTTTGTAGTTGATGCTATTGAGTGGAACCATTGAATTATTGTTTATGTTCAGATTGTTATACATCATTACTCCATCTCTGATCATGATCCATATGATGTCTTGTGAGTAGTTTGTTTTGTTCTTGAGGACATGGGAGAAGTCATGTTGTTAGTCGTGGAATTGTGTTGAGAAAGATTCAATAGTTTGATATTTAAGTTGTGGTGTACTTCTTCTCGCGGTGTCATGTGAACGTCGACTACATGACACTTCACCTATATGGGTCTAAGGGAATGCATTGTGTATTTGGCTACTAATCGTAGGGGTTACCGGAGTGACAGAAACCTGAACCCCCGTTAGGAAACCATTACACAAGGGACGTCAGGGTCTTAGAGTTTAAAGTCGTGGTTAGGTTTCTACCTTAATTACTTTCTTGTACTTACAGATGTTTTCAAGGGGTATAATCACAAGTATGTATTAGTCCTGGAAAGGTCGGTACGTTAGCACAGGTTCACCCACACAACACTTAGCGAACTAAAGAAGATTAATCAACTATATGAAGCAAAAGCACTTGACAGTCTCCCCGTGTGTCCTCGAGAACGTTTGGTCATCTTAAGTAATACAACCGACTTGTCCTTTGCTGAATAAAGGATTGGGCCACTTGCTGCAATTATTCCTATTGTCTTTTATTTACTCGTACTTTATTTACCTGCATTATCAAAAACCCCTAAAAATCCGTTTGCTAAGTATTTGCATAGAATTCCTGATCCATACCACTAGCCAGCACCTTCTTCTCCTTGTTGGGTTCATCAATGGTCACCCCTATACTTGTGGGTCATCAATGGTCGCCCCTATGGAGCTCCGGTGAGCTGACGTCACCTCGACGCCATGCTCACATGACCCCAGCCCAGTCAGCCAGTTTGACTCGATCCGTGCCAACGTGGCATGTGACGTGGTGGGAGCCCCACCAGTTAGTGACTGTGTCTAGGTGTCTGCTCGGTATAAAAATTATTCCCTGTTTTAGATAATACATTATAAATTCAAATATAACTCTTTTCGAGAAATTTACGAAAATGATTAAATCTTGTAAATTCAATAACTTTTGTTTTATAATTCATAAAAATATATATTATATATCAAAATGTTCAGAAAAATAAAATTAAAAACCTAAGCCAATTATTATATTTTACTTTCCAATTTAAATAAAATAATTAGTATTAATTAGTAAATACCCTATTAGGGATAAATCTTTAAAATCATATTCTATTATTTATAATTCAGAAAAATAAGTATAATATATCAAAAATCTTAGAAAGACAAAATATACATTTATAAACTTGTTTCATATATTCTTGTAACAATTAACTAAATATTATTATTATTTATTAAGTGTTTATAAGGTGATAAATCTTATAAAAAATCATATCTTATTATTTAAAAATCACAAAAATACTTATAATATACCAAAATGATCACAAAAATAAAATTGATACCTCAAAGTTATCATCTATCGTAATTGAAGTAAAATAAAAGGTAAAGGTTTAATAACTCTAGTTTAAACTCTTTTATTTTATTTTATTTTAATACATTAAAATTATATAAACCTTTGCTTATGCCTTTAATATAAATTAAGGATTTCTATTTTCATGCCCCTAGTTCATTAATTGTACTCAGTTTTCCCCAACCACTTAGTTTTTCATCACTTTTCCCCTCCCTCCATTCTGAAACCCTCACATGTGCTTGGACAGGGGGATGCCGTCAGGTCAAAGGGTTGACCGTTACATGCTGGTAGGTGGGACCACGTTGGGGCGGGTCCTGTGTAGAGCGTTATGTTACGTCGCCTCGACTGTTATGTGCTGACGGGTGGGGCCAGGTTACACGGCGGACCAGTCATTCGTCTCTCGCTGACTTGTGGGCGCCGTTTTTCCTGATTGTGTGGCCAGTGCAGCCAATGATAAATGGGGCCGTTCTATGGGGCCGTCGAAGCCAATGAACGATGGACCGCTATGTGGAGCCGTTCTATAGGGCCGTCGTAGCCAATGACCGGTGGGGCCTTCATGTGGGGCTAGAGGGGGGATTTGCATATTTGCCACATTTTACTTTGCAACTTGCATATTTGCCATTTTGTGTGTCACTGACATGTGGTGGTCATGTGGCAAATATGCTAATTTCAAAGAAAAAGTTTGGCAGATATGCAAAATTGGCAAATATGAAATAATTGATAGGTGGGGTCGTGTATGACACGTCAGCTCTCTCTCATCCACTCCCAGCCCCCAGCCCCTAGCCCCGAGCACCTCCTATCCCACCGGCGGACAAAGCAACCATCGTTGGCGCGTCGGCGCATCGCCGGATGTGTCCTACGACGGTATCGGGCGGACTGCCCTGTTGCACCTCAACCACGGCTCCGGCACATGTTCCGTCCGCACGCATTATACGTTGAGGCAGTACCGACTGCAGGCAGATCTGCCGCCCATGACGACCAGGATTTGGTTCCACATCCATAGCTTGGCGAACAGTCACATCAATTGCTAGTAGTGCTTGCTAAGACCTCTGCTCCTGCTCCACCCACCCTAACCGATTCGGTTCTCGTAATTTCCTCGATATTGTAGGTGTAAATTAGTCATCAATGTCTGGTCATAACGGGTACACCAACGAGGGTGGGGAATTGATCATGTCGTGGCCACATTCTCCTTCTCCTACCACATCGGAAGTGCATGTAGCTCCTTCTCTTTGTACTACCGTTAAATTTGAAGTGCTGACATGGCCTATCAGACTAATTCCAATTTGGTTTGTTTTGGGATTGTTACAGTGTGCTATGCAGGCCGATGATCCATGGTACATTGATACCAAGATGAATGGACTTAATGGTCTAGCCATAGGATGTATTTGGAGGAGATGGTTGCCAAGTTAGGTGATGAATTGGCCCATAAAAACCTGTTGATATTCGAGATGAAGCGTACTGTCGAGGAAGAATTTAGATCTTATTCGCAAAGAGAAGTTGACACCTAAGGTTAATTTTGCCGTATCTGATCAAGTCGTAGAAAATCTAAAACATGAACTTCAAGTGAAGAGGGGGGAGAATAGTAGATTCATGTGGGTAGTTTTAGTAGTTGTCATCCGCGTCCTAGCATTTATAGTATGCGGTTGTGGTGAAGGGTGGCACGTGTAATGATTAGTTGAATAGATAGATAATTTAGAGACTAGAATTGTTATTTAGTAGATAGTTGTGAGTTCCTGCTAATTTAGTCACTTTGGGGTCCCAAAGTGGTCGAGAGAATGCATTGCGGTGCCCGAGTTGCTTGCCATGGGATCTAGCGGTCCCAAAGTGGTCGAGAGAATGCATTATGGTACCCGAGTTGCTTGCCATTGGATCTAGCGGTCCCAAAGTTGTCAAGAGAATGCATTGCGGGGCCCGAGTTGCTTGCCAATGGATCTAGCTGCCCATAGTTGACATGCCAAATTCCTAGAGGGTCAAGTTGGGGCCTATCAGTTCTGACTGTTCTGTCGCTGCCATCGTGGCTGCCATGTAGAGTTGCAGCGTTGGCAACATCATCCATTCCCTGTTCCAAATTAGTGGTTGAGATTGTCAATCCAAGTTAGTTGACTCAAATTCCTCAAGATACAATCAAAGCTAGACAAATCCAAATCAACTAATTTGGGTCGGAGGGAGTACTACTTATGAATCATCTTTAGAGCATATCCACCATCCTCACTGCTCAAATACATATCAATTTTGATTCAAATCATACATATTTCGATCAAATTTATACAAGCCCACCGGAGGTTGTCAAAGCAAGTACTACTACTTATGAATCAGCTTAAGAGCATGTCCACCGTTCTCACGACTCAAATACATGTAAAATTTATTCAAATCATACATATATTTTAAGTCATGGAATTTTGGTTCAAACTGGGCTTAAATTTGTCCCAATTTGAAGTGGACAGTGAGCTAGCCGCCCTCCCTGCCGTATGTGTACTCCAAGAAGTACGGGCAAAGTGCTCCCATATGGCCTTCACCGTCGAAGTGCACCTCGACGTGCCAGCCGCAGCCTGCCGCCCACAGCTTCGGTTCACGAGGGCTTGATCTGCGCTATTGCAGTGATGTTGCAGATGATGGCTTCAATCGTCTTCGCATCGATGAGTACTGTCGGCATCATAGCCGTAGATGTTGCGGATGATGGCTTCAATCATCTTTGCATCGATGACCACTATCGGCACCATAGCTGTAGATGTTGCGGATGATGGCTTCAATCGACTTCGCATTGATGACCACTATCGGCACCATAGCCGTAGATGTTGCGGATGATGGCTTCCATCGGTGTCTTTCATTGATGGCCACTATCGCCACCACCGCCGTCGCACTGATGTTGTGGATGATGGTTTCCATCGGTGTCTTTCATCAGCAACGGATCTGAGGATGTGAACGGAAGTGAGACAGACAGAGACAGAAATTTCAGACGGTTAGATCCTCACAGCCGCACGCTATTCTAGCAACCGCGCTTAGATTCGCACCGCCGCAAGCCGTTCCGACCCCCACGTGTAGGTCCGTGCCGCTACACGCCGTTCCCACCACCATGCTTAGGTCCGCGCCTCCGCATGCCGTTCGGACTGCCATGCTTAGATCCACGCCGCCGGAAGCCATTCGGACTGCCACACCACCATACGTTGATAGGAGGGGAGGAAGATGCGGCTGGTGTACGTGCGACATGGAAAGGGAGGGAGAGACATCCAGCCCGCCGGTCTCTCCTCTCCGTACCCCAACGGGAGAGACATACCTCCAGCCCGCTGGATCATGATGTATCTGCTGACTCGTAGTTGATGTAGAGCTCGTAGGGAACCCCAAGAGGAAGGTATGATGAGCATAGCAGTAAGTTTTCCCTCAGTTATGGAACCAAGGTTTAATCGAACCAGTAGGAGCAAGGAAACACCCCAAAGGTGTTACTAGCTGAGCTTTGGCAGGGCGCACTAGTGGTGCTAGTAGCAACATGGAGACCTGCACAACACAACCATAGAACTTTGTCCCCAACTTGCGATGAGGTTGTCAATCTCACCATGTTTTGCGGAAAACAAAGGATTAAACGTATCGAATGGAAAGAAGTAAAAGTTTGCAGAAAGTAAACACAAAGTAGTAAAAGATTGTAGATTGTATGTAAAGTAAAAGGACCGGGATCCATAGTTCACTAGAGGTGGCTCTCCTTAGATAGATAACATGCTGGGTGAACAAATTACAGCGGGGCAATTGACAAACACCGAGAAAGCAATACATGCATAAACTAATCATCTTGACTCCTCTGAGACTTGATTGGGCATTACAACATAATACATAGACCGCCATCCAACTGCATCTATGACTAATAATCCACCTTCAGGTTATCATCCGAACCCCCTCCAGTATTAAGTTGCAAGCAACAGATTATTGATTTACGAACTGCGTGTAAAGTAAACAATACGATTGTTCTATGAACAAAGGATTGTTGTTTTCTCCCTAGTAGCAACAACACATCTAGTACCTTAGAGATTTCTGTCACTTCCCCAGATTACCAGAGGCATGAACCCACTATCGAGCATAAATACTAACTCTTAGAATTTCTAGCATCTACTTGGCCAAGATAGCTACTAACAACGGAAAACATGCAAGATCTCAAATAACAAAGACATGATAGAATCAATAATCAATCTGAAATAGCATCTCAATATCCATCGGATCCCCGCAAACACAGCATGTATGAATTACAAATAGATGATCTTGATCATGAACGGAGCTCACAAGATCTAAACATGAAAGCACAAGGGAGGAGAAACCAGCCATCTAGTTACTACATGGATCTGTAGTCCAAGGATGAACTACTCACCCATCACACCGGAGGCTTGCATGGTGATGAAGAAGGCCTCCAGGGTGAATTCCCCTCTCCAGTAGGGTGCCGGGAAGAGCTTCAGATCCCTCCCGATCTAGGGATGGAGATGACGGCGGCTACAGACTCTTTCATGGATTTTTGATCGGGTACTTAGGGTTTTCGTCCCGAGGGCAACTTATAGGCGGAAGGAGAGGCCGAGGGGGTGCCAGGGCTGGCCTCACCACCCCCTGGCGTGGGCCAGGCGAGGCCGCGCGGCCAGGTGGTGTGGTGGCCCCCTGGTCCCTCTCCGTCTCGTATTCTGGCACTTGATCCCTTCCGGAAAAATAGGCACTTTGGCTTTTGTCCCATCCAATTCCGAGAATTTTCATTTTCTGACTTTCCTGGAACCAAAAACAGCAGAAAACAGGCAGCTGGCACTGTGGCTCTTGTTAATAGGTTAGTCCAAGAAATCATATGAAAAGTACACCAAAGTTGGAACAAAACACAAGAAAGTGGATAAAACCAAGCATGGAACATTAAAAATTATAGATACATCCAGCCTATCAGGATCTCCTTGCCGTACAAGGTTAGGTGTGCCCATCGGGAGAGAGAGACCTCTAGCCCGTCGAATCATGATGTATCCAATGATGGTTGGGCAAGATCCGTGTGACATACATCTCGACCAATCAGAGCGCTAGCCAAACTGAGACATGAGAGAGGAGAAAAGTAAGGAAAACTTTAGCGGCAAGGGAAACTGAGGACAACTTTAGTGGGAGGGGAAAACTGAGGAATTAGCGGGATGGGAAAACTAAGTAGAGCTAAGGAAAACAAGGGCGCTCAGATAAAAAAATGACTAAGGGAAATTCAAGCTTTTGGCATAACAAGTGGAAAATGTGTTATTTGAACAAAATAATCCATCTTGGCCGACATTATATTGTTTGCAACTCAAAGATACACAAGTGTGCCAAATTTGGCCTCATTTAGACAAAGTATGTTTTGGGATGGCTTATCTTGGAGGTTGACTAAGTAGAAAGCCATGCATCTTCATAGCTAGTAGCTCATTCCAAGAAGCATTTAAGAAGTGGTTTAGGGGAAAGTCCATTTCTCTTTATTTACTTTTCCTATATTATTCATGCTAGGTTGTAGTTAACATAACAAGACTCCATGCGAAGGTTGCACTATGTTTTGACTTCTTTTTGAATTAAACTAACCCTAAAACCATTTATTTGAATTTAATCACTTAGAAAAAGAAAAATGTGGGTGATTACAAGTAAATCCAAAATTTCCAATTTCATATGGTAAATCAATCCAGGATACACAAGTGTGCGAAATTTTGGATCAATTGGTCAACGTTTGCTATGGTTTAAGCCATGAACTAGCTAAACCCCATGTGTTGACCACATGTCAAGGGAAAAACAGAGAAGTGCTAAGCAACTAGGTGGATGACAATAGAAACTTGCAATAACACATATATTATGGGGTTATCCAACATACAAAATTGGGAGCGTCACAAACATTAACGGTAGTTCAAATTCAATACAAACATTGACAGTAGTTCAAATTCATCATACAAATTCAAATTCATTTTTCCTTACTCCTAGTGTTTTTCGCTAGAATATTCTTGGAGTTCACCACCTTGCTCCGGGTGATCCTGGCTGGAATATTCTCAGAGTCCTCTTGTGTCTGTCGTGCAATTGGTTCAACCACATTTCGATTTATTGGTTCATATGGTTCAAAACACATTGGCATCATTTCTTCAATATCCTCTTGTGTAATTCCTTTACTTTTGAACTCTGCTTCCAATGAATAAATTGCTTCAATCTCCCATGCATTTGGTGTAATCTCCCCTTCATTTGGGTCAATCTCCTCTCGATCCATTGGTTCAATATCCCCTGCATTTGTTTCAATCTTCCCTGCATTTGGTTCAATCTCCTCTCGATCCATTCGTTCAATCTCCCGTGCATCTGGTTCAATCTCCCTTGCATTTGGTTCAATCTCCTATCGATCCGTTGGTTCAATATGCAATGTATACGTTGCTTCATTCTCCTCTCGTTTAGATACTTCATTCTCATCTGCATTTGCTGCTCCCACCTGATCATCCATTCCATAAGCTAGGTCTACTGCATTTTCACAAAGCCTAGCAATATGCACTAGGATCCGACAACGTTTGCACTTACGTCGTTGAGGTGGTACGCCACCCTCTGCACTAGCTCTCATCCTATTCTTCCTTGGCCTACCTGCTGGTCTATTAAAATCTGGAGGGTATAGCTTGAAGCCTGGATTCACTTCCATCCATTGGTCTTTTCCCAACAAGGCTGGAACATTCTGAGCATATGTTGTCCTAAATTTGGCAACGGAGAAATACTCCAACGCGTATTGATCAACTTCACCCTCTTCACCTCCTAGAACACCCATGCAAAACAATGCATGTATGCATGGTTTCCCATGGAGCTACCATTGCCTGCCATTGCCTTGAAACCCTCTTCACCTCCTATCAGCCAAACTCACTAGATACCTCAATTGCCTATCTTTACTGTTCGTGTATGTTACCTCAGCCTCCATTCCTTTTCAAATGCATTTAATCTTCAATTGTTTTTCCCTGACATGCAAATCCTTAATCAAAGATGGGAGGATGAGATTGCCAACATATACTGTTGATGCAATTCTTTGACGCAAACCGATCTTTTATCATGATCATCTGCCTAATCTTATCAAATATTTGCCACAACATAAGCCCTTTCAGTGACTTGACCTTTACATTGAAACTCTCTGCAAGGTTACTTGTCACATAGTCTACCTTGCAAATTTCATTGAATTGGCTTCTTGACCACAACATTCCATGATGTGCATCCCAGTACTCCTTCACCGCAGGTTTTTGTTTATACAACACTTCCAAATGATATAGATGCTTCCTCAAACTGCATGTGTATGCAGCTGGCATAGGTTGTCCGTATAAATTTTACCCTTGAATTTCTTTGTAAAATTATGCACTAAGTGTTGCATACATTCCCTATGCTCCACTCCAGGGAATACTGCTTCTACAACTTTCTCCAAACCTTTGCAAGTGTCCGTGTGGATAGTAAGTCCTGGTGGATAACCTATAAGGTCGCGCAAATTCTCCAGAAACCAAGTCCAACTTTCCTCTGACTCAATCTCCAAAACTCCAAAAGCAATAGGGAATATCCAATTGTGGCCATCAACTGCAGTAGCAGCTACTAGCCGTCCTTTAAATCTTCCATGAAGAGTTGTTGCATCCACGGCCAAATAATGCCTGGAACCATCCAGAAACCCTTGCCAGCAAACTTTGAAACAAACAAAAGCCCTTCTAAAGCACTCCTTCTCCATTGTCTTCCCTCTTATGTTGTATTGAACTGTATGCTTGTCTACTGTACAACACTACCTAGACTAGCCATCTCCACTTCAGCTTTGAAGCTATAAAGCAACTGAAAACTTTGCAATCATGGACCATTGATCCTATCAAGAGCCATTTCCTTTGCGTAGAACATCCTCATGTAAGGTACTATAATACTAAACTTTTTAGATACTTTTATATGAGTGCTGTTGCACCAAGTGATGGGTTCGCTCCCATCCAATCCATGATTGCATCTGCCAACCACCTAGTCTTTGCTAGTTTTGTTTTGTCCTTTGGCTATCCCCTTGAGGTGGACAAGAATGTTCGAACCGGTTACCTTTTATCCGAAACATAACAAAAATGTCAGGTACAGTTAACAAATTCTACACAATGATCTAAAATACACAACTGGTTGTAATACCTGAACCAAACTGCTCCTGAGCATAGTGGTTGCATGCATCCTCCACCTACACCTCTTGTATGGGCACTTCACTGTGAACCTTGATGGCTCACTCTTCATAACAACATAATCATTATTGGTGCAGATGCAATATGTAGTAAGGGCATTACGACAGTCTCGTATCATTTCAAATATGGTGCCTTCTGAAATCTTAGGATCGTTACCGTCCCACTCAATTACTGGCAAGTCCTCACCATCGTACTCGGCTAAAACGAGACTACCATTGTTTTCCTTGTTCTCTTCTTCATCATTGTTATCAAATCTGGCACCGTGGGCCAATTCCTTTGTGTATTGATTCTCTAGTGCCTGTTTACTGAACCTATCTACCAATTCAGGAAACATCAACTCATCCTCATCATCTAGTGGAGGCGCTGCCTCGGCAGGCTCTGCTTCATCCTCCACATCGCCCACACGACCGATTTGGCTTACACTCGCAGTGCGAACAGATGGTACTGCTATGGACCTACAAGGAGGGCGTGGGTGCACACTATTAGCAGAGACAACAGAGACACATGATGCCCGACCACCTGATGATGCCTAACCACTAGATGACGCTTTAACCCTCTTTTCCATATGTTCAACTTTAGGTTGCACGTGGAGACGAATTCGACCAAAACGTTCGGTAGGATTCAAAGAGAAAAGCATTACCAGATCAGCTTCGCTAGTTAGTGGGAGAAATCTTTGCTCGCTAATGTTGAAATATTGCAAATCAACTGAATCACCTTTGCTTCAGGGGAATTTAGAATAGATTTTATCTTTCAAATATCTGAGAGTTATGGAGGTTGCAACCACTGCTAGGAAGTAAAATCCAGAGAGATACCATTCAGAACCACGAATTATGCTAGTATCTAGTTTAATCACCAACCGAAATGCCAACGCTGGATCAATCCTACTCGAAAAGCAAGGCAGTTAGCTGAGCACCGGAGATTTGTGCTCAATTACTGCCTATAATCAATCCACAAAGGGAAACAATACTTACCTAGATGGAATCCATGCGTTAGATCCCTCCGATTCCACCCAATCTTCTCCAGTTCGACAGGGAGGACCAGTACACCCACCGGCGTCGCATAATGTTCCACGAAAGGGGTAGATATAGCGGGGGAGGAAGCGGAGCCGGAGTGGGCTCCACGGCTAGGGGGAGGGGCCTGCTCGGGGGCCGAGGACGACATAAGGTAGGAGGGGCTCTCAGGTAGGAGGGCCTGACGGCGGGGGAGCAGAGTGGAGGGGCGGTGTGGGAGCTATTCCAGGCTCGGAGCGAGAATGGCCGGTTCGACATGTCTCCATGCGGCCCCAGCCTTCACCACATACGCAAGACCCGTCCCAACGCGGCCCCACCCTTCACCACGTATGCAGGACCCGTCCCAACACGGCCCCACCTGTCAGCACATAACGGTCAAGGCGACGTAACGTAATGCTCAATGCAGGACCCACCCCAACGCGGTCCCACCTATCAGCATGTAACGGTCAAGCCTTTGACCTGACGGCATCCCCCCGTCCGAGCGCATGTGAGGTTCAAAATGGAGGGAGGGGAAAAGTGAGGAAAAACTAAGCGACTGGGGAAAACTGTGTACAACTAACGAACCAGGGGCTCGAAAATAGAAATACCTATAAATTATTTAAAGTCTAAAAGTGTAATAACAAATTCAATTGATGTTTATATGAGGTCTAAATTGATCCAACCATTTTAAAGTGTAGTTCCTACAACTACCATGCAAAATAATTATATTTTGTTTCTTAAAAAGATGTTATCAATTATAAAATCATTAAGAAAGAGTATATTGTTTGTCTGGAGGATTCTCCTCATTTATAAACTCACTAAGTTAATATTTACCAATTCTTTCACAAGTTTGGGGATCTACTTAAAGCTCTAAACCAAGTTCTTAAGTAAATAAAGTAATGCCTTTTCTAGGTTTATAAAGTATAACCAGTAATTCCAAAAGATAAGTAAATGATTCCATTCACATATGGTTTTATTAAAGCACCACCCCATAAAAGCAACAACACTTATACACCACCCTCATGGAATATTAAGAAGTGAAGCACCTGCAATATGATGCCTTATTCAAGACGTATAAATTCCTACTACAATTGCTAACTATTCAAAGTTCAATAATGATTTCCACTTTGATAATTATAGTTAATAAGGAAACCTTAAAGTGTTAGCTTTAAGATTAAATACCCTCCTTTTTAAAAGTAACTTTTCCTCAAAAGTTATTCTTTTAAGAAACATTAAAAGTAAGACTAAGCATTTGTATAAAGGCTCTAATTGATTAATAATCTTGCTTAAGAAATCTTTAGATAACATTCCACATTTGTGTGCTTTAATATTGTATGCTACTTGTTGTATTTACATATTGTTTCACACACTCTCACAAGCCTTAATAAGAAGCACAAGTCTGAAGGTAGTATAAAAGTGAAATACATTCCAAAGAAATCATTCCAAGTTCCAAAACCTAGATCAGATACGATTATTCCAGGGATTCGCATTTATCAAACTACACTACATTAATTATGCATAATTGCGTCATGCTTCTTTAAGCATATTTCTTTATCGGACCAATGATGCTAACTTCAGATTTTGGATCTTCTATTGTATTGAAGACAGTGAGTGCATTATCTTGCAATCACAAAAGGCAAGTTCACACTTGCTCATGTCCTTTGGTTATTTTTTATCAAATACTTGTAACTCAAATGTTTTCATCACCTGCATTTCAAAAAAGGTCAGAAAACACTATTTTCATAATAATATGATTATGGATTATTTATCGAATGGTAATAATCTAGTGATATAGTTTTAGTGGTAAAGGAACATAATATCTAGGACTTAATCGACCAATGTTGCCAGTGATTCTAGCACCATATATTATGCGTTAACCATGAGATTTTGAATGGGACGAAGAAGTCAGCTGGATCTTCTTCCTTTCGCATGGATGGATGACCATATCGTGAGGCTGTAGATTTCTCGTGGAGAATCCAGCAGATGGGTGGGACTCCTAGTTCCCTGAGATATTGGTGTCTAGACTATCCGCGAGGGGTTGTCAGAGGTATATCTACCTATATAGGGGCTGCTAGGGACATGATCTGCTCACTAGAGTCTCCAAGGGGTTGCCAGGGTTATATCTACCTATATGGGGGTTAACGAAGGTATATCTGCTTAGAGGGTCGTTTCTTCATGTGGGGTCACGGAGAAGGGCAATGATTGGCTTGGATCTTAGACTAGGCCCCATACGAAGGAAGTGTGGACAAGCTCATGACTTGGATGTGCAACAAGGCTAAGGTCTCTCATGGGTAAAGTAGTGCACCTCTAGAGAGTGTAAGAACTATGACATGTTACTCCATGTTCCGGGAAGGAGCTACGAACGTGGCAGGAAAGTAACACCACGAAAGTTCTGGTAAACATGTGAAGGCTGACAGACATATTTTTTAGAATAAAAGAAACCTTTTAAGAAATGTTTATGAAAACCTACATTGCCTACGACCTATGGTCTGTGGCTATAGATAGTGCATCAAACACTCTTTTTAGTGAACTTGCTGAGTACGCTCGTACTCACCCGTACTTTGTTAACCCTTGCTAGATTATGAATCCATTGAAGACAACGTCAACACCAACTCATCCTCAACAAATCATCATCGACAACTCAAGTTCTTCAATAAATTCAATGAAGTCAACATATACATCAACCAAAGTGAAGACGAAGTTCTTGATTAGATAGGAGTAGATATTCTAGACATAAAACCTACTTCTGTAGAGCATTGCATTAGTAGCAATTGCAAGCCAGATAGTTTTGGTGCTAGTCTTAGTCACTAGATAGTTCTGAGTTATTATTTCTGGCTCTTCTTTGTAAGAAGTTTCTTTCTGTCTCTTTAACCTAGAGTGTCCTCTAGATCTTTTGTAAAGAGTCAAGTTGTAATCGATAGTCATGTCTTGGACCTACTGTGTTTCTGTTGTACCACTCTAAGGGATGTAATACTAGTGAATGATGTTTCATTGGTGTTATGTCAATGACTATAGTGTACTTCACCATGCGGTGGTATGCTGGGTCACCGCAGATCCGGCCTAGTCCACTCCTGGCTAGCTCGTCGGATTTAACCTCTGCAGCACCATGGGGACCGATTGATGCATTCAATCACCACCAACAAGAATGACACCATGAGAATCAGCCGGAACCCGATTCTGACCAAGGAATACGAGACCCCGGTCACGTGGTTAATCAATGAGAGAATAGATTGGAAAATTCCGACGATCTCGCTGGACATGGTCACAACAGAGAAACCCCTGACCCTAGTAAGATTTCGACTGTCATATCCTGTACTTGTCTCATCTATATATGTTTATTTGCAATGTTGAGAAATTTTTGACTTTCAGCTCGTTGACTTTCCCGAGTCGGAGCTAGCTCCTCTCGAGGGATATCCACCTGAGGATCCAGTTCCTTAGGAAGACAAAGAGCTTGAAGTACTACCAGAAGCGCTTAACTGAAAGCGTAAAGCTCCGGCCGTGCAAGCTGGCCCACAAACTATGCCAGTTGTCAAGAAGTAAGTTCTTCCATCAAAACAATATTTTTGTTTATGTTATTTCCGGGTCATAACGATCTTGTTATATTACTATCCAGAGCGAAACTAGTTATCAAGGGGAAAGGAAAGGCAAAGCCAAGAAAAGTTTTGTGCTAGAAGATGCTAACCATAGTTTCACCTGATGTTGCGCCTCTAACTCCCAACCCCAGGTCATCATCAGTGCCGGAGGATGCTCCGTCTCCGTGAATGAAGATATTGTGGCTCAATCTAAAGAGCCAGTGAACCAAAGTTCACAACCCGACATCACCATAAGTGACTCAGAAACTGATAAGGGTGAACCCTCTAAGGGTAATGATCCCTCAGCCGAAGTCTTTGCTAAAAACCTTCTACAAAATCTAGGTATTGCTAAACTTGGCCTTACTCGAAAGAGCGCATAAGAGATCCAGAAGCTGGCCCTCCACTGTTTGGAGACCAGAAATATTACGGCTGAATAGGAAGCTCAAGAAGCTGAAGACGTGAAGTTTGTTGAATTCCTGGATCAAGTTCATCTTTGCGACGAGAAGCTGAAGGCTGGTGTGGTTCCGTCGCCACAAATCATCCCCATAACTTTTGCCGAGAAGGTTTCTCCTGACATCAACAACAACCTTAACAAGTGGCAACACGAGCATTTTGTAAGTCCTTTTTCAACTCTTCTTATTGTATTTATATCATATCCTCTAGCCCCCAAGCATGAAGTTGGATATAACTAGAATTCCAAGTTTATGCTTTAATAGGATGCCAAAAAACGAAGTAGTGTAGCCCCCAAGGCTCGTGCTGAAATTTAGTTAAAAATAGCATCTCGAGTCTTAGTAGCCACCTGACTCTGGTTAGCTTTCTGACTTACAGAAAATTTATGATTACAACCAGGAATTGTTGAAGAATATATGTAACAAGCGGAGAGAGGTCAAGGCTCTCCAACTTGAAAATGCTCAGTTAAAAGTTGAGAAGGATTATATAGAAAGTAAGTTTTCTGACAATCTCTTCGTGGATTTCTATTTTATTCGAATTCGACTAATTCTTATGCCTCACTCCAGACTTGATTGCCAAATCTTGCAAACATGTGGAGGAAGCAAAAAATTATAAAACTTTAGAATCCGAGAATGCTGGGCTGCGCAATAAACTTAAGAAATTGTAAGAGGATCATGAACGTAGTGTCAACAACATTCTTGAGTCGAGCAACATAGGCACCGAAGAACGTGATATGACTATTGATCACAGGGATAAACAGATCTCGCATTTAAAAGCAGAGTTGGATAGGCAGAAGGATACCACCCAGGCCCATCGGGATGAATTCCGGAGTCTGAGAGAGGAGAATACTAAAGTAGACGAATCCATCTTCAGTAAATTTACTACCATTCCGACTCATTTCTTGGTCCTTCCGACCTGATTAGTCAGTTTTTAATATTGTTCCCTTTTCAGGACCTCTCAACCTCCTGGATTCATCTTCTTCTGAGTCACGCCTTAGCCATCTTGTTGCAGTCGAAGATTTGATACATGATTTCCGCCAATCTTTTGAGGATATTGGGTAAACTATTAATCTCTTTGACTTAGACAAGTTGTCCGCCTTTGAGTTACATGACAAAGTGAAGGATATCCTGCAGCTGGTCGAGGATTGGAAGATGTCCTATGCCCACACATCAGCTCAAAACGCCTTACACTGGTAATGAGCCACCATGGAAGCATGAAAATCTGGCAAATTACCAAAGGATATTCAACCATTGATGAAGATGGTAAGCATCAAAATGTTGGTGCTATCTGGGAATCTTGTGCCGGTTATGCTTGCCACGTAGCCGATGCAACTAACTACGAGAAGCCATTCTTCAATCCCGTCAAAGCGCCTCCAAGCCCCCTAGACGAGGAAATTCCCGAAGACGATGACAAAGAGACTGTTTCCAACGTCCTCGTCTCGGAAAAATATCAATGCAACTTGGGTGCTAGCACTAGCGACCCGGTAGATCCTTCTCCCGCAACATAAAAATTTGCAAGAAAATTTGTATCATTCTGAAACAAGCCATTGATGGAATGGTTAAATTTATTCATTTTGTAGCGCTGCTATGTAAGAACTAATGCTTTACTCTTAGCACGGATGTTTCTATTTTGTGCTTGAAAAATACTTAAGAACTTTTTGTTTATACTTATCGTTTATCTGGCTTTCTTCATCGTCCCTTTCGTGAGCTAGCAAACCTTCAGCACAGAAACTATCTCGAGCAATGGAGCTCAATTGTTAAACCAGTTTAAACCTGGAATCAAAGTCGGCCTCCAATACCAATAATTCACTACTCGGAAAATACACGTGTCCAACAATCAGACAAAAACCAAAGTATAAACATAAAGTGAGAGTTACACCCGAAGGTAGCTTTTATTTAGAACCAGAAAACTAACCAGAACAAACATGATCATAAAGTATATTCAAGTATTCTAGGATTTTCTACTATGACATGATCATTCGGAAATAAGATGGTACTTTAAAAACATCTCAGAAAAAATGTTGAGGAGACCACTACTTTATTTCACTTTGAACATGTACAATGATATGATTACGAACAAAGAAATTTTAAGAATAAAAGGGACGTAGCTAAGCAATATTCCATGGATGGTCTATCTCATCTGGGTCTGTACTGCCTCCATCACTCTTCCTCTTCTTAGTAGCAGATCTTTCTTTTTCTGGTCTCATGTTAGTCAGGTAGTATGAACCATTTTCAATACTCTACTAACCATAAATGTCCCTTCCCAGATTGAGGAAACTTTATGCTTTCTTTTTTGCACTAGTCGGAGAACTAGATCGCCCTTTGTGAAAGACCGATTTTTGACTCTCTAACTATGATACTTGCGTAACTTCTGCTGATAGGCTATAGATCTTTGTTCACCAACAAAGCGAACTTCCTCGAGTACATAGAGGTCATCTTGTTGAGAAACTTCAGCATCCTCTTTGACATACGCAACGACTCGGGGAGAAAGATGGATAAGGTCACTCGGAAGAACTGCCTCTATGCCGTAGACAAAGAAGAAAGGTGTATAGGGTTTAGCCTCAATCCATTTCATAAATTTATCCACCATCACCAGGAGGTGAGTAAATCACCTAGGACCTCGTTTAAACGGTCCTACTATGTCAAGCCCCTAGACCACAAAGGGCCATGTAATCGGAATTGTTCGCAGCTGATCAGCTGGAACATGGGCTTGCCTGGCGTATTTTTGGCAACCCTTGCACGTCTTGACTAGTTTGTCGGCATGTGCCTTAGCTGTAAGTTAGAAAAATCTGTGTCCAAAAGCTTTTGCCACTAAGGATTTGGCTACGACGTGATGTACACATTCGCCTTCATGGATTTCCCTAAGGATTTCTACTCCTTCTTCCGAAGAAACACAACACTAGAAAACCCCAGATACACTCCGCCTATAGATCTCACCACTTATTACTGTGTAGGATTTTTCTCTTCAGACGATCTGTCAGCTCAGAACTTTATCTTCGAGTAATTTTCTGTAAGTTAGAAAAATCTATGTCCAAAAGCTTTTGCCACTAAGGATTTGGCTACGACGTGATGTACGCATTCGCCTTCATGGATTTCCCTAAGGATTTCTACTCCTTCCGAAGAAACACAACACTAAAAAACCCCAAATACACTCCGCCTATAGAGCTCACCACTTATTACTGTGTAGGATTTTTCTCTTCAGACGATCTGTCAGCTCAGAACTTTATCTTCGAGTAATTTTCCATCTACCAAAAATTTGAGGTAGGGTTTTGTCCAGCTGGGAATTATAGCCAGAACTGCTATGAGTGGTGAGTCGGATTTGTTGTGATACTCCTCATCAACTCCTGTGATGGAGGGAACTCTTAGATCCTCCAGAAAAGCACCATCCGAGACCTTTTTCCATGCAGAGACTATTCTTGACAGAGCATCCGCTTCCTCGTTTTCTGTTCGGGGAATGTGTTGAACTTCATACCCTTCAAATGATTTTGCTAGTTTATCCACGATAGCTCGATATGCTGCCATGTGCTTATTTTCCTTGCAGATGTCGGATACTTGCTGGGCAACTAAATTTGAGTCTCCTTAGCAGATGAGTCGGCGAAAGCCGATGTAGTTTTGCAATTCAAATTCAATGTAGCATGGCTTCATATTCGGCAATGTTATTTTTCGCTGTGAAGTGAATCTGCAACACATAGAACAATTTGTCTCTTTGGGGTGACTTGAGTACCACGCCAAACCCTGAGCCCCTGAGCACTTTTGACCCGTCAAAGTGCAGGGTCCAATATTCCGACTCAGGGACACTCATATTTTCTACTGTCTCCGTCCAAACAGCAACGAAATCAGCAAGTATCTAGGACTTTATCGTTGTACGCAGTTTATACTCGATGTCAAAAGCTGCTAGCTCATTTCCCCACTTAGCAACGCGTCCAATGTCATCGTTGTAACACCCCGTCCACTGGGCCATGGGAGTGTCACTTCTAGCAGCTTAATAGGATATCTAGACTCGCCCCACATACCAACACTAGTCTTTTCTACGCACATTGTCCTCACTCGTGCGCATCCGGTACCCATTTCCCAGTCAGTCACCCATACTCAAACTGCTCTAGGCCAAGCACGTTTATCCTGGAGGTTGTTTTTAGATGCGCTTCCAGAAAACAAGTTGCAACTTGTTGGTATGATTATCCTATCAATCTTATTAAGCAATGTGCTTGGATCTCACATACACCCACCCTTCGAAGATCGATGCCATTATCGATCAAGCACAAGCCAAGAACGTCCCCTCTTGGCACACGTTTGTGCGTCTAGTGCCGACACATGTGCCATGCCGTGTCTACTCTGGGCCACACGCGCCATGCTCCACATGTCCTGCCACTGACCCGCATATGCCCATGTAACCGCGAGGATTGGATATGATACCACTTGTAACACCCCGTCCACTAGGCCCTGGGGGTGTCACTCCTGGCAGCTTAATAGGATATCTAGACTAGCCCCACAAACCAACGCTAGTATTTTCTACGCACTTTGTCCTCACTCGTGCACACCCGGTACGCATTTCCCGGTCGGTCACCCATCCTCAAATTGCTCTAGGACAAGCACGCTTAACCTGGAGGTTCTTTTTATATGAGCTTGTGGAAAAGAAGTTGCAACTTGTTAGTATGAGTATCATATCAATCCTATTAAGCAATGTGCTTGGATCTCACAATCGTTATTGTTGATTATGTCTCTCATGGGAGCTGTGCTCACCATAGTAATCTTGTGCTCTTGAAAGTAGCGTCGTAGCTTTCTGGTTGCGAAGAACACACCATAGGCTAGCTTTTGGTAATGGTGATACCTTTGTTTTGATTCAGTCAGGACCTCGCTGAGATAATAAGTCAGATGTTGCACCAGGAGCTCCTGTTTTTCTTCCGACCTTTCCACCACCATTACGATGGTGACGACTCTGTTTGTCGTAGCCATGTAGAGCAACATCAGTTCCTGGGGTTCTGGTGCTACAAGGACATGGGCGAATGAGAGTAAGACTTTCAGATCCTGAAGTGCAGCTTTAGGTTCGTCAGTCCAGATGAACTTGGTCTTCTTCAAGATCTTGTATAATGGTGCGCCTCTTTCACCGAGCTGGCTTACAAACCGACTAACTACAGCGATGCAGCCAGTGAGCCGTTTTATGTCCTTTAGGCGAGTTGGCCTAGTAATGTTGAGTATAGCCTTTATTTTGTCACGGTTCACCTCTATGCCTCTCTGAGACACGATGAAACCTAACAATTTTCTGACTAGTATTTCAAAGAAACACTTCTTTGGGTTAAGCATGATGTTGTACTTTCGTAGATTTGTAAACGTTTCCTCCAAGTTGGAAATGCGTGTTTCCTTCTTTTTGCACATCACAACTATGTCGTCCACATATTCATGCACATTGCGTCCGATTTGATCATGAAGACAATGTACGTAGCTCCTGCGTTTTTGAGCTCGAAAGGCATCATCATGTAGCAGAAGGTTTCGAAGGGGGTGATGAATGAAGTCTTTAATTTTTATGACTCCTTCATCTGAATTTGGTGATAACCGAAATATACATCGAGAAAACATAGGAGTTTCAAGCTTGCTTTCGAGTCGATAACTTGGCCGACTCTAGGCAAAGCAAACGGATCTTTGGGACAAGCCTTTTTCAAGGCAGTGTAATCAACACACATCCTTAAATCAGTGGTGTCCTTTTTAGGGACCACTACAGGATTGGCCGACCACTCAGTGTGGAGGACCTCTTCGATAAATCCGGCTAACTCTAATCGAGCCAGCTCCTTAGCTATACATTTATGCTTTTCATCATCGAAATGTTGTAAGGACTGTTTGACGGATTTAGCAGGATACACGTTTAGAGAGTGCTTGGCAAGTTCCCTAAGTACTCTGAGCATGTCAAAAGGTTTCCATGTGAAGATATCTTTATTAGCTTTGAGGAAGTCAACAAGTGTGCTTTTCTATGCATGGCCTAAGCCTACGCCTATCCGAGTCACCTTGGAGGGATCGTCGTTCTTCAATGGTGTTTTCTTCGTCTGTTTTGATGCCTTGAACTCTAGATTCGGCTTTAGCACCTCCTTCTTCATCGCGGGCATCTCGGACAGGTCGATGTTCTTCTTGATCTCCTGGTACTCCTCGGCATGTAGTACGACTTCAGCAAAGGCGGCAGCTCCATCCTCGCATTCTCGTGCTTTCTTCGGGTTTCCCTAGATTGTGATGACGCTATTGGGACTTGGAATTTTCATCATGTTGTCAATATAACAAGGGCGATCCATGAAACCCCACTATGCCGGATGCCCAAAGATTGCGTGGTATGCGCTCTTGAATGACACCACTTCAAAAGAAAGTGCTTTCGTTCGATAGTTCTTTGGAGTTCCAAAAGTAACATCCAAAGTGATTTCTCCTAGAGAGTTTTCTTGTCTTCCGGGGACAACTCCGTGGAAAACCACAGTGCTCTGATTCGGCTGTGTTTCTGATATCCTCATGCGGTGTAGTGTTTCAATGTAGAGGATGTTGATGCTAGGACCACCATCCATGAGAGTCTTAGAGAATCCATAGCCATCGATTAGTGGATTGACGACCAGGGCATATTTTCCCTGCCTATGTGGTTTAAGCGGGTGGTTGCTTCAGTCAAAGGTAATCATTACTTCCAACCAGTCCAAAAAATTGGGGGACAGCCGGAACAGTTGCGCTTCTGGGTCTGCTGCTGCTTCGGCTATTTTGCCGACTGTGGTATGGCTAGGGCATTCAGTTGTCCCTCTTAATCATCGTTGGCATCTGCATATTTGCGTGCCGTATCTATCATTTCTCCTAGATCAGTAACTTTGTCGCACTTTAGGCAATGATGCAGTAATCCGATTGGGAGTCCCGCGATGAAGGCTTTGACCGCAGTTTGGTCGTTCACTCCCTCACAGGAGTTCTTCGTGTTGATCCATCCTCTGAGGTAGTCCTAGAAAGTTTCTCCAGCTTTCTGGGTGCAACGTTGCAGATCTCCAACCATGTAGGCCCTCCTGTATGTGCCTTCGAAATTCCTAAAGAACACACTTTGCATATCATAGCAGTTGTGAATTGTGTTTTCTGTGAGTTCATTGAGCCATGATCGAGCCATCTTCCGCAGCATCAGTGGGAGATACCAGACAACGACCAAGCTATTTCCTCCTTTGGCGATGCAGGAGGCCTGGAAGAAATCCTGGAGCCAGGTGTCTGGCTGAGCCACACCGTCATAGGGTTGAATGTGTCTTGAGATAGTAATCCATCCGGAAAATTTATTTGTCAGATCCGTGGACCAAAGTAATTTGGACACACATATATGCTGTCCGACTCGTAGCGTCGCGCCTCTATGTTTGAGTTAATCTAGTGCTTGGCATCACTTGGTGACAGAGAGCACCATCTTGGATGTTCATGGTGGCTGCAGTGCCGTGGAGCTGGATCTCTGCTTCCTCCACCACCTCCTCCACCTCGACATCCTCCTTAGTCTCCGTGGGAGCCATTATGGGTGCTGCTTAGTGGAGAGGGTGGTTCCGATGGGTTATTTTCGACTGATCACCGTCCTCCATCCATGGCTTCATGATGACAGCCGCCATGCCGGCTTGATCTAGTGTGGTGTTTATTGTTCCTTCATCCGCCGTTCCCCTCACTGTCATGGTATTGCCGATGAGTATGCCATGGAGGGGTCCTCACAGTGCGTGTTTAGAGACGTGGGGTAAGGCGGAGAGTTGGCGGGTATGAGGTAACACAGCTTACCCAGGTTCAAGTCCCACGATAGTGGTGGAACTCTACTCCTGCTATAAATCACTATAATGGCAATACACCAAGTTACAGAGATATTTTCGCTATGCGAGGTGTTGCACGTTGTACGCTACAATCTATTGTGTTCCCTGCCCTAAAGGCTCCCGCAGGCCGTCTTATAAAGGCACCAAGACCTAGGGTTTCCAGGGAAAGGTCCTTGCCGGACAAGGTAAAGAGTCCTACACCTACACGAACTAGTCTTCAGTGTCTTGGACTCCAAGGCTCCGAGTATGTCGGTGACTCCTGCGTAGCCTTCCTTTATCTAGCATGGACCTCCCTTCTGGATCCGTCTAACTGGGCTGCCTAGCAGGCCATAGGCCTTGCTACCAACTATGGGCCACCCAGGTTAGGCGGATTGGTGGCATGCTATGAGGATACCCATATAGCATATCCCCAACACTCGCTGTGATGAGGCTCGGCCGAACGACTGTGTGTCTAGGAGGGGGCATTCTTCGCCGGTCCTCCTCCTAACGTCATGCTTAATCTTCTTCCTTGTGGTGATCTGACTGCCGCCGGGGAGGTTGTTGCAGAATGAGAGCTTCTACGACATCTCGCTCTATAGCTAGAGCAACATTGCTCCAACCACGTGCGGCTCTATGCTGTTGTCCTAAAGATCCGGTTCTTGAGTAAGTGTTGTCTCGAGGGTTGGGCTATGCCGATCCAGTTCCCTGCGGGGCCTTGTATCATTTTTCCTAGCCATGTATGTGTGACATTGGTCGGATTTGGAGACTAGTTTTCTGCTGAAGGACGTGGCAGACTTTTTCTACTCCAGGCCGTTGTTGAGTAGTGATAAACTCACGAGGATCTCTCGGGCCACAGCCATATTTTCTAATAGCGTGTTATACACCCGGTTTCCCTTGCTATCAATCCGAGGCTGTACCACGGCTATGTTTGCTTTGTTTCCCTCAAGGAGGGTCTTGTGTACTTACGGATTTCTGTTAGCCAGCTCATGGCCATTCCGGGTATTCTGATGTTGTAGGGAGTTGTACTGTCCTTCTTCTGCAATGTGCTGTTTCTCCTCAAGGAGATGAGTGGCTTCATTAAGGAGTACCCAGCGATGCACTTCTAGGGCTTGGGCCCTTTCCTCCAACTCCATCAGTGTGAGATCCGCAGCCATTGGGATCAGTGTTATGAGTACATCTCCGAGCATCTGAGACCTCCTCCACATGTCCATCCAACATACTCTTTTTTGGTTCTTCAGGGATCAGAGCACCATCTGAGTCCTCCTCGTATTCTTTGGCAATCACCTGCTCAGCCAGATGATCCTTGGATGGAGTCTCCTTCTTCTTCTTTTCCTTGTTAGCCTTATTGGCATTCGTAGCAAAGACGGCTTTGGTTCTGATTCCTAGAGTCAATCTTCTATCAGTACTTTCAGACATCTGGACATCGGATTTTCTCCGAGGTCCATATCATATTGTGGTTTGGGAGATTTTTCATCGGATCTTTCATCCATACTACTATAGGGGCTTTGATCCACAGCTTCTCCTTCTTCCGCAGCCTTGGAGTTGATCTCCTCTTAAATTTCTACTTCAAACACCCAGAATTCTGCCGATGTCATGGAATCGTCAGGGGAAGATAGTATATTAGAGTTTGTTCCGATTGCGTCCAACACCAAGTCATTGTCGTCTCCATGGATCCAGATCGAACATATCCGATGAAATGTGATGCATGCACCTTGAGGTAATTGCAGCTCTCTTCGTTAGCTTCCTCGAAATGTTTTATGTTCTCGAAAACTACATCCGTGTTGACTATGGGACTCATCATCATCCTCTTCATGGTGTGCCTCAGAAGAGATTTCCCTGCTCCAGCATCGGTAGAGATAGATCCGGAGCTATTGCTGCTTTGATCTTCTTGAGATTCGACCTCTTGGGGGAGATCTTCTTCATATCCTATCTTCTCCATGATCTCCGCTTCAGGTGCGGGCTAGGTGGGATTAGGGTTTTCTTAGATCTAAAACTCTGCCACCTCCGCGGACAAAGCAAATCCATAAGTTTCTTCTGCCTCTATCATTACCGTTGGGGTGGGCTGGGAAGGTTTAGCGAAACTGAGGTAAACATCGATCTCCCTAAAAGACATGATTGTGTAGTTGGTCACTGACGTGGGCATACCTATTAGGTACTCGAGCTTGGCATATACGGTCTAATCTGGTAGAAGCCCACGACATTACTAGGCCCAATCATAGATTCAGGTGACTGAAGGAGATTCCGACTGCTTGCGGCACACGGCAAGCTCAAAGATAGAAAGTTTAAAAGGAGAAACCCTAACTTGTAACCGACTCGACCTACTACCCGATACCTAGCCTATCTATATAAAGGCTAAGAGGGGGCGGCGAGGTGGACAATCACAACCCTAGTTTCTACAACATCGCCAGATTGCATCTATGCACCCCCTGTAACTTTCGACTCCGTCGATAATTCCAAGAGCAGACAAGCAGGAGTAGGGTCCTCTACGAGGCCTGAACTTGGGTAAACCTTGTGTCCCCGTGTGCTTGTTTGCTAGCTGATTGATGCCTCTAGCGCTCCCTCCTTCTTCAAAACCCAAGTCCATAACAATGGGCATTGATGAGTTTAACCCTCGTCAATTGGCGCCATCTATGGGAACTGGGAGTGCTGATATTGCGGCTTCCTCGGCCCCATCAACTGTGATCTACAACTCTGCAACAACGTCGATTCACCTCCTTTTCAGTGCCTTCGACTTCACCGTGCACACGCCAGCCACTCGCCTGGATTTCGAGTCCGTGGGCGATGGGATTGGCCTGGCGATAGGGAGCCTGCGCTTCCAAGTTGGTCAGCTGGGAACACTTCGCCTCCCTGACCAGCCAAAGGTTCCCGCGATTGCTCCAGCATCGTGGTTCCCACCGCAGATCAGCACCTTGATAAAACTCAACACCTCGACAACAGTCGGGAATACGGTCAGCAACAACAGTTGTGAATCCGATCTAGACGATCTTGCTACGGAGGATGGAGCCTACGGCTCCAGATCTGAAAGCTACGAAAGCAACAACTTCCCCAAACACTACATGTGCGTTGTTGGCAACACTGGCGAGAATGGCGGCACTCGGGATAACACCGCTACCGGCGGTGGTATCCCAGTCACAAACAATGGTCCCCCCAACAGAGAACCCACCAACAACAGAATGGAAGGCCATTCGCATCTCACTGCAAATGAATGTACTAAAGAGCGCGTGCTGATCAAGCTCAATGACGTCGAGTGGGCTCGCTGTCGAAAAGCCCTGCGGGGCAATCCCTTTCCACAAACTCATTGCAAGACATGTTGATGGGCTACCACTGGCTGCTCAAGGAAGAATTCAAGCTCTAGCAACAAGTGATCGCCCAGCTCGACGAGTGCAGAAGGGCGGCGGATGAGTCGAGCCTAGGGCGAGCTCAACTTTCCTCCATGAGAGGATCCTCCTCCAAGGGCAACGATCATGTACCTACCAAGAGACGCTCTTGATTGGCTCATCTCATCGATTCGAAGCGAGAAGAGGCTGCGCGAGTCCTCAACTTCTCATCCATGACGGTGGATACACGGGGCAATGTGCTCCCAAACACACGACAGGCGGCGGTGACAGTGGCCACCATGTGCCTGCTTAACAACCAGCCACCAGCTGGGGACCCACGGGCCGCCATGCACCGATCTACGATCGCGGGCTTGGGGCTAGTCAAGGCTACCCTCATCAAGGATCCAACGTCGGAGCCGAAGAAAAACAAGGCTCTAGCCAAACGCTACTCTTCACCCTCCTCCAGCGATGACAACCATGACTTGTCTCGACGACGCCACTCACGGTGACATGACTACGACTACGACGCATGTGATGACATCATGCAGTGCAAGGTCGACAAGATGCGCACAAGGCGTGCCCGTTTGACTGACTCGGAAGATGACGGGATAGAGATCTGCGGCGCCAGGTGCTTCAGCAGAGCCATCAGGCAGACGCGAATGACAAAAGGGGTTCAAACTCCCATCAGAGAACACGAAATTCGATGACCTGCAGGACCCGAAGATCTAGCTGGAGGATCACATCTCCTCCCTCAGGCTGCATGGTAGAACTACAAGCACGACGATGCAATGCCTCCAGCTACATCTGCAAGGTGCCACCTATGTGTGGCTCAACAACCTCCCACGTAGATCAATTCATAGCTGGGAAGAGATAGTCTATAGCTCCGTGCAAAACTTCAAGGGCACTTAAAAAAGGCTCGCATCAATCGAAGAATTGTGAGGTTGCTACCAGAAGACTGGCGAGTTGCTGCACTCGTACATCCAGTGATGGTCCATCATAAAAAACTCTGCAGAAGACATCTCTGAGGATCGTGTAATCGACGCGTTCAATGGCGGCGTACGCCAAAGAGAGCTCAGGGAGGAGCTGGGCCTCTCGAAGCCCAAGACAATCGACCACCTGATGGAGATCGCGAATAGGTGGGCCGATGGAGAGGACTCGGTAACAAACCATGTTGACTCCTATGATGACGATGACCTCGGCTACAGACGCCATCACCGAGGAAAGCGTTGAATGCGTGGTTACGAGGACCGTGAAGAGGTCGACATGGTCACGGCTGGCTACGCCGACAAACGTGACGACAACCGCAATAGCAGATACCGCAGTGGTCGATACCACGATAGCGGAAAAGCCACGCAAGTGTGGCAGCACCTCACTCGCGATGAGGCACCTGGAACATCTATCCAGGACAAACTGTCCAGACTGTGCAGCATGCACTTTTACATTGACAAGCACAATGGCAAGAAAAAGTCCAGCCACCTTCTAAAGGACTACTGCGAGTTCCTCAAACTCCATGAAGGCCTGACCCAGATGAATCGTGACGCGATAAACCAGGGCTATGGAGCTTCCCCGGGAGCTGTGGCTCATGGAGCACGTCCACCACCACCCGGGCCACCACCACCTGCGGCTGCACCAGTCCAGAACCATGGAGGCAAGCCATACCCAAGAGTGCTGGGAAATATGGGGATGATCCAAAAAGGCCACCCCTCAAATCGAGTGCAAATATCGATCACTCGACAAGTAAATCTAGCGATGAACTCTCCGCTCTCCACCACTGAGTACCTCAATGGAAGCGAGTCACACATCACCTTCGACAAGCGCGATCATCCATGCTAAGTACCTCGCCCAGGCCACTGTCCTCTGGTGCTCGAGGCACAGATTGGAGGCTTCGAGATGAGTCGCGTCTTCATGGATGGAGGAAGCTGCATAAATCTCATGTTCACAAGCACCTTGCGTGCCATGCAAATCCCTCTGTCATGTCTAGAAGTTTTAGACACAACATTCCACGACATCATCCTAGGGAAGGGCATATACCCCCTTGGCAAGATCATCCTCGACGTCATCTTCGGCACACCGACAAACTTTCGACGAGAGCGCATTGAATTTGAAGTCGTCGACTGGCCCTCACAATACCACTACATCCTTGGACGTGTCGCATTCGCGAGGTTCATGGCGGTGCCACATTGTGCCTACTTGCAGATGAAGATGCCGGGCCCAAACGGCATTATCATAGTCAATAGAAGCTTTGAGAGATCTGACAACTGCAATAGGGAATTCAATAGAATTTCCCAGTCTTTCGGCATGCAAGAGGAACTAGAGAGGTTGAAGGAGTCGACATACAACAGTCTGCTTCTCCCGAGCAAGCCAAGCTCTCCCGACTAATCCTTTGACACGTCGATGCACACAAAGAAATTCCAGGTCCACCCACTGGACCCGACCAAGATGACCCTCATCGCCAACAACTTGAGTCCCGCACAGGAACTCGCGCTCGTCGAATTCCTCTGTGAGTGCTGGGAAATCTACGCCTGGTGTCCAGTGGACATGCGAGGGGTTCCCAGGGAATTAGCCGAGAACTCACTCAACATGAATCCTGAAGCAAGGCCAGTCAAACAAACAATACAGCGATTGTCTGAACCAATGGCAAAAGCGGTTGGTATGGAAGTCAATTGACCCCTCGACGCTAATTTCATATTTGAGATCAAGGAAAGCACCTGGGTCGCAAATCCCATGCTTGTTCCTAATAAAGACATGGATATCCTGCGGATGTGCGTGGACTTCACCTCCTTGAACAAGCATTGCCTGAAGGACCACTTCCCGTTGCCACGGATTGATCAGATAATCGACTCCACCACGGGATGAGAGCGCCTCTGCTTCCTCGATGCCTACTCAAGCCATCATCAGATTCGAATGAAGGAGGAGGACCAGGATAAAACGACATTCATCATGCCCTTTGGTGTCTTCTGCTACACAATGATGCCCTTCGGGTTAAAAAACAAAGGAGCCACCTAGCAGCGGTGTATGCATGCCTGCCTCAAGAGCCATCTTGGTCGCAACATCCAAGTCTACGTCGACGACATTGTTGTCAAAACCAAGGAGGAAGCCTCGTTACTCGACGATCTCCACGAGACCTTCGATAACCTCAACTGCTACCGGATCAAGCTGAATCCAGACAAATGCGCCTTCGGCATACCATCTGGGCAATTTCTCGGGTACCTCATCTCTGCAAGAGGAATCGAGGCCAACCCAAAGAAAATAAAAGTCATACTCGCTATGGAGAAGCCGAAGAACATAAAAGGCGTCCAGCAGCTGGCTGGGCGAATCACGACGCTCAGTCGATTCATCAGTCATATGGGCGAAAAGGCACTGCCTTTCTACCAACTTATCCACAAGGCTGACAAATTCGATTGGATAGATGAAGCACAAGAAGCATTCGAAGACCTGAAGCGTCTACTATCCACCTGACCGGTGTTGGTAACACCTTGCGAAAAGGAGCCGCTGTTGCTATACATCTCCGCCACCAACCAGGTGGTTAGCACTGTGCTTGTAGTGGAGAGAGCCGAACAAAATAAGGTCCACGGGGTGCAACACCTAGTCTACTACCTCAGCGAGGTGCTCACGCCAACAAAATAGCGGTACTCGCATTATCAGAAGCTGGCGTACAATGTATTTATGATAGGCATGCGACTGCTCCACTACTTCTAGGAGCACCCAATCGTAGTGGTGAATGACGCCCCGCTAGGGAACATACTCAACAACCCCGACGCCACGGGACTAGTCGCGCTCTAGGGGATAGAACTATCTCCACAAGATGTCACCTCCAAGAAGCAAGGCACAATCAAGTCGCAAGTTCTCCTGGACTTCCTCGTACACTGGATGGAAAACCAGCTCCTCGACAAGCCAGGCATGTCCTATCTATGGACAATGCACTTCGATGGGTCCAAGCGCAAGGAGGGAGCTGGCGCGGTGATGACTGCTAGTGGACAGATCGTTTGTAGCTAGTTTTGAAATAAAGATATCGATCCCACAGGGAGAAGGAGTCTGCAATCTAATAACTCTTGAAAAAAATATTACGATAGAAATGCTAGATAAAGTTCTAAGTGACAAGATAAAATGTGAGTTTTGTGTAAAAAGGTGTTTTTTGGGTTTTGGGTATAAGAGCAATAAAGTAAAGTAAAACAACTGAGTATAGAAAGTAAGTATCGCGTATGTAAGAGAGATTGGAACTGCAGTAGGGAAAATGCGTTCTCAGGGAGTATCGGATACACCACTAGTATTGTAAATATCTAAGATAAAGATTATCATCATGAACATTCTCAACTATGTATGTGTGGGAGGAACTCCATATTTGGACGACAACAAACGCTTCTCACATCATCCTCATAACCACAACAGTCAGCAATCGACATCAATCAAATTACTGCGCTATTAAGGGACATAATCCCGTAGGACGTAACCCATGGTATGGATATTGTTACGTGAGTTTCCTCAGTTTCCCAAGTTGATACGTAAGGGGTGCCAACAACTTTATAGTCACTGTAAGTGCTAGCATGACTCCGTCTACCAACAAGTAGTTTCCTCCATCAAGTCCTCACAAGAGGCAAATATTGAGAGGTCGACTTCTGTCAACATAAAGATGTAGAAAATCTAACACATGGTCACATCGATGAATATCATAATAGACTTTATCTTATTTCAATCTCATACAAGGGTTTCTCCATCTCCCCAAGAACTAATGATCTACTCAGACATGGAGGTAATCAACATGATGGCAATGGTAATGGAAACAATCATAGATGAATAGTACTTGTATAAATCCACAACGAGTATAGGAATTACAACAAGATCTAGACAAGATGTAGATGGGGTGGATGGAGATGGTGGTGATGCAGTGGTGGATGATGAAGATCGATACCTTAGCCTCCCTGATCTATGCAGGGTGAAGATGGATCTCCGGTGGATGAGTTTCCCCTCCAGGTGCCTTCCGGAGGTGAGGTTTCTACGATTTCTAGGTGTTTTGTATGTCGTCTCCTTGAACCAATTGCACGGGGTGAAACTATTGGACGAGGCAGAGGCAGCGCCCACTATACGGCCAGAGCTATATGGCCGGAAAAATTGCTCCAGTCGTATAGTTGGTCGTTGGACTCTCTGCCTCCCTTGTTCGCTTATGGTATTATTAATATTTCCCAAATAAGACATTTACGTTGTTTTTGACTCCTTTTCTCCATAGTACAACTGCTCCAAGAATTGTATTCGTTGGATCCATCATCTGTCCTGATCCTGGCGAAAACAGACATAAAATGTGCGCGTGAGCACCGTAAAATACCAAGATCCTACATCTACAATGCAAAATAATAATGTAAAACATGATGCAAATATGCACTCATCAACTTCCCCAAGCTTAGACTCTTGCTCGTCCCGAGCAAGTTTTAGCTTTAATGGATGTGATCCTCATATTCATGAAGCTGAGTCGATAAAATAAATGAGGCAATTGCAGCATGTGTTTATCATGTATGATACATAGGAATAAGTTCATTAATAGTACCTTAGTCGAACCATCTGAATAGTATTAGAAGGCTTCCACACCTTAGTGATCAATAGTTCACAAAAGATGAATCTTAACAAAATGTAAAAGAATCGGGTTCAACCGAATGAGTTAGCGAGGTAGTCCCAAGTGTTTTAGGATCAACGTATTCACTTGGGATTTAGAATCTCAAAAGTATCTCTTTGTCATACTACAACACAGTGGTATATGCCTACTTGCTCTTTGCACACTCGCTCTTTTTATTCTTCTTTTTCTTTTCTTTTGCATATATGCTCACACTTTTGTTTAAGTGTTGTGCAAAGGAGCTATCCATACATTCCACTTTATGTAGGAATTCAAAGTTTAATAATCTCAATTACCAAATTCCAATTGTATATGAAGCATTCTTATGACTTGAAGATTCTACCTTGACTTGTTCCCACTCTTTTCTGATAGCACTTTTATTCCCCTTCGTTCAAGGTTTCTTTTTCAACTTAACTAGATAGATAATTTTTCTTTGTAAATCAAACCGTAGACTTACATCATATTGACAAAATTATCTTTAGGTGGTCTATTAATACCAATGGTGTGGAAGACTCCAATTACTATCATCAAGTGCAAGTAAAATTATACTCAAGCCATTCATATATCAATAAAGCAAACACAAACTCAAAATTGCTCCATATATAATAATAAACTTGGAATTTCATATAAGGGATCGACTATTCCTGAACAGAATTCTAATGATGCAAACTTTATTTCTAGTTTGAACTAATGCGAGAATAGTAATAAAAACTTATAACATAGATTACAAGGTCTTAAAGATCTCCCCAAGCTTGGAATCAAGCCAGGCGGGATCAAATAATCCCTTGCGATTATTTGATACCGTGATTGTTGTAGATCAATGGCGTGCCATGGCATGTAACACCACAGTGCATAGCATCTTGTTGGTATCCTCCAAAGTAGTTATGCGGCTGTAGCACCTCCGCAAATCAGAGTGTCCACTCTATCTACGAGCTTAGTCACCAATGGAAGGAGGTACTCCTTCTTCTCCATCTGATTGAGACGGTGTTGGACTTCAACGCGATGGAGTAGTTCCTGCTTCTGATATATCTCCAATGCCCGTACGTGATCCTTGTTCCTGGGTACAACTTCTTCTTCCTCATCCATAATTGATGGATCGGGGAAGTGGAAACCATACCTCCACTTTTCTTGAGGCTTGACCTTCATATGAGCACCCATGGTTGGCTTCGCGAGTGGTACCTCGTCTCCCTTGCTAACACCTGCACCAATATTAGATAATTCCCTACGCTTGTGCGACCTTTGATCCGTGGTGATGAACTTGACCGTCTCCACACACCCTTTTCTATGTGGTTTGTGATCCTATCTCTCTTGTTGAGCTCTCTTCATCACCGCCCAATCGATCTCCGGTGGATCATAGACGTCCCGGTGGATGTAGACGTCAACCACATCATCATCGGAATCGTTGTTGAAGTAGCTTGGCTCGATGTACTCCTTGTACCTTGGGCTAAACCTCTCCACCTCCTCGTCATTGTCCTCCATGGATGGGCTACTAGAGCGGTCCCTAGAAGGAGAAATGAGCCCCATGGGTTTTCCACTGCCTAGGACGGGATATTGCATTGCTAGATTGGTTCCTGGAGACTATGATTAGAGAGAGAGACAATGGCAGTATATAAGAGGGGGGGGGTCAGAGGTCGGTAAAACTCGCGAGAAACACCAAATTGTCGCCCAAGAAAATAATCCAAATGAAACAGGGAAAGAAATCATGGATTTGGAAGTGTCCTACCACGTAATGACCAACTATACGGGCACGGCTCATATAGCTCCGGCTGTATAGTTGGTTTCGGGCAAATAATTCCAAATATCTTGAGTCCGTGTCGATTAAATAACGACTCAGAACCGACAATAAGTTATTTTTGATGAATAATAAATGAAAGATCGAACGAAAAAGTTTCTGAGAGTTTAACGACCAACTATATGGCCAGAATTTTTGGTTCCGGTCGTATAGTGTGACCATATAGATATATACATCACAAGCAAAAACCGTTTGAGAGTTTAATGACCAACTATATGGCCGAAATTTTTGGTTCCGGTCGTATAGTTGCGACCGTATAGATACAGACATCAAAAGCAAAACTATCTGAGAGTTTAACGACCAACTATACTGCCGGAATTTTTTGATCCGGTTGTATAGTTGCAACCGTATAGTCTCAGATAGCGAAAACAATTTCACAAAGATGATACAGAGAGTTTAACGACCAACTATACTGCGTGAGCTTCCTCTCCGGTCGTATAGCTCCGCCCGTATAGTTGGTAAAACCCCTCTAAAACTTCAGAAAAACACAAGGAATTCGAAGAAAAAACTTTCAAAAGTAAAAATTGTGAAAACAAATCACTTATTTGGGTAAGAACACTTACCTTGCACTTACCATTTGCTTATTAGGGGATGAAAAGTTCCTCCCACAATAAAGACTTCTTCTCTTTTGGAGGAATTAACCTTAGTTCATTGAATAATTCCTGTAAACAAAAATCACCAGGACTAAAGTTCCTCTCATTAAGATTGGTTTCTTCTTGGGCAAACATGGACACTCCATCTAACATCTTTATTTCTTACCTCTACATAATCTATAACTCAAATTCTTGAAGTGAAAGAATCCAACGGATCAGCCATGGCTTATGGTCTTTCCTTTCAAGGAGTTCTTTTAAGCCATCATGATCCGTGTGAACTCTCACCTTTGCATCAACTATATAGGAACGAAATTTATCACAAGAGAAAAATACAGCAAAAAGTTCCTTTTCTTCTTTAGGGTAATTATTTTAATAACCTTTTAGAGTTCTACTAGCATGATGTATAATATTAAATATATGACCAATATGTTGTCCAAGAGTTACTCCTATAACATCATCGCTAGCTTCGCATATTAAGTCAAAGGTTGTATCCTAGATAGGTATTTTAATGGTGGGAGCACGAGATAAAGCATTTTTGAGTTTATCAAAGACTTCAAGACACTTATCATCAAAATTAAATCTTATTATCTTTTGCAGGAGGTTAGTCAAAGGTTTAGATATCCTAGAGAAATTTCTAATGAACCTTTTGTAAAAACCCACATGACCAAGGAAACTTCTTATTTATACTATTAAAAAGATTCGGGACGTTCATCGACACTAAATTTTCTATCTGCCGATATATTGACTATTTTGCCCCAGTGAGTTTGGGGTATTTACCCTCCTACCACCGCCAAGTGACACAAAGGCAGCACCACTGGGCCTTATACCCTCCCCTTGTCTTCCAGTGCCACCCACTATGCCCCCAGCCGCCGCTGTCGTTCCCCTTCCTCCACCGGCCTCCCCTACCACCCGCTGCACCCCCAGCCGTCGCCGTCATTCCCTTTCCTCCTCTGGCCTCCCGTACTCCTCGGACCGCTGCTTCCGACCTCCCCTACTCCCCGGACCGACACTGCCACATCGAGTGACTGCGACGGCGATGACGCGGATGGACCCCGAGGCGGTGACGGAGCTGGCACGGAGGGGCGTCACCCTCTTGATTCTTGACGTGCCCTAGTGCTCCTCGACACCCAGGTAGCCCAACCAAACCAGGTAGCCAGCCCTCCTCTATCTCCAACGCCTCGACCGTGTGTCCCCCTCAGCTTGTTTTATAGCCCCCATGAACGGCGAAGGAATGGCAACGGTGACCCTTGGAGGACGGACTGGAGAGGAGCCTTCTCCGGTCCTCCATTGATCCTGATTAGCTAAAAAAATCCAACCATGCCATCTCTACAATTCCAGAGCAGTACATGGCGGCAGCGATTGGGTGTGAGTGCTTGTGATGGAAACAGGGGAGGCCATCCCAACTACAATTTGGGGCGGCCAGTGGAGTTGGGGAAATGAGGAGCTCATGGGGGCGATTTTTCGAAGGTGGCGGTAGCGATTTCATCCACAGGTGCCCTCACAGGATTTGACAATTATAGATTAAAGAATACGCTGTCGATGCATGCACGACTCCTCCCGTTCTAGGCACCCCGACCATGGATTCCTAGCCAGGAGGCCTCTAACGACAGTTGCGCCACTACCTGGATTGCTGCTAGCCCATCGGCCCTAATTTCACTCATGTCACACCTGGTGCCCTCTCCTTCTCGGTAGTTCTCTCCCCTGTACTCCTACATGGATGAAGTACTAATGGAGAAGCAATTTTGTTTGCTCGGAAGCTTAGTTCATCTGTAGATGGATGGGGGTGAGCGTAGAGCAGCAGAGAAAGTGCCCACGTCTTCTCCCTTGATTTATAGGAACAAGATGCCTCCACCCCTAGGCGAGGTGCAAGGTGAGCCACGACAGCTGATCCTGTAGCCGTGACAGCAAGAAAGTCAGGGCAGACGAGCTCTAGGGCTAGGCCTCTGGCTGCTGGAGCTCGAGCATCCGGGGTAGGTGGTGGCGGTTTCCGGCAGTGTCGGTGGCCATAGTGTTGGGTAGGGAGGCAGGGGTATGTCTGGCAGCACCGGTGGGAAGCCGCGTAAGCGTTCGGTAGGGAGGAAGTGGTTAGATGGAAGGGAGACGACGACCTGAATGACGAAATTGTTGTCTTCCAGAATATTTCCAAATCTAATTTAGTTTTATTCCTCGATCTCAGTTTTGCTTGTTCAACATGTAGTATATTCTTTCACTATATGATTCTTCTATGAAAGGTGCTCCACCCCTTGATCGCATACATGCGCTCTTGGTCAAACCGCCATGGTAGCAACGGAGGAGGAAGCTATGAAGCTAATGAAGAGAGTTAAGAACATGGTGCTTAGTTTGGTATTATTTCGCTACCATCTTGCGAGTTTTGAGTTTCCGATGTACTACAATAGTTTACAAAGTCATTCAGTTGAGCTATGTGCTTTCTCGACAGGGGACTGAGCCAAGCATCAGGATGGCCGTTCCGTCTGGGAGTACAAGTACTCTAAAATTATGATCCGAGAACAGTTGTAGCCATGCTCATACAAGGAACTACTTTTTATTTGACGGGACTAGGCTGGAGCTCGGCCAATTGATTTCAGAAGAGGGAAATATGTACAAAGATAGAAAAGTAAAAATACACTGAGGCCTAAACTTACACACCTGCTCAAGAGGAATTCCTCACGGGCTAAACCAGCAACAATGCTCGAAGGAGCAGTTCTAGACACGAAAAACACACCTATTGCGCTGTTTCCGGAGGGTACCAGACAACATAAACTGCAGCATACACCTTCGATTTGTGAAGCTTACACTGCTCCACCATGAAACAAGAGAGATATACCAGGCACTTATGCTAAGATGATTTTGTTTTCTACAAAATGATTCAATTAATGTACACGTGTCCTGAATTTCATGAGCACACCTCTTCATATTTTCGGAGTGCATAAGAATTTATATATAATTTTACTTCCGCTTGCTGATATATTTTCCAAGCTAATGGATGTATACCTTGAATCCTAAATTCTCTGATTACTAAGTCTTCCGCTGATTAACATTTACATGTGTGCCGAAAATTCTTTTTTTCAAATTTCTTTTTAGCAAGCTTCACCAGTTCTATTAGTCAAACATAAAACATGAGGTTGGGCTAGATGCTAATGTAAAGAGGATACTGCCAGGAGGTTTTGCCACTTGCTAAATTTATCTTAACACTAGCCACCAACAAGTTAATCTTTTTCATTTTAACCTGTGTTGCAACCTTGTTTACAATGGCTGGGGTTATGTATCTGGCATTTAAGTTTAGAGTGGATGGATTTCCAGCAGCGCTGTCCTTTTTACCATTCACCTTCTCGGTTTGTTTTGGATAAATTTAAGAAAATAATTTAATATTTGTATCTATATCTAAGTTTGCGTAGCCGTGGCAATGCACGGGCATTTATGCTAGTACCTTTAATATCCCTAGGTTGTGGCATTCTCTCTATGGCCTCAACCTTAGCTCTATCAACTTCAATTCCCTTACCCGATACCTTGTGTCCAAGGACTATACCTTCTTTGACCATAAAATGGCACTTCTCCCAGTTTAGAACAAGATTAGTTTTTTCACAACGCCGCAAAACTCTTTTGAGATTATCCAAGCAACTAGCAAACAAAGTTCTATAGACAGAAAAGTCATCCATAAATACTTCCATTATAAGTTCTATAAAATCTTCAAAATAGCAGTCATACATCATTGAAAAGTAGCTGGAGCATTACATAGACCAAAAGGCATACGTTGGTAAGCATGTAGACCGTAAGGACTTATGGAAGTTGTTTTAAGTTGGTCATCCGGATGAACAACTATTTGAGAGAAACCAGAGTATCCGTCCAAGTAACAAAAATGAGTATGGTTTGCTAACCTTTCTAAAGTTTGATCTATGAACGGTAATGGATAGTGATCTTTCATAGTCTCTTTATTTAATTTCCTAAAGTCTATGCACATCCTGTGCCCAACAATAGTTCTAGTAGGTATCAATTCATTGTTTTCATTAGGAACAACAGTAAAACCGCCTTCTTAGGGACACAATGAACAAGACTTACCCAATAACTCTCTTTAACAGGATAAATTATACCTGCGTCCAGTAGGCGTACAATTTCTGTTCTTCCACTTCTTTCATTTCAGGCTTTAATATTCTATTAAATTCTGCAGCTGGTTTAGAACCTTCTTCCATGAATATTCAATGGATGGCTATCATGGGACTAATGCCCTTCAAGTCATCCATTGAGTACCCAAATGCTTGGCGATGCTCCTTAAGTATCCTAATGAGTTCTTCTTCTTCTTCTCCTAAAAGTTTAGCACTAATGATAACAGAGAATTTATTGGTATCATCTAAAAACCTGTATTTAAGATTTTCTGGTAGATTCTCCAACTCTGGGGGTGGCAATTCCCTGTCCCCTCTCTTTTCCAGCTCTTCAAAAGCCTCATCAGTTGGAGGTCCCAAAACAGGAAGTGAATCAAATTCATTTTCTAGTTCTCCCAGGGACTTGTCCTCCATAACTATTTATTCATAATTTGGATCTTCATCTGTTTCTTATTCTTGATTACTAAAGAAAAGAGCCGCCATTTCCTTAATAGTTCTCTCTTCTTATTGTATTTGTGGAGGCCTGTGTTTAAATTTGGAAAATGGAATTTATTATCTGTTCCCCCAAGCTTAAGAGACACAATCTCCTTCTTGAAGTTAAGATAGGCATCTATATCACCCAAAACGTTCCTTCCAAATATAATTGGGCAAAGAGTGTCAGCTGGCATATCAACAACTACAAAATCGAAAGGAATTTTTTTGTTGCCAATTGTGATAGTTGTATTATAAACTACTCCCATTGGAATTCTAAGGTTTTTATTGGCTAACATAATTGTTATATTAGTATTTTCAATTGTAGCCGGTTCTATTTCTTCTTTTATTTCTAAGTAGAAATCATAAGATATAACATTAACTTCAGTGTCAAGATCACATAAACCGTAATGAGAGGTTTCTTTAAATATGCAGGGAAGAATATGCTTACCCACATCTTTTACCTTTGTTTTACCTTCCACCAACACGGAAGTCTCTTCATCAAGTTCAACTATGTTACTGTGTGAATACATAGCCATAATTGCTTCCTTGGTTACCTCTTCATCTTTGGTTTCTTCCAGGTGTCTCGTGACTCCTGGCATGCTTTCATCTTCCTTCTTTTCATGTACTGCTTTGACCTGTTCATATTCAAAAATATGCTTTTTTGCAGTGTTAGGGAAAGGCACTACATATATTGGTTCTACAGAGGCCAGTGTTGCTTTATCTTCTCTTTTATTTTCTGGTTCGGGTGGTGGATCATATTTGATGAGACCCTCCTTTGGAGCTTTAGTATGTTCTATAAAAGCTTTAACAACTTGCAACACAAGATCTGAATCCAAATAAAGTTCAAGGGAGAAGACGTGGGCACTTTCTCTGCTGCTCTACGCTCACCCCAACCATCTACAGATGAACTAAGCTTCCGAGCAAACAAAATTGCTTCTCCATTAGTACTTCATCCATGTAGGAGTACAAGGGAGAGCTTAGCTCCCCGGCAACGGTGCCAGAAAATAGCTTGATGACTGCAAGTGCACAGATCGTTTGTAGCTAGTTTTAAAATAAAGATATCGATCACATAGGGAGCAGGACTCTGAAGTCTAATAACTCTTGAAATAAATATTACGATAGAAATGCTAGATAAAGTTCTAAGTGACAAGATAAAATGTGAGTATTGTGTAAAAAGGTGTTTTTTGGGTTTTGGTATAAGAGCAATAAATTAAAGTAAAACAACTAAGTATAGAAAGTAAGTATCGCGTATGTAAGAGAGATTGGAACTGCAGTAGGGAAAAGGCATTCTCAGGGAGTAACACATACACCACTAGTATTGTAAAGATCTAAGATAAAGATTATCATCATGAACATTCTCAACTATGTATGTGTGGGAGGAACTCCGTATTTGAACGAATAGGCAACAACCGCTGCTGACATCATCCTCATAACCACATCAGTCAGCAATCGACATCAATCGAATTACTGCGCTATTAAGGGACATAATCTCGTAGGACGTATCCCATGGCATGGCTAGTGTTCCGTGAGTTTCCTCGGTTTCCCAAGTTGATACGTAAGGGGTGCCAACAACTTTATAGTCACTGTAAGTGCTAGCACGCCTTCGTGTACCAACAAGTAGTTTCCTCCATCAAGTCCCTATAAGAGGCAAATATTGAGAGGTCGACTTCTCTCAACATCAAGATGTAGAAAATTTAACACATGGTCATAGCGATGAATATCATAATAGACTTTATCTTATTTCAATCTCATACTAGGGTTTCTCCATCTCCCCAAGAACTAATGATCTACTCAGACATGGAGACAATCAACATAATGGCAATGGTAATGGAAACAATCATAGATGAATATCACTTGTATAAATCCATGACGAGTATAGGAATTACAACAAGATCTAGACAAGATGTAGATGGGATGAATGGAGATGGTGGTGATGCAGCGGTGGATGATGAAGATCGATGCCTTAGCCTCCTGGATCTACACAGGGGCGAAGATGGATCCTCGGTGGATGAGTTCCCCCTCCAGATGCCTTCAGGAGGTGAGGTTTCTGCGATTTCTAGGTGTTCTGTATGTCGTCTCCTAGAACCAATTACACGGGGTGAAACTATTTGACGAAGCGGAGGCGGCGCCAACTATATGGTCGGAGCTATACGGCCAGAAAAATTGCTCTGGTCGTATAGTTGATCGTTGGACTCTCTGCCTCCCTTGTTCGCTTCTGGTTTTCTTCTGGTATTATTAATATTTCCCAAATAAGCGATTTACGTTGTTTTTGACTCCTTTTCTCCACAATACAACTACTCCAAGAATTGTATCCATTGGATCCATCATCTGTCCTGATCCTGGTGAAAACAGAAATAAAATGTGCACGCGAGTGCCATAAAATACCAAGATCCTACATCTATAATGCAAAATAATAATGTAAAACATGATGCAAATATGCTCTCATCACGTGGGCGTCATACTAATGTCGCCACAAGGTGACAAGATGAGGTATGTTCTGTGAATGCAGTTTACCGCCTCCAACAATGAAGCCGAATACGAAGCCCTACTCAACGTGATGCGTATGGCAAAAGCATGCGGTGCAAAGTGACTCATAATCTACGGTGACTCCAAACTGGCGGTCAACCAAATAGTGAATGAGTGTGATGCTCTGAGCGACAACATGTTCGCCTACCGTGACCTCTACAACGCACTCGAGAGGGACTTTGATGGCTGCGAGCTGCGGCACGTAGGAGAATATCATTTTGTGGCCCGAAAGTTGGGGTTGCCAGGCAACGCGGTACCCGAGTTCCCTGATATCATTCGCGATGACTATAGTTAGCGTGCCAAATACTCAGAGGGTCCTTTTCGTCCAGAATTCAACTTTACGTTTCAATACAAAAAATCAGGCTAACGGCCATCAAGTTGGGTCCCCCCTATCAGCTTTCGCCGTTATGTAGCTGCTATCGTTGCTGCCATGTAGGCTACCATGTAGGCTTGCAGCGTTGGCGCATGCATCCTTTATGCGTCTGCTTCTTCCTCCGGGGTGGCAATCTGTGGTCGCGGCCATGGCGCAGAGCTAGGACTTGGACAAACCTGCTCGGCCCGTTCTCCTCCCCATCTCGAATCGGAGCTCGCCCTCACCATGACAGCACCATTGGCATGACGCGGGGACAGGAATTCATTCCCAGGTGAGATCTGTACCCATGCCGACCATGCTCGGTCCTGTTGGTCTCCTCCAGAATCCAAGCTCACCGTCACCGTGGTCGCATACGCACCAGCCACACCGCCTTCCTCTCCGAACCGCAAAGCCACATCCACCTAGTTCGGAACAACGCCAACAAGGTGAAAATGCATCAAGTTTTCTTCTTGTGATTGTAGGAAAATATGTATTTATCGTGGCCGTAGCATACTCTAAGAATGTACACATATATTGTTTACTAGATTTTCATTTGAAATTAGTAGCTCCGTGATGACAAAACATAGAGAACCTAAATGGAATGACGATGACGACCATGTTCTGTACTTTGCATTGCATCAACAAGTGCTCGCTAACAAAGCAAGTTACCAAGAGAGTGGAGTTCATCAGCCATTGCCAAAAAATATGTGAACAAATCAATGAGCGATTCAATGCAAATAAGCGCAGAAAAGCTAGATCCATGTCATCAATCATCAATAGGTGGCACATTCTAGTGATGCGTTCAAATGCGTACACGATGTATCATTTGCTTGAAGTGGTTGTTATCCTAAGAAAAAATGCGTGGTATGCACATTACATTTGTATGTTCTATGCTGCAATTTTGTTGTTATGGGCGTGGAAAGAAAAACTGGGCTTCACTGAATATTACGCAGTTAGGCCTAACTTCGTCTTACACAAATAAGCACAGCTTAGTCTTTACACACATAAGCGTAACTAATGATAAAGATAAAGACAAATGGTTCATCGGATCTGCCAGTATGAGCACTAGGTCCCTGGAGCTGGTGGTATTGTTGGAACGAACCAGAATGCTGTGTTTGGCCGTCTTTCATTCTCCTTCAAATAGTACGACCCCACTGATGAGCCAATTGTAGGCCCCCTCCCCCCTGACGTGGATTCGGCTCCAGGTCGGATCTGGAGTGTCAACATGATAGGCGCGTGAGTGTGCAGCAAACACACAGTCTGCTATCAACACTGGAAGTGCTGGCACCTCAGCAACAACACCAGCATGTTCTTCATGGACTCCGGCAGCAGCCTCAGCAGGTATTTCGTCAGCTTCACCAGTAGCAGCATTAGCAAGTATTTCGTCAGCTTCACTAGCAGCAGCATCACCAAGTATTTCGTCAGCTTCACCAGGAGCAGCAGCAGCTAGTTCTTCGTCAGCTCCGCCACCACCACCACCAGCAGCAGCAGCATCAGGGGCCAGGGCTGCCTGAGCAATTACTGGTTCAACAGCTCCAGGGGCTCCGACAAAGAAAGGGTAGTTGATCCCAAGAAACACAGATTGTCCCTTCAGATTGTTGACTCTGCTCCAAACTTGCTCTACTGGGTCTTCGGATGGGCATGCGGACCTCGAGAAAACGTGACACCGCAACGATGGGTATGAAGAAAGTTGTGTCCCCATATGTTCTATTGTATCACCAATGTTGTTTAGTGCTCCCCTGATATGAATCCACAAGAGTTCATCATGTTGTTCCGTGTTGTCTCCGAGAGGTGCCAGGAACCAGTGTCATGTCCCAAGTTCAGCATCTGCTACTGCATCTTCGATGACTGGAGCTGGAATTATGCGCGGGGCTGCGTGGGTACCTGCGTGTTACTAACGGTCAGTAAGCAGAATTTTGAATGGGATTTTACATGCTATATGACACCATGACGCACCCCAAATGGACGGCGCCCAAACACGCACATCGCCGCTAGGTTCAGTGACCGCATAAATGCGTTGCGGTCTGTACGAATAGTAGCCGTAGGTGAAGACGGCGTCGACATACTTCTCCGGCCGCAGGAAGTCGTCGCGCAAGACTGTCCATTCCTTGTCTTCTAGGCATCTAATGAATGCGATTGCCTTGTCGAACACCGCTAAGAGTTCGTACTCCCAGTTCTTCCATGCCCCCTCCCACGGTCTATGTGGGAGTTGTACCTTCACGAGCTCAAGTTCTGCCATGTTGAACCTGTAAGCGAATTCGGAAATGTGCGGCGGCCACCCACTGTTGAATGCAGTAATGCCGACACCCTTCAAAGATGGCACTACAAGTCTCTTCGATCTATAGCAATTTTTTAGAGTCCAAGTACTCCCATCCTGGGATAAAAGGACCAGCCACTCGCCGTTGCCACCCACCCAGTTCTGGTCATCTCTCATTTCCGTCTCTTCTTCTTCCTGGATATTCACCACTACTCATTCTGACTAGTTATCTAGCAGCATCAGTTTTGCATGAATATTTTGCAGATTTTGTTGTCAGTTGGTACAATCACCTAGCATGGATTCCATTGCAAATTCAATTTGACAACTGGACCTTTAGATTAAAGTACACAAAATATCGCCTAAATACGAGTGTCTCCTCAGATATTGCCTAAATTGTGTCTGTGTCACTACGAAAATACTCAATATATGGAGTAGGAGTAGAGCCCCCACGAAACAAACTCCTGACGATGATCATACTTAAACAGCTCGGGGCATAACAACCTTAAATCGTCTAATCTGTTTGTTTTTATTTTAGGAAACAGAATATCACCTAGCATGCATTCCATTGCAAAATCAAAATTGACAACTCGTCTATCACCTAAAGTAAGACTGTGTCACTACGAAAATACCAGAATATCAGGTACGAGTAGAGCTTCTGCTGTATAGAATACTCTTAAATGGTTCGATTTGTTCAAACCGCGCGTGCACACAACACGTTCGACGAAAGGAACATAGGATTCTAATGAGAGTTCAGCACATATGAATCAACGATATGACTGAACGAATAAGCTAGATACTGGAACTTACGTGGCCATCGCAGTCGTTTGGCCATTTGCTATTATTGGGGTAAAGAAGGCCTGGCTTGCCGAACGGTTGTTCGTCCATGTTCCGCATCGTCATGCGGTAGCCAGGGATGCAGCGAGCGAGGCGGCCGGCTGAGATAATGTCCAACTCCGAGGCGATCCTGTGCACGTTCGCGGCGCTGAGGTTCGGCCATCCCCAATCCTCGCGGTAGCGGTCGCCCTGGCCATCCGCGTCGTTGTCGCCTGCCTTTCACTTCAGCCTGCTGCTACCCCAAGCTCCACCCATAGCGGCAAATGGAGTGTAGAATCCGGTAGATTAATGGAGGCGTTGTGATAAGGAGGCGGATGGATTCGAGAGGGGGTGGAATCAGGGATGGGGCAGTTGTTCGAGTGGGGAGCGAATCTGCAAGGAACCGCCGCCGCCGCCGGTTCTCGTCCGCGTGGAAGAAAAGAAGGGGGGGCGTAATTATTGAGGGCGGGCACCGGAACCGTCTAGAGGAAGTGAAAAAATAAATCGTAAAAGGGAAATGTGTGGCCCGCCTGTTAGTGGTGAAGGTCGGCACGCGTAAACGTGCCTACGTTTGAATTAATTCCACCACATGCAAGTGGCGTAGAACAAATTTTAGGAAGTGCTAGCGTCGACATGTAAAACCGCCGTTTTTCGCCACCTTCACCCTACTACGAACGATCGTGCACCATTCCAGATATTGGTAAGGGCGGTTCCAATCTTTCACTTCTCCGTATCATTTCCTCCTCCACGGCCTCATCGTCTTTCTCCTCCACGGCCTCATCCATTTCCTCCACCACCGCATCACCCTCTTCCTCCGTATCCTTTCCCTCTTGCTTGTAGTCATGGACGCTCCGGACGTCCGAAACGATGGTAGGCAAGAAACTGCGCACTTCGACATCGAAGTACATGGCATGAAGAAGATCGATGTCGTCTACACCACCGACCCTCGGACGGTGAGGAACACTCTGAATAATTTCACGAGTTGGCTACAATTCGAACAAAACAGGTTCGTAGGTCTTGACCTCGAGTACAGCCGCGATTGCCGTAGGATCGCCGTGGTCCAACTCTCCATGAAGGGGCACGTCCTCGTATACCAGCCTTCTTGCGAGAAGGGGGCTGATGGGATCTGGTAGACTTTGCTGTCTTTTTGTTCCTGAACCGTCTGTTTGCAAAAGTTATTGCTATATTATTTGTCTAAATTCATTTTCATGCAGGTGGGGCGAAAGCATTAGGGATCTGTTTCATGACTTCTCGTGAACCAGCACATAACATTTACTAGTGTTGACATCACAAATGACAGTAAACTGCTTGAAAGCCCGTCTGTCAACATTAGAATCCCAAAGGAGTGCAGAGTAGACATCTAGGAAATTTACTGCATCCCAGGGACGAAGGGCGGCAAGACCGGGATGGCCGCTCTTGCCTCTGAACTCATAGACCCGTGGTACGCTTACATGAAGGACATGTTGTCGAGATGTTCGTGGAGGCGTTTAGGGCACGATTGCTGGGAGGATAAGCCACTTTCTGAACCTAATCTAAAGTATGCTGCAATTGATGGGTATGTTAGCCACAAGCTGTACCGCCAGATTGTAAAATCTCGTTCCAGGCATCGCATCATTGAACCACCACCAAGGCAGGTTGTTTGTCCCAGATGCCGGATCGTAGATGAATCTACAAACCAGGGCAAGCGACCGAAGGCATCCTGGGATCGGTTGCCTTCTCCAACAGGCTGGGATGTAGACTATTAGTGCATGATTGTTGTGTTTATGAAAACATGTTATTTCATTAGTACACTATTTGAGCAATTACGAACTGTTGTGTATTACCTTTGTCAAACTATAATCTGGGTTTGGTTATGACTTATGACTGTATCACACCTTATGCATGTCAGTCCTAGATTCTGCCGCATGCAAATGGCACAGACAGAATTTGTAATAATGAATGTTGAGCATACAAAAGAGGGAATGTAATTCATACAGGTTAAGTAGCTAATAGCACAGGGATCATACGAGCTTGGTTCTTACACACAGAATGCTTTGAAAATACAGGCGAGATAAAATACAAGCGAGATAAAACTAGGAACGAAATGCGAAACTAGTAGTGGTAAACAGCACACTCACCCACCCGCCAGATCCTGTTGACCATCTCGTAGCAGACATATGCGTCCCTGGCTGCGTACTTGATCGCATCGTAATCCAGGTGCCTCCACTCCCATCGCTCGTGCAGGTGCTTCGGGAACTTGATTTTCATGCCGGCGTACTCGTGGTCGATGATGTCGGAAGCGAGTCTAGCCATGCCGGCTTTCCCCGTTCCGCCATCTGGGTACCTCCATAAACGTTGGAGATCGACGTGATTGATGACATGAACGAGGAGATCCCGTTCTAGCTTCGGAGTGTCGTTCTTGATGTCGACGCTGGCGAAGTAGATCTCCCTCCTGCGTAGGAACTCGCGAAGCTCTGGGCATACAGATTTGGCCCTACATACGTGATATAGTAGGTAGTGGTTGCGCATGGATAGCTGCAAAAGCGCCGTCCTCTTCCTATCTCTGGTATACTCAAGGTCAAGGCTGACGATCTTGTACCTGTCCATCGGATCTTGTAGCCACCGCTCGTACATTGCGATGACCTTGGCCACCTCCGCTGACGCATTTGTGTGGACGACCGTCAGCTTGGTGGTGCCATGGGCGGTGACGGTGTACTCGTCGGTGTAGTCGCTCCCGTCGCCGAACACGCCGTACTCTGCGTCCATGGCAATAGCTAATGCGGCGGTGGTGGCCTAGTTTCGGTAGCGGTGGCTGGGACTAGGCATGGAGGTGGAGTGATCTGTTGCGGTGGTATGGCCAGGCGGAGGCGGTGCCTGCGGCAGCGAAGATGTTTGTTGCGGTGGCGGCGCCGGCGGAACGAATGAGTTGGGGATTTTTGCACAGTGATGTGCTGAGGAGACAGAAGGCGATGCTTAAATTCTGTTTACCAATATTCCGATCATACCCATGCGGAAGCAAGTTTGACCGGGCAAGCACCGATGGTTTCCAATCCTAGCGATTAAATTCGGCGTCCGTCCCGGTAGGCGATGGGACAGGTGTGCGACGTGGCTTTGGCGTGGTAGAGACCGGTCACGTAGACCACTGTCCCGTTGCCGATCTGCAGCTGGTGCGCGGTGCTGACACGATGTAACGTGACAGGACAGAAGGAAGTGTATAGTTATTATTAATTCCTAACAAGTTTAAGAAGTGTCAGCATAGACATGGACCTAGCATCCCTGCACCCGGGGCAGCCGCCCAGCCGATCAGGCCTTCCGATTGTGCAAAGCTTGTCCCGAATTTGCCAAAATGAAGCTCGTTTGCCCATGCTTCTATAAGTTTCTCTATAGGCCACTTGTGTAAGCATGCACGATCAAGCAACTTTGCAACACACGTGTCAGTGGAAAAGCATTAGGTTTCAACGCACCACATAGTTTAGGGATTTAGAATAGCTACATTGTGGAGCTCTAGCCAAATTGCATGGTAAAGCCAAATTCAGCTTTTTGTCAGATTTAGCTATAGCAACATTGTGTCTCGTTTGTCCTCACTTTTTCCCTCCCGATATTCCGAAGCCCTCACATGCGCTCGGAGGGGGGTGCCGTCTGGTGAAAGGCTTGGCCGTTACGTGCGCCATGACGCCTAAAGTGGCCTTTTTAAAGAGCGCCTTTTCCCCTCTCTCTCTAACAGTTGTGTTTTTTTTGCCCAAAAAGGTAGGGAATCTAGAGCAGCTTCTCTCTTCATTCATTGTTCCTTTTGCGATCGTTTTACCCCAATCTGGTAGCAAATCTAGAGCAGCAAAACAAACCAGCACCATAAATAAATTCAGTAAACAGAGCAGATGTAGATAAAGCAGCTAATATAGGTTATATAGTATGGTACTTAACGAGGTTCGACAATTAGGCTGCTCAGCAGCAGCAGCAACAGACTGCTTCAACACAGACAAGACAAAAGAAGCTGCTTTATAGCAGCAGCAGCTGATCAGTGGCCCCTCGTGGCCTCTGCCAGGAGGGCATCCGCCTCCTCCCTCTGGCGCCTCCTCCACTTCTTGTTGCCCAGCCCCTTGACCTTGGGCACCTTGGGTCTGATCGGGGGCATGCGACCCTCCTCGATAGCCACCTTCTGGAGGTTGTAGAGGTGAAGACCGAGTGCTTGGTGCTTGGCCCTAAAGCCGTGGACGTTCATAGACTCGCCACAGGTCCTCACGTCCTCGGCATGCTTCATGAGGGAGTTGAAGTCCGTGCCGTGGAGCTTCCTGGTGGGGCAGAAGGGGCACCTGTACACGTCGCCAGCGAAGAAGTCGTTGTACTGACCGGACTTTAGCCTCCTCAACACATGATGAGTCTTGGTGTCCTGCGACTCGTCGTCGCTGCGGAGGTCGCTGCTATCCTCCTGTTGGAAAAAACAGAAGAGTGAAATAAGGACATGATTGAGATACTTTGATTATCGGGATTGATTTTTTGTATAAATTAACCGAATGAGATCTCCCGATTATTCCCCAAATCTCAAACCAAATCGGATACTGATCCCACCATTCCAAGTTACTTTCGATGCAATAACATGTCTATACAGGTTCAGCAGTTCATTACGGCCGTCTCCCTAGCTCTCTCCTAAATTAATGTGGTTTGTGTTCTTGGTAACTTATTAATAAATAAATAATGTGGATTCATTCAAAATAGACTAGATTTCTCCATTTACCGGTTTGTACGTTGCATCTAATCATTAGGACTAGATTTTTTTATGATGCCTGGATAGATTAAGCTCGAGCAGAAAATATGAAACATGTAGAAATAGATGTACCTCTGGGTACACGATCGGAACTTGTTTGTCGAACTCCACGCCCTCATCGGCGCCTCCGAAGTCATCAGCACCGGCGTGCACATGGTCCCCCAAGGGGTTTAACTACACGTCCTCCTCGTCCTATGCTACGTGATGCTCCTCCAGATCTGCCGCATGAAGCACCACCCCGGCGGCGATGCCCGGACACTCACCCCCACGCACTGGTTTCATGGAGAAGGTTCGTGCAAGTACGTTCAAGATTGTGGTGTTTTGCTGGATAGGGAAGAGAGAGTAGTGGATGAGTGCGAATGGAGGACCCCATAGGTTGGGTTTTTAATGCGGGGACGTTTAGGCCTCCTCGGGGGCCCTGGTTGACAGCTCTTCCGGCTGTGGCTGACGCGTGGAAGGTTCGTGTGGTGGGGGCCTGATGGAAGTGAGAGTGCAGGCGCGCTGCGTAGTAAAAATGGTATAGCCGGTGGTCCATGGATGACCAGTTGCCGTGTAGTAGACTTGTAGCCTTTGCATACTAGATTAAACATGACATGACCACTCGACCACTTTTTCCATGGGTGGCATCGTGTTCCTTCTTGTAGAAGTCTCGTTGAGGGAGACGTCCGTGTTGTCTCGCGCTGTCCTGTGAAGGGCACGATGTGTGCAACGAGCCTCGTTGGATCACATAGGATCAACGGTTGGTGTGCACGATCCGCGTGACAGCTGTGACAACCAATCAGGGAGTACCAGACAGAGTGTGCACTGGTTTGGGCTTCTACGAGAGAGAGAGAGAGAGAGAGGATGTTTGTTCTTATTCTAAAACCATAAACAAACATGGATCAACCACTAGAGTCATTGCATGTGTGTTCTTATACTAAAACCAATATGGATCCACCAGTGGTCATTGCATGTGTGTTCTTTCCACAAACCACTTATGGATCCATTACAGTCATTGCATGTGTGTTATTTCCACAAACCACACATGGATCAACCACTAGAGTCATTGCATGTGTGTTATTTCCACAATCCACACATGGATCCACCAGTGGTCATTGCATGTGTGTTCTTTCCACAAACAACATATGGATCAACTAGAGTCATTGCATGTGCGTTGTTTCCACAAATCACACATGGATCAACCACTAGAGTCATTGCATGTTTGTTCTTATTCTAAAACCACAAACCAGCACTAGAGTCATTGAATGTGTGTTCTTTTCCACAAACCACACATGGATCCACTAGACTCATTGCATGTGTGTTCTTTTCCACAAACAACTTATGGATCAACCAGTGGTCATTGCATGTGTGTTCTTTTCACAAACCACATGTGGACCCACTAGAGTCATTGCATGTGTGTTCTTATACTAAAACTAGCACTAGAGTCATTGCATGTGTTTTCTATCCACAAACCACACATGGATCCACCATTGTCATTGCATGTGTGTTCTTTCCACAAACCACACATGGATCAACCACTAGAGTCATTGCATGTGTGTTCTTTCCACAAACCAGATATGGATCAACCAGTGGTCATTGCATGTGGGTTCTTTTCCATAAACCACTTATGGATCCATTACAGTCATTGCATGTGTGTTATTTCCACAAACCACACATGGATCAACCACTAGAGTCATTGCATGTGTGTTATTTCCACAAACCACACATGGATCGATCACTAGAGTTATTGCATGTGTGTGTTCTTTTCCACAAACCACACATGGATCAACCACTAGAGTCATTGCATGTGGGTTCTTATACTAAAACAACCACTAGAGTCACTGCATGTGTGTTCTTTCCACAAACTACACATGGATCAACCAGTGGTCATTGCATGTGTGTTCTTTTCCACAAACCACACATGGATCCACTAGTGTTCATTGCATGTGTGTTCTTTCCACAAACCACATATGGATCAACCAGAGTCATTGCATGTGTGTTCTTTCCATAAACCACACATGGATCAACCAATAGAGTCATTGCATGTGTGTTCTTTCCATAAACCACACATGGATCAACCAATAGAGTCATTGCATGATTGTTCTAATACTAAAACCACAAACCAACACTACAGTCATTGCATGTGTGTTCTTTTCCACAAACCACACATTGATCCACTAGACTCATTGCATGTGTGTTCTTTTCCACAAACAACTTATGGATCAACCAGTGGTCATTGCATGTGTGTTCTTTCCACAAACCACATGTGGACCCACTAGAGTCATTGCATGTGTGTTATTTCCACAAACCACACATGGATCAACCACTAGAGTCATTGTATGTGTGTTATTTCCACAAACCACACATGGATCAACCACTAGAGTCATTGCATATGTATTCTTATACTAAAACCAACACTAGAGTCATTGCATGTGTGTTATTTCCACAAACCACACATGGATAAACCACTAGAGTCATTGCATGTGTGTTATTTCCACAAACCACACATGGATCAACCACTAGAGTCATTGCATATGTGTTATTTCCACAAACCACACATGGATCAACCACTAGAGTCATTGCATGTGTGATCTTATACTAAAACCAACACTAGAGTGATTGCATGTGTGTTATTTTCACAAACCACACATGGATCAACCACTAGAGTCATTGCATGCGTGTTATTTCCACAAACCACACATGGATCCACCAGTGGTCATTGCATGTGTGTTCTTTTCCACAAACCACAGATGGATCCACCAGTGGTCATTGCATGTGTGTTCTTTCCACAAACCACATATAGATCAACCAGTGGTCATTGCATGTGGGTTCTTTTCCATAAACCACACATGGATCAACCACTAGAGTCATTGCATGTTTGTTCTTATACTAAAACCACAAACCAGCACTAGAGTCATTGCATGTGTGTTCTTTTCCACAAACCACACATGGATCCACTAGACTCATTGCATGTGTGTTCTTTTCTCAAACCACATATCACCAGAGTCATTGCATGTGTGTTCTTCTCACATACCACATATCACCTGTGTCACTGTATGTGTGTTCTTCCCATGAACCACACATGGATCCACTAGTGTCATTGCATGTGTGTTCTTTTCACAAACCACATATCACCAGAGTCATTACATGTGTGTTCTTCTCACAGACCAGATATCCACCAGTGTCATTGCATGTGTTTTCTTCCCATGAACCACATATGGATCCACCAGTGTCATTGCATGTGTGTTCTTCCCACAGACCACACATCGATCCATCGGTGTCATTGCGTGTGTGTTCTTCGCATTTACCACACATGGATCCACCGGTGTCATTGTATGTCTACTCTTCCCATGAACCACAGCTAGAGTCATCACATGCGTGCTCTTTTCATGAACCATAGCTAGAGTCATTGCATGTGTGTTCTTCTCACAGACCATATCATGAACCACACCCAGTGTCATTGCATGTGTGTTCTTCCCATGAACCACACATGGATCCACCGATGTCATTGCATGTCTGCTCTTTTCATGAACCACAGCTAGAGTCATTGCATGTGTGTTCTTCTCACAAACCACATATCACCAGAGTTATTGCATGTGTGTTCTTGTCACAAACTACATATCACCAGAGTCATTGCGTGTGTGTTCTTCTCACAGACCACATATCACCTGTGTCATTGCATGTGTGTTCTTCCCATGAACCACACATGGATCCACCAGTGTCATTGCATGTGTGTTCTTCCCACAGACCACACATGGATCCACCGGTGTCATTGCATGTGTGTTCTTCCCATGAACCAGACATGGATCCACCGGGGTCATTGTATGTCTACTCTTCCCATGAACCACAACTAGAGTCATCGCATGCGTGCTCTTTTCATGAACCACAGCTAGAGTCATTACATGTGTGTTCTTCTCACAAACCACATATCACCAGAGTCATTGCATGTGTGTTCTTCCCATGAACCACAGATGGATCCACCAGTGTCATTGCATGTGTGTTCTTCCCACAAACCACACATGGATCCACCAGTGTCGTTGCATGTGTCTTCTTCCCATGAACCACACATGGATCCACTAGTGTCATTGTATGTCTGCTCTTCCCATGAACCACAGCTAGAGTCATTGCATGTGTGTTCTTCTCACAAACCACATATCACCGGTTTCATTGCATGTGTGTTCTTCCCATGAACCACACATGGATCCACTAGTGTCATTTCATGCGTGTTATTCCCATAGACCACACATGGATCCACTAGTGTCATGGCATGTGTGTTCTTCTCATGAACCACACATGGATCCACTAGTGTCATTGCATGTGTGTTATTCTCACAGACCACCTAAGGATCCACCGGTGTAATTGCATGTGTGTTCTTCCCATGAATCACACAAGGATCCACCGGTGTCATTGTATGTCTGCTCTTCCCATGAACCACAGTTAGAGTCATCGCATGCGTGCTCTTTTCATGAACCATATCTAGAGTCATTGCATGTGTGTTCTTCTCACAGACCATATCATGAACCACACCCAGTGTCATTGCATGTGTGTTCTTCCAATGAACCACACATGGATCCACCAGTGTCATTGCAAGTGTGTTCTTCTCACAAACCACACATGGATCCACCTAGTGTCATCGCATGTCTGCTCTTCCCATGAACCACACATGGATCCACCAGTGGCATTGCATGTCTTCTCTTTTCATGAACCACAGCTAGAGTCATTGGATGTGTGTTCTTCTCACATACCACATATCACCAGTGTCGTTGCATGTGTGTTCTTCCCAAAGACCACACATGGATACACCAGTGTCATTGCATGTGTGTTCTTCTCACAAACCATATCATGAACCACACCCAGGGTCATTGCATGTGTGTTCTTCTCACAGACCACACATGGATCCACCAGTGTCATTGCATGTCTGTTCTTCTCGCAAACCATATCATGAACCACACCCAGTGTCATTGCATGTGTGTTCTTCTGATTAACCCTAGATGGATCCACCGGTGTCATTGCATGTCTGCTCTTTTCATTAACCACAGCTAGAGTCATTGCATGTGTGTTATTTTCACAAACCACATATCACTAGACTCATTGCATGTGTGTTCTTCTCACAGACCACATATCACCTATGTCATTGCATGTGTGTTCTTCCCATGAACCACACATGGATCCACCAGTGTCATTGCATGTGTGTTCTTTTCACAAACCACATATCACCAGAGTCATTGCATGTGTGTTCTTCTCACAGACCACATATCACCTGTGTCATTGCATGTGTGTTCTTTCCATGAACAACACATGGATCCACCAGTGTCATTGCATGTGTGTTCTTTTCACAAACCACATATCACCAGAGTCATTACATGTGTGGTCTTCTCATAGACCAGATATCCACCAGGGTCATTGCATGTGTGTTCTTCCCATGAAGCACACATGGATCCACCAGTGTGATCGCATGTGTGTTCTTCCCACAGACCACACATTGATCCACCGGTATCATTGCGTGTGTGTTCTTCCCATGAACCACACATGGATCCACCGGTGTCATTGTATGTCTACTCTTCCCATGAACCAAAGCTAGAGTCATCACATGCGTGCTCTTTTCATGAACCACAGCTAGAGTCATTGCATGTGTGTTCTTCTCATAGACCATATCATGAACCACACCCAGTGTCATTGCATGTGTGTTCTTCCCATGAACCACACATGGATCCACCGGTGTCATTGCATGTCTGCTCTTTTCATGAACCATAGCTAGAGTCATTGCATGTGTGTTCTTCTCACAAACCACATATCACACGACCTATTGCATGTGTGTTCTTCCCTTGAACCACACATGGATCCACCAGTGTCATTGCATGTGTGTTCTTTTAAGAAACCACATATCACCAGAGTCATTGCATGCCTGTTCTTCTCACAGACCACATATCACCTGTGTCATTGCATGTGTGTTCTTCCCATGAACCACACATGGATCCACCCATGTCATTGCATGTGTGTTCTTCCCACAGACCACACATGGATCCACCGGTGTCATTGCACGTGTGTTCTTCCCATGAACCACACATGGATCCACCGGTGTCATTGTATGTCTACTCTTCCCATGAACCACAACTAGAGTCATCGCATGCGTTCTCTTTTCATGAACCACAGGTAGAGTCATTGCATGTGTGTTCTTCTCACAGACCATATCATGAACCACACCCAGTGTCATTGCATGTGTGTTCTTCCCATGAACCACACATGGATCCACCGGTGTCATTGCATGTCTGCTCTTTTCATGAACCACATCTAGAGTCATTACATCTGTGTTCTTCTCACAAACCACATATCACCGGAGTCATTGCATGTGTGTTCTTTCCATGAACCACACATGGATCCACCAGTGTCATTGCATGTGTGTTCTTCCCACAGACCACACATGGATCCACTAGTGTCGTTGCATGTCTGTTCTTCCCATGAACCACACATGGATCCACTAGTGTCATTGTATGTCTGCTCTTCCCATGAACCACAGCTAGAGTTATTGCATGACTGTTCTTCTGACAAACCACATAACCCCGGTTTCATTGCATGTGTGTTCTTCCCATGAACCACACATGGATCCACTAGTGTCATTGGATGTGTGTTCTTCCCACAGACCACACATGGATCCACTAGTGTCATTGCATGTGTGTTCTTCCCATGAACCACACATGGATCCACTGGTGTCATTGTATGTCTACTCTTCCCATGAACCACGGCTAGAGTCATCGCATGCATGCTCTTTTCATGAACCACAGCTAGAGTCATTGCATGTGTGTTCTTCCCATGAACCACACATGGATCCACCGGTGTCATTGTATGTCTGCTCTTCCCATGAACCACAGCTAGAGTCATTGCATGTGTGTTCTTCCTATGAACCACACATGGATCCACTAGTGTCATTGGATGTGTGTTCTTCCCACAAACCACACATGGATCCACTAGTGTCATTGCATGTGTGTTCTTCCCATGAACCACACACGGATCCACTAGTGTCATTGCATGTCTATTATTCTCACAGACCACCTAAGGATCCACCGGTGTAATTGCATGTGTGTTCTTCCCATGAACCACACATAGATCCACCGGTGTCATTGTATGTCTGCTCTTCCCATGAACCACAGTTAGAGTCATCGCATGCGTGCTCTTTTCATGAACCACATCTAGAGTCATTGCATGTGTATTCTTCTCAAAGACCATATCATGAACCACACCCAGTGTCATTGCATGTGTGTTCTTCCCATGACCCACACATGGATCCACCTGTGTCATTGCGTGTGTGTTCTTCTCACAAACCACACATGGATCCACCCAGTGTCATCGCATGTCTGCTCTTCCCATGAACCACACATGGATCCACCAGTGTCATTGCATGTCTTCTATTTTCATTAACCACAGCTAGAGTCATTGGATGTGTGTTCTTCTCACATACCACATATCACCAGTGTCGTTGCATGTGTGTTCTTCCCAAACACCACACATGGATCCACAAGTGTCATTGCATGTGTGTTCTTCTCACAAACCATATCATGAACCACACCCAGTGTCATTGCATGTGTGTTCTTCTCACAGACCACACATGGATCCACCGGTTTCATTGCATGTCTGTTCTTCTTACAAACCATATCATGAACCACACCTGTGTCATTGCATGTGTGTTCTTCTCATTAACCCTAGATGGATCCATCGGTGTTATTGCATGTCTGCTTTTTTCATTAACCACAGCTAGAGTCATTGCATGTGTGTTCTTTTCACAAACCACATATCACTAGACTCATTGCATTTGTGTTCTTCTCACATACCACATATCACCTGTGTCATTGCATGTGTGTTATTCCCATGAACCACACATGGATTCACTAGTGTCATTGCATGTGTGTTCTTTTCACAAACCACATATCACCAGATTCATTGCATGTGTGTTCTTATCACAGACCACATATCACCTGTGTCATTGCATATGTGTTCTTTCCATGAACCACACATGGATCCACCAGTGTCATTGCATGTGTGTTCTTTTCATAAACCACATATCACCAGAGTCATTACATGTGTGTTCTTCTCACAGACCAGATATCCACCAGTGCATTGCATGTGTGTTCTTCCCATGAAGCACACATGGATCCACCAGTGTCATTGCATGTGTGTTCTTCCCACAGACCACACATGGATCCACTAGTATCATTGCGTGTGTGTTCTTACCTTGAACCACACATGGATCCACCGGTGTCACTATATGTCTACTCTTCCCTTGAACCACAGCTAGAGTCATCACATGCGTGCTCTTTCCATGAACCACAGCTAGATTTATTGCATGTGTGTTCTTCTCACAGACCATATCATAAACCACACCCAGTGTCATTGCATGTGTGTTCTTCCCATGAACCACACATGGATCCACCGGTGTCATTGCATGTCTGCTCTTTTCATGAACCACAGCTAGAGTCATTGCATGTGTGTTCTTCTCAGAAACCACATATCACCAGAGCTATTGCATGTGTGTTCTTCCCATGAACCACACATGGATCCACTAGTGTCATTTCATGTGTGTTCTTTTCACAAACTACATATCACCAGAGTCATTGCATGTGTGTTCTTCTCACAGACCACATATCACCTGTGTCATTGCATGTGTGTTCTTCTCACAGACCACATATCACCTGTGTCATTGCATGTGTGTTCTTCCCATGAACCACACATGGATCCACCCGTGTCATTGCATGTGTGTTCTTCCCACAGACCACACAGGGATCCAACGGTGTCATTGCATGTGTGTTCTTCCCATGAACCACACATGGATCCACCGTTGTCATTGTATATCTACTCTTCCCATGAACCAAAACTAGTCATCGCATGCGTGCTCTTTTCATGAACCACAGCTAGAGTCATTGCATGTGTGTTGTTCTCACAGACCATATCATGAACCACACCCAGTGTAATTGCATGTGTGTTCTTCCCATGAACCACACATGGATCCACCGGTGTCATTGCATGTCTGCTCTTTTCATGAACCATAGCTAGAGTCATTGCATGTGTGTTCTTCTCACAAACCACATATCACCGGAGTCATTGCATGTGTGTTCTTTCCATGAACCACACATGGATCCACCAGTGTCATTGCATGTGTGTTCTTCCCACAGACCACACATGGATCCACTAGTGTCGTTGCATGTGTGTTCTTCCCATGAACCACACATGGATCCACTAGTGTCATTGTATGTCTGCTCTTCCCATGAACCACAGCTAGAGTCATTGCATGTGTGTTCTTCTCACAAACCACATATCACCGGTTTCATTGCATGTGTTTTCTTCCCATGAACCACACATGGATCCACTAGTGTCATTGAATGTGTGTTCTTCCCACAGACCACACATGGAGCCACTAGTGTCATTGCATGTGTGTTCTTCCCATGAACCACACATGGATCCACTAGTGTCATTGCATGTGTGTTATTTTCACAGACCACCTAAGGATCCACCGGTGTAATTGCATGTGTGTTCTTCCCATGAACCACACATGGATCCACCGGTGTCATTGTATGTCTGCTCTTCCCATGAACCACAGTTAGAGTCATCGCATGCGTGCTCTTTTCATGAACCACATCTAGAGTTATTGCATGTGTGTTCTTCTCACAGACCATATCATGAACCACACCTAGTGTCATTGCATGTGTGTTCTTCCCATGAAACACACGGATCCACCAGTGTCATTGTATGTGTGTTCTTCTCTCAAACCACACATGGATCCACCCAGTGTCATCGCATGTCTGCTCTTCCCATGAACCACACATGTATCCACCAGTGTCATTGCATGTCTTCTCTTTTCATGAACCACAGCTAGAGTCTTTGGATGTGTGTTCTTCTCACAGACCACATATCACCAGTGTCGTTGCAGGTGTGTTCTTCCCAAAGACCACACATGGATCCACCAGTGTCATTGCATGTGTGTTCTTCTCACAAACCATATCATGAACCACACCCAGTGTCATTGCATGTGTGTTCTTCTCACAGACCACACATGGATCCACCAGTGTCATTGCATGTCTGTTCTTCTCACAAACCATATCATGAACCACACCCAGTGTCATTGCATGTCTGTTCTTCTCAATAACCCCAGATGGATCCACCGGTGTCATTGCATGTCTGCTCTTTTCATTAACCACCGCTAGAGTCATTGCATGTGTGTTCTTTTCACAAACCACATATCACTAGAGTCATTGCATGTGTGTTCTTCTCACAGACCAGATATCACCTGTGTCATTGCATGTGTGTTCTTCCCATGAACCACACATGGATCCACCAGTGTCATTGCATGTGTGTTCTTTTCACAAACCACATATCACTAGAGTCATTGAATGTGTGTTGTTCTCACAGACCACATATCACCTGTGTCATTCCATGTGTGTTCTTCCCATGAACCACACATGGATGCACCAGTGTCATTGCATGTGTGTTATTTTCACAGACCACCTAAGGATCCACCGGTGTAATTGCATGTGTGTTCTTCCCATGAACCACACATGGATCCACCGGTGTCATTGTATGTCTGCTCTTCCCATGAACCACAGTTAGAGTCATCGCATGCGTGCTCTTTTCATGAACCACATCTAGAGTTATTGCATGTGTGTTCTTCTCACAGACCATATCATGAACCACACCTAGTGTCATTGCATGTGTGTTCTTCCCATGAAACACACGGATCCACCAGTGTCATTGTATGTGTGTTCTTCTCTCAAACCACACATGGATCCACCCAGTGTCATCGCATGTCTGCTCTTCCCATGAACCACACATGTATCCACCAGTGTCATTGCATGTCTTCTCTTTTCATGAACCACAGCTAGAGTCTTTGGATGTGTGTTCTTCTCACAGACCACATATCACCAGTGTCGTTGCAGGTGTGTTCTTCCCAAAGACCACACATGGATCCACCAGTGTCATTGCATGTGTGTTCTTCTCACAAACCATATCATGAACCACACCCAGTGTCATTGCATGTGTGTTCTTCTCACAGACCACACATGGATCCACCAGTGTCATTGCATGTCTGTTCTTCTCACAAACCATATCATGAACCACACCCAGTGTCATTGCATGTCTGTTCTTCTCAATAACCCCAGATGGATCCACCGGTGTCATTGCATGTCTGCTCTTTTCATTAACCACCGCTAGAGTCATTGCATGTGTGTTCTTTTCACAAACCACATATCACTAGAGTCATTGCATGTGTGTTCTTCTCACAGACCAGATATCACCTGTGTCATTGCATGTGTGTTCTTCCCATGAACCACACATGGATCCACCAGTGTCATTGCATGTGTGTTCTTTTCACAAACCACATATCACTAGAGTCATTGAATGTGTGTTGTTCTCACAGACCACATATCACCTGTGTCATTCCATGTGTGTTCTTCCCATGAACCACACATGGATGCACTAGTGTCATTGCATGTGTGTTCATCCCACAGACCACACATGGATCCACCGGTGTGATTGCATGTGTGTTCTTCCCATGAACCACACATGGATCCACCGGTGTCATTGTATGTCTACTCTTCCCATGAACCACAGGTATAGTCATCGCATGCGTGCTCTTTTCATGAACCACACCTAGAGTCATTGCATGTGTGTTCTTCTCACAGACCATATCATGAACCACACCTAGTGTCATTGCATGTGCGTTCTTCCCGTGAACCACACACCGATCCACTGGTGTCATTGCATATCTGCTCTTTTCATGAACCACAGCTATAGTCATTGCATGTGTGTTCTTCTCACAAACCACATATCACCGAAGTCATTGCATGTGTGTTCTTCCCATGAACCACACATGGATCCACCAGTGTCATTGCGTGTGTGTTATTTTCACAAACCACATATCACCAGAGTCACTGCATGTGTGTTATTCTCACAGACCACCTAAGGATCCACCGGTGTAATTGCATGTGTGTTCTTCCCATGAAGCACACATGGATCCACCGGTGTCATTGTATGTCTGCTCTTCCCATGAACCACGGTTAGAGTCATCGCATGCGTGCTCTTTTCATGAACCACAGCTAGAGTGATTGCATGTGTGTTCTTCTCACAGACCATATCATGAACCACACCCAGTGTCATTGCATGTGTGTTCTTCCCATGAACCACACATGGATCCACCGGTGTCATTGCATGTCTTCTCTTTTCATGAACCACAGCTAGAGTCATTGCATGTGTGTTCTTCTCACAAACCACATATCACCGGAGTCATTGCATGTTTGTTCTTCCCATGATCCACACATGGATCCACCAGTGTCATTGCATGTGTGTTATTTTCACAAACCACATATCACCAGAGTCATTACATGTGTGCTCTTCTCACATACCACATATCACTTGTGTCATTGCATGCGTGTTCTTCCCATGAACCACACATGGATCCACTAGTGTCATTGCATGTGTGTTCTTCCCACAGACCACACATGGATCCACCGGTGTCATTGCATGCGTGTTCTTCCCATGAACCACACATGGAACCACCGGTGTCATTGTATGTCTACTCTTACCATGAACCACAGCTATAGTCATCGCATGCGTGCTATTTTCATGAACCACAGCAAGAGTCATTGCCTGTGTGTTCTTCTCACAGACCATATCA